>OZ004715.1:34227941-35427941 GCA_963924515.1 Vespertilio murinus | reverse complement strand
CTCCCTTCCTCTCTGTAAAATATCAATAAAATATTTTTTTTGAGAGGAAGGGAGAGAGATAGAGCCAGAAACGTCGATGAGAGAGAAACATCGACCAGCTGCCTCCTGCACACCCCCTACCGGGGATGTGCCCGCAACCAAGGTACATGCCCTTGACCGGAATCGAACCTGGGACCTTTCAGTTCGCAGACCGACGCTCTACCACTGAGCCAAACCGGTTTGGGCAATAAAATATATATTTTTTAAAAAGATGGAGAAGTGATATACAGCTTCCAGACCCAAACCATATAATCTTCCCACAGAATCCTACATGCTCTCTGTCTCTACCCACCTCCATTGGCTGGATGCCAATGCTTATAGGAGCCTCATATTTAAGTTGGAAGAACCTCTGTCAGCCTGGATCTCTGAATGACTATGGAGCAGAGAGCCTGCCCTCAATCTCTGCACCGCCACTCCATCATCACTGATTGAACTCTGCATGAGTGAAAAATAAACTTCTATTCCAAAAGGCCACTGAGATGGAAAGTTTATCTATTACTACTGCTAGCATCCTGTTAACTACTCATATAGCACATACTATTTCATTCATTCATTTGTGTGTGTGTGTGTGTGTGTGTGTTTTAAATTTATTCACATACAGCCGAGAGCCTACTATTGGCTATGCATAGTTCCAGGTGCTTAGGACATTATGGGTGGGGAGGAACATAAAATAAACAAAAAGATAAATACGCAAGAGAATTGAAATTGGAATACCGAAATGCACGTATTTTAGTCTATTTGGATTGCTACCACAACAACAAAAAAACACACAAATTTCTCTATGTCCTCAGTGTTAGGGGCACAGGAGCTCTGTAGGATAAAAGCACTAATCCCACCGAAAACGGTTTGGCTCAATGGACAGAGTGTCAGGTCTGCAGACTGAAGGGTCCCAGATTCAAATCCAGTCAAGGGCATGTACCTTGGTTGCGGGCACATCCCCAGTGGTGGTGGGGGGGTGCAGGAGGCAACTGGTCGATGTTTCTCTCTCATTGATGTTTCTAGCTCTCTTTTCCTCTCCCTTCCTCTCTGTAAAAAAATCAATAAAATATTATTTTTTAAAAATGCACAAACCCCATTGATGAGGGATACTACATTCACCTTGGAGGTTAGGATTTCAACATATGCTTTGTGCAGGCGGAACACAAACATTCAGATCATAGAAGGAGGGGGAAAAAACTTTACTTTGAGAAAAATTGAGCACCATCTCTGATGAGATGATAATTTGACCTAAGACCTGAAGGACCAAAAAGAGCCAGTTATGCTTACATTTGGGGAAAGGACACTGCAAGCTGAAGGAACAACAGACACAAGGGCCTCAAGTTAGGAGATCACTAGGCATATTCTAGGAACCAACCCAAGATGTGTGTGCTGAACCAGCTAAATCATAATAAAAGGTATAAATCAAGACAGCGCCTAGTGAATCAGGAGGTGTGGTCCCATACTCATGACCTTCCCAACCACTTTTCCAAGGTCAACTGCTGCTGCCCTGTAGTCCAAAAGCTTTGTTGTCTTCCCAGTGCTCCATGCTCTGGCTGTGATTACCCCTGGTAAGGACTGACTGACCCCCAAAACCATGTTTCTTAGCAGCTGCATTGCTAGAACGTTGCTTGCAGTCATCTCCTTTCATCAAGGAAACATTTTCAACTTTTTTTGTTGTTGTTGTTGTTGTTGTTGTTTTTCCATTGGGAGTTCTATTGGCTTGAATATCCCCCAAGCATCTTGACCTGAAGGCTTCAGGAAACCAACACCAAGCAAATTACTAAGTATTTCTTAGTCAAATAAGTAAACAAAAGGCAGGGCAATCACAATAACCTCAGTTAGAGAGTGTTTCCTGTAGTAGGAAGAAGAAAATGTTATAGTTCCCATTCGGGACCCTGGGACCACATTGGATGTGAACTCTCCTGCCCTTACATGAAATATTGAATTAATTTCTGTTATCAACTGGAAAATGTTGCTTGTGAATTACCCTGGCTGAAAATATTTGCTTTTTTTTTCTCTCTCCTTCAGATTCTCCCGTGTCAACAGCCTGGGGGATAAACTGTCTGGTTTAGTTATAGAGAAAATCGCTGTCTTTATTTGATGCCTATTTTTCTCCAAGGGGACAAGAAAAACATTCTCACCACTGCCAACTTGTTTTTAAGAAAAGAAGAAGGTGCCAGTTCACTAAAAATCTATCACGCAGCCTGATAAGGAGATTGCTCCTCACCTCCTCCCATTGACCCCCCCCCCCCCCATGGAAGAGACTGGCAGGTGAGCCTGTTGGTGAACTTTCAGGTCACCTCTCAGGTGTGGAGAAGAAGAGAGAAGATTAGAGAGTGGGCTCAGAAGGACAAAGAGACCCTCTCAGGCATGGAATACAACAGAACCATAAAACACATGAAAAATGTACAGCCTCATTGGAATCAGAAGAAAATATAATTTTATGCATTTTTATATCAAATTTGGAAGAAGCATTTTTAAGGTCATATCAAGTATCACTATAGATCCAATAAAACAGGGACTTGTAATTTAGCGGATTGAGGTAAAGATACCCATAGTTTCTGGAAGACAATTTAGAATAAGTAGCTACTTACCCTTTGACCCAATCTTTTCATTGATATACCTAGATATATTCTTATACTAGAATATTAACCATAGCTTTATTAATAAGAGTGCAAAGTTAGAAAATTAAATGTCTAAGAATAGAGCCTTAGTTGAATACACTGTAATATGCTTATATAATAGAAAACTCTACAACCATGGAAAATCATACTGTTGTAGAACAGAGAATAGTTACATATAATAAAATGTTGAAGATATAATATTTATGACAAAAAAATCAAGTTATAAAATATACCATGAAACCCAGGCCTATTAGCATACTGCTTGTATATCTGGGAGCACATCTAAATCCAATCACGAAGGACGTGCACCAAAATGTTAGCAGTAACTACTTCTGGATCAAGGGGTTTGGGGTGATTCTTATCACCAGTGGCTGAGGACACAGGGGAAAGACTAAGGAAAATAAGTGCTATAAATTGGTATGCTTCAAACCAGAGAGAAAATCAAGGTTTGAAATGCCAAATGACAACTTTGTGCCATACCCAACAATTAATATCATACCCAGTAGGCACAAAAGTGCCCTTAAGTCAGAGAACCCCAAACAGGGAAGAAATAAAGGTGTCCCAGAGTCCTCTTCTCTGGTGGGGAAAGAGGAGATTCTAAAAACTAATCAATGTTACAAGTCAAGTATCTATTATTTCTTAATGTGGTGATTGGAAGTCAAGCTTTGGTTACTTTCAACAAAAAACCCTAAAGTGAATGGCTCTATCAAAATGCACGCTTCCCGGATCTCATTAAGTGACACCATTTTTGCTTAGGGCAGGGGGGGGGTCCCAAAAGCTGCGACAACAGTTTCTTAGAGACAAGGAAACCCAGTTTGCCAAACTCTTTCCCATACATCTCTTCCCATGTATTGTTCCACCTTCATTTTCACATTTACATGGAAGCAGCTATACAAAGCCCCTAGCACAGTGGCTGGCCGATGGTAGATCATTACTGTTATTACTGAGCTCCTCAACAATGGGGGGGACCCCCCCCCGAATCCACTGTTCTAAGTTGATAAGTGAGGAAAGTGAGGCTCTGAGTGGTGAAGCTTCATATAAAGGGGAGGATGACTTGAGCTCAGGAATCCTGAGGCCAATTTACTACAGACCTTGTAACATAGAAACCCACACCCGAAACCCATATGATGATGTTGACCAATGTCACCCAATAAATTTAATGAAAAAAAGGGGGGGAAAGAATCCTGAGGCATTTTATACCATCTTCTCTCCAGGTGGCTGGGTGTGCTTGAGCCAATGCAAGACCCTCATACACAGCTCCTCGGGAGGGCACTGCGTGTGAGAGCCTTAACCTGGGTATGCTCGTGGTTCTGCTGCTCATTTCTCAAAACTCAACCCGGGGAATCCACCCAGAGGAACACAACCGTTTATGCATACGGACATTTATGACAGTTACCTATTAAGTAAAATAGCAGGAAACAACAGAAGTGTCGAACAATCAGGGGATGGGCAACTGAAGGATGACTTAGCTGTGTACCGGGATATGTGTAACCATTTTTAAATGCTTTCAAAGACTACCCACTGGCTTCAGAAATTGCTCACAGTACAAAGCTGGACCGAGAGAGAGAGAAATTTGACAAAGATGACAAACTGTAATCCCTAAGGATAGGTACAGAATGACGCTTTCAAAGAAAAACAACTGCTTCTTGCAGTCTCTTAAGTAAATAGTTGCTGGGCGGACTTCTTTGTTTTTAAGAATAAAACAGCTTGGATCCATAAAGAACCTTTTCTGCTGACCTCTATCTTCAAAGCAGTTCAACAGAACTACATTTATTTTAGTAATAGCTTTGCTCTGATCACAACTGTAATACATACACAAAGCAGTAAACCTGAGAAAATACAAAACGAAAAGGAAACCAAAGCACCAATAAATATCACGTTTACCCTACCTACCCTGAGCCCTGAGATGGGCACTCGGAAGTTTTGTCCAAAACTCTCCCATTTACCTCCCAAGCTCATAATCAAGTCTTTAGATTCTATAACTAGTGTGTATATGACTATACAACCAAGAAGCATAATATTCCTTAACTCTATAAGCATATTGAGTACCCTATTCTTTTGTTCTTCAAAATGAACTAAGTTTTGGTTGTTGTTTTATTATTTATTTTTTTCAACACCTTTTATTCCCTCTATGTCCTCTACCATCTCCACCCATTCTCCCTCCACCCCTGCAATCACCACCCATGAGTTCTCTCTCTCTCTCTCTCTTTCTCTCTCTCTCTCTCCTTACCACTCTCCCTCCCACACCTCCTCCCTGCTCCCTCCCTCCCCCTGTCTGCTTGCTCTCTATCTATGAACCTGTCTTTATTTTGCTGGTTTGAACTAAGTTTTAAAAACAAACAAACCCTATCAATCCACCAAAAACTACTGACCACCCTTCCCTTCCCCAAGCATCATGGAAAATTCTTTTAGTCCAAAGAATGAGTAAAGTAATACATAAAAGAAATGTTTGAATTAATGAATGTGTGCCGAGTACATGTTTTTGACCTGGCAGAGAGAGGATAAGGCTATCTGCAAAGCTCTTCTCTGGCCCATAAACAATGAACAACAACACAACGCAAGGCAGAGTTGTCACCAAGTCCTATCTCTCTGTCTTGCCCCAGAAATATCTGAACTATTGTGTGCAATCCTGTTTGCTAAGCACAATTCACTTCTCATAGCACTTTATTTTTCTTTTGCCAGATGGGTTTTAAACTATTCTGTATCTAAGTGTTCATGTTGGATAAGGCAGCAAGAAAGAGATAAAATATCGGAGAGTGAGCCCTAATTTCTTCAACTTGCTGGAGGAGCTCTGCCTGGGTACCACTTGTGGGTGTGTCCTCTGAGCTGGCCAGGGCTCCCTCTCTTACATCCGGAGACAAGGACCAGGCAGACCTAGACACCAGCCTTATAGCCATCCTACCACTGACACCAGTCAGTCTTCTCTTGCTCATCAAGGTCAAAGTACTAAGAACACAGAGTTCTGGTGTCATTCGCGCATGGTCTGATCCAGTGAAAAAGAGCAGAGACCAAGAGAAGGCATGATCCCTCTTTGCAAGCTCAGTGTTACTCAAAGGGAGAGATATTCTTTGAAAACTCACAGGCTGGTTTTATTAAGCATTCATTACTCATTCATTCACTCAATAAATCTGTGTTACATGCCTACAAGCCCAAGCTCTGTTCAATGAGCGGGTGAAACAAAGAACTAGGCAGACATGATCTTGGTCCTCATGGAGACCACAGCCCAGCAGAGGAAACAGTAAGAAGTTAAAGGAAATAATCAGACTGTGTATAGAAACAACAGGAGCGACTCTGGGTGGTCAAGAAAGGCTGTGTGGTGGTCACTGTTGCGTTCCCTAGTCCCTCAAAAAAGGACTTCATACCTGCGAGTACTGTGGGCTCCCGGCCTCAGCTGCCAGCCCTCTCAGTTGCAGAGAGCCACCTCCCCCAGGTCACTTACTCCCCAACAGGAGGAGGAACCCCCACTTACTTCTGATGAATGAGAGTCTACAAAGGCCTAGGCATGGCAGCCTGCTGGAGGCAACACTGCAAGACCACTCCAGCTCCAGGGCTCCCCATGTGGTCGGCTGAGGATGTACACAACCTGCATTGCTTTATGCCTCCCTCGGCCCACTCCAGCTCCATCCCCCTGCCTCTCACAGGGGTGAGCCCCAGGGTCTCCCATACTGAACATCAATTCCATCTCAGAGCCTGCTTCCTGGGAAAGGCAAACGCTGGCCCTCACAGGATGAGCAGGAGCCAGCCATACCAAGAAGCGAAGGAAGCTGCTCAGATAGGGGACCATCAAGGCCCAAGTCCCTGAGGCACGAGCTGCGAGGTTTGGTTAAGGACAGCAAGAAGAACGTGTGTTGGGGTCAGAGTGAGCTAATGAGCCAGGTGGAACACGGAGCTAGAGGAGCACTCCGGGCTGTGCTTGAGTTTCAGTCCCAGTGTGGAGGAGACAAATGAAAGGATGTGTACTGAGAAGTGACAAGATCTGATTTTTTTCTAATACATTTTATTGATATTTTTTTTTACAGAGAGGAAGGAAGAGGGATAGAGAGTTAGAAAAATTGATGAGAGAGAAACATCAATCAGTTGCCTCTTGCACACTCCCTACTGGAGATGTGCCCGCAACCAAGGTACATGCCCTTGACCGGAATCGAACCTGGGGCCTTTCAGTCCTCAGGCTGACGCTCTATCCACTGAGCCAAACTGGTTAGGGCTGATGTTTATTTTTAAGAGATGAGTTCAGTGGCTTGCTGTCTTCAAGACTGCTATGAGCACTGGTAATACACAGAGACATAAATCTCTGATCCAGCTGTTCCCCTACATGAATGTGGCAGACAGCAACTCTTTAAGATGTGTTCAAGGTCTGCAGGACAAGAAAGGGGAAATTCCTAGCAGCTAACAAATACCTAAGTGCTGGCCCTGACAAGCCTTTCAAGATAGGCATCAATTCCTGTGTGTGACAGATAGCAATGGGGACAAAGAGAAAGCAAGAAAGTGGCCCAAACTCACACAAAATGTAAAGAAAGACCAGGGATGTAAATTCAGGTCTCCTGGCTCACTAGTGAATTATTTTCTCTTTATAAATGTTATAGCATTGCCGAAATCAGTTTGGTTCAGTGGATAGAGCGTCAGCCTACAGACTGAAAGGTCTCAGGTTTGATTCCGGTCAAGAGCATGTACCTTGGTTGTGAGCGCACCTCCCCAAAGGGGGGTGTGCAGGAGGCAGCTGATCGATATTTCTCTCTCATCGATGTTTCCAACTTTCTATCCCTCTCCCTTCCTCTCTGTGAAAAATCAATAAAATATATATTTTTAATGTTATAGCATTACCACTACATGCTATATGTGTTCTTACTACATACGAGTATCCTATATAATAAAAGTAATAAAAACTAATATGCTAAGTGTCCGACCATTTGCTTGACCAGCCACTATGATGCACACAGACCACCAGGGGGCAGAGGCTCTGACCCCTAGGTTAGCTTGCTGCCGGGGTCTGGTGGATTGGGACCAGGTGAAACTGGCCAGACATGCCCTGGAGTCTTCCCTCGGTCTCTCCCCAGCCCCGATCATGGACCCTTATGCACCAGTGGGGTCCCTCAGCCTGACCTGTGCCCTCTCACAATCCAGGACCCCTCGGGGGATGTCAGAGAGCCTGTTTCAGTCCAATTCCCACAGGACACCAAGGGCCCCCACCATTGCACGAATCTGTCACTATTATAAAGCCACTGAGAATCACAGGCATTTAAACAACCAATTGCTACCATTCTACATAATCCCCCATTATCTCAAACAGCTGAACTTGCCCCCAAATAATCAATCTTAGAGGAAAAGGAAGAGATCCAATGAAGTTGACAGTGTCCAAGTTCCTTTGTGTGTCCTGAAGAATTCCTGGCAGCTTCCCTCCCAGTGTGTCCCGCTCCCTCACCCCCAGACTGTTATGTGAAAAAGGCTTCCCCTGGGGGGTTGCTGACTGCAGACACAAAACCATGGCATGTATGAATCCAATTACAGCTTTGGCTGTAATTCAATGTAAGTGGCTGAACTTTCAAGAGGGTCTCCCTCTGCTTCCCCTTGATCTGGAACAAGAGAGCAAAGAAAATGCCTGCAGTTGAAGGGCCTCGCAGTGTGCTGATGTGAAGGTCAGGGGAATGTAACTCTCCCCTCCTGCCAAGGCTTGCACAATGAAGATTTCTAACACGAATAATGTAAAAGGTCAAAGTCGAGATGAATGTCCTGTCTTCTTAAACACTTCTGGGGGGGAACCAAGGTCACCGATGCATTATATTATTTCAGGGGATGATTCCTAGATAGCATGAAAGGGCACAATAAGAGAACTCCAGCCCCACCTCCTCCCCCAAGGAAAACCACTCCATGCATGCTCTTCCCTTCACTAGGTAGTATTATCACTCCTCCGGGTTCTACTTTTGTTTTTTGGTGTTTTTTTTTTTGTTTGTTTTTTTTTTTTTTTTTTAACAGAACTGCACCTAAAAAAATGTAGGTCATCCAGGAAGGAAAAGAAAGATCTTGTCACCGTTGCAATATTTCAAATAGTTTCTAAGTCTTCATCAATTAGAGGGGAGTGGGAGGGGAGGCTCAAGGCAAATTATGCAGAATATTCATGAAGAGAACGATCCAAAAAAAAAACAAACCCTAAATTGCAGTAAAAAGGCAAGAACCAAGAAATAAACATACTCAACTTGCTGAGATTTTCTGGGTTTATCTACGATCATTGATTAGTCCGTAGTTTCCTAATTTTCCAAAACAACTGATTCTCTGGTATAGATGGGGCATCTCTTCCTGGGCTGAACTACTCTTATAGAGTATGTGTGTCTTATTTAATAAATGGTTTTAAAGATCATTCCTTTAACATTCATATAAGATATATGTAGAGAGAAGAATATATATATATATATATATATATATGAGTATATATGTATAAGAATATATATGTAATCAGTAGAGTATAGCTTGACAAAGATTCACAAAGTGAACAGTCTTGTTTCAACAACAATTAATTTCAAGCCCCCTTCCCTCACCCCATCGCCACCCTCCCCACCTTGCCTAAAGGTATTCAGTACCCTCTCTGACCATCAGTTAGTTTTGCCGGATTTTTATATAAATGGAATCACATGTCACATGCTCTTTGGTGCTTGCCTTCTTTTCCTCAACACAACGTTGGTGAGGTTCACCAGGTGTTGCAATGATAGTAGCTCATTTGTATAACTATGGCCCAGTTCCTCCGGGGTGACCACACAATAGCCACTGTGCTGTGAGTGTGTGCTTTGTTCTTCCCAGTGCCCAGGTATCAGGAAGACTGCTGCTACCAACATGCTTATACACCTTTTGGAGCTCCACTGTACCTCTCCTGGACCTGAACTGCTAGATCATGGATCATGTGGCATGGGAATAGTCAGCTTCAGTAAAATACTGACAGCTTTCCTAAGTGATCACTAATCTACACTCCCATGACAGAGGATGAGAGTTCCTATTGATCTAAGAATTTTTCAAGGGTTCAGCTGATTTTGAATAATTAAGTAATGTATGTTGATACCTTTATTTTTTTTAAATACATTTTATTGTGTGTGTTTTTTTACAGAGAGGAAGGGAGTGGGATAGAGAATTAGAAACATCAATGAGAGAGACCTCAATCAGCTGCCTCCTGCACACCCTCTACTGGGGATGTGCCCACAACCAAGATATATGTCCTTGACTGGAATTGAACCTGGGACCTTTCAGTCCACAGGCCGACACTCCATCCACTGAGCCAAAGCAGTGAGGGAGTATGTCTATACTTTTAAAGCATGGCTTATAATCCCATAAGGCCTACAACACAAAAGAGCAGTCCCCAACCCTGCCCTTACGCCCTGCTCCCCAGAGCCAAGCATTTCAAACCCTTTTAGCTCCTCTTTCCAACATTTATCTTCATGTTTCTATACTTAGGTTTTTATTCCTTAACTAATTGTTTTTCAGGATTAGCTATTGATTTCCTTCTATAGAAAAATTAAGTTTTAACACTCTTACAGCCTATGTTTCTTTAGCCCCCACATTTATTTCGCAAGTTTGAAGTGAAAGGGAACAGAGAGGACAAAATAAATAAAAGCTAATCTCAAAATTCTACAAGAAACAGGTTCATAAAGGTATTCAGGTATGAGCATATATTATTATTTTTTAAATGATTTCCAGGGTGGAGCGTTGGGCTGAGGCAGAGCCAGCGAGTACTTGCCCAGGCCCTGAGACCTAACAGCACTTGGCTTGTTGGATTCTGAAATTGCTGAGGACCAATGTCTGCTTTTTCCTTTCATTTGTCTCCTTTTTGGGATGAAAATGCCTCACTGTCCTCCTATGCCTGTCTGGCCCTTGTGTTTCCGAAGTAAATCACATGTTCTGTAGTTTTTCCAGTCTACAGATGAAGAGAAAATTTTCCTCCTAAGGAATCATGCCAGGAGTTTCACCTATATCCCTGGTGGGCAAACTGTGGCTCTTTGGCCCCTTGAGTGTGGCTCTTCCACACAAAGTACCATGGCATGAGCAAGTCTATTTTGAAGAAGTGGCATTAGAAGACGTTTAAGTTTAAAAAATTTGGCTCTCAAAAGAAATTTTCAATCATTGTACTGTTGATATTTGGCTCTATTAACTAATGAGTTTGCTGACCACTGACCTATACCTAACTTCTAGGAGTCAGATGGTGAGACCGGAGACTTGAGTGGGTGGTATTTGAGTGAGAGTTTGAACTAAAGTTAATGTTGTAATGGGTTGAAACTTACGGTGATGTTGAGATCGGGGTGAGTACATCTGCATGTGGGATGGATGTGAATCTTTGAAGGCAAAAGGGTGGACTGTGATAGGCTGAATAATAACCTTTTTCTCCAAAGACATTTCTATCAAATAATAACCTTTTTCTCCAAAGACATTTCTATCATCCCAGGTGAAATGTGGAACTGTGAGTGCCTGTCTGCTATTGGAGGCACAGGTGAGCTTGGGTTTAACTCGTTTCTCTTGAGGAAGTTCAACCACTGGAGAGCCAAGTGTCGATGCTGGGCCTGTTTCCACTCTGCAAACTGCGCTGATAGTCAGCTCTGTGCAGGCCTGGCGCTGCCTCCTCCCTGGCCAGCCTCCGAGGGAAGCCTGGCATTCCCTGTCAGCAGCCTGCAGATGGAGGGGGCGGGGCCATCGGGAGCCCTGACAGCAGTCAGTGTCACAGGCACATCATCTATCAGGGCAGACCTGGCGAGGTGCCAGACCCGCTCAGATTTGCACATCAAAGACATCTGAAAATAAGACCCGGCGAATGGCTGAAAAACAACAACCTGGTATAACCTTTATGGAGCTATAGAGCTCCCATTTAATCACACCAGGGACCCGTTCTATTACTTAATCTCCACAAAAGCCATCAAAGGAGTGGGGTATTAGGACGACTAGGCACCCTGGTTTGTCTGTTGTCCAAAAGGTGCTTGGCTGATGGGGAATCTGGGTTGCAGTGCCCTCCCACCCCTCTGCCAAGTTCACCTGTCCTTCGTGGTGCATGACAATTCCTTACCAAGACCCTGCAAGCATGACTTTTAGGGACACGCACTCCTGTGAGCAAGAAGAGGCAAAAGCACATGATGGCCATGACTCCCTTTGGTCCCACAGGCAGACACACAATCCAGACTAAGATAAAAATCTAGCCCCAGATTCTGTTTCAGAAGAGCAACCTTTGATGCATTCTCCCCTTAAGTACGGCTTAAGAACCTAGAAATACATAATGATTTTTTTTTTTTACATTCAAGTCAAGCCCTCCCAAAAGGACTGGGAGCTCTGTCTTCTCTGTGTGTAGCCTTATCTCAGTCTCCCAGAACAGTGCGTGGCACACATTAGGTACTCAAGAAATGTGTGTCGACCAAACTAAACATGTCTTTTAAAAGAGATAATAAAGCCCTAGCCGGTTTGAGCTTCGGCCTGTGGAGTGAAGAGTCTCACATTTGATTCTGGTCAAGGGCACATGCCTGGGTCGCAGGCTCCATCCCCAGTAGGGGGTGTGCAGGCAGCAGCCGATCAATGATTCTCTTTCATCACTGTTGTTTCTATCTCCCTTCCTCTCTGAAATTAATAAAAATATATTTTAAAAAATAATAAAAGAGAAAATAAAGAAAAAATAATGGTAAGTTACCAGAATACTTGAGGAAACGAAAAGGTCTTGAAGAAGAAAAAGTTGCAAATTACGATAAAATTATGTTGTAACAAAGCAAATAAAAGCTTTTATCCCTCACTGATCTGGTTCTTGTGATTCTTATGTTTCCGAATTAAGAATTGAAAGGAATGTGTTAAAACTGTCCTTCCTGATTTTCCAGAGTAGGACCCTGAACATTAACATGTCATTTACATCAGACATTACTCCATCACCGAACAAAGATTCCCTCTTAAATACAAGCCACTTTTCTCACTCTGAGACTTCAATTTAAAAGGTACACCAAGGTGCTATTTTGTTAAACTAAAGCCCTGAAATCAAAGCTATTACCACAGTGCTACCTGGTGGCTAATGTCAATTCCACACATAGGTCTCCTTACATGCACAATGGGAATAAAGAAAAATGAATCTTGCACCTCAAAAAGTGTTTGATGCCAAAACCAGTTTGGCTCAGTGGATAGAGCATTCGATTGGCCTGCGGACTGAAAGGTTCCAGGTTCGATTCTTGTCAAGAACATGTACCTTGGTTAGAGGGCACATCCCCAGTAGGGGGTGTGCAAGAGGCAGCTGATCAATAATTGTTTCTCATTGATGTTTCTAACTCTCTATCCCTCTCTCTTCCTCTCTGTAAAAACTCAATAAATATATATATTTTTAAGTGTTTGATGTACATGACCTTACTTGAAATGCAATGGCTGAAGTAGATGTTGTTATTCTTACATCATGGAGGCTGAGAGAGGGGAAGAGCTGTGATAAAACATTTACTGATACCTATCCTAATGTGTACTGTGTTAGGCAAGGCCTTTTGAATCATTTTCCTCATTTAATTCTTGAAATAATCTCTCGATATTGATACTACCCTCATTTTTGTATATAAGCAGACTTGTGCATAGTAATGTTGAATGTTCTGGCAAACATCTAGTAAGTGGAATGCTGGCCTCTGAGCCTGTTTTCGCTGTACTGTATATCACAGCAGAGTCAAACATCTCCACCAGATCTGCCGAGCCTGTACGCTTCAGAGACAAATCTCAAGCCCCAGACTTCTGGCTCCCAAGTTAGCTCATGTAGCAAACATTGTTGAGCCAGACAAGCATTGCATGCCGGAGATGGTGCTGGCTGCCGAAGACTCTAGAGGACTATGCCTGTCATTGTGTTCTTCCCAAGGCCCTGGAGAGGCAAGCATTGCCATTTCTTTCTAAATGTGGCCAACACATCAAAACCAGCAGGCCCTGGTCAACTCTGGATAATATGCCCATTCATTTAGTCATTCATTCATTCATCCTACTAATAGTCATTAGACACCTGCTAAAAATGTCATCCTGGGCAGAAGTAAATCCACGGCATCACAGCCTAGTTTGGGGAGACAGATATTAATCAAATAATCACGATAGAATGTAAAATAACCATAATAGTAAGGACTATACAGGAGAAATGTGCTGCATAACAGCATGTAGTAGGGAGAGGGGACCAGCACAGGAGGTCAGGAAGTGGTGACGGAGCCAACAGGAAAAGGAGGAGTCAGAGAGGCAAAGAGGAGGGGAAGGAATTCCAGGTGAGGAATCTGCACGAGCAAAGGTCCTGAGATATTTGAAGGGCAGGTGACATGATCCTAAATTCAAAAACCCACTGAGCATCTGCCTCACGGTAGAAAACAGAAGTGCATTCTCGGCACTTCGGATGCACTCGGAATCTTCTAGAAATGAACAAGAAATGGAAACAATCCCTAAATACCCATTTTGCAACTGTAAACTAATAAGCCGAGGCTCACGTTTGTGTAGTACTTTCAATTTCCAAAAACACTTTTACATTCATATTAAGTTTGCTCTTCCCGCAAGCGAAGTGTGTGGTTATTCGTGCATTCCAGAGGAGAGGGAGGCCAGAAAGGCCAAGTGATTACCCACATTAGCAGGCAGCCCCACACAAAACTTTCACTCAATCCCAGTCCGATTATCTTCTCACCATGCTTCCTCTTGGTAAATTACAGTGTAACTTCGTCCCTGGGTACCGCTAACTTACCGCACTGCAGTAAGCAATAAACCATTTGACAGGAACGTCAAACGTGATCCTTGCTTTCCCTGTAAATGTTCTTAGCCTTCTGGGCAACAATTTTGTTGGGCTTTGTTCACTGGCCAGCAATACTTTTGTTAATATTCTGATCTAAAAAACAGATACCCGTCTTGTTTTCTTGGCTCTCAGATTAAAGCTCCTCTGAGAACTTAATCAACTGATCAATTCAAATTAGCTTAATTAATATTTTCCACTGAACTGCTCAATTCTTTAATAGATTTTTATGAAGTTGATCAGTTACATGAGGGTCGGGAAGATATAACAAGCTAATTCAATTAATTTTAAATGTAGTAGAAAAGTGGGGTTGAAGGAACTAAAAGCCTCCATTTGCTATTCTATAGGAAAAATTTAAACCAGAATTTAATAAATTAAATTCTCCAAAACAGCTTCCAGGAAAGAAGTCAAACCTTGCCATCCATTCATGCACACATTCTTTCCATCGTTCAGTCGGCATTCATTTCGTATCTACTAAGTGCCAGGCTGGTGCCACGTGAGCCTGGTACAGAAATGACTCAGAAGAAGGCACAATGCAGGAGTGTGCCAGCTGTCAATTTGTTGCCTTTCAGCTCCAAGACCATCTCTCATTGTCAGCTCTGTGAAAATACAGTATTTTTTTGAAGATGGCACGATACTAAATTTTGTCGGTAGAGGGCGCTGGAAAGACACTGCCTGCAGAAGGGGCTTCTCTCTCAGTTCCCATGCTGTTCCATTGGCTGCTTCTGGCTCCTACTAAGAGCTGTTGCCAGCAGTGTGCCGGTAGGTAGGGGACGGCCCGTGGCACTTCAGCGACACTCCAGATGGGTTTTCAGTGCCTCACCGGCACCGGAAGTCAGCTGCTAGCCTCTGTGCACCTGCACCAGGACAGGCGGGCGTCTCCTGCTTGCCTAGCCACTGTAGACCAGCCCTGGCCCAGGACCACCCGAGGAGGTCCACACACAGTGGGCTTCAGCCACACCCTCTTCAACCCAGTCTGAACCCCAACTTGGGGAGGGGGAGGTCTCCCTCTTGTCACAACTGAGGGAGAAGGAGAGAGTGCTCAGGCAGAGGCCAGGGATGCTGCTCAACATCCCCCAGGGCACAGGAGAGTCCCCCCAAACTCAGAATCATCAGGCCCCAGATGCCAGTAGAGCTGAAGCTGCTTCACGGTGAACTTTCCTTGTTCATGTTTCTGTGCGGGTGCTTTTCCCCCCGATTGCACCCTGACTGGTGCACACAGAGGGTGAAAGAGAAATGAGGTTTCCACACCAGGCTTTGTCTTGGCGGCGCGCTCTTGTCTAAGGGAGACAGGGCCTGGTGTTGCTCTTCAAGCAGGACAAGCACAAGAGCCGGAGGGTGGGAAGAGGAATCCAGGGAAACACCCTAATGATGAGTGGAGAGCATCGTCTCCCACAGACTCCACCTGCTACTCCCCGCTGAGGGAGGGGAGCGGGGCAAGGGCGCAGTGAGATGGCAGCTCATGGACTCGTTGACAAAAAGAATTTAAACGTAAAAAATACTGAGAAGTCATAAATTTAAGAAATATAAAATGCAACTCAAAATCACCTCCAATTGGAGTGAGATGGCCGTAAAGACCATCAATCCATGGTACCCAAATCTGGGGTTCAGGAACATGAGTTTACTGAGGGATTTTCTGGAAAATACAGCTTCTGTGGCCTCAGCCCACAATGATGAAATCAGAGCCTCTGAAAAGCAACAGATCCAACTCCTTTATGTTGGAAAGGCCACTGCTGGCCCAGGAGGTCCTCGGCTGACGGAGAATCTGGGTTGTAGTCCCATCCCAACCCTCTGCCAAGTTCACCTGTGCATGCGCAACCTGCACAACTACACTTGGGAGCCCTGGTTTGCTAAATCTAAAAACCGAGGCCCACAGTATTCCATTTAATTAGTTCACCAATGCATTCTCTGGCCCATTCATTCACTTGACCATCATTTTTTTTAATCCTGGTAATTTTTTATTTTTATTTTTAAAAATATATGTTTTATTGATATATTTTTTTTACAGAAAGGAAGAGAGAGGGACAGAGAGTTAGAAACATCGATGAGAGAGAATCGTCAATCAGCTGACTCTTGCACATCCCTATTGGAGATGTGCCCGCAACTAAGGTACATGCCCTTGACCGGAATCGAACCCTGAACCTTTCAGTCCGCAGGCCAATGCTCTTTCCACTGAGCCAAACCGGTTTTGGCTTGACCATCACTTCATGAGCACTTGACTTAAGCCGAGCTCTGTGTAAACAAGACAAATAAGGCTTGCCCCGCCCCCTCAGGGAATATACAGTCCAGATAGAAAATACTTCAACAAAATGCTTTTATGTACATTACTGCATCTGATCTTCCAAAACGTGGGGTGAGGATACTGGTATCAGAAACATGGGATGTAATATCTGTCCAAAATCACACACAAAACTCTGTCCTGAGATAGAGGCAGAGCCCCGCCCTCAAACCTGGAACAATGGGCCTGTTCTGGGGAGCCACAGAGGTGCTGTGGACCCCAGTACCTAGACAGCCTCTCCCCCAAACCTGGGCTGGAAGTCATTTTCCTCCCTGCCCCCACATCCTTGGGTTCTTCCTGATGAGGGATGCCTGAGGCATTATCCATGAACACAGATGCCCTCTCGGGCCCAAGGGCTGCATTTGAGAATGAATGAGAGAGTGCAGGGGCAGGTGGGAAGATAAGACGTAGTAAATGTGTGCTCTGTTCATGGACAGAGCATCCAGTGTTAATCTGTCCTGGGAGAATGAATGAAAAATGAACAGGTTTTACAGAGTTCACACAGTGAGGCCAACCGAACCCTTTTCTGCCTTTGGGAGGAAAGCCAAATGCATGTGGTTTTGTACATATCAACGAAAAGCCTGTAAAACTCTCCGGCTTTCATAATGCAAACTCTTGACAGGAAACTTGGAATACTTCCTTTCCAAACCTGCACTTTTATAGTTCAGACCTTCTCTGCTTCATGGTCAGTAAAGGAATGTTCTTATAGCAGCACTAGCCTGTTTATGGTCTGTTTCTTTTTATGTGGATGATTAAAAATATATATCCATCTCGTTATTTTGTGCCGCTCCAGTGGTCCAGAATAAACTGCAAATCCAATGTAGACAGTATCAGCGCCATCTTAGTGATGCATCACAGAGTCACAAAATACTCGAGCTGGCAGAGACCGAAGAAGTATCTGAGTCTCACACTCTTCCCATAGCTTCTGGGCCACGGGAACTCCACAGGCTCCCACACAACCCCAGGGCTGGAGAGTGGCTGCCCCAAAGCATAAAGCAGGCTCAATTCCTGGTCCCCTCTGACAAGTGGGGAAGGGTCAAGCCAGAATTGCTTGATTTAGAAATACAGAGAGCTGTGGATTGCTTCTTGTGCTACTTCTTGTTATAATATTGGCCACGAGTCCATTTCACGGCCCACGGAGCTGTGAAATGTGTATGGCCCATGTTGATGTTTCTCAGTCTCCATTTTACAAGATGTTGCTAGAAGTTTAGCCCCAGCTCTTCCCGGGACTCTTGCCTTCCTTATGTTAGGCTGAGAGCCCTGCCCCCCAACACACACACACACACACACACACACACACACACACACACTGGCTGAAGGCCATCTCTGGGTATCATCTCTATTATGTGGCCCGTCCAACATAGGAGGAGAAAGCCAAGTCCAGACACCCACAGTCCTGCCTCAGGGGGCAGCCTTCCAGGCCAGCACCGGGACAGGGAAGCTACAGAGGCAACTGAGGGGTCCAGAGGAAGACATTGGTTGGGAGGGGAGGGATCAATGAGTCTAAAGCTTAACTCTTCCACTTGCCTACGTCAGCCTCTCCCCCGTGCCTCAGTTTCCTTTTCTCTTCACTGGAGATTTTATCTACTCTGCAAGGCCATCATGAGAACTAAATGAGATGACGTCTAAAGAACTTGGCACATATGGGTTGGCTGTGATAAACAGCATCAATACTGGCAGTTCACAGGATCTCTCTCAGTAGAAGGGACAGCTCAGTGCTGGACTCCTTGCTCAAAGCCAGACACATCCTGTCACAACTTCTACTCCTAGGCGTCTACACTCACCTTCTTAACTGAATTGAGCTCCTTGGAAGCCATATACTGAGCTGTGGCTATGCCAGGTGCTCAGTTGCTGGTAAACAAATAAAACAATGAATGCTTACTTGTCAGTACATGATTTAAAGGCCTTACAAGCAGAAAATTGTTATTCTGGGATATTTCCACCAAGTTTATAGGGTTGATGTGCTGATTAAAAGAGATAATGCCCAGAATGAATTTGCACCACCCCTGGTGCTTCAGAATTTCCCAATACACAGTAGCTGCTATTGTTGGTTATTAATAATTAATTACTATGTAATGGCATTATTAATATTCTATACCATTATTAATATTAACACTGTCTTTGTTAATACCCACTGCTCCCTCAACCCCCTTCCTTTCTTGCCTCATCCCCAGCCCTTGGGTGAGCAGATGTGCGGATGTTCGGGACAAATAGATGCGCATAAGTCCAGTAAGATTGACCCTTAGCCTCTTGTGTAGTGTTCTTTATGTACAAAATAGAGATAATAAATGGCTGAAAGGATTAGTCAGAAAACATGGGAGTGCCAGGAACACTTCAAATGTGTTCTCTCTCCGTATTCTTGGCGATCCTTTTTAATAATTTTGATTCCCCCATCAGGCAACACACTTCACGCCCTTCTTTTTCAGTCCTGGGCAAGCCCTCCTCTCTGGGCACTGGCTCTGGGCCGCCCTCTTCCACCTCTTCTTGCCTTTCCCTTATTAAAGCAGTGTGCTTAGCTGCTAAGTAGAACCCACGCCTCACAACCAATCTACTGCAAGTCTGACGGCATCCGGGCCGATCCTGAGCGAGAGTGGAACTGGACAGGAAGTGCTGAGATCCAGGGCCAGTTGCAGGGGTCACTGGGAGGCACCGGGAGCCAACCTGGAGCGACTTGGAGGGGTGCACCGAAGAAAAGGCAAACAGATGCACTAACTTGAAAATAGCCCTTCTCTGGAAAAGTCTCAGGCTGATCTGACTTAATTTTGCCAGAAGCATCTTGATGGCCTGCGGCGGTATTCAAGGCCCCTGAAGGCATGTCTGAGAAATCTCTGTTTATGGTTCCCAATAGGGCCTCATCCAATTTCCTCCGGATCACCAGTGTGCTGTTTTGTTGTTTTGTTGTTGTTTTGTTTTGTACTCCAGCTCCAATTTTTGTCTTCCAGGCCTGAGCATGAGCTAATGCTTCCTTCCAGGTCTGTGCCAGTCAGCTCCTTGATCTCCTCCCCTAAGCAGCTGGCCCTCGCCCTGAAGGGGCCCCCCACTAAAAGCCCACGGGGGCCCCTGCCAAAGGGGAGCAGCATTTCCACAAGAACTAAATTAACATTCTTCTTCAAAAATAGAGAAAATTCTCATTAACAAAAAAAACACACCCTATGCTTTCATTTTCTCTCTTAATTATAAATGCTTTCTTGTTAATTACTGCACAAAATGAGGTGCCATGGGTCACAGGATGCAGGTTCCCCATCCTGCAGCACCTAATTATTCCGTTTGGAATTAAAATCCCAGCCTCTGCCCTCTGGGTTATGAGGACGCAAACACCCACCAGGCTAAGCTCATGTAAAACACATCCTCTGGATTCGGTTCCTAGGATTGCATGTTTAGTTATGAAGGATGATTAAATACTTTAACCAACACATCTTGCTTTCTACGTGCAAGGCACTGCTCCAGACACTCTACAAGAACTATGACTCTTGTAATACTTGCAACATGAGGAACCGAAGTACCGTCTTGTAACCCTAGGAGGCAGGTAGTTTAATGATTAGCTACATTTTGCAGATGAGGAATGCAAAGCACAGAGAGGCAGAGCTACCTGCCCGAAGCCACATAGCTAGTCAGTAGTAGAAAACAACTTAAACACAGGCAAGCCGGCTGAATACAGGGTCTGCGCACATACCCATGACACTATGCCGAAAACATGGTGATTGGGATTTTCCACTACAACTGGGAAAACACGAATGCCGCCAGGACAGATGGTAAGTAAAATCCACCTCAAAAGAGCGCGTTTGAGTGACCCCTGGCGGCCACTCTGAGACGATGCTGAGGAATTACCCTGGGGTCAGCCCTGGCCAGTTCTCAATCTTGCCTAGCCATTTCACCTCTCTAAACCTCAGCGGCTGTGAGGATTAAAAGGTTATTACTTGCCACGTATTCAGAGCAGTGCCTAGCGCAACTTGCAAGTTCAACCAATATCCGCATCCATTGTCGTTCTGCAGATGCGAAAACACTGAGAGGAGCAATGACTCCCTCAAAGCAAAGCCACAGACAGAGTTGGAGCATGAGGGGCCCAAATGGAGACGCAGGTCCCTGGGTCTTGCTGCCCGATTCTACTACCTCGGGTGCGGGTTCATTTTGCCCTGTGCTCTGCCCCCACCTGCTGGGATATCTGTTCATTCCGAATATCCTCCAGTGAGGGCTCCTGGCCCCAAAGAAACCCCGAAAGCCGTCAGAAAGGAAAGCGGTCTGGAATGCCAGCCTTGCCCACAAGCCTGTAGCCAGGGACTCCTTATGGGATCGGACAGGTTTGCAGTCGGCCGTCCCACGCCGGGGTGGTCAGTGCGCTGAATCGCTGTTTGTTTATTTCAAGGCTGAGCCCCAGCGCCGTGATGGTTGGAGGAGGTAAATGTGAACCAACAAGGGAGAAAGGGCTACACAGGCAACCCAAACAGTCAGCAATCGATACAATTAATCTGTCTGCGGGAAGCCAGGCACCAAACTCAAGTGAGTTTGCTGCCAGTTTGAAGCATTTGTCTTCGAGGCTGAGATGCATTGAGTCTGCTGAGAGAACCAGTTTGCATTTCAAAGATGCCTTGAAGAGAAGGAGTACCCTGGCCTGCAAACCAGAGCTCTGAAAGTTTGTAATTCCTCAGCACCTAGCAAAACAATCACTCCCTAACGGTGGCTGGCTAACTCCGTTAGAGGTTTAGCTGTGTGGATGGGGCATCTTTTCACATTTGTGCCAGAGACCCTGGGAGCTGCTCTGCCCACATGTGTGTGGCAGGTGCGGATCACCCACCTGGGAAGTCAGATTGTAAAGAGGAGCCAGACCAGCCAGCCACCTTTCCCTCCCAGTACGCTCCTCCAGAGCCAACGCATCCATCAGACACAGAGGTCCACAGCGATGCTTTTAGGGGACCTTGGACATGGCTTAATTCCTTTCAAAATATAAAGAAACAGCTGCCTGTTTAATATAAAGAAACAGTTTGGCTCAGTGGATAGAGTATCAGCCTGCGGACTGAAGGGCCCCGGGTTTGATTCCGGTCAAGGGCATGTACCTTGGTTACGGGTACATCCCTGGTGGGGGGTGTGCAAGAGGCAGCTGGTTAATGTTTCTCTCTCGTCAATGTTTCTAACTCTCTATCTCTCTCCCTTCCTCTCTGTAAAATATCAATAAAATATATTTTTTTAAAAGAAAAGGTGCTCAACAGCACTAATCATCAGGGAAATGCAAACCAAAACCCCAATGAGATGCCACCTCACAGGGGTCAGGGTGGCCATCACCAAAAAGCCAAGAAAAGAGTAAGTGCTGGCGTGGAGAAAAGGGAACCCCGGTGCTCTGTGAGCAGGCCTGTAAATTGGTGCAGCCACGACGGACAACAACATGGAGGTTCCTCAGAAAATTAAGAATTGAACTAATATTTAATCCAGCAGTTCCACTTCTGGGTATTCCACCTGAGGAAAATGAAAACACTCCCTTAAAAAGATACATGCACCCCCATTTTCCTTGCAGCATTATTCACAAAAGTCAAAATACCGTATTTGCCGGCACATAAGATGATTTTTTGGCCCTGAAAAATACGTATTTGCCGGCGTATAAGACGACTAGGCGTATAAGACGACCCCCTAACATTTCCACTAAAAATACAGAGTTTGTTATATACTCACCATATAAGACTACCCCCCACTTGGAGGCATATTTTTCAGGGCCAAAAAATCGTCTTATACGCCGGCAAATACGGTATGTAAACAACCTAAGTGTCTACAGGCGGGTGAATGGATTGGGAAGTTATGGTGCCTACATGCAACGGAATTAACATTCGCCCACAAAAAGAAGGAAGCCCTGCCATGTGTAACAACGTGGATGGACCTTGAAGGCATTCAGCTAAATGAAATAAGTCAGACAGAGAGACAAATACCAGCTGTTTCACTTATATGTAGAATTAAAAAAACAAAAACTAAGCTCATACATACGGAGAACAGATGGTTGGTTGCCAGAGGCGGAGAGTGAGAGGTGGGCAAAATGGGTGAAAGGGATCAAAAGGTACAAACTCCCAGTGGTAAGCAATGTACATTACATTACATCCTGGTGATGTAATGTACCGCCGGGTGACTATGTGGCTGTGGTTACTAATGCCGTCTTTCATATTCGGAAGCTGTTAAGAGAATAGAGCTTCAGTTCTCATCACAAGAAAAAACTTCTGTAACAATGTGTGGCCATGGATATGAACTAGGCTTATTGTGGTGATCATTTCACATTATATAGAAATATCTTATCATTATGTGACACACCCAAAACTAATATCGTTTTTATGATAATTTTACTCCAATAAAAAAAATCGTGCACCCAATTGGCTGCCTTCCCTTCCTGGCGTCACCTCCCCACACCTTCTATACTTCCTTCTGTCTCACAAATGAAATCTTGAACTCAAATCCTCAATTTAGGGTCTACTTCTGGGAGAACCCACCCTCTGTTAGCAATCATCAACCGGTTTATGCTCAAGGCACAGTGTGAGCCTCATGGAAATACACACCAAAAAAAGACAGAGCTCACCCACTCCTGTCCCTCACCCAATCCCTTTCTCCTAATTTTTTTTGTTTTGTTTTTGTTTTGTTTTTTACTTAATTTTCAAAAGCTGTCCCTGACTTGATGTGATAGGACAATTTATTGGCACGTTAAGGTTTTTTTCTTCATTTTTTTCTCTGCTATCTACCCAATGCCACCATGTATTTTCCTTGACTTGGAGAATTTTGGAAAAGCAGACCCTGCTTAAAGTCAACAGCTTTCCCTTTGCATTGTAAAAACCTAATTTAATTGTCATGCATATGTTAGATGTCCCCTAGGGGGAAGGGAGGGGTGGGCATTCTGTCTTAAGAGTAGCAAAGAAATAAAAGAAGGAAAAGAAGTTTCCAGAGGTTCCCAAGAGGTGTAAGACCCCAGGGGTAAAAGGACAGTGGTGGGACCCCAACGTCCCAGGGGTGGGCAAACTTTTTGACTTGAGGGCCACAATGGGTTCTTAAACTGGACCGGAGGGCTGGAACAGAAGCATGGATGGAGTGTTTGTGGGAACTAATATAAATTCAAAGTAAACATCATTACATAAAAGGGTATGGTCTTTTTGTGTGTTTTTTTTTTTAATTCTATAGTTTTACTCACTGGATCCAGCTCGTGGGCCGTAGTTTGCCCAGCCCTGGGAACATGGGGTGTATATATCTACACACACACACACACACACACACACACACGTTTGTTTTCCCGAAAATAAGACCCACATCATGGAAAAATAATGAATCCCCTGAAAATAAGACCTAGCACATCTTTGGGAGCAAAAATTAATATAAGATACTGTCTTATTTTTGGGGAAACAGGATATATATACACACACACACACACACACACACACACACACACACACACAAGTATAGGTATACACACATATGGAATATTAAATCTTGTCATTTACAACAATATGGATGGACCTTGAGGGCATTTTCTAAGTGAAATAATGTATTCACTATTGTGATAACAACCATCATTATCATTATAGTTAAGTGTTTACTATATGGCAGGTATTATACTAAGTGCTCATATGTATATACACTGGATCTTGCTAATTCTAAGGTATGGTCACTTATAAGACCCATGATCAATTTAAAAGAAGAAAAATTATCTATACATATAAAAGCCAAGCTACCGTAACTCCAGAACGACTGAAATGACCCGTTGCTAAGACACTGGGCCAGCCAACAGGCCCAATGGGGGGTGGGAGGTGACCCCTCCCCTCCCCTTCCACCCCAGCCAGATCAGGGGTGGGGATAGCCAGTCAACCTCTCACGGCCCCTTCCCCCCAGCTGGCCCTGCCCCCATCAGCCCTCCACACCCCAATTGGGAGCAGAGCCACTGGCCAACCACCCACAGCCCCTCCACCTGCTGGTCCAGCCCAATCAGCCCCCATTGGAGTGGGCTGGTAGGATCCCACCAGGGCACGAATTCATGTACTGGGCCTCTAGTAAACTATAATAATAAAACACTTATGGGCTGAATTGTGTCCTCCCAAAATTGGTATATTAAAGTTCAAACCCCCAGAGCTTCAGAATGGGAATAGAGTTGCTGTAGACTACAGATGTAATCAGTTGATATAAGGCCATATTGGAGTACAATGGGCCCCCTATCCAATAGGACTGGTGTCCATGGAAAAAGAACTGGTGGCCATGTGAAGAGACAGACACCATGCAGGGAGAATGCTCTGGAGACTGGAGTTCTGCTGCCAGAAGCCAATGAAGCACCAAGAGCTAAGTGGCGCCGGGACAGATCCTTCCCTAGCAACTCAGAGGGAGTGTGGCCCTGCCAACACCTTCCTCTCAGACCTCTACCCTCCAGAACATGAGAGAATACATTGTTTAAGCCATTCTATTTGTTGCACTTAGTTACAGCAGCTCTAACAAACTAATATACATAGGAGAATTTGAATTACGTGATATTAAAATGTCAGTTGTCCAATGATGAAATAAGGTAGTTCGGTCTTCACTACAAATCTACACATGCATATGCAATGCCTCACTGAAGGGAGATAAGAGTTCTGTCCAACCTGCAGATGGCCCACCGGTACGTGAAAAGGTCACTTACCATCAGGGAATGCAAATCCAAACCACAGCGACATACCTCAGATGGAGAAATTGAGGTGCTAAGTATCTTAGCCAAGATTCATGTTATGCATTGATGGAGCCAGGACTAAATGCAACACTGGGTTCTTAAATAATATCCTTGCTGCCTCCCAGAGGCCCCTGTAACTACACATGTGCATGCACACAGGCATGTGTGTATACACACACACACACACACACACACACACACACACACCTCTAGATTTATACTTAGGTCCTCAACGTTTAGACCATTTAGAACTAGTGACAAAGTTCCATCCCCAAAGAGGGATGACCATATGCCCACGGGGACTCACAACTTACTATTCTTTTTCTCACTCTGTGGCCAAAACCAGTACAAACTTTGCTCTTTGCTCGGGCCACTTCCGCGCCTGGAGCTTCCCTCTTGACTGAGTGATGGGCACTCTCCAGGCTGGCCCTCGGTGTAATTTTAACCAAGAGCAGTTCAGAATGGGTTCTCCTCAAGGGACACCGCAGGAATGCGGACGGAGGCCACAGCTTGCCCCTCTGCACAAGTGGGACACAACGTCTCAACGTCCCTTTCTGAAGCCTCCCACATGGCTGAGGGGCCTGGCAACCCTGCTGAGTTCTGGGCGTGCCTCTCAGCACTTCACCCAGTCCCTACGTTCTTTCCGTTTCTAAAAGCATCTTGTGGAGTGGGCATTTGCAACAGCCCTCAGAGACAGTCCATTTGGTGAGGAATGAGGAAAATGTAAAGACAAATGGGCCCAGGGCTTTTGTTTAGGAGTTTGGGATAAAGTGCCAGGACTCCACGCACACCAGGCGGGTCATCAGCTGCTGGTCGCCAGTCCACGGCAGGAGGCTGGCTCTGTCTGTTCCCTGCAGTATCCCAGGCCCCTGTCCGGAGCCTCACACACAGCACGTACTCAATAACCCTCCCAGAATTCATGAAAAGGGAACGTCTCCTGTCTCAGGGGGTTTCCAGAGTCCCCTGGCTGTGTCTACAATTTTATCATTATAAATTCACTAGAGGCCAGGTGCATGAATTTGTGCACAGGTGGGGTCCAGCCGGCCAGCCCCAATGGTGGCCCATTGGGCTGAGCCAGCCAGGGGGAGGGGCTGTAGGCAGTTGTCCAGTTGGCCACGCCCCCAATTGGAGTGTTGGGGGCCAATCCAGGGCTGGGCTGGCGGGGACAGGGGGTGACGGAGGCTGATGGGGCCCTGGATCAGGCTGGTTGGCTGCCACAGTGTGTGTCATAGCCACCAGTCATTTCGCTCTTCAGGTCACTGGGCTTTTATATACATAGATTCCTTTGGACTTAAATAAAAGTCTCCCAGTCAAATGCATTAAGGATCAAAAGTCAAATACCTTACAAGAGGGGAAGGAAGGAGAATTAAGGGCAGAGGCCAATAGAAACCTGAACAAAGAAGCATGACAAGAAGTCCGAAGTGCGAGGGACTCTCCAGGCAGCTCCCAGACATTACTTTTGCCCTGAACTGACAAGGTCCCCAGGATGAAGGACTTTCAGGCTAAACATCAGGAAAGGCCCAGGCAAACTGGAGTAAGCTGGTTATCCTGTTTGCATCCTCTCATTTAGTCCTCACAACAGTCCTAGCTGGTACAGATCGGGAGTCCCACTTTACAGATGAAGAAACCGAGGTTCATACATGTAAAGTCTTGCCTAAAGCCATACAGAAAGTGGTTCATTTGGGCAAAACTTAAATCAACACATGTCTAGCTCCAAGAGACCAGGCTTACCCACCAGACCCTGCCATGAAACCCAACGATGGGCTTCCTAGTTTATCCAGATATCACCCCAACCACCTAATCCTTCCAGGGCAGCAAATCCTGGCTCACCGCCTTTGAGAACTTCCTGGAGTAGGTTCCATGCCTGCCCGGGGGGCAA
The DNA here is from genome assembly GCA_963924515.1 of Vespertilio murinus. Taxonomy (NCBI): domain Eukaryota; kingdom Metazoa; phylum Chordata; class Mammalia; order Chiroptera; family Vespertilionidae; genus Vespertilio; species Vespertilio murinus. The sequence continues at coordinate 35,400,773 of OZ004715.1, read as the reverse complement.
GTCTTCAAGAAAAATCTGTCGCGTGAGTAAACGGTCAGTTGGGAAACCAGCCCCTTCCTCCCTGCAGTCTCACCTGCACTGTGACCTCTACCCTTGGGCCTCTGTTTCCCCCAGGATTTTCTGAAATGGAAGGATCTGGAACGAGGTCTTCGAAGGTAGTAGGATGGACAGTGCGAGGAGGAGAGGCTGAGCACCGGGAGGGCGGAAATGCATGGGCACGGCCGGGAGACGGGCAGCGTGGGCAGGAGGGGTGAGGAAGCACACTGGAGAAGCATTTGTGTCGGAGCGATGGGCCCAGAAGGCAGAGGGCTCGGGATGCCAGGACCCACCCCGGCTCCTCAAAGCGGGACGGCACGGCCCAGGAGGGCAGGGATGAACCTCTGGGCAAAGGAGAGAAGCTTCAGACATCTGTTTACCTTTTCTCACAGTTTTAAATTTCTCTTGTGTATGCTTTATAATGAAAACAATACTACTGAAGAAGGACACATACGACGTATAAGGAACATACACATGTATACTGGGGTGTCAGGTTTTGCAGCTGAGGCATTGTCAAAACACTGGAAGTTACTGTATTTGGCTAAAGGGAAACTTAATTTTTTTAAAAGCAGGGAAATGAACTGGCCAAAGGCTACACTATAACTAACTTCCTGTTCGCTTGACCTTTACACCCCCAGAATCCATGGCACTTTTCTTCCAATTTCTGGTTACTTACTGTGCTGTATTATCTCAAGTCGAACCAGCTGTAGATTGGTGTCCATTCTGATTCTTAGCCACACTGGGGATCACATAGGATATAACTTGAAGAGCACTAGATTAGCTCTGACTAGCCAAAAATGAGCCAAGGGGACTGACCTTCTGGGCATTTGTGACTCTTTTGTGATTCACTCTGATAAGGGTATTGAAAAATATACTGTTATTCAGAAGATGCTGTGTGTTGGCACCTGGAATATAAATGAGGAAGGAAGTGAGAGTGAGAAGATGAGGAGGGAAAGAGTGGAAGGGAAATCTCACTGTTTAATGCAGATTCATTCATGTGAACATATTGCTCCAATTCAATGTAATAAGTGGGTTTGCAGTAAACAGTACTGACTAAATGAGAAGATTATTTTAAAAGAGTTTAACAAAAGGGAAATAATAAATGTCTTGAAACCCCAAAGGAGTGAGTGCCTGGCTTGGTCTGGGCCAGGGGTGGGCAAACTTTTTGACTCGAGGGCCACAATGGGTTCTTAAACTGGACAGGAGGGCCAGAACAAAAGCAACCTATGCTGACACTCTCATCTTGGGCTGCTGGTGAAGGAGTAGGGAGGAGAGCAAGAGAACCCTCCGCTCTTTCAGCTCTGTGGGCCGGATAGAACAGCCAAACAGGCCGGATCCAGCCCGCGGGCCATAGTTTGCCCATGGCTGGTCTGGGCAGAGCAGGGAGGATTCAAGGTGAGCATCATCACCAGCGTGGAAGCCTCACTCCCAGTCATCCTAGCAGTGCCCTTCCGGGGAGAGGGAACAGGTCAGGGACAAGGAAGGTGAGGAAGGCTGGAAGATAGAAGCTACATAGATGCTGCCTGAATCCAAAGACAGAAAAACAGAGACACCAAGGAGACAATCAGGAGTGGGTAGCTTTTCGGGAATGGGTGGGGAAGATAGAACAGGGAAGAGAAGAACAAATCCAAAGCTCTGCACTCTGCTTTCACAGCTACCTCATCCAACCACTAGATGTCACCAAACACAAAACCTGCTGGAGACTCTTATCGGGGAGGAAGCCAGGGAATCTGATCTTAAAGAATTCCTGGTCTCAGAGCCCAGGAATTATCTTAAAGCTAAAGACTGTTACACCCAAATCACTCCAGGTCAAGGAGGGCTGATGTTCATTACTGTCGCCGGAGGAGATGCCACAATTCTGGTGTCTTGGCATCACGGTATCTCAGGAAATGCTCAGAACATCCCGGGGGGGAGGGGGCAGTGCCACTAGTAGCCCCATTTTACAGGTAAGAACACTGAGGGCCTGAGAGATTCTCATGTACTCAAGTTCGCACAGCTAGGAAGTGGGTGAACTAGGATGAAACACAGGTCTTTCCAACCTTCCTTCTACACAATGACATCGTCCCTGGGCTGTGACATGCTGTCAACAGCACCGTGAGTCACCAGGCACGGGCTCAAATGGCAGACCAGAGCCATTCATTAACTCCGCTATTCTAATACCAGTATCTCTCCCTGGTTTTGCAGCAGCTGGAGGGGAATGATAGCCTGGATGACCTCCAACAGCAGAACTTTTTTAAGCGTTTTGCCTCCATTATATATGTTGCACTTTCTTTGAGGGAATGAGGGAAATGTTGTGTTTTTAATCAATTTATGTAGCTCCTCGGTGTTGTCTGGTGTGGGATATTACTCAGCTGAATGTATATGTTGTCTGATACAGGGGGTGCGGTGAGAATGTAGACAAAAAGAGAGGCATGGCCACTGTGTGGCATAGAAAGCTCAGCCAGGTTCAACCTGCCATTCCAACATCTAAAGTCGAGGGACAACACAGTTTGGAGTGGAGATGTGCTACAAGACTAAAATACACAGATTTTGAAGACTCGGTGAGAACAAAGAAAGTAAAATATATATACTAATAAAAGTGTAATATGCTCATTAAACCGGATCGATTAGATATCTGGACAGTTAGGGGGCAACCAAGTCAGCAGGAGGGCAAGTTAAGGGGTGATCAGGCTTGCAAGCAGAGGCAGTTAGAGGTGATCAGGCAGGCAGGCAAGTGGTTAGGAGCCAGTAGTCTCGGACTGCAAGAGGATGTCCAACTGCCCATTTAGGCCCTATCCCACAGGGCAGTCAGACATCCCTCCAGGGGTCCCAGATTGGAAAAGGTATAGGCCAGGCTGAGGGACTCCCCCCACCCCCCCCACCCCCGTGCACAAATTTCATGCACTGGACCTCAAGTCATTAATATGTCTATATTGTTTGGCTAATGATATTTGGGATATACTACTGAGCTTTTAAAAAAAAACTATTTTATTAAGTTCACCTACATAAGTTTACTATTTTCCTGTGGCTCCTAGAAAATTGAAAATGGCATCTGTGGCCGGCTCTGGAGGACAGTGCTGAGCTCCTTCGGGCATGACAGCATTGAGTGCCATCCTAAGGGGTACGGGCTCTTCTTGCAGCAGAGGCTAGGCTGCGGTTTAGAAGCACCCGGGAGGGCTGCCTGGGAAGGAAGGGAAGCTATGGGCTGGGGGCTGTTAGGGTTTCCCAACCGTGACGTGTTTAGGACCAAACAAAGCAGAGAAGGGAAACTTGCAAGAGCTATTTAGGAGGAGAAAATACCTGCCCGGTCAAATTCAGAAGATCGCAATGCAAAAAGCCACCTGACCCCGGTCCCAGTGTTTTGGAGGGAAATTTCCACTCAGCAAACCGCACCATCCAGCCTCGCTGGCTGATGGAGACCACGAAGCTGAAAAGATGGTTTTCAGGGCACAGGGAAACACAGCGAGAAAGCTTCAGTGAAGGACTGCTCCTTGTTAAGGAGCCAAGAGAAAAATCCGGCCTCATTAGGCTCCAGACAGCAATACCCAACAGTGTGCTCTTTTAAACCTCCCCGCAAGGCTGCTGACAGGAAAGGCCGTTGCCGTGGAAACAGGCCCCGCCGGGAAGCGGCGTGGCGCAAACACAGACAGTCTCACGGCCCGCTGTGTCCACAGAGCCGACCGGTTGGTAAATATTACACCAGGCACATACCAGAGACGCAAAGCAAACAGTAAGTCATCCCGGGGCCGCGCTGGCGGAGCTCCACGAGTAGATGTTGAGCTTGGAAAACTGCGTGGCTTGCTTCCCAACTCACAAAGGACCATCTCCCAGTGCAACTGGGGGACGGTGGGGCACCTGGACGTTTGCTGGACAGCTGGCCCTGGAGCATCAGGCCTGACCGGCACGGGCCCATTTATATGCAGTGGTGGTGGGGTTGGTTATTGGTTTTTGTTGTGGTGGTTGTTTTTTTCAATAAATAAAGTCAGCCCTGCATATATATCTTCGGGTTTTGTATCCAAACGTGTCGCGCCTGCAGATTCAACCAACCGCGGATGGAAAACAGTGTTTTCGCACTTGCAGATGCAATTTCCCAACCGCAGATTCCCAGCCGTGGATTTCCATCCAGGGTTGCTTGACTCCACATATGCAAAGGACTCGATGCAGCGTCAAAAGCTATTGACTCACCGAAACCAGTTTGGCTCAGTGGATAGAGCATCAGTCTGCAGACTGAAAGGTCCCAGGTTGGATTCCGGCCAAGGGCATGTACACTGGTTGCGGGCACATCCCTGGTGGGAGGTGTGCAGGAGGCAGCTGACCGATGTTTCTCTCTCATCTTTCTAGCTCTCCATCTCTCTCCTTTCTTCTCTGTAAAAAAAATCAAAATATATATATATTATTTTAAAGTTACTGACTTGTCAACCCTCCCAAGCAGTCCCATTTTATTAGATGGAGGCCACAGCTCTAGTCTAACAAGAGTAGAAAGCTGTCCTGTATCCTCGGAGAGCCTGCTATCTGAAATAGTGTTTTTCAAAAGGTGGTCTCCTAACCACCCTTAATCAGAATTAACTGAGGAGATTATCCAAAATGCAGGTTCCCAGGCCCCACCCTAGACTAATTGAATTGGAGCATCTGGGCGTGGTCCCCGGAAACCTGTATCTTTAGAAAACTTCCCAAGTGATATTCATGCCCAATAAAAATTGAAAACCAATTCTCCCTCCATTATTTTTGCATTCCTTAAATGAATGCTTGGAGCATCTGCAATGGAATCTCCTGGATGCCTGTCTGCGAACATCACCCACATCCACGAAATCCTAATCTCTGGTCTCAGGAACCAACGTGTAGCATGAGACCTCAGGTGATTCTTATCCACAGAGAGGTTTGAACCACTGGCCTAAAGCACTCTAAAGCCATGCTCCTCACCCCTGTACGCATAGGAGGCTGGAGGGCTTGGGAAGAAAGAAGCGCTACAGTAGGTAAGATGCTACCAAACAGCGTCACATGCTACAGACGAAGTGTCACGTCGCTGCAGCAAGCTTCATTGTCTTGTTTTGGCCTTCAGCAACCAGCCTGATCAACCAGCAGCCTTCAACCTCAAGACAAGACCCTCCAACTGGTGAAAGGTTACAACTCATTGAAGGCTCACATGATGGTTAGCATTTTTTTTAGAAATAAATTCTTTTTTAGTTAAGATATATACATTGGTTTTTGATACATGGCTAGTTACACATACAAGACTACAGTATAGTGTAGCAGTAAAGCGAATCATGAATGTTTTGGTTTCCCAGTGCATAAGACATGCTGTATTGCTGTATTTCCTTTGATGTGGTAGTCTGGAACCAAATCTACAGTATCGCTGAGGTATGCCTGTACAAGCTTTGAACACTGTTATCAGTTCATTCAGGTATACTAGTATATCCAGGAATGAAATTGCTGGGTCATATAATAATTCTGTTTTATTTCTTGAGAGACTGCCAAACTGTTTTTCACGGGGATATACCACTTCACATTGCAACCAGCAATGCAGGAGTTCCAATTCTTTCACTTTCTCAGATATTTATTTTTCCTTCTTATTGTTATTGTTATGGCCAACCCGCTGGGTATGAACTGTTATCTCATTGTGGTTTTGACCTAGTATTTCCCTAATGACTATTGACACTAAGCATCTCTTCGTGTGCTTCAGGGCCATTTTATCGTTGAAGAAGTATCTATTCAAACCCTTTGCCCATGTTTTAATTGGACTGTTGGCCTTTTTGCTGCTGAGTCATGTTATTTATAAAGTCTTGATACTTAGACCTTTATCAGATACATGATTTAAATAGTTTATCCCATTCCAAGGGATGTCCTTTCACTCTCTTGAAAGGCCATACCATCTTGAAGATTAATTCAATTCGAAGGCAATGTCATCACTCTAGAAGTTCGTAACACAAGGGCCTGGATACTTCCAGTCAAAAGCATTCCAAGGAGAAATCGAAGCTTAGAGAGCTACCGTGGCTATTCCAAGGTCTCGTGGACACTCACCGGTATTAGAAAGGACAGGGAGGACATTCAGTCCACTCCCCCAACACCCAACATGCATTTGCGAACATATACACGTGCATATGATATCATTTTATGTCCGGAATGTTAAGGGCACTGAAATACACCCATAGAAAGTTACCTCTTCTTGCCAAAACCGGTTTGGCTCAGTGGTAGAGCGTCGGTCTGCGGACTGAAAGGTCCCGGGTTCAATTCCAGTCAAGGGCATGTACATTGGTTGCGGGCACATCCCCAGTAAGGGGTGTGCAAGAGGCGGCTGGTCGATGTTTCTCTCTCATTGACATTTCTAGTTCTCTATCTCTCTCCCTTCCTCTCTGAAAAATATCAATAAAATATACTTAAAAAAAAAAAGTTACCTCTTCTATAAAGTCCAAATGCAACCCACCTTTAGAGTCTGTTTGTTCATACCCTACTTCCTTGTCAAAGGGGTTTTGGAGAAGCCAACAACAGAGGGTCTAGAGGAGTTAGTAAGATAACTACAGGAATAGTGGATCTAGACAAAGGAAAAGGAAAGAGGAACTATGAGGCATAGCAGCATAGATAACATAGAATCTATGAGTAGCGCCAGGTTTTGCTGAGAGCTCCCTGGCAGCCTGGAGGGGAAAAAAGAAAAGACAATACTACATAATTCTTAGTATCAGGGCTAGTTATTCCTAAAAAATACTTTCCCTAATTGCAATTCCCCAAAACATCATCAGACAGTTAAACATGCTTTGGTAAGTGTTTCTGAGCACGGACACTCTCCCATTGGTGCTTTTCCCTTGATATTGTGCAGTAGAGCAGCTCCTGCAGACACAGAAAGCTACGTGCTAGAGCAGCCGTGGGCAAACTACGGCCTGCGGGCCGGATCCGGCCCTTTAGGCTATTCTATCCGGCCCTCGGAGCCGAAAGAGCGGAGGGTTCTCTTGCTCTCCCCTCCGCTCCTTCACCAGCAGCCCAAGATGAGAGTGCCAGCATGGTCAGGTTGTGTTTGTTCTGGCCCTCCCTCCGGGCCAGTTTAAGAACCCATTGTGGCCCTCGAGTCAAAAAGTTTGCCCACCCCTGTGCTAGAGCTAAGAGAAGATGGCATATAGCCCTGGGAAAGATGGAGGGGCTCGCGCGTTCAGCTGCACACACCAGCCCCGATATAGCCATCCTCAAACATCAAGGACAGTCTACACCACACATCTCTAGGAGTGGAACAATTCCAGAGTCTTAGATAACTTTCCAGGAAAACAGAATGGGTAGTCTCCAAGTCCAAAAAAAAAAATTAACAATTCCTTTTTTGGAGAGAGAGAGAACTGCATCTGCGACATGGGAAAGATAAATCTGTGGAAAAAGTCCAGATAGACGTTCCCTTGTAAGATGATGTCTTCTGAAGCAAGGAATTTTCCAGTAGCCGATGCTGAGTGAAGTAGCAAAGCAAGAGTCTTTCTCCCAAGGGGACTGTTCACTGTTTTAATTAATTCATCCGATGTGCCCTAGCGACAGAACACTGTCCGACGGATGTACGTGAAGGTGGGAAAGGGGGAGGAAGTGGAGAGCCAGGAACCCGGAGAAGTGGTCACGGTCAAGCAGAGTTCTCCTTGCCATTGTGTCTACAGACACTTCTTAGTTCTTGGGTTAGAGATTCCAAGTCGTAAAATGCAACAGATGAGTCACTGTATTCATGAAGAGTCTATGTTCATCAAAGGTAGCAGGACTGATTCAGATGAACTGAAGCAGAGAAGACATGTATTGAAGGCTCTGGGTGACGCAGAATCAGAGGAAAACTCCGAATCGGAGGAGGAAAAACAAGGCTTGGTCTCTTTAGGACACAGCATTCTTGGTTAATCACCCCAGCCATGTGCGCTCTTGCATCACTCGGCAAGGGCGAGGTTCCTAGGTTGGAGAGTCTGACTACTGCTGCTTGGGCCAAATGTCCATCCCCCAGCCGGGGAAGGCAGGTCACCTGATCAGCAGTTCTCAGTCGAAGCGGGGGGGGGGGGGGATTTTGACCCCAGGAGACACCTGGCACTGTCTGGAGATACTGTCGGGCATCAGTGGGTTGTGACAACCCAGAATGCTGCTGAGCATACAAGCCAGCCCCTACCACCAAGAATCCTCCCACCCTGAATGCCAGTAGAGCAGGGGCTGAGAACCCCTGATCCCCACTGATGGGCCCCAGAGCATCAAAGAGGACACCCCAATGCAAAGAGGACACCCCCTCCATGAAAAACTGAGGTGTGCAGAGGACACATCCAATGTCTGCTCCGTCAGATTCCCTTAAATCCCACTGACCTCCTCTCTTCCCCTGCTCCGGCTTGTTTCTCCAGCGCCCATGCGCGACCTTCTTCAGAGGGTGTCGCTTGGGCTGCTGGAGCCACTTGTGAGCTCAGAGAGCTGGGGGGGCCCGAGTTTACAGCTCCCATGGGTGACCCTGGATTGAGGTTTGGGGGGGAAATTCAGCTCTCTGGCCTCAAGTCAGTGCAGTTTACACTCCAGAGCTCCCGTGGAATCGGGCTGAGGCCAGGGGTCCCTTGCTGGGCAGCTCCTCCTGTCCCAGGTCTACTCCCCCACTTCCTCACCGGGTTCTCCTGGGAACACTAGCTTTCTCTTAATTAACTGTATTGGGGTGACGGTGGTTAATAAGCACATATAGGCTTCAAGCGTACGATTCTGTGACACCTCATCTATATACTGCATTGTGTGTCCAGCAAAGTCAGATCTTCTCCCCTCACCATGTACTTCTGAATAAGTTCATTTGAGCTTATGTCCCCTCTGAGGGTCTGCATTGGGACGCAAGGTGCTCTTCCCAAAAGGAAGGAAGGAAAGATAGCTGGGCAGCCCAGAACGCCAAAGACCCGCCATCATGCCACGCACCTTCCTGCCAGGCTCCAGGCTCTGCCCTCGCAACAGGACGGTACCCTGGGTGGCCCCGGGTTAAGTGCACAGGCTTTGCAGCCAAACCCAGATGTGAAGCCTGTGTTGGCCACTGGGCAGCTTTGGGTGAGTTATTTCCTCAGTGTTTCCCCGTTTCTATCTATGACACAGGCACAATGCTGGGACCTTCCTCACAGGGTGGTCCTGAGAATTAAAGGGAAGAACAGGAAGCCTTTATTCTGGGGCGGAGTCCTTTCCGAATGCTGATCAAATGGGCACGCATCAGCAAGCAGATGCCCTGATTGCTAATCTCTAGAAGAATCTCTTGCACAGCGCAATGGACACGGTGCCTGTAAATTAACTAGAGCTGCCCGGAGTCGGCTTTCAACGTGAATCCAGAAAGGAGGGACGGGCAGAAAGGTGACAAAGGCACTGGCAGTCTGTGAAGCGATGAATGCCTTCGCATCACTGTTTTCATTTTAAAACGGCACCTGCCAGAATGTCTCTCACCAGCAAATGAACAGACAGCAAGTGCTGGCCAGAGCGTGGAGAAACGGGACATCTTGAGCACTGTTGGTGGGATTGAAAATAGACGCAGCCACTGTGGGAATCACAGTGGAGATTTCTCAAAAAATAAAAAATAAATAAAAAACTACCTTTTGGCCAAGCAATTCCACTTCTGGGTTTTTATCTAAAGAAATCTAAGACACTAATTCAAAAAGACATATGCACCCCCATGTCCACTGCAGTGTTATTTGCAATAGCAAAATATGGAAGTAGCCTAAGTGTGCATGGATAGGTGACTGGATAAAGATGTGGTGCGTATACACCATGGAATATTACTTGGCCATAAAATAGAATGAAATCTTACCATGGGTGGACCTAGAGGGTATTAAGCCAAGTAAACTAAGTCAGAGGAAGGCAAATATCATATGATTTCACTCATATGTGGAATCTAAACACACACACACACACACACACACACACACACACAAAAGAACTGAACAAACAAAACAGAAACAATCCATAGATACAGAGAGCAGACGGATGGTTGCCAGGTGGAAGGGGCTTGGGAGGAGAAGAAGGTGAAGGGATTAAGAAGTAATAGTGACCACAGGGGTGTGAAGCACAGCATAGGCCATGGAGTCCATACCACTGTAATAACTATGTGGGGCCAGTGGGTGCTAGGCTTATCAGGGGATCACTTTGTAAGTTAAATGAATGTCTACTCAAAATGTCAACTCTAATGGGAAAATAAAAATAAATTTTAAAGTGCATGGCTACCTTCTGAAAATCACTAATAATAAAAACCACGCAAGAAAGAAAGATGGAGGGAGAAAGGGAGGGAGGGAGGGAGGGAAGGAAGGAGGGAGGGAGGGACAGAAGGAAGGAGGGAGGGAGAGAGGAAAGGAGGGAGGGAGGGCGGGCCATTGTATCTAAGTCAGCTCAGAAATGGCGGCCAGGAAGTGCCCAGCGCAGAGGAATGCTGATGGGTGGGTTGCAGGCCGGCTGTTATGTGGAATGACACCTTCATAAGCAGAAGCAGAGACTCCAAGATGCTTTCTCATTATTAACAACAGGTTGGTGCTTTGTAATCACCACCAATACACACAGCAAAATCACCTCCGCGGCCAGCCCCAGCATCTTCCTTTCATCCTTTCAGATGGCTGGCGAGGCGGCGGCTCACCCAGGCAGAAGAGACGATTAGACAGAGGGAGAATGACGGCGCTTAATCACAGCAAGGAGACGGGGAAGGCAGGAGAGAAACCGAAGAGCGGACCCCTGGGAAGCTGAATTGCTAGTTCCTTGTGGAAATCAGCATTGCGTCGCTGAAGTGCAAGGTAGAGATCAGTGCCTCATGAATGAAACATAAGAGATCGCTAGTCTGCAGATGAGGAAATTCGATGTTTGCAAGCAGCAGAGATGAGCAGAGGAGAGCCAGCAATCCTCCCGCTGTGCAAGCCACGTCCTCCAAGTGGGCTGAAGGGAGACACAGGCTACTCAGGGAGACCTAGAGCAGGGGCAGACCTAGAACGGGTCCCTGGGTGGGAAGGGGGGAAGAGCTCCGACAGCTCTCACGTCTCTGCCTTCTTGGCTGCTTGTCCGGCAGAGGCGTCAGGGTTCTCAGTGAGATGAGGAGGAGGCAGGCTTCTAAGGCTTCAGGAGTTCTGCTGGGGAGTTGCAGGCCGGCTGTCATCTGAAATGACACCTTTGTGAGCAGAAGCAGAGACGTAAGGCTCTAAGATGCTTTCCCGTGATTGAAATAGCATGAGATTCAAAAAGACATATATGCACCCTCCCATGTCCATTGCAGTGCTATTTGCAACAGCAAACTATGGAAGCAACCTAAGTGTCCATGGACAGATGACTGGATAAAGAAGAGGTGGTGCGTATACACCATGGAATATTCCTTGGCCGTAAAATAGAATGAAATCTTACCATGTAGAGCAACATGGGTGGACCTAGAGAGTGTTAAGCTAAGTAAAGTAAGTCAGACAGAGAAAGACAAATGTCATATGATTTCGCTATAGACATAGTAACTAGCCATGTGGTTCTGATACAGGAGCCACTAGCCACATGTGGCTTTTATTTAAATGTAAAGTATTTAAATTGAATTACCGTATTTGCCGGCGTATAAGACGATTTTTTGGCCCTGAAAAATACCGTATTTGCCGGCGTATAAGAGACTGGGCATATAAGACGACCCCCTAACATTTCCACTCAAAATACAGAGTTTGTTATATACTCGCCGTATAAGACTACCCCCCACTTGGAGGCATATTTTTCAGGGCCAAAAAGTCGTCTTATACGCCGGCAAATACGGTAAAAAAAAAAAAATTTTGTTTTACAGTGGCACGGGGTGCTAATTCCAGCTCAGCCCAGCTAATTCCAGCTTAAGCAAGTCACATCCCTCCCAGACCTCGGAATCCCTCCCAGTAAGTGGTGGGGCTGACTAGGTCTGCACGATCCCCTCCGGTCTGGTGTCCTCTGCTCTGCAGTCTGTCCTGGGGAACAAGTCGGGAGGAGCATCCCAGCCGAACACACACACACACACACACACACACACACACACACACACCCCTCAGTGCCAGCGCTGCCCCAGGGCGTGGCCTTCCAGCACGATCTGTCACTCAGCACTGAGAGCGTGCCGGGCTCTCTACTCAGAGCTTTACGTCGATTCAATTCTCTCACCCCTGCAACAGATGTGGAAACCGAGGCTCAGGGAGGCAAAGTCACTTCCCCAAGCTCACAAAGCGGAGACGGAGACGCAGAGCCAGGGCTTACACACAGCAGGCTCCGGCCTCCGTGCTCTTGACCTCTGATGACTCACAGCATCAAGCACCACCCGCAGCACTTATTCAAAGTAAACACGCTCTTCCCACTTGGCACCCCTGCCCTGGCCACCCCCAAAGCAGCGGGAGAGTGAGGGGGTGAGGAGGAGGAGAGACAGGGACGGGAGAAGAGTGGGGGGGGGCAGGAAGGAGATGGGGAGGGAAAGACGCCATACAGACAGAGATGGCTCAGTTCTCAGCCAGGGTGCCTACAAGGGACTGCACTATCCGGTGCTCCCGTCTGTCCCCTGGCCACACATGGGTGAGGCGTTCCTTCCCCTTGCTGGGAGGAGAGAGACCTGAAGGCAGAGGCAGCGGGCAGAGGCTGGGGGCAGGAGAAGGGAGGTCCCGCTGGTTGGGAGCATGCCATGCCCCCGAAGAAGCACTTCTGACCCGCACTGACTCACTTAATCCCCACCACCGCCCCAGGAGGCAGGCACTTCCTGACCCCACCGCGCAGGTGAGGAAAGTGAGGTACAGGGGGAGGAAGGGTCACCCACAGTCACACGGACAGTCAGTGCTCCCCTGAGTCTCATCTCCGCTCAGTGAGTTACCTTCGGTCTCCACGGTCATGCATTACCATTGTGGCGCTTCGTCCCTCCGAGTGCTGGTTCCCGGAGGAAAGACAGACACACGGCACTTGGAGTCAGGAGGCCTGGGCCTGGGGCCACCTCTGCCCCCAGCAGATTCAGATCTTGGCAGGCTCTTTCCTCTCTCCCAGCCAGCATTTCCTCGTTTATAGAAGGACCAGATGGATATAAATGATGGACTCACATAGGAGTAGCAGTAGTAATAATATTAAAAGTAGTAGTGGTGCCGAACCGGTTTGGCTCAGTGGATAGAGCGTCGGCCTGTGGACTGAAAGGTCCCGGGTTCGATTCAGGTCAAGGGCACGTACCTTGGTTGCGGGCACATCCCCGGTGGGGGGTGTGCAGGAGGCAGCTGATCAATGATTCTCTCTCATTGATGTTTCAAACTCTCTATCCCTCTCTCTTCCTCTCTGTACAAAAAATCAATAAAAAATATATATATATATTTTTTAAAAAATAGTAGTGGTGGCAAAAGAAAAACTAATAGTAGATGCAACAGTGATTGAAGTAATAGTTGTAGTAGAAGTAGGAGTAATAGAAGTAGCAGTGGAAGTCATAGCAGTGGTAGAAGGAAGAGGAAAGAAGAAATAGTAATCGTGATGCAGGAAGTAGTGCTAATAGAAATAAAGCATCGTAGTAACAGTAGCAGTCATACAGACACAGTAGTGACAGTAGCAATGGAATTAGTAAAAGACAGTGCTAGGAACAGAATGTGTAACAGGAGAAGCAGTGGTAATAATGAGAGAAGTAACAGTCGTGACAGAACAGCAGTAGGAGTGAGAGAAGTAATGATAATGAGAGTAGACACTGAGGAGGAAGCAGAGGAGGAAGACACTGCCAATGCTCACTGACAGGCGCTGGGTGGCAGGCGCCGTGCCAGACACCGTTCCAGACGCCATGCTGGGTGTGTTTTGTGCACTCACTCCTCACAGCCTCGTTAGGTAACTACCTATAGTTGTGCCCGTTTTACAGGTGGGAAAACTGAGACCTGGAGACATCAGCCTGGGGGGGGGAGAGTTTGTGCCTTGACAGTCAGCTGTGTTGCAGGTTCCTAGGCGCCCCCACCAGGTCGGGCCAACTCTTCTAAGCCCTCTCCCCCACCCCCCCGCGCCCCCCCCCACACACACACACAAACAGACAGGCTCCCTGGAGCAGCTCTGTCCTCTCAGCTTTTACAAAGCTCATCCAAAAGTCTGGCTACAAAACCTAGCAACGCGACCCCTTGTCTTCTGGCTTAGAAGGGAGCTCAGAACCCGTTCCCCTCCGATAAGGTTCTGCAGAAGTTCTTTCCGTGGAAGGCCCCTCCGCTCTGTCTGACGGGTCCGCATGAGACTGGTTGTCACCCAACTCTCTGTTGACGTTTCCTTTTTAAAGAACATAACGTACATTCCTGGGCTGGATTCAAACATTCCTACATTTTGTATTTTTCTTTTAAAAAACACAAAACAAAACACTATTTATGGAAAAACATAATCTTTGGAACTGCTAGGTGGATGCCCTGAGTTCTCGCTTCCTCTGTGATGAGGGGCATAAGGTATCAGCCCTCGGCAATTCTGGGGGCATTACTTCCCTCAGCCGCCCCGGACTGGCACAAAGCTTCAGAAGGAGAAGGACATTCACTGAGCACTCGGTGTGTTCCCGGCACTGTGCAAAGCATGTACTTGCATCTTTTTCACTTAAGTCTCTCCGTAACCTTATGAAATAGGGTGTTGCCCTCAGCCCCATCCACGGGTGGTGAAACTAAAGCTCCCACACATTAAGAAAACCTCCCTCGTCCTAAGTAAGTGACAAGGAAAAGAAGCTTAAATATAGGTCGGCGTGAATCTAAACAGGACTCCCGGATTGACTGGGAATGGCTGCAAGTAACCAGCTAAGGGGATGGAAGAAACTACAGGAGGAATGAAAACTTCATTCAACAACACACACACACACACACACACACACACACACACACACACACACACACGGGCATGAGGGGGTCCCTGGTAGCACCCACCTAAATAAGATGGGAAGGGAGAGGCTCTGTGAGTATCTTCACAGTCACTCATTCATTGTTTATTCAGCAAACATGCACTGACCACCTGGAGAGCCACGCAAAGACTTAGGAACGGGGGGCACACACAGTTGAGGGGGAGCCAGCAAGCCAACAGACAGTTACAATTCAGTGGGAGAAATGAAAGGCCAAGCTTAACACAAAGGACGATAGCAATCTGGGAGGGGGCCTGATGCAGCCGAGGGGGTGATCATAATAGCTTTCACAGAGTTTCTGGGAGGACTACATGACACCAGCCACACAGAAAATGTCCAGCCCGGCACCTCCCGCAATTGTTTTAGAATCCCAGCATTAATCACAGCTATTTGTGGGTGTGTGGGCACCAATAGGTTGAGAATAATTCTAGGGAGGGACAACGCGTGTTTCTCTCTGTATTCTCATGTCTCAGACATAGTAGCTGCTCAATCAATGCTTGTCAAACCTGGCCGGTGTGGCTCAGTGGTTGAGCATTGAGCTGTGAGCCAGGAGGCCACGGTCAGATTCCCGGTCAAGGGCACAATGCCAGGGTTGCAGGCTCGATCCCCAGTGAGGGGCATGCAGGAGGCAGCCGATGAGTGATTCTCTCTCATCGCTGATGCTTCCATCTCCCTCAACCTCTCCCTCTCCTTTCCTCTCTGAAAGCAATAAAAACATATTAAAAATAAATAAATAAATACTTGTCAAATTCAATGGGATGCCACTCTAACGGGACCCAGGCATGTCAGTGGCTTCTGTCTGCCTGCCTTCTCCCTGACCTGCAGCTGTCTGAGGAAGGCAAACCCATATGGCTTGTGTCGTATGCAAAACTTTAAGAAATGTTGCCAGCCATGAGAAAATAACCATGCCCTGGGTTCCCACACCCAACAGAATTGTTTTCAATCAAGTGCCTAGTCTGCACTCTGCCCTTCTGACCCGTGCTGTCAGTGTGAGCAATCAAGAGGTTACTCTGAGAAACGGCCCGGAGCGAGCAGGAAATAACATTTGGATGGTATCTGAACCCCTAGTTGCTCTCTCTATGGATGCATTTTCACGTCCCCTTCTCAAGCAGAGGTCTGTTCCCCACCCACCCCTCACACCCCCCCCCCCAAAAAAAAACTGTTCTGAAGACACAGACCTAATGTGCTAGCCCTTTGCTGCCTAAACTTGCCAACTGTTCCCTTCTTCAGCTCGGGAGCTGTGTCAACTTTCAGATCCTGGCCACAGGGCCTCCGAGGAGCCAGCCAGACATGCTAACCAAATATTATTCGCTTCCCTGGTTGCTAGTGCATTCTACAGGAGCATTCAGCTCCCAGCGTCCCCGGACTCTGCAAACGATTACCCCAGCCCTTCACCACTCACTCAGGCACCAGTCAGCTTCTCAGACACCTTTCCTTTTCCAACGTTATGAATGCGCTTCTTTTTAAGACATATTTTGCTTGGAAAGATCGGCGTGTCCTCGCTACAGGTCTCTCAGACTCCACCAGCATAATACGTCCCTTAAGAAGTCAAGCGCAACTGGTCAAAGAGCTTCAGAGCAGACTCTCAGCAGGAAGGCAGCGGGATCTGCTACCTTGTTCAGAGGAGACAGTAGTGGGGTCGGGAGGGGAAGGCTGGGGAGGGCGCGAGGTCCCAGACGGGCCACCAGGGGGCCATTCTTCATTCTGGAAAGTGTCATTTACTTGGAACACCTCTTCTGTTCCACGGATGTCAGGCATGTTTTCTTGTTCAATGAGAAAATGGAAGGAATAGGTCATGGAGGCCTTCCATTTTTCTCATTCTTGTCATAGAAGCATGCAGAAACTGGCCTCTCTAAAAATGCCGCTGAGTGAGGGCAGCCCAGGGATATTTTGAGCCTGCATTTCTGGCCATTTCTCTCTGTTTTATGTGGCTTCCTGCTCTCACATCTGATGAAAATAGCTCTTTCCATAGCAACACCACATAGAGATATGGCAGGTTTTGGTTTCTTTTTAAAGAAATACTGTTTATCTTGAAACTGAACAGCATTCTCCCCCTCTTTCTCTCACTCCTCAATCACACCAGGGTTGGCGGGCTCTCTTGAGGGCATGTGAGGACATCTTAGCCATCTTTACCAAGAGACGATAGTTCTTTCTCTAGTCGCCCATATGACATTGATCTCGTGTCCTTATAAACAGTTCTGAACATTGAGTTGCCCAAGTCCAAGTTCTTAGCTTGATGTTCAAGGCAGTTTACACAATGGCCCAACCTGCTTGTAAATGTCCACATCCTAGCACTGCCTACATTTTACTTGGCATGCCAACAATGCCATGATGCTTATCCGGGACTCAAATGTACCTGGACTTCCTGGCCAGCCCCCCATTTCATTACAGTCAGGTTCAATATATCACCTCCCATCAAACACACAGTTGCTTACACGCACATAAACACAAATACGTAGACACTAAAATATACTCTCTATTACATTCAGACAGTAAAGTAGAATTTTACTGAAGGTCTGTGAAGAGAGACTAAAGAAAGGCATTGGGCTGCAATCCATTTGGCCAAATCCTTTAATAATTCTTTAAAAAGATATTTCCTGAGACTACCTTTCCCTATGATAACTGTCAAGTGTATCTCTCCCCTCGTTATGCCAAAAAAAAAAAAAAAATCGTTCACCCCACATTCAGCTCAGATATCCACTGAACAAGATAAGAGCCAGGAAACCAGCTGGCATGTTTCAGTGAAGCCAGGTCATTAGGCATACCCTGGTGAGCCGGTGTTCCTGGCGAGTCCCTGGCTGGGAGAGGTGGGTGCTGATGCTCAGTTCACTGTGTAGAGTTTACAGATACATCAGGTATCTCTGACTCCACAAGTGTATGTGCTGTTCCCTCTTCCTGGAATGCCCTTCCCACGATGCCTATCTGATGACCAACTTAAGGCTTCAAGATCCAGGTCAAGAATCACTACTTCTACCATAATCTGTTTAGCTCAGTGGATAGAGCATTGGCCTGCAGAGTGAAGGGTTCCAGGTTCAATTCTGGTCAGGGGCATGTACCTTGGTTGTGGGCACATCCCCAGTAGGGGGTGTGCAGAAGGCAGCTGATTGATGTTTCTCTCTCATTGATGTTTCTAACTCTCTATCCCTCTCCCTTCCTCTCTGTAAAAAAAATCAATAAAATAACTTTTTTTAAAAAAGAATCACTACTTTTGAGAAATCGTGGGGATTTCAGATGTGTTTCCTCATCCAAAGGGAAAATATGGAAGTCCAGAGCAGACTACTCTGACTTAGCACTGTTTCATGATCCCTGGATTTCATACTTGTTGGCATATCTCTTGGCCCTATTATAGCATAAATTTCTTAAAGGGGAAGTCTTCCTACCCAAATCTCAGACCAGCACATTGCCTGGTAGAGTATATAAATGTACCAATAAATGTTGGTCATATGTAATTTTATTTTTATCACACACCCGAGAGTTAGGTGAACTGGGGGAATATATGAATAGAAATCAATGGGCAAATTCCTTTTCCTTTCCGAGACACAGGATATGTTGTGTGTGCATGCTGTAAACACTTTCCATGCATTAACTCATTCAACCAACACAGTAATCCTATGAAGTGTACACTGTTATCATCCTTGTTTTACAGATGGTGAAGTTGAAATTTAAATTTCCCTCCCACAGATTTGTCTTAATTGTTTCAAATACTTATCTCCCACCCTGGGAGGCCCCTCCGCAGGAGGACTCTACATTCTGATACGACTGCGTGACTTGCTTTGACCTACGGAGAATAAGAAGTGATATGTTTTGCCCTGGCCAGTGTGGCTCAGAGGGTTGGAGCATTGTCCCATACACCAAGAGGTTGTTGGTTTGATTCCCTGTCAGAACATACCGTATTTGCCGGCATATAAGACGATTTTTTGGCCCTGAAAAATACGTATTTGCCGGCGTATAAAACGACCCACTAAAATTTCCACTAAAAATACAGAGTTTGTTATATACTCACCGTATAAGACTACCCCCCACTTGGAGGCATATTTTTCAGGGCCAAAAAGTCGTCTTATACGCCAGCAAATATGGTATATCTAAGCTGCAGGTTCAATTCCCAGTCAGGGTGCCTATAGAAGGCATCTGATCAATGTTTCTCTCTCTTTCTCTCTCTCTCCCCTCCCCTCCTCTCTAAAATCAATAAACATATCCTTAGGTGAGGAGTTTTTTTTAAAGTGATGGTGTAATTTCCAAAATTGCAAGAATCAGTATGCCTCAATTCCCCTGCTCAACACCCTACCATAAAGAGGATGTAGGACAGAAATACAGCTGACCCCATGTTAAAATAGTACAACAAAAAAATGAGCCTTTGTTTTGACCATGATTTGGGGGTCATTTGTTACCTCAGCATAACTTAGCTTAAACTTATGAATAAACTCAACCAACCCGCTCTTTTTCAAATGAATGAGATTAACATCCATCTATCCATATAAATCATGAGTCTGGAATTTATCTATGGTGCCTCTTCTCCCTTCCCCCACACCCTCCCCACAAAAACAAATTCCAAGTCCTGTCAGTGTACTTACTAAAACTCCCTCAACTGGACTACCAGCTTCTTAGGTCAGGCCATGGTCATTTCTCCCCTTGGCTGTTGAAATGATATATCTGAGCTCCCCAACCCCACACTCCACACCCCCTTTTCCTCCCTCTATACTATCCTCCCCCGATGCTTTAAGGACAGCACCAATCTTGTGACCCTGGCGCTTGGAAGTCTTCAGGGCCTTCCCATTGTCCTCAGGACACTGAGCGATAGCCTTAAGTTGGAGACAAGTCCCTCTGTGACCTGGCTCCTGCCTACCTCCCTAGTCTCATCTTACCCCGCCCTCTCACTTAGCCTCAGTGATCCAGCCACTCTGGCCTGCTTTCCACCTTAAATAGGTATGTTAACTTCCACCTTCGAGTCTTGCATATGTTGCTTCTTCTACCTGGGGTTCTCTCTCCACTACCCACCACCAACCCCCACCTCACTCTTCAAATGTCACTTCCTGGGGGAAGCCTCCAGGACCCCCATAGTGTGGTTCTGGCCCCTTAATTAAGTATTTCGTCGGATCATATACTTCTCTTTCATAACATTTTCCACAGTTGCCATTTTAGATGTATTTATAGGATTGCTTTAGGGAGCCGCCTTCTCAACTAGACCATAAGCTTCATATTAATGAGAATCATGCCAAATACATCTCTTTTGTTGTTGTTGTTGTTAAATATATTTTATTGATTTTTTTTACAGAGATGAAGGGAGAGGGACAGAGAATCAGAAACGTTGATGAGAGAGAATCATCGACCAGCTGCCTCCTGCACACCCCCCACTGGGGATGTGCCCGCAACCAATGTACATGCCCTTGACCGGAATCAAACCTGGGACCCCTCAGTCCACAGACTGACGCTCCATCCACTGAGCCAAACCGGTTTCAGTGCCAAATGCATCTCTTAATGGGAATGCCCAACACTTTCTGAAACATGGAAGCTGCTTAAACATTTGGTGATAAAGTCCCTTTCTATTTGTATATTCTAGGGCTCCTTGTAATGCTTGAAAACCCTCCCCATTCAACTTGTTGGGTCCAAAACAAAACAAACAAAAAAAACCCAGACACCACAGTAGTAATATTTCATTAGTGTTTCTACAGGTCCTTTGACATGTATTTTCATCTACGTAGGCCCTCTGGCCATGCAGGTAAGTTAAACTCAGGGCTGCTCTGGATACTGGCCCTGGACTGAAGACCAGTCAGATGAACGTGAGTGCTGACAAGGAGGGCTGGGTCCCTGCCGTCTCAGAGTTAACTTGGTCATGAGCTAAAATGGACTGTTTTTCTTTTGGAATGTGTGTAGATGAGGACCAGAAATGGAGCCCTGGCTGATATTTTCCCTCAACAACCAGCCGGGGATTTGGACATCCCAAGGGCACGGTCTGAGCAGTTTCATGTAAACAGTACCAGAGGCCCGCAGCGAGGCCCCCGTGTTTTTCTAGGCCACTGGTCATGACACTGGCTGTGCCACTGTTCCTACTGGGGGTGGTCAGAGGAAGGAGGCCTGGGCCGGCCGCCAGCAGATGCTCCGTGATCGCCGTGGCTGTTTATTTCAGAGTTCCAACCCGCGTTCCAAAAAGCACCCTTGCTGAAGTCCACAGGACAGGGGAGCCCAGGCGTCAGCAGCATGGCACAGGGAAAAGAAGCAAGTTTCACCCACGCTCCTGGGTTCAAATCTCAGCGCAGCCACTCAGCAGTGATGTAAAATTGGGCTAGTGACTAATTTCTTTGAACCCTAGTCTGTTCAAAGAAGAATAATTCTTTCTAACACTGAGATTATTAAATGCATATGAAGCACCTAGTGCATAGTAGGTACTCAGTAAACATCCACACCTTCTCTCCATCCCTAATTCTTCTTCCAGCAGAGTGGAATTCTCAGCTTTTACCCAAAATAGCTAAGAGAGTGATTCTTTGAACTTCATACTCTCATTCTTACTTTAACGGAAAATACAAAATATTTTTAGTTCCTTTAGAAGAATGACAATGGGGGGGGGGGTGAACTGTATGAGAACCAATAGAACATTAGAGAAATGACTGAACATTAAGAAATAGCTTGCCCTAGCCAGTTGCTCAGTGGTTAGTGTTGGCCCATGCACTGAAGGAAGAGGAGAAAGGGAGGAGGGGGGAGGAAGAGGAGAAGGAGGAGAAGGAGAAGAAGGAAAAAGAGGAGGAGGAGAAGGAATCTTGCCTCCTGTTGCAGAAGTGTTAATATCAATGTCTACCTTTTCTGGGGCCAGTGGGCCAGGCACTGAGCTGAGGGCCAGCAGTGTGATGGTGGGCAAATCACCACCCTATGCCTCCATGGCACCTGCTGAATAAGTACGATCATGACAGCTCATCGTAGGGCTGCTGCGAAGAGTATGTGCTTAGAACTGCACGCACAGTAAGTGTTCAGCAAATGACAGATCCTGTTTTCACCCATGAACACGCTGGAGCAAGTGTGCCAGCTCTTTGTTTTCAGAGTTTGTTATCAGCTATTTGCCAGCACGGAACTAGTTATTCTTTGTCACCCATGAGGAAAATGACATTTCTGGGGAGGTTAAGTGACTTTCCCAAGATCACACAGCCAGTGAATGGCAGGGCTGGGAGTTACATCAAGTCTGTTTGGCATCAAGTTCATAGTTTTGCCCTAACCAGTTTGGATCAGTGGATAGAGCGTCGGCCTGCGGACTGAGGGATCCTTGGTTCGATTCCGGTCAAGGGCATGTACCTTGGTTTCGGGCACATCCCCAGTAGGGGGTGTGCAGGAGGCAGCTGATCGATGATTCTCTCTCATAGATGTTTCTTACTCTCAATCCCTCTCCCTTCCTCTCTGTAGAAAATCAATAAAACAAAATAAAAAACTTTATGGTTTCTTTCTACAACAGATGTGCTGATATTTAAAATAAAGGAAGAGGTAGCAACTTGCATTTTTAATAGGTTCCATATATATTGTGAAGGTCTTAAAATAATCAAAATATCTGACCAACTATTGTTAATTTAGCAAACACCTTTATAGCATGTGCTTTCACTTTTTAAAAAAATATATATTTTATTGATTTTTTACATCTGCTGTGCTCTCAGCCATGGGCCTGGGCTGTGCTTCCAAGACATCCAGGAGCATTGGCCTGGGGCTCCGGCACAAACCCCACCCACTCCTTAGCCCCGGGAACTCAGTGGCACAGTGTTTTTCCTTCTGGAACCACAGAGAAAACATTGGCAGATACTCCACCATTGCACCACGGGGGCAGAAGTCAGTTTGCACAAGGGCCTCGCAGGTGGACTTCTTCTGTCAGCAAAATTCTAACTGTGTCACGAACCTCTCCTCTGGAGCAAGGCCTCCTGTGGCTGAGGGTTGATGGCTGTGGCTCTGAGAGAAGGATCTATATTGATCAGTTCCCATTTGAAGACTGATTTCCTTACCTAATCAGCAGTATTTGACTTCCATGTTTAGGAGGTAGATGAGGCGAGTCCAAATACCGTAGATTTGAATTCTAATCTAATCACTTCTCCCTGAGGCCATTGCTGTGACCTTGGCCCTGGCTGAAGGTATCATGGCCTGGAAAACTGTGGTTGACTTTAGATGGGTCTCCTGGCTTCCATTCCTGCTGCCCAAAACTCTGTTCTCCAGAAATTAAGCACAGTGAGACTTATAAAGTATAAACTACATTACATAACATCCCTGCTGTGGCCCTTCCATGGCTTCCCCTCATACAAGAATCAAATCCAAACTTTTACCGTAGCCCATCAGACCCCAAGAGATCAGCCATCAGCCAATATTCTCAACCCTACCCGCCACCATCTCCCTCTATTATCTCAGCTTCAGCCAAGGGGCTTTCTCTTTCAGTTCCTCCAACAGGCCAATTCCTTCTCACCTCAGGGCCTTTGCACTTGCTGTTTTCCTACCTTAATTTTTTTTTTCCAAAGGGAGATATGGCTGGCTCTTTGTCACCATTCAAGGCTCAACTCTAATACCACTTCCTCAGAGCACTTTCTGTGATTGCTCCATTTAAAGCATTCCTTAGCAAGTTCTATCCACACTTTATTTTCTTGGGAGCACTTGTCACTTGCTTATGCATTTCTTGGCTTAGTTATTCCCCTCCCCCCCCCCCGCCCCCCAAGCTAGAATATAAATTGCATGAGAAAGGGACTTTGTCAAGTTCACAATTGTCTCCCCAATGCCTGAAACAGTGCCCAAGACCTAATAGGTGTTTAATCGATATTTGTTAGATGAACAAATAATAAGTGATGAAACAGAACCAATGGCTATGACTCCACCCAGTGTCTGATAGTCTTGGGGTGCTTTTCCCAAATAGCAGAGCTGTTGTGGACATGTCCTATGGTATCACTTTTGAATGGAGGAAGAGGTCTCCAGAACTGATTGACATCTGGCCCAAGTCCTCAGGAAAGCAAAGTGAATTGTGGGATGAGGAGGTAGCTGCCCTTATGCCCGCACTACATTCTCCGATTAGAAAGAGGGGGTGACAGACAGAGCCTCTGGCTCATCAGACCTTTGTAAGTGTGGCAGGAACTGTGACTTGCTTCTAATGGAATAAATAGAACAAAGGTGACAGCATTGCATTAAACAAGACTCCATCTCAGCAGACTGGAGTGAGAGATGCTCTCTCCCTTCTGGCTGCCATGCTGAGACGGCCACGTGGCCACAGCCCACAGGAATCCTCTAGAACAGCAGTCGCCAACCTTTCGGACCTCATGGACAACCGGTGGTCCACAGACCACCAGTTGTCCACAGACTACTGGTTAGCAATTAGCAACTGCTGCTCTAGAGCTGAGCGTAACTTCCAGATCACAACCAGAGACAGACAAACAGGGACCTCAGTCCTATAACCAGAGCAGATGGATTCTGCCCACAGCCTGAGGAGCTTGGAGTAGTTCTTTCCACAGTCAAACTTCTGATGAGACCACAGTCCTGGCTGGCAAGACTCTAATCAGGAGACCCAGCTGAGCTGTGCCGGGACTCCAAACCCACAGAAACTGTGAGGAAATTAACATTGATGTTGTTTTAAGCCACTAACTATGCAGTAAGTTGTTACACAGAAATATGCAGCAAACTTAACACAGAGGAGATTAAAGCCACTCATTCATTTACAGAAAGGAAGGCCCTTCACTAAAGATGTCTGCACGAAGGCCCAGTCAGAAGTGATTAGAATTTATAGAGCCTGCCACCAAGAAAATGAAGAACACAGCCATTTCTTTACCACTCCAACGACGAGCGTGGTGAACCAATGGCCAATGCGGTTGTGATGCCCCACCCCACCCCCACCCCGTAGTTTGCATTAAATGAAGCAAATTGCCCCTGCGGACTTGTCTTCTGGAGCAACCGGGAAAGAGACAGCCAGGCCTGGGGTGAGAGATTCCCAAGGGTTAGTGCATATTCTGAGAGGAAAACAGAGCAGGCTGAGGCCCTGGGCCTGTGAGAAAAGGAAGGAAGAAACCATTTTGTTGAGCACAACACGGGCCCCAAATGTAAAGGGAGCTTAGCAAGAAAGGATCAGGGGCTCCCAGGTAGTAGCTCCTCGCTCCTGTCTCCCTCTCTGGGAACAGCTATAAACAGCTTCAGATCACTGACTTGCTCGGGCAGGAGCGTAAGGGTGTGCCAGGGCACACGCAGTCTTGCTCTCCCTGGCAGTCTGGTTCACTAGGCAAGCAGGGCTCGCTGGGAGGCACACAATGATGCTGGATAGCACCAGCACTTGGGCTGCGTTCTGAGTATGAGTTGGGTTTCAAGGCCAACCGCTTCCCAAACTCCTGGGTAAGTTTCACAACGCACTTGTTATGATCCCATGGGGATCATCCTCATCCCTCACAAGTCATTAAAGTCAGTGCCTTGTGATGGCTGCCACCAGGCACCGGACAATTTTGGGAAGTGAAAGTACAAAGACGTAGCACAGATGCAAAACAAATAAACCATCACTAACAGAGCCAAGGGACCCATCTATTTCCTAGGGCATTATCGTCTCATCGACTGGTGCTCTCTTCCCACAACAGGGAGTGTTTCCTGCTGGAGGTTATGACTCAGCTGCCTGCTGTGGCTGGCGCGTCTGTCGGGCAGTCTCCAGTTATGCCCTGGGTTCTCTCATCTTCTAGGGGCAAGGAGGACACATGTCAAGGGGCTAGGGAGGAGGAGGAAGGCAGAGGAGCCCTCTGGGTTGTAGAATCAAGGGAATGAATGAGATTGAGGGACAAACGGTATCGGACTAGAGTTGGCATGAAACCAGAGGAGAGAGGACTAGACCAAGCTCAGGCTGGGTCAGCACTAACAACCATGAACTTGCCTTCATTGATAACCATTTCCCTCCAGAAGTGCTTCTCAAAGTGCAGTTCCTGTCTGCACAGCATCAGCATTACTTAGAAATTTGCTGAAAGTACAAATTCTCGGGCCCCATCCCAAACCTACGGCATCAGAAATTCTGGAGGTGGGGCCGGTCCATCTGTGTTCACAAGACCTCTACGGAGTTTCAATACCTGCTAACGTTTGAGAACCATTGCTCTTGGGCCCTCACATGGTCCAAATCGAGGCTCTATCCAGAAAATAACTGGGGTTTTGTCTATATTTTTCTCACCCGCCCTCATGGAATTGTATGGGTGCTATCTGCCAGGCCTTCTCATCACTACTCTCTCCTCTCCCTGGCCTAAGCCACCTAGGTCACGCTCCGGAATAATGCTTGTCAAAGAATGAATTGCCGGCCCCACTTTTTCACCCCTTCCTCTAACTGGTGCCTTTTGCCATGAAGTCATGCGAGAGGCAGATTATATGACCCCTTCCCTTTCCTTTGGGTTTGGTCCTGTGACTTGCTCTGGCCAATGGGATGCTAGCAGATGTGATGCAGGGGCCAGAAATGTGCCTGTGCATGCCAGCTTGCCCTCTGACCTCTGCCAGCCCAGGCAATGGGCTCCCTAGGGAACCACCACCCCTCAGCCTGGACCCAGAATGAACACTTGCACAGCAGAGCCTGTACCATCACATAAGCCAACGCACTGACTTACAAGCAAAATTGTACACCCCAGGATCCTGGTTGGTTTGGTCCTCAGCCAGAAATAGCTGACAGTGGCCACCTATGGATTTGGGTGCTAGCTTCCCAGGTGATCTATCTCCCCATGACATCAGACTCCGGAAATCCCAGCACCTTACAGCAGAGTCACCTTCAGGCACTTGTATGAACACAATGAGGTGTACACTGCAGGGGGATCATCAGTCTGTGGGACAGGAGGCTCTCCACGTCTCCCCAGCCAACTGGGAGCAGAACACCCAGGAGACACTCCTGAGTCAGACAATGAGGAAGACAGAGGACCTCGTGGGAAACATGATCAGGAGGAGACAGGAAAGGGTCTGAACAGAAAGGGATAGCAGGTTAGGATGAGAAAAAAGTGATCAGGGATGTGCCATGTTGTATCCTCACTCCCTCCCCCTGGGACGGCCCCCAGAGGGGATTGACAGGTGTCTCAGCTCCAGGCAAACCCATCTTCTTGTACTCCCACTCTGGCCATGCCACCCTGCCGCCGCCTCTCAGCCAGCCTGAGCTGCAGCGTGGGAAGCAGCAGCCCTCGGTGGGAGGTGGCTGGGACAGTTTGCATTGAGGGAACTGCTCACTCTGGGAGCCAAGCACTCCCACCGGGTTCCTACAGACCAGTTTATGGCTACTGAAGTCCTCTTGGGGTGGGTCAGAGTGCCACATGGACTCCGAACTAAGAGCCACCTGGGAACCTCGATGTCGGAGAGGCTTGCTAGCCACCACGGGACAACCCATCCCCACAAGGCAAGCTGAGGTCACCTGCTTGCTCTGAGCACAGCAGAGGCATTGCCCTACAAGTCAAGTCCTGTTCAAAGAGGAGATAATTTAATGAGCATTTTCTGGGTCCTCAGAGGTATGGATTTGGCAGCTTCCAGTACTGTGATGATAACTTTCCAACCCCCGTGAATTCAGCGGGCTGGGCCATACCAGTACCAGCCGCCCCATCTGCAGCCCAGGGATGTGGGCTCACCCCAGCTTCTCATAAAGAAGAGGAGGTGAAGGATACTACCACTGAGCACTTGCTCTGTGGTTTGCATAAATTGCCTTGATTTACCTCCTAACTCTGCAAGGTGGTATGCTTATCCCCATTTCACAGATAAGAATAGTAAGTCTACACAGTTGTTAGTGGACAGCCAGGGCTGAAATTCAGACAGCTAAAGCCAGCATTTGCATTCTTGCTATAGTAATGTTATTATAGGAACCTGTCCATTTTATGAACAGTCATTTTGATATTAACTCCTTGAGGACACAGACGGCCTACTCTCTCCCTGGGCTAAGTTTTACCCTCATTGTCACCTCTAATCTTCTCAACATCAGTGTTGCCCCTCATTTTACAGATTAAAAAAAGAAAGCTTAGAGAGGTTAAATAACTGGCCTAAGGTCACACAGCTAGTAAGTGATAGAGCTAGGATTTGAATACAAGTCTGACTCCAGAGTCTGAATTCTAATCAGATGCCATTCCTTAGGCTGTGAGTACCTACACATTAAAGAAGTGGTTACCAGTGAGGAAAAGAACTCTACAGCGGTCACCAACCAGTGGTCCGCTGATCGGCAGCCAAGCTACAATAGACACCCCATACCTCTTAGAGACATGTGACCTTGCTAACTAACGTCTGTGTCTATGGCAACGTTGAAGCTTCAAACATACTTTGGGAGTGAATTCTACTACCTCATACATTTGCCCTGACCCAGGCTCTGGAGCCCACCTTTGGAAACCACGAGGACAGTGGGTTTGAAGGAGCATCTAGAAAGCAAATCACTTCTTGGATGAGAAACATTATTAAAAATGTATTCCACTCCGTTCATCAGTTTGTGTTGTTATTTAGATTCCGCATATGAGAGCAATCATGTAATATTTGTCTTTCTCTGACTTACTTGACTTAGCGTAATACTCTCCAGGTCCCTCCATGCTATCCTTCCTTGTTTTATATCTAACATATGGTAATCTTTTTATTACCAAAATATGAGTTATTCAATGTAAAAAAAAAAAAATCCTAAAAAAAATGAAGGAATAAGATAAAAAGTGAGATAAAGTCTCCCTTTCAACAGTGTCTCTCTCCAGAAGTAGACATCAACAACACTCAATGTTCATCCATCCAGATGCTTTCCCTCGCATGCAGTGAACCGTGTGTCAGTCCCGGGACACGTGAACTCTCCAAGGGCAAGAATCTGGCTTCCCTCGCCTTGCACCGGTACTGTAGGGCCATTCAGCCTGGACTCCAACCCTGGCTCACACACTCATTAGTCTGCAACCTAGGATGAGTTAAGTCATCCAGACCATTTCCCAAGACCAGGCACACCCTGTGGGCTGGACGAGATGAAGTGGGAGCTGGCAGGAGACATTCCTTCCTCAAAACAGCAGCCACATCGGTACTTAACACCAGTAAGAGAATGATCTTTAGCTGGTTTTGCTCAATGGATAGAGCATTGGCCAGTGGACTGAAGGGTCCTCGGTTCTAGTCTGTTCAAGGGCAGGTACCTCAGCTGCAGGCTCCAATCCCGGGCCCTGGTTAGGGGCGCATGCAGGAGGCAACCAATCGATGTGTCTCTCTCACATCCATATTGTTCTCTTGGTCTCTTCCCCTCCCTTCCATTCTCTCTGAAAACCAATGGGAAAACATCCCAAGTGAGGATTAGCAAAACAAAACAAAAAAAAAGCAGTAAAAATCAAAACAATTAGAGATAGGCCCACAGGGCTTTGCAGGAAGAGAACTGAAGGCCAAAGACATAAGGGCAAACCCATGCTCTCAGCCAGCTGGGGTGCAGCAGGGGTAAGAACCAGACCTTCCAGGCCAGGTGCAGACTTTGCAGCAGGAGGACAGCATGGCCCTGGGACCCTGGGTAGACAGGGGGTCAGGCAGACCCTCCAAGGTCAGCTACATGATCCTGAACAAGTTGGTCACTCTGTTACTCCATTGATAAAAATGCAGGTACTAATTCTTTCATTGAATTTTTAATAAGAATTTATAAAAGCCCTCAAAACATCAGTAAATCAAGTACTCCCTAATAGCAGCCAACTCTGGGGTGGCGGTTCCGTGTACGTGGCTCAAACCCAGCGTGAAAGGAGCTGAAGATAGAAGTCCTTTCCACACCTTCTCCATCCACCGGGGGACTCAACTGATTTTGTGAATCGATATAATCCCTTGGCTCTTTTGAGCTCCAGGTTTGAAGGTCACACAGCTCTCGTCTGGTGGATACCAAGGCCCAGTTACTTCCAGAGGTCGCCAGCTGACCCTCTCTGAACGGTGACCGCCCTCTGTGAAGCTCTGTGGCGGGTCTGCACTGCCCTCCCTTCTGAAGGAGCACCCCTAGAAGGGTCTCTGGCCCAAGGATTTCACCCAGCCTAGACTCCGGGTCAAAAGAAAAACTGCTTTGGGCAGGAAGGGGGCGGGGACACCTTGTTGACACTGCTCTCCCGGGGAGGCTGGAGGTGAGTTTTCTTTTTCCTCCCACGCAACACAAGGAACAGAGAAGTCATTTAAGCCTCATAAATACTGGCAGGCTCCAAAAGCAAGTCGCCAGCCTCAAAAACATGTCTCTGTTTCCTTTGGCCAACTTGCAAATCCAGGCATATTTTCAGATAGCAAGGTAAACAGAGGGTGGAGAAGGGGAAGGAGGCCAGCCTCCTCACTGAGAAGCTAGGAGGAATGGCCCTGGATAGAAGAGCAGCCACACGCATACTAGCCCCAAAGCCAGGAGGGCAATATTTTTCTCTGCATCTTCGGGGGGAAAATCAGAATGTCTGTGAAAAGGGTGCCACATTTACCTCAGTCTCAGTCTCAGTCTCGGGGCTCAGAGGCAGGGAGCAGGTTGGGGGTGAAAGGGAGGCGAGGCTAGAACCCTGCCTCCTTGTGGGACAGGGCGGAGCTATCCTCCATTTTGTGGCCGGACCCTAGCCCTAACCCAACCAATCAGAGTCATATCCCCCCCTGTATAAAACCCATTGAGATGTTACACTCTTTCTCTTTTCCGCCATGCTGTTGGCATGAGTGGAATGGAGCCCATGCTAGCATGGAAGAGACTCTCTTGCTAATTGCATCGGATTTGGTTCCCTGGTGGTCCTTGGGGATCACAAAATCTGGGCACAACGGGGGGGGGGGGGGTGGGGAGGAACTAGTCAAGTCTGTCCTCTCCAGAGCTCTGGGATGGAGTGGGCAGCCTGGAGAGGTAGAAAGTGCCCCATCTCTTTAAAAAACACAACTCCCTGCCTGTGGTGAGCCCCTCTGGGCAAGGCTGCTGGGGAGGGCTCTCAAGATGGTAGAAGCAGAGCAGAGGCTGGAGGATGGGAGGGTGGGAGGGTGAAACCAAACCCTCTGAGACTGAAGGCTGAGTCTGCATAAGCTCCAGAAGCCTGTGACGCTAAGAAAGAAGATGAACCCAAAAGACTAGATGATCTTAAACTTTCTCCTCCCCTCACCACCACCAAACCCTGGACTTACAATCGGTTCTCTATGTCTCTGAAGTCAGGCTCTTCCATGATGTAAAGCTCTACCCTAACTGGACTGTGGGCTCCGTGGAGGCAAGGATTTCTGGGTGTCCTCGTCCCTGTCATCGCAGCTACAACAGTGGCTGACAGACACTAAGTACCGGGGAAACCTTTGTTGATGAATATGGTGGATGCTTCTTTTCCGTAGGCCCGTGGTCGGCAAACTGCGACCTGCAAGCCACAGATGGCTCTTTGGCCCCTTGAGTATGGCTCTTCCACACAATACCACGGCCCTGGCAAGTCTATTTTGAAAAAGTGTCATTAGAAGTTTCGGTTTAAAAAATGTGGCTCGCAAAAGAAATTTCAATCGTTGTACTGTTAATATTTGGCTCTGTGGACTAATGAGTTTGCCAACCACTGCCATAAGTGACCCAAGGACAGGCAATGCCTCATCAGGCTGCTGGTGGTGGTGGCTGGGCCGCAGCAAATGCTCATCTTTGGAGCGTCTCTGCACAGATTCAGAGAGTCCTCCCGCCCCCATAAGTCTAGCCTTAGCCACGCCTGGAATCTAATGCCAGCTCCTGGTTATGTCATGTTGGAGCAGCCCTGAAACGTCCCCCTACTCCGCCACCAGGAAGGAAGGTCTAAACTGTGGCCGGGACACCAGATGTATGAAGACTTCCGCTGCTCGGGGCTTCAAACTTTCCCGTGTTGTTGACATCGGACCCTAACTATGTTGACATTGGTCTCCATGGTAAACAAAGCTTACAGGGGAAATGTTTGGACCTTGAGATTCCTGTTTGCTCCAAGTTTGGACAAATGGCCGGAATAATGAGCATTTCCATTCATTTCCTTTTAAAGTGCTGCTGATAATGGAGCTACGTGGACGTGGACGGCCCCAAACCATTCCTATTGGCCAATTGTCAAAAAACAGTCTCTGGAATGCAATCAATACGCCCCACCCCTGTGGAATTTCTCTAAGAGGAA
Organism: Vespertilio murinus; assembly: GCA_963924515.1. NCBI lineage: Eukaryota > Metazoa > Chordata > Mammalia > Chiroptera > Vespertilionidae > Vespertilio > Vespertilio murinus. Next base: position 35,368,997 of record OZ004715.1, on the reverse strand, counting down.
ATGCCAAGAATGGTACCTCCGTGAAGGCCCCGAGGCCCTGAGAGTAAAAGCAAGGCCAGAAAGGGGAAGGAGGGGAGGTTGGGAGAGATGAGGGGACCAGACAGCAACAGCTCATTGGAACTGCGGATCTCCATCCTTAGGATGAGCCTGGTACAGAATTAAGCGCCTCTGAAGAACCTATCCGCATTGAACCCTTCAACAGCCTGAGACAAAGATTTTACATTCTCCATTTATTAGCTGAGAAAACGGAGGCCAAGAGACGTGTCCACTGCTGAGGTGTGACCAGGCTAAAGCCTGTGCTTTTTTTTTTTTTTTTTAATATATTTTATTGATTTTTTAACAGAGAGGAAGGAAAAAGGATAGAGAGTTAGAAACATTGATGAGAGAGAGTCATTGACAGCTGCCTCCTGCACACCCCCGACTGGGGATGTGCCCGCAACTAAGGTACATGCTCTTGACCGGAATCGAACCCGGGACCCTTCAGTCTGCAGGCCAAGGCTCTATCCACTAAGTCAAACTGGTTTCGGCTTTTTAAAAAAATATATATTTTATTGATTTTTTACAGAGAGGAAGAGAGAGGGATAGAGAGTTAGAAACATCGATGAGAGAGAATCATTGATCAGCTGCCTCTTGCACACCCCCTACTGGGGATGTGCCCGCAACCAAGGCACATGCCCTTGACCGGAATCGAACCCAGGACCTTTCAGTCCGCAGGCCAATGCTCTATCCACTGAACCAAACCGGTTTCGGCAAAACTATGCTCTTGACTACTAGTCTGCCCTGCCTGTCTTTGTGCCCAAATCCTGCTCTTCTCTCTTCTCCATATGCATCCTTCCCCATCATCCGAGGATGGTTTCCAGGTTGTACTGAGACTCCTCAGGCCTGGACGACAAGTGAGAATGTGAAGGCACTAACGGAGGTTCCGTGTGGCTGGGTGGTAGACTGTGGAGGCTGGAGATGGGAGCGAGCTTTGTGGGTAAGCCAATGAGCTGGCCTGGGCAGGGGAGGACCGTGAGGAGGAGCGTGGCCAGGACTGTGTGTTAGAAACATCATGCTGACTGTGGCGTGCCAACCCTCCCGGGGCCCCAAGCAAGACAGAAACCGCGGAGCTGAGGAAGTCGTCTGGCCCAGGGCGCTCCCGGAAGGAGCAAGCCTGGCCAACCCCGGGCTAGTAACCTAGTCTGGGAAGCCGGTCTCTGCTGGATCTGGCAAGGAGGCAGTCATGAGCTCAGCAGGAGAGAATGCAAGTGTCCCTGGGTTAGAGTTGCAAGGGTCTGCTCCTGAGGTCACAGCTGGGCCATCGCACAGAAGGGCTGGCCCAGAGCCAGAGCTACTACCTTTGTTTCTGGCACGGGTGGTGCTGCATCAAACTGGAGTCAGGCTCATCCTTGGCCCATGAGGGCTTAGAGCTCTGAAGATGAGCACCAGGAGCTTGGCCGTTCTGAGCATGTCCAGAGCCCAGCAGCAGCAACATCACCTGGGGGCTCCTCAGAAATGTAGACTCTGCCCTGGCTGGTATTCTCAGTGGTTAGAGCATTGCCCACAGACCCAGGAGTCACACACAGGGTTCAATTCCTGATCAAGGACACATACTTCCTTTGCAGGTTCATTCTCCAGTCCTGGTTGAGGTGTGAACAGGAGGCAACCAATTGATGTGTCTCTCTCACATCAATGTTTCTCTCCCTCTCTCTCTCCGCTCTCCCTCCCCCGTCTAAAAAATCTTGGAAAACATTCTCTGGTGAGGATTAAAAAGGAAATAAAAAAGGAAGGAGGGGAGGGAGGGAGGGAGGGAGGGAGGGAAACATGCAGAATCTCAGACTCCACCCAGACCAGCTAACTCAGACTCTTCAAGTTAGAAACACTGTCCTAGAGCTGCCCTACGTAGGATCAAAATCCCAAAGGAGCATTGCTGGAATCTGCTTGATGTACAAAGCTCCCAGGTGAACTACCGTGTTTCCCCGAAAATAAGACATCCTCCAAAAATAAGACCTACTTACAGGTTTCCTTCTGAGTAAAATATAAGGCATCCCCCGAAAATAAGGCCCCCAGACTCTGTCTCAGAATGAGACAGATTCTGAAAGAAATGGAGTCACAAGAAATTCATCAGGAAATTCAGGAATTGGATTGTTATGATGATATTCCAGAACATGATGACATGATTGTCATTGAATAAATGAGTAAATTCTTGATACTGTAGGATTCACAGTTTCTCTGACAACTACCGTACTACCATACCGAATACATGTAATAAATTTCCTTTATTTTCATTTAACAATAAATGTGTACCGTATTCTTCTTCATGGAAAAATAAGACATCCCCTGAAAATAAGACCTAGTGCATCTTTGGGAGCAAAAATTAATATAAGACACTGTCTTATTTTCGGGGAAATGGGATAGATACCTGCTGAATTTTAAGAACAAGTACAAGAAACCTGAATGTCATAAGGACGTCAATTCAAACCACATCTTTCAGACACCTCCCCCACCCAGGAGAATCACAAAGGTTCCCTCTGAGATGCCATGGAAAAATACCATCTCAGAGAAGATGTGTGACAGTTCACAAATGGAGCCGGCGGGCAGCTGAGGAGAACGAGTTAGAGGAAAGATCCACAAGCCCACACCCCACTGAGCCCCTTTCTCCACACGTGGGCTATGACAGAGCCCCAAATCCCACCCCTGGTTTACGTCCCCGCTTCTTGTTTACAGTCACACATTTTCCTAGGAAGAAAAAGCACATTTGCATTCAGACAACGTTGATGACTTCTCAGAACCCGCTTTTCCCAGTGGCCATCTGTCAGCAAGTCTCATTCCACCTCCAAAGAAAACCTTGAGGTTCCACCTCCCACACCTCCACTGCTGCGTCATGTCTCGTTTGCATGTCCGCCAAGAGCGTCCCGGCCGGTCTCTCTGCTCCGACTCCCGCCTCGCTCCGATCTGTGCCCCACGTGGCACCCAAAGCGGTCACTGAAAGAGGCAATTCACATCATGTCCTAGTCTAGCCGAAAGCTGACAACTGCCTGCATCGCTTTCCTTGGCTGGAACAAATCACCACAAACACGGTGGCGTAAAGAAAGCCTTATTGTCTCACAATTCTGGAGGCCAGAAGCCCAGCACCAGTATCACTGGGTTGAAATCGGCCTGTCGACAGGGCCAGGCTCCCCCTGGAGGCCCCAGAGAAGAATCTGTTCTTTGCCTCCTGCAGCTTCTGGAGGCTGCCAGCATGCCTTGGCTTGTGGCCACATGAGTCCAATCTCCGACTCTGTGGTCACACTGCCTCCTCCTTTGTCTGTGTCAGCTCTCCCCCAGTCTCCCTCTTTAAGGGGATGAAGGTGATGGAACGTAGGGCCCACCTGCAGAACCCAGGATAATCTCCCCATCTCAGGATCCTTAACTTAATCACACCCGCAAACTCTGCTTCTGTCGTAGCATTTACAGGTTCCAGGCATAGGATGCTGACATCTTTGGGGATCATTATTCAGCGTGCCGCACCACCTTTCCATTGCCCTTGACAAAATCCAAAGTCTTGACGGTGGCTCCCAGGTTTCTGTGACCTGACCTCTCTCCACCTCTCAGACCCATCTTGCTCCCCTTGCCTTCTCTCCCGCCTATGCTTCGGTCTGTTTGTAGATCTTCAAGTATGTTCCTGCCACAGGTCCTTTGCCCTGGTGGTCCCTTTTTCTTAGAATGCTCCTGCCCTTAGCCTCATTTGGCAAGTGAACGAATGTGATGTTCCTAAGAATTCAGTAAACAAGTTGGTGGGGAAAACAGAAGCAGCAGCATGGGTAGAGATTAAACCAGCCCTGGGCAAACTACGGCCCGAGGGCTGGATCCGGCCCATTTGGCTGTTCTATCCGGCCCCTTGGAGCTGAAAGAGCGGAGGGTTCTCTTGCTCTCCCCTCCGCTCCTTCACCAGCAGCCCAAGATGAGAGTGCCAGCATGGTCAGGTTGCTTTTGTTCCGGCCCTCCGGTCCAGTGTAAGAACCCATGGTGGCCCTCGAGTCAAAAGTTTGCCTTGGATTAAACCCACCCACTTCTCTGTTTGCCTATAAAGTTGTTTGGCTAACGGTGCTTGTACATGCTTTTTTTTTTTTGCTTTTTTCTTCTTTTTCAATTGCCTAATACCTCTGGATACCTGAGGCTCTTTGGGAAGGAGTTGCTCAGACAGCAGTAGCTAAGCTAGAACTGGGTATTCATAGGAAACTTACATGGAAACATCCGCAGCCTCCTTGTTCTTGGAAGAATAAGACAGCCCTGGTTACAGAAAGCTATTTGGACTCCCAGCAATAATGTCAATGATCTTTCTTCTTCTAGTGATCAATGAACGCTCGTTGTTGATTTTGGTGGCAATTTGTAAAGGCCACTGCTAATGGCTGCATCCTGACCCAGGGACGGGAGCCCTGCCGGTGGTTGAATGGTGGTTGAATGACCTTTGATTATCTCCTGACTCTGAGAGCCGGTCTGTCACTAAATGGCATCCCCAGGGTGCTATTGTGATGAAAATGTACATAGATGTTCTTTCTTGCCCCAGAGGGAAGTTGGAGTTCCGTACAGTTATCTGAATCAACAGCAGCCCCATTGACAGCAGTAGCCGCTGTGTTATAGCTAGTGAGTGGCCCAGCGTGATCCATTCCCCCTGTTCCAGTTTGCCTGGGTCTCTCTCCATTAGCATTTTAATTCCTTCATCCCAAGTGATCCCTTAGTTTCTGGTAAACTGGGATGACTGGTCATTCTAGTGGTAACTAACAGGCCTATCCTTACACCTGAGGGACCCAGAGCAAAAAGTAGAGGTCTCCATAGTGTCTGTCTAAATATATAGATGTTATAAATCACGTTAACACGTTGCTAAATAAGCATGCTCCATCCTCCTGCTGTGATAACTGTCTTCAAAACAGCCCCGAAGGCCAGGCTTGAGCTCTGAGCTCTAGGACTCCCACCTGGCTTCCAGTCTACCTCCATCTTCTCTTCTCGCTCCTCGCTGCCCATGGGTCTCACTCATCATTTAAGTGCCGACACTGAAACTCCACACCCATAAACAGCCACCTCTTGTTCCCCCCTCCCAGGGCCTGGGGGTCTAAAGGTAACTGTGATAAAGTCTGTCCTTGGGACAGAATGCCCCCAGGAGGAAGCCCACTCTGCTCTGGAAGTGGGATTAGGGCTTTTCAGTCAGGGTGTTCTGGAGTTCAGGCCTGGAAGGGGTGAGTCACCAGAGGGCCAGAGTGGGGTCCCCAAGACAAGGGCCGCTCTTGCCTGAGTCTAAAGGCAACATCAGGAGTCACCATTCACTAGAGGCCCCTTGAAATTAGAAACCATGAGATAATTTTCAATTACCAAACACACCACCCACCACTAGGTCCTACTGGGCAAAGGTTAGAGCTGTTCGGCTTGAAGTAACGTTTGCACAAAGCCTTACAGGTGCTCTCAGACTCTTCCTAGAAAGAACTAACTAAGGTCCTCACTAGAGGACATGAAGTACTATAGTATGGAATAAACCTGTGCCAAAGAGGAGACCAGGAGCGTAAGACCCAACCTTCTGAGTCCATGCTAACGCAGGACTTCTGTTGTCCTTCTTGGGAGTCACTTTGATGAATGATGCAGATTGTGGTCAAAGCATCCGTAGGTGAGAAGCACTGCACGCTGAAATGACTGGTCTGCTCTAGCAGCTTTATTCACCTGAGTGTGGCGAGTGTCAGGCAGCTGGCATTACACAAACAACAGCACAGAGGTGATGTACTATGAGATGGTGGAAAAGATCACAAAGGCACAAAACACCAATGCCATGGTTCAAAGCACACGTCAGACAAGTTGGATTTAGATAAGGCCTCTACCATTTGCTAATAGCAAATCATTAGGTGAGTTCCTTTGATTACTTGAGCCTTGGTTTTTTTTTTTCTTTCTTTCTTTTTTTAAAAAATATATTTTTATTGATTTTTCACAGAGAGGAAGAGAGAGGGATGGAGAGTTGGAAACATCGATGAGAGAGAATCATCCATCAGCTGCCTCTTGCACACCCCCTACTGGGGATGTGCCCACAACCAAGGTACATGGCCCTTGACCGGAATTGAACCCGGGACCTTTCAGTCCGCAGGCTGACGCTCTATCCACTGAGCCAAACCGGTCTTGGCAAGCCTTGGTTTTTCTTGCTGTGCAAAATCAGGATCCAAATAAGACCAACCAAATGTGACTGGTATGAGGATTGAGACACAACATATAAAGAACTTAACCAGTGTCTCTAACATTGTAAGTGTTCCAAAATATTGCCTGTTTGTAGTAAGAGAAGAGGTGGTGATGGTGGTGAGTGACAGTGATGGTGGTGATGGTGAATGGGACGGCGGTGACAGCGATGGCAGTAACTGCAGCATTGCACTAGTAGAGTACATGAAGGGGCAGTACCATGTAGTTATATGGGGTTTAGGCAGATCAGTTGGATTCTAAGGCTCACTATTCTTAAGTCTGGAAAGAAAGGAGACATCTTTATTGATAATGAGATATTGGGTAAAAGAAGCCGCTGTAACAGAGATGATGTATGAACTAATCCTGTGGTAACTGCAGAATACCAAGTAGAGCTGCTGGGAGACACATGGAAACATGACTCACTCAAGCCTTCATTGAAAACATGTGGCATAAACCCTGCCGTGCCCTCAGCACAGAATCACCGCAGGCCGCGTGAGGGATGCCCAGAGAAGCTGCCGAGGGAGCTCACCGTTGTATTCATGGTTGGACGGGCTCAAGCTGAGTCAGCCCAGCGATTCAGCGGCATCTCAAGTGATAGAAGACGGATCACTCACAGGCCGGCCTGAATCACCACCTTTGCTAGCAACTAACCCCATCCCTGGCCAAACGTAGGTACTACTCAGTTTGTAAATGAATCATTTCTAAATTAAGCATGAAAATCTCCAAATTAGCTCAAAATGATCTAGCATCTGGACAAGAGATACATATTACCGAGTTGGAGGAAGAGACATTGAGAGAGAGAAAAGAGAGAGAGAGAGAGAGAGCGAGAGCGAGAGAGAGAGAAGGCTATGTTCTCTAAGAAAACTATTTCCTTTTGAAATAGTGGGTCTATTTTTATCAAAAATGACTGACTCACTTTATTTTTCTGATCATTGAAAAGGAAGGGGAGTGTGTGTAATGATTGCTTTACAACCAAATAAAGATGTCATGTGCACATCAGGCTTTCTAAATTGGTTTATATTATTCTAGCTACATTTAAAAAGGCACATGCGAGCACAAGATTAATTCCTCAGTTGGATTGCCCAAGGTCTTTCTACTGTTACAAATAGCTTCCCGCAAAGCTTTCTCATGCCTTCTGGGACGCAGGACTATAGCTCACCTCGCAGTGCCCTCTGACCTGGTCACCCCAAGGTCTTGTTCCTGTGGACTCTGGGCCTCACCACAGAGCTCTTGGCTCTTGGGAATACACTAGAAAGGTCCAAAGGCTCTCTTTGCCCTGACTTCTCCGTGCCTTTTGTTATAGGTTTTCCAGTTCCAGGGCACGTGGGGGACGGGAGGAAAGCATTCGTAGTTATTTGCCCTGAGACAGGTCAGGGTTCGACTCCTGGCTCTGCCCCTTCACTCTACATGACTACAGACAGGTGGCTTACCCTCTGGGAGCCTCAGCTTCCTCATCTGTGAAATGGGGACACTTAGAGTGCCTAACTGAGGATTATCGGGAGGATTAAGCCTGAGCGTGTTTGCAAAGGGTTTGGCTCAGTGCCTGGCTACATGGCAAGAGCTCCACGAATGTGAGCTCGTAATCCTTCTGATGGAGGAGTATTTGGAGTTATTTATTCGGATGCCCCAGAAGTTAAGCCACTTGAAACTGATGTTTTAGGTAATAAAAAATAAAAAAATAAAAAACTGTAATCTCCAGCCAAACTAAACTTTCATCTCAGGGCCCACGTTACTCCGACTATGACGCTCCCCATTCATCACCCTTAATTGTAATTGCTTGTTTAAGATCTGTCTTCCCAAGGAGAGTAGATCCTGTGAATCCTTTCTCATTGCGCATGCCCAACACCCAGCAGGGCTCTTGGTACAGAAAGAGACATGCTATAGTAATTTGTTGAATGACTGAAAGATTGACTGATGCACCGATGGAATGGCAGACCGAATGAATGGACCACAGACCAAATGCCTGAATGAACAACTGAGTGACTGACTGAATGAATGAATGAATGAATTGGTCATCTAAACTCCACTGGGTGATATGAAAATCCTTTCCTAGCATGACAGAAGATGAGACTACTAAATACAGAATTTTTAATTTGAAAAGATAGCATCTTTGGAGGAAATATAACTGTTTTTTAACATCTTACAGTTCAATTCTTTCCTCCCTAACTTCCCCTCCCACCCCCTCCAAAGATGGGATAGATGTTAGTACCCTCCTGGAAAACATTACTCACTCCACGGTCATGTGGCCCTCAAAATGCATCTACCCCAACCTCCATCAGAACCAGGATCTGCTTGAAAGCTTCTGGCCTCAGTGTGTCTATCCATGTCAGATGACATCATGGCCAAACCATGTGTCTTGGGCTCTGAGAACAACTGGGGGAATCAACAGGAAGCCCCAGCGCGTCCCACTGCCTGACTTCTGATAACTAAGAATCTTCCCTGAAGTCTCCCACCCACCCCTTTCTTCTGGGTGAGCTCATCCCGGCTTTCCAGAAAGGCTGGTCAGTGGTGAGGCATCGCTGGACTTCGTCAGGGGGATTTGGTGTCTTCATACCTTCTCCATCAGACACAGGACACACTCATCTTTCAGAAGTTCTGGAATGCTGCCCAGGGACGTCTGGACATTCCACTGCATTCCCACAGGGCCTCTTAGGGTGTACATGGTTAAGCCATAGAAGAGCCAAATTGTTTTTAAATTAAAACCTGCTACAAACGAACATCCTAAAACAACCTCTGAACTAGTATTTTGACTAGTCTGTCCTCCTACAAAGAATCTGTGATTGTAATGAAATATGTGAAACACACATTCAATGCCGTTTTCCTGGTAAAGGGAAGGGAAAACTCCTAAACGCAGGCTTATCAAAACCCTAAAAGTCACCGGGAAGATTTTCTAACAAGAAAACCAAACACGGTGCCTGCCCACATGGCAATTAGTCCATAACAATTACACAGCTGCCAGGAATCAAGCGCCTTCTCCAGGCCAGCCACCAGGACACACATTCTCTATACATCAGAACATGTCACCTGCGTGGCAGTACTGTGAGGCTGGTAGTATTGCTTCCATTTTATGGAGGGGTAAACTGAGCTTCCCAGCAGGTGCCCAAGCAGGAATTTGGAGCAGATTGTCTGACTCCAAAGCTGGTGCTCCCGCCCCTCCACAGGCTGCACCACCGCCACCAGGAGAGGAAGGAAGGGTGACTGCCGATGAGGCGGAATGGAACGGTGGGATGTCACTTAGGCGGAAAGAAACAATGCCTGAAATGGGGAGGACAGCATGGAGAGAAGCCTGCTTGAACACATGATGAGTTTTCTAATAGATCCGCTGTCATCAAGGAGAGAGCCCCTCAATAGGTCCCACGGGCTGGAAAGAACAGGTGGGTGACAGTGCTGGGGAGAGAGTGGCAGCCCCAGGGGACGAAGCACCTTCTGACAAGGAGAGCTGCCCAAAGCTGCTGGCACCAACTGCTGACAGAGTGAGCTCTCCCGCATGGAAAGCATCCAAGCAAGGGGTGGGAACCATCCTGTCGAGTGCCACCGAGGTGAGGGTGGGATACCTTGGAGGTCCCGTCCTACTCTGTTTGCTTTGGGTAAAGAAAGGCTCACTCATCAGCTAAGAAAGTGCACCCCTGCCTGCGCTCAGCCATTATCTGTCACGGACGAGCAGAAAAAGATCTGTTCCATGTGACAGCTTCATCTCCTTGGGGACAGAGGAAACAGTGATGGGGACCTGTTATGCTGAACCTATTCATGATAAACAAGGGAGAGTTGAGTGCACGTGAGGAGGGAGAGGGATCCTGGGGAGAGGAAAGAACATGGCCATTACTGCATACCAAGAAATGGGTTAGGTCAGTAGTCCGGCTCACAAGCCACATGCGGCTCTTTGGCCCCTAGAGTGTGGCTCTTCCACAAAATACCACGTGTGGGCTCGCACATACAGTGCGATTGAAACTTCATGGCACGTGCGCAGATAGTAGGCTCTCAGAAGAAATTTCAATCATTGTACTATTGTTATTTGGCCCTGTTGGCTAATGAGTTTGCCGACCACTGTGGTAGGTGCTTTACACAGCTTCACTCCTAAAGCTGGGTACCACCCTCCTGAGGTAGGGCTGATCATTTCCATCTGAGAGCTAGAACAATCTCAGAGAGAGGTTGGCTTGCCCATGGCCACATAGCTAATATGTGGTAGAACAGAAAGGAAAATGTGAGCATGAGAAAAAATGTGAATGATGACTTGAACTACAGATTTTTATCTCCTTTGTCTCCTAACTTCTCAGAAATAGGGGTGCATGATGCCCCCAGCCAATCACTCATTAGAGATTTTCTGATGGGTTGAGCAGGCGTGATGAGTAGACTCTTATTCTAACATTGAATTTTATTCTAAATAGCCCCCATAATTAGGTTGCTGAGGGCTACCTGCAAGTAGGCCACAGGGGTTAGGTGTGGGTGTGTGGCAAGGAGATGAAATTTCTCTTACTTCCATGCCAGGGACGAAGACCCTATAGCACAGGGAGTGCGTGTGATTAGCAGAGTGTGGCAGGTAGCCCAAGCAATGGTTGCTGGTGCTTCAGGTGTTGTGTTACAGGTTTTATCAGTAACAACTTTGGAGTCTCGTACACGTGGGTCCAAATCCAGGTTCTGCAACCTGAATTGTAACCTGGGGGAAATTACTTAATGGCACTAGGGCTCAGTCTGCTCTTCTATAAATGGGGGTAAGACCGCCTGCTTCCAGGTGTTGGGAGGATACAGCGAAACCGCCCTTAGAGAGTGGCAAAGTCGTGTTGATGGTAGCTCATAAATGGCACTTGGTACCAAGTATCCTGGGCATGCCCCTTGAGGCTGGAAAATCTCCCCTTCCAGAGGCCACTGTATACCCACCACCTAGAACCTCCAAGTTAGTCCACCCCACCCAAAACGCCCCTCCTCCAAAAATCAAAATCATCCTGAGACTAGGAACTTGGGAGTCGCAGTACTAACCTCTACGCTTATAGAGTGAGTCACACCGACACCTCACCCCCAGTGGGCATGTACTAGAACACAACACGGATTTTGCTGCATCTCCCTGCAGACTCCATGCAGGTCAGCAGATCATAGTGATTCAAGCTACAGAGGGCCCAGCCCAGCACAGCGCTGCACAGTCCCCAGCGTCTCACACCCAAGCCTCATCCCCAAAGACTCGAGGCTGGCTTCCTGTTAGCTGGAACCCTGGCCCGGAGACACGCCACGCTTGGAAAGGCCGTTAGGACTGAGACCAGGCTTCTGCACACAGCCCACACTCACTCCCACAAGGAACCCACTGTTACAGATGAGGAGACTGAGGCACAGGGAGTGAAATACCTACAGTCACTGTCAGCGGCCGAAGGAAAACTCAGCAATCTTCTCACGACACAAGAGCAGCCACAAGAAAGCCCAATTTCTTTTTGCCTCTCCCGGCACTTCTATCTGGTTTTTCTGTTCTAATTAGTTGCCAAATCCCAATTCCTTTTAACGACTTAACGTGCCAACGACAAAAAGGCTATATAAGAAACAGAGGGGGCAGCCTATATCTCAACAACCCAGGGACGGTTGCCCAGGCATCACCCAGACCCCCCTTCCCCCCTGGCTTCCATTTGGGTCAGGACCCTCTAGGGAGGAGAAGCATCCCAGGCCCATGACAACAGAAAGCCAGGAAGCGGAGTCGCCCCAGGCCCAAGGGGCTCAGAGGCAGAGCTGTCCCAGGCGGCCAGAGCTGCGACCACAGGAGAAACACCACCTTCAACACCCAGGCCGGCAGGACAGCGGAGAAATTAAGGGCACCCACCTGACCTCGGCCGGAGCCCCTGCTGGCCGCACCGGTGGGAGTCAGTGGCTGGAGCAGGTCAGCCTCCCAGGCAGAGCGGAGGAGCCGGGAAGGAGGGGCTCTGGCGGGACCTGAGGACATCCAGGGTGCCCCCACGCCAGGGTCCTGTCTCCCCCTTACCCAGGCCGAGCCCTCACACTGCCCCCGCGGCTCCTCAGCCAAAGTGAACCCAGCTGGGTTTGGGTCCTGATTAGCTCTGAGGCTGGGGCAGGGCCTGTTTCTCACCAGTAACTGGGACCCACAACCTGGACCACCTGGGGCTGCTTTATGGAGGAGCAATGCAGCCTCTGCCCCACCCACTCCCGCCCGCGGTGTTTTCTGAGCCTGTTTGTGAGCAGCGCTTCCTTTTTATCCAACAGCCCAGCACCTTAGAGGCTGCTGCGGGCGCCCAGCTCTCTGAGCTCTGCCACCCGAGGGGGCCGCTGAGAAGAAAGACAAAGCACAAATTTGCTCTGTGGGCTTAGACAAAGGCCCTGAGAGCAAATCTGGAGCCAGGCCCAAAAGAAGAACACCAAGGCATGGTGCCAGCTCAGTAACCTACTCAGATGTGTCAGAAAAACACATGACAAACTCCATAAGGAAGCTCCCAGCCTGGAGCCCAGCCTTGTCGCCCAGAGACTGACCACCCTGGGCTCCTGGGCCGGGCAGCCCTGCAGGAGCCGTAGGAAAGGACGCAGTGAACCAGTGTCCAAGCTCAGAGCTCACGGGACATGCGCCAGAAACACGGCGGGGTGCGTGACCCAGCTGCTGGTGAAGGCACATGAACAGCAGGTCCCACCAGCTGTGCATTTTGAAAAATAAAACTTTATTAAATCAAAAATTAACAAGCACACACACACAATCACAATGTAACCTCATAAAGTACTGACAGCACATAGAAAATACCAGGCACACATTCACCTCACCTGTTCACTCCCTTCCTGTGACCCAGACAGACTGCAGAAACCAGATACACACACACACACACACACACACACACACACAGATGGGTAGGCTGAGTATAGCGTTACATATTATACTTATGAAATTTTAATGTGCAATATGGTTCTACCACCACCACCTCCCCACCACCACCACCACTCCCCTACCACCACCACCACCACCACCCCCACCACCACCATAACTAGAACCCTCTCCAAGATACAGAGCAAATGCATGGAAATTTTCTTTCCATGGTGGCTCTACTCATAGCTGACTCATTCTCCTTCTTCAGAAGCTATTGGATGCATATAACTTGTTGCCCCAGGAAGCTTCAAGAACTATGAGAAGCAAGGGTATATTTAAAAAGAGGCACCAAAGTTCACTCCAAGAAGTAGCAGGAGAAAAAAAAAAGTAGCAGAGAATTCAACCCTTAAAACAGACCCAAGGCCGAAACCGGTTTGGCTCAGTGGTAGAGCGTCGGCCTGTGGACTGAAAGGTCCAGGTTGGATTCCGGTCAAGGGCATGTACATTGGTTGCGGGCACACCCCCAGTGGGGGGTGTGCAGGAGGCAGCTGGTCGATGTTTCTCTCTCATCGACGTTTCTAGCTCTCTATCTCTTTCCCTTCCTCTCTGTAAAATATCAATAAAAAATATTTTTTTTAAAAGAAGAAGAAAAAAAATCAGACCCAAGAATTATGAGAATGTTTTCTGTGCTGTGCCAAAGGACCATGAACCCAGCAGCTTAAAACAATGCTCAATTATCATCTCAAGTTCCCATCAGTTAGGAGTTCAGACCTGGCTTAGAAGGGTCCTCTGCTCAGGGTCTCACATGGTTATGATCCAGGTCTCAAGGTATCAGTCAGCTGGGGATGGGGTTGGGGTCTCCTCCTCTTGGTCTCACCATCCAATAATTGGGGGGGGGGTAGTTACCAGCCCAGGTTTCTACTATTAGTACTTCTTGAGTGTGTCCTTGCCGTGAGTTCAGTGGTAAATCAGATATTGCTCTAATTTCTCTGTCCAATACGGTAGCTACTGAGCATTTGCAACGTGGCTGATCTCATCTGAGGTGGCCTGAAATATAAGACACACCTAACTTCAAAGGTGTAGCATGAAAGAAAGAACATAAAACATCTCGATAACATTTTACATCAGTCACACTGCGCACTGTTTTGGGTTAAATAAAATATAAATAGTTCACCTGTTTCTTTTCACTTTTTAAAATGTGGCTACTAGACACTGTAAAATGGCATGCATGGTGCACATTATACCTCAGTTGGAAAGCAATGATCTATAGCTTCTTACTGTCCTCGGATAAAAATGTAAACCCCCTTAGTGTGACCTACAGGGCCCAAAAGGACCTAAACCTGACTCCCTGTCCCGGGTCCTCTTGTACATTCTCCCTGACCCTCACTGCCCTCAGCCAGCCAGCCCCTCCTTACGATCCCTCTGACGGAGCAAGCCCATATCCATCTAAGAGTCTTTGTACTCATGACTCCGATCTTCTGGAATTTTCTTTCCATGGTGGCTCTACTCATAGCTGACTCATTCTCCTTCTTCAGGTCTCTGCTCACATGTCTCCTCCTCTGTCAGGCCTTTCTGGGCCACCTGATTCGAAGGAGTCACACATCCAGTAAACTCTCCCTCCATCTGTGCCCCCCAAGGCTCTTGTTGCCATCCTTACTCAGTTACCTTCTTTAACTATCTGCTCACCTGCTGGATGCCTGTCTGCTCCCACTGCGATGGAAGCTGTGTGATGGACAACCCTTCCCGTCTTATTCACTGTCCTTTGTATCCACAGCCCATGGTGGTTCTCAGGTCACCGTTTGGTGAATGCATGCAGAAATGAATGAATGAATGAATGAATGGTGAAAAGAGTGTAGGTCAAAGGCCCCAGCTAGGACAAATCCAGTTCTAATGGTGAGGACCACGCCCCCATCTTACCAGACGCCCACTCTTTTTCCCTATAGTCCATCCTCGACGGTCACTTCAGGAGGCAGTGGGTGTGAGCGAAAGGACATGGTCTGGAGTTGAAGCTCGGAGTTTGAAGTTCAGTTCTGCCACTTGCTGGCTGTGTGACCCTGGACGTCCGAGCCTTTGACTGTCCCTAATCTCCATTGCCCCCAGAGTGGTTGTCTTGAAGTTTAAATAAGAGAGCATCTTATGCCAAAACCGGTTTGGCTCAGTGGTAGAGCGTCGGTCTGCGGACTGAAAGGTCGCAGGTTCGATTCCGGTCAAGGGCATGTACCTTGGTTGCGGGCACATCCCCGGTGAGGGGTGTGCAGGAGGCAGCTGGTCGATGTTTCTCTCTCATCGATGTTTCTAGCTCTCTATCTCTCTCCCTTCCTCTCTGTAAAATATCAATAAAATATATTTAAAAAATAAAAAAGAGAGCATCTTATACATATACCAGAGAGCACTGAGAGGCATATTTGTAAGACCAAGATGTAATCGAAAGGGAGAGAGTCTTTCATTTACCTGGAGGTCCCCAGTGCCCAGCAATGGGTTTGGCTTAAGGCAGGCGCCCCAAACTGCTGGAGGGATGAACGGAGCTTGTAAAGAGTGAAGCCTCCAATAAACCCCATCACAAAGCAACGGACCTCGGGGAAGCCACACCTCACTGCAGTTCCAGCCTGGAACAGGGACCTCATTGGTTCTCCCAGGGAAGCCCACGGACCTCAGAGTGGGTGAGGCTGAGGGTACTGGCCACATTGCCTCCATTTTCCAGAACAGCAGTCTGCCCGGGTGTCCAAAAGCCCTGTTGGTCTCCTGGGACATTGGGCTCCCAGTGTCCCAGGCAGCATCCTCAGCCGGGAGGGGAGCAGGGACAGAGAGCCCCGGCAGGCAGCAGGATCACCAGTCAGCCACCACACTGGGAGAATCAGCCACAATATCCGCTTCCTTAATTGAAACTGGGGCCAAGGGTAAAATTGAGGAGAGGGGGAGGGAGTGTTGTGTTTGGAGCTAAAGGTGTTAAAGTTAACAACTTCAGAATTATTCCACGGAGCAATGATTTCTCAAGCTGGGGCACGAAGGCGCCTGGGAGGGGAGTGGGGAATGCTGGGAGGTTTCTGCCAGCTTGCCGGGACAAGGCTTGCCTTTGTTCTCCTGGCCGCTGAGGCAGCGAGCCTTCGGGCAGGACAGCTCGGCGCAGCACGGCTGCTCCTAGCATTTGCTACCGAAGGGCCTGCTCTCTCGGAAACCTCTCTCGGCCAGGCTTCTGTGGGCGACGGGTTACTTCACGTACACGCTGGTTTAACAGCAGCCCCACCGTGGAGGTTTGGGCAAGCCAGGCCAGGGGCAGCATGGCACCCTCTCTCCCTAGTCCACCTCGCCTGCTCACTGTGGATTGAAAACCAGGCTCCAGCCTCTGTTCATTCAACACGTGTTCTGAACACCTGTCACGTGCTGTGCTTGGGGCTATGGCTGAGAAGCAAGCACGAAAAACACAGAAGTCCATGAAAGAAGAAAAAGGCCAACCCGGCTCTTGCAAAAAAGGGAGTGGCCAACAGAAAGCCCTTTCCAGGAGTGTGGCATCACCGTTTGGGGTCACTAGTCCAGGCTTGTGGGTGCTGGAGCTGATGATGATGTGTTAAGAACCCAAAGGCTTTAAGAAGGAAAGTGCCTCCAAGGAGAAGGTCCTAGGGTGTGGCCTGCACTCCCCCTGCACCCCCAAATCGGTCCCACGTGGTGTGCTTTGAAACAACACAGCCCTCCAGCCCCTCTGCAGCCTGGTTTCTAGCGCTGCCAATGTGGGTGACAGGATGGAACCCACAGAAAGAGCGGTTTCCTGCCCCAAGTGAGATGGGGCTTGTGTGTAGCCCTCTGTCCTGGCAGGGACAATGCATGTGGGAGCCCAGGTCCCCGGAACTGGCTCCATAGAGGCATGTGCACCTACAGGCAGACAACAGGACACAGAGGGGAGCATGGCCAGCGCGGTCTCACAGGCGTTGCTGTTAGATGCTGTAGCTCGAACGTCCTGAATTATGGTCTGCCATCCTGTGCCCCTCCTCCCCAGGTGGGTTCTCCCTCCCCATCCCCAGGTGAGAGCCTTGCTGGGGAGTTCCACTTCGGACCAGGCACCCTGGCTGATCACATTTCTCCACCTGTCAAAAGGGTGCGATCGATTGGTCATCCTCCTGGTAATGAGGGGACCGCAAGGACACAGTAAGAAAACACGCCCGTGGGAGTGAAGATGTACATCTGGGCATTCATAAAACCAGGCCGGCCTTCTCTTCCTGCGGAAGCAGGAGGATTTACAAGTTCGGGGAGGCAGATTCATGTTTGACAGACATCAAGATAAAATACGTGCGTGACTCGCTGGTAGTAGGCTCGCCTCCTCTCCGGGGATTGGGGAATGTTGGAGAATGTGCCCAGGTTTGGGGAGAGGGAGCCAGCCGAGGCAGTGCCGCTGCCGCTGCAGATCACCTGCCCTCCCCTGGGCTGTCCCCCTCCGAGGGCGGCCGGGCCGAAGAGGTGGGAGGGGAACATAGCTCAGCATTTATTTTTGGACCCAGCTCACTAAAAATAGCTCCGCCTTCCTGTTTGATCACTCTCCCTTTTGACCTGAATGAATCGCGTCCGGCGGCCCGCCCCTCCCTCTGCCCGTTGTCCTTTAAAGGAAAAGGGCGTGGGGACGGGCTCCTGCCGCCGCCGCCGCCACCGGGGCTGGCAGGGGCCGCCGCACTGACATCAGGGCTGTCCCAGCTCCGCTGCAGCCTCCAGCCCAGCCCGGGGGGAGGGGGGCAGCCGCGCGCTGCGATTGGCTGGCCCGGTGCGAGCGCCCACGCCGATTGGCTGGCGCGGTTTTAGAGGGAGTCCCACTCTCCAATTAAAGGGCCCGCCGCGCCCCGCTGCGCGCAGAGCTCCGCCTGGGCCCCGCGAACCTGGCCATTCAGCCCGCGCGGAGCCGGCTGAGCGCCCTCGCGCCTCCGCCGGAGAAGCCAGGCGCTGCTTCCCCAGCCCCGGAGAGGATGGCGAAGGTGGCCAAGGACCTCAACCCGGGAGTCCACAAGGTGAGCTGTGCGCTATGTCTGTGCTAACCCAGACATTGTTTTTTCTCCTGCCGTTCCCCTCTCCCAGGCGTTCCTGGAGACTTAGCTAGAGGCAAGAAGGAAACTCATTAAATTCCAAGACTTTACAGAAAACCAAATAGTTGGGAATACTTGTTTAGTAGGCACCCCTTCAGGAATAAAAACAAACAAACAAGCAACAGCAACCAAAGCCCTGGTGTAAAGTGTTTGCCAGGAATCTTAGTTCTTTGGTAATGCTAATTAAAATTTAAAGAAGGTGAGAACCTCTTTTTTTGATATGGTAATCCCATGGTCTATAGGGAGAGGGGGAACCCTCCCTCTCCCTCTCCCTTCCCCCTCTGGCGATTGGGGTGAAGGTTGCGGGGCAGGGGACTGGCTTGGACTGTTTACTCACAAGGAATCCCCCCTTTCGCTGCCACCCTGGTGCTCTCTCTGTGTTTTCCACACACGGTTGGTTTTTCAGTTGGTGATGTTGGCAGTGGCAGCGGTTCCAGCGCACGGGAACTAATTTGTCCCCGAGGTCTGCACGTTTCCCTTTCAAGCAGGGCTGGCCAGGAGCCCAGGAGGTCAGGGGTGAATTACCGCCGGAGGGGCCTGTGGCTGTGCCCGCAGCTCCACACCCACCCGCTACTTACCTGTCTGCAGTCCGGGGAGGGCACAGGCCCGAGGCTTCCAGGACAGGAGCTGGAAGGGAGCGGGCATGCTTGGCCAAGGGAGAAACGGAGGCCCCGGGGTCAGACAGGGTTGGTCCCAGCAGGCAGCTGGGGAATAAGGAAAGACAGCATTGGAGCCCTGGCCCTGCCTCTTCTTAGCTGCGCTGTATGGACAGTCACTTTCCGGAGCCCCTCTTCCCGCTTCCAGTGCCGGGTGATGGTCCCCACCCCACTCCCCTCCACGGTAACAGTGACGTACAGTGCCAGGTTAACCTCCTGAAGTTGTCTCTCCCTCCACCACCCCCTTTTAAAAAGGCCTAACTGGCTTTTCTGAGGGATTCGTGAATGGGGCAGTATCCCCTGTACTAAATAGAGGCGTGCTCCAAGAAGTTCCAAATCGGTTATTTTTTTAAAACTCAGATTTCAGGGCACTTGGTCTTGCAGGGCAAAGCCCTCCTTGGTTATCTGCCATTACCTGTGGGGTAGAATGAGAAGAAGAAGAAGAAAAATAAAAGGAAATTATGTCAGAATCAAAATAAAAACGCGAGCCCAGCCACTTAGGGGCACCGCATTCACCCATCCAAGTCACAGCTGTGCCACCGCCCCCGACCTGCGGGGTCTCCCATGCAGAGTCCCGGGGGCCCTTCGGACCGTCTACACCCAGCCGGCCCTCCTTCGGGCCTTTCTCGGGAAGGCACCGTGCCCCCTTGCATTTGTCGGACTATTTGCAGAAGAACCAAGTCCTCTCTCCTTCCATGGGACTCTCGCCGCACTTTCGAGACTCGCTTTGCAGTTGTGGGTCTGTGAAACCGTTTATTCTCGTATTATTTAGTTATTGCGTTATTTTCCATCCGAACAACTGCAAACCTACTTTCGCCCCGCCCTGGGTGTACCCCGTGATGTGATCTCCGCCGCTGTAAGCCTAGTAGCCATCTGTCACTGTACCAGTTCTTACCCTATTCCGGACTGCATTCCCTGCCTCGCTCTTCTTTTTCTGTGCATCGGAGAGTGTGATTACGTAGGTGAGGGTTGGGACATGTTCTCCTTCTTGTCCCCTCTGGCGTCAACTTCCTCGGCCTGCAAAGGGTTTATTTTTTCATTTAGATCCAGTTACAGGCTTAGAGAAAGAATGCGGTGGGTAGAGATGAAAGGGCAGCTATGTTTTACCTCTTGGGCCTGTGACAATGGGTAGGAAGATGGCCACTTGGTAGCTTAACCGGTGTCTTCACCTCAAAGAGTCAAGGGGAGGGGGTGGAGGAGAAGCTCTCCTTGCCGAGCGAACACTGTGTCACGTCCAGGGCGTGCTGAAAAGCTTCCCCTGCCTATTTACTTGTTAGAGCTGCAGCAAGCAGGGGGTGTTATAACACTTGGCATCGGAGTGCATAATCACATGGAGGCATTTCAGAATGATTTCATAGACACTTAGAGCTTCAAGGGACCTATTTACACAATGAGAAATGGTCTTAAATGGCATATAAGCTGTTTCTACTGCCGCACAACAGCCCCGCCCCGCCCCCAAAGCTGGAAAGTCATAAAAAGGTCTTCAGGAGAGAACATAAAACACATAACAACGGGGGTAGTCTTAGGGGTCAGCTGACCAACCCTAGACAGACCAAGGGACTGACCATGGGTCTCACAAACAGTGACAGAGCTTAGAAACAGCTCCCTACCTCCTCTCCTCTTGCCAAGTCCCGTGTTCCCACTGGATGGATGCTCTTGAGTTGTTTTCCTGCTGGGGGAAGAGAGGTCTTGTAGCACAGCATTCCCTGAGAATGACGAAATAGCCAGCGCTGCTTGGTAACAAAGGGCCTTGAGGGCCACGTGCCATTTCTCTTGGTGGAATCAACCCTTATTGTGGACTTGCTCTTCTGTTGTTTATTAAGTGTATTTGAGAATTTGGGGTACTGGTATTCTTGTTCTTCTGTTGTTTATTAAGTGTATTTGAGAATTTGGGGTACTGGTATTCTTGTAACCAGACCTGGGTTCAAATCCCTGCTCTGCCACTTACTTAGCTGTGTGCTCTTGGCCAACCTAATTAGCTTCTGGGTTTGTGCCCTCAGCTGGAAATTGGGGAGACAGTAGCAGCATCTACTTCCCAAGGGGACTGTGGTTATTAAATGAGATGATGTATATAAAGGGACTTAGCACATGAGCTCTGAAATAGCGTCAGCCATTATTATTGTCACTGGTGGTGGTATATTTCCATGGGTGTGTGAATGCTGAACGGAGTCTTTGGATGAATGAAGGACACACTTTATATAAGTGTCCAAGGCAAACTAATTTTTATTCGGCTGAACCAAAGCCCACTGCTCTGCCTTGATGAGCTAGGACAAGGACCAATGATCTGACATTCATTTGAGCCCAGCAGATACATGGAACATGGAACTCTTTTCACTTTTTAGATAAGGGGTCTTGCTCCTTATCTGAGGTCGCTGAGAACCTGTGCTGAAGCCCACTGGGCTTTGCAAGTATCCAGGCCCCTCGGCTACCAAGGAACTTGCAGGAATTCCGAAAGGACTGGGACAAAGAGATCTAAGAGCATGCTCCCTGTTGACTGAGGGTGTGCCAATGGACTGGCTCCAGAAGGTTCTATTTTTCACCCCTCAGCCCAATGTCAGGGGAGCATTCAACGATGGTTCTTCTGAGCGCTTTGCCAGCTGGGCGTCTCCCTCCACCCTGGCCACATCCTATCCCTCTTGGCTTCCCTGTCCTTCAGCCTTCTCCTCCCCTCTGTACTCAGCCCTTCCTGCTTTCACCTCCAGTTCCTGCAACGTGCAAAACTGCTGGCACGTTGCCTGGGTGAGCAGATCCAAGGTAAACACGGCTCCTCGAGAATTGTCCTTGGCTCCCTCCATCTTAAAAATATATTAAGCTGTCACTTAAAGACCTTAATAGCCATAGCATTGGAGACATGCCAATAGGTGTACGAGCAACTTGGCCCCAAAGAGAGCCTTAGTTAAAGAAGAAGAAGAAGGAGGAGGAGGAGGAGGAGGAGAAAAGGAAAACAAGATAAATTATCTAAGACCTTCTTAAATAATGCTCCAAAACAAATGCTGAAGCTTTTACTTTGCCAATTGCAGGTGCTTGTCATATTGTGCAGATGTGTCTGAGTATGTAGGGTTGGGGGCTGATGATTGGCTTTCTCCTATGCATCTGCCACCGGTGGTGGAGGGAGCCAGGGAAAAGCTCAATCACACAGCATCTCTAGGCGCTAATCTAAGCATCTCAGCTCCTAGGCCTTCTACAGGCAGGACAGTGGAAGGTGACTTTGCTGTTCCCCTCGGAAGGTCCTATCATTTAAATCTCTCCACATTAACTGACCAAAGGTGACCAGGGAGAAAAAGAATAGGTTGGATTCAGCAAAGCCTGGGGACCAGGAAGGAGGGACAGGCCCACATGTCTTTCTTTTTCACCCCTACTCTGCCACTTGCGCTGAGGATAAGGAGAGGAGCAGGTGAGGACTAGAGTCAGCCTCAGAAGAGGTGTTTGATTGGACTTTAAAAAAGGGACTCCTTCTTTCTTTCCAAGTTGCTTCCTCAAAATAGTGTGCGTGAAATAAAGTGAAAACATGTCATGTTAAGTACAGACCTTGGGAGTTCTCCTATCTCAAGTGTTCGTCCAACAGGGTTTAAATATTTATTATAAGGAAAGTTTGGGGGCAAGGGGTTGAGTCGTTATAATAACTGTAGGCATGGATGCACTGGGCGACGCTAGGCAGGCCACTTTTCTGTGACGTGGCAGATCTTGGATGAGAACCTTCTAGTATGTTGACCTTTCCTGTCTACCAGGCTGTCTCCCAAATAACAAATGGTTATGGAAAAGTAGGCCTAGAACTGTTTCACTGAAAGCAGAATTGTGGAGCATCTTTTCAGGACGATCAGAAGAGACAGTTGCTTTTTAAGTGCCTTTGTCTGGAAATACCTCCCCCCAAACTTCCCCTTCCCCCGTTTTTACTTGGCTGGCAGCTGCCATGATCTCACCAGATGCAGGGCCACCAGGCACTTCTACAGGAGCCCCTCAAGTTCATGCCATTTCCTTCACTTCACGTGGAACCGTGGGGTATCCTGAACCCATCTCAGCTTCTCGTATATCAATGGCCAGATCTACAGAAGCTCAAGACGTGTTTTCTATAAAGCTTTTATAGAAAGAGTTAAACAAGAAGTTGGGGCTCATATATGTCCACGTGAGACTCTTTTAGTGCCTGAAACTGACATTGGGTATCTAAGTCCAGATATCTGATGTGGAAATTCAACTGTTTTCACAAAAACAGAGACAATAATCCAACTGCAAAGCTTTGTAAAACTCCCACACCAACTCGTTGGCTCATTGTCTGCTCTTTCATATGAGAAGCAAATCCTTTTACATTCGCGGTCTTACTTTTACCATTGATTTGGCTCTTGTCTCTTTAGGACTCTGCGGGGAGACTGATTTCTCTGCTCTCTGTTAGGGCAGACAAGTTTGAGGAAAGGCAAAAGGGAGGTGACAAGAATGTACACAGGGCGGTTGACATTTTCTCACATCTCATTCCATTTAGCCTTCAGGACTACCATGCGAAACCATCAATGACCTTTTCAAACGTGAGTAAGTTAAGACTAAGGCTTTAAATCATTTGCCTAAGATCAGAAGATGGCAGATTCAGAACACAAACCCATTCTTCTCTGATTCCGAAACTTAAGCTCTTTCCACACCAAGAAGAAATGAGAAGCAGAGGTCTGGTGGAGAGGGACTGCCATCATTGCCATGAGCTTCACGGAGATGAGGGCCTTCCTACACAGTGACAGTCGGGTTCAGGAACCACCCCTCATTTACCAAATGCCACGAGGCAGCTGTACCTCTCTGATACCACCAGGTCACCACCAGGTGTATGCTACCACCCACACCAAGTCAAAGCTATCTCCCAGGTGAAGAGTAAGGGAAATTCTAGATTTCTCCTGCTTTCTAGTTTTCTAGAAGCCTTGTAGAATTCTCTAGGGAAGAGTTGTAGGCTGGCAGGGAGACAATCTAAGGCTTCATATAATGCAATCCTGGAATCACTAAAGAAGCAGTAACACTTGACAAAAAATAAAAAAAAATAAAAAAATTTTAAAAAAACAAAAACTCCCAGAGATCCCAGGCCCAGAGCTTCCAGGAAACTCCAGCCTAGGGATAAGCTTGTGTATCCACGCCTGGCCAGGCTGACTCATGTTCTACCCCTAGCACGTGAACCAGGACCAAGCAAAACATGGTGCAGGCCCCCACCGGGACATGCTTTAAAAGGAAATATGATTGCTGAGGGGGCAGGAACCAGAGGCTCCAATTGGCAACTCGCTCTCGAAGGACAAAGCAACACCGGGGTCCAGGCCACGGTTGCTGTTTCAAATCCATGTGATTTCTTTATGGATTGTTTTTCCTTCCTTCCTCCTGCTTTAAAAGACAGGCTTCTCTGTGGAATCAGTCCTTGGGGGAAATGCAAATGAATCGCTATATGAAAGAGCAGAGCCAAATCTAAGGATCTGCTTGGTCAGTCCCTTAATGGTGCAGATGGGACATGGGGGAGGGACATGGCGTATACAGAATTTGCATGTGACCTAACTGGGAGGTGCACTGACTCACAGCACCTCTGATGAATGAAGGAGAAAAGGGTATCTTCTGTGTTCCTTCACTTCCATGCCCAGAAGGCTGTGATTTCAACTCTACATCCTCAGAAGGTCAAGTGAACATTTTGGCAGGGAACTTCGCTTTGGCCACAAGGTTTAGAGGCCATTTAGAGGAGTGGCCCATCGCATGACCTTTGCAAGCATGGCGTCTAGATGTGATACACATTCTGCCATTTGCTAGGTCTGCAACCTTTGCCAAGTCGCTTTTCTTTTCTGGACCTCTGGTTCCTCCCTGGAGAAAGAAGAGTTAGTAGTAGTTCTGCCTTTAAACAACAGTAGATGAGATAAAGCAGGTACGGTGCCTAGACACGTAGTAAGTGCTCAAACTCTACCCCTCCTGCTGTTGTCGGCGTCCCCATCGTGAGCACCTAGCAGAAATCCCAGAGGTAGTTAAGTGCTGGAACGTGGAAGAGCAAGTCCGGCTTACCTACGTCACATGTGGCTTCTGAGATATCAGATTGCAGGGCCTTCTCTTTGTAGCTAAACTTAGACCTCGCCATAAATACACTCTGGCCTCATCATATGCAAAACCATGACAATGACAACAATTTGCCCTGCGGGTCTGGTTGCCCTACTTCCAAAAAAGCTGCCGTCCCCAGAGAGGCAACCAGTCATTGGCCTCGGAAGTGTGATCTCAAACAGGCACTTCGTACCCTCACCAAGCCTTGGATATCTTACGTATAAGTCAGAGTAATCGCCATTCACTTAGAAAATATTTATTCAGTGCTTATTATGTGTCAAGTGCTGTGCTGAGTGCTGAATACAAGGCAATGGCTAAGAAAGCTTTGTTCTCGGCCATGCAGAATTGAGTCTGATGAAATTCATTTCTCAAAGATGGGAGAAAGGCCAAATAATGCCGTTGTTCTGATTCCTTTTTTTAAAAAATATATGTTTTATTGATTTTTTTTACAGAGAGGAAGGGAGAAGGATAAAGAGTTAGAAACATTGATGAGAGAGAAACATTGATCAGCTGCTTCCTGCACTCCCCCCCCCCACTGGGGATATGCCCCCAAACAGGGTACATGCCCTTGATTGGAATCGAACCTGGGACCCTTGAGTCCACAAGCTCCACCCACCGAGCCAAACCGGTTAGGGCTATTCTATGATTCTTTATGTCCCTCAACCTCCGCCGCCACCACACATACACACACACACACACACACACACACACACACAGACACACACAGACACACAGACACACACACAAAAACACACACCCCTTTTTCTTTTCCTTTGATACCCACCACCCTCAGACTTCCCAGCACTGCACACATCTGAGCCACATCCCAACCCTGCTGTAACAGTGGAATGAGCATGATCATTCTTCTCCCAGTTGTTGACCTGAAACAGAGCACGGAGTGGAGACAAATCTGAGGCAAGGGGGACTGACCACCACTGGCAGCTCTTAGGTACCACTGGTAACCAGTGGCCACTTCTGCCTCCTTCCTGCCCTGTGGCAGTAGACAAGTTGTCTGTGCTCAGGCTATGTCTTCAGAGGCTCTGTCCTTCGTGGTGTGGATGTCAGGGGCACCAAAGGGCAGGAGCATGGGGAAAAGGCTCTTGGCTGACTAATACCCCGTAATAAACCTGCCTTAAGGAGACAGCTTCTATTTGGGCTGCATGACTAAAGTGGCATTTCCAGGTCTGGGGCTGAGGCTGAGCCCTGAGGTGACTGACCTGGTTCATCTGCTGGCTGGGAGGGGTGGAGGGAAAGGGGAACCCAGCCCTGCCCTCGTCCCAGAGCAGAGCCCCCCACCTGCCCGCCACCACCTGTGCTCCCCTCCCCAGCCCTGGCCCTGTGGTCTTCAGTGTCCTTGTTAAGAAGGTCTGGCCCTCATATGGGGAGGGGTCAGCACTTGGGGCTTCTTATTTTTAGATGAAGTCAGGAAGAGATATTTTTTTTTATCTTGTTAATGGGTAGAGGTGACATTAAAAAAGAGATCTGTGGGCCCTGGCTGGTTTGGCTCAATGGATAGAGCCTGCAGAGGGGTTCCAGGTTTGATTACAGAGAGGGCATATGCCCAGGTTGTGGGCTCAATCCCCAGTGGGGGGCATGCAGAAGGCAGCCAAGCAATGATTCTCATCATTGATGTTTCTGTTTCTCTCTCCCTCTTCCTTCCTCTCTGAAATCAATAAAAACTTGAAAAAAAGAAAGGATCTGTGGATAGAATTGAAGGTACCCAGAATGTAAATGAAGAAGAATATTGCATCTTTATATCCCCAACATCACACTGAAATTTAGCATTTTCTTCAATTATGAATCATGACAAAGCCCTGGAACCTTCTTTTTTTTTTTTTAATCAAATAAAGCCACTGTACATGACATTTACATTAGAAAGATAGCTAGATTCAGGCCTGTGCCCTTGACACCAATGGAAATCTGGTATTTTTGTAACCTATCCCAGCAATGAGAGATGCCCAAATACCACTTCTACCGGTCCCATTCTGAAATAGTAGTAATTACATCAGCTGCTAATTATTTAATAAAGGCACAGATGTTACTAATTTTTTATATAAATGTTGTCATCCTACATATTATATTATGTGCATTTAACACATTGTTCTGGGAAGGAATGCTTTCATGTCATTCCAAAGAACCCGACTATATTAAGACCTCCATTGAAATAAAGCTTTACATGCACATATATAAACACACACATGCACAGCTATAGTGGAGTGAGATCGGAAGTGCTTGGAGTAGAAAAACTGGGCTCCAATCCCAGCTCTGCCACATGTTTCCTGTCACTTTGACAAGTCACACTAGCTCAAACCTCAGTTTCTTCATTAATAAATGGGCCTAAAAGTTTTCCTCACACCAATTAATCTATTTCGTCCTTAACACAAAACTTGACAAATAATGGATGTGTGTTAAACATGAGTTATCACTATTAAAAGAACTAATGAGTGAAGTGGTAAAGAGAATAAAGACATTGTTTTGATGTTTTTTATTTTATTGAGTGATTTTAGGGAGAGAGAGGAAAGGAGAGAGAGTTGGGAAAAGAGAGAAAGAGACGTCAATTTATTGCTCCACTTATTTATGCATCCCTTGCTTGATTCCTGTATCAGTATGTGCCCTGACTGGAGATCAAACCTGAAACCTCGGAGTATCGGGACAATGCCGTAACCAACTGAGCTACCTGGCCACGGCCAAAACACTCCGGTGAAACTCACTACCTGCCTCTGATTTTACAAACTTTAAAAATTTACTTTCTGCGAACACATATGCCATGATATGCCAGGGACTGAGCTGGGAAGTGGAGAAGTAAAAGGAAAGGAACAGCCAGTGCAGCCATCCAAGATTATGCCGGTAGCTAAAGCCTTTGATCAGAGACACAAGCATGGGACTCCGAGATCAGAAGAGGAGGTACTCACTTCACCTGGCGCTGTCCGGGAAAGCTTACCCAAAAGGCGGTGTGTGAGCCAAGTGCTGAAAGACAAGGATGGATGAGCTATTAGGATCGGGTCACAGTCCAGTCTCACGCCTTCCAAGTCTGACACCAATGTTTTCCACCCTATTTCACTTCTAATTTGAGGGATGCCATCCATCTTACACTGTGGAGAGACGCATTCCCCTGTATCCATCCATGGTGCTCATCTATGGTTTTTCCATCTGAGAACTTGCTCCTCTTGCCTCTCAACCAAAAGCCTGTGGGGTGGGGAGATGGCAGGGCCCGCCAGGCTGGCCTGCAGAACACTCCTTATGGCAGCAGCTGCGGCTCCGCCAGGCCCAGCAGTGGAGTGCCAGCAAGCACAGCCCCTGAATTTCTTGCAGGAAGATGGAGATTCATATTATATCAGAAGATAACTGAGGATAGACTATCGATAAATAGATAGATGATAGGTAGATAGATACCGTGTTTCCCCAAAAATAAGATATCCTCCGAAAATAAGACCTACTTACAGGTTTCCTTCTGAGTGAAATATAAGGCATCCCCTGAAAATAAGGCCCCCAAGATTCACAGTTTGTCTGGTTTGTGTTGACAACTACCGTACTACCGTACCGTATACAGTTAATACATTTCCTTTATTTTCATTTAACAATAAATGTGTACCGTATTCTTCTTCATGGAAAAATAAGACATCCCCTGAAAATAAGACCTAGTGCATCTTTGGGAGCAAAAATTAATATAAGACACTGTCTTATTTTGGGGGAAACAGGGTAGATAGATAGATAGATAGAGCAAGGAACAACACACACACACACACACACACACACACACACACACACACACGGAGATTCAGCGCACTGCATGTGTAAAAACATGAAAACACTCCAAAGTATCTTCGCCTGTAAACTCTGAGGCCATTTAAATGATTATCAGAACAGAAATCCCAAGTAGGATTCTTCGGCGAACTGGGAGGAAGAAAATCAGCCTTTGAAATAGGGGAACTTGATAGACAAGATCCGGAATCCCCTTTGCACTGCTCCGGTTTCCGATTTCCACGGGTCTGTGACTGGGTTCCTGCTTGTCCTGTTGTAGAGCAGATGACGCATCAGAATGAACCACACATGGTTTGGATGTTACAATGTCACTTGGGGGGGGAGGGGGAGGCTGTTCTTGATTTCTGTCTGTTGCATGTGGTATATTAAACAGAGAAAGAGAAATCAGGATGATTCCCTGCTAATTAACTAGGAAAGGACATTATGGGGATTCTCCGTGTGTCTGCAGGGAGCTGAAGAAGAGGCAGGTTTTGATGGAAAAGCTGTGTCTCTGCATGTCTGCCTTACACAGCCAGCAGCCCAAGCAGCCCGCAGGGAGAGCGCGCTGTAGGAAGATTCACACTAATTAGAGCATCTACTGTTACCCACTGTGCCTTTCCTGGGCCCCGGCCCAGACTGGGGCCATCACAGGGGAAATAACCATCCTAGTGGAAGAATTCTTGTATTTTTCAGCAATTAGAATTCCTTTTCAACAGGTGGAGTGGGCTTTGGCGATTCCTGAGGTCAACTTCCTTGTTTAACAGATAAGGAAACAGATCTGGCAGGTTAGGTCAGAGAGCTTGTTAGTAAAAGAGCGAGGGTTAGAATTTCGGGTGTCATAGTACTTCAAGGCCAGAAAGACTTAAAAACTATTTTTGTCCAAGTATCCATCCAATACTTTAAACGTGAGATGAACTGGGAAGCTAAATGGTGTAAGAATATCAGTGATGAGCATTTATTCCGCCTAAAAAAGATCTGTTTTTCTCTCAATCCCTCTAATTATTAGGTAGATCTTTTTTTTAATATATATTTTATTGATATTTTACAGAGAGGAAGGGAGAGAGATAGAGAGCTAGAAATGTGGACGAGAGAGAAACATTGACCAGCTGCCTCCTGCACACGCCCTACCGGGGGATGTGCCCGCAACCAATGTACATGCCCTTGAACGGAATCGAACCCGGGACCTTTCAGTCCGCAGACTGACGCTCTACCACTGAGCCAAACCAGCTTCGGTGGTAGCTCTTTTTTTATTTGAACTAAAATCTCTCCCTCTCTCTTTTTCTCCCTGCACGCCCCCCCCCCACCTCCTTCCCTCCCTCCCTCCAACTTCTCACCATTAGTTCTCTATTTCCTTAGTTCAAGTTGAATGGCCAGTTCTGTTTAGCATCACTGCTGTGCACCTCCTCCATCTGGGCAGGGTCTTCCCTCTCCTTCCTTCTTCACCCAGTGGGCAAGGCCACTGGCACACCACCAACTATTCTGTTTCTTAGGAGAGTCTTCACAGTGGAGAAATGTGCCAAGACAAGGGAATAGGGAATTTTAAAGCAGTAAGAGAAGTACTTCAAACCCAAGTCATAAATACTCATGAAAAATTAGCACTGTTCCACATGCAAGGTGCCTAATTCATAAAAAGGAGGGAATAGTAATATGAAATCAGAGAAGGCAATGGAGGAAAAGATGAAAACCTTGGTAAATAAAATATATTTTAAAAGTTCTTTAAATTATTTGCAAAGTTACCATAGCTTATTACTTAATATATGAAATGCTGGAACAATAAGAGAGCAATCTAAGTTTTATATCCTTGTTACTTTTTCATCTGAAGGGAATGCTCAATAAATAAATACGAAGGCTGGCCATTAAAATTAACTCTCACTTATAAATACATCTAAGGAAGTGAAAGGCAATCCACAGAGAGAAAATGTTCACAATACATATGTGGCTGACAAAGGATTGTATCCAGAATGTGTAAATAACTCCTATAAATGAATCATTTTTAAAAGTCAACCCAATTTTTAAATCCTCATCTGAGGATATGTTTTTTTAAATTTATTTTTAGGGATGGGGGAGAGAGAGAAATATCGATGTGAGAGAGAAATATTGATTGGTTTCCTCCCATACATGCCCCAACCAGGGAGGGATTGAACATACAACCTTTTTGATTTATGGGATGAATGCTCCAACCAACTGAGCCACCTGGCCAGAGTAAGGCAATATAATTAGAAAATAAATAAACATGACTTACTGGAAAAGTATGTCACAAAGAAAGATGTCTAAATTATTAATGAGTGTAGGAAAACATACCAGACCTTATTATTCATCAGAGAAATACAAATTAAAAGGACAATAAGATAGCATTATGTTCCCAGCTGAATGGTAAAATTAAATGATGACAGTAGCAAGTGTTAACAAAGATGTGGAGCACCTGGAGCTCATACATTGCCAGGGAGAATGCAAAATGGTACAATCACTTTGGACAACTGGTAGCTTCCAATAAAGTTAAAGGAATACCTACCCAATAACCCAGCAGTTTCACTTCTAGGTATGTAGCTGAGACAAAGGATCGTCACTTCTACCCACAGAAAAAAGCTTGGACAAGAGTATTTGGAGCCAGTTTATCCATAATAGCCCAAACAATGGAAAGAATTCAAACTTCCCTCAATAGAAAAATGAATAAACAAATCATTTTGTATTTATACAATAGAAAACTAGTCATAAAAAATATCTAATGTTTGCAACAACAAGGGCAATCTTAAATCTGTTTGACGGAAGTGCGTCACAAAAGCCCACCTACTGTGGTCTTCCGGTTAGGTGATCTTCAAAACCAGGCAAAGCCAGTCCACAGTGGTGGGAGTCAGAAGAGGGGTGCCTTTGTAAGAGGCTGTGATTGACTAGACAGGGGCAGGGGGGAACTTTCTGGGGCACAGGAAGTGTGCTGTGTGTTCATCTGGACGGTGGCCACATTCTCGAGAGAATGCTTGAGATGTGTGAATTTTCACTACATGTAAATTTTCCTTGAAATACTGTTAGAAAGTAAGAAGGACCATGTTTGGTAAATGATTGCAATGTGTTAAGTATCATCCGAACAGCAGAAGGGGATGGGGACAAGGCGCTGAGGACTGGGCTCTTGCTGCAGCCCTTGGAGCAAGCATGTGAACGGATAGCTTTGTCTCAGGGACCTGCTCCCAGGGATTCTTTCGAATCTTCCCATTGACCTTCGTTTGGAACTGAAGTTTCTACGTGATGGGTCCCTTTTCAGCTTCACCTCTCGCTACAACATTCGGCCTCCCCCACACTGATTGGCCACTCGTTCCCTGACCGTATGTTTTCTTCCTCACATGCATGCCGAAAGGCCTTCTCTATGGGACAAAAACCTGCCCAGTCCCCAGTCCCCTCCTCCACGAAGCCATCAGTCCCCCGAAATCCTGGTGTGGATTTACTCCCTTACTGAACGGACGGTCTGAATGGCCCTGGAACATGTACGCTCAGCCTTGCCTGCTTAACTCCTGTACCTTAATATCCTGCTGCTGCCTCAATTCTCCATTTATAAGTCCTCGACTCTTGACCCCGGGACCATACCTTATTCCCCTTTGTGTGACCCTGGAACGCCTGGCATACAGTAAGGGCTCAACAATGGCACTGGATAGAAAAGGAAAGAGAATGAAGGATACAGGAGAGAGAAGGAAAGGCATCAAAGGAAGTAAGAGCAACTCGGTTCTCCATCCTAACAGAGGGGAGGCATCCTGCAGGGCTAGAAAGAGGGAGAGAGAACATGAGGCCGGGGGATACGAGACAGATGTGGAGTAGAGTAGGTGAGACCATTGGCCGCTTCCAGTTGCCCCACACATGGTGCTTAATCTAAAACCTGACTCATGGACCAAGATCAGGAGTGGGGTGAGGGGAGAGGGAAGGACTTTCCATGGTGCTCTTGTTTAGGTTTCGGAAGGATCTTGAGATGAAAAGGAAATGAACCTGAGAGGGTTGGGGAAGGCACCGTTCCAAACCAGGCCCTGAACTTCTAAGGTCTGGTTCCAAGTTTATGATCCTCCTTCCAGTTTGTCTACAAAAGGACTGACTTTAGGATGGAGGATGAGCCAAGCCTTTGACGTGTTTCCTTCCTTCAGACAATTAACTTGAACCTTCACCTGAACCCGAGGCACCCTGTTCCTGGCTGGGAGTCTCTTGAGAACAAACTCCGATGGTTTGCCTGGTCTGGGAGGCAGTTGGCTCAGATCTCGAGACAACAGCAGCCTCGTCTCAGGAGAGTCGGCCCTCCTGAGAGGCAAGAGCCAGGGAGGAGACTGAACACTGGCTGAAATCGGGTCCAAACCACTCATCGCTCAGACCCATATCTCCTTTAAGTTTCTAGGCCTTGATGAATATTTATACCCAAATAGGGCCAGTGGAAAAGTTCCATCTGTGTGGATTTTAAGAGTTTTGCCTTTACTCAGCTCCGTTGACCAAACTCAGGAAAGTGGCGGAATCTTGGCCAAGTACATGCTCTTTGAAGTGTAAGAAATTCTGAGAAGGCGCTGGACCCATCATATTTCTTCTTATCCTGAAGACTGAGAATTGGCACTCCCTCTTTAAAAACGCTTAATATCAACACCTCTGGGCTTTGTAATTTAAGCCAAGCCCTTGACACCGAGCTGACTGCGAATGCTCTTTGGAAACAGTGGGTGATAGCCCGTGCTAAGTTTTGCTGGGTGGAAATTGCTTTCTTGGTTGATGTTTTTCCCATGTTTTTTTAAAATCATAATGGTTCAATTAATCACTCTACTTCTGCTCTTTACTTTGCTAGTAGAGAAATAGCCCCACACTTTCTCCTTAGTTTTGCAAACTATTCCATACTCGTCAGAACCGAAGCACCAGAAACGTCAACCCCGTTCTGCCCTTGATACGATGGGGCAAATATAGAAGGCTTGCCCTTGCACTTGGCCTAGTAGCTGCACTTATGAAGCATGTGCCACGTGCAGGGCATTGTTCTACACGGTTCTACATAGATCTTTTCTAATGTTTCCACCAACCCCATTTGGCAGATGAGTAAACGAAGATTCAGAAATAAGATTTAGGGACTAAGTCAACTGCCATGATGATATAACTAGTGTGAGGGATGTGCATTCAATGCAGGGAATCCAACCCATATCTGCACACTCTTCCCTCTGCACCTTTCCCAGCATGCTCACCCAGCATGCTCACCCAGCGGGCTTCCAGAAGGATGGGCCGTGAGCATGCTGGTCATAGGATGAATTCAGGTGGTACAAAGATATGCATCCACCGACTGAACCCCATGAGCGTCTTCCTCCCTCTCCAGGTCCTCCTCCTTCAGCTTATGTCAGGGCTAAAGTGTCCCTAAAGCCTTGGACACTTACCCAACTCCACGTTCAACAGGTGGAGAGTGGGCCTCGGGCTCAGAGCGTTTAGAGAGCAACAGTGTTAGCCAGAATGTAATACTGCTGTCTCGTATGTACTGTGTTTTTATGGTTACCTTCCATTTTGATACATGTTATGGATAAAGATTTCAAGAAATAAGTTTTTGAGAAACGATTTGTTTGAAGAAGAAATATAAGTGGAGATACCATTCAGACGGTATATTGAGGACAAAACTAACAAAGGAGGAATATGAGTCCCTTACATATCTCCTGTTGGTACTCTCTACTGTCTATAGCACTTTACAGTTTTCAGAGCATCTCATGCACATCATCACAGGTGATTCTCAGAACCACCCCACGGAGCCCATAGGGATCGTGATCCACTTTAGAGATGAGAACATAGAGTTTCAGATGCAGAAACTGCTCGTCAGGGTCACACAGGCAGTGAAAAAAAGTAGCCGGGGCTCAGGTTCCGCGCCCCAGCTCCCAGGCCAACAGTTCTCCCCCACCCTCTGCCAGCAAATCATTTGAAGGGCGGGCGTGGATAAAGGGATATTCCAGAGCAACGCGCCAAGACCAGAAATGCCACGGAAAGTCTGCAGAACTTAATGACTCTCATGGATCGGCCTGGCTCTCACAGTTTCCTGGTGCTTGTATAGTATAGATTCTGCTGCATGGGAAGCCTGCGGCTGCCACATTCTGAGTTTCTCTAAAGAAGTCTCATTTTCTCCAGTGAGGCACCACTTTCTTCAGAAAGTTCAGAAACTAGCACTCCTGTCAGGGAACATCCACCTTCTGGGGTACATCGTGGAAGGGAGGACACCAACTAGAAATGGGCCCCTCGATGAGGAAAAGCCTGGTTGTGCCCAAACAGGGGAGCTTTCTTTCCAAGTCTGCTTGCCGTGAGTGGCTGACTGGCATTCAGACCTCAGGTCCAGGTGACGGCATGGGCAGGGGTACCATGAACGTGGGAGAACCAGTGGGTTTGAGGGGCAAAGAAGGTGAGTTGGCAGTTCCATTGGTCTATACACTGAGTGGCCCGATTATTATGATCTCTGAACACATAATAATCTGGCCACTCAGTGTATATCCTATATAATAAAAGGCTAATATGCAAATTGTCCCCTTAACCAGGAGTTCTACCAGCAGGCAGGCCAGCCAACTGTCCATGTTCCCTCCCACTGGCCAAGCTGGCTGGATCCCACCCATGCATGAATTCATGCACTGGGCCTCTAATATGTGTGTGTGTGTGTGTGTGTGTGTGTGTGAATACACACATACTGAGTGGCCAGATTATTATGTGCTTAGAGATCATAATAATCTGGCCACTTAGTGTACATGAAGACATTTTAGGAGCTGAAAACACCTCTAGAGATAAAGCTGAGAACTGGAGAGAATAGTTTAAGCCGTTTGAGTAGATTCATACATAAGAGAAGAGCATATTGAAAATGAAGAGAAGACAGGAGCCAGTGCTAGAACCTTGGAAGGGAAAGGGAGCCATTGAGGGGGGAAGAGAAGGGTTAGCCTATAACCCTAGAAACCAGGGTGGTTCTTTTCTCTTCCACCCCTTCTGCAGGCATCAGCCTCAGATGTGTTAGCTTTTAATGCACCAAGAAGCATTGATGAAAGGCAAAAATGAAAGTGTTAGAAAATAAGCTATCCAAGCAGATGTTTATTGAGAACCTACTAAGTGCAAGGCATTATTTTAGGCACTGGTGATAGAGCAGTGAACCCCCATAGACTCACAGTCTAGCAGAAAAGAATGAATTTAAAGACTTACATCCACAACAAACTAATTAGAATTGTGATGGGTACCACTAAGAAGTACAAGACACAGGGTTTTCTAAGACCATATGTTAGGGGTGTCTGAGGGAACATTAGGAGTTTCTGAGATGAAGGGAATGGGAAATGGTCCAGCAGAGGGAACTGAATGTGGGCAGGCTCAGAGGTATACAGGAATTTGGCATTATTCCTGCCTGGGGCATATGGTTAAATGAATAATTCTAAAGTTACTCAAGGGATAATTTTCTGGAAAGAAACTTGGCTTCTGTAGTTCTGGTTTTACATTTTAATTGTGTTAAATGAGTTTCAAAGGTGAGACCTTAAAAGTGAATAATTTGTAAAGTGAATTACCATGTACTAATGCTTGTTTCATAAAACTGGCCTTAGAGAAACCTGGCCTAAATACTCTTTAAGGTGTTTTCATTTCTAAGAATCTGTGACTTTCTTTATGTCAGATTTTCTGAAACAGATTTCAACTGTATAAACTTTGTACAACTACTGCATTATATGTGGTAAAACCAAGGAAAGGAGGAAATTCTTGAATGTATATTGAATGTTAGTTTTAAAAACATATAACAGCAAAAAAGAGAGAAGAGGGAAGCCATTTATAAAAAGAATACTTGTTTTAAATGAAAAAAAGTCCTGCTAAATGTCAGTATACTAAAACATAAGAGTTTTTTTTAGCATCAAGGAACCAATATTAGATGAAAGGGGTGTGTATGTGTGTATGAATTGTATGTGTGTGTGTGGGGGGGGTGAGTGAGTGTGTGTGTGGGTCAGTGTGTATGTGTGTGTGTGTGTGTGTGTGTGTGTGTGTGTGAGTGTGTATGTGTGAGTGTGTGTGTGTGTGTGTGTGTGTGTGTGTGTGTGAATGCTTTCATTGTATGAGTTAACCTAAGAACTTGGGCCTGAGATTCCCAGCAGGAACCATTTGCATAAGCAAGGCCTGCAGACTTTCTAATAACAGAGCTGTGCATAGACATAGCACATTTCCTTTTAAGACATTAAGATTCAAATAGGCAAGATTACAAATTCTCCAACTTGGTTTGCTAAGTCTCTCCCATTTCCAAAATTATTCCAATAAAAGTGTGTTAACATTGGAAATATCAGAAATGCTGCAAGTTAAGAAATCAGACATGTGAGCTCGTGTACACACACACACACACACACACACACACACACACACCAAATTACATCCTTATAGGAAGACCTCAGGTGGCTGAAATGACCTCAGGAGGCTTACAAACCATGGCAGGTACAATAAGGAGGCATCGCTGGCCTCAAGCTTACAGTTTTCTACTTGAGGAACCAGTCTGCTGAAAGCTGAAACCTAAGAATCATGAAGCCAATTTGATTTTCATTTCCCAGCACCAGCAGAAGACACTGGGCCTCGGACACCAACAGCGTGTTCTCCTTTAGGAAATGGGGGGATAGGGGGGGAGGTGGGGGCAAGTAGAGAGTCCCTACTTGGACTTCCTTTTCTTTCTTTCTTTTTTTTTTAAAAAAATATATTTTATTGATTTTTTTTACAGAGAGCAAGGGAGAGGGATAGAGAGTTAGAAACATGGATGAGAGAGAATCATCGATCAGCTGCCTCTTGCACACCCCCTACTGGGGATGTGCCCGCAACCAAGGTACATGCCCTTGACCGGAATCGAACCCTGGACCTTTCAGCCTGCAGGCTGATGCTCTATCCACTGAGCCAAACCGCTTTTGGCTGGACTTCCTTTTCTTTTATGTGACATCCCCAGAGCTCCTTGGTGAATCTCTAGAGAAGATTCCCAGAGGATCTGGGTAACTTCTGGCCCAAAGTGAGGCTGGTGGTTTTACTTAGGTCTTCCAAAAAGCGGGCAGGGCCTGTCCAAGAAAAGGAGAAGAAGGAAAAAAGAGACCATTTCAAGAAAAATAAAATAAAATTACAGTGGAGCCTCTGGAAGCACTTAGCTTGGCAAGAAATGCCAGGACAGCGCTTGGCCTGTGGGATCCGTTCGCAGTGGAAGAAACAGGCCCCCTGGGAATCTGTGTGTCCGGGGAGGTCCAGAGGAAGTCTGGGAGTGTGGAGGCAGGAGGATCCCCCTCCCCCTCGATGCCCACCGACTATTTCCATGAAGCAGGGGACCCCTCAAATAATGGGCCGACGTTCCTAGAAACAGAGGAGGAAGGTTTGGCCATCCACTGCTCCTGTCAGCCTGCGTGCATGCACTTCCTGTGCCGTTGGCTGCTCAGTGGAGTAAAAGACCTCCTTCAGAGGGAGTAAAAGACCACACCGGTTCAGCCTTAAAAGTCCTATCACTGCCCCAGCCTGTTTGGCTCAGTGGATAGAGCGCCGGCCTCCGGATCAAAGGGCCCCAGGTTCGATTCCATTCCAGGGCATGCACCTCGGTCCCATGCTCCTCCCCGGCCTGGGCCCTGGTCCTGGCTGGGGTTTGTGCAGGAGGCACGCAGTGGTGTGTTTCTCTCACATCGATGTTTCTCTCCGTCTCCCTCTCTCTTCCACTCTCCCTAAACAAATCAACGGGGAAATAGCCTCAGGTGAGGATTTAAAAAAAAAAGTGCTCTCCGTCCAGTGCAGCAGGGCCCCTCACACATGGACTCATGGGCCTGATTTAGACACAACCGCGTGGAAACACCAGCTCTCAGCAGGAAACAAGCGGGAAGAGGCCCTGACCCAGCCAAAGAGCGTCACCTGGAGGGGTCACATCCTCTTTCCACCGCGGACCTCACACAGATCCAGGGACAAGCACGGTCACCTTCGGGATAGAAAGATATTCTGAGCACACCTTGCTGCTGCCCGCTCTCAACCGGGCGAGGGCGCCCAGCCCTGCAGCCTGCTTCCTGCCGCTGCCACAGCTGGCCATGCCAGCGTGGTTGCTGTGCCGGGCCTCTCCAAGAGCCGCAAACTCTTGAAAAATGTTCCAATTTGCCTATTCTTTGCCTATTTTTTATGAATGTGCTAACGATACAAAAAGGGACAGTTGTTGGAGAGGCAGACGGGAGAAAGGAAAAGGGAGGGCAGACCATCCCCATCTTGCTGGCTGAGCTTCAGCTGTGTAGTGCCAAGTGATACAGGGTGGGAGGGAGACATGACTGGCGGCTGGAGAGGGGAGGGGACGGGGCTGTAACTCATTTTGCGTCCGGAGATTTCCAGGACTCGACGCAGTGAAGAGTGGGGTCACTGTTGGGGTGGGTGCGGTTTCAGAGGTGGTCACCCCAAGGTGTTCACTCCTTGGGGATCTCTGGGCACTTCCTCCCCGGGAGGGGAAGAAAGACCCAAACGAGAGGCCACAGCAATAGATGTTCCTTAAAGGCTCAGGCATGGTGGTCAGGAGCTAGCTCAGGGGGGAAGGGAGAGGTCCCTGGGAAAGCCAAGGACCTCCCTGAGGAAGGGACAGGAGGAACTGGGCAGTGGTTTCCAGAACTTTCCCAGAGGCATGGTCATCCAGGGGCCTGACGGGTGATGAGGACCCACCCTCTCCCTGAGGGGCCGTGACCCCCACTCACCCTGCTGACCTGCGGCTCCCCACTCCTGCCTCTCCGCCCTGACCTTCCCGCAGTCTTACCTGCTAAACACGATGTGCAGAGTCTGTCCCCAACCCAAATTCTCCTACAGCTGACCCTGGAAAAGCTATCTGGGCAGACAAGAGCTAAACAAAACGAAACGCCATTTCTTATGGAGGGTAGCAAGTACCCTTCTGTTGGGCATTTTCACAGAATTTTGTTTGGGACATCAGACACTGCTGACATCCTGAGCTAAAGCCATCAAACCAGCTCTTCCTACCGCGGCCGGCCGCCTGATACATTGAACATACATAAGCCATTCAGTAGGAGAAGAATTGAATCTGTACCTCGAAATACCAACAACCCAGGCACGTGTGCAATCAGAACGTCACCCACTAACCGTTTTCCTATTCTGTTGCTTTAAATAGGATCGGTCTTTAAAAACAAAAAAAAAAAACCCACACAGTTTTCCATCCATAGAAGTCAAAGTACTAGATCACTTACGCTAATCTCACTTTGTTTAGTCTGTGCATTTCTATCCTCATTACACAATTCAGGAAAACGGTATCTAAGTCGAGGAGATTTCTTCACATCTGCGCTTGCCCAGACAGAGTAGTAGAAACGGCCAAGGGCAGCGGGTGGGGAGAAAGGCCGTAGCCACATGGGTCCCTGCACGCACGCCCCCAGAAGTCCGGCCGATGCGGACGTACGTGGGCTTGCTGCTATCAGAGCGGCCGTGCTTTGAGGAAGCGCTTTATCTGCAGTGGTTTCCTGGCTGATTTGCACGTACGTCATTACGGAGCCCACAGGTCCAATGGTGCAGAAGGAAAATTCAAACAGGGAGAAAGGCCGCCGCCAGCCGGTTCCGCACACTCCTCTGCCTGGTGCTACCGGGCTCAGCCTGCTGTCCGGAGGCCAGATGGGTTAAGGCCAGGCCCCCGCCCCCAGGATCTGGGCTCCAAGTCCCACTCCCCTCTCCCGTTTGGGGAGGCAATGTTCTCTTGGCCCCAGCCTGAGGCCTCCCCAGCCCAAGGCCTCCCCAGCAAGCGGAGCAGCGTCCGCAGGGAGATCAGCGAGCCAGAGGACAGGCAATCACAGGGCACCAGGTCTTCCTGAGACTGGAGTGGGCAAGACGGGGAATGTCCATTTTACACCAAAACGGGGAAATACATATTACGGAAATGCGTGCCCGAAGTCATCCTAATTAAAAGCAAACAGGAAAGGGCCTGGTTGTTGGCCTTCCCCAGCATCCCGGGGGTTCTGACCCCGGCACCCCTGGTGACAAGGCCGTCACAGGGCGGGTTTAGGGCAGCTGTGGGCAAACTATGGCCTGCGGGCCAGATCTGGCCCTTTCGGCTGTTCTATCCGGCCCGCGGAGCCGAAAGAGCGGAGGGTTCTCTTGCTCTCCCTCCGCTCCTTCACCAGCAGCCCAAGATGAGAGTGCCAGCATGGTCAGGTTGCTTTTGTTCCGGCCCTCCACTCCAGTTTAAGAACCCATTGTGGCCCTTGAGTCAAAATGTTTGCCCACCCCTGGTTTAGGGTAGGGAAGGGTGGCAAAAGCAGAGGCAGGGACTGTGCTGGCCGGCTACTTTAAGATCTTGGAAGGGCCTGGATGAAAACAATGAAGGGATTAAGCAAACAAACTAACCAACCACACCTCACAGACAACAGTATGGTGATCCCAGAGGGGAAGGGGCTGGGGGAGGTGGAAGAGGCGATAAATGGTGATGGAAGGAGACTTGACCTGAGGTGGTGAACACACAACTTTTTAAAAAAAATAGATTTGTAACCTTTTCTTAGCAACTCATGTTTTCAGTTGTTGGGGAGCAGACCCCTGTCCAGATTCTGGGGTTCTTAGGCGGGACAGTGAAGGGCCCCTTAGATAAGGTGACCAGATGTCCCGATTTTTAACTATTTGTCCCGCGTCCCACGACGTTATAAAAAAAGTCCCGATTTTTAGTAAAAAATCGGGACTTTTTTTAAAACGCCGTGGGACAAATTGTTAAAAATCAGGACGTCTGATCGCCTTACCCTTAGACCTCCCAGCCAGGCCACTCCCCAAAGGAACAAACTTCTGAAGGGCAAAACAAACCAACAAACTCTGCGTGATGCAGCTTGTGGCCGGCTGGGGCCTCAGGTGTTCCCAGTGGGGTTCCTCGGTCTGACGGCTCTCTCGGTCCCCAGCCCCCGTGGCCCTGCAGGGAGGGGGGGGCCTCCCTGTCCCCGGGCCCAGCAGAGGGTCTCCATGGCCAGGAGAGCCCTGAGAGGAGACACCAGCCCGTGAGGCTTAGAGGAAGAGGAAGGGTGCAGCTGTCCCTCTGCACGGCTGTTAAGGGAGTCACTGCATCTGGCACAGAAGCCTAGGAGGCGGGCTTGTGCCAGGGCAGGTGGGACCGAAATGAAATGACACCAAGAGTCAGGCCTGTGTGAATTCACCTTGTAGGGACTGTGTCTGCAAGGTGAGAAGGGGGAGGGGGGGAGGGTAAGCCAATGGTGTTAAAATCCAAGTCGGAGCAGCTGAGGATGCAAGAGTGTGGCCCAGTTGTTTCCAACCTGCCTGCACGTCGGAACCCCCTGGGGCTGTGGCTGATGTGGCCTGGGCTTCCGAAGGGTGGAAGCCCCTCTGGCGATCCTAGCGTGCAGACAAGTCCCTCTCTACACAGCGTGGTCCCCGGGCTGGCGGGGCAGCTCCCCTCATTAGAGCATCACCCCCCCTTCATTAGAGCATCACCCCCATAGGCCAGGCTGCAGGGCCCCTCCCAGGGCCACACAAGAAGCAACCAGTGAATGCACAGATAAGAGACCAACACATCGATGTTCCTCTCTTTCTCTCTCTCTCTTCAATATAAAATAAAATAAAAGTGTGATCCCCAGACCGGCAGCACTGGCTCCCCTAGACTTGCTAGACCAGAATCTGCAGGTTAGCCAGCTCCCAGGTGAGCTCTGTGCTGCCCCCTGTCAGATTCATTTGAGAAGCTCTGCTCTTTCCCCTTCCTGGCACTGATCACACTTATAATTCCACACTTCTGTCCCTTTAAGTGGTAAGTCTCTAGGAAACAGGTCCGTCGTCACAGCTGAGGTCACAGTGTGACTCCAGCTCCCCAGAACAGCCCTGAGTGCGGCTGACGGGTCATGGTATCAGGGAGAAGCCTGTAAACGGGGTGAACCCAGCGCCCGGCGAGTTTCTCCCGCCGGCACCGCTGGCTGAGGACTCTGACTCACTTTCCTCTCCGCTGCCGCCTCCACAGCTGCCCTGAGGCCTGTCTGTGGCCTTGAACATCTGTCCACACTTTAGTTTATTTAGCAGAGCAGGGATGGATGGTAGAAATCCCGGGATCTGGGTGATCATGACCTTTTCCCACTGCCCCCACCCTAGCCCTTCCAGGACTCCCCCTCACCCTGCAAACCCTCCCTCCCACCCCTACAGACCCTCCCTCCTTCCCCTTTGGGTCCCACAGGCCTGATGCCCAGAGCCCAGGCCAGACTCAGTGGAGGCTGTCGGGGGCCTGGAGACTCCTGTGTGGTCACAGGATCTGGATTCCACAGACATGAGTGTGAATCATGCTCTGAGCAGCAACCCCATCAGTCCTCGGAGCTTGCTTTTCTCACGAGCCAAACGCAATCCACCCACAGCCCAGGCCGGTGGGAACATGCTTCCTGAACTGCAGGGAGCTGGGAGCAAGGTGCCGCAGCACAGGGCGGAGAGCTCCCTCCGAAGGCGGGCCCTGGGTTTCCCTTCCTGCCTCTAGCACCGGTGAGCCAGCGGCTCCTCACCTCTCTGGGCCTGATTCCTCGTCTGAAAACGAGGTCAGTGAAAGCCTCGCTCTCATAAGGCCATCAGGCAGCGTTAGTTAAATAGCATGAAAACGCCTGGCGTCTCCCCAGCACGTGAGGCGTGCTCAGTAAGTTAGTACCGTCACAAACGTCAGGAAGGAGCAAGCGCTTGCTTGACGGCTGGTACAGGTCAGTGGGCATTTAGAAGGTGCCACCCCCAGGCCTGACCGTTCTGAAGGCACACGTTGCTTCTCCTGCCCAGACGCGCTGTCCGGCATAGCCAGTAGCCCGGGAGTAATGACACCTCACGGGGCTGACATAACGGTGAAGGAAGAGAACGCCTAAGGAAAAGCACCCGGGGACCGTGAGGCTGCTATAACTTTGGGGCTGCCGATGGTAGTGGGGTCGTTTCCGGGATCCTTTTTCTGGATGTGATCTCAGTTCTTCTCTGGACCTTCTCTTAACTCCACCCCGCCCAGCCATCTCCCCCCTCTCTCCTGGGAACCTCGGCGGGAGGGTTTGCTTTTAAGTAGCAGAGCACGTTGACCAACAGCCTTTCACAACGCCTACGCGTGTGGTGCTCACTTGCAAAAGACATGTCAGAGGAGTTGACTTGGAGCGGAATTTAGTGCCAATTCAGAACACCCCAGCCCAGGAGGCAAGCCCATGCAGAGTCAGGAGGGCATGGGATGGTGTTAAGATGTAATTTTCTAAAAGGTAAAACCATGACTCTTGTGCAAATATGAGCTAGAACGTAGCAAAGATTTCAGTCCGCGAGTTCGCCAATGAAAGCATCAGTGTGAGATTCCGTTCACTTCAAAACCCACTTAAGAGAAGCACGGAACAGACTGAGAATCTCAGAGGGAAGGATGGTGGAGGGAAGAGATTAACCAAAGAATTTACATGCATACGTGCATTGCCCCA
Organism: Vespertilio murinus; assembly: GCA_963924515.1. NCBI lineage: Eukaryota > Metazoa > Chordata > Mammalia > Chiroptera > Vespertilionidae > Vespertilio > Vespertilio murinus. The sequence goes on along the minus strand of OZ004715.1, from coordinate 35,325,202 downwards.
GAGCACAGACAGCAGTGCAGCGAAGGTCTGGGGGGAGGAGGGGTGTAAGAGCTGGAGGTGGGGGGGGGGCATCTGTAATACTTTCAACAATAAGGATTAATTTATTTTTTATTTTTAAGGAGCTAGGTATTCATAATCCATTTAATGTTAGGACAAGATTGATGGGTTAAGTACAAAACTAGTTCTTGTCCTCTAGGACAACAACCCATAACCTTTGGGGTTATCTTCTTCAAAAGGACAAAAAAAAATATTTGCATCTGCATCGCCCCTGGAGAAAAAGCTCCAAGTTAACATGTAACACCAAGTCCCGGAGCAGAGCAAAGTGCATTTCTCTAGATAGTCTTGGAGGTGTGGGGCAGGAGCGATGCCAGATTGCCAGTTGAAAGGGTGAGCCACCCATCCTTCTGCATGGTTTCCAAGTTTTGGATTTTTTTTTTTTTATCCATTGATTTTTTTTTTTAAGGAGAGTAGAAGAGAGAGGGAAAGACAGAGAGAAACATCAATGTGAGAGAAACACACTGACTGTTGCCTCCTGCGAAAACCCTGCCCGGGGCCCGGGCTGGGGAGGAGCTTGCAACCGAGGTACGTGCCCTTCATCCACCCTTTGGGCTGCAGGCCGATGCTCTAGCCACTGAGCCAAACCGGCTAGGGCTGGATAATTTTTAACAATGGGAAGTCATTATTTCACGTTATAAACAACCTTTCAACCTTCGTGACGCTTACAAAAGCATTGCTGAGGCAAAAAGGGCAAGGAGAAAAGCCATTCACCCGAGGCGAAGACTGAGCTACAGGGAGGGAAGCTGAGCTGGGAGGAGAACCCCAATGCCAAGTCCAGGTCTCGTGCTCACCCCTAAAGTCCACACCGCACTTCCCCTTTCGGGCGCCTCGTCCTCTGCAGCCCTACGTTGTCCTTGGTGGCATCTTCCCATCGGAGATTTCCCTGGGGGTTCGGGGTTCGTCTGGAGCCCCTGTCCCCGCCTCTTCATCCCGAGGGGACTTGGTCTGAGTCCTATTCAGCCCCTCCCACAATTAGGCTCCGCAACGTCAGATGAACCAGATCCTAGGATCCGGAGCCAAAGAAAATTGTCAAAACATGTTGACTTGGAGCGGATTTAAAAAAAAATGAAAGAAAGAAAAAAGGACAGAATCGATGCTACATTCCAAGAACCCGTTTTTTTTAAGTGACAGGTCCTTGTAAGCTCTTCTCTGCTTAGCTACTGTGGGCCACTGTGCCATCTGTCACCAGAGACGCAATCCGCATCAGACAAGCCCACAGTTTCTAAGCCGGAATATCTCACTTGAACAAGATTTCTGGTCCGAATTACCCCCTCCTTCCCGCGCCCCCCCACCCCTGCCGTAAGCAGGATGGCATCTGTGTCGGAGGTAGCTGGGCCGGCTGGGTCCGGGCGGATAGCACGCAGTGCGCGGTGCTATTTGATGTGTTAAGCAGTCTGCCGGGAAACTGGCTGCAAGTGTGGCCTGATGCCCCAAATCTATTGCTTCCTCACAGCGAGCACCATTTGTTTTCCTCTCCCGGGGACTGCTGTCACCATGGAAACTGTCCCACCAGCAGGATGGAGACAGGGTCCAAGCCTCGGCTCCCTACACTTAGAGAGGCAACACATATGTGTACACAGAGTCAAGAGTAAGAAGGACCGTGTGGGGGTGTGCAGTTAGGCAAGCAGGTCCTCTGCAGTCCCCAGCTGTGTGTGTGTGTGGGGGGGGGGGGACCTCTTTTGAAAACATCTGGGTCTCTCAGACAGTTTATACAAAAACTGACAATGACAAACAGCGGGACAGAGTAAGTGCAGGCTGCGCCCCTCCCGTGCAGCACCCATTCTCCCTCACGGCAACTGCGTGGGGCAGGTGGTTCTTACCGTCCCCGGGATACAAACAAAGAAACGGAGTCCCCAAGACCCGTCACCTGCCCACATTCAGCAGAAGAAAGGCCCCAAATGGGGAGGAAAACCCTGGCCGTCCAACCCCAAAGCGTGGACCTCCAACACACAGCCGCCTGCCGCCCCCCACACCCCCCCCACCCCCCGCCCCTGCCTCCTGCCTCTCCTCTCACATCCCATCAGGCTCCAAAGGCTGCAGCACCAGTTCCATCCGGTGTCCCCCATTTTCACTGGAGCAGGTGATCCTCCCTGACCCTGGCTCCGGACCCCTGTATTGCATCCCACAGAACAGGGGCTCTGCAGGCAAGATGTGGGCGGGCAGCCCCTATTCCAGCCAGGTTTCTCCTTTCACAGAGGAGCGATGTAGGTGGGGTGGCGAGGAAATGAGTTGCCTCCAGCTGCACAGCTAATAAATGTCAGAGTTGGCACCACAGGGCCAGTCCCCCTCCACCCCCACCCCCACCCAACTCTCCCCAGTGCTCTGCTTGCGGTGTTGCCTCATATCACTGTTTCTAATCCAAACCCTGAGCCAGCAGCTCTAATCCCCGTGTGGGCTGACTGTTAAGCCAGCACTCGTTAGAAGAACCATAGAGCTCAGGCATGCAGGAAGAGCTTCCACACGGCCCTCCTTTCCCAGCCTCGCTGCCTCTGGGTGCATTTAGGACAGTTCAGTAACGAAGCTCTATTCATAAAGGGTTCCCTCCCAGAGTCACCTGGGAACTGCTGGGGCGGGAAAGGATCGCTGTGCTCCAGCCAGTGGGACCCAAGGTGCCAAGGACAAGAGGAGGATGTTTGCACGGTTGGTTCCCCACGTCAATGGCTTCCGGGAGCAAAGAGCTGCCTGTGAATGAAAGCTCCCAGCTTAGGACGAGCACGGGAAGGGGGAGGGAGGTGCACATCATCTTGTTTTTTCCATTTTAACATGAATCTCAACATCGCTATGAACATGCTTCCCTTCACATACTGCAACATGGCTCTAGCTCGCCGGAGCTGTGACTGTTTATCAGAACCAAGAGCGTGGACCCGTCCCGAAGAGCATGCTCAGATGGCGGCCCCCCGCCCGTCGAGCCCGTGGGTACCTTTTTGCCCTGGCACATTCTCTTCCTCCTGCCAGGAGTCCCTTTCCCCTTTCCGGCCAGCTCACCACACACTGCCCTCCTCCACCACCTCTAAGAAGCCTCCTGGGATTTCTGATTCTGTGCTCCTGAAGTATTTGTGAGAACAACAGCCGCTACCTAATACAGTCAGGCTCTTCACATCCGTTAGTTATCTCGGTCCCCGTGTGGCAGGCTCAGCTGGTCCGGGGTCAGTGTGGCTGTTAGGCCACGAAGCTGGGTTCAGAATTCAGGTCTCTCAGGCTCCGGGATCCGTGCCTTTCTCCTACACAACTGGCAGCTTTCTTGCCTCAAATTCACCCCTTCCCGGGGCAGGTGATAAAGATGTGTTTCCTACTCCATCTGCCTGTAGACTGACTGCTTCTGGGGCAAACCCGAGATGCTAAATGAATGGTTAAGTGGAGCCCTAGCTGGTTTGGCTCAGTGGATAGAGCATCAACCTGGGGACTGAAGGGTCCTGGGTTCGATTCTGGTCAGGGCACATGCCCGGTTGTGGGCTTATCCCCAGTAGGAGATGTGTAGGAGGCAGCCGATCAATGATTCTCTCTCATCCTTGATGTTTCTATCTCTCATTCTCTCTTCCTCTCTGAAATCAATAAAAATATTTTTTAAAAAAATAAAAAAAATAAATGGTTAAGTGGATCAATAGCTTGTTGAATGATGAGCTTATCCCTTTATCTACTTAGCTGATGGAGCCTTGTTTTTGATAAAATCATAACAATGTACCAAATCACACTCCACACACACACACGCCACTCCCAATGTAGAATCAGGTAAGTTTCTCGGCCAGCAGATCCATATACTAACCCACTGCTTCTCCAGTTCTAACGTAATACAAGTCTCCTAATTTTATATATATATATATATATATATATATATATATATATATATATATATTGTTATTGACTTTTTAGAGAGAGAGGAAGGAAGAGGGACAGAGAGATAGAAGCATGGATGAGAGAGAAACATCATCAATCGGCTGCCTCCTGCGTATCCCACACTAGGGATTGAGCCCACAACCAAGCACATGCCCTTGACCTGGAATCAAACCAATGGCCTATTGCAAGCGTGTCAAACTCAAAGGCTAACACGGGCCCAATAAACAAGGGTTAAGTTTATGCGGGCCGCAAAAAAAAAAACAAAAGCTTCCACTTTCATAGGAACGTAGGTTTATTTTGATGGAGTCGGGCTGAATACAAAGGGCTGGAATGAATGAGTGGTCGTTAGTGAGTATGCGCTGTGGGCCGCAAGCTTGACATGCTTGGCCTGTTGGTTCCTGGCTTTTGAGCTACCCTGGCCTGAATTCCGTTAAATGGAAGGTTCCGGTGTAAAAGGGCTGGGTGGGGCCTGAGGGTCTGCATTTCTGGCAAACGTCCCGTGACGCTGCTGATTCCAAGACGTCATTTGAGAGCCATTTGGGTCTAAACCAGTAGCAGCAGCAGCCACTGCACTTCTGCTCCCCTTGGCTGGCGACGGAAACTGCAACTTCCCTCGGGGGCCGTGCTCCTTCCAAAGCAGGCCCCGGCTGCGAATGCTCCTGGCTGCCCATCTTTTAGCCTAGTGTTTCAGTTGCCCATGTTTTAGCCAAGTGTTTCAGTCATGCTCTGGGCTGTGAACATGTGGCAGCGTGAACACTGGTTTGCCCTTCGGTGTAGTCACCCCCTATCAGTAAATTACAAGTGAATGAGGGAGAGGGGACGTTTGCTGGAAGATTCCATTCCAGTGACAGTGCATGGGGAAGTGGAGGAGGGGGAGGGAAGTGGCAGACGGTCCCCCCCAGCGGCCTTGGCAACGAGTGACAGCTGCGGGCTGGGAGGGAGCCCCATGTGATGGGGAGCGCCCACGCTTGCACACCGCCGGCCCTGCGGCCACTTTCCCAGCGGGTTCCACGTAAACAGGCAGCGATGGCCGGTGCGTCCCCAGCCCTGTGCGCCCCACACCATCCCTTTGCCGGCATGCCAAGGGCTTCAGAGGTCAGGCATCCCGGGTCCCAGACGTTTGGAAGGAAAACACCCTCTTTCTGCTCCTTTTCCAGATGTCCCTGGGCCAGCAGCAGTCGGCGCGAGGTGTGCCTTGTTTGCGATGCAAGGGGGCGTGTTCAGGCTTCGAGCCGCACTCGTGGAGGTAAGGGGGTTCCTCAGGAGGCTCGGCCTCCTCTCCAGGGACCTGGTGGCTCTGCTGGGGCTGCCTGGGGTGCTCGCCGTGGGGAGGAGTGGCCCCGGGGCCAGTGTGCTCCCTCTGGGCCTGACTCAGAAATGCCAGGGAGCCCCCGGGGAGCCGGGGTGAAGCAGTTTAGTCCTCCCTTAACCCGGTCACAGTGGAGGCCCCGTCCAGCCAGCGCTGCCCCCGGGAGGTGTGGGCAGTTGTTAGCCGGTGCTTGGTCCTCTCTGGGGAGAGCGCTGGCCTGGGGTTGGGTGCCTGAGGCTGCACCATCATCCCTGTGGGTGATCTCAGGGCCCCTGAGACAGAAGTCAGGGTGTCCATATACCTAAAACCAAGACCTGGAGTTCACACTCAGGAGGGAGGACCCCAAGAGCCAGATCAGATTCTAAGCCTGTGCCTTTCCACAGTCAAAGGTTTTCTATGATGGATATATATTATTGATTTTTTACAAAGAGGAAGAGAGAGGGATAGAGAGTTCGAAACATTGATGAGAGAGAAATATCGATCAGCTGCCTCTTGCACACCCCCCACTGGGGACGTGCCCACAACCAAGGTACATGCCCCTGACCGGAATCAAACCTGGGACCTTTCAGTCCGCAGGCGATGCTCTATCCACTGAGCCAAACCGGTTTCGGCCACAGCGGGTATTTTTTTTTTAAATATATTTTATTGATTTTTTTACAGATAGAAAGAGAGAGGGATAGAGAGTTCGAAACATCGATGAGAGAGAATCAATGATCCGCTGCCTCTTGCAAACCCCCCACTGGGGATGTGCCCGCAACCAAGGTACATGCCCCTGACCGAAATTGAACCCGGGACCTTTCAGTCCGCAGGCCAACGCTCTATCCACTGAGCCAAACCGGTTTCGGCCACAGCGGGTATTTTTATACACAGCAGGTGTTGGGAAGGGCAGAGGACCCGTGGGAGACCGGGATTTCCCCTCCTCCCACCTCCTCCCTCTTTCTGCTGTCGCTGCCCATGTCAAACCACTGGTGCCGCGGCCCGGCTGCTTGGAGAGGCCGTCTCCTCCGCGCCTCGTAAAAGGGAGAGGCGAGAGGATGGCGGTGATCAGGAATGGAATGCCCAGGTCCATAAATCAAGCCACCTCCTCTCATGAGAACGAAGAGACCTCGTCTTTGCCCCGTGTCGCCTTTAGGGTCCTCTTCTCTCTTGAAGTGCCAGAATTATCCCCGAGTCTGTCCATTCTGACTTTGCTCCAACTACAGCCTGCGGGTGGGAACGTGGGCTGCAAGCTTCTCCTCAAATGACGTCTTCCCCCACTTCACATCACATGGTTCACTGGAGACAGGAAGCAGCTCACACTAAACAGTGGCTCCGTCTTCTGTAGCCCAGATTTCCCAAGCCCATCTCCACGGAGCCCTGTGCACGTGCCACACACTAGCACCCTGGGGTCCATCCGGCGAGCTCCCACACAGCACATGCACCACATGCACCACTGACCCCACCTCACCTTTAGTTTCCCTCCGGTGTTCTCCCCTCCCCCCTCACCCGGAAGTTCCCGGAAGGCTGGGAAGGGGCCTCTCCACCTCAGTGCTGCTGACCTTTGAACTGGAGGACTCTTTGCTGCAGAGGGGGAGCTGTGAACTGTGGGATATTTCCCAGCATCTCTAGCTGCTACCCTACAGAAGCCACAGCACCCCATTGTGACAATCAAATATGTCTCCAGACATTGCCAGGTGCCCCAAATGCAGTCCCATCCCAAAGGCCCATCGGCCTCAGGTAGCCATGTTGTCTGCTGCTGGCCTTTCCAAAAGCTACTCAAGTGAAACTGTGCGCTTGCTTTCAACGGGGCAGCTGCTGCCAGCAGGAGAGCGCCTCTCTTTTCGGGAGGCTGAGCTCACTTGTCCCCATCTCTACCCGCCCCCAGGAAAATATGCAAGTCCTGCAAGTGCAGCCAAGAGGACCACTGCCTGAGCTCCGACCTGGAAGATGACCGGAAGATCGGCCGCTTGCTGATGGACTCCAAGTACGCCACCCTCACGGCCCGCGTGAAGGGCGGGGACGGCATCCGGATTTACAAGAGGAACCGGATGATCATGACCAACCCCATCGCCACCGGGAAAGACCCCACCTTTGACACCATCACCTACGAGTGGGCTCCCCCCGGGGTCACCCAGAAACTGGTAAGACAGCTTCCTCCAACCAAGTGGTTATTAATTTTATTTTTTAAATATATATTTTAATTGATATTTTACAGAGAGGAAGGGAGAGAGATAGAGAGCTAGAAACATCCATGAGAGAGAAACATCGACCAGCTGCCTCTTGCACATGCCCTACCAGGGACATGCCCACAACCAAGGTACATGTCCTTGACCGGAATCGAACCCAGGACCTTTCAGTCCGCAGACCGACGCTCTACCACTGAGCCAAACCAGTTTCAGCCAACTGAGTGGTTATTTCCTTGCCCTCGTAAATAAATGTTAGCCAAGCCACTGATGCCCACGTTTCAAGAGGGCAAGGTTCCAGAAGTAGTAGAAACGTCTGTGGTTTCATTTCTGTTCCTACCTTACAAGGTGACCTTGAAGTGACGACTGTCTGAGCCTCGGCTTCCTCATCCATAAAATGGGTACAGTTGTTCATATGACCTCCAGGGCCCTTCCAAGTCTAGTGCCTGCTGCTCATGGTTCCTTGTGCGCCCCTCACTTCCCAACAGGATGGCTGATCATCCAGACGTCTCCAACTGCTTGTCTTCAGCTGAGCCATGTTCATCGCCCTCAGCGTGGCTGGGATGTGCCATGCTTTGCGAGCCGTAAGGGAGCAGAGAAACAGCCCTTGCTTCTCCCCCGCAGCTGAGGTCTCTTGGGCTTAGAAGGGAGAGCCAAACTGGCTTTTCCCAGCTGTGGGCAAGAGGCACCCCGAGAAGGCTGGGGAAATAGGTGGAGAGCCTGAGGAGGCAGGAAGGATAAGGCCCACAGAGAATGGGTGACTTGCACAAGTTACCTGGCCACACGCGGAATCTCTGGATACTCCCTAGATGGCCCCTGGAACCTCTGGGAGCTCATAGAAGTCCCCATGCTGGGCCTTTCCCCAAACCATTAAGTCAGAAGCCCCAGACCTCAGGGTCAGAAGCCCCAGAAGTGAGCAGTTAAATGCTGCCCCAGGTGGCGCCACATGCAGCCACCCTTAAGACCCACTAGACCAGCCCAATTCTGAGTGGACCACTCACATTTCAGCAAGCACATACACCACCTGGAGAGCTTGCCAAAATGCATCCGGGACGTTTGGGTCCTCGGATTCTGCACTCCCGACAAGCTCCCAGGCGCTGCTGATGCTGCTGAGGAGTCCTCACCAGGCGACCCGTACCCAGTCCGCCCACCTGACACGATGACAAAGGGAGACTCCCCCAGCGGTGGGGGGACATTTTTTTCTCTTTGCAAACCATCCGCCTTCCAGAGAAGTGGAGCAGAAGGGGCCGAGGCCCAAGCTGCCGAGTTCAAAGCTGCCCCTACCACAGACTCACCGTGTGACCCTGGGGAGTTACCTGGCCTTTCTGTGCCTCAGTTTCCCAAGAGGCGGTGTGAGCACCTTCCTGCTCGGGGTGCTGCTGCCAGAGGTAAATGGGTTCACGAACGCAAAGCACCTAGAAGAGCGCCTGGAACTTAGTAGCGGCCGCGTCGTGGCCATTCCCATCATCCCTCAACCCCCTGGGCCTTAGGGAGCCGGTGGCCTTCCTGGAAGAGGGGGCTCTCCGGGGGCGGAGCCAGCGGTGCCACCGAGGCCGCCTCACCTCCGGGCAGAGTGAGCCAAGCTCTCGTTTCCTCTTCTCCGGACGCCTTCCTTCGGGCCCGGGAGCAGGCGGGCCCCAGGCAAGACGTGGGAAGAGCTGATGTGGGCACTCCCTCCCAGGGACCAGCCCTGCCCAGCCTGCTGGCCGTGGGTCTGCGGCTCCCCTTGTCCTCCGGGTGGTCTCTTCCACCCCCACCCCCCAGCCCACCATCCCCAGACAGGCCCTAGCCTGCAGGGTCCTCCTCCAGATGCGCCGGGAGGGCTGGCAAAGGGGCTCTTTGCCTCTCACAGTTTCCCATGCTGCATGGCCCTGACCTTTCCATCCCCCCCTCTCCCATCCCCAGGACCCACCCAACTACAGTATTTCCCCGAAAATAAGACATCCTCCGAAAATAAGACCTACTTCATGGAAACATAATACACCCCCTGAAAATAAGACCTAGCACATCTTTGGGGGCAAACATTAATATAAGACACTGTCTTATTTTCGGGGAAACAGGGTAGAGCATTTCTGTTCATTTATATTTTTTTTTCCTAAAAAGGCCAAATTGGCGGTTATCTCTGAACATACCAATACTCAGATGGTGACCATTCATGCCCATGCGGAAATGCTACTGACTTCAGACCCCATTGACCCTCCTGTTGGAAGGGGTCTCTGCAGAGTTTTAAATTAATGAACCACGAAAACCCTTACCTCCATGACAATTTCATTATATTTTCCCAAGGAAAGCGATTGTAAACTGGATTGACTTTTTTTTTTTTTAATTAGGCATCGACATGAGGTTAGTAAAAGTAAAAATATCCCATTCGGAAGGAAACAAAAGCCATGCCCCAAAGCCAGCAGACCTAAAAGGCACACCTGCTTACATCACACCATTCTCATTAAGAAAGTGACCGGTTGCCGAGACCGGTTTGGCTCAGTGGATAGAGCGTCGGCCTGCGGACTGAAAGGTCCCGGGTTCGATTCCGGTCAAGGGCATGTACATTGGTTGCGGGCACATCCCCGGTAGGGGGTGTGCGGGAGGCAGCTGGTCGATGTTTCTCTCTCATCGATGTTTCTGGCTCTCTATCTCTCTCCCTTCCTCTCTGTGAAATATCAATAAAATATATTTAAAAAAAAAAAAAAAGAAAGTGACCGGTTGCCAAAACCGGTTTGGCTCAGTGGATAGAGCGTCGGTCTGCGGACTGAAAGGTCCCGGGTTCGATTCCGGTCAAGGGCATGTACATTGGTTGCAGGCACATCCCCGATGGGGGGTGTGCGGGAGGCAGCTGGTCGATGTTTCTCTCTCATCGACATTTCTGGCTCTCTATCCCTCTCCCTTCTTCTCTGTAAAAAATCAATAAAATATTTAAAAAAAAAAAAAAAAAGAAAGTAAGTGACCGGTGGCTACCACTTGGGTGTCACCACTCCTTCCTGGGGATCCTCGGGTTCGGCCAAGCCCCAGAGGAGCTGGAGAAGGTTCTCGGGTCTCTGCGGGGCCGCACAGTCATGGTGCGTTTCTCCCCCGCCAGGGCCTGCAGTACATGGAGCTCATCCCGAAGGAGAAGCAGCCGGTGACAGGCACCGAGGGCGCCTATTACCGCCGCCGCCAGCTCATGCACCAGCTCCCCATCTACGACCAGGACCCCTCTCGCTGCCGCGGACTGCTGGAGAACGAGCTGAAAGTCATGGAGGAGTTTGTCAAGCAGTACAAGAGCGAGGCCCTGGGCGTGGGAGAGGTGGCGCTCCCGGGGCAGGGCGGCCTGCCCAAGGAGGAGGGCAAGCAGCCGGAGAAGCCCGAGGGCGCCGAGCCCGCCGCCCCGACCACCAACGGCAGCATCGGCGACCCGACCAAAGAATACGTAAGTCTCCCCCGGGCCTCCTCCCTCATCCGAGCACGCGTGCATGCATTCAGGCCCCCAGCGGCTATTGGTGCTTGGTTACTCTGTGCCTGGCACTGTCCCGTGGACGATAACACAAGGGCACTGCCTCCGGAGTCTCTCTGTCCAGTGGCAGTCACAGACAAACTGTGGCAGCGTAGGGAAAGGGCATCTACACTTGCTTGGGTGAAGGTGGGTGTGGGTCAGGAGCCGAGGCCCATGCTGGCTTCAGAGCGAGGAGCTGCGAAGGCCCTAAGAGGTGAGCATGTGCCGTGAAAGGCCCCAGCAGAGCGGAGGCAGAAGATGGAAGGAAGTCCCATGTAATTAAGGCAGGGTGAGCTGCGGGAGGCGGACACCAGGCAGGCAAGGTCAGCGGGGATCGCTTCCTGAAGAGTCAGGACATCCATCCATCCATCCATCCACCCACCCATCCATTTATCCATTCATCCATCTACCCATCCATCCATCCACCCATCCATCCACACATCCATCCATTCATACACCCACCCACCGGCCGTCTGGCTGTCCAGCCGTCCATCCATCCATCCACCTACCCACCCATCCATCCACCCACCCATCCATCAATCCTTCCACCCACCCATCCATCCATCCATCCATCTGTCCCTAAGTACTGATTAGCCTGTGCTGTTTGCAGAGCCCAGGAAATCAAACAAGCAGGATACTCTCCCCACGTGGGAGAAAGCCATCCCTGAGGCTTCACTCCAAAGGGCCATGGGAGCTGTGGCAGGCTCCCCAGGAAGTATCATGGGATCAGAGCCAGAGTGAGGGTGATGTGCTGGGGGGTGATCCTCTGGAGGCTGTATGGAAACACACAGAGGAGCCAGGGTCTGGGGGGTGGAAGCCTCAGGGATGGGTTTGCCTCATTCTGTCCCCCAGGAAGTGAAAGGACCAGCTTGAGACGATCATTACTGAGTTCTGTGGCCGCCAGCTCCCTTCCACCTTTTGCACCATCCCCCTCCCCACCACCCTTCAGCAGTCAGGGGGCCTCAGGCTTCTATCTGACAATCGGAGACAGAAGCACACGGTCCTCAGGCAAACTTCCTGGCTTGCTGGGGAGAGGCTGCAGTCACTGTGTGAGCCAGACACCCAGGGCAATGCCAGCCCAAACGGCTCTGTCCTCGCCACTGCACTGACGCAGACTCGTTATCTCAAACTGAGGCCTGCATATCCCAACCCCGTGCTGTGGGCGCGTCCCTCTAGGACTGCCATCTAAGAAACTGTTTATCTGAGAATTAAGACAAAGAACAAAACTTACTTTCTCTACCACGCATTTGGGGGTGATGCTGAAAAGACCCATTTCTCGGGAGGACAAGACATCTCGGGGACTTTTAAAATTAGATCCTGTTTTATAAACACATCTCCTCCCCGACTCTGCCTTCTTTCCACCCTCAACTAGCTATTTGTCCTGAAGGCTTAATCCTGTGTGATTCCAAGCTGGAAGGCGACTTCTTTGTGACATTTCCCAGTTGCCATTCCCGAGAGACAGATGTTGATCTAAGATCGTATTTTCTCTTTGACTCAGCCCCACATCTTGTTCAGGGTGGAAGTGGGACAAAGGTGGCTTGGGATCCCAGATCCCTGCCCACAGTCAACTGGAGGAAACACTTCTGACACTTAGGAAGCATGTAAACAAGACCGGACGGTAAATGACAGATTCCACAGTCCGAAAATAAAGCCAGGGACTCCGAAGGAAGCCACTGTGACTGGCCTGGGCGCTGTCCTTCCTTCCCTCCCCTCCCCCCAGTCTTAATGTAATAGCCAATTCTGTGGTTAGTGGCTTCGGGTCTGTCACCAGCGCTAGAGGCTGCGGTCTCATCTTGTTCATCTCTGTGTCTGCAGCAGTGCCTTCGACAGGGACAGTAGGCGCTCGGTAAATAGGTGATCCATGGATGAGTGAACAAATGCATGAACGAATGAGTGTTCAAACTGAGCCTGGAAAGATGGGGACAGTCTGGATTGGCTAGAGGGAGGAGGAGGTCTCAAGGTCACAGTGATAAGCACCTGGTTCGAGCCAAATGCTCACCCTCTCAGGGTCTCTGTTTAGTCCAAACAGTAGCCTGGTGGGGTGAAATGCACCAACCCCACTTACAGGTGAGGAGTCGGAGATTCAGAGAGGATTGGTAATTTTCCCAAGGTCCCCCGGCTTCTAGGTAGAAAAACATGGATCTGGAAGTCTTTCTGGAGATATGAGACCCTGTGTATTATCTCTCCTGGGAAGAAAGGAGGCTGCTGCTCTTCCTTAATTCCCTCTGTATCTCCTTGAAGCCAATGAGCAGATCCTACCCAGGCAGCCAGACAGCCTGCTAGGCCACAGACCGTGTGTGCCCAGCAATGCCCGGCTTGGGGTGGACACGGGCTGCACTCCCTGAGCGTTTGGTTCCGCCTTACCCCAGGGGGCGGCCGGCCATCCCGGGTGCTGTGCCCTTGTTGTCTCTCATAACAGGGCAGTGTGGGCAGGTGCCCAAGGCAAGAGTCAGGTGCCAGGTCTGCCTTCTGCTCCCCTGATGAGGGCAAGGAACTTGACTCGAAGTGGTCAGGGCATTCAACTTCACCTGGGGGTGAGGAGGAGATTGGAGGACTCGGTCTGATACCCCAAATCCAGAGTTGTATGGACAAAACAGAGGCCCAAAGAGGGGCATGTGAAACTATTAGGCTAGAGCTCTATTGGTAATATATCGCCGCTTACCACCCTAATCGTGGCCATTACTACTGCTGCTAACAGCTACGGGTTAGTGGGCACTGATGTGAGGCACGGGAGGGCGTGCGGAGCTCTGCCTCGTCTGGAACTCCCACACCCGGGGGCCTGAGGGTTCAAACCCACTGACAGGCCCCAGCCATCCTTCCGGCTTCCAACGGCCAGTTCCTCAGAAAGCTAATGCAAGGGCCAGTGGCCATGGAAGTCTGGGAGACCTCAGAGTGAATAAAAAACAAAGGGCTTTTCAAGGCGAAAGCAGTGGTTCTCAAACTAAAATTGCTTAGAAGGCTTGTTCACATTCTGAGGACTGGGTGCCACCAGCACTTCCTGCTTAGTCGCTACAGGTGGGGCCCAGGACTCTGCATGTGTCACGAGCCCTCGGGCCGATGCTGACGCTGGTCTGGGGGACGCACTTGGAAAACCGCTGCTAACGAGTGTTATCAAGGACCTCACATGTCAGCTCAGCAAAGTGGGAGCAGCGGTGGGTCTGGGGGAGGGTCCAGGAGACGATAGCCCAGGCGTTTCCCAGGTTTGCGTGGCCTCCTGGCTTAGAGAAGGCTACAGGTCAGTCCCGCGTTTTCTGAGCTGTCTGTCTGCAGGAAGTCCTGCAAACACAGGCACAGCATTTAGCACACTGCTGTACACCCGGCCCTGCCCCCCTGTGCCCTTGACCACACCGCACTCAGCCATCAGGGCCACCAACCAGCTCCCACTTGTCCGGTGCTGCGCCCGGAGGCACCGGAGGCCGGTTCTCCGGGAGCTCACCGGGCTCCATCCGGTGCAGCTCAGCCTGTCAGGCATGACCTTCCTCGGGCACCTTGGGCGGGCTCAGGCTCTGGTGAGCAGGGTCAGCTGCCAGCCCCCTCCACCGCCCCCTCCACAGCCCCCTCCGCGGTGTCCGCAGAGGAAAGGGTCAGCCAGACCGGGGGAGCCGCACTGCCAAAGCCTTTCCCAGCTCGCCCTGTGGAATCCCCGGTGCCGGGCTGGGTTCCGAGTGAAGCCCGGTTCCGGAGGGCCAGCCCAAAGGGCCCGCCAGGCCGCGGGGACAGTGCCATCTGAGCCCGACCCATCCTGTGGGCCAGAGCTGCCCGGCCATTCGGATCGGAGCAGAATTCGCAAATCTGCACCCCCAGCTCTCAACCCCCGGGGCTCCAGGCGGCTTGAAGTCAGCTGTGGCACACCCGGGAGCGGCCCTAGGGCGGTGGCCGCCCACGCGGACCGCGGAGCGGTGCTCTAAGTGTGCTGCTATGACGCCGAGCTCAGGAGAGGCAGACACCACAGCTGAGGCCTTGAGAATCCCTCTTCCTGGGGACACACCCTGGCAGAAATATCCCGGACACTAACTCACCCCCTTGTCTCTCCCCCCCCCAGTCATGCCCTTTCGATCAGTGAGGCCGATGAAAAACCCCAAACGATGTAGCCCCCTTCTCTTGCCCTCATTTGCCCACTGTGAGCTTGTGGGTGGGTGGGAACCCCTTACTGCACTGCAGGCCCATCATCTCTTTGAATCGCCCTAACAACCCGCTGGCGATGTTACAGCCATCTCACAGATGTGGAGCTGGAGGCACAGAGAGGTTAACCCAGTGGTCGGCAAGCCTCGGCTCAAGAGCCATATGCAGCTCTTTGGCCCCTTGAGTGTGGCTCTTCCACAAAACACCACGTGCGGGCACGCACGTACATCGCGATTGAAACTTCGTGGCCCATGCGCAGAAGTCGGTTTTCGGCTCTCAAAAGAAATTTCAGTCGTTGTGCTGTTGATATCTGGCCCTGTTGGCTAATGAGTTTGTTGACCACTGGCTTAACCCACGTACTGATGAGAGGTGTGGCTGCGGTTGCATCAGACCCGTGGATTCTAAAACTCCTGGGGGTGAGTGAGAACTCCTGGGTGGGACCCAGCATGTGGGTACACCAAGGCAAGGGGTGTGTATTTAGGTTTCCCCGGGGTGAACAGCGGTGTTTGGAGTAACTCAGAGCCCAGCCCGGGGGATAATTTGGGGACCTCTTGTCTGGGTGCCAAGAACAAGGGAAGGACTTGCCTGCCCCACCCCAGCCTCACCCGCCGTGGATCTGGGGGCTTCAGAGGGTGCTGAGGCCAGGCCCGTGCCCCTGCCCCACCAGAACAGGGGCACTCCAGACTCCCCTTCCAGCCCCCCGCCCTGCTCCCCACCTCTCCCCCCTGGAAGGAGGCTATGGGAGTCTGCGCCCCGCGGACAGTCACCTTCCTGCTCTGACTGCGACCATCTCCACCTCCACCGAACCATTTCCCTGCATCCAGGGAGCTGGCTGGATGTTCCCTCAGAAATGGAATCTACAGATTTCCTGGGCATGGTCCTTCTGCCCAGGCATTTCCGCCCTTCCCTACACCCCAAAGGTGTAACTGAAGATGGGGGAAAGGAAGCCAGAACATAACATTTAAAGCAACCTCCACCCTTTAGTGTTTGCTATTCTGCCCCCAGCCCTTGCCCACATCCCCCCTTATCAGGCCACGCCGTGCCACAGGGAGTGACTGAGAGGAGTGGGTGGGTTGAGGGAAGGGAAGGCCTTCCTGGAAGTTGTAGGGATTTGTTAGTTGGGTCCAAAGCGCAGCACGGCCCCCACCCTCCTCTTCCCACAAGAATGCAGAGGAGGGGCTGGCGTGGGCCCCGCCCTCCTCAGAGGTCTGCCTCTCAGATGGAGACTCAGCAGCTGGCAGCTCAGCAGGATCTAGCCCCAGCAAGGGACATATTTGTGGGCAAGGGATTTCCAAGTCTTGGTCCGAGCAGATGTCTGGCTTGTGGGCTTGGCCCGCGGGCTTGCCCGCCAGCCCCTCTCAGGGAATATGAAACCACTGTCCCACCCTACCCCTCCCCCCCCCGACCTTGTGCCCATCTGAGCTGGAGGACTGGGGGACCCCAGGCCCGGAGAAGCAGCCCCGAAAAATCACCATGGTGACCAGGCTCCTCAACATCCGCCTCCCTCCTTCCTTGTGGTGGAAATATTTTAATAACAGTAAAGGAGTTATTTTTTTTTCACAGAACATTCCCTTGATGCCACTTTTTATGCTTGTAAATACTTTTCCGTGTTGCCGCACAAGCATTTCTTTTCTGCGGCGGACCGCATAAGATTCCATTGACTAAAAGAGGGCTTGGCAAGCCCTTCCTGTTAAAAGAAGAGAGTGAATACTTTAGACTCTGGCAGCCACACAGTCTCAGGCACAGCTACTTGCCTGTCTTTGTAGCACCAATGCAGCCACAGACAGTGTCAACACCGATGACACTGGTGTGTTCCAATAAAACTTTATTTGTAGACATGGGCAGTGGAGGAAGTTTGCTGACCCCAGAACTAGAATAACCATTTTTTTTAAAAATAGTTTTGTTTTGTTTTTATGAATTACTTTGGCTTTATCTGATTTTATTTTGCAATTATAGGTTAATGGAAAATGAGGATGATGAGGATGATGAGGATGATGATGATGATGTCATCAACCAGCTAGGTTGTGCTAGGCTCTGAGCCAGGTTGTCACATAGTTATTTTATTTAATCCTCAGAATTATCCTACAAGGCATATGACGCCCTCCTTTTTGAAGACTGAGATATTAAGAGAAGTTCTTAGCCAAGTTAAACAGTGTTTTCAAACTCCAGGTCACAATCTGTCAGTGGATAGTAAACCAAATTAGTAGATTATAACCAGGAAATTTTAAAAATTATTTTGAAAAAAATAAAACACGGAAGTGCTTCAGGGATGGTACCTATTTTTCTGGGAACCTTTTGTCTCGGGGTGTGATGTGCACACGTGAGTACTACATAGGCCCACACGATGCATTTCCTGCTCAGGATCACAGACGAAAGAATCGTGAGAAAACGTAGTTAGGAAATTGTGTAGTGACCTCGCTGGGGAGTGGTTAAGTCAGCCTGGAACTCACGTCCCACGCCCAGCACAAACCCCAAAGACCGGGCACTGGAGCTGCCGAGCCCCGCACCGAGGCTGCCCACCACTGGCCCGTGGACGGCCTCTCCTGCCGGCAGCCCCCGGGCCGGAGGGCCGTCGTTGCCCACACTAATGAACCAAACTAGGGAATGCCCAGCTGGTGGCCTCCTTTACAAGAGAAGCCTTACGGAGCCTCCCTGGTCCCTCTTCCCCTCCACCAGCCGCCAGCCAGGGACACTCAGTCAGAAGTGCCTCCGCAACACACAGGAGGGCTTCAGGGAGAGAAACTACCAAAGGTCTCCGGGATGTGAGTGCACGTGTGGACTGTGCCCCATGTTCAACCACCTGCCCCAAGGGCACGTGAGGCCAAGGGGTGGCCAACCACAGTGACCTCACACGTAAGGCACTTCCCACGGGCAGGGCCTGCCACCGGCTTCAGGCGGGGAAAGTGAGGCTCCGTGAGGGGTGAGGGGGTGATGAAGCCGAGGTAGAGATCTCAGTCCAGAGGCCATGGTCCTAATTATGGCACCCGGCCGGCCCGTCCTGCCGGGGCAGGAGCCTCAGGAGGGTGATAGTTATGGGGAAACAGAATGCAATAGGGTAAGCATGCCAGAAATGACCAGGAGCCAAGGAAGGGAAGGGAAGAGATAAAAGAAGAGAGGAGATGAGAGGAGAGGAGAGGAGAGGAGAGGAGAGGAGAGGAGAGGAGAGGAGAGGAGAGGAGAGAAAAATAAATACTAACTCAGAAATGTAAGGCTGCAGAGCAAAAATCGTGAGCAATCACCATAAGAGGAAATGAGGAGATGCTGTTTATAAGTAAACTGGGAGCATTTGTATTGGAGAGCGCCCAGGGCGAGCTCAGGCCTTGTGCTAATATTTACGGTATTGTAGTGGCGCTTTCACAAGGCACTGTGGGCTCAGGCGGGCTAGGCCTTTGGGTAAGAGCCGCCCAGAGGAGAGTGTGGGGTCGGGCAGGACTCTGGCACCCCTGCCGGGAGATTACCGCTGCTTCGGAGGGTTCTCCGCATCTGCTGCTCCCGCTCTGGAGGCCAGCGAGGCTCGGTCCTTAGAGAAGGTTCTGTGGCCGCTAACCCTTGGCCCCTGGCCTTAATCGGCTGTTGTCTAAAACTCTGGGTCTTGATTACGTCCGTGACAGAAGTCTTAGAAATCCCTTGTGCCCACACGTGGTGGGCCCGTTACCTAGGGCTACCCACCAAACCTCCCCAGGATGCGGAGCGGGGGCGAGGAACCTCTTTCCCGCCAAGGGCCTTGGGGTATTTATAACGCCATTCGCGGGCCCTACAAACTGATCAACTTAAAAAGTAGCCGCTCTGTTTGGTCAGACACTTGATGAACTCATCCCTAAGGCCCTGGCAGGGCCAGACCACATGACATTCCCCACCCTGATGCAGAGGCTTACTAACACAACAAACTCTGTTGGCAAGGAGGGCAGGGCTCCTTGGGGAGAGCTAATCGCTGTCCCCATGGCATCAGCAGGGGCAGCTCGCAGACTGGGCTGGCTTCTCTGGCTCACACGTCTAGCCTTGGTGCTAGGAAGACGCGAGCAGCGGGGCTGGGCCAGCCATCGCTGCTGTGTGTCCCCTCCCCTGGGTCCTGTCCCCCTCCCCATCCCCTCAGGACTTCTCCAGCCTGCCCGGGGCCAGGGGGGGGGGTGCAGTGGCAGAGGGAGCCCATGGAAGCTGTGTTTCCTTTTCTGACCTTCCTGGGGCCTCTAGGAGATCCTCTCCCATTGGGCAGAAGCGAGCCATTAAGGCGGGGCCACATTCACAGGAAGGGACTCAGACACCCCGCTGGTTGGAGGAGGGCCTGGGAATGTGCGACATCATTTTCACACACTTCGGGACCCCAACCCTGCAGGGGGGTCTGTAGTGGCGGAGGTGGATCTAAAATGCGCCTCCGCTTTCTCAAAGCAGGTTACAGAGGCCCAAAGTACAGGGTTTTCAAACTCTTTCAGCTGCACCCCCTTCATTCAGAGGCTGGTCCCCGGAACAGGCACAGGACAAGCCTTCAGTGGCTCAGGGAAAACGTCACGTTTGTTCTGCCTGGTACGGGTTTGTGCCCCACGTCCTCCCCCCGGGGGAACAGTCTGTAAACTGAGCTGTGTGGCAAACGTTGGCAAGGGTCTCATGAGCATGCTCTGAGTTTTATTTTATATTTTTAGAGAGAGAGAGGAATGGGTGCGAGGGCATCAAAGTGAGAATGGAACATTGATTAGCTACCTCCTGCACCTCCCCCTACTGAGAATCGAGCCCAAAACCCGGGCGTGTGCTCTGGCCTTTTTGAATCAAACAGGCAACCTTTTTGGTGCATGGGATGATGCCCAACCCACTGAGCCACACTGGCCAGGGCACAACCTCTGGTGTTAGATAGCAGGGAGTATGAGTAAGAACCAACTGATATGCCAATGACAAGCGTTCTGCTCTAAGCTTTTTCACGTGGTCCCAGAGGACTCCTCCTTGACCACACTATCTACCTCCTTCGTAGGCAAAGTAGCTTAAGAATGACCACACCGGGCTTTCTTAAACACAGTCCAGAATTTAAGCAGGCCGGGAATTCTGATTGGATTTCGCTGTACCCAAAGCAGTGATACCACTTCTGCTGGGTTTGTTTACAAGGTCATTTTGAAGCTAAGACAGAGGTTCTCCAACCGTGGTCCGCTGACCACATCAGCATCCCCCCGGGAACCGGCAAATTCCCGTGCCCCATCCCAGACCTACCGACTCAGACTGTCTGGGTGGGGCCCGGCGGGCTGTGTGACCAGCCCTCTGGGGGCGGCCGGACAGACTCCAGGCTGAGAGTCACTATCTTAGAGGCGGTCGGGCTGGAGCGAGATCAGAGCGGGCCCACCAGGCCAGACACTGGTGGTAGCTGAGTCTGGGGTGCCAGGCGGTGAAACTCACACAGCTCAGAAGGAGTCCCGGGCCTCCTAACCCAGGGCAGACCCCGCCATGTGCCTGCCTTTGTCACCTTGGGGAAGTGTCAGCTCCTCTGAGCCTCGGCTGTCTCATCTCTCAGGGGCAGGGAATCACAGGAGGCTTTAGCTAATTACACTGAACTCTCATGAAGCCCACTAACTGTGTTGTCTCATTCCATCATGCTACAGCCCTGTGGTGTTGTTAGTATTAGTAGTGATATCCTCATTGGACAGGTGGAGAAACTAAGGCACAGAGAGGCTGGGTAGCTTGCCCACGTCACACGGCTCAACCATCTCCTGCACTTTAAAGACTGTAAACCCCAGTACCAAAGGTCACAGAAGTGTGTCCAGAGGAAGGTGGGGCCGGGACTGTAGACCCCAGGAGGCTGGGCATTCTGACGCGTGGAGGCCAGCCTGCCCCTGGTGGCCGGGGGACCGGCAGGTGACAGTCAGGACAGCCGCCCCATCATCCTTGGAGACGACGGGGAAAGAGGCACAGGAAACAGCTCGGCAGCAAGGAGGAGTGAACTGGTTCCTGGCGCATGCTGGCAGGGCTCATCCCCCAGGCGTCTTACTCTCATAAAATGGCAGTGGCGCTGTCTACTGGGGAGGGCTGGCTACTGTCAGCAACGTGGCCAGGAGCCAGGGATGCTGGGAAACAGTGAGGCCCTTGACAAAGGCCGTTCAGACAGCGGAGGAGCCGAGACCAAGCTCGTGAGCACGAATCCCTCCTCCTCCACGCTGCCGCCAGGATTCTCTCTCTACAGTGCAAACCAGACTGGCACTCCTCCCCTCAAGAACCAGCAATGGCCCCCCATTACCTCCAGGGTGAATCCCAACCCATGACCTGGGTTCAGAGCCACCCAAGGTCACCCCCAAACTGCTCTTCTGACCGCGTATCACCCATTTCCTTCTCCGGGTCCCAGGTGCCTACAGGCGCCCCAAGGCCAGCCCTGGGCATCTGTGTCCCTCTCCCTCCCCACTGACGCGTCAGGGTGACACCCAGCCCGGGGTCTTGGGCCGACAGTCAGTCCCTCTGTGGGAGGAAAGGACTGGAAGCGTCATTCCATGAAATTTAGAGAGCCAGCCAGACAGACAGACAAACAGACAACTCGCTTGGTACTCAGCAGCCCTTGCCAAATAGTTGACACTTCCCGGCTGCGCTGGAGAGCCGGTGAGAATAAACGAATGCTGACTCATCACTCCCTGTTGGTTCGGACGCCTGGCGGGTGACTGGCGAGCGGGGAGCTGGGACTGGGTCGCGTGCAGCGGCGCGGGGCTGCCACACCACCCATTCCTGTGGGCAGAGCTGAAACCACAAGCCCGGCCCGTCCTCGCGCCATCGGCAGGCGTCGGAGCAGCTAGCATTCCTTCCCTGGGTGCTCATCCAAGGGCCGCGGTACTCAGGGGTGGCGTGTGGACACTCGGTCATTTGGTTCTCTTTCCCCAATGCCACCGCGTTAATTTTCATTTCCCCTCCAGGCACGGGAGGACAGTGGTGTGTGGTTCAAGTATCTGAATGGAGGGTAATGAGTGTGTAGGCTCTTCACACACGCCTGCTCATCTCTCTGTGGCAAAATGAGAACCATTCCCGTGGGAACTGGTGCTCAGTCGCGTGGGGCTCTCCTCCGACGCCTGGCCAGCAAGTGTTCTCTGGAGAAGGCCAAGCTGCCAATGGGTCACGGGTGGGGGGCCAACATCCAAATCGACCATGTCATGTGGGCACTTGATGTAACAAGAGAGGAAACCAATCTCCACCATATTTTAACTATTTGTAATTCAAAATACAGTTGATCTTTCAACAACACGGGTTTCAACTGTTTGGGTCCCTTGCAGTTTAAACCCATGTTACTCAAGGTGTTCGACTGTATTTTCAGTCCACGGTTGGGAAGGCAAATACATAGAGGGCTGTTTTAAATTATATGCCAATGTTCTACTGTATGGAGTGTTGGTGTCCTCAACCCCCATGTGTGGGGGCCAACTGTACAACATTATAATGAAGCACACGTTTTTGTAATACAGGTTGTACTAGTCAGTTTGGGGTGTCATTACAGGGAACTGGGAATAGCACGGAGCAGGTGGCTTAACCAACAGACATGTATTTTCTTACCGTTCTGGAGGTTGGAAATCCAAGATCCAGGCGCTGGCAGGGCTGGTTTCTGGTGAGACTGCTTCCTGGATTTTGGATGGCCTTTCCTCTGCAATAATCAGGAAGAGAGAGAGAAGTTGCTCATCTCTGGCCTCTCCTCTTACAAGGACACCTGACCTGATTAGGGTCCCACCTTTACGATCTAATTCAACCTTAAGTACCTCCTTAAAGGGCCTATGTCCAAACACAGTCTCCCTGGGGTTAGGGCTTCAACATGGGAATTCAACATAGAAATGTAATGGAGACACAATTTAGTGCATAACACATATCTGCTAGCGAGAAAAATTGAATTCTATTTTTGAGGAAACATCTCACTGAATTGGAGTTCACACATAAAACCCATTCTTCTCTGGTGGGTCCTATCAGAGCAGGCCATGGTCAGGTTTGGCCACAGCCACAGTTTGTCAGCGCCTGATCAACATGTAGCAGAACAAACCTCAGCTTGAGGCAAGTGTTCAAATCCCAGCTCTGTCTCCTATCAGCTGGACATAGCTGAGCAGTCACTGAATCTCTCTGAACCTCAGTTTTGCCAGATATTGGGGGGAAATCATGAATTCCCTAAAAGGAAGAGAGCTCTAGGAGGGGCTACAATTCGCTGGGATTTCTGTAAGAGGTATTAGTAATAATGCGAGATCCTGAGCACCGTGCTGGACCCAGACCTGCCCTAAGGAAATGCTGGCCACCACCACCACCATCATCATCGTCATCATCATCAGAGTTTTGAGAGGCAGGAGATAACTCTAAAATGACTCAAAGGGTTTTAGGGATTGAGTATGTACTCTGGGTAGGATGTGATGAGGCAGGCAATTTACCTCTGTGGTTTTACTCCCCAATTTAATGAGAACATCAGGCAAACCCCTACTGTACAGCGCTCCTCCTAATTGTCAACGTCATAGAAAACAAGGAAAGCACGAGAAATGGGCACAGCCAAGAGGGGCCTAAGGAGACGGGATGACTACCTAAAGGTGGTGTCCCGGAGTGGGTGCTGGGACAGGGACAGCACACTAGGCAAAAGCTAAGACTGCCACAGACCAGGGAGCTTGGACAACAGAAATGTAAAGTTTGGACTTCAGTTAATAATCACATCTATGCTATTAATCAATCATGACAAATATACCAAATTAATGTACGCTATTACTATGTGTCGCAGCTTCTCTTTAAATCTAAAAGGGTCCTAAAATTTAAGGCGTATTGCAAAATCATCACACGTGGGCCAAGATCCATTCCACGCACGAGGTGGGTCAGTGGGTCTTCACGTGATGGGATGGAAGGCTGGCTGAGATGCTTTCACATCCCACAGTCACTGACCTGTGGGAAACTACCACTCGAATTTTAATGTAGGATCAAAGAAAATGGTACCCAGTTTTCTGGGAAGGCGATGAAAACGCCCTCCCTTTCCCAGCTTCCTATCAGCGTGCGGCCAGACTCTCTTCACGGAGTTCAAAGAAAACAACGTCACGCAAAACACAAGACGGGGAGGCGGAGCTCGGAACCCAGAAGCCAGTCATCAAGGGGATGTGCAGCCCCTCTCCTCACTCGACTTTTCTGTTTTGAAACATAGAATGATTTCTTAATTATAAATATTTATGTTCACTACTGGTTTATTGTCTAATGGGTTAATATGTAATTATTTAATGTTTTCTCAGTTTTAATTTCTCTGATGGTAAACCTGCATAACTATCACTCTATGAACAAAAGGTTATTTTATACTCTTTTTTTAAGCGTGTAAAGCATCCTGAGAACAGAAAGGTTGAGGGTCACGGTGCTAAACAAGTATTCTATTAGGTCTTCACCCCAACCTCCTAAGTGGGCATTATTAACCCACTTTGCAGGGGAGAAAACTGAGGAACGGCAGTAACTTGCCTGAGGTCACCCAGGAAGGAGGGAGACTGGGGGTGAAGCTGGCTCCTGTGTCACTCTGCTCACCTGACTACCTTGTATTTTCGGGGTTCCTCCCCCCCCATCTCCCCACTCCAGGTCTGTGAGCTCTGCAAGGGCGTGGCTCCTGCCGACAGCCCCGTGGTCTACTCGGACAGGGCGGGCTACGACAAGCAGTGGCACCCCGCCTGCTTCGTGTGCACCAAGTGCTCCGAGCCGCTGGTGGACCTCATCTACTTCTGGAAGGACGGGGCCCCCTGGTGCGGCCGCCACTACTGCGAGAGCCTGCGGCCCCGCTGCGCCGGCTGCGATGAGGTGAGAGCCCGTGGGGTGTCGGCGATGGCGGGGGAGGACCCAGGGGCCGGGGAGCGTGACCTGCAGAGAGGAAAACTGAGGCTCCGGTTGCACGCCATGCTCTCTGCCCGTTTGGCATCTGGAAAATGGGGCCAATATCGCTTTGCACCCCGAGGGTTGCTGGGATGGGTGGGACGTGGAGTGCCTGTCCAGCCTTGGCCTTGGCGCTTAGTAGGTGCTCAGAGGGACACGGCGGGGTGTGACGGGAGGCAGGTCCCTGGCTCTGTATCTATTACTTGTGTGGTTACCCAGCTCCTGTGCCTCAGCATTCTCACTTATAAAACGGGCAGGTAACAGTGCCCGTGCCGTGTTGCTGTGAAGGAACATGAGATGCTGCACGAAGGTGCTTGGCATGGGCCTGGCCAAGGAGCTGATAAGTGGGGGCTGCTGTCAGTCTTGGGATAAAGGGGTATAATGTGATACAATAACACAGCATTAACATACTATAATACAGTAGCTAGCGGCGCTATGAGAGGGCTTCAATGCTCCAATATAGGTCAAGGCTGGAGGAACTCTAAGGTATATTAATAATGACAACTATTTCTTCTGTCTCCATGCCCATGGTGGCAGGAAACACTACCTTTATCGTTAGGCTGTCCGCATCGGGGTAGTTAATATGGTCTTAGAAGGTAACTGGGGGGCGGGGAGGGTGTTGCAATTGACCCAAAGGGTGCCCCAGAGACTAGACAAGAAAAACCTGCGGATGGCGGAGGACTTTTCTTTCCGTCCGAGAACCCGCGATGCCACCATGCCTTGCACCAAACACTCGGTGCCTCAGACTGGTGTCTGGTTTCTCCATGGAGGCAGGCCAAGGTCAAGACGAGGTCAAGCTTAGGCTGACCCACGGTCCTCCAAGCCCGCCCTCAACGCACGGTCTCTAGCAGGCTCGTTTCCTCTGTGCTCCATCCAGATAATATTCTCCGAGGACTACCAGCGCGTGGAGGACCTGGCCTGGCACCGGAAGCACTTCGTGTGCGAGGGCTGCGAGCAGCTGCTGAGCGGCCGGGCGTACATCGTCACCAAGGGCCAGCTGCTGTGCCCGACCTGCAGCAAGTCCCGGCGCTCCTGAAGGGCCACCCGTCCGGCCGGGACCCACGGGCGCCCACGGAGAAGGAAGGCCAGGTGTGGGGAGGCCCTCACGGGTCTGATGTGACGGCCAGCCGGCAACAAAACCCCGCGACGTTGTTGTCCGTGAGAATATATATGCACATATATTCCAGGTTGGGTGGTGGTGGATCCTTGAGGGTCAATATTTTTCAAAGCCAGAAATGACCTGAGAAGTCTTAGGATGGAGTTCCTTTGTCTTTGTGGCTGTCGCGTCCCAGCTGCCAACTAGAGACTCAGCTGGCTTCCTGCAAGGGGCCTCGGGGAGGATTTTCCCAGAATGCAGTGCGGAGTGATGGAACCGCGTAGCTGTAGAGTGCGCGTGCTTTTTCGTGATCCCGGGAGCAGGCTGGGATCCCAACGATCGTTTGTTGCCTCCTCCCCAATGGAATCTGAATTTTAAATAAAAACTTTTTCCGGCATGATAAACATAGCAATAAACATTGTATGCAGTCCACACACGCCCTCATCTAGTTATTGACACGGAGGCCGTGGTTTCCTGGCACCCATTTAGCCCGTTCCTTGGATGCTGGTGCTGGCGCAGGCTCTGAAAGTGCGGGTGCGCCTCTTAGCCGATGCGTCTCCTCTAGCTCTTTGGAGAATGTGGGTCCTTGGGGCAGAGTCCCCAGCCCCCGTTTCGGGTTTCCCCAGATCCCGGATGGAAACGTGTGTTACGTTTCATGGTGTCGCAACAAGCAGCCTCCTGGGGACGATGAGCTGCTTAAAGAGAAGGGACCCCACCCCCTGCCACAGAGCCCAGCAGGTAATGGGGGGCCCCTCTGGGTGTACGACCAGGTAGAGTGTTGGGGAGCTGCCAAATACGGCCATGGGACACGGTGACCTGTGTGGACAGACCTTGCCGACTGAACATTGAATGGCCAGACACGCTAGGCGTTGGAGTGCGTTTTTCTCTCTTTTCACGGCCTCTTGGAGCATGTGCGGCTTCCAAGTTAATTTCTCTCCCACCATTTCTAAGAAAAGACATCTTTTTTCCGCTGCAGATACAAGGCACAGAAAGGCACGAGCCCTAGAACTCCCAGTCCTGACTCCAGACCTTCCTTCTTTCTTAAACTTCCCCTCTGTTGCCAATCTCTTCAATTTTATCACCAGATTTCGCTCTCGCCATCTCTTATCTGCAGTCCCCCCTCCATGGGCTTTGCCAGTTTGACCAAAGCTACGGCAGTACCCGCCTGAGCCGGTTTTCGCTGCCGCCTCCTCTGCAGCCAGACTCGGTTTCCTGCCTTTTTGCATGTCTCCTCGGGGAGAAGCTCTGAGTGTCCTCGCCCACCCTCCTGGCTCCCCAGCGCCTCTCAAGTTAAGAACCAAGTGCTCACCCTGATGTTTGAATCGTCCCAAAACGTGGCTTGTCTCTCTGGTCTCATGACCCATAACTTCTCTAGGTTTCTCTTTGCCTATTTCTCCGAGACATCCGGAAACTCCCTTTGATCAAGCTCCCCCCACCAGGCTTCTGCTGGCTCTGAGCTGGTTACTCGAAGACCAGTTCCTTCTGTTGAAATTCTACCTGTCCTAGAAGGTGCTTCTCAGTCGCTTCCCAGAAACATCAATGGGATATTCATTCATCTACTCACTCATTCATTCATTTCACAAATCTACAGCGTTCCAATTCCTATAGTGGGTACAGAGGTATAACATGCAAACAAACAAAAAACAACAACACTGGATTTTACATTCTGCGGGGCAAATTCTAGGCAAATATCCCACAGTCAATGTGAAAATACATCTACTATGGATGCTGTAAGGGTGAGGTACAGGTTGCTATGTTGCTATAAAGGATATGAAAGATATTGGACCTAGTCACGGGTGTCAGATGTGCTCTTAGGAAAGTGACACTTAGAACTGGTAATAAAGAGGGAGTACACCTGAGTAGGCAGAGAGGAAAGGGACAGTTACAGATGGATATGAGGACGGCATATGCAAAGGCCCCGGGGCTAAAGTGGCACCAGTTTGTTCAATACTATTAACTGCTTTTATTCATTTTTATTTTTCAAAATATTTTTATTGATTTCAGAGAGGAAGTTAGAGAGAGAGACAGAGAGATCCATGAGGAGAGAGTATCATGGATTGGCTGTCTCCTGCACGGCCCCTACTGGGAATGGAGCCTGCAACCCAGGCATGTGCCCTGAACAGGAATTGAACCTGGGACATCCTGGTTCATGGGTCGATGCTCAACCAGTGAGCCACACTGGCTGGGCACTATACCTGCTTTTAGAGATACAGTGGTGAACCTGGCCCTTGTTTGGGGCTGAGAGAAGACTGCTGTAGCAGGAGCACAGAGGGTGAAGGGGATTAGTTGGCACTGAGACCTCAGAGGTGCTCCAGCTTTGTGGGTGACAGAAAAGGCTGGCCTCTGTTCCAGAAGCAATGGGGAGCCTTCAAAGAGGTTTAAGCGGGGGATGGTGACAGCTGGACAGGAAGGTTGTCAATTGGCCAATCTCCTCTCTGCTGGAGCCCAGCACGATGCCTAGTGGATGTTGTCCACACTCTGGTGTGTGGCCCACACAGACCCGTGGACCCCACCCAGAGCATGCTCCCGTGTCTACTGATGACACCCCACCCTGGCATTTGGAATACCTAAATTGTCACTGACACCCCTGCCCCTGATGGGTCACTCGGTACAGCCCTTTCTCTCCCGCCATCTCTCCCTCCATCCCGGAGGTCAGACTTCACATTGAGCGTTTGTTTTCTGCCCAGCTGGCACAGCCTCCTCGTGCAGCGCCGCCAACTGGTGGTCCAATCATCCCTTCAATGTTTACTGCTTAGCCTTCTAATACAAGGACAAGCTTATTCTCCTTATTTATTTACACATCTGTATCAGTGTGGAGTTACAGATGCCTTTTTCATCCAACTGTTTATCATCTGTTGCTACCATTATTTATTTTGATGCTCAAATTGCTCCAAATTTGGCCAAAGAAAACTCCTTCGAGCTGGCTGTGTCTCTCTGGCATGTCCCCATCATTCTTATTCTTTTAAAAAAATATATATTTTATTGATATTTTACAGAGAGGAAGGGAGACAGATAGAGAGCCAGAAACGTCGATGAGAGAGAAACATTGACCAGCTGCCTTTTGCACACCCCCCACCGGGAATGTGCCCACAATCTTGACCGGAATCGAACCCAGGACCCTTCAGTCCGCAGACCGACGCTCCATCACTGAGCCAAACCGGTTCCAGCTCGCTCTCTCTCTCTCTCTCTCTCTCTCTCTTTTTTAATAACAGACAATAGCTCACTCTTTCTTTTCCATACATTTTTATAGATTTAAGAGAGAGAGAGAGAGAGAGAGAGAGAGAGAGAGAGAGAGAGAGAGAGAGAAACATCCATGATCAGAGAGAATCATGGATCGGCGGCCTCCTGCGTGCCTCCTCCTACTGGGGATCGAGCCCCCCCCCCCCCCCTCGCAACCCGAGCATGTGCCCTTGACCAGAATCAAACCCGCAGCCTTGCAGCCCTGCGCAAGGCGATCGATGCTCTATCCACTGAGCACGCTGGCCAGCGCCCTATCATTCTTTAAATACAACTTTACATTCTGTCTCCGGTAAGAAATGCCTCTTACCGGGTTCGGAGCCCGCGGGTCACGCGGGGGCGCGCGCACGTGGCTCCCCGCCTGCCCCGCGCCCCCCGCCCCCCAACCCCCGCGCACGCGCTGCGCTCCCCGCCCACCGCCTTCTCGTTGGTCCGTTAGTCCGCCGCCCGCCCGCCCTACACCCAAGGGGCCCGGGGTCCTTGGCGCCCAGAGGCCGGGGTCGGAGCATCGCCTTCCTCTGAGAAGGTCACGGCACACGTTGCAGAACTTCTGGCCCGGGCCGAGCGCGCGGGTCCGGCGGCGGCCCGCGGGCCCGCCATGGCCGCCATCCGGAAGAAGCTGGTGATCGTGGGGGACGGGGCCTGTGGCAAGACGTGCTTGCTCATCGTCTTCAGCAAGGACCAGTTCCCGGACGTGTACATCCCCATGGTGTTCGAGAACTACGTGGCCGACGTGGAGGTGGACGGCAAGCGGGTGGAGCTGGCGCTGTGGGACACGGCCGGGCAGGAGGACTACGACCGCCTGCGGCCGCTCTCCTACCCGGACACGGACGTGGTGCTCATGTGCTTCTCCACCGACAGCCACGACAGCCTGGAGAACATCCCCGAGAAGTGGGCCCCCGAGGTCAAGCACTTCTGCCCCAAGGTGCCCATCGTCCTGGTCGGGAACAAGAAGGACATTCGAACCGACAGGCGCGCCAGGCGGGAGCTGGCCAGGACGAAGCAGGAGCTGGTGAAGCCCGAGGAAGGCCGGGAGGTGGCGCACCGCATCGGCGCCTTTGGCTACGTGGAGTGCTCGGCCAAGACCAAAGACGGCGTGCGGGAGGTCTTCGAGATGGCCACGAGGGCGGCCCTGCAAGCCAGGCGTGGGAGGAAGAGGTCTGGGTGCCTCCTTTTGTGAGCGAGCGGCTGCGCCAGGTTCCTTTCCAAGTGCTGCTCCTTGGTCCCAGTGTGTGACTCCTGGCCTTTTCCGTTAACCTATAACTTACCGGAGATTACAAATCACAAGTCCTCTTTCTTTGCCACCAGCATGTGGAAGCCAACCATGATTGGTAAGGATCCAGCCCGCCTGGCCCGCCGGGTCCTCCGACGCCGCCCTAACAGCCCTCCTCTGCGCTTCCACCCCACACACCAGGCGCTGATTCCTTAACTTCTTGCTTCCTTCTAGAAGGAGAAACGGTAACTTTTGTGAGTTAGGCGGTAACTGCTTCCTAACCGACATGCCTTGCCTGCCGTCTGTCAGCTAGCCGCAAGGCACTCCGGTGAGCTGCCACCGAGAGCCTTCCTCCCGAGCAGACGCGCCTCTGGAGCCGGAATCCAGTTTTTTCAAAACGTGCTCTGCCCGAGAGGCCAAGTTCATGCAGCCGAGGCAACGTCACGGTTCTGTGGTTCCGTGTCCGTTACCTTAGAGTTACTGTGCAATTAGTGCCACTTAATGTATGTT
Organism: Vespertilio murinus; assembly: GCA_963924515.1. Taxonomy (NCBI): domain Eukaryota; kingdom Metazoa; phylum Chordata; class Mammalia; order Chiroptera; family Vespertilionidae; genus Vespertilio; species Vespertilio murinus. Next base: position 35,294,392 of record OZ004715.1, on the reverse strand, counting down.
ACCAAAAGAATAAATATATCTACCCCAAACTGGATGTAGTACTTTTTGTATCATTGGATTTCCTAATACTGGTGTTTGTCACCACCACAGAAAGTGTATTGGTTTTTGTGTTGTTGTTTTTTTTTTAAGAAAGTGTATTGGAAAATAAAGTCAGATAGAAAATTCATTTTAAGAAAAAAAGAAAAAAAGAAAAGAAAGAAATGTCCAGCTCAGGTTGTATTTTCTTTAGCCCAGCTTTGGAATCCTGGAGTTGCCTCATCTGAAGCTGGTGCCGTTGGGTTGAAACTGCTGGTGCCGCCTTAGAGCCGTGAGGAGACGTGGGAACCGAGCCAGGCTCAGGATGACGGAGCTGAGAGTTAAACAGAGCACAGGTCCCTGGTTATGTCCTCCAGCCTGGGACCTCGGCTCTAGGCTGCTGCTTACACGAGAATTATTTCTTTATTCTTTAATGCAGGGTGATCGACGTCCACATTGTCTGACAAACTTCTGTATCAGACAATTCCCCCGTTAGTGGGGATCTTGGTCTTTGTAGCCACAAACAATGCGACTGGTACCCAAAAAGTGTCACGTTTCAGCTCGTGTGAATCACACCTCTCTGAAGCCATTCTACTCCGAGGTTGATGTGGGTTTTTAATCAAGTCCGTCCCAGGGGGAGGCAGACGACAGTGCCGTGAGCACTGACTCACCGCGTTATCGGACCTCGGCCCCACATGTTTGGCTTCGAACATGAGAACGCTACATGAAAGACAAGACCGCAAGGGCATCTGTGGCGGCCGCTGACACGTCTCGGCCATTGACCAGCCAGTGCTGGCGCGGCCGCCGCCGAGGGAAGGGGATAAGAGGCCCTTTGATGGCAGCTGCTGTTTGCATCCAGTCAGATTCTACTCTCTCAAAGCAGAATGGCCTCTTTGTCTGAGCCCTCTATCCTATGATGATAAAGCATGCAGGCGCCGGCATAAAGTGTTCCTCTGTTCTGAGTCTGGGACAAGGTTGGTTCTTAAGCAAGGAAAAGGATTTGGACTGCAAACAGGAGAACTGGTATCCAGGCCTCTCTTGTGAAGGAAATCCAATTCAAACCAGTTTAACACTTGCCCCCTCCCACCCTCGCTCCCCCTGCCCCTGTGCCCCAATTAGAGGGAATCCACATTCTAGAATTTACTTTCTGGTCAGTAAGAGAAGGGCTAATTGCAGATTAACTGGATCCAGCAGTTCAAATTATGAAGTTCATCCCTTTCTCCATCTCTCCTCTCTGTTTTCCTCCACGGCGGCTTCACCCTCAGGCAGTTCACCCAGGTGGCAGCAGACGAGGCCTCCACAGCAGCGAGGGTCCCTTTGGCCCTGAGAGCCCGTGACCCCAACGAACAGGAAGTCTCTCCTGGGGCTTTCCGGGAATGACCCTGGTTGGACCAGTGAGGGTCGCGTGCCTTTCTTTGGACCAATCACTGCGCCTTGATGGCCAGGGTACTGAGACGGGCCTTCATCACGGTGCCAACCAACCAACTTGATGAAATTTAAAAAAAAACCCTTATGGAAATCAGAGGCCTTGTGAGGGCTGGAGGTACCGTGTTTCCCCGAAAATAAGACATCCTCCAAAAATAAGACCTACTTACAGGTTTCCTTCTGAGTGAAATATAAGGCATTTCCCCCCCCCCCCGAAAATAAGGCCCCCAGGCTCTGTCTCAGAATGAAAATTAATTTACCGTAAACTGGTTGTTAGGGCCGCCCCCACTGGTGTCTAGCAACCAGTGACATTACGCTGAGTCCAGACGTCACTGCTGTGTGAATGGAGAGAAATCAGCATAGAAACTTTGTGAAACCTAAACTGCGAGAAGTTGTGATTTGAGTGAAGAATTCACGGGAGAAAATCACTGACAGTTGCACTGCAAATGCACTGCGAGCAGGCTACCTTGACAGGAAGTACTCATTTAAAGACAGTGCTATTGCTAAACATGAGAGATTTGGTCCACTGATTCTGAAAGAAATGGAGTCACAAGAAATTCCACCAGGAAATTCAGGAATCGGATTGTTATGATGATGTCCCAGAAGATGATGACATGATTGCCATTGAATAACATGAGTAATTTCTTGATACTGTAGGATTCACAGTTTGTCAGGTTTGTGTTGACAACTACCATACTACCTTACCGTATACAGGTAATAAATTTCCTTTATTTTCATTTAACAATAAATGTGTGCCATATTCTTCTTCATGGAAAAAATAAGACATCCCCTGAAAATAAGACCTAGCGTATCTTTGGGAGCAAAAATTAATATAAGACACTGTCTTATTTTCGGGGAAACAGGGTAGCAAAGAGAAGCCTTCTAAGCAAAGCAGAGCTGGCTCAGGTCGCTGAAGAGAGGGGCGGTGGGTACGATGCACAGGGACGCGGTGGTCGGAGAGACGGGAAGAGAACGAACCCGCGGAACCTGTGGGACTCAGACTCCCAGGACTGGGTTATGGAGGCACCTGGGGGGCCGGGAGGGCAGCGGCAAAGAGCAAGGATGGGAGCCAAGTCACAAAGTCATCCTGAAGTAATTATCGTGCCAACTGAAAATCGTATTTGTCTTGATATATTTTTTTTTAATTGCTGGCAAGGAAAGGCTAACGTTTTTAAAGGCGGCCTACATAAAATGGCATTCCCTAAAGGAAATGTCTACAAGGTTGTGTGGTGGCCTCTTCTGCTTAACTTTACGGAAGGTGATGGAGACTGACTAAGCTGTTTTTACGGGAAACGTTTAATAAATGTGAGGGATGTACTTCCTCACGTTCAAATATGGAAAGTTTTAAAATAGAAGAGTGACACAAGCAGCAAATGATCCCAATAGGCTGAGATTATGCGGGCGCCTGGCTCGGGTTCCGCTTCTCAATCAAATATGTAAATTATGAAATATTGTTGCGGAAGATGGCCAGCCGTGGCCCTACAAGGGAATGGCTGGTGCTTGGGTTGACAGGGCGCCCCGAGGCACTCCCCTTCCGCCGGTGAGGGGAGAGGCAGCGAGAGCAGACAGGCGGGCGTCCCTGGCCAACAGCAGGGACCACGCGGTGCCAGAGTGCGTGGGAGGACGTGCTCCCGCCAAGGTCCCAGGCCAAACAGGAAGGTGTGTATCAGCTCAGCACGTTGCCTATGTGGTCTCCCTCTGCCAGAGAGGTGTCTGCGATTGCTTGGACCAGAGTTTGCAAACAATGGGCTTTGGGCGTTTGTTCCCATCCAAAAGGCCACCACCCTTCTGTCACCTCCTCCTGGAAGCCCTGGGTGATTCCTCCAAATGCTCAGTTTCCACTGACTGGTTTGGTATGTGATTGCTTTGGCCTTGACCAGACCATACTATGTCAGACAACAGGGAATGTGCTCCCTCACTGGTTCATCCTCTTACTCGTTCATTCTGCATGCATTTTACTCAGCACCTGCTGCGCCCCACGCAGAATCAATCCCAGCCTGTGCTCCTTCCCAAAACGGCCCCAGCCTCTCCACAAACAACCCCAGCCGTCCTGACCCCGCCCAGTCGCTCGCCAAATGGGACCCACGTGCCCCCGGGGCAGCGTGGACCTTGGAGCCAGAGGTCTCCGTTCCCACCCTGACGCTGCTGTGTGGCCTTAGAGAAGACGCGTGGCTCTGTTCCCAGGCTGCTTCGTTATAAAGCGGGGAGGGCGGTAACATTTGCCTCACAGGGCTGTTCCGAGGAGGAAAGGGGTTTGTGCATGTTTAGAGGTTTAGCACGGCTCCTGGCACATGAGTGTTCCCTAAGCCCCGGCTTTAGGTCCGTCAGCAGACTTCCTTTCCTTGTTTGAGTCACTCAAAACATCTTTTTAAAAATATATAGATATTTTATTGATTTTTTCACAGAGAGGAAGGAGCTAGAAACATCGATGAGAGAGATACATCAACCAGCTGCCTCCTGCACACCCCCAATGGGGATGTGCCCACAACCAATGTACATGCCCTTGACCAGAATCGAACCTGGGACCCTTCGGTCCGCAGACCGATGCTCTATCCACTGAGCCAAACCGGTTTCAGTAAAACTTCTAATAAATGCTCAGATATGACCTGCCCACAGAGAACATTTCAGCCTCTTCACACACACACACACACACACACACACACACACACACGGTGAACGTCCTACCCTGGCATGCAGATCACCTCAAGCAGAAAAGAAAGCCCGACAAGCTCACGAGAGGTTGTCTTTCACCTTCGCCTTTACCTGCCTGAAGGAACTCGGATAGAAGAACCTGCGTCAGGCAAGAAACGTCGCCTGTCCTCTCCGGTGTATGTGAACACCGCGTGGCAGAGTGGGAGGCCCGAGCACCTCACCCTCCCTAAGTGCCCCCCTGCGGCCAAGCACATGTCTGCTTTCCTCAGCTACCTGCCAACTGCCGGCTTTCTCTCTGAAGTCCCGGGCCTCTGCCTCCCTCTCCTTAGTCCAGATGGCGTTTGAGCCTCAGCGCTCGGCATGTCCTACGGGCCCACATTCCTGGGGCGCCCCCATATGCACGCATGTCATAAGTTGGTCACTTTCTCCTGATGATCCTTTTCATGGGAACTGATTGTTAGCCCAACCAGAGGAACTTAGAAAGGGGGGAGGAGACATTTTCCCCACATTAATACTTCCTCTTGGTCTGGCTGCCATTTCAAAGCCAGGCATTGCCTGGCCTGTATTCCTGCTGTCACCCACACGACGGGTCCTACCAAGTCTTAAGAGAGAACCTGCGAGAAGGCTGGGAGACATTCTGCTAATAAGATCGGACAGTCTATATCTCGTCTGAGTCCCCCCAGGTGTACAGGCCGCTCAGAAACTGAAATGCCCAAGGCCTCCAGCTTGGAAAGCGGTTTGCTGCCAACCTCACACCGGGAGGGGACGTTCCCGAGAAATGCTTCTCTGAAGCAGCGTGTGTGGGAGTCACCTGGGGAGCTTGTTAACAGGGGGTTCCGGCGCAGCGGGTGTGGGCTGGGCCTGAGAAGCTGCTTTTCCAAGGAGCTCTGGGCGTCCAAGCCGCTGGCCTGAGGGCCACCCGTGGAGTAGCAGGACCCCCGCCTGTGAGGGGCCGGGTCATCCACCCCCTTGCCTGAGAAGTGGGGAAACGGAGGCCGGAGGGTAGAGTGGTTTATCGGGGCCACACAGCAAGCTCAAGGAGGAGCCAACATCCTTCCTGATCCGCTGACCGGGGGGGTGGGGTCCCCTTGCCTACAGGACACAGGCAGTGAGATAAAAGGGACGAAGCAGGCCAGGTGCCAACTGCAGGGACCACGCTGCCCCTCTGCCTGCTGTTACTTCTCTTTTTAGAACATCAGCAAAGCAAACGTACCTGTAGGCTATGATGGTCTGCAGGTGGCCAGGTTGCATCCCCAATAACCTCGACCAGGACCAGCAAACGTCCCCTGTGAGGAGCCGGTGGGTAGCCATTTTAGGCTTTGCAGGCCATATAGATGGCCTCTGTTGCAACTACTCAGTTCTGCTGCTATAGCGGAGAGCAGCCACAGACAATACGTAAACAGAGAAGCATGGCTGGGTTCCAATAAAACTTTATTTACAACATCAGGAGCTGGGCCTGATCTGGCCTGTGGGCCGTAGCTTGCTAACCCCTACTTTAGCTAATTAGACAGACTAGAGGGGATGGGTGAGTAGTCTCTATTTATACAAACTGTGACTTATAAAACAGTATTTTAAAACGGTGGTTTTAAAAGTTTGCGTCTTTCCAGTAATGCCGTCTGTGAGTTTGTAGACAGGGGGACAGAAGTTAACTATCTCATTTCTGCAGTTCCCTAAAAAGATACATTAAAGGAAAACAGTGCATTCCTAAAATGAGGATCTTAGAGTGCATTTAATGCGCTAGAGTTTCTCCCTCCAGCCCCTACAAAGTTGTTACTTAAGTGGATGTTATGGACTAAAGGGAACTCTTTAAGCAGAAAAGAGGAAAACTAGAAATAAGAAAATATGTGAAAGAAAAGAATCTCTCACTAGAAAAGGCAAACATATAGTGAAGGTTAGTAGATCAACCACTTATAAAGCTAATATGAAAACAATTAAATTGGAAATAGTATATGCCTATCAACAATTATTTTCAATGTAAATGGCCTAAGTGCTCCATCCAAAAGACATATGGTAGCTGAATGGATAAAAAACAAGACACATACATATGCTGCTAACAAGTTAGAGACACACTTCATATCTAAAAACACACACAGACTGAAAGGGGATGGATAGAAAGAGATATTTCATGCAAGAAGAAATGAAAGGGAAAAAAAAGCTGGGGCAGCAATAGTTAGATCAAATAGACTTTAAAACAGAGACTGTAACAAGGCACAAGGATCCTAATAATAAAAGGCTAATATGCAAATTGTCCCCTTAACTGGGAGTTGGACCAGGGAGTGTGGCAGCCAACCACCTACAGCCCCTCCAGCAGGCCCTGCACCCAATTGCACCCCCACCCTGATTGGGGGCAGAGCCAGCCAACTGCCCTTGGGCCTCCCCACTCCTGGCCAGCCCATCCTCATCGGGGCGATTGGGGCAGGCCTGATGGACCTCACCTGTGTACCAATTTGTGCACCAGGCCTCTAGTATGACATAATGATAGAGGGATCAATCCAACAGGGATCGATCCATAAATTTAACCGATTAAATTTATGACAAAGGAGGCTCTAATACTTGTAACCATCTGTGCACCCAACATAGGAGCACCTACATACATAAATCAAATATCAAGAGACATACAGGCAGAGATGGACAGCAATCCTATAATAGTAGGGGACTTGAACACCCCATGGAGAGATCCTCCACACAAGATCACCAAGGAAACGTTGGTTTCAAGTGACAGTCAGACTAGATGGACTTGGATGTGTACAGAACATTCCATTCCCGAACAGTAGGGCACACATTCTTTTCAAGTGCACATGAGCATTCTCCAGGCTCGACCTCATGTTGGGCCACAAAACAAGTCAATAAATTTAAGAAGATTAAAATCCCAACAAGCATTTTTTTTCTGACCACAATGGCATGAAACTAGAAGAAAACTGGTAAGAATAACACGTAGAGGCTGAGCAACATGCTGGACATCAAAAAACACCTTGAACAAATGAAACCAGAAGCACTGTTACAAATCCTATCCGACCATCAGAGGCCCTTCTTTGGGGGACTTTACATCGACATAGGCCCTCAGGAAACAAGGAAAACCTCATGTAATCTAACCTTAGACCTAAAGCAACTAGGAAAAGAGGGAGCGGAGCCCAAAGTTACCAGAAAGAAGGACGTAATAAAGACCAGAGCAGAAGTAAATGAAACTGAAGTTCGAGACCTCACTCTCCGTGATTTCAATGAACTAAAACAGCATGGCGCCAGCACAAAAGCAGAATGAAGAGCCCAGAAATAAACCCCCACCTTTATAACCAATTAAATTTATGACAAAGGAGGCGAGAGTATACAACAGGGAAAAGTCTTTAATGATGTTGGGAAGCCCCCGCCGGGTGGCTCAGGTGGAGGAGCAACATCCCATACACCAAAAATGTGCAGGTTCAATTTCAGCTCAGGACACATACCTCAATTGCAGGCCCTATCCCCATTCAAAGTGTGTACAGGAGGAAACTGACTGATCTCTCTCACTCTCCCCCCCCCCTCCTCTCTTCCTTTCTCTCTAAAATCAATAAACATATCTTTGGGTATGGAATAATAATAATAATAATGTTGGAAAAACTGCACAGCTACATGCAAAAATATAAAATGCACAACTCTCTTGCACCATATACAAAAAATAACTCAAAATGGATTAAAGACTCAAACATAACACCTGGAACCGTAAAACTCCTAGAAGAAAACACAGGCAATAAACCCTTTGACTTCGGGCAAGGGCAACAAAATGAAAACAAACAAACGGGACTAAATTCAACCCAATAAAACATTTGCGGAGTAAAAGACACCATCAACAAAATGAAAAGGCAGCTTACTGAATGGGAGAAGAGATTTGCAAATGATATATCTGGTAAGGGTTTAATATCCAAAATATATAAAATATAAAACTTTGCATCAAAAATCAAATCATCCAACTAAAAATGAGCAGAAGACCAACACAGACATTTCTCCAAAGAAGACACAGATAGTGAACAGACCCTTAAGAAGACATGAACATCATTAATCACTAGGGAAATGCACATAAAAACCACCCTGAGGTATCGCCTCGCACCTGTCAGGATGGCTATCATCCAAGAAAAGAAATAAGTGTTAGAGAGGATTCGGAACAAAGAGCAGCCTCGTGTACTATTGGTGGGACTGCAAATTGGTGCAGCCACTACGGAAAGCAGTATGGAGGCTCAGCAAGAGATTACAAATACGACCACCAAACAATGCAGCGATTTCAGTTCTGGGCACATATCCATGGAAAACAAAAACACCAATTGGAAAAAATATACCCACCCCTATATTCATTGCAGCATTATTTACAATAGCCATGCTATGGGGGGGATGTGGTGCAATGGAATGTTACTCAGCCACAAAATAGAATGACACTTGCCATTTGCAACAACATGGGTGGGCCTAGAAGATATTAGGCTAAGTGAAAAAGTCAAAGAGAGACAAATCCTGTACCATTTCACTTATACGTGGAATCTAAAAACTAAACAAATGAATAAACAAAACAGACTCAGATACAGAGAACAAACTGGCAACTGCCAGAGGGGTTGGATGGTGGAGGGGTGGAGATTAAGAAATACAAACTTATAACATGAATAAGTTACGAGGATGTAAAGTACAGTATAGGGAATACAGTCAATCCTATCTAACAAAAGAGTAATATGCAAAATCACTCCAACACATAAGATGGCTACCCCCATGTGGTCAAAGAAGGCCACCCCCATGTGGACACAAGATGGCCGCCACAAGATGGCCAGCAGGGAAGGGCAGTTGGGGGGGGGGGACCTAGGCCTGCAGGGGAGAGCAGTTAGGGGGATCAGGCCTGCAGGGAAGGGCAGTTAAGGGGCAAACAGGTTGGCAGGGGAGCAGGTAGGAATCAATATGGCTGGCAGGGGAGTGGTTAGGGGGCAATCAGGAAGGCAGGCAGGCGAGCAGTTGGGAGCCAGCTTTCCTGAATTGTGAGAGGGATGTCCCAGATTAGAGAGGGTACAGACTGGGCTGAGGGACACACACCTCTGTCCACAAATTCTGTGCACCAGGCTTCTAGTAATCTATAAAAGCCTAAGCAACCTAATGACAGAATGAACAGTCAACCACTGGCTATGATGCACACTGACCCCCCCAGGGGGCAGAGGCTCAATGTAGGAGCTGCCCCTTGGTGGTCAGTGCACTCCCACAGTCAACCTCCCATGGATGGCCAACCTCCTGTGGTTGGTTAATCTCCTGCAGATGGCCAACCTCCTGCAGACAGTCAACTTCCCGCAGCCCCTCCCCACAGCTGGCCTGTTGCAATCAGCCCTGGGACCCAATCATCAGCTAGACCAAGGGATCCCACTTGTGCACAAATTCATGCACCGGACCTCTAGTGTTGTAATAGCTTTGTATGATGACAGATGGTTCTCAGACTTAGTGTAGTGATCACTTTGTAAGGTATATAGATGTGAGATCACTGTGTTGTGCACCTAAAACTCATATAATGTTGTATGTCAGCTATACTTTAATTAGAAAGAGCTTTATATTCCAGGGGGGAAAAAGAAAGGTGGCTTAAGATTTTAAGCATTAAAGAATGAAGAATGCAGAACCAACAGCCTCTTTGGCACATGGGTTATTTGGAGCTAAAGGCCACTGAGAACAGTAGATACAGGAGAAGCTGCTCTGATGATTGCTCTCAGGCAGAAGGGAAATGGTCACGACGCGACATGGCAGCGGTGCCAGCTAATGCTACCGTGGTGATGGTACTGCCCTATGTGATGGTACCAGATGCTGTACAAACTTACCTACACATCAATTACATCCCAATAAAAAACGTTTAAAGAAGAATGGTGGAAGAACTGAAACAGGCAACAATTACTAATGACTGTCACCTCAGGAGAACAAAAGATGCTCCCAGTGCCCCCATTCATACGAGTTTGGGGAGCTCTGTTGCAGAAAAACAGAGCAGAGACCGATGTGGCTATTTGTTATTCTTTAATGATCCCTACACTCATTTCCTTGGTCCAACGTACCCCAGGAGGAGCATCTGCTTATTTCTTGTTTACGTATCATCTCCCCCTAGAGTGTAAGCGCCTCCAGCCGGGCCTGTCCATGCCTGGCCCCAGGGTTGGAGCCGCGCCTGGCACGCAGCAGGCCCCGGTGCGTGTGCCTGACAGAGTGTGACACGGAGTGAAGAGGAGAAGGACCTGAGCTTGTGTTGCCTGCTCGCTACCTGCATGCTGGTCCCCCTTCCTGCCTATAAACTTCCTGAGGGCAGAACCACGTCTGCTCCGCGAGGGACTGTGTCCCTGTGTGAACTCTATGTCATTACTGTTCTGTGCTCCGGACGCTCCTGGCCTCCTCACTGAAGACGGGCGGCCCTCCCAGGGCCCGCCAGCTCTCCGAGACGGCAGGCGGCCTGTCCGCAAACAACCAGGCTGAGTCCACCCCCAACTCCCTCCTACCCCCTGCCCTAAGTACGCCCAGGGACAAGCAGGTACTGGACACCCAAGGGCCATCCTATAGCCCAGAGCCCCCCGCCCCCAATTATGCAAACTCTCCACTCCTAAACCCCTCGGCCTGCTCCCCTGCCTCACCCGTTCCTTCCCAGGAAAACCTTGATGAAAGCTCTCACTCCTTCTGCCTCCGTGCTCCCCCCCACTCTTCACACACACACACACACACACACACACACACACACACACACACACACACCCGTGTGGCCTACTGAGTGCCAGGCCTTCCACAAGCGGGAGCCCAGCACAGTGGATGGGACCAGGGATGCCGAAGCCTGGCCTGGATCCTGTCCTTCACTTTCCCGCCTCCTAGACTTGGACAAGGCATTGAACTTCAGTGTCCCTATCAGCAAAGGAAACATAATGACACCTCTCAGAGTGGCTGTGGATGCTGAGTGACCTTGTTTAGGCAAAGGCTGCAGGGCTGTGTGGTTCAAGGTTATCACCACCCACGTAATGGCATGCTCCTGCTTTCTCCATCCGCCAGCTCTGGGAACTAGGCCCTGATGATCCCACTTTGCAGAGGAGGAAATGAGTACAGAGCTGCGTTATTCCTCCTCCTCCTCCTCCTCCTCCTCCTCCTCCTCCTCCTCCTCCTCCTCCTCCTCTTCCTCCTCCTCCTCCTCCTCCTATATCAGAGCCCCAGGTTCCTCCCAGTGAGGGCAGCGGGCTGGCCTCCATCACCCCCAACCCCCTTCCTTTCCCCCACCTCCCCAACCCTGGTCCCCCGCCCCAGAGCTCACCGTTCCCTCCCGCTCCCCCCCTCACACCTCCTGACCCTGTCTCCTGGGCGCTGTATCTTGGGTTGCACACACAAGCCATTCAGAGCAATAACCCGGATTCCAGGCGTTCAAGTTAAGCTACAGTTATGCCTGTGAAATCATAACTATGTTATGCTTGGCAGGGAGGCCGTCCAGTGGGGCCCAGGCCACAGCCCACCCCCAACATAGTTTGAACATTTTTATTAGCTTAAACTTGTTTGTTAAAGATTGTTGACATTCCACATAGACCATCTATATGGTCACACTCCGTTGAGAAATCAGAAGGCCTGGCCCTATCAGCCTTGAGGGACCTGCCTCCCCATCACCACTGGCCCTTCACCAGGCCACTCACTGTCACCCAGACCGTCAGAGCCACCCTCGGGTGTCCCTGCTCTCACCCCCTCCAGTTCTGCCTTCACCCTGCCTACCAGGGCCCTGGCCACAGGGATCTCCCTAGAAAGGATCAGTTCTGTCAGGCTACCCCCTTGCTCGAAACTGCTGACCCTGTTCCTCTACGACTGAATGTCTCAACTTACGAGGGTATTCCCCCCTTCACAGCCTGGCTTCTGGCTGCCTCCCCGGCCTCATTTCTTTTCACTTATTCCCAAAGCCCTCTGAAATGGGAAGATAGACAATGAAGAAATGAATGAACAAGATTATGGAAGAGCTATGAAGGAGCTAAACAGGCCAGTGTGGCAAATGGTAATTGGGAGTCACCTTGGGGAAGAGCCCTCTGGGATGGCTTCTCAGAGGAGGTGGCCTTTGAGCTGAGACCTCGGTGGACAGAGTTGTCTGATGAGTGGTCCCAGAGGCTCACTCAGGTTCCCTGGGGTGGTAGGTTCCAAAATGAGTCCAGTCCTTCATATCTCCCTGCCTCCATCCACACCCCTAGCAACGAGACTTGGCTGCCCCTCCCATCAATGTTGAGTCTATTTCCCTAGTCCTTGAATGTGGACTAGCCTTGCGACCTGCTTTGGCCAACAGAATGCAAAGACCATACTTTCCCTGTTGAATTGCTTTGGCACCTTGGTTGAAAATCAGTTGACCCTATGTACGTGAGTTTCTTTTGGACTCTCTTCTGTCCCACTGATCTATATGTCTATCCTTTGCAGACCAACAACACCATGATGACTACGATTTTACAGTAAGTCTTGAGATCAGATAGGGTAAGTCTTCCAACTTTGTTCTTTTCCCACATTGTTTTGGTTGATTCATTCGCATTTACCATTTTCACATAAAGAAGTCATTTGCATTTGCACACTAACTTTAGAAACAACTCCTCAATTTCTACAAAAGTGCCTGCTGGGACTTTGCTTGGGATTGTGTAGAATTTATACATCAATTTGAGGCAAATTTTCATCTCAACAATTTTGAGTCTTCTGATCTATGATTATGGTATATCACTCCATTTACCTAGGCCTGTGGTTGGCAAACTGCGGCTCTCGAGCCACATGCGGCTCTTTGGCCCCTTGCGTGTGGCTCTTCCACAAAATACCACGTTCCTGGGAGAATCTACTTTGAAGAAGTGGCGTTAGAAGAAGTTGAAGTTTAAAAAATTTGGCTCTCAAAAGAAATTTCAATCGTTGTACTGTTGATATTTGGCTCTGTTGACTAATGAGTTTGTCGACCACTGACCTACTAGGTCTTCTTTCATTTCTGTTATTGCAATGTCTTCCATTGTCTTGGATATCTTTGGTTAAATTTATCCCTAAATTGTGAATGATACTGTAATTTCTAAAAATGTCATTTTCCAATTGTTTAGTGCGAATATATAAAAACACAACTGGTTTTGGTTAGCCTTCGCTGGAAGCTGCTCACATCTGACCTGCACATGTGTTTTCAGTGCTTGGCCGGAGGCATTTGGGAGAATACAAAAGACTTGGGACTTCCCCTTCTGCAGCTCTGGCCTGTCCAGGACTCCACACTCCGCTCCCCAGGGGTCACAGAAGCCCCAGAGGACCAAGCTCCTGTTCCCTGAACAGAAAGATGGTGGAATTGCTACTGGAGTTTTAGCAACTGTTCATTTCACTGTGGCTGCACCCTGCCCTCAGGCTAAAGCCATAAAAACTGGAAACAACTCCACGTTGGTCCCTACTTTCAAGTTTTGTCCCTTTTCCAGATCTGCTCACTTTAGAGTACTTTCCAGAGCCTTTGGGAACTGTTTTTGGTGGGTTTTTTTGTTTGTTTGTTTTGCTTTGTTTTTTGTTTTGTTTTGTTTTTGTTGTTTATCCAGAGTTTACAGTTGTTCTGTGAGGGAGGATCAGCCTGTTAGGAGCCGACTCTGCCATCCTGGAGGTGGAACTCTTATTGAAAAACAAACACATCATGATAAAAAGTAAAATAATAGGTGTTGGCAGTGACGTGGAGAAACTGGAACCTCTGTGCTTTACTGGTGGGAAATAAAATGGAGCAGCCACTGAGGAGAACAGCTTAGCAGTTTCTCAAAATGTTAAGCACAGAATGAGCAGAGGACCCAGCAAGGTAACCTCTGGGCATATTCCCAAGAGAAACAAATGCTCAGACTCCAGCGAGTACTTTTACACCAATATTCAAAGCAGCATTATGCACAACAGCAGAAGATGAAAATAACCCAAGTGTCCAACAGCAGATGAATGGGTGAACATACATACAATAGAATCTTTCTTAGCCATAAAAAAGGAAGGACCTTCTTTCTGATACATGCGGTTTGCTCATGCTTTTATAAGAAAGTACCACAGCCTGGGTAGCTTAACCAAGAGAAATGTATTTTCTCCAGTTCTGGAGGCTGGATGTCCGGGACAAAGTGTCTGCAGGGCTGGTTCTTTCTGAGGACTGAGTGGGGAGGATCAACAATCCCCTCTCCTTGGCTTGTAGATGGTCATCTTTTCCCTGTGTCTTGCCATGGTGTCCCCCCTACACATGTGTGTGTCCAAACTTCCTATTCTTATAAGGACAGCAGTCATATTAGATTAGTGTTCACTCTAATTACCTCAGTTTAACTTAATCATCTCATACAACCCTGACCTCCAAATACGGTTGTATTCTGAGGTCCTAGGAGTCAGGATTGCAACATAGGAATTTAGGAGTTTCCCTTAGCAGGCACACAATTCAGTTCAAAACACCTACAACATAGATGAGCCTTGGAAAATAGAAGCGAAACAAGTAAGCCAGACACAAAAGGACAAATACCACGTGTTTCCATTGATTAGGGGGACCTACAGTAGTCAAATTCAGAGGCAGAAAGTAGACTAGAGGTTAAGTCAGGGGGGCAGGGGAGTGTTCAATGGGAACAGTTTCAGTCTGGAGGAGGCTGGTGATAATAGTTGCACAACAGCATGAATCCTTAATGTCACTGAATTAAACGCTTAAAATGGCTAATGTGGTAAATGTTGCTATACTTTATTAATTTTACCACAATATAAATTAATGCTTTTTAAAAATATTTTTCTATTGATTTCAGAGAGGAAAGGAGAGGAAGAGAGAGCTGGAAACATCAATGATGAGAGAGAATCACTGATCCGCTGCCTCCTGCACACCCCCAACTGAGGACTGAGCCTGCAACCTGGGCATGTGCCCTGACTGGGAATTGAACTGAGACCTCCTGGTTCATAGGTCAACGCTCAACCAGGGACCACACTGGTCAAACTAAAAGAATGCTTTAAAAAAATCTATAAAAATAAATTGTTACCTGAAGTTTCTTCTGTTTCACATCTGAAAGTCGGTGGAGTAGTAGCAGCTATTTCTATTTTGTTTCTGGAAAAACAAGAAATTACAATTCCTTGCTTTCTTTTTTTCCTTTGAATTATGTACTTCAACACAGTGACATGGACCATCATTTTAAGACAAGTGACAGGTTATTAAAAGCAAAATGAGAAAGAGGAAACAGCTTCTGAACAAGTGTTTTGAAAATGAGATTACAGGCAGGTCTTGGGTTTGAACAGCGGGCCATCAATAACTAGGGCATTTAATTTAAATAGGATACTTGAAGTTTCCAAGATGGTGACCTGAGTGTCCTTTTGCACAATAAAATATCATCTTCTGGGCTGCAGACTGAGAAGACTGACTTAACTCTGTGTTATTACACACTTAGGGCACAGAATGGCCCTATAGGTTTAACATACAAGGACAAGGACGCCTGTGGAATGCATGTCAGGGTCCACAAAGCATTTCAGACTCTTCCTTTATTTTTTTAATATATATATTTCAAATATATTTCATTGATTTTTTTTACAGAGAGGAAGAGAGAGGAATAAAGAGTTAGAAACATCAATGAGAGAGAATCATTGATCAGCTGCCTCTTGCATACGCCCTACTGGGGATGTGCCCGCAACCAAGGTACATGTCCCTGACTGGAATCGAACCTGGGACCTTTCAGTCCACAGGCCGACGCTCTATCCACTGAGCCAAACCGGTTTCGGCCAGCCTCTTCCTTTAATAGTCACAACAACCTTGAGAGAATGATAGTGATCCCATTGAACAGGTGAGACTGCCGAGGCCCCAGCCTTCCTGCAGGAGGCTACACACAGCTTAATATCTGCAAAGTCTATGTTTTTTATAAACCACTTTGGGAAATACTTTTATCCTTTCCTCTGATAGTTCCAAAATAACTGCCTTTTACATGTATCTGTGCAGTTTTCTCACTACCACTTATTGAATAGACTGTCTTTACAACATTGTATATTTCTGCTTCCTTTGTCAGAGATTAATTGACCAATAGGTGTGGGTTTATTTATTGGCTTGCTGTTCTGTTCCCTTGACCTGTGTGTCTGTTTTTATGACAGTGCCATGCTGTTTTGATTACTATAGCCTTGTACTGTCGTTTGATATCAGGTAGCACAATATCGCCAACTGTGTTCTTTCTCAAGATTGCTTTGGCTACCCGGGGTCTTCTGTGGTTCCATATACATTTTAGGATTATGTGTTCTACTTCTGTGAAAAGTGCCATTGGTATTCGGATAGGCATTGGATTGCTTTGGATAGTATGGGCATTTGAATGATGCTAATTCTTCCTATGCATGATCACAATATAGTCTTCCATTTCTTTGTGTCTTATTTAATTTCTCACTGCAATGTCTTATAATTTTCCATGTGTGATCTTGTACCTCCTTAGTTAAATTTATTCCATAGGTATTTTATTCTTTTTGATGCAATTGTAAGTGCGATTGAAACTTGACCACTTTCTTATACCATATACAAGAATAAGCTTAAAATTGATTAGACTTCAATGTAAGACTTGAAACCATAATGATCCGAGAAGAAAACACAGGCAGCAAATGCTGTGACATCACTGCAATGCTATTTTTTTAATATGTCTCCTCAGGCAAGGAAAACAAACAAATAGGATTGCACCAAACTAAAAAGTTTTTGCACAGCGAAGGAAACCGTCAACAAAACAAAAAGACAACCCACTGAAATGGGAGAAGATATTCACAAATGTTATATCTGATAAGAGGTTACTATTCAAAATATGTAACTCACATAACTTAAAACCAAAACAAAAATAAATCTGATTTAAAAGTGTATACAGGAGCACAGCCTGTGTTGCTCTGTGGTTTAGCATCGTCCCCTGTACCTGGAGGTCACAGGTTCAATTTCCAGTCAGGGTACATGCTGGGTTGCAGGCTCGATCCCCAATAGGAGGTGTGAAGAAGGCAGCGGATTGATATTTCTCTTCCATTAATGTTTCTCTCTCTCTCCCTCCTCCTTCCTCTCTTTGAAATCAATAAAAACATTTTTTTAAAGTGGGCAGAGTACCTGAATAGACATTTCTCTAAATAGAGTATACAGATGGCCAATAGACACATGAAAAGATGCTCAAAATCACTAATGATCAGAAAAATGCACATTAAAACCACAATGAGGTAGCACCTCACACCTGATAGGATAGCTACTGCCAATAAATCAACAAACAAGGGTTGGCAAGAATGTGGAGAAAAGGGAACCCTCATACACTGTTGGTGGGATTATATATTGGTGCAGCCACTGTGGAAAACAGTATGGAGGTTCCTCAAAATAAAAACAAAAATAGAGCTGCCATACAATTCAGCATTTCCACTTCTGGGTATTTATTCAAAGAAACCCAAAGTACTAATTCAAAAAGATATACGCACCCCTATGTTCACAGCAGCGTTGTTTACAACAGTCAAGATATGAAAGTAACCCAAGTGCCTATCAGTAGACTAGTGGGTAAAAGAGTTGTGATTCATACATACAATGGAGTATTACTTGGCTATAAAAATAATGAGATTATGCCATTTGTATACCTGGATGAGCCTAGAATATACTGTACTAAATGAAATAATTCAGTCAGAGAAAGACAAATGCCAAGTAGATTGATGTTTCTATATCTCTTTCCCTGTCCCTCTCTCTCTCTGAAATCAATAAAAACACATTTTTTGTCCTAGCTGGTTTGGCTCAGTGGATAGAGTGTCGGCCTGCAGACTGAAAGGTCCTGGATTCGGGTCAAGGGCACATGCCCAGGTTGCGGCCTCGATATCCCCAAAAAGGGGCAAGCAGAAGGCAGCCAATCAATGATTCTCTCTCATCGTTGATGTTTCTGTCTCTCTCTCCTTCTCCTTTCCTCTCTGAAATCAATAAAAATATTTTTAAATAAATAATACATTTTTACATTAATATTATTTTAAAATAATAATTGCCTTTTCTTTCCACTGGCGAAATAAAAGGGGGACTTAGATGATAGCTCTGTAAAATATAGTATAGCTGTATCATAAGCTTTGAATCTGTGCTTTATCACCTTTACCAATAACCCCAGGCAAGTTACCTCACTTCCTCATGCTTGGGTTTTTCTCAAATGTAAAATAATAATAGCGATGATAATAATAGAACTTAGCTGGGACATAGTAAGCACTTAATAAACATTAGCCGGTTTATTGCTTGCATTGGTGATTATTGTTATATTCTTGGCAGTATGCCGAGTGCTTTAAGCATATTATGATCTATTTTATCTGTTTCTACAAATAGACATCCTATTAATGTCCACCTACATCACCTAACAACCATCCCACAGCTCTGCAGAACACACTCCTACGCCCATCTTACTCTCACTCCCCAAAGTGTGCACAGTGTGTTGGTTTTGAAGTGCAAGGTTTTACCAAAAAAACAAACAAACAAACAAAAAAAGCTGTGACTTTGAAAACCTAGTTCCACAATCACTGGTTTATGATGTTCAGCGAATCACTTTGCCTCCTCCAACCTGGTTCCTCATCTGGAAGAGGTGGACCCAGCCCCTGCCTCCCCCCCCAGATGAGCTGAGGCACCAGGTGAGCTGTGGCTGGGAGACACTTTCTTGTGATTAGAGGGAATTCAAGCTTCCTGGGGTGGTGGTGGGGAGTCACATTTGCTCTGTTACTCTCCCAGTTCCTAACACACTGGATGGATGGAACCGAGTTGGGCCCAATCACCACGAGCTGGATGAATGGGCAAAATAATTGCGATTGCTTCCACTGAGCAAAGGTGCCCCAGAGCAGAGGTTTCCCGAATAATTCCCCAAGTCCCAGCAATCCCGTGGTCGGTCCTCAGAGCCAAGAGCCTGGGGGGATGATCACAGTATTTGTCCCCGTTTTACCTGTGACTCCAAAGAGGACACACAGATGCCAGTTCCAGGAGAGGCAGGGATACAGTTATGCCACAGCAGCTGTGCCAGGGGTTGGGATCTGTGCAAAGACTGCCAGGACGTGCCCTGCTTGTCCACCAAGCCCTCTCCACAGGGAGAGTACAGTCCACAGTCCACGGGGTGACTCGGGACCTGACGGTCACAGAGAAATTAACGCCGTTTCACCCAGGACCTTGTTTTGGCAGCTCAGGCCCCCTCCGGAGGCCCCCTCTCGGGGCCCAAAGAGACAAACGCTTCCTACGTCACTCTCACCGCCCTGTGGCCATCCCCGCTTTCAACGTGGGTTTCTCCAATGCTGCTTGACAGAAATCAAAGTCTCATTAGCTTCCTATTGTATCATGAGCAGAGCGCGTACCTGAGGATGCATCTGCTTTCAAAAAAATGGGGAGAACCCTCTGGAGGAGCTGTTTGTTTGTTTGTTTGCTGATAAAGCTAGAAAGGAAACGAATTAAGGCTTTTATTTTTAATTTAGGTTTAATTTTGAAAGGCCCTGTTGCCAAGCGCCCAAAGGAATATGCCCCCCATGTCACAAGAAGGAGAGGAGCTGGGGGCCGGTGGAGCAGGATCTGTGCCCACAGGCATGTGACCCTCCGGTCACAGTGGCGGCCACACACGTCATACACCACCCACTGTGGCACGCTGACTCAACCACCAGTTCGGCCTCTTGTCAGATGCTTAGCTGGACATGGTGCTTGGCCCCTATGGGCCTCAGCTTTCTTATCTATAAACTAGGGGCCCAGTGCACGAATTCGTGCACTTTGAAAGGAACTGTGGGCCTCAAGGCTGCAGTGGGCACAGATGTGGATCTCGGACCATCCTCCATACCCACTCTTGGCCCCTCTCACCACGGCCCCTGGTCCCCTGTCTACCAGAAGTCTCGCTTCTGCTGTTGCCGCTCACACACCAGCTGCAGGTGCAAATGGCGGCTCTGGTGCCCCCTGCAGGTGAGAGCAGAGCCATCACTGGCAGCGGGCACAAGAGGTGGCTGCCAGCCCCAATCGCCACTCAGGGGGAGGTGGAGAAGCCCTCAGGAGCAGTGGGAGCTGGCAGAAGCCACTTGCACCCACTGACAGTGCCAAGCGATTGGGGCTGGTGCTGGGTGCTGGCAGTGTGTGTGAGTGGGGCCAGAGCCGGCAGCAGCTGCGAGTGCCCAGTGGGACTGTGGCACGCAGGGGCAAAGAATTTTCAGTAACCACCAGAGCCTCACCCTGATGACAGCAACTCGTGCCCTGCCTTGATCTGGCACCTCCCCCTCACCTGCTCCATTATCCCACCGAGGCCCACCATGATCTGCACTCTGCCGCCTGCTGCTGATGCCCGCCATGTTCTGTGCACGCCCCCTGGTGGTCAGCACACGTCATAGGGACTGGTTATTCAGTTGCTCCACCATTTGATCTATTTGCATATTAGGGGTTTTTTTATATAAATGGGAATGATTCTTGCCTACATCAGAGTTGACCTGAAAGGTCCAAAGACACGCTTAGTGACAAAGCAACTTTAGGAATGGAGAAATGTTTATAAGAGTTTGAGCTTTCTTTAGTTGCCTCAGGTCTCATCTTTCCCACCTCTACCACCCCTTCTCCAAAGAAACACTGCACCCTTTCAGGGCAAGGTCCATGTCTTGTCCAGAGGTGAAACACAGCTCAAAATGGACAGGCTTTGAAATGAGACACGCCTGGACTTCCGTCATATCCCCAACACACTTGGCCATGCCACGTTGGGCACATTTCTTAAACGGAGACTCAGTTTTCTCTTCTGGAAAATGGGTCATGCTGTTTTCCTGCCAATGGTATTAATGTGCAGATTAAATGAAATAACAACTGGACTGACACTTAGCAAATGTTCTAATGGATTCCCCTCTCTTTTTTCCTCCCCCAATGCATTGGTTTTTACAATCCCACAGATGCCAGGACAGGGCCCCTGCACACAGTGTGTGACCAAATTAATGTTTGTGTCATAAATAATTGGTGCTTCATTTAATAAGTGTTCTAGACCAGCCTGCTAATTCACCTGACCTTGCAGCTCAGGAAAAGGATCATTTCCCATAAAACACTGTAGCCCCCAACTGTCTTTGTGGGAAACCCAGAGGGGATAGAAGTGATAGCCATTAGTCAGCTATTAATAACAATAAGCTACAGATTTCAATCTTCTGGTATGGAAACAAAATCATCATCTTCATCATCTTCATCATCATCATCATCATCATGTCTTATGCATCCCTCACCCCCTGCCAGGCACTGTTCTGAGAGCTTCATAAATATTCATTCATTTACTCCTCATAATGACTCTAGATGCAGCTGCTGTCATCACCCATTTCCCACATAAGAAAAATGAGGCACTGGAGCCTTAGAGAAGGTCTCCAAGCATCAGAAAGGTGAAATAATTCAATTTCCAGAGCCATGAGAGTAATCCCCAATCATGCAGCTTTAAATACACACACGTAAAGCCACACGCTGCGATGAGATTAAGCCAACTACAAAGTTAGAGGCCACTGTCCCCAAGACCGCCTTCCCTTCTCACGCCAACTGCAAACTCAGGAGGTTCCCGAAACCCTCAGGCTCAGTGGTTTGCTGGAAGAAGCCACGGAGCTCGGGAAGGCTCCTGTGCTCACGTCTGGTTCTTACGGGGAGGGGTGCAGACGAACATCAGCGGGCGACGTATCGGGCAGAGACCATGGAGCGCCAGCCCGCGCTCCCACTGCTCTGCGTGGGCCGTGGACGTGCTACCCCCCTGCACAGAGTTCGCTGGCAACGGGGGGCTCACCAGGCCTAGAGCTCAGTGCTTCCTGGGGCTCATTGCGTCTGCATGACGATGGATTGGTGCGCCCACCCCACGGTTGGTCTAATCCAGCGGTTTCAACCTTCTTCATCTCATGGCCACATACACTAATTACTAAAGTTCTGCGGTACACCAAAAAAAGTAATTATTTTTTGCTGCTCTAACAAAAAATAAGAGTATAATTTTGATTTGTTCACACCAGATGGCTATTGTTGTGTTGGCTGTTGTCATTTTTTAACTTGGCAACCTAAGAGGAAAGAGGTCAGTGCCCCTAACTAAATAGTCATGTATTGCATATTTTAATATATATATTATTGATTTTTTTTACAGAGAAGAAAGGAGAAGATAGAGAGTTAGAAACATTGATGAAAGAGAAACATTGATCAGCTGCCTCCTGCACACTCCCTAGTGGATATGTGCCTGCAACCAAGGTACATGCCCCTGACCGGAATTGAACCTGGGACTCTTGAGTCCATAGGCCTCAATGCTCTATCCACTGAGCCAAACAGGTTAGGGCCGTAATGCATGTTTTAAAAGTTCTTGTGGCACACCAGTGTGCTATAGCACACCAGCTGAAAATTGCTGGTCTAGTCAACTGATATTGCAGGCCCCAAACCCCAAACCCTAAATCACACTGGTGTTCTTTCCAGCTCGGCCAGCCCTACCTTCAATCCCGACGTTTCTATCTGGCTGGCCGAAGGCCCCAGGCAAACAGAGGTCACCTCCTGGTAACCAGGGGCAAAGGCCAGAGTCCTTCCAGGCAAAGTTAAACTCTCTTTTAAACACACATTTACATACTTGTGTTTGCGTGTGTACTTACACAGACAGGTATGGAAAGAACGCATGGAAGAAAGACTGGAAGGAAATACCAGAAAGTCAACAATCAGAATAAAATGAAATGGAACCTAAACACAGGTTACTCTATGCGTTCTTTCTCTATTTCCCTATTTCAAAATATTACCCGGTGAGAATGTATTCGCATATTACCTATCGGGATAGTTATCTTTAAAACTTAGAGAAGGAAGAAAAGGGGGGAAAGAAAACAAAGTCTATGGTGGCAGCCAAGCCCGCAGACCAGGCGCCAGGACTGAGTCGCACATCATCCCTATAAATAGGACGAAATCTGCTGACTTGACTGCGTGTGGAATGGCATGAGCTGGCCATATGGCGGAATGCGGAGTTGGGAAATCCTAATGAAATGGCACGCCGCTGGGCCTCGGGAGGGAAGGGACGGCGGGAGGCAAATCCAGGAGAGAAGCGATGGCCAGGCAAGGGTCAGTTTGACCTGCAGGGCCCTGGGAGCGGGCTGGGCTGAGTCCTGCCAGGAGGTAAGTGGGACAGTGGCCAGGATGCAACCATGGAGCTCAGAGCTTGGCCTTGGGAATGGGGGAGGGAGGTGAAGGTCAGAGGAGCAGGAGGAATCCCCCAACTTTGCTCACCTTCTACCCACCACCCTGGCCAGGAGCCCAGGAAGAGAGAGCGGCGAGGCCTCACGGCCCCCTGCCTGGCCCTCCGTCATCGCTGTCTCGTGCTCGTGTCCCACGTGCCGAAGTGCTTCCCTCCCAGCACCCTGAGCTCCCTGATTTACACCCCACTTCTCTGCACATCCCTGGCCCGCCTGTCTCTGTTCATCAGGAGGGGTTCCCGACCCCTGCAGGGGAGGGGAGGACAGCTGTCCCACCAGAGGCAAGGCCTGGGAGGGTTTTCCTTTGGAAACGAAGCTACACTCTGCCCCCCGGAAGGACTTCCTAACGAAGCCTGACAGTGAAGAGAAGCGAAGTGACCCGCGTGAGAAACCATTTTGAAACTGCAATTCAGGTATCCTCTGGGGTCTACACCCTCATGCCCTCCACCACTCCTTCTCCTCGTTAGCTCGGATTTTTAAAAAGGGCTTGTGGTGCCAGAGGCATCGGGGCTGTGAGGTCACAAACACAGTGTCTGCTCGCTGGCAGGAACCGCGCTCCTGGCATGAACCCGCACAGGGATCAGCAAAGAGTAACCCCTCTTACAGACGAGGAGAACGGAGGCCCAGAGAGGTTCGCGGGCGCAAGGTCACACAGCCAGAGAGAGGGAGAGCCACAGTGCGAACCCAGGACCCAGTCAGCGCCCGCACGCTCCCCAGAAGGTCCCCGGCCCAGGGGAGCACAGGGACCTACGGCTACTTGTTTCCTGTCAGGATTGGGCCCCAAATTCAGGAGCACACTGGATCTCAGAATGACCTGGACTGACGGTAAGGTCCCCTATTATGGGGGCAGGTCTTCTAGACCAAAAGAACCCGTCCGGAGCCTAAGAGAAGACTTCTATCTCCTCCTGTGTGAGAGCCTCGCTGGGAAGTTGTGACTGGACAGCAGAGTGTGACGGCTGGGAAGAGCGCACAGCACAGGGGCTCGGCCTTGGGGCTCCCCAGAAACTCCTGTTCCCATGGAGACCGGGGGCTCTGCACCCTCCCCTCACCACCAGCGGGCATGGGTGTTGGTGACTGACATGCATCTCGCCCATGGTCTGTGACCTGGAGGTCAGAGGCCCTCTAAGGAATGGTGAGCACTGAGGGAGCTGGTGCTCAGAGCAGGGGGTGGGAGGCGGGGGCGGGGACCTGTTGAGAGGAAGGAGGGAAAGGAGAGGAAGGCAGGGGAAGTGGGGAAAGGGGAAGGAAAGAAAGCCAGGGAAATGTGAGACCTACGGTCACTCTAGTGACACAACCCCTGAGTCCTGCCCCAGGAAAAGGGGCCCCAGGTGAGCGGTGAGCAGACCTGGGCAAGGTAGGAGGCTCCCCTTCCTCTGCCTCTGTCACCCAGGGCCCTTCCTGGCGACCTCGGCCAGGAGGCCAGAGCCTTCACCGTGGGGGCGTCAGCCTCCAGGAGCCCCATCCTGCCAATGCTGTTGCCCCGGGCTGTGCCTCTCCCTGGTTTCCAGGGCAACCAGGGGACCGGGCGGCCCTCCAGGCAGAGAGCGGAAGTCAGCAGCGGCCTGGCTAACTCAGGGGTGGGCAAACTTTTTGACTCCAGGGCCACCATGGGTTCTTAAACTGGACCGGAGGGCCGGAACAAAAGCAACCTGACCATGCTGGCACTCTCATCTTGGGCTGCTGGTGAAGGAGCGGAGGGGAGAGCAAGAGAACCCTCCGCTCTTTGGGCTCCAAGGGCCGGAGAGAACAGCCGAAAGGGGCGGATCCGGCCTGTAGGTCGTAGTTTGCTCAGGACTGGGCTAACCGCATGGGGCACCCAGCCCCACCTCATTGCCCTGAACAGTACACAGGGCGTGTGCATCCACACGGAATGTCTGCCCTGCTACCGGCTTCCCCAGCAGCCTTGCGTCGGGGTGGAGAAATGGGGGCTCCATGTACTGTGATGATTAACCACCCTGAAAGGGCGCATGAGCCTGACCGGACCCGCCTGCCCAGCCCCTCGCGCTGGGTGCCCGTGTCAAATGAGAGAATCAGGACCCAAAATGCCCAGACAGCGGGGGACAAGCACATGCATCCAACACGGCAGAACTATAACCGGGACAGGTGGCTGGAGTCCCTGCGCTCGGTCCCTAACACTCAGCTGCCCAAACCCCAGAGCGGGCGCGTGTGTGAGGACCGAGGGGGCTCGGGCGGGTGGAAGGGGCTGAGACGGGGACTGCAGGGGGAACAGAGTGAGTGTCCGGCTCCCGTCCCTGCGATCGGCGCCTCGGGGCCCCGCGCTTGGAGAAGGACAGGGAAGAGCTGGTCTCCATCCAGTGGAAAATGATGAGGACAGTGGCGCGGCCTGAGCCGTGTCATATGAGCAATGGCTGCAAGAGCTATGTTTAGCCCGGACTCCGAGCTCCAGGGGGGCCTGACAGCGGCCTTCAAATGCCTGAAGGGCTGTCGCAAGGAGGAAGAATTTAAGCGTGTTCTCTGTGGCTCCACGGGGTGAAGCCAGGGCAGAGGCAGTGGCAGCAAGAAGCCGGGTGCAGGCGCTGGCGAGGGCAGTCCTGGCCCCGTCGTGAAACGGGTTGTCCGTGAAAGACTGAGCTCCCCATCGCTGGAGGCAATCAGCACAGCCAGAATGACCAGCCCACCCCGTAGGGGTGCCGGGAGGGTGCTGGCCAGCCATGATGTCCTCTGGGGGCCTTCCATCCCCGAGAAGGGGGCCTTCCCCCGCGGGACCCCGGGCGGAAAGGCCTTCCCCCAGGGCTGGGGGCCTCAACGGGCCTTTTTCTTAAATTCTCCGGCGGCAGGGGCAGCCAAGCATTTTCAACAGCTGTCACCCTGCTCATTCCTTTTCCGAAATTAGGCTCCGCGGGGCCTCACGCCGGCTGGAGCCCAGACCCGGGGCCCTGCGTGGCCCAGAGAGTAATCAGGCCCATGATGTCATCACCCGGCTCGTCCCAAAGAACACCGAAGCCCCGGGGGCAGGGGGCCAGGTCTGCTCGCATTACCATTCTTCCAGCAGGTTCTGGCCTTTTGTCCCCGGGGGCCTCTGCAAGGTGACACATGCCAGGAGGCGGTGACCGAAATAGAGCTGAGCCCTGGGACGTTCAGCCGAGGACACGGGGAAGCGGCCTCCCATGTCTGACCCCCGGCTCCCTCTGCGGCCTCCGCCAATAGTGGCTTGGGAGATGACCCCCTTCTAGCAGCAGGAGCGGGGCACCTTGGGGGGTGGGGGCGGGACTGGCCAGTCTGGGAACCAGGGCTTCGGAGCAGAAGGGGCTCCTGAGAGCGTCTGACCCCCTGGCTCAGCTGTGTGTGAGGAGTGAGGGCTCGCTGCGTGCGAGGCGTTTTGCTGCAGCAGCTAACAGGGAACACGGGGTTCCCGTGGAGGGAAAGAAAGAGGGTGATACGTGAACACACGTTCTCGCGTGTGGCACACGAGGAAATCGGGGCCCAGAGAGGTTGAGTGATTTGGCCGGGGCCACAGAGCAGTGGCAAGGCCTGGGTCGGTTCTAAAACAGAAATGTCAGCCCCGCTGGGCACAGAACAGCCAAGGAGGTGAAACCGGTTTGGCTCAGTGGATAGAGAGTTGGCCTGTGAAAGGTCCCAAGTTCGACTCCAGTCAAAGGCATGTACCTTGGTTGCCGGCACATCCCCAGTAGGGGGTGTGTAGGAGGCAGCTGGTCAATGTTTCTCTCATCGATGTTTCTAGCTCTCTCTCCCTCTCCCTTCCTCTCTGTAAAAAATCAATAAAATATATTTTTTTTTTAAAAAAAAAGAAAGAACAGCCAAGGAGCCCCTTCCATCCACAATCCACAGGCTCTCTCACCTCTGGAGCCTCTCTTTTCAGGAAATAGAATTTGTTGAGAATGAAAACTCCTCAATGGGTAGGAAATATACAATCTCCAAGTACCTCAAGGAGGTAGGTGGGAACCCCAAAGAGCAGACAACCGCCAGAGGAGTCTGAGAGTTCTGAAAACAAATTTACCTTCTTCCCAAGGTGACTAGGACCATGCGGGACATGAGCGGAAGGATGGGGATGAGGAGGGTGGAGAAGCAGCTGCGTGAAGATGCTGCCGTGATGGGTGGACCGCATTTGAACCCTCACCCAACAAACCAACTCGAAGTAGACATACGTGCTTACCAGCAGTTGCATGTGGAGCAACGTAATCCCTTTAGAAGTGCCGTGGATGGAGTCACGGGATCCTAGGAACTAAGCTCTCGGGGTAACAGCACAGAAGGGGGAGGGGGTGGTGGCCGAAGAAATGGGACAGGCCGCGAGTTCATCGCTGCTGAGCCTGGGTCCCGGGGAACAAGGTGCCCGCTATTCCTGCTGTCCTCTCCAGACTTCTGCATATGCTGGACATTTTCTACAATTAAAGATTTAAAATGGAGATGCTGTCGAAACCGGTTTGGCTCAGTGGATAGAGTGTCGGTCTGCGGACTGAAAGGTCCCGGGCTTGATTCCGGTCAAGGGCATGTACCTTGGTTGTGGGCACATCCCCGGTGGGGAGTGTGCAAGAGGCAGCTGGTCGATGATTCTCTCTCATCGATGTTTCTAGCTTTCTGTCCCTCTCCCTTCCTCTCTGTAGAATAAATAAATAAATAAATAAATAAATAAATAAATATAAATAAATAAAATATATATTTTTAAAAACGGAGTTGCTGCCAACATTTTGAGCATCACAGCTAACGTCGGAGCCTAGAAACAGAATTTTAAAAGGACACAGCTAGTTTGCAAAGGTCAGCTTGGGTGTCCGTGATTAGGTTGTGGCTTATTCGTCTTTCTGGGAGTCATCTGAGCAAAGGGAGCAGGCAGGGATTGAGAAAGGCACACTCGTTAAAACTGTGGCGGAAAAGCAGCTCCTCCTCACTTCCTGTCTCCAGGAGACCGCTTTGCTGGCTTCCACCTCCTTTATGGAGAAAGGACGATCCCAGGGAAATGCCTAGAAGAAGTAGGGGGGGGGGTTCCCTATCCCTTTAATTGCTTTGTGGTGGTCTCTGAGCTGCACTGTGGCTCCGGGGAAGCCACCAGCAAGCCCGCGTGGGGACTGGGACCGCCCCGCTGCCGAGCCTGGCCCACCCCACACCCGGCTGCTCAGCTGCCTCTCTGAACAGAAGCCTGTGGCGGTGCCTCCTTCCTGCCGCCCGAGGGGGCCAGGCCACAGGCCGAGCCGATGAATCCCGAGCTAATTTTCACCTGTGTCCACCTGTCCGTGTCAGTCTCCATGGGTCCCGAATAGTGCCGCCACGTGGCATGGCGCTGGGACAGCCTGTCTCTGGGGCAGGGCTGTCCCTGGTATCGGGTGAGTTCCCCTGGCAGTTTGGGACCCGGCTTCAGGTGGCTCACAGGCCCCGCAGGAAATAACACAGCCTCTCTCTCGGCGAGAAGTTTACTGTGTGCCAGCATCAATTCTCTTAAAATCTTGCCAGTTACTGCAGGAAGCAAGTCTCACTTTGGCGACAGTATGCCTTAAACACCTTTCTGAGGCTACTTAAGCTCTCTTTTTTAACAAAACAAAACAAAACAAAACCACAGCAAGCCTCAGGTTTGGAGTCAGCAGGCAGCAGTTAAGTCATTAGCCAAGACATCATATTAGAATCTGTAGCCGCTTTCTGTTTATGGAGATGATGCTGCTTCCCATGAACAAGCATAGGATAAGGTAACATAACTCAGGGGTTCTGCGAGTTGTGCATACGCACACAGATTTCCCACAGCGCGGGTGAGGTTTGCACGTGTCCTTCCTGAAGCTGTCCCGCACCCCCCCCACGTGAGCGGGGACACAGGAGGGGCAGGCAGAGGGGGGAGAGAAGGCGCTCCTAACCAGCTACGTTTGAGATAACCGATACCCAACTTCTCAAACTCTGCAAAAGCACGGAACAATATGAATATATTTTGTAGGTTTTATTATTGTTGTTATTACTTTACTTAAAAAGGGCTCCCCTAGTTCTCTGGCCTAGAACTCCAGGAGTCATCTGTGACTGTTCCTTTCAAACCCATTCATCATCTCCATCCTGGATAGTTATCACCATCATCACGATCATCATCATCACCATCATCACCACCATCATCACCACCATCATCATCATGATCATCACCATCATCACCATCATCATCACTATCATCACCATCGCCATCACCATCACCCATTACTCCCCTCATCCTCGCCCACGGATAACAGTGTTTACCAAATGCTTGTTAGGAGCCAGGCACTGTCACAGCCTCCACTCCAGTGACCTCAGTGAATCCTTCCGCCAGCACCACAAGCAGAGACAGCCTTACCCAGCCTGCTGTAGAGAATGAGACACACGGAGAGGCTGAGGGACTGGTCCTTGTTTGCACACCAAGCAAGTGGCAGTCAGGATGCAAACACAGATCGGTCATCAGAGTGCAAGGTCCTTATCACTGCACTCTCCTGTCTGCAGCGCAATCACTGACACAGCATAGGCTTTTCGGATTTCTTTCCAGGTCTTCAGTAAGACCTAACCAGTATTCCTGCCTCCCATCTCCCCTCTGCTCCCACGGGGGCCAAGCCGTCCTTTGTCCAGCCACCAGCATGACCCGTCTACACTCCAATCTGCCCCAGGAACTCTCTAACTCAAAAGCCCCCCAAAGGGCACCACCCCCAAGATGGTGAGTGGAAACGCTTTGCACCTACCCTGTTTCCCCGAAAATAAGACAGTGTCTTATATTAATTTTTGCTCCCAAAGATGCGCTAGGTCTTATTTTCAGGGGTTGTCTTATTTTTTCATGAAGAAGAATACGGTACACATTTATTGTTAAATGAAAATAAAGGAAATTTATTACCTGTATACGGTACAGTAGTATGGTAGTTGTCAACACAAACCAGACAAACTGTGAATCCTACAGTATCGAGAATTTACTCATTTATTCAATGACAATCATGTCATCATCTTCTGGAACATCATCATAACAATCCAATTCCTGAATTTCCTGATGAATTTCTTGTGACTCCATTTCTTTCAGAATCAGTGGACCAAATCTCTCATGTTTAGCAATAGCACTGTCTTTAAATGAGTACTTCTTGTCAAGGTAGCCTGCTCGCAGTGCATTTGCAATGCAACTGTCAGTGATTTTCTCCCATGAATTCTTCACCCAAGTTACAGCTTTTTGCAGTTTAGATTTCACAAAGTTTCCACTCTGATTTCTCTTCATTCACACAGAAGTGATGTCAGGACTCCGCATAAGATCATTGGTTGCTAGACGGCAGTTGGGGCAGCCCTAGCGACCAATTTATGGTAAATTAATTTTCATTCTGAGACAGAGCCTGGGGGCCTTATTTTCGGGGGGGGGGGATGCCTTATATTTCACTCAGAAGGAAACCTGTAAGTAGGTCTTATTTTCGGAGGATGTCTTATTTGGGGGGAAACACGGTATCAGGGCTCTCTGATGGAAAGCAACAGAAATGACTGTTTTAAGAAAAGGAAGAAGCCAAAAACAGAGTTTGTTGGAAGAACACTAGGTAGAGATTTAAGCTAAGTGTTCACCATGAGTTTGTTGAAAGGCTATGTAAGAGGATCAGTAAATCAATGGGGCAGGCTGCTTGCTGCGTATCAGCGCTTTCTAAGCAGAAGTGTAGAGATCTATGGAATTACTTCAGAAGCCCCTAGTGGATAAGGCCTGGGCCATACATAACCCCTCCCCACTACTTCCATCTGTTGATGAGTTGAGAGGATCACACAGAACACATTTATTAAGGGGTACTTTTGTAAAACACAGGTAAAGTATATAACACATCAGCCTAGAGCAAGGGTGGGCAAACTTTTTGACTCGAGGGCCACAATGGGTTCTTAAACTGGACCGGAGGGCTGGAACAAAAGCAACCTGATCATGCTGGCACTCTGATCTTGGGCTGCTGGTGAAGGAGCGGAGGGGAGAGCAAGAGAACCCTCCGCTCTTTCAGCTCTGAGGGCCAGATAGAACAGCTGAACGGGCCATAGTTTGCTCATGGCTGGCCTAGAGTCTGGAGATTCACATTCTAGTCCTGGCTCCACATTGCGGGGATGTTCTCGGGCTGGACATGCCCCTTCTTCAGCCTCAGTTACCAGATCTGTAAGATGGCCACATCCAGCAGCTTTAAGTTGCCTGCACTCGGGGAGAACGAGGCAGGGTGATTGTATAAATACTGAGTAGGTCCGAATGCAAGCTCTGCAGATCCACTTTCTTCATTGTGCTTTTTGAGTTAGTATGCAAATGAGCTCTGTCCAGTCGAGGGAAATGGTGGGGCCTTGAGAACAGTGACAGGAAGAGGGCGTCGTTCAGAGGAAAGCCAGACTAGGGTTTCAATAGCGACTACTAATGATCCACTGAGTGCATTCCCGGCAGCGGGGTAAGTAGGAGGAAGCTGAAAACCAAGGGTGGGTAAGAGTTGGAATGTGTCCACCAGCCCAGCAAATGGATGACACAATAGAACATGTATCCTGGACGTGCATGTATGTGCACTTATTGGAAAAGGCCCTAGAAAACTTCCCAACAGTTTCCCACACAGATGAGGAAGCTGGGCGTCAGCGTGGCCAAACAGCCATGTCTTTCACTGCTACCGCTGTTGTACCGGTGGTCCCTGCGGCCCCAGACCACCTGACCCACACACCATGCCGCCTACTCTCCCAGCCACTCCACACACACAAATCCTTTCTTTGTTAAAAAAATATTTTTACTGACTTCAGAGAGGAAGGGAGAGAGAGATAGAAACATCAATGATGAGAGAGAATCATTGATAGGCTGCCTCCTGTAGACCCCACACTCGGGATCAAGCCTGCAACCTGGGCATGTGCCCTTGACCAGAATTGAACCTGGGACCCTTCAGTCCACAGGCCGAAGCTGTATCCACGGAGCCAAACCAGTCAGGGCTTTTCTAAAGCACAGCCTGCCCACTTTTGCCCCAAAGGGATCCAGCTGCCGGCGGTCTCCCTGAGGAGGCCTGGTGCTTCTGAGCCAGGGGAGGCAGAGGCAGACACGCTCCTCCAAGTGAGCCCGGCACACAGTGCTTTCGCTCTAAGCTGGTTGGCACCAACCCACCGCCAACCTGCCAAAAATCTCCCGTGCTCTTTGGGCTCCAGCCCAAGGTCATCATATCACTTTCCAGGGAGCCGTGGAATTGGGCCCAGAGGGGAGAAACATCTGGAAAGTAGAAAATAGATGCATATTACTCTTGGAACCTGGTCAACCCTCACCCACGGCACATGCTCACTCACAGGCAGTGGGCTCACCTTTAAGACACATGCATGTGGGACCTGAAAGTAGGGCCAGGAACATGGGTGGGGTGGGGGTTAAATGATCCTAAGTTAGGATCATTTAAGTGGCATGACCTGGGGGCGGAGCCACACCTTGAAGAGAGGCCCTACCAAACGCCACACAGGAAAAGCTGCATCAAGACTTGCGCTCTCCTAGGGGTCTGGCAGGAGACGTGCGCGAGTACAACTTCTCTGGAAAGCAGCTTACAAAAATATATGTAAGTATTTTAAACGCTCATGTCCTTGATAATTCTACTTCAAAAATAAGGGAATGAAGGAAATAATCAGAGATGAGCACAACATTGTGAGCACAAAACGGGTGTACAACATTGTGTAAACGTATCATTATTATCATATGCATTTATATGCACATAAACATATATATTACCATATATCTGCCATTAGGTATCATAGCAAAAGATAACTAAAAATTAGAAAAGAAAAAAAGAAGAAAATTAAATGCCCACTATCATGGGAATAGTTATTTAAGCAAATTACAGAAATGTATATAATAGAATAGGAAGTTTAAAACATGCTTATTCATAATGTCTACTCGTAATGCTGAGAAGTAGCATGCAAAGTTATAAGAAGCAAACAGCTACAGCGATCTTGAAGAAAAAAGCCTGGAAGGAAATGCCCAATAGTAACTGAGTTGGTCTAAGAGGCGAGAGCCCGGGAGATTTCTGTTTACGCCATGGTTTTCAAGTGCTCGGTGATTACTAGTCATCTGAATGGCTTTTATAATCAGAAAAAAAAGGAGGCGCATCTTTCAGCATAGGCACCTCAGAGACCTCCCAGCAGATTTGCCTGGAGTCCTCCGTACCTGCTCCTGCACCTGGCCAATTCCAATTCCCTATGCACGTTTGGCATCTTCTCTGGTTGATACTATGTCTGACCTTAGGCCAAGCCTTGTTTTCACTTTCCTACAGCTCTTCCAATGCTGCTCTTTACCCGACTGGAACCTCTTACCGCCTCAGTTTCCACATTAATGAATGGTCACACACCCAGTAGTCCTCAGTTCCCACGCTCTATGACTCTAGATCCTGGCTGTTCCCGCTCAGTCTGGAAGGAACACTCTATGGTGGACCAAGTGTGCCAGGCTGGTGAGTTCCTGGGGCCGGTCACATTGAGATGCACATTTTTTACCTCCAAGTGACCAGGGCTGCCAAGGGGTTCCTGGGAGCTCCTGAAGGTGTGTGTTATAACCAGACTCAGCCCTTCCTCTGTCTGTGTGACTCTGCTTCCGCCCTCGCCAGGACACAGAGCCCCACCCCTTACAGGCTTCTCTGAGAAACGCACTCACACCAACCAGGTCGTTCAGAGTCCTGGCAGGAAATAGCACATTCAAACTGGGATCATTTAAGTGACACTTAATGGAAGGAAATTGTACAGAGGT
Source organism: Vespertilio murinus (assembly GCA_963924515.1). NCBI lineage: Eukaryota > Metazoa > Chordata > Mammalia > Chiroptera > Vespertilionidae > Vespertilio > Vespertilio murinus. The sequence continues at coordinate 35,260,587 of OZ004715.1, read as the reverse complement.
AGGGGCAGTGTGTAAAGAACCGCCAAGGAGCTAGCAACCGCAAAGCCAAGGCAAAGTGGAAGTGGAAAGTAGGGGGAAACCCCCCCCCCCAACATCACCCGCTTCTTCCTTCTGATGCCCTGACCAGACATACAGGGAAGCTCCTCATTGGCCGAACCCAAAGGGAAGCTCCTCATTGGCCAAACCCAAAGGGAAGCTCCTCATTGGCCAAACCCAAAAGGAAGCTCCTCATTGGCCAAACCCAAGGAAGCACCTCATTGGCCAAACCCAAAGGGAAGCACCTCATTGGCCAAACCCAAAGGGAAGCTCCTCATTGGCCGAACCCAAAGGGAAGCTCCTCATTGGCCAAACCCAAAGGGGAGCTCCTCATTGGCCAAACCCAAAGGGAAGTTCCTCATTGGCCAAACCCAAAGGGAAGCTCCTCAATGGCTGAACCCAAAAGGAAGCTCCTCATTGGCCAAACCCAAAGGGCAGCTCCTCCACTGGCCAAATGCAAAGGAAGCTGAAAGACAAGACAGCCCATGCAGGATGGCTTCCCAGGGCTACAGGGCAAATCCTGTAGAAGAGGCTCCACCCACCAGGAATTTGGGGATTTCTTGCTAATATCTCCTGGCAATGAGCGTGCACACCCACAGAGAAGGCCCACATCCCCCAGTGCCCCTTGAAGAGCCCCCACCTGGCATGTTGGCCTTCCTTAGGCCTCAGCAGTGTCCCTCTCCTCCCCCGCTCCTGCCCTCAGCACAGAGTGCTCAGCCTTTGAACCCGGCACTCCCTCCCTCACCTCAAGCTCCCCTCCCCGGTTACACAGAGGCACTCCGAGAGCATCTGCCCTCTGTCCCAAGGGGCATCGCATTGTGTGCTCCCCAGCAGCACCTCCCCGGGAGGAAGGCTCATCGTTCTCTCACTGGTTCACGTTCCGCCATCTGTGCCACGCGGCTCAGGCTCATCATTAGCTGCAAAGCCTTAGCCGGGGAGTGCTGCAAACGAGTACTTTTCCCTGTTTGATCTGGGTAAACACGGGTCTGCCAGTGCAAACCCCGTCCCTTCACGGATCATTTGCTGCGTCTACAGCTCCACGCTCCCGGGCAAAGCCGAGGAGGCCTTTCTGCCGCTGTATGAGCAGCCTGGGTAGATCTTCCAGAAAACTCTCTGAGTCAAGCTGGAAGAATGAGAAAAAGCAGCAGATGCGCTGGGCCAGGAGGAAGTTAGTGTTTGCACAGTCAGATCTGGACCGTTCCCCGCGAGAGTCTGGGTCCCTGTGCCTAGCAACACCCAGCCACCCAGAGCCGCCTGCCCACCTCTCCTGGCGGTGGGCAGGGACGGACCACACGGCTGCCCAGCCCAGCCCCTGCTTACGGCTCTCTAAGCGAAGGGGCTGCCCTCTGACGCCTGGAGCAATTGGCCTCTTGTCTTCTGGAACCATCTCCTCGCTTGGAGGCAGCGCGGTCACCAGTGGATGGTGTGGGCCACAGGGGTGAAGGAAGGCGGGGAGCGTGACGCCCCTGCCCGGCCTCGGCCGGAGCCCAGGAGGTGTGGACAGAGTCTCCAGCCCAGCCCTGCATCCTCGGAGGAAGCTCCCAGCCGGGCTTTCTCAAGTTCACGGGTGACACTGAGCAGGTCCAAGCGTACCGTGCCCGGATGCAGAGGCCGGCGGCGGGGTGCCCTGCATCTAGAATGAGCAGAAACGCTGCCCTGGTCCTTGGTGGTTTGCTGCCCAGCCTCCCCTCCCCTTCTGGGACAGCACCAGCTTCTCCTGAAGGACCCAGCCGTCACCCTCTGGACCCAGGAGGTGTCCATGAGGTTGGTCCCACTCCCTGGACCCCGGCCCGGCGACTCAGCCCATTCCATCACCCCGGCCACAGGGACGGGCTCTCGGCTGGCCGTTTGGCCCACCGAGTCTCGGTTCTGGAACTTTTTCTAGAACAAGCAGGAAACCCGTGCCCTCCTGGCCGCAGGAGTTGCTGAGAGGGGCCGTGTGAGCCTGGATCTGAAGTGGACAGGACACGAGGCGGAGAGAAACGGGCTCCTACAGGCATTGTTTGAACCTCCGGGCACACGCACGCTGAGAGTGTGCAATTCTGCCTGCCCGGCTTCTAGTTCAACATTTGTCAAGTGAGAAAAGGAATTCCAACTTTCCCTTAGGTCGAGAGTGGATACCAAGTGAGGGCAACGCAAGCTCAGTGAAACATAATAATAACAACACCCTTAGTGAGCATTCTCTCTGTGCCAGCATTTTCCCATGTAAGGCCCAAATGGCTCTCCAAGACAGAACTAACAGGCATCCTAACAGTCGCTGATGTCGGATTAACACCGATAATCACTATCCAGTGCCAGCTGCGGGCCGGGCCCTGTTCTCACGGCTCCAGTCCTCACAGGAGCTGCAGGAGGAGCAGACACAACGGACCGCAATCCCACTCTGCAGGTGGGCAGACTGAGGCCACAGAGACCCCGAGGGCACAGGTCTGGCCCTTGGGGAGCAGAGAAGGCTCTCAGGACAGAGGCCGTTTGAGCTCTTGCCCCGGACCTCCGTAAACTATGGACTCCCTCGTGATTGCCTCCGCACCTTTGGAACCCATATGCTTCTCTGAGGCCGTGATCCAGCCCCCACTCCCACCCCCGGATCCCGGGGTCTTCTGAGTCCTGCATTTTCACTCTCAAAGCGTTTGCTTCCCACATATTGGCCAGGCGTGCTGACCAATAGACCGCCTCTGCTTGGCTTTCGTGGGCCACAGGCCACTCAGTTCCCCGGGGCCTCGGCTCCCACCCCGGTAAGATGGGGATGGTCGTGCTTCCCCCACCAGGCGCTGCGAGCCTCCGTGTGATGAGGCGAGAACAGGCTCTGTCCGACCACGGGCGGCTTTGGGAACCCCCAAGAGCAGGAGGGCCGAGCGGCACGGTGCTCTCATCTGGTGAATGAGGGGAGCTCAGGCACTAACCGCTTCTCCTCACCCCTTCCCGGGTGCCGCCAGTCTGTCTGTCCGGTGTCCTGGGTCCCTGGTTGTTCTCAGTTCTTCATGTGCCCACTGACGTGACTCCCGCCGGGTGGGCATTACCGACAGAGGAGGGGACTGAGGCCCGGAGAAGTTAAGGTCTCACGTCCAGGCAGGGATTTGAACATGGGCGGTCTGGCTCCAGAGCCCACACTCTGTCTGGTTCAGTGGGGAGGGTAGGCATGATAATGGCTCAGCAATAAGCTGTAAGAGGCTCTTGCCTTAGTCCCTCCTGTTCCCAGGCATGCTGACGGGGCCTCACTGAGCTGGGCCATGGAAGTGCTGGGAGAGGATGCCCCGTGAGTTGGAGGAAAAGAGTAACTCTGACCTGTGTTCTATGGCGCCCCCTAGTGCTCCCCAGTGGGACTGAGCTCCCGGTGCCCAGGGCAGTACCCTGCTCCCCGGCTTCCTCCTCTGTCTCACTGGCCTGCACTCCTACTATTTCCCCAGGGATCACCTGCCAACTAAACTATTCCCGCTGCATCCTTGGTGAGGGTCTGCTGCCGGGGAGTCCCGCTGGTGACACCGTGTCTCCATGAAGTCTGTATCCCCTGAGGACCTGGCGGAGTCAGAACAGAACTGACACGTGGGTGGGATCCAGAAATGCTCGCGGCTATTTGGAAGGAGACGTCAAGACCAGGTCAATGCCTGATTCACCTTCGTCTCCCCCGTGCCTGGCCAAGTTAGTGCCCAGCACAGAGAAGGGACTCAGTTCATGTTTTGAATGAATGAATGAATGAATGAATGAAAAGGAAGGGAAGGGAAGGGAAGGGAAGGGAAGGGAAGGGAAGGGAAGGGAAGGGAAGGGAAGGAAGGAAAGAAAGAAAAGGGAGAGAAGAGAAGAGCCGAAACCAGTTTGGCTCAGTGGATAGAGCATTGGCCTGGGGACTGAAGGGTCCCAGGTTTGATTCTGGTCAAGGGCCTGTGCCTTGATTGCGGGAACATCCCCGGGGGGGGGGGGGGGGTGCAGGAGGCAGTTGGTCAGTGTTTCTCTCTCATCAATGTTTCTGGCTCTCTGTCCCTCTCCCTCTCTGTAAAAATTCAATTATATATATATATATATATATATATATATATATATATATGAAGAAGAAGAAGAAGAAGAAGAAGAGGAAGAGGAAGAGGAGGAGGAGGAGGAGGAGGAGGAGGAGAAGGAAAGGAAAGGAAAGGAAAGGAAAGGAAAGGAAAGGAAAGGAAAGGAAAGGAAAGGAAAGGAAAGGAAAGGAAAGGAAAGGAAAGGAAAGGAAAGGAAAGGAAAGGAAAGGAAGGAAAGGAAAGGAAGGAAGAGCTAAGGTGCTGACCAAGACCATGACCTCTAGTTTGGCATCTCAAGCCTGGCTTTCTAAATGTACTATGGTTTCCCATGCTAAATGCATCTCTGAAGAAGATTTCTGAGGCTGACCCCTAGCCCAGGGCCTGCTGGGAATGCGAGACCCTCCTGAAGTTGATTTCACCCACCAGGAGCGCACTGAGGTTTCATGTGCGGACGCCTGCTGCCCTCTGGTGGACAGAGTCAAAAGCAGCAGGAAGCCTTGTAAAACTGTTGTTCCCACTCCTTCCCAATGGAAAAAAGTTTTGCTTTAGTTTGCACAGCGCTTTCACAGTCTGTGTCCTGTGTGAGGCAAGGTGGGCGGGCAGGAGCCATCCCGGGCCAGGTCACTCACTGCCCGGACGAAGAAACGGGATGCGGAGAAGGTAAGCCCACGGGGAGCCAAGAACTAAAATGCAAGGCTGAGGGTTCTGAATCCAAAGCCCCATCATTCAGACTCCAAATGCCAGTCTCCACTTCTGATAATTCGAAAGAGCCGTCGTGGAGCATGGGTTAGGGCTGTGTGACCTCAGGCACCAGTGCCCTGGGATCTGGGGCTGGAACCTGGATGTCCGAGGCCTGCATTCGGAGCCGAGCCGCTGCTGCATCCCGCGGCCTCGGGCTCTCCACCTCCACGCTCTGGGGCTGCGCGGGCTGTGATGACGGAAGACCACAGACCTGGTGGCTTATAAACGAGAAACGTCTCCCGCTCTGGGGGCCGGAAGTCTGAGATCAGGCAAACTGCAGACTTGGTGTCTGGTGTGGGCCCGAGGGCCAGCTCACAGACGGCCCTTTTCTCACTCTAACCTCACACCGCGGGGGCTCTCTGGGGTCCCGATCAGATGGGCACCGATCCCACTTACGAGGTCTCTGCTCCCATGACCTAAGCCCCTCTCAGAGGTCCCACCTCCTGATTCCATCACATCAGGGGTTAGAATATGAACATACGTTTGGGGGACACAACACTCAGTCTGTAACACCCTCCCTCCCAGATGCTGAGTCTGACATCGTCCTCCCCGGATCCCCGCACCTCAGCTCTCTCGCAAGCTCATGTGCCATGCGCCCCGCATACGCTGTCATTCCGTCGCCCGCAGTCCTAGCAGCCTTCGCTCCCATTCACAGGGGGTCTCTGCCAGCTGCCACGGAGCCAGGATGTCACCCCAGACTGTGGCCACGGAGGCCACACCATGTGGCTTTGTACCACACTTCTCCCCCCCACAGTGTCCCGGGCCCCTTAGTCCTGCCCCCTGTCCAGTCACGAAACAGAGACCGAGGGCCACCACACCGACCATGACTAGCCCGGCTTTAACCCGGTCCTCATGCCCAGGCCACGCCTTTCCTCCAGCCGGAAGCCTCCACTCCGCCAGCTGGCCGGGCAAAGCAAGGGAACACCCAGACTTGAGCATGAAGACAGGTGGCAACACCCTCCGCCACTGGGGACTGGGGTACAGGGAGGGGACCCCAAATCGGGATGCTCCGGGCCCTTCTGCTCCAGAGTACAGGAAGAATACCCAGAGTGACCTAACACAGTCCTACAGTGAGAAACAGTCCGTCAGAAGATAAGGTCATGTCAAAGGCTTAACTGGGAAAGGAGGGAGGGAGGGAGGAAGGGAAGAAAGGAGGGAGGGAGGGAGAGAGGAGGAAGGGAGAAGGGAGGAAAAGAGGAAGGGGGAGGAAGGGAGGGAGGAAGGGAGGAAAGGAGAGAAGAAAGGAGGGAGGGAGGGAGGGAGAGAGGAGGAAGGGAGGAGGGAGGAAGGGGGAGGAAAGGAGGGAGGGAGGGAGGGAGAGAGGAGGAAGGGAGGAGGGAGGAAGGGAGGAAGGGGGAGGAAAGGAGGGAAGGAGGGAGGGAAGGAAAGAGGGAAGGAGGGAGGGAGGGAGGGGGGAAGGAGGGAGGGAGGGAGTCTCCAGGAGAGCCCTGGTCTGTCAGGGGACCCCCACCTCGGACCCCCAGAGCCCGCGCCTGGTGGGCTGCCCCCTGGGCTCCCAAAGGCAGGGCCCCGGGGGGGGAGAGGCGGGCGGCAGCGAGGGCTCCGGGCCCGCCCACACCCCGTCACAGCAATCGTGTTTTTATGTCTGGGCCCATGTAAGATTGTGTTTGGTAGGAGATGTAAGTGGTGCCATGAGAAAGGAAAAATGAGAAAAGGAAAAACAGGATTCGACCCAACTCCTCACAGTACAAAACATCCCGACCCGAAGGACCTGACCGAAGGACTAGTGTGCATGCACATAGGCATCACCAGGGGACCAAGACATGGGGGGGGGGGGGCGTGAGGGCATGTGCGGGGGGGGGGGTGTAGGGGGGGGCAGTGGAGGCCAGGGAAAGGAGATATATGTACTACTACTTGTAATAGTTTAAACAATAAACTTTTTAAAACAAACCCTGACCCCAGGAGATAAAAGGACGCACCGTCGCTGAGCTGGCCAGGCCACCGGGCAGTGGAAGCCGTGGGAGAACAGCCGGCACTGAGGCTGGCGGCGCGGGAGGAGATGCAAGTCACGGAACCAGCCAGCCTCTGCGAGGGGAGCTCTGAGGAGGGGCCGTGAGACGGGAGGAGGGGAGCCTGAGCTGAGCTGAAGGGTGAAGAAAGCGGGGTCTCTGGCAGTCACTGCTGCGGAGTGTGAGGCAGCTACCGGTGTGGGCCTGAGTCTCAGCTCACATCTGTGACGAGCACTCAGCACGCCCCACGAAAGGAGTTTCACTCATTTGGGGAGACGGCCTTCCCAGGTGCTGAGCTCCTGCGACTCTGAGCCCGCACCTGATCTCCTGTAACCTTCCTCCCCTGCAAAGCAAGCAGGGTCAGCCCGTCTCACAGGTGGGGGAACTGCGGCTCCGGGAGGCTCCCGGAGCTGCCCGGCGTCACACAGCTGGGAATCAGCCAGGCCGGGATTTGACCCGGAGTCCACGTGCTCCCGCCCATGCTCTTCCCACAGGCCCTGGCCGCTAAAGAGGAGCAAAAGGAGGTTGGGATTCTGAGCACAAGCCGTCAGGGCCAAGCTTGGCATCTGGAAGGTTCTTCCCTGCTGGGAAACGTAATTCCACTTAACGTGTTTGTCCCAACCATGAAAAAACACAGTTCTCTCATCACCCTCCGAGTCAAGGGCTGCACGAGAACCAGAAATGAGAGCACGTGCTGCCGGCTGGTGTGGGGAATACCAATGAGGGGGGCCGGAAAGGGGGGAAAACAGGGGAGGAAGTCCCTCCTGCCTTCTTAGTAGTGATGCTCCCCACCTGGCCAGCACACACAGACCCCATGTACATCCAGATTCACACACACACCATGCATGCACACCATGCAAAACCACACATACACATACATACACATTCACCATGGATGCACAAACATGTGCACACATGAATATACACATATGTGCACACTCACCATGCGAACACAAACACACACCAAGCCCACATGTATATTCACAGTGTGCTTACACACATGCCATGCACACACACATGCACACATGCACACATGCACACACATACATACACTTGTAGCATCACCACCAGCTTGGATCTGAGGCATGCTCATGTGGTAAAGATCCCCGGTTCTCAATGATTCCTTCCTTCTCCGCACACATGCTGCCTGTGGGCTCCGGGCAGAGACGTCAGCCCTCTGCGAACCCCACTAAGCCCAGCAGGGCTCTGGCAGAGGGAGACCTAGCGCCTGCTCAGCAGGGCAACAAAGAAAAGGTGAGCACTTGCGTCTGATGATCTAAAACAAAGTCGAATGGAGAGCAGAGCCACATCCGTGGAGGCCAGTTTTGGGGTGAGGGCTGCCCTGTGTGCTCTCTCGGCCCCCCACAAGGTCGGCTGGGTCTGGGCTCAGTCCTAGGAGAAGGGGGCCTACAGTCATGTCCTGGCTGCGGTGAAGGCACACGCAGAGCACATGGCAGAGGACACCGGTTACCAAGCAGAGGCCCGATGCCTCTGGGACGTGGCCGGTCCGTGGGGATGAGGGGCCTGTGGTGGTGGCTCCGGGGCCTCCACTGGAACAGCGGCCCTTTGGACCCACTCCTTCCCGCTAGATGTTCTCATTGGGTCACAGGCCAACAGTGCGCATGACCCACTGAGCCTCAACCTTAGCATGGTCCCTATTTATCCTGAAACGACATGCACACATCACTTGCATGTGATATACTGTGACATAATACATCGTTTACATACCATTTTTAAAAAAGGCAATTGAATGCACAAAGTGAACGATAAAAGAGAAGTGAGAAGAAAGTGGCTTTTCAACACGTGTATTCCGTCTGAGGGAACGCAGGCGCAGAGACACGGGGCGCCCGTGACATCATCAGCTATGGGTGTGGACTTGAGGGGAGGGAGAGGGTCAGAAGCCATTTCAGAGGAGGCAGGGAAATCAGAGGGGTTGGCTCTATATAAACATCGTGTCTGACTCAGTGCACGAATGTCGTGGATTTCCACCTTCCTGTGAGATGTGGGAGGCGCCTCATCGTGGGACGCCCCCGGCCCGGGGACATCAGCTTTCCTGGACTCCACCACCCGCCCCTCCCTTGTGCAGGCCCCGGGCAGAACCACCCACTCTGAGGCCAGGAAAGAGGGTGGGGACCCCAGGGGAGGGGGGGGGGCTGGCCTCCCTTGTCAGCTGGCCGGAGCCGGAGCACACAGAGCTTCCGAGTTTCCGGGGAAGAGGAGGTGGGAAGTCTGGGGGACCCTCCCTGTCTCCCCTGCCACCACCAGGCTCTGTCACCCCCACAGTCCAGAGTCACCCCCAATCTGAGGGAGCACCTCATCCTGCCCTTGACTCCCCTTCTCCCCGACACACACACATGCACACCCTCCGCCCATCCAACACAGCAGGCGTGTTGTCCCCTCGGGAATGGGCGCTGCGAGGGGCGCTGAGCCTACGGCAACCTCTCGGGCTGCAGTGAGAGGCCGCGTGCAGGTGCTCCAGCGGACAGCCCGGCAAACGTCCCAGCCAACAGCCTCATCAGCCACCAGCCTTCAGGCGACCTCCGCCCCCGCCCTGGAGCCACTGCAGCCTTCGGTTCCTCGGGGTGAGGCCCCAGGCAGCACACAGCAGAGACAAACCCTCCCCGTGATGGCCACGTCTGGATTCCTGCCCCACGGACGGGAAGTCCAGTTCCGGGATGTGAAAGTACTTCGCGCCTGGGCGCGCTCCTTGGCACGGATGGAGGGGCCGCCGATTCGAGTGCAGAGGATCGCCTGGCCCAGGGAAAGCGGAGGCCAACCCCACCCGCAGCCAGGCATCGCCTTTGCTCTGTGTGTCCTGAAGGGATGTTAGGGAGCCGAGCTGTTGCAGGTGAAACACAGGATGGAGGCCGCCAGCGGAGTTCCGGAACGACCTGTGGTTGGTGGATGGTAAGGCGGATTCTCTGGAAGGACAGACAGACAGACACGCCAGCGTCGGTAAGCAACCGTCCAAAGTAGCCAACGATGCGTGCGCTCCGAGGCCTGGGCCGTCCCCCGGGTGCGTGTGAGCGGGGCCGAGTCAGACGATGGTGCAGCTGCAGCAGTACCGCTCGGGGTAGTCGGCGGCGTACACCCGGCGGTCAGTGCCGCAGATGTAGTAGACGCTGCTCTTCCCCTGGTACCAGTAGTGCACCTCTGTGAGCGGGATCAGCTCGATGGTCTGGCGCTGAGGAGACAGGCGGCGGGGGAGCCTCAGTGTCCCGCCCCCTCCCGCCTGCGGGCTGCGGGCCTGCTCTGGGGGTGGCGTTCTGGCCGCCACCTGCCTTTCTAGCTGAGTCTCCCAGGACATTCCCACATAAGCTCTAAGCTCGGGCCCAAACCGAACCCTCTGGTTCCAGGTTCCACGCAGTGGGGGCACAGGCACCCCCGGAGGAGCAATGGGGTGTAAGGGGAGTCACCGGCCAAAGGGGACATCTTCCAGAACATTCATTTCAGGTGGGGGAGGGAGGGGAGGATGGAGAAAAGTAGAGGATAAAGCCATTTTAAACATTTTTATATTACAACAACCATGGACGTATTAGGGAGTGGTTACACAAATGGAATTGCATTTCAAGATAAACACGGACACCACAGAAATTCCAATGTTTGGTAGGCTGTTCCGTGCTATTTGCTCAGGCCCCGCCCTCTCTTACCATGGTTTTGCATCCACTCTCCTTTGAGAAAAGGCTCAAATATCCCCCTCCCTTTACAAATGGGGAAACTGAGGCCCATGGGCTCATGGGATTTCCGGTTTGGAAGATGTGAGGTCATCTCCTCGCCATCGCTGGCTGGGCCTGTTCAACGCTCAAATCTCTCCCAGCATCCTCCCCTACCCAAGAGCCGGGGACTCCCCCTTCCTCCTGCAGCGTGGTTCTGAAGTCCCTCATTCCGTGTCTGATCCATGACTCAGCAGCCTTCCAGACTGAGGGGTCCTGACTGGGACCAGCAGCGGCCTGGGTGGGGGCGCTGGCCTCCCTCGGGCACCCACCCCCATTAGCTGTTCTGTTATGACAGCCGCAGATGCGGCTGACCCAGCTCAGTTGCCCCTGGTCACTGAAGCGAAGTCCCCGGGGACACCCTGTGGGCTAGGCTTTCTGTCAAAACCCTACGTTCTCCGCACTGGCTCCGGCCCTGCCGAGACTCAGGCTTGGGACCTCAGACCGAGAGGGAGGTGGCGTGGCTGGCGTTTCCCACGAGGCTTTCTGTGGGATCCCACACTTCCTCTATCTGGAAGGGCCTCAGTTTCCTCATCTGTGAATTGGGATTAAAACTTCTCTGCCACAGGGTTGCTGAGACAACCAAATGAGACTGCGAGACGGGGACTTCTCCACGTGCCAGAAACTGGTCTCCAACTCGTAACTTTGGAAATAAAAGACCTCCCCTGACATTTTGGAACAGAAGGTTATTCACGGTGGCCACGACACGGAGATGGCCCACGTGTCCTTTGACAGATGACGGATGAAGAAGATGGAACATGTGCACAATGAAATACTACTCAGCCGTAAGAAAAGATGAAATGCTGCCGTTTGCCCCAACACGGATAGATCTTGAGAACATCATGATAAGCGAAAAAAGTCAGGTGGATAAAGTCAACAGCCACATGATTTCACTCATAATGTGGGACATAAAACTGAAATCAACAAATAAAACACTCATAGACACAAACAACAGTATGGTGATGATCAGAGGGGGGTGCGGAGGGGATATTGAAGAGGGTAAATACATGTTTGATGGAAGGAGACGAGACTTTGGGTGGTGAGCACGCAATGCAATCAGCATGCAGATGTATTAGAACTGTACACTTGGAACCTACATAATCTCATTAACAAGTCATTCCAATAAATTTAAAACTATTTTAGAAAAGAAAAAGAAAGTTGTCTCATCCTTACAAACCTCCACGGGGCCATTTTAGCATTTCTTTTTCCACAGGCGAGAAACCTAGCTTCAGTGCACAAGAGCCAGGATCTGAGCCCACTCTGCAAGGCTCAGGACCCCTGACAAACCCCTTCCCAGAGCTGGCACTGGGCATTCCCTGTCCAAACCTCACCCTCCCATCCAGCAGCTTCCCGCCAGCTGCTAGGAAGCCTAAAGCCACTCCTGGGGACACGGCGGGCACCACTGCCATCTACTGGCCACTAGGATGCAGCACCAAGGCAAGCCTAGCCCCGGGGATGTGGACAGCACCACTGCCACCTAGTGGCCACAGGGACACAGCACCAAGGCAGCCCTAGCCCGGCTGCCACCCCTGCCCCGGGATGCTTGGGGAAGACAGGCTGGGACTGGGGAAATGCCCTGGGTTCCCACCCCGCCTACCACCCTGGATTTCAGATTTCCCTTCCGCTCTGAATATCGGGGAGGTTTGGGTCAAAAATCACACTGAGCCACATCCCTGCTCGAAACCCTGCAATAGCTTCCTGTCACTCTCGGCAGAACAATCCAAACCTGTCACCGCGGACTGTGGGGCCCGTCCCGCTCGCTGCCCCGGCCACACTGGCCCAGCTCTGCCCCCAGTCCACCTCGTGTTCCTCAGTCTGGGGCTCCCTCCCTCCCTGCCTTCTCAGGAAGGAGCCCGGGCAGCCGGGAACCTCCTTTTCCTCCTCCCTTTCCTCCCCTCCTGGCCCAGAAGCGGCCAGGCCCCAAGCGCTCACCTGCTGAAGGACGCGGGCTCTGGAGGCCAGGGTGGCGGCGCTGTGCTGGGCAATGCCCCGCTGGGAGGCCAGCGAGATCTCCCGCAGCGGGAAGTCCGCGAGGGGGTACACCTGGGGAGACACACGCACCTCCTCGCTGCTCTGACCAAGCGCCAGCACCTGGAGCCCTGGCAATGGGTTTCAGGTGGACGGAGCGAGCCCAATTGGGAAGGGCCCGAGGGAGGCCACGCAGCGAGCGGGCAGGGTGGCTGAAGCCTCCAGACCCTCGATGGCCCACATCCTGTTGGGAATGGCACGGAAAGGGGGCCGAGGACCCAGCACTCCTCACCGCAGCCCACGGGTCCCCAGCAAGCCCCTGAGGCTGCTGGGGGGGGCGGGGGCGTGCAGGTTCCTAGGGGCATGGCGCCTGCCAGGAGCCTGGAGGAGGCGCGGCGATGGGGCGGAGAAAGGAGGCTGAGAAATACTGCTCAGCCACAGGAAGAAGGGAGACCTGGCATTCCCACGTTGAGGGGATTATGCCAAGTGAAATAAGTCAGACAGGAAGACAAGTACCGATGTTCTTACTTGAATGTGGAATCTAGTAAGCAAAGCGACCAGACTCATAGACACAGAGAACAGATTGACGGTTGCCAGAGGCGGGTGAGGGGTGGAGGAAGGGGGTGAGAGAGGGTCAAGAGACACACACTTGCGGTTATAAAGTAAGTCCCAGGAACGTAATGAACAGCGTGGTGGCTGTCGTAAATAATACTGTGTTGGATACATGAGAGTTGCTGAGAGAATAGATCTTAAAAGTTCTCGTTATAAGGGGAAAAAAAGTTAGATAACTATGTGTGGTGCTGGATGTTAACTAGACTTCTCGTGGTGATCATTTCACAATATAGACGTATATCCAACCATCGTGTTGTATACCTGAGGGCTAATCTAATGATATATGTCAATTATCTCTCAATTTTTTAAAAATGCGTAGGACGGAGTGAAAGAAGCCAATCTAGGAAGGTCACGATACTGTAAGGAAGAGCGAAAGAAAGAAGAAACAAAAGGAGGCTGAGCGCCTGACCCCCTCAGAGCAGTCAGCACGAGGACCCCGCTCTGGCCTCCCAGGGCAGAGCTCGGCCGAGGCCACAGCAGGGCTGGCTAACGCTTCCGTAAGGGCCGCGGCGTCTACACGCAGGCTCCGCGGGCCATCACCCTCGGTCCCAACTACTCTGCCCCCGCAGCGCAAAGCCAGCCACAGACAACGCCTAAACCAACGGCATGGCTATGTTCCAATAAAACTTTATTGACAAGGGCAGGACAAGGGCCTGGAGTTTGACAGCCCCTGGCCCACAGGACCCTCCCTGACCTGGCTGCTGGCACAGCTCGTGTCTTAGCTCCTCGCTCCACCTGGCTCTCTGCCCTCCAGCACCCCTGCTCTGCCGCTCTGCCAGGCCTCTGCAAACTGTTCCCTCTGCCGGACACCCCTACTGTCACCCCCTGTCCCGCCCCCCCACCTCCCTACACTTCCGGCCTCCTCACCTGGCTGCGCATTTCTCAGTGACCCTTGCTGCCTTCTGACACTGTGGCCCATGCTCTCTTCCCCCACCCCAGACTGTGACATCTCCGAGGCGGGGATGTTGTTGGACAGTAGCCCCAGCGCTCAGGATGCTGCCTCAACAGGAGGGGGGTCCCCAAGGTTGTGGAAGGAGGAAGGAAGGAAAAAGAGAGGGGAAGGGAAAAGGGAGGAAGGGTCTGGTATGTGACATTCAAGGAGGACTGGCCCGTGGGGTCCCCGAGGCCTCTGGCCTGACCAGGCGGCTCTCGTGTCCCCCCCCCCCCCGCCTGTCCTTCTAGAGCAGGGGTGGGGAACCTCCTTGCTGCCGAGGGCCATTGGATACTTATCACATCACCTGTGGGCCATATAGAATTATCATCTTAAAAATTAGCCTGCTATGCCGAAAACTGGTTTGGCTCAATGGACAGAGCGTCAGCCTGGGGACTGAAGGGTCCCAGGTTCGATTCCGGTCAAGAGCATGTACCTTGGTTGCGGGCACATCCCCAGTAGGGGGTGTGCAAGAGGCAGCTGGTCGATGATTCTCTCTCATTGATGTTTCTAACTCTCTATCCCTCTCTCTTCCTCTCTGTAAAAAAAAAATCAATTAAAAAAATCAATAAAATATATTTTAAAAAATTAGCCTGCTATATTTGGGCAAACATATAATTAACTCACCCCTAATGGCTGGGCAGGGCCAGACCACATGATTTCACGGCCGTAAAGGGCCCGAAGGCTGGACGTGCCCCCTTCCCCCCCCACCCCGCCCCCGTTCTAAATGAATGCAGTGCCCACTGAAGAGCCAGAAGAGCCAGAGGTGCGCAGCTGGGGGTGCTGCTTGCAAACCCTCCTTACCGTCGTGTTTTCATCCTTAAAGAGGTTCTCTCCTTTGGCTTTGGCTAGGAGCTGCGCGGGGCAGTTCAGCCGGCGCTCGGACACAAACTCAAACAGGCTGTTCTTCCTGCGGGTGAAGCCAGTGGGGGCGGCGAGGACGTGGGTGTGGGGTCGGGCAGGCCTGGGCCGCAGGGGCCGGGCAGGCTCTTGACCTCCCTGGGCCAGCGCGGTCAGCTGTGCACTGGGCAGCCAGGCAGGTGCCCGCAGCTCACGTCACCCTTCCCTGGGCGCACCTCGCAAAGTGCCCCCCGGGGGAACCCCTTAAGGCCTGGAGCCTTCCCTGACCTGGGCAGTTAGGACCCAGACGGGGACGCCAGGGGCGGAGAGGCTGCGGCACTCGGAGGTGGTGACGTGGGCGGGTGAAGTCGGTCTGTTCTAAAGCCGTAGGCGGCCCGCCACCCTGCACCTCTTCCAGGGATCTCTCTCTCTCTCTCTCTCTCTCTCTCTCTCTCTCTCTCTCTCTCTCTCTCTCTCTCTCTCCCCTTCCCTGGTAGCTTTAAGCCCTTCCACACGCATCCCCTCCCCACCACCACCTCCCCGGAGGGTCCCTGCAGCGTGTGCACAAGCCCCAACCACGTGGTCCCTCTGCAGAAACCAGTTCAGGCCACGGCACGGGGCCACGCACGGAGACACGGCCACGTACCACACGATGACCAGCTGGACAAAGTGCAGCAGCTTCTTCTCCCCCTTGCAGGTGGCGCAGGTCTTGTTGCCCCGCCCCGAGCACGTGCTGCACCTGCAAGGGACACGGCGTCGGTGCCGCCCACACACGCCTGGGCCCGGGTGGCTGCCGGGGGCCCCGCCCCCCGCCCTGGTTCACGGAGGGGACTGTGCTGGGCGTGGGCTGCCCCCGCCTCCCCGCCATCTAGACCTCTTTCTTCCCGAGGCAGCGCCCCAACTCCCTGTGGAGACCACCCTCCTCCCACCCCGCCTCGAGGGTCCACGGGCTTGCCCACCCCGTCTATGACCAGCTCTGTCCATCTCCCTGGCCCAGTGGCTGACACAAAGATGGGCACGTGACCCAGGGAAATGTCATGAGATCCACCCTAGAATTTCTACCGGAATTTTCGGGAAAGGGACATCCTCTCCTAATGCGGTTCCTAAACGAGGAGCTGCTGATGGTCCCCTCTGCCATAAGAGACAGCTTGTCTGAGACTAAAACCATCACAAAGGAAAGCATAAACAGATTCCCAAAGAGGTTGTTTAAGCCAGGGGTGGGCAAATTTTTTGACTCTAGGGCCACCATGGGTTCTTAAACTGGACCGGAGGGCCGGAACAAAAGCAGCCTGACCATGCTGGCACTCTCATCTTGGGCTGCTGGTGAAGGAGCGGAGGGAAGAGCAAGAGAACCCTCTGCTCTTTTGGCTCCGCTGGCCGGATCGAACAGCCGAACGGGCCGGATCCAGCCCGCGGGCCGTAGTTTGCCCACGGCTGGTCAGCACCTGGATCCAGCTGTACCCAAAACCTTCCCAGAAATCTATTCCTGGGTGTTCCTGGCCGGTAGGACCATACATTTCCGTTTTTGCTGAAGCCAGTGTGAACTGGGTTTCTTTCACTTGTAAATGAAAAACACCTGAGTTTCTTTCCTCATCAAAAACCTTCTTTACCATCACGGGGGGGCGGGTCAGCTAGAGCGTCACCACCGGGCTTGTTAGAAGGACGGCCTGGGCCTTAAGGAGCTAAAAGTGTCTTTAACCAACACAGCTTTGAATAATGTCACTCCCCGTGGTTTCCTGTTCCCCTTTAAAGATTTATGAATACATTAAAGGCCCTGGTTTACAAAATGCAATGGCCCGCTGTCTGCAAAGCCCTGTGCGCAGAGATGCCGCTTTGTTGGTTGTCTAGTCAATCAACCAGCCTTCCCGGATGCCCCCGGTCGCCCTGCAGTGAGTTCAGAGCTCGGGGCTGCCCAGGCCCCGGCCCAGGCCCTCGAGGGTCCAGAACCTCAGCTTTGGCTGCTAGTCTGCGAACACTCCCCGCCCCGCCCCGGCCCGAGCGGGAACAGGTCTCCTCCTCACTTCCCCCTCCCTCCCGCAGCGCCCTGCCCCTCACCCCGGACCCACTGCTTGAGGAGCTCCAGTCTTGTCAGAACGTCAGGCCTCCCTCAGGAACAGCCCGCCCTCCACAGACCCATACCCACTGGGCCCTGGGCCCCAGGAGAGACAGGCAGACCGGGAGCCGGGCCGCCTTCCGAGGGGCGGACAGTGAAAGCCAGGGAGACCCGCTCCTACCTGTGCCTGCCCGACCCCGAGCACAGCTGGCACCGCCCGGGCTGCCTGGCTCTGCGCTTGGCTCCGCTGCAGGAGGGGCACCTCACCTGCGGGCACAGGGGCACACGGGCCTCAGGACCGGCCGGCAGGGAGGCGGGGCAGAGGGACTCCCGCCCGCGGTCACACCCCGGCCCGGTGGCTCTGAGCAGCCCTTCCTCTCCCTGGGCCTCTTCCCTCCGCCTGGGAAAGGGGAGGGCAGCGCGGCGTGGTCTTGGGACCCTTCCAGGGGCTCTCCGTCCTCCGTGCCTGGGGCAGCAGCCTCCCTGCAATCCCTGGACTGTCCCCTAACCAAGCAGCCATGGCAGAGGGAGCAGGAGAGGGGCAGGTGGCCGAGGGACCTGGTGTCAGACACGGGGTCTCACCCAAGGTGGCTCAGCGCAGGCGCTAGGGACACTCCAGGGGGAGCCTGAGAGAGAGGCGGGAGCAGGAGGGGATGTAGAGGAGGGGGAGGAGAAGAAGGAGATGAAGAGGAGCAGGGGTGGAGGAAGGCACAGAAATGACCTCGGGGAGGAGGCGAACAGCAGGAGTGAAGGCACAGAACGGACTGGGCAGGCGTGGCCACAGCCGGCCCCACACAGTGTTCAGGCGGGCAGAGGTGTGGGCACACAGCAGGCGGGAGAATGGCAGGCAGGCGGAGGGAGGGTGGAGGGAGACACCGCTCAGAGTGACAGTGGTCAGCATGTGCCCAGGGGATTAGGTGTCAATGGGAGAGCTGTGCACAGGTGAGGTGTGACTCCTGGGACCGAGAGTAGCCCCGGAAGTGTGTCCAGGAGGGCTGATGACGCCAGAGCCTGGCTGTGTGCGTAGGGGCCCGCCCGGGGTGGTCAGTGTCCCCTCTCCCCCACCAAAACTTACACCCACCAGAGCCTCAGAATGCGACCTCATTCGGAACTGGTCTTCGCAGACTGATTAGTTAAAATGAGGTCAGCCTGGACTAGGTGGGCCCTACACCCAATGCCAGCGTCTTTGTGAGGAGGCCAGGAGGACGCAGGGACGCCCGGGGAGATGGCCGTGGAGGACGGGGCAGAGACGGGAAGGATGCAGCCACAAGCCAAGGACGCTCAGGAGTGCCAGCGGCTTCCCGAAGCTCAGGCGGCGGCTCCTCCCTCGGAGCCTCCGGAAGGGACCGCCCTGCCGACACCCTGATGCTGGACTTCCAGCCCAGGACGGTGCGAGAATGAATGCCTGCTATCCTGGGGCAGTGGTCGGCAAACTCATTAGTCATCAGAGCCAAATGTCAACAGGACAACCATTGAAATTTCTTTTGAGAGCAAAATTTTTTAAACTTAAATTTCTTCTAATGCCACTTCTTCTAAACAAACTCGCCCAGGCTGTGGTATTTTGTGGACGAGCCACACTCAAGGGGCCAAAGAACCGCATGTGGCTCCTGAGCTTCCCTCGGAAACTGGAAGCTCTATGATCGTGACCTTCTCGGCCCCCATCACTCTACTATCAGGGACAGGGTTGGAAGGACCCAGGCCTTAGTCCTCTTGCTGGGCCTAGAGCCAAGCAGGTACTCAATGGATGCTCACAGATGAGTGAGAAAAAAGAGCAAAATTAAAATCATAATCCATCCAAGTGGAAAGGGCCCATAGAGACTACCTGATATAATGTTCCCCTCTTACAGGTGGGAAAGCGGAGGTCCGGCCAGGGGAATGGCTCGCCTGGGGTCCCACTGTGAGGAGCCTCTGCCCCAGGGGGCTCCTCCGCCCACACCACACTCACCATGGGCCACACAGACTCACCATGGAGGCCCCGTGGCAGCCGCTGCACTTGTAGTGTCCCCGCCCGTGGCACTTGTGGCATTCCTGAGGGAGAAACACTTTCCTCGGGTCCAGTTTTCTCAGTCACCTGCCGTTTCGCCACCCCTACCCCCACCCCCACCCCTGTGTCACCATCCCAAACAGAGGTGCAGCTATTCAGAGCCAGAGGGGATGACGGCCTTTCCCACTGACCCAAGGGCCATGAACTCCCAGGGCCCAGGAGAGCCTCGGGGCCCAGCCGGTCCGTCCCGGGTGCTGTGACGGGACCTGCTCTCCCCGCCCCACGTCCTCACTCACGCCCAGGCTGAGCCGCCAAGGCCCCTGTCCTTCGCCCACCGAGCGGCTAAGGGTGCTCTGGGAACAGGAGCCGTGAAAAATGGACAGCATTTTTGTGAGCTAGCTACTGGACTTGAATCACTGGTCAAAAAAAACAATGGAACGCTCCATTGAGCTCTCGGCGTCCTCCACCTCGCAGCTCGAGGAAAACACACGGGCAAACCGCAGGCCTGAATCCAGGTCCCCAGTGGAGACGAGGCAGGTAGTCAGCTGAGACACCACATGAGGGTCTCGGCCGTGCTCCTGTCCTAGGTTCAGCTACCCTTGCTTTGTGGCATGATTAAGTTCCTGCGAAACAGGAGAGAAGTGAAATCCTGTCCCCCTACTAACTTCCACACATTTTCCCTGTATGTTCCCTTCCGCACTTCATTCCTTCATTCTCCATTGGGCCACAGGGGGTGGGGCGGGGTGGGGACCGATAAAGGCTCAGAGGGTTTAGGAATGTGAATGCTCACCATTTAAAGCTGGGGACAGATTGTGTGAATGGGAACGTTCTTTTGCTGCGTGAGTAGACAGCCAAGAAATAAACCCGCAGCCCGGATTTGGGGTTTCCCTTCCAGAAGGCTCGTGCTTCCGGAAACCTACAGTCTCGGAAAAACCAGCCCGGGAGAAGCGGGTGTTGTGACAATCGCGTTACCTTGACCAGCGACGAGTGCGGGACCTGGAACTTCCTGGTTTCCTCCTGGAACATCGGGGGGACCTGGACCTTGATGTCCCAGAGCTTGGGGGAGGTCCCTCTTCTCGGCCCGTCCACCACGTGGTCTGACACAGAGGCGATCGTTGTAACAACAGCCAACAGAGACCAATGGAGCTTTCATTTAGTCGCCAGATAGTACGGGCCTTCCTTTGGGGCCAGGCATAGGCGAGACCAGGGGTGGGCAAACTTTTTGACTCGAAGGCCACCATGGGTTCTTAAACTGGACCGGAGGGCCGGAACAAAAGCAACCTGACCACGCCGGCACTCTCATCTTGGGCTGCTGGTGAAGGAGCGGAGGGGAGAGCAAGAGAACACTCCGCTCTTTCGGCTCTGCGGGCCGGATAGAACAGCCAAACGGCTGGATCCGGCCCGCAGGCCGTAGTTTGCCCACGGCTGGGCTAGACCCTGGTATTCCCAGGAAGGGTAGATAGGGGTCCCCCGGAGTTCGTAGCGAAGCACCCAAGCTTTGGGGTTGAAGAGTCTTGGGTTTGACTCCTGATTCTTCTACTTCCCAGCTGTGTAACACGAGGCAAGTTGCCTGACCTCTCTGACCTTCAACTGTCTCTTCTCTAAAATGGGGATAACTTCCCCCTTACCACAGGGGGCGCAGTGACAATTACTCGGAGGGCATCTACGTGCTAGCACGGGGCGGCACAGGCTGGGGCGCAATACACAAGAGCTATTACCCCTGTCGTCTCCTCCCCACCAGCTTCTTCCTCTTCTGCTCAAGGGGACAGACAGACACAGCTACAACCCGAGGGTGAGCACTTGGGCCAAGAATCACATGAAGGGCTCCGAGATCCCAAAAGACCCCTCATTCTGCCGGGGACCAACGTGGTGGGAGAAGAAGTGCCGAAAGGCTTCAGAAAAGAGGCAACTTGTGAGCTGAGACTTGAGGGTTGAAGCAAAGTGGTCAGCAGAGAAAAAGGTAGGGTGTGGGGCTTCCCAGACAGAACCCAGAGCCTCAGCGGGGTTGGGCTCAGTGAACGGGGACGTGGGGGGCAGCAGACGCACTGCCCGTGCCATCTCCCCGTGGCAGCACCAGCCTCGGCCAACGGCAAATAAACGCAAGGCCTTCTCAGGACCTCTCTAACCGCTTTCTGGGCAGCAAGCAGTTTCTGAGACCAGCACGGGGAAGTAAGTCTCTGTGAAGAAAGCCCTCCCTCTCATTTTGCAGGAGATGGGGAAACCGAGGCTGGAGCAGAGCACCACATTCAGGTTAGGGCTAAGACTACTCCCCTCCCCGCCAGATTTGCCCCCAACGACACCCATTGCAGACAACTCACTAGTGAAGGGTTGAAATGTCCATTCACTTATCCTGGATTCGCTGAAAGTCTCCAGTCGATACTGCAGAGAAAAAGACATCCTGTCCACCACATACTCCGGGCTCCTTAGGAATACTGAGCGCTGTGCAATGTGGGGAACCCAAGGGTCCCACACACCGCGCGGGGCTGCTCAGAGCGGGCTGCCTGCCAACAGCGACTTCTGTTCCGGCCGCCCCGGCACGTCCGAGGGAGGTCACCGGGCCCAGGAAATCTCCGACAGGCTCACGACGGGGCGATTTCAGTCCCCCATTTCCTTACACGAGGAATGTTCTACGAGGCAAGTTTTGGAGCAGCGCTGCCTCTGGCAAGATGGGGCCCCTGGAATCCATCCGCTGCCCTGAGGATCCCTTCTGGAGGAACGGACCTGCCTGACGCCAACACCCCCCTTGATCCTCGTCCACAGGATCACACAGCGGAGAAGTGTCGTGGACACCACGTGGCTCCTCCTTCCCCATGGGAGGAAACCGAGACCCAGAGAAGTCAGCGGACTCGCCCAAGACCACACAGCTACACCGAGGCCTCTCTCCCCAGATCCCTGCTCCAACCAGTCCCTGCCAGTCCTTACCCTGCAAACACACACCAGACTGGCCTCTTACCCTGCACATGGCCCCCCAGGCCAGCCCCTTACTCTGCACACGCCCCCCCAGGTCGACCCCTTACCCTGCACATGGCCCCCCAATCCAGCCCCTTACCCTGCACTGGGCCCCCCAGGCCGGCCTCTTACCCTGCACAGGGCCCCCCAATCCAGCCCCTTACCCTGCACACGGCCCCCCCAGGCCGGCCCCTTACTCTGCACACGGCCCCCAGGCCGACCCCTAACCTTGCACACGACCCCCAGGCCAGCCCCTTACCCGGCACAGCATCTGTTGCTTCATCTGCTGGATGACCAGGTCCCTGGCAGCTGAGCGGCCGTAGCAGCATTTGGAGCTCACGAAGCTGAGGAGGGCTTCCCGCGCCACCTCCTCCGTCACCATGGGCACTCTGCTGGGGACAGAGCAGAGGGGCAGGGCGTCCGGGGAGGCCCTCACAGACCCCAGGGTGGGAAAGCGCTCAGGAGTCCCTCCATGGAGGTGTGTCAGCAAAGGGGTCCGTGGGCACCGATTCCCCGGGGGGGACAATGACGGTAACACTGAGTTACTGACGTGTGAGCTCAGGAGTCGGCTGATAGAATCTCATAAGTAAAAATAAGAAGATACTTAAAGATGAATTATGCCAGTGTGAGGTGAGGGAATGGGCAGCCAGAGAGGGCACCACAGCTAAGGGGGCGGGGCTAGCGGGGTCCCTGCCCCCAGGAGCCAGAGGAGCTGTGAGCCCCCTCACGGGAGGGCCGTAGCCAGGACCCAGCCGGAGCCAGTGACTCGCCATGAGCTGGGCCAGAGCGCAGCCAGGGGGAGGCAGACCCTCCTCGGCCTGCTCTCTGGACCCGGCCCCCTCCTGCTGCGAAGCTCTTTGCTGAGGCCCAGCTGCCAGGTCCCCTCCTCCAGAAGCCCTCCCGCCAACCTCTCCTCCTTCCTCCCCGCCCACAGCGTCACATGTGTCTGCACAGCAGCCCAGCTCCCGTGTCAGCCCCTCTCCTGCGCATTGCACTCCAGCCTCCGGCCCTGGCTGCCTGCAGAGGCTGAAGGCTTGTGCCCCGTGCCCTCCCACCCCTCCCAACAGGGAGGAGAGGTGGCCGAGGGGAGGCCCTCCAGGCTCCCCCTCTCTGGGCACAGAGCCGGCCTAACCCTGGAACTCCGCCCCAGTCCTCGCAAAACAAGGAGGGTGTGGGCCTCTCCAGGGAGCAGCTGGCTTTTCTGCAAAGGGCCGGAGAGGAAATATTTCAGGCTTCGCCTCTGACAGATGGAGGCCGGCTAGTCTGGGTCTCAACCGCTCACCTCTGCCTTTGCAGTGGGAACGCAGCAAGTGAGACAGAGGAGCCGAAACCGGGTTGGCTCAGTGGTAGAGCGTCGGTCTGCGGACTGAAAGGTCCCGGGTTCGATTCCGGCCAAGGGCATGCACATTGGTTGCGGGCACATCCCCAGTGGGGGGTGTGCAAGAGGCAGCTGGTCGATGTTTCTCTCTCATTGACGTTTCTAGCTCTCTATCTTTCTCCCTTTCTCTCTGAAAAAATATTAATAAAATATATATTAAGAAAGAAAGAAAGAAAGAAAGAAAGAAAGAAAGAAAGAGAGAGAGAGAGAGAGAGAGAGGAGAGGGCTGCGTTCCAATGAAACTCGATTCACAAAAGCAGGCGGTGGGCTGGGTTTGGCCCCAGGGCCATAGTTTGCAACTATGGTTTTCAACTCTGGTTTGGTAGCCAAACAGCCTGCAGGGCATGGTAAGATACAGACCCCCAGGCCTCACCCCTGGATCCTGATGGGATGTTGGGGTTGAGATCTGTGGCCGGGGGGGCTTTTGGGGGTGAGGGTGATGGAGAGGTCTACCATCACCAGTGACCCTGTGTGACGGCTCTGGAAGGGTCACCAGGTCACAGCTGCCGCTCACCTGTGTTCCAGGATCGAGGACCAGCATGGTTGTTCCTGGGGTCTCCGCGGGGCCTCCAGAGGCGGGAAGAAGATCTGCTGTCCTGGAAGAGAGGGCGGGGTCAGGGTTTGCTCAAAGAAACAGACACCTGTGGTGAAAGCAGGAAAGACGGGCAAATGGGGGGGGGGGGAGGGCAGATGAAGAAAAGAATGATGGGTCCCAGGTCAGGATCATCTGTCTTACAGGGTCATGGGATGCTCGTGGACACAGGGCTAATGCCCAAGTCCTCTCATTCCCTCCCAACAGCGACAAGGGCCTTCCCGGGCCCCCAGAGGAAAGGGGAGCTATCCAGCACCAACCCGTTCCAGAGATGTGCCCCCAACCAGCAGAAGCCCCGGGAGGAGGGCGTAGGAACCAAGACCCCACAGACTCACCGCCCCCTTGAAAAAGGCAGTCGTAGCTGGGCAGCCTCTCCAGGAGCTCCACGGGGGGCACCAGGGGGCTCTCGGCCTCGAAGCTGAGGTCGGCGGCACCTGCAGAGAGATGGGTGGTCCTGAGCCTTAGGGGGGAAGCGTCTACGGTGACTTCACGGGAAGCTGACAAGTGAGGGCAGGCACATTACTACCGTGTTTCCCCAAAAATAAGACATCCTCCGAAAATAAGACCTACTTCATAGAAACATAATACATCCCCTGAAAATAAGACCTAGCGCATCTTTGGGAGCAAAAATTAATATAAGACACAGTCTTATTTTGGGGGAAACAGGGTAATAGCCTCACCTTAATCAAGCCTGGCTCTCTCTGGCACCCTCAGGAGGCAGAACACATCTGCAGGGTGAGAGGAGTGCGTGCGGGCGGGATGGCTGCAGCAGTAAAAATAAGGATGGGAAAACCTTGAGAATGGCAGCTCCTGGTTGAAGGCCACCTGCTCTGTGCATCGCCATGACAGGTGCTTCATAAACATAGTCATAGGCCACCACCCTAGACATAGATACTGAGTTACAGATGGTCACACTTCCTTAAGGCCTCTTTCTTTCTCTTTGAAACATGGGTCTATGTCTCTTCCCCTTGAACTTGGCCAGTTCAAGACCATAGGAGCACAAGGGAAGTGATGGAGTGAAAGCAGTGTCTACTTCTGGTCTCTAGGAGCAGTCCCTCTTGAGCCCTGAGCTGTCTGTCCTGTAAGAAATCAGACCACCCCACTAGTCAGACCACGTGGAGATGCCCTAAGAATACATGGAGAGAGCCAAGTGGAGCCCAGCCTCCCAGCCACCCCGGCCAAGCCACCCGGCAAATGAGAGAAGCCATCTGGGACCGTCCAGGCCTGGCCAAGCTGCCCACTAAATACCACTGAGTGACCTATTCTGTTCGGACAACATGGCTGTGTCACTCCCCACAACTCCCACCAGCTCCTTTGTTGAAACCCTAACTGCCCACTGGAATGGTATCTGCAGATGGGCCTACGGGGGGTGGTTATTTCTAGATGAGGTCATGAGGGCAGAGCCCCCGTGATGGGACTAGTGTCCTTACAAAAAGAGAAAGAAACGAAGGTGTTCTCTGTCTGGCATATGAGCATTCAGAGAGAAGGCAGCTGTCTACAAGCCAGAAGTGAGTCCTCACCAGACACCAGATCTGCCAGGACCTTGATCTTGGGCTTTCTAGCGTCCAGAACTAAAAGGACTAAATGTTTGTTAATATGTTTGTTACACAGCTTCCTGTGATGGACAGTCTTCGCTCTGGGACTCCCCACAGACATGAGCAAAGGGCCCTGAGCTGCCATGTAGCTGGACCCACCCCATGTTGTGAGGCTCCTTCTGCTAGTGCTCCTTCTTCCCACTTCCCTCTTACACGTCTGACCTGCCCTGAGGTCTGAAGGCTGTCCCTGCCTCCACCTGCTCCCTCTCCCCTTTTCCCTTCACAGGTGCCCCTTACAGACCTCTGGCACATCTAGCGCCATCTTGATTGTGTGCCTGTTGCATGACCCCAAATTAAATGTCTGATCAAATAGAGCAGGCTAAGTTGATAATTTTATATGACCCAAGAATCCTATCTAATAAAAGAGAAACATGCAAATTGACCATACCTCTGCTACAATCACAAGCGACACCCACCAGCCAACCAGGAGTGAGTATGCAAATGAATCCAACCAAGATGTTGGTGACCATGGAGCTGGAGCAAGCAGGAGGCTTGGGTTGCCTGGTGATGGAAGAAGCCAAGCTTCCCCACCCTGGCCTCTGCTCAAGGCTACAAAGTTTCAATTATAAAAGATAACTAAATCCCAGATACCTGCTTCCAGCCTATGCTTGTGTCACAAGAAGGCATGACCGGCCTGCAAACCACCACATGCCCCTTGCTCAGACAGCCCCATGCTCCAAGGGAACCCTCACCCTGATCCAGACACCATTCAGGGCAAACCAGCCGGCCCCTACCCATGCACCAGGCCTCTATCCTATCTAATAAAAGAGCAATATGTAAATTTACTGTCACTCCAACACACAAGATGGCTGCCCCATGTGGTCAAAGATGGCTGCCCCAGTGTGGACACAAGATGGCTGCCACAAGATGGCCAGCAGGGGAAGGCAGTTGGGAGGAACCAGGACTGCAAGGGAGGGCAGTTGGGGGTGATCAAGCCTGCAGGGAAGGGCAGTTGGAAGTGACTAGGCCAGCAGAGGAGAGCAGTTGGGGGGGAACCAGGCCTGCAGGGGAGGGCAGTTTGGGGTGATCAGGTTGACAGGGGAGGGCAGTTAGGGGTGACCAAGCTGGCAGAGGAGGGCAGTTGGGGGCAAACGGGCTGGCAGGGGAGCAGTTAGGCATCAATCAAGCTGGCAGGGGAGTGGTTAGGGGGTGATCAGGCTGGCAGGCAGAAGTGGTTAGGGGCAATCAGGAAGGCAGGCAGGCGAGCAGTTGAGAGCCAGCATTCCTGGATTGTGAGAGGGATGTCTGACTGCCCGTTTAGGCCCGATCCTAATGGGATTAGGCCTAAATGATCAGTTGGACATCCTTCAAGGGGTCCCAGATTGGAGAGGGGGCAGGCTGGGCTGAGGGACACCCCTCCCCCATGCACGAATTTCATTCATGCACTGGGCCTCTAGTGATGTTATAAATATCCAAATGACCCTTGGCAGAAAAACGTTCCCACCCCTGTTTTAAAGGAAGTACTGGCTTAAGCTCCTGCTCTGGGACATCCAAATTATAAATGTCCCTTCTTCCTTTTCACACATGAAAGTAAAGGAAATGCCTTAGGAGTTCTAACTCAGAAACATGGAGCTCACCATAGACCTATAGGATATTACAGTCAGCAACTAGACTGAGTAGCAAAAGGGCTCCCTCCCTGAATGAGGGTGATGCCTGCTACAGCCATGTTCTATAAACAGACAGAAGAGACAGTAATGGGTTCTCCTTTAACCGTTTATGTTCCTCGTTCTGTTGAATCTTTGCTGAACTCTCAGCACACTCAACACTTCTCTATCAGTTAACTGGCTTCTTATTAAATGCTCCTGCTTTCTGCACCTAATCTTAATTCTGCAGCTTTATTACCCTCTTTACAGAATGAAAACACCTACAATTGTGTTTTGCTTACTTACACCTTTTTGCTTCTAGGAATAATTTACAAGAAACTCCTAATGACAATGCTGACTTAATTTGGTTCACAGATCTTATCCAAAGGGTGAACAGGGACATTTCCAAGTTGGATATGCAATAACTTTCACAGTGGATATAACTGAAAGTTCTTATCTACCTGACATAAGATCTGCCCAGCAAGCCAAATTAACTGCTCTAACTTGGGCTTGTCAGTTGGCCAAAGATCAAGTAGCCGATATTTTTACACTGATAGCCACTATGCATTTGATGTAGCTCAGGATTCTGGAATGTCATGGAAGCAGTGAGGCCTCTTAACTTCCTCAGGAAAGCCCATAAAAATGGAAAGTGAGGGGAGGGGATCTACAGGGGTGGGAGCATCTGTAATACTTTCAACAATAAAGGTACTTTTTTTTTTAAATAGGAAACTGGTTGCAGAATTTGTAGATGCTATTCAGCAACCAAAACAATTGGCAATTATCAAAACTCCAGGGAATTCTAAAGCTACCACCATGAGCAAAAGGAAACCATTCCACGGATGCTGTAACTTAGCAGGCAGCATTGAACAGTCAAGTTATCCAGGCCTGAGAATGTTCTTTGCTTTCTATTAAATCAATAAAAGATTATCTTTCCCGCTATCAACAGATAGCTACAGAGGAAGACAAGGGAACATGGCAACAAAAAGGGGGAACCTTTGACCCAGAAAGACGGATATGGCTTGGACCCAATCAGAAACCTATTTTACCTAGAGGGGCCCAACTCCCTATACTTCAGCATGCGCCTGAGCTAACACATTGGGGTCCTGAAAAGATTACCTCAGGGAGTAAACAGTATTACTGAAAGCCTTCTCCTGCTGTAGCTCATGATGTGTACGGCAGATGTTCTCTGTCCAAAATAACCCAGGAAAACCACTGCAGGGATCCCAAGGGCATTTCCCACTTAACTTGGGGCCATCTGAAGTGTGACAATTGGATTTTATCCAAATGCCACCCTTTTGGGGATACAAATATATATTTGTTATGATTTGTATGTTTGGGGTCCATTCATTATACTCCTTGCAAGAGAGCAACAGCCTTAAAAGTTGGTAAATTGTTATTGGAAAATATAATTCCCAACTGGGGAATTCCCTCTGAATTACACAGTGACCAAGGGACTCAGTTCACTGAACAAGCAATAAAATCATCTGTAACACTTGGCCTATACCACAGCATTTTCATTATGCCTATCACCCCCAGGCTTCGGGACTTGTGGAACGTACCAATGGTACAATCAAAATTCAACTAGCCAAATTTCATAAGCCTTTCATCGCCCCTGACAAAGACTTTTCAAGGATGAGAAGCCGACCACAGAGGCAGACAGC
Source organism: Vespertilio murinus (assembly GCA_963924515.1). Lineage (NCBI taxonomy): Eukaryota > Metazoa > Chordata > Mammalia > Chiroptera > Vespertilionidae > Vespertilio > Vespertilio murinus. The sequence goes on along the minus strand of OZ004715.1, from coordinate 35,231,992 downwards.
TACCACAAGATGTCAAGTAGGCCTGAATGCTCATAAATTGACACTGTTCAAACCTTGTTCTTTATATATCACCTAATTGTTATTCATTGAATGTACATAAAATGATTTTTATATTGCTATTATCCTCCTTATTGTTTCCTAGTGAAAACAGTATCTGTCTCCCTAGACCCTTTCCCTTATTAGACATGAAAAATTTAACTTGGGTACCTGATAATCTTTCCCACCTACCAGACAATGATATTCTGATTATCAGTTATGATAATGAAGTTAACACTTTGTTGGCCACACACAGGTCTTCTCCTATAAATATAAGCTTTGGTATATATTCTTTTCTGGAAGTATCTATTATAGAGGAACCAACTTGGGCAAATACCTCCAAGAATGTCTCCCTGATAATTCCTCTGGTAGAATTATATATGGATCTAATCTATTAGTATACCTATAAGAATGGATGATGAAAAGCTAAGAAAAAACACCTGGATGTGATGGAAAAAGCTTGCAGTGACCTGCCCTGTCTATCATAGAATATCTTGTCCTTAGACTCACCAGCCATGCTCTTATTGCTGAATGTCAATGAAATCAGAAAAAAAGAAAAATCAATAGGTCCCCATTTCAAAAATTATGAGGATTACTTTGTAGGTAAATATGTGTGTAACTACTCCTGGATGCTTGTGGGAAGCTCTATGGAATACTCAAACTGTAGCTCATTTTGGAGTTACCTCTACCCACTTAACTATAGTATGGGAAACTCAATATTTTGGGGTTCACTCAGTATACTCCAACTGTTCCCAAACCATAACTACCCAATGGCAACAACACTGGCCCTCTAAAAGAAATAAAAGGGGAATACTTGGAGGAGTAGGGGCTGGCCTTGGTATTCTGGGACAAGCTGAACTTGCAGCTAATGAAGAACGTCATTCATTAGAAAAAGACTCTACCTAAAATAGGTCATATGGAGGGAATGCTGTTTCAAGAAGAAGGAAAAGGGTGGGAAGCAGCATGGAAAGAACAATAAAGCCTTAGCTCCATGGATAGGACAGACTATAAAAACTCATGCACAAACCCAACAATGAGAACATGCCTATATCCTAACTCAACAGAACCTATTGTCTATGCCAATGCAAATGGAATCTGAAGTAGCTCTGAAACAAGGGCCAACAATAATGGGTACAGAAGCCCAGCCAGACACATATGAGACTCATAGAGTTCTTCTGGATTTTGGAAAACTTTGGATGGGAAGTGCGATCTACTTGGGTATATCTTAAAAAACCAGGCACCTTAGTTAGTCCTAAGCTTAAATTCTCAGGAGTTCAACTGGCCGGCATAGGGACCATCTTCAATAACACTAGAATATTCCCAATGAGAAGTAGATGGGCCATATTTAAAATCAATAAATAACAGGAACCTATCTCACAATCTGGTTGTGAAAATTAAAGAAGATGTATGGTTATGCCCCCAATCTACATGAAATACAGATTCATCTGTATCTGCCCCAACAAATAATAATAAATGGTATATGGGAAAGGGGCATTTTTGTTGGGAAGGATTAGAAAATACTAAATGATTTCTATTGTAATAACACTCAGTTTACATTAAATACTACTGGAATATGGTATAATACTTAAATTATAGGCTACATAACTTTGCCTTAGGTTAAGAAAACCTATGATAATATTGATACTGAAAATCCAATGTATTGGGAAATTGAACTTAAACCTCCCCATGAAGTCATTTCTATGAAGACTAACCAATCAGAAGAAAAATTAGAGCTCTTAGATGATGAAATAGTATTAATTCATCTGGCCAAACAAATCATAAGGTACAAGTGACAGTGAATGAAGGATGAAAACATAATTAGCTTAATAAAAAATTATAATACATGTAAAGGATTTTTGGTTGGCTGAGATGGCTGTACCCCTCAGACTCTTCCTGGTCTAGTATTAGACATTTTCTGTTCCTAATCAGTGTTACTGGTTTAATACTGATGCTTTTGTTTCCTGGTATGTAAATGTTATTCTAGATTCATTAAAACAAAACTTAAGCAGAATAATGACTCAGATCATAGTAGCTAAAATGTTAGAAATGATTCAGAATATTTTTTAACAAGCACATATAGGATCTGACTGCAAACCATTCACCTGACTTTTTATTTTGAATAATAATAATTTGACCTTGAATGAGATCTAAGGTTATGGCCCATTCCCAACGGTCCACCCTATTCAGAAAGACAAATGCTGACACTGAGACATCCTAGGGATGAGCCTTCCTAGCACCTTGAGACCTTATTTTCCAATCTAAAGGTTGGACATCAATGTATCCTTTAGATTGATTTATGACCAAAAGGGGGACATGTGGTCAAAAAGGAGCCACATACTACACCTGACAAGCTCAGGGGAGACCTGTGTGGTGGCCTTGAAGACTTGGAGACCTAAAATAAACTCAAAGTATGGTCTGAAATTAAAACTTTTTAAACTGAGATTAGTTTATGGCAGCAGTTATGTCCTAGGCCAGGACAAAGGTCAATCTTTACCTAAATTGAGCCTATTGTCTTTTTGCATCTATGATATCTTTGGAATATCAAAGTAATTTTCCTTTTTCCAGACCCCTCAAAGCACAGGCACTGCTCTGCAGAGACCACAAATCCCCTCATTGTTATCAAACTAATCGTTGACTGTTAACTATCCTGCACCCACCTAAGTAAAAGAAGTACATGTCTATCATTTACTTCTTATCCAATCCCAGTGGTTTTCCCGCTTTGCTGTCTCCCACTCCCCTAATCTATCACCACTGGATTTCATGTAACCCACTTACATCTCCTGTTTTGAATGTAGCGTAGGGGAGGAGGGCAGGAGAGAAGGTCAGCAGAAGGTCTGAGCCGCATGACCAGTGAGTGATATGTTAGGAAAGGCCACCCTGGGGTCGAGGCCCTTGTTTTCCTAGTTTTGCCCGTTGCTAGGCACCCAGGGCTTTCCGCCCTGGTGACCTTCTGTGCCCGGCCCATCATCCCTGTTCTGCCCCTGCCTTTCAAACTGCCTACCACATAACCACTATGCTGCAAACTCTAAACTAATGCAAAATAACATGGGATTAAGAAACGAAAAAGGAAATTTGAAAAACCTCATCTTGATCTATCAGACTATGACATAGACACATGGCCTGAGCTTCCAAGCAGGAAAGCATAACATAAGAACTGGTCCCGGGAAACTCAGAACTCATGAAGCACCTCCCCCACACACTTGTTGCTCCACTCCACCCTCCACTGGAGATCTGGAAGGTAGAACTTCTAACTCCACTCGACATGGGGAGTGTGTGGCTCAGAGATTACTCCAGAATCCTAGGATGCACAGCGGTGGAGTGAGAGCAGGGTAGAGGCTCCAGTGGATCCAGTTCCAGCCCTCTGGGCCACCTCTCAAAACTGTTCCCTAAAGCCCCCTGCTGAGGGACCAGAATCCCTCCACCCTCTTCCCAGCTGCCCAGCTAATCACAGGAAATTAGCCCTAGAGGGTGAACTGATAGAAATGGTCAGTGGACGGTGATTCTCTGGGTTAAGTCCCTGGAGCACACTCAGGTCAAACTTCCAGCTGACCCAGGTCCCACCCAGGCCTGCCTTTCTTTTTTCTTTATTTCTTTTTCTTTTTTCTTTTTCCTTCCTTCCTTCCTTCCTTCCTTCCTTCCTTCCTTCCTTCCTTCCTTCTTTCCTTCCTTTCTTCCTTCTTTCCTTCCTTCCTTTCTTTCTTTTTGGAAGTTCTTTAAAGCCTATAGCTCTTGACCTCCACAAACTAAAACTGTTCTTTTGAGTTTAATAAAAAACAGAGGCTAGAAGAATAAGTAGGTCTTGTTCTAAATTGGAGCAGCCTCGTTTGTCTGGAGGTGGAGGTGGAGGTGGTGAGAGAGGCTGAAATGCTGAAACACATGACCAATGAACACCCCCGTTCTACTCCTCCCCCAAATGCGAAAGGTCTTTGTCCTCAAACACATATGCATCTGTATGTGTAACCCACTTACATCTCCTCTTTTGACTGTAATGAATCTCCTTGCAGGAAACTTAGAAAGGAAGCTGAAACAGAAGGGTGTTTGCAGATGCAGAGAGTAGCAGGGAAACATCTGTAAGCAAATGAAACAGGTAAGAGGCCAGGATGGATGTGGGTGTGGTGCTAAGTGCCATCGTCCCAAAGCCTCCCACGGAGGCCTGCCCATGGGTACTGACGTCCCTGGTGTGACAATATGGAATTGTTATACCTTGGTCCCCTATGTTTTGTTTCTAGTGTGTTTATTAGCATCCTGAGCTATGTTAGCCACCAGGGACCCAGGGACCCACAAACATTCTCTATAAATAGTCAGATGGTGAGTACTTTTGACTTTGTGGGCCAAGTGGTCTTTCTCAATCACTCACCTCCGTTATTGTGGCCCCAGAGCAGCTGCAGACGCTACACAATTGAATAAGAGCGGCTTTGTTCCAATAAAGCTTTGCAAAAACAGGCCGTGGGTCAGATTTGGCCCTTGAAGCTGTATTTTGCCCACCCACCCTGACCTAGACAGTCACCTGTGAGGATGGGTGTGAGGGGAAGGTGGAGGCTGGAATTTGAACTTTCTGGGACCAGGGCCCATTGCAGTTCCTGTGAGCCCAGTTATCCGAAGTGAAGGTGAAGGTCAGGGTTGGACTGAGGCCAGGGTGACCGGACTCAGAATCCTGGAGGCTCGGTGGCAGGAACCTGGGCTCCGATCCCCTGGAGCTGAGCCATGTAATACACGAGCCTGTGCCAGCCACACACCCGAGCAGAACTCAACTCTCCAGCTGTGAAACCGAGCGGATGCTGGTGCCCATCTAATGAGAATGCGAGCGCAGCCCTGAGCCTGGCATTAATAAATGCTCAGTCAGTGCCATGGGCCTGAGAAGGCAAGGTCTTCCTCTCTCTTTGTGTTCCTTTAGGCCGGAGAACAGTGGAAATGTCAGGCAGAGAAAGAAAGCAGTGGCCACCACCCACCCAGAAGGCCCGGGTCAGCGAGGCCATCAATACTGTCCTTCGCGAGGAGAGGAGACAGGGAAATGCCGGGTGGCTGCATTGTCCTGCTGCCAACCGAACAAAGGCGCCGGAAGAGGGGAAGAATGAGAGGTGGGAAAGCCAGAGCTCCATCCATCACCGGGAGCCACCCTGGCCTCCCAGGGCACTCATCAATCGTCAGCGCTAAATTAATCTCACCATTATGTTATGGACAAAAATAACGGACTCCAGGCTGAACTACGGGCGGATGCGTCATTTCCTGTGTAGATCTCATCGGGCACAACAGGAACGCGGACGTCACAGGGCATTGTGCGACACCCAGCGTAGGGCACCCCCGAGGGGCCACCGGGCCCTTCACTGTCTCCATGGTGCGGGGCTGAGTCCCAGGGCAGCTGTCCAGCTGGGCCGCTCCGCCCTCACACACGCACTGTGGCCTCGGGCCCACCGGGGGAAGGCATGCAGGCATGAGCTCTTTGGTGTTTCCCAAGAACCACTGTTTCCCCCAGTCTGCAACAGAACAAGATGAGGCTCAGAGATGTGATTTGGGACGATGAGCTCCGAGATTCACAGCAGAGACAGAAGCAGTACTTAGAACTCAGGTCCCGACTCCAAGCCCCAACGCCCTTCCCACTTAGCTGAACGCAAATGACATCAAGCAGCTGCAGAGAAAGCTTCGCAAAGTGTTACCAAGATATCAGTTCTGCTCACCAGCCACCAGCCGCTTTTCGTTTGTGCAGAGAGGAATTTTCCTTGCAGAGAAAAGAATAGTTCATGGATAGCCTCTTATGTCAGAGTGATAAACAGCTCACATCTTCTGCCCCTGATTCCAGATTCATCACCTCACAAGCCCTGAAATCCTGTCACTTCTCTGCTCAGACGGCTGTCTTGCTTTAGCTTGTTTTATACTTTATCTCCTTCAGCAGGTCTGAGAGCCCCTTTTAGATAGGGAACCCCCTTTCCTGCTTCTTGCATACCGTTGGTGGACATATGTGTCTCATAATTTAAATTACACTTGAGATGCTACAAGAGAGAGCCAAGAGGTCATATTCACAGAGACAGAAAGAAGGATGGTGTCTTCCAGGGGAGGGTTGGAAGAATGGGGAGTTCTCATTCGATGGAGACAGTTTCTGTTTGAAAATGAAAACATCCTGCAGACGGAGGGAGGTGAGGGTTGCATAGCAATGTGAAGGCGTCGACGGCCACTGAGCGCACACTTAGAAATGGTTAAGATGGCAAATGTTATGTTACATGTATTTTACCACAACTTTGAATAAAACAAAAGGGAAAGATAAGGAGGTTCAGGTGATTATAAGATAAAGAAAAGAAAGAGCCGAAACTGGTTTGCTCAGTGGTAGAGAGTCGGTCTGTGGACTGAAAGGTCCCAGGTTCTATTCCGGTCAAGGGCATGTACATTGGTTGCGGGCACATACCCGGTAGGGGGTGTGCAAGAGGCAGCTGGTCGATGTTTCTCTCTCATTGACATTTCTAGCTCTCTATCTCTCTCCCTTCCTCTTTGTAAAATATCAATAAAAATATTTTAAAAAGAAAAAAAGAAAGAAGCCCCGTTTTGTCTAAAAGAACAAGCAGCCCTGGCCAGTATGGCTCAGTAGGTTGGGTGCCATCCCACGCACCAGGAGGTTGCTGGTTTGAGTCCTGGTCAGGGCACAAGCCCGGGCTGTGGGCTCCATTCCTGGTGGGGGGCGTGCAGGAGGCAGCCGATCCATCTTGCACTTTCACACTGATATTTTTCTCTCTCTCTCCCTTCCTCTCTGAAAATCAATAAACTATTCTTTAAAAAAAGAAAAACAAACAAACAAACAATTGGTTACACTAATTAAAGGCCTTCGTAGCAAGACCAGAAAGCTGACCAGGCCACGTCCTCTCTTACGCACTTCTACCCTCAGCTGATGGCCAGGCTCCCGCACCTGTCAGATAAGGCCCTGCATTCCGCGTGGGGAGAAAAGGTTCTCTCTGCTCACGTGATGACGAGAAACTCTTCCTATGCTGTCCAGAGCAGGGAGAGAAGAGGGAAGACAGCTCCCTGAGGATCGAGATGGGGTAGGAAGGCAGAACAGAACAGAAAGGGGGAGTGAGAGAGACAAGCCTGCTTGAGGCTTGAGAGAGAAGTGTAGGAGCTCTGGGGTGGGGAACATTGAGAAAATATAATGTGAGTGAGACCGACATCAAGAGAAGTGGGGGAAGAAGACCTCGGAGGAGCTTCCCTGGAGGTAGTAGCCGCTCTGTGCCAGGGAAGAACGCAGCAAACGCCACCACACAGCTCCACTCAGTGAGAAGGAAAACCCATGCTCTGCGGAAGGTGCCATCACGCCCAGAGAGGCCTCATGAGGCCGGGCTTTCTAAGAGCTGCCTGTCCCTTCTAGAGGGGGCTGTCACTTCACGACGCTGAGGCTTGCATACATCCTCACACATACACTGTGCCATCTCTCCCAGCCCTTGCTCTGGCTGCTTCTGCCCATGACACCCCATCGCCTGGTTCAGTCAGACTTGGCCCAGATCTCCCCTCCTGCAAAGCCGGCTGGGTGGGATTCTCCTGCTCTATGATCTCAGAACTCCACTACCTTTAAGAGAATCCACTCCCTATCATTGCTTGTGCCGAATGGCTTTGTAAGAATTACTAGAGGCCCAGTGTATGAAATTTGTGCACAGGTAGGATCCCTAGGCCTGGCCAGTGATCAGGGCTGATCAGGCTCCCTGCCTCCCCATCTCCCCACCTCCTCCTTCCCTCGCTCCCTCAGCACCCTGCCACTGCAGCTGGTCATCTGCCATGTTCTGCACTGCCCCCTGATGGTCAGTGCACGTCATAGTAAAGAGTCAAACTCCCGGTCTCCTGATCAAACTCTCAAGGGGACACTTTGCATATTAGCCTTTTATATATATACCCTGTTTCCCCGAAAATAAGACAATGTCTTATGTTAATTTTTGCTCCCAAAGATGCACTAGGTCTTATTTTCAGGGGATGTATTAAGTTTTCATGAAGTAGGTCTTATTTTTGGAGGATGTCTTATTTTAGGGGGAACATGGTACTAATGGCCTGGGGTACGAAATTCGTGGGGGGGGGGGTGTCCTTCAGCCTGGCCTGCACCCTCTCCAATCTGGGACCCCTCGGGGGATGTCCGGCTGCTGGTTTAGGTACAACCCACAGGGATTGCATCTAAACCAGCAGTAAAACATCCCTCTCACACTCTGGAACTGCTGGCTGCTAACTGCTCACCTGCCTGCTGGCCTGATCAACCCCAAATGCCCCCCCCCTTCCAGCCTGATCACCCCTAACTTCCCGCCTTGCCAGATTGATTGCTCCCAACTACCTCCCATGCCGGCCTGCTCAGCCCTTACTGCCTCTGCCTCAGCCATAGCTACCACCACGGCTTTGTTCAGAAAAACATCCAGGAGGTATCCCAGTCTAATTAGCATATTACCCTTTTATTAATACAGACTAGGGGCCTTGCGCACAAATCTGTGCATGAATAGCTCACCGCCTCTTGCCTCAGCTGGCCGCCCCGCCCATCGCCACTTGTAGATTGTGTCCCACCCTCCACCACTCGTAGCCCTTCGCCGCTCATAACCCTTCTTCACTGCTCATAGCTCGCTGCCCTGTCCACCCGCTGTTTGGTCGTTACAGTGTGACGGCGTTAGGGCCACTTGCTTTTTATACAGATAGATAAGTTACTCGTAAAATACCTGCGTGGGATCTGCCTCCCCTACTAGGCTTTGAACACCTTGAAGGTAGGTAAGTATTTTATTCATCCTTGTTGCCCCAGCCATGAACACAGCACAAAGCAGCTAGCCTGCTGTACAGTCCTAGAGGGGAAATCACTTCACTCACTTTTAGGGCCCTGATACCTTTCCCTAACCCAGGGCTCAGGGAAGAGGGTCGCTGAGAGGAGGAGACAGTGCAATGGACAAGAGAGATCTGCAAACAAATTCTTGGGCTGCTCTCTAAGCTATGAGAAAGCATCATTAAAGGGGTTATTTCTTACTCCCCAAAGGGGACAGTATCTTTCCACTAGTAGTTTCCAGACCCACAACTGCTTTCCAAAGATAAGGCAGCCCTCCGGAAAGACCGGAGGGGCCCCAAGAGGCCAGGCCAGCCTGGCGGGGAGGCCTGCATCCCTGATTGCTGGGCCTCCATCCTAAGGGACGTGTGGGAAACGCCAAGGCCCAAGGTCAGTGACCAAGGCTCTTGACAGCGGGGCCCCTGCCCAGAAGTCCAGCATCCCTTCCCACCCAGGGACCGTGACAGCTTCAGATCCGATCTCCGATCTCCAACTCAGCGCAAGGCGAGGGGCACTCTGTGAACAAACCTTCGGGGACCAGGGCTGGTCCAGATGCCAGTCCCATCTCTTCAGTGCTGAGTCACTAATGGCAACAGTTTTGTGGCCTCAGATCATTGCCCCCACCTCCCTAGGGACCAGTGCCCAGGAGTGAGGAGGTGCCACTGAGGTCCTACACTCCTGGACAGGGCAGCGTCCTCCTCAAGTTACCAGGGGCTGCAGTTAAGAGTCCATCGTACTTAAAGAGGCTCTGACCTACCATTTCTGGGAGGGGCGTCAGTCTGCAATCAAAGAAGTTACATTACAAAAGATAGGGTTTTTAGAATAAAGGGAGGAGATATTTCCTCTTCAGTTCTGAGCGAGGACATCTCCCTTTAAGAGAAGAATGATTAAAAACATATTATGTCTGAGACCATTGAAGAAACAGGAGAAGAAAAGATTCTGAAAAGTTCTTGTTTTAAACATAAGACAAAAAGGTTCTGAGGAGCTTTGGGGGCAGAATAAAAACCAGAGTAGAAGCTCCAGGAAAAGAAACATCAACTCAATGTAAGAAAACCTTTGACAGGGTGGGAGGGACAGTTGCCCATCACCGAAGGAGCTCCCGCCAGTGGAGACATCGCAGCATCCCATAACAGAGGTGCTAAACAGCCTTCAAAGTGGCACCACATGGGTGTCCCCATCTGTGCTACCTTTGGTCCCAAAGCGTGTCATTGGAAGAGGATATTCTCTTGACGCTGCCCACATTACAGACTCCGAAACTCAGGGACAGCACTTCAGTAAGTGGGCAAGGCAACTGGACAAAGAGGGCAGCCACCTCTCTCCTGGGACGGGACATTTAAATGATGGAAGTCCTACAGTAATCAGCAAGCCTGACACCTGGAGAAAATTTTACTTAGCTCCAGTGTGTGTCAGCTCAGTCTCTAAAGCGTTTTCTAGGCAGCCCCTTCCTTGCCGTCGGCCCTAGGTGCTGCCCTGAGCTTTGAGTGGGTTAGAAACCCGACCCTCTGACAGAATGGAGTCCATCACACATTCTGGAACGTTAAGGGAGCTAAAACGTTGGCCTTACTCTCCCCTTGCTTACTAAAAGCAAGAAACATCACAGGTGATAATAGCTCCCCTTCATGACAGTTTAATTTTAAAGCTCTGGCGGGTAATATCTGATAATTTTCTAGAGTCAATATTTACTTCATGCCCGCTCTAGACCGAGTGGTGTTTTTGGCACTGTACAGCCAATTAATCCTTCATTAAATCTGCAAGATGACACCGTGGAGATTAAGTGAACCAAACAAAATCTCCCAGCACAAGTGGGCCCAGCTTGCGTTTGAATTGAGGTCTGACTTAGCCCATTTCTACTAAGAGAAACTCCCGATATAAATGGAAAGACTGCTGATGAGCAGCATTTTGACGAGGAAAGACTGCATCTGAATGTCAGTAGGAGCTTATTAAAATAAGGCTACAAACACACAATTTCCAACATGTCCGATTAGGTCCTCCTCAAACACATGCTAAAGTATCTCCATTCAGCTTCCACTTCAATACGAAAGATTTAAATTGAGCTCTAAGAAAAGCATGAGTTTATTTTATATTGCACTTCGGCTCTGAACCTTAGCGCTCTAGATAACAACAGAGAGAACGGAGAGTGCTGGGCCCTCGAAGGACCTCTGAGGTCCCCGAGTTCAGTAACTGAAAATGGACCAGTCTCCCAGGTCTCACTGGGACTCAGAGGAAGCCTGTGGACTCCCACCTCCAAAGAGAGCACATCCGCACACCATTTTCCCACCCCTTCACGTCCTCAAATGAAGCACTCCTCACCCAGTCTCCCTTCGTGGGCGAGAAAGTTGCAGCTCAGAGGGTTTAAAGGACTGGCCCACGACCACACGGCCAGTTCCTGGCAGAGTCCGGATTGAACCCTAGCCTCCCAGTTCCCAATCTGATAGATACCGTACAGCATTCCTCATTCCAATTCAGGATCAAAAGATTTTAAACATAGCGCATTTTTTCCTAAAATACTACTTTTTTTTCATGGTCTCTTTAAATAGTCCTTCTATTCTGTCCCAGTAATGACAGGAAGGGGTCACCCAGGCTGTTTCCGGAGGTGAGGGAGTCCATGAGTAAAGACCTTTCGTGACACTTCTAAATTAACCTCATCTAAGAGCTGAGCCCCGCGGTGACTGAAATAAGATTCCTGACAGTCACACTCACACTTGGCTCTGGAGGAGGGACAGAGACCGGAAGGTAAGCCTGTAAGCCTTGGATGTATTAAGTCATTAGGGAGAAAAGTTCTCTTGGATTTTACATCCTTCTCCGCCGCCCGGGGCCCCTGCGGACACCAGGCTGCAGGCTGGGGGTGGCTCTGCACACAGGAGGAAGGGGCACTGAAGGAAAGGAGGACAGGATGCCCTCCGCAGGGCAGACCCAGAGCCCAAGGAAGCCCTGGGGCTTGGTGCCCACTACAGAGGCGTGCGCCCGCCCCGCCCGGCTGTACTTACTGTCCTCGTCACTCAGATCCCTGTCCATGGTCCAGATGTCCAGCCAAAGAGCTTTCTGCCCTTCCAGTGGCTTGGCCGCCTGCATCGGAGGGACTACCCTCGGCCCCTCCCAGACGGCCGCCCATTGTTGCCTGATTTGAATGCAACAGAGGGAAACGCCGGAGGGGAAGCACCGAGCCCATCGGAGCAGCCGCTCTGGACACACTGACAGGGGCTCCTGGAGCTCCTGCTCACTAGGCTTTCTACACGCCAGCCTCTGGCTGGGCATTTCTAGTCACCCGTGTCCTCACCACCCAGGAGGTGGGCGCTTTCAGGGTGCCCGTTTGTCTGAACTGAATCCAGACCTCATGCACCTGACTCAAGCCAGGTCCCCTTGACTCCCGCGCTGCATTGCACAGGAGGAGGCGGGCTCTGAGTGTCGGGGTGCGGATGCCGGAAAGTGTAATAACCATGAGGGGGGGGTCTCCCCACGGAGGAGAGGAGAGATGGAGGGGCCTCTCAGGTCTTGAGGGTCACATGGTCTCACTGGGGAACAAGTGAGGTCACAGCACATTGTGGGCACAGCCAGCTCCCGACCCAGGCTACGTGGGCCACCGCTGTCACCACACCAGCCACGTCCCCTGGGGAACATCTGTGGCACTTTTCAAGGTGTCTTCCAAGCCTTTTGCTTGGCGCTTGGCACTCCTCCAAGCCATTGGCAGCTCGCCCCTCTCCTCCAGATGAGTCTAAGCAGTGGACACCTGGGTCACCTGGCGGCAGGGGGGTAAGCGTGTGTGCTGGCTCCCCCGCTCCCTGTGCTGCATCCTTGGCACTGGCCCCTGGCCCCTGGGCTCTCTGGCCAAGGCAGCCTTGATCCGAAGGGCAAGGGGATGTGCCTGCCAGTCCTCTGGGAACACTGGCAGCTGCGCCCACGGGGATTAATCTGTCACGGCCGCACCAGGCAGAGACGGCTCCGAGGTGTGCCACCCAGTGCCTCCACTGTTTTCACCTCATCACTCACTGCCCACCCAGCAGGGTGCTGGTGACAGCCACGAAGGCTGCAGCAACATTTGACAAATGCTTCTTATATCCCCTCAGACGGCCCAATGCCCACACATAGGTTTTTATGGTTGGTAAGAGCACTGGATTTCTTAAACTGGAGGGTTATGTAAGTTTCATTATTGTATATGCATGAGAAAGACCAAGATCCTGAGGAATGAATTTGTCTTTTGATACCTATATACATTAAGCAATGATTTTAAGCCCTTGTAGATCGGTCTCCATGGGAACAGGATGTTTGCGGCTGGCTGTGTATAAATTTCATTCTAAACATAATGTGTGTGTGTGTGTGTGTGTGTGTGTGTGTGTGTGTCTATTTCTGTGTACATATGTGTGTGTTTAAACTAAAACATTACAAATAGGTAGGTAGATAGATGACAGAAAGATAGATAGATGATTGATAGATCGACCACCTGTGGCTTAACTAAAACAATATATCACTATTACATCTTGAATACTTTTTAAGCAGCAATATATACTTGCCCAAAACCTTCCATGGCATTTGAAAAACAATCATAGGAAATCAGTAAAATGACAAACCGAAGGAACAGAATGTTAACTAGAGCTGAGTATCAAGGGGACCAGAAATCTTAAGGTTGCAAGATGCAGACAATCATGAGTTGTATCTCAGGAACCACGGAGTGTAGACCAAAAGGAGGGACGGCCCCTGGCTAAACACTAGTACAGCCAGTCCTCGGGTTACCCTGGACTCGACGTATGTCGTTTCCTGGTTATGCCTCCACCTCCCATTTATTTATTTTTTAAAAAGTTCCATCATTTCAATGTATGCACATAAGTGCTTTATGTTTTTTATTATTTATTTACCACAAGTAAAGGTCAGGAATTATCTTTCTTTTAAATTTTTGTTACTGTTTCACTGCATTACTGCTGTGTGTGTGCTCTTGTGAGTGACTTAGGTGCTTATGTAGGTGGGTCCAACTTACGGCGAAAATCGCGTCACATCGCGCTGTAGGAATGGATCTCTGATGTAACCCGAGGACCTACTGTAACAGGTTAGTAGATGACATAGTAATGAATTAGAAAATATCTCTTTAAATGCATGGGAGGTGAACAAACCAAATAATCTTGCTTAGGCATTGAGACAGAATGCCTTGCAGCAGCTTGAGTGACTCGGGGAAAATAATGTGCCGCTCACCAGCCGGTATTCATGGTGTCAGGAGCGAGCATCACTAATCCTAGGAGCCAGGCCTATATGATGCAAATTCTGGTTCCCACCTCCCACTTGCGTCAAAGGAGCTTGGGGTATGGGAAGGGAAGCCCCACTGTGTGCCAGGGAGGCCCCACTGTGTGCACTTCACTTTCATCTGTACCACTGTTGTTGATATTAAAAAAAAAGTGGGCAGTTCTTCCTGAACTGGTCCTCAGTGGTCCACGGACATGGTCCATCACAGCATCTTCATGTCCTGCACATAAGAATGCTCCTGAAACATCTGCTCAATGAAGGCAGCTGCCTAAGAGCTATCCCTACCCAGGTGTTGCCGTCTGAGAAGCTATACAGTCTGTGTAATCTCTGGGTTTGGTCTCTGAGCCTAGAGACTACGTCTGAGTTGCGGGACACATATGAGGGCCGGGTGCGGCTCTAGAAGGTAAGTCTAGGAGTCACACTGCGTGACTGCAGGGGGATGTGCTGGTGAGGGACGGGCCTAGAGGGAGGGCTCAGCGGAGCCTTAAGTATGTAAGGGCCGTCAGGAGGAGAAGAAGGCAGAATTGAATCTCAGGACACCTATCCCATGAGCACGAGTGCTGAGAGCTGGTCCGGAACGGGGCCCATTTTCCACTTACCAAGCAGAAGATGTATCCGGTGCGCAGAGCTTCCTGCCGTTGGGCCAGGCCTCTCGGAAGGGCGTTAAAGCAGAGACTTCGCAATTACACAAAGCGAACAGTAGTCCCAGAATCAGCCGTTTGAGGCTTCAGAGTCGGTGCAAACTGGTTCAGAGCCCAGAAGTGGATGCTGCGGAAGTAAAACACTCCTGAAGGACAGGTGAAGGAAATGCGCCCGGTGGGCAGTACTTTGAAATGCACCTGGTGGTGCATTTTGCCTGGGAAAAGCAGCAACCACAGGTATGAGTCTCTGCCAACTCATGAGCTGCGGGAAAGTGGTCTGGCTGGATGGAAAATTGGCGACAACAAGATCTGGGAGCGATAGTGTGTCGATTTCTCTAAATAAGCAAAGAATGCGAAGTTATCTGTGCCCCATGCAAACACACACCAAAGGGTGACGTGGGCAGAGGAGAATGTTAACCATAGAGTTGATGGCGTGACCCACTCTGTGGACACCCCAGTCAGGCTCTCTCCTCGGCCACTTCTGCCATCGCCTGTGAGACCATGCACGGGCTCAGCAGCGTGGGTTTCCTGTCACCGGGCTGGCCTGGCCTCCGCTGAGTGCCCAGCCAGAAGCTGAGTCCCACCGGGACACCATCCTGTGAGGTGATGGGAACTAGCTGATGGCAGGCAGATCACATGGAACCGCTTCCATCGCAGAAGAAGAGCACTCCTTTTCTTCTAAAATGGACACGCTGGGTATGGATCTGCATTCTCAAAACCACCATCTCTGACCCAGCTGGTGCGTTTCAGTGGTTGAGCGTCAACCCACACACCAAAAGGTCACCAGTTTGATTCCCGGTCGGGGCACATATCTGGATTGCAGGCTCAATACCCAGTGAGGGGCATGCAGGAGGCAGCCAATCCATATTTCTTTCTTATCAATGTCTCTCTCCCTCTTCCTTCCTTTCTCTCTCAACTCAACAAAAGCATTTTTTTTTTAAAATTATCATCTCTGCACTCCAGCAAAAAAAGCCAGGCTGGTTAAGAGACAGAGGTTTCTGGCAAGTAAATCTGATACCTAAGTAACCCAAAAGTTCACCAGATCCCCATTCGGTGGTTCAGGAGGCTACTGTGCGCTCCTCCTGAGAAGTAAACCAGAAATTCCTGCCCTTGAGGAACTCCCAGTCTTAGGAGGGAGACAAATCATAACCAAGTGCTTACAATGCAGAGGATCAAGGCTGCCACGGAGGGGCAGACAAGGCGTTCTGGAATATGGAGGCTTCCTCCCTGTGCCTACTCCTCCGTACCCTGGCCCCATCGCTGGCTCTTCTCCCACCAAATGGTGGCCACCCAGGTGGCCCCTGTGTCTGCTCCAGGATTCCTAATGAGTTCACTGGACTCGCTCTCGGCTCTCACTTTTCACTCAGTCAATAGGAATCACCAAGGGGTCTGTCAATAATGCAAATCCCCAGGCTCCATCCACCCCCCGAAATCCTGATTCAGGATGTGTCAGGTGGAAGCCTGGACTGCGCATTCTTTTTATGGGACTCCCACCAACTCAGGTGGTCTACGGTCCCAGAAACACGGGCTTAAGGAACCCGCTCGGTACAACTCAGCATGCTAACCTTTTATTTCTTGCAAAAGTCATTTCTAGATACAACCAATAAAAGTTTAATGCAATTTCCCACCATCTGTCTTTGATTTCTTCCCTTTTTATGGAGGAACTTTCTTCTGCTCGATATAAAGATTTATTTTAAAGCTGGGTTAAGTGCTTTAGGGAGGCCATTCTATCAACCTTATTTTCCTCCCTCAAGGGCACAAATCTAACGGGGGCAACAGTAACAAGCAGTGAGGCCTGGAAGCATTTCACAGGCGCAGATGTTATCTCAGTTGGTGGCAGCTCCACCTTGAGCAGCCTTAGCACATTCAGATACAGATGCCACCCTCTCTCCTTCTGACCCCAGAGTGCCACCATAGCCACCTAGTAAGTTGACGATATCAAGAATTCACCCGGGATTTAAAATTATTCAGGACTCAGCCACTTCTATATGTAGGCACGTGGAGAGGCTCAATTCTGGTTAAGGCAGATTGTGTTTTCACGCAGAAGGTAGTCATTACCATAGCACTTAAAAAAGAAATTTGCACCGAAACCGGTTTGGCTCAGTGGATAGAGCGTTGGCCTGTGGCCTGAAAGGTCCTGGGTTCTATTCCGGTCAGGGGCATGTACCTTGGTTGTGGGCACATCCCTAGAGGGGGGTGTACAGGAGGCAGCTGATGAATGTTTCTCTCTCATCGATGTTTCTAACTCTCTATCCCTCTCCCTTCCTCTCAATAAAATATATTTTTTAAAAGAAATTTGCATTGTGATAAAATGCATATATAACATATAATTTACCATCTTAACCAGTGTTTCGTGAACACATTCATATTGTCAACCATAACCACCATCTACCTACAGCACTTCTTCACCCCCAACTGAAACTGTCCCCATTGAACACCAAGGCCCTGCAAACACCATTTTTTCTGTCTCTATGAATCGTCCTACTCCATGGACCTCATAGAAGGGGAATCATACAGCATTTCTGTTGCTGGTGTTTTTTCACTTAGCACAGTATTTTTTAAGTTTCATTCATATTGTAGCATATATTTGAATTTCCTTCCTTTCTCATCCTAAATACTATTCCTTTATATGTTCAGACCACGTTTTTTTTACCCATTCATCCATCCACTTGGATTGCACTTTACAAATCACAATTATTATTATCTCATTTGACAGATGGTTTTCAAAGGCTCCAAGAGGTGACATGACTTTCCCCAGATCATGCAGTAAAAAGCCAGGCCTTGCCCAACCAGCATGGCTCAGTGGTTGGGTGTCGACCTATGAACTAGGAGGTCACAGTTCAATTCCCAGTCAGGGCACATGCCCAGGTTGTGGGCTTGATCCCCAGTGTGGGGTGTGCAGGAGGCAGCCAACCAATGATTCTCCCTCATTGATATTTCTATTTCTCTCTGCTTTTCCCTTTCTCTCTGAAATCAATAAAAATATATATATTTTTACAAAGCCAGGCCTCCTAACTCCTGCCCCTGCCCTGTCCACTGCCACACAGTGACATGTGAACACTCATGCCAACTCCAGTCTCACTCCTTCTGGGAAAGGTCTTGCCCACCATCTATACAGCTTGGGGTCACCCACTGAGTTCATCAGTGAACACTCACTGGGCACCCACTGGGAGCCAGCCTGGGCCGGGCCCTCTCAGCAGTCCATCTCCACCTCAGTCCACCCAGAACCCCGCAGGAGCCAAGACTGCCCAACAAAGGCATTCTGCCCCAAAGGGCCTGGCAGCTGCGATAACATTGTCACTGGCTTATCTGCAGGCGGGTGGATGGAGAACAGTGGTGCCCATGGCAGGAATCGAGGATGAAGTGGAAGAGAATGGTCTTGACACAAATAAAAAACTTGCCCAAGTGGGAGGTTCCTGGAACACTGCACACAAGGGCTGTCCTCTCCTGGGGAACCAGGGAGTCGGGCCCCTCCCTTCAGGCCAAGCCCTAGGCTCCCGACTGCAGAGACAGAAAAGGTTTCCTGCCTCAACCCTACAACAACCCATGAGGTAGATCTTATTCTCTATAGAGGAGGGGCTCAGAGAGGGTGACTGATGTCCCCAAAGTCACACAGCTCATGAGTGGCCGAGCCAGGATTCAAGCAAGACCTGTTGGCACTAAGGCTCCAGGAATGACTACTGAAATAATGGGCATGCTTACGTGTCATTATAAGAATGGGGGGGGGGGGTGCCATAGCTTTCACTGACCTGGCTAGAAAATGGCTCAGTCCCTGTAAGCCTGGCTACCCACCCACTGGACAGGTAAACAGCACAGGAGAGCGGTGAAGCTCATGCTGCAATTCCTTGGCCTTCGGGAAGCTCACCCTCCCCTTTCCTAGCTGAGTGATGTTTATCTGAACCTCGGTCTCCCTGACAACAGAAAAGCCACCCTTTAAACACCCCCACCAAAACCGGTTTGGCTCAGTGGATAGAGCGTTGGCCTGTGGACTGAAAGGTCATGTACCTTGTTTGCGGGCACATCCCCAGTGCGGGTGGTACAGGAGGCAGCTGATTGATGATTCTCTCTCATCGATGTTTCTAACTCTCTATCCATCTCTCTTCCTCTCTGTGAAAAATCAATAAAATACATTTTTTTTTAAATTAAACACCCACACACACAACCTTACCATAGCTCCAGCTCCCTATTCCTGGTTCCTGCTTTAGCTTTTCTTCAGAGCACTGTTTACTGCCCACACATTGCCTACCGTACCATTCATGTTGTTTAGTGTCTGCCTCACCATTCTGTCACAAGGATGTGGGTTCCCAGAAGACAGTGTTTGTCTGTTTTGTTTCCGGCTGCGTGCTTAGCTTGCTGATCAGAATCTGGCAAATAACAGGTGGTCAATATGTGTGTCATGAATGAGTGAATGAGTGAATGAGCGAATGAATGAAGGCACAATCCACATTGTTACTCTGGGACTTTATCATCCTGGACTTCTGAGCAGAACTCTCTGAGGATGATTCTGTTCCCTCTATGGAGCAATAGGGGGGAAATACTAGTGATGATTAAATATCAGCCTTTCACATTTTCAAAAGCAGAGGTCCTCATTGTCAGGTGTCTCATTACAAGGACAGCAGGAGGGAGTCACCGTGACCCTGAGGCTCATCTGCGAAGCTAATGAGATGCCTCCCCAGAAGCGGGGAATAAGAAAAGCTCTGTCCCCTCAGGTCAGAAAACTGCCTGGGACAGCCCAGGATCCCCCCGTGGCCACGACTCGGAAAGGCACTGCTCACGGCGCTCTTAGCAGGGCCAGGTGTCCCCGTGGACTGGCTCACCGCCGGCTTAGTGAGGCCCGGGCTGGGGCGTCAGATTCACCCGACCGACCGGAGAGCCGCTTTCTCGGGTCTGGCTGCCCCCCTTCCTCTCTGGGCAAGAAACGGGGGGAGGCTCTCATTCCTGGCTCCGGGCAGGAGGACGGAGTGGTTTGTTTGCAGCAGAAGTCAGAGATACTAATCTCATAATGGGCAGGGCTGCCTGCCAGCAGTCCACGCTCGGCGAGCGGGCCCTCTCCTGCTCCCCGCCTTCCGACTGGCCTAATCCATTTGTCTCCAAAACTGAATTGGAATTTTAAAAGGCAGGTCTGTTTGGTCACATAAGTTTTCAAACACAAATTCAATTTGCTCTGTAAGGCACCGCCAGCCTTCCGAGGCCTGGGGACAGCACTGACGGCTCGCTCTGTGACTGCAGGGAGGCGCACCTGTCACCAGTGCTGGGGCCGCTGTGCCTCCCACCGCCGCCCCTCCAGGGGGAGGGTGGGATCACCCCCGAATTCCTCTTGCCCCACCACTTCATGGGACACATGGGGAACCGAGGCCAGGACAGGGAAGGGACTTACTTGCCCAGGGTCACATGGTAGCAAGTAGCAAGTCCCAGTGTAAGATTTCTTCCATAACAGAGAGCCCTGCATTTTATTTTATTTTTTGTTAATCCTCACCTGAGGATACTTTTCCATTGATTTTTAGAGAGAGTGGAAGGGGCAGACAGACAGAGAGAGAAACATCAATGTGAGAGAGACACATCAATTGGTTGTCTCCCACACGCACCCCAACGAGCGCCAAGGATCGAGCTTGCAATGAGGTTCATGCCTTTGACTGGAATCAAACCTGGGACCCTTCAATCCACTGGCCGGTGCTCTATCCACTGAGCCAAACCGGCTAGGGCCTCCCATGTTTGCCCTGTGGGCCACACAAGAGCTGCGAGTAAGGTTGGCAGTAAAAAGCAGGTGTGTGTGTGGTTTTTTTTCCCCACTCCTCACCATTAACAAGCTTTGCCTCTTTGCAGACAGGTACGGGAGCCAGAGGTAGTATCAGACACATTAAGGTGTCTCCCATGAAGCCGAAAATGGCAGAAATGATTTCTCCCCCATCCCCTGATGTTGGACCCCCCACCTTGTGCCACCTGGAGACACAGCTCTGAGCAAGAATGATGCGTTACCGTGACTCCATCTAAATGCCTTCCTCCCAGCCCAGCCCCTCCTCCCTCAGCCTCTTCTTTCCCAGTGGCTTCGCCATCCACAATCGCCACTCCACGGCCGCACACTGAGACCTCTAGTTATCCTCCGCTCCTGCCCCTCCTCCACCTGTGCCTCCTGCCAATCTCCCCTCCCCATCTCCCCTCCCACCCCTCCATCCTGCCCTCTGGCATCTGCTCACCTGCTCGGCAGCGCCCCCCAGTGGGAGCCTGTCTAAAGCCTGCACAGGCACCAAGAGTAGAGGTAATGGGTGCATCACGGGACCTCCAGGGGGGAAATCGAACAATCAGACGATCCTGAGTGCACCCCGGGTCCAGAGAATGCTACAAACACTCTTACCTTTTCCTGCGGAGCCGCCTCTCAGGCCCCCCACTCCTGCACCACCCCCTTGCCCCCACACCCGGGCCTCGGGTGCTCTGTGAATGGCACCTGTACCCTCTGCAGCTGGATGTGCACGGCTTCACCAGCTCTCGATTCCTCCAAATAAATCAGCCGCAAGCCAGCAAAACTTTTGGTCACCAGGACCAACCACCTCCCACAGCAAAACCTCCACGCTTGTCATGCCTCCCAAGATTCTGTCTTTTATACCCATTGGCCCCAGTCCCCGCCCTAGAAGGAGGGATGTGAGAGGAGAGACGGGGGAGGATCGGCAGCTCTGCCCTCCACATGGCAATCTGAGTGAGTCTCCTGCTTCCGTCGTCTGTGGCTCCCTAGCGTCACCGTACGAGGTCCAGGTGGTCAGTCTGCTCCAGTAGCTTCTCCAGCTTCACCCCTGGAGCTTTCCCCAGTTCCCCCCGCGCCCCCAGTTCGTGGCCGTTCTACACTCCCACGTTTCCCCAACATCCAAGCCCAGTGACAACCTCAAGCCTTTGTGCGTGTAGTTCTCCCCATTCAGAACATTCTCCTCCTCTCCCTGCCGGTCCCACTCTTACTCATCCTCCAGGGACAAACTCAGGCGCTTCCTCTTCCTGAAGCACTCCCTGATTGCCGGGGGGCCAATAATTGTTTTCTCTTCTGTGTCTCCACATCACTCTGCACAAGGCCATTTTTTATGGGTATGTGACTGCTCCCCAACCCCAGGGCATTTCCCCCAGGGATGGGGACGTGCCCAGCTGGGGCCACTCCTTGAATGGCCATCCTGAGGTGTGTCACCTGGCTTCCACACATCAAACGTGACCTGAAGAATCCATGATGAAAACCCAAAACAGCCACGGGAATGAACAAGTCCAAATACCTTTGTGGATCTAAATTTAAACATCACAAATGAAGATTTAATGCCAGGCGCTTCAAACCCGGCCACCACTATTGTTGGACACAGACAGAGGGGTTCAGTGCTAATCACAGACCTCGGACTGGGTGTGGGGGACCTGGGACATCACCTGCTCCAAACCCCCACACCTATTCCCTTTTATTTTTCTTCATTATCCATTTTAATATTTACCAAAGAAATACTCTAATGCTAAAACCATCAAGCCTACAAAAGACTAAAAGTTAAAAATTAATGGTCCCTGACTTCCAATTCCCATATGTGAATTTCATAGGTAGATGCACATATAAATGTATACACACTTAGAATTTTTCAAAGCATAGATGGGGTCATACTATACATAGTGCTCAGTATCTTTTATTAAAAACAAAATATATCACGGGTGCCTTTCTGTGTTGGCATACAGTTTTACCACATTTTTTTAAATTATAGCAAAGTGTACTTTTGTAGTATACACTATTGGGCACTCAATACCAATAACAGAGAAATGACTGAAATATTGTTCTCCAGCCTTTTGTTTTTATTGGTAATCATTATTCTTATTTGGATAGGGTTTTTACCCATTGGTGCATTTTACTGTGAAATATAATATTATAAAAATGCACAAGTCTTAAGCACATAGCTCAATGTATTTTCACAAAGTAAAGGCATGCACGTGTGATCAACAGTCCGATCAAGGACAGCCCGTGGCCAGATCCCAAGGCCCCCCTCACGCCTCTTCCCGTACCCACCCCCAGCGCCCCCTGCCCCCCAAAGGTCAGCACTCCACTGCCTTGGAACACCGCAGCTCAGTTAAACTTTATCTACTTGTGTTCACTGAGGCGCCTGTATCAGTCAGTATAACAATAGAAGGGGACAGACACTTCTTTCTTGCAGAGCTGAGCCTAGAAGTCCAAGTTCAAGGCTCTGGTGGGGGCTCTGTCCCTAGCTTACGGCCCTTCTGGTGGTGCCCTAATGTGGTGGCGAGTGAGCTCACTCTCGGCCTCACCTTTAAGGGCACTAATCCCATCATGGAGGCCCCACCTGATATCAAGGCCCCACATCAAGGCCCTCATGGTATCATCCAACATTAATCCCCTCCCCCAGGCCCCACCTCCAAACACCATCACATTGGCCGTCAGGGCCTCAGCGTATGGCCTGGGGGACACAGCGCAATGAACAGCGGGCCTCTCGTGCGTCTGGCTTCTTTCACGCAACATTGTGTTTGTGAGGCTTGGACCAGGCGCCTCAGCCCCATCCATCTTTAACACTTCCCAGCATCCTGTTATAGGAATGTGCCCTGAGGTAGCCAACCGTTCTCCTCCTGATGGACTCCTGGATTGTTTTTAACTTTTGCAACTGCAGACAGCATTGTGACAAAAATCAACCCCTGTACACGTGCCTGTTTCCACGGGGGAGGTGAGTAGAAAGAGAACCAGTGTAACTGCCTCATCTCACAGCAGATGCTGGGGCTCAGGGGGAAAGGGTCGATGCCCCAGTGTCTCGGCAGGTGACTTCTCAAGGTCACAGTGAGTAAAAGGTCTCCGAAGGTCACACCGAGTGCAGCAGAGGAGCAGGCTTCGCTGACTCCCACGTCTGCCCCATTCGTCCGCCGGCCTCTATCTACTTCATGTCAGTGAGGACACACACTCGGCCTCAGTGGTGCACGTGAACCGGCTGGGATCTCACTGCGCCAGGCCACCCTCTGACTGACACCTGGCGCTGACGGTGCACAGGGAAGGCAGCCCAGCGGCCCAGCCTCATAACCACTCGGCGTCTGTCGGACATAACGGGACGCTTTCTACAGCAAATGGCGTGGATCGCTGGTCCGTGAGGGGCAGGAGGCAACGTGACACAGACTTTGGTTCTGAGAGCCCGCTCTGCTCTTTTTCAAGTTCGGGACACTGGGGAATTTTTCCAATTCCTCCACTGTTTTTCCTTCCCCTTGCACCGCTATGGGGCAGGGGGAAAAAAAAATGAATTTCAAAAGGATATTGTTCTAAGCAAATATAAGCCTTTGCTGCTATGGAAACAAAGTTTTGTGGGGGGGTGTTTTGTTTTGTTTCTTTTGTGTCTTTTCATAATAATTGTGTCCCACTTCAACAATGGCCAAGGAAATATTTTAAGAGAGAGACAAGCTTGGTGCAAATCTCAAACACACAACTCGAAAAGGCCCCGCATTCAGGCCGAGAGCTGAGAAGTTCAGATCGCCGCAAACACACATCCTCCCCTTTTCTGTCTGCTCTGAAACGGCTCATTTCCCATCAACAAGTCTAGCAGGAGAGGGAACAGAAAGTCCAGTCCAGGACAAACTTTGCTGTTTATTCCAACAACCCCCAGGAAACGAGACCTCTTAGAATGGCTGCCGCCTTCCCACGCCAGCCGGCCCGGGCCCTCCGTGCAGGCAGCTCGCTGGTGCTCAGGGCGGGGCGCTCGTCGCCTGCCCATTGGCAGGTGCAATTCCCGAGCCTCCCAGGAAAACCACCTGGCTCTGGGTGTGGAACAATGTGTGCAGGCCACACCGGAGGGGGCCCAGGTGTCCTTTGGAAAATGAGGTCAGGGAGAAACAGGGGTGCAAGCAGCCAGGCCCCCTGGCAATCTGGCCATCATTGTCCTTGGAGACCAAAAGCAACCGGAGCAGCACAGGTTGGATCTGGACTTCAGGCAGAACCCCAGCGGGTTCTAGCCCCCTCCTCTGGGCTGCGGTTTCTCTGCTGATGAGACAGAGGAGCTTGAGGCAGGTGCAGGGAGAGGGACCCCCCGAAACTGCCCCTCCCCTTGCAAAATGTACTCTACACACAAGAGGCTGGAGAGAAAGGAAAAAGACTGAGTTTGACTTAAAGATGATTTGGGGACAAACTGGCACAAAACCTGTTTGCGGCTTGGTCATTTCATCTCTCGGGCCCTCAGCTCCCCTTGACCAACAGGCCATCGCTGCCTTGTCTCAGGGACAGAGACACAGCCCTGCCACCGATGGTTAGCACGCCGCCACCATGCCCCCGGCCACGAGGAACCAACGTGACTGAAAGGAGGAAAGGGCCCCGTGTGCTTCCTTCATCATCTCATTTGGTCCTCACTACAGCCCTGAGCAGTGGGAATTAATATTATCCCCATTTCAGAGATGAGCACACGGAGGCACAGGAAGCCAGCTGGCCAAGCTCCTACAGCTGCAAGTGGCAGGGTCGGGACTTGAATATGGTTTCTCTCGCCCCCGTGAGCTTTTCCCTCCTTTTTCCCCGGTCTTGCCGCCCTGTGCTGTGATTGCTTCCTTCCTGTGGAGACCCCTTGCTACTGCTGTATCTCCAGGCCCTAACATTGCACTCGCTACTGTTGGGCGGGCGGGTGGAGGGACAGATGAACGCTCAGTCCTGTGTGAGTGAGGAGTCATCGAGGGTCCGAGGCCAGGGATGTGAGGCGATGTGAAGATGCGCCAGCTCAGGCCTCCCCTCCAGCAGCTCTGCAGCCAGCAGGGAAGCCCTGGGCACTGGAAACGTCGTCAGCTCCGAGAGGCCAGCTCCGCTGAGGCGCCCGTAGTTACAGACCCGGGTGAGACAGGAGCCCAATTGGCAGGGACCTCACTCTGCTCTGGGCAGGGGGAGCTGGGCTGGAGCTGGGCACTCAGGATGGGAAGAGTTGGACAATGAAGAGAAGGAGGACGGGAGGGAGAGAGGAGGGAAGAAGGAAGGGAGGGAGGGAGGGAGAGAGGGAGGGAGGGAGGGAGGGAAGGAGGGAAGGAGGGAGGGAGGGAGGGAGGGAGGGAGGGAGGGAGGGAGGGAGGGAGGGAGGACTAGAGAAAGGTTATGAAGAAGAAGCAAAGAGAGGAGAGAGGATAAAGACAAGCCTTCTCTAAGGTGCCTTACAGAGGATCCAGCTCTGCAGTATCTGACCTGAACTTCCCCTCCCCCAATCCCCCATCGGAGAATCAGGCTCACAGACACACTCCGGCTCCAGGGTGCGGGCCTTGGGGCCGCCACCATCACGCGTTGGGCTCTCCAAGTCTCTTGCACCCGCCGCTCTCACAGCCCTGCCAACCAGGGGCACGGGCACTGCTTTCCTCGTAGTAACTCAGAGGCGGGAAGCGCGCTGGCTGGAGGCCTGGGCCAGGGGAGAGACCAGGGCTGAGGCCGGCTCCCCATCACTCCCTGATCGTGGTCTCCTGCAGGGCAAGCAGCAAGGGAGGCCAGAGGGCATCCACTCTGTCTGGGGGCAAACTGCTTCCCAGCTGGTGAGCCTTGGGCAAGTGACTGAACTCTCTGAGCCTCGGTTTGCACACCTGAAAAACGGGCTCTTCCTCGAGGCGACCTTAACAGGAGAGACGGTGCATGCAATGCAGCGGGATCTCAGTCAGTGCAAGTCATTGCTATTAGCAGCAGCATTACTTTTATTCCTTTTCTATTAGGGGATAAAGCTAAACTTCGTAGCTTCTTGTCTGAGGACTTGAGAAACTGTCTCAGGGAGCATTCTGGCCTCCTAGGTCCCAGCTGAGCGATGAAGGCGGAGCAGGTCACCCCAGGGATTGCCCAGCACACCTGGCCTCCCGCGGGGAACCGGGTCCCCAAGGGGCTGGCTGGCTGCTTTCCACTGGCCTGCAGAGACCAGCCTTCGCGGGGGACTGGCTGCGGCCGCCAGGCTGGGTGGGGCTGGCTCGGGGACTCTGGGGTGCATTCTTGTCCTCGCACCCCCACCCCCACCCCCCGAGTAAAAATAGTTGTGCTTTGTTAGGCGGGTGCTCACACACGCCTTGCCTGGCAGCCTGCCCACTGGGAAGGCAGATGCCAGACTATTTCAGGCTGTGAAAACAAGCCCCGGGGTCAAGCCCTCAGAGAGCGGTATTAATATCCCCCTATCGCGTTCTCTCAGGCTAGGAAAATAGAAAAGAAAAGTCTGTGGCTACCTGATTCCTCCTTTTGTTACCCACAATCCCAGCTGCCAAAGCCACTGCGGACAATGCACATGACCTTCACAGACATGTTCTCCCAAACACAGCAAAAAGCAGAAAGGCTACAGAAGGAATAGGAACAGTAATAATAATAATGATGATGATGATAATTCATACTAATAATAATAATAATAAGGCACTTACTAGACACAGAGCACGAGATAGCATGTTGTTATCATTTGCTCACTTGCCCACAGCAGCCTTAGGAGGTACCCTGTTTCCCCAAAAATAAGACAGTGTCTTATATTAATTTTTGCTCCCAAAGATGCGCTAGGTCTTATTTTCAGGGGATGTCTTATTTTTCTATGAAGAAGAATTCGGCACACATTTATTGTTAAATGAAAATAAAGGACATTTATTACCTGTATACGGTACGGTAGTACGGTAGTTGTCAACACAAACCAGACAAACTGTGAATCCTGGGGGCCTTATTTTCGGGGCGGATGCCTTATATTTCACTCAGAAGGAAACCTGTAAGTAGGTCTTATTTTCGGGGAAACACGGTACCTATTGCAAACCCATGTCCTAGAAAAGGAAACCGAGGTTCAGAGAGGTGAAGTGACCCCCAAGGTCACACAGTGAACCAGCAGAGAGTCTGGGATTGAAGTCCAGGTCTGCCCAGCTCCAAATCTATGCTGTGTCCTCCAGCCATTTCTGATGCCCATTTTGTTGCTTTTCTTTGTTTTCTTTGGAGTAACAGACTCCAAAGGGGCATTTCAATGGCTCTCTGCGGCCTTCAAGATAAAGTCCAGACTCCTTAGCGTGACCCTGAATGCCCTCAGAGCCTGGCCCGCCTACCGCTCAGCGGCCTCCTCCTTCTCTCTGAAACCTCTGGTCCATGGCCTTTGTTCTCCTCTCCTTCTCGCCTTCCACCTAAATCTATCGGCTCTGGTCTGGATATTTCTGACCCCTGACCCCAAATTCATAGGCGTTGAGATTCTAACCCCTAATGCGATGGAACTGGGGGGTGGGGCCTTTGAGAGGTGAGTAGGTCCTAAGGGTGGGGCCCTCATGAAGGGTTGGTGCCCCTATAACCAGAGACCCCAGAAAGCTTACTCGCTCTGCTTTCCACCACATGTGGACACAGCCAGGAGGAGGCCTCTCACCAGACACCAGACCTACCAGTCCCTTGACCTTGGACTTCCCAACCTCCAGAATTGTGAGAAATGCATGGTTGTTGTTTCAGCCACGAAGTCTATGGCATTTTGTACAGCAGCCCAAGCTGACTCAGACACCCTCCTTCTGCACCCAGCTCCAGTGCCGCCACGCAGCCTCTCTGCTCTCTCCCTGCCCTGAGAAAGGCGAGCTCCCTCCTACCACACCCGCTTCTGCGTGCGTGGGGCACCTCTGCAGGCATGGCCTCTCAGGGTTAGAGACCTCTCATGTCCCTGTCTTCCCACGTGGACTGGGACTGCCGGGAAGCCAGGGCTACAACTGTCCCGTGTCTGTTCACATCACACCTGTCCCCGGGCCCTCAGTGACATAGGATCACACCCGTCCCTCTGTGCTTGCCTATGTCCATCCATAGGATTATCCATTCCCTCAACAAACAGTTCCTGTGTGCAGTGTAAGCGATATGGGAATCAATCTCACCTACAGTCAGAGAGGAGAGAGATATGGAAAGAGGCAAGTGAAAGACAGCCGATCAGTGCCCTGGAAGGGGAGGTGGGGGATCCTGGCAGTCCTTCCACAGAAGGAAGCACCCGAGTTGCATCTTATGGGAAGGATGGAGTTTAGTTCAGTGCAACTAGGAGACCTTTCTTAGTAGGCTTCCTGACACCCCCCCCCCCGCCCCCCCAGTCTCAGGAACTAAGGCAACCCTGCAGGCAGGGAGCCAAGAGGATCCTTACCCTGGCCCAGTCTCCCCCACCCCCACCGCTCTCCCACTGGAACCTCCCACTGGCTGACCCCGCCAGCCACCAGGGTGGAGAGCAGGGTGGAAAGGGTAAAGGTTAACTCTGTGGGTACAGACAAAGCTGCTGGGGCCACCCCGCCGTGCACCCCTGGCTCCAGCACGCTCGGACTGACTGCTGCTCCCTGACCCGCCCGTGGCCCTCAGATCCTGTGCTTTTGCTCATTCTGTTCCCTCTGCCTGCGACTGCCTTGCCCAGCTTCCAAACCCATCAAAATGCTAAGCCTCCTCCATGCCGCATCCACGGGTTGTGTCCTCTGAGCGTGCTTTCCTCATCTACTCAGAAAGCAGTCCTTTTAGCGCTTATATCATTCTCTTGTGTGTCTTCCCTCCTCCGCCTCCTCTAGTATCTGAGCCCTCTAAGGGCAGGGACTGTAGCCGACTCATCTGTAAAATCCTAAGTCGTTGTCTCCTCTGAGGAATCTGTCAGGAACTGTGAAGGGTCTGAGACTTTCAACTACTCGCAAACTCAACTTAGCCCGCCAGTTTCATGGATGCCGGCGAAAGACATGAAACAGCTGGATCGGAGACAAAGGGCATGATCACTCACAGAAGAGCAGCATCCAGATGGTCAGCATTTTTGCCCCAGGCCCCTGAACCCCAACTTCCACAGGAGCACATGACGAGAACCAGGTGACACCTGCACATGCAGTGGGGTTGCATTGAAAGCGAATAAACTAACGCTGAGCTCAGGAAACCCAAATATTTCATAGCGGGCAGTAAGCTCTCTGTTCCAGAGGAGGACGACCTGACTCCCAAGGATGTCTGCTGTACACACACCCTGGAAAAGGCACCCGGAATAAAGGGCAGACAGGCCTCTGCGGGCAAGACAGGCAGAAGCGCCAGAGGCCCGTGGAGAACAGCCTCCCGCAGAGCCCGCTGCACACCGTGGAGTGTGGACGCTTCCCCTCTGTCTCACGCTGCCTCCTGAAAATACCATATTTGCTGGCGTATAAGATGATTTTTTGGCCCTGAAAAATATGCCTCCAAGTAGGGGGTAGTCTTATACAGCGAGTATATAACAAACTCTGTATTTTTAGTGGAAATGTTAGGGGGTCGTCTTATACGCCCAGTCTCTTATACGCCGGCAAATACGGTATTTTTCAGGGCCAAAAAATCGTCTTATACGCCGGCAAATACGGTAAACATCAGGCTGAGTCTCCATCAGAGCCCTGACCTGGTCCCCCTTCCGGTCCCGGGGGCTCCCGTCCAGCCAGCGCCAGGACTCACAGGGACATCACACCGGAAACCGGGGAGGGGCTGAGGGATAATAAAGAACCTGGCTCGTTCCCCAAAACCCATGGGGCCCTCAGCCACGCCTAGGGGTGGGGAAGGGAGACCAGAGCGAGGAGAGGCGGTAGAATGTGGAGAACCCAAAGCAGGGCACAGAATTCACCTCCGGGCCTCATTCTGCCCAACTGTAATAGGACCTTAATGACAGTGGCTAGCTCAGAGTGGTTGGAAGGATGAAATGAGTTCAGTCCTTAGGCGAGCACACAGTAGGGCCATATGTGTTAGCAAAAAAATAAATAAATAAATAAATAAAGGAAAAAGAACTGATGTGCACAAGGAGAGGAAGAGTGAACACGGGGTTCAGGGGGCCGGCCCTGCCCAGGAACAGGGAGCAGAAGCACAGCTACAACAGTGAAGTGCCTGGTTACCACCCATGTGTGTGGCCCCCTCCCCACCCCCTACTCTGGCTGGACTCGGGCAGATGCAATTCCCTACACCATTGACTCCGATTTCCACCCTGCGTCTTTGTTCACAGGCAGGACGTGATGACATCCCAATGGCCGAGCATGGCCCCAGACTCTGATGGTGCTGGCCTGAGACAAATCATTACCCCCTATAAAACGGAGACGAGGGAATGATGTTAGCATCTTTCCGAATGCAAAGCAAACACCCAGGCGACGCCCATGCTGTTATTCCTACTCTCATCCTCACACTGTTCGCTCCCAGCAGCAGCC
Organism: Vespertilio murinus; assembly: GCA_963924515.1. Lineage (NCBI taxonomy): Eukaryota > Metazoa > Chordata > Mammalia > Chiroptera > Vespertilionidae > Vespertilio > Vespertilio murinus. The sequence goes on along the minus strand of OZ004715.1, from coordinate 35,201,248 downwards.
CGGCCATGGCCCGCATCACTGGAGGCCATCACGCCTCAATGAAAACAGCCACTGCCACTCACTGAGCGTGCGGGTGAGCGTGCCAGCCCCGAGCCAGGGCTTCGCCTCGTGCTCCTGTTTGACCCTCACCACACCCCAGGGACAGCCATTACCATCATTATCCCCACGTGGCACATCAGAAAGCTCTGGTTCGTGGATGTGAAATAACTTCCCTCAAGTTCTAAGCTCAGATGTAAACCCACGCAGGCCTGACCCCAAGGTCCAAGCTTTCCCCACTGCGTTCTGCTGCGATGGGGAGCCTGGGGGGTCCCCTCCCCCTCCTGCCTGACTACGGAGGGGCGGAGGAGGCCTGCAGAACAGCCGTGGCCCAGGAGTCAGAGAAAGTACCTGCACTAAAACTTAGAAGTTTGAGTCCTGACCTCTGCCCCCCATCCTGTGTTCTCTGATAGCTTCCCCTGGACTTTGTGAGACATAAACGCGAAAAGACACTAAGGCAGAGAAAACTCAGAAGAGTGGCTGAGAGCGGAAGTGGGTAGGAGAGGGCAGGAACCACAGCATTGTGGCCAGGAATGATACCCGTGTTTCCCCGAAAATAAGACATCCTGTGAAAAGAAGACCTACTTCATGGGAACATAATACATCCCCTGAAAATAAGACCTAGCGCATCTTTGGGAGCAAAAATTAATAAAAGACACTGTCTTATTTTCAGGGAAACAGGGTTATTTTCCATTCATCCAAGTCCAAGAATTCATGGTCCATTAAAGTAGCATGTCCACCAGGGGGCGCTATGCATTTGCCAACTGAGTAATTAAGCAGCCCCAACCCAAAATCATTCAGGGTGCCCTTAACTTAAGTGGGGGGTGGGGGACTTGCTTTCTGACTAAGGTATAAATATTTTGTTAGCTCTATAACTTCCAAAAATATAACTTCTGGTGGAAGGGCTTGCAGAATCAGCTTAATAGCTTTTCTGGTCTTGGCAATGCAAAGCGTGTGCTGACCTGGGGGGCCTGCTGGGGGTTCTCTCAGGCCACCGTCCCCCACCCCTCCCTGGCTGCTGCTAACCCAGAAAGCACTCAGGAGCCTGCGTTTCCCTGCAAGTCATTCCTGGTTGTGAATCACATAATCACTGAGCTTGTATTCTCATAGCCTCTCTAGCGCCTTTACAAATGGTTTCCTTAAGAAGAGCTGTCACACACCATCCCTGCCGAACACACACCCACACCCCTTCTGCCCCCGATTTGCTGCTTCACATTCAACCGTGGGAGTGCTTTTGTGTCAATGTTTCAGAACATTTATTGTTGGAAAGGTAAGAGGCTGACTGCAGTCGCCTCAGTTTGGGTGCATTTCCGAAGCCACAAAAGAAAGAGGAGGAAAGAAATAAGAGAAAGGAGAACAAGGCAATGTGGATGGGTGTGAGGGGGGGAGTGAAAAGAAAAGGTGGTGAAAGAAGGAGATGGAGCCAGGAGAGGAAGAGGGAGGGAAGATGTGGGGGGGGGGGGTATGCTATGAAGGACCAGGGGTCATCTGTTAATTTTCCCACTGCAGATCTGCAACAGCCAGGACCGGGGCGCTAATGTGCACTGGCTGCCTACACAGGAGGGTGTTCCCCTGCGCCCCTGTCTCTCAGTTCTCGGAGTGTGGACTGAAACCAGTTTCATGCAACGTTCTCAACCTCCCCTAATTGGGAGGAAGGGTACTGTGACTCAGACAAAATGTCACTAAGAAAAAGAGAATTTTATTAGAAAGCTCTTTAGTATATGCCTGGATTAATGTGAGCATATGAATCTATTTTTTCAATTTAATCAAATCTATGCGATATATTTAATCAAACTGAAGTACAAATCAAATATTTCCAATGAATGAAGTCCAGGTTGAGATATTTTTCTAAGCAGGGTGACAACACATCTTGATTAGTTTGGGACTGACTTAATGAATCACTTTAAACTGTAAGTGTAACAGTCACACCAAATTTGGAAGATTTTAGTATGAAATAAAAATGTAAAATTAAAAAAAAAAGAATTTTATTATCCAATGAAGAATGCCAGAGCAGGGCAAGACCACACAGATCTCCAAGAGAGGGCCCTCAACCTCCCAATCCTCATCCCCTTTCCATTAACCCCAATCACGAACCAATCGCAAAACCTGCTTCCTTGAAGTGTCTAAACGGATTAATATCACTACTATAAATAAAGCAAGGTTACAGCGATTTTAGATGAAAACAATTTCTTCTTCCCTGCAAGGGAAATCAAATCTTTATTCTATTCACATGATATCAATCTACTTGCCTGGCCCAGTTTTTCTCTCCTGGGTCAAAAGCAGCAGCTAAAACATAACCAAGATCATTTTTTTTAATATACCAAGGCCGCTGTGTGCCTTTTTTTTATGCTGGCAAATATAGGAAATGATGTATAAGAAATGCTTACGTGTTTTCAGGAAATGAGCAAGACAATTTACTCCCTAAAATATTTAAAGTCAATTTGATGTAAGTTGCCCTGGTCCCTAAGTCAAACCTGAGTTCCAAAGCACCTTGGGACGATCTGGAAAAGGCTGGAGAGAAAGGGGAAGGAAAAAAAAACAACAAATAAACAAAAAAACAAACAAAAAAAAACATTTTCAAATGTGCTTTTCAGCCTCAGAATTAGGGAGGAGGAGTGCATATCCTGAATTCACCCTGCAGACACATTGACAAGACAATTTTAACATGGATAGGATGTATCTATAGGCACATTCTGGCTTTAATTTCTTGACATATAAAATACTAAGAAGAGAGGTGGATGTTTATTTCATAAAATTTCACTCCCAATGTATTCAACATTTCAATACATCTGCCCAATAGGCCACGTATCTGAAGTAAGGCTCCTAAGAAGCAATCCCTAGGGGAGGGCCGTATGGGAAGGATTAATTGAGAAGAAATTGTGATGGAGTGAGGGAAGCAGATGGACAACGAGAGAAAGCTGGGCAAAGGGGCCATATAAGCAGCTCCTACCCTTGCCCTGGTTGGTCCTCTGGGGACCGCCGGGAATGAGTTACAGCTTGGAATTTATTCCCACACCCCAAAGCAGGAGCTGGGCTTTCATACCCAGCCCGACAGTCACTGGCTATAGCCACTCCTACGTGCTACAAATTCCCAGAATGCACTGCTTCTACACCTGTGCAGAGGGCCCCCAGTCACCCAAGGGTGATCCTGGAAGAAGCAGCAGGTGCAAATGATGGATGCAAAGCACACAGAAGCTGTGATGGGAACGCTTCGAACCCGTACAAGAGACGCGGGGGGGAGCCTGCTGAGAGGGTCCACTACACCACGCTGTGTGAAAGTTAATACTTTAGAAAGTTTGAAAAGGTCTCTCCCTGACATTATTCCAAAGAAAGAGTGCCTGTGACCTTCACTGCTTCCAGCCAACTCAATTTCCCTTTGGCAATAAGCAAACCTTGGTATTCTGGATCAGCCCTCAACTCTTCACACAAAAAGGAAAATGATGCGATGTTTGAACACACTATTTCTCACAAACTGGCTATCTTGGTAGCTAGCACAGACTCCCCACACAGTTTTTCATCACAAGGTTTGGCAGTGATAAGACATTCTAAAAAGATTAATTTTCTCTTGGATTTTTGTCCCAAATGCTGATCCTGAACCTGGCATTGCCCAAATAGCATCAGTAGAAAGCCAATCTTATTTTTTCTAATTAAGCTCGTCCCCCCAAAGATTTTTGACAGCACTTCAAGGGACACAGCTTCTTCAGGGCGGCATGTGAAAACAAGCAGCAAGTACAATTTTTTTTTATGGGTTATGAGTTATCCTTGAAATTTGATTTTTCTCGGCTAAGTCATCTTTCCAGCCGTTGACGGGAAAGGCAAACAAAACAATACTCTGGGATTTATTTTTAATTTTCTCTCCAAGTGAAGTTTTGTCAGCACTCAGAGTTCAGGATTTTCATGAGTCTCTTCAACAATAGGAAGTCCTTGTCATTCTTTGTGATTATAAAAAAAAAAAAAAACACCTTTATAACCTTGGTAGATTCATGATTCTATAGTCTAGTACATACAGCCTAATGCCAAAAAGAATTATTCCTTTTTTTTAAAAAAAAAAAAGAAGAAGAAAAGAAATCTGTTATTTAAGATTTCTCTGTGTAACTCAAAGCTGTGCCACCTCCTTCGGTGTTCAATGGAGTCATGAATAAAATGGTCATGTGGCAAGTATGCAGGTTATGCATGTGGTTGGCATTGTAGACTTCCACCCTTCTAACTTGACCTCCGACAGGTACTGCTGGGTGCCAAACCTGCCAGGAACCTGGACCAAAAAATGGTCCCTCACACGACGCCATTTCCCAAGTGGTCAGGCAGCTGCCTCACAGCAGGTGGTTATATTAGTGCCAGCTACAATGGAAGAGGCATTGTTTTATTCTTAATGGTCCAGACTCCCAACCCTGGATGCACACTGGACTTCCCTTCGCACAGTGTTTCTGTAAACTACTATCCAGAGACTCACAGAACCCCTTACCCACCAGCAGGACCAAGGAACTCACTGCACAGGAGGTTAAGTGTGGCGGCGGGCCCTGCAGCAGCTGACCTGATGGAGCAGATGGGCGGGGAAGACTGAGTGACCAGCACCACGTGGGCTGCAATGCTTTGCAGGGTTGGGCCAACGCTCCCCAGGAAGTTGCTTAGGCTCTAAATCACTCTCCATAATACAGCACTGATTACCCCAGAGCCAGGATTTACGAGTTCGGCGATCAAGGGTAGAAATGGGTTTGGCACCATTCGCCATTGCCAATGCTACCTTAGTGAACCATAAGCATAATGTATGCTCCATGTCCATGTGACCTCATGGCCATCTAGTCTAGGAGTCTTTTTCCAAAGGGAGGAAGCCGTCCACCAGGAAACAGGGTGATTTCCCTGGACTGGAAATTAAGACTGCCACCCGGGGACTTACAGCTCCTCGTGACTCTGAATCAACAACAGGCAACAAAGGGGGTTTATGGGCCGTCTGGGGTGATTGATCCTGACTGTCTCAGGGTAATTGGACTGTTGTTCCACAGCAGACGGACCGATGGAAGGGGATTCCTTAGGGCTTTCTTGGTATTACCTTGCCCTATGATGAACATCCATGCCAAGTTACAGGAAAGAAATCCAAGCATGATTAGTGGTGGCCTGACCCTTTGGAACGAAGGTCAGGGAGAGTCATTCAACCAAGCAAAAACCACAACCAGCTCAGGTGCTTTGGGAAGGGCAGAGGGAACACAATTACTAGGCAATGGACGATAGAGTGACCAGCTGCAAAAGCATAAATCTGATTGCTATAATTCTTTCTTATTTAGTTGTGAGTAAATTATTTGTGTATATTTTATGTTAAATTTTTGCATAAATGGCCGAAACCGGTTTGGCTCAGTGGATAGAGCATCGGCCTGGAGACTGAAGGGTCCCGAGTTTGATTCCGGTCAAGGGCATGTACCTTGGTTACGGGCACATCCCCAGTAGGAGGTGTGCAAGAGGCAGCTGGTCGATGACTCTCTCATTGATATTTCCAACTCTCTATCCCTCTCTCTTCCTCTCTGTAAAAAATCAATAAAATATATATTTTTTAAAAAAATTTTTGCATAAATGTAACAAAAAGATTGAAAAAGAAAAAGAACGCTGATCCGCCGCGTGTCTAGTCTCCACATCCTCTCCCATTTAAATGAAACACCAGTTCAACATAAAAAGCAGTGAAAAGCAATTTTAATTATTTATATTTTGCTGACTTGTTTAAGCTATAAGAGTAATACATCATGCCAAAAGGATACAAGCATCAACCTGAAAGCACTTCCACTAGGCAAAGCTGAAACGATGGGAGCAATAAAATACCCCCCAAATAAATACATAAGTAAATAAATATCTGGGATCTCTTACTGATGAAATTGAATGAATAAATAAAGGAGGGAAAGTGATAACTCTTCCTTACAGAAGAATTCCAATTAAGTGCAGAAGGAATGGGGGTAATAGAAAGCGACCATCAGAGCACCACAGGAATACTGCCTGCCAGATCCACCAATGAAAACTAAAATTAGTGAGCAAAAGTTTAAGGAGAAAAGGATATTTGATAATCTTATCCCCCACATCTATTAATTACACAAGAAGACACAGTAACTTTACAGTGAAGAAAGCTGGCAGATACCTCATGAGCAAGGTCAACATCAGCAGCAATAGACACCCCAATATCATGTATTATGCCGATAGGGCACCTTCACCTATGCCCCAAACCTTAATCTATATAATCATGACAAAGCATCACACAAACTCACATAAGGAACATTCTACGAAAGACTTGACCAGTACTCTTCAAAACTATCAAGGTCATAAAAGACAGGACTGAGAATCCAACACACATTAAGAGAGACCATGGAGACATGCTGTGTAATTGTGACCTGGGATCCTGATAGGATCCTGAAATAGAAGATGGACTTCAGTGGGAAATGGAGAAATCTGAATAAAGTTTGTGGTCTAGTTAGTAGTCTTGTACCAGTATTAATTCCCAGTTTTGGTAAATGGACCATGGTAACATTACAGGAAGCTGAGTGAATGGGTATATGAGAGCTCTCTTTGCAACTCTCCTGTAAGACATTTAAAAAAATTTTTTTAATAGCACAAGCTTCTTGTAACAAGTCAAACCAAATAGGAAGTATAAAAAAAATTCACCCTCCCTTCCTTACCCATCCTATCTCTTGAGTGACCAGATTAGTGCTAATTTTATATATATATATATATATATATATATATATATATATATATATATACACACACACACACACACACACACACACACACACACATATATATACACTTATATTAAGGATTTTCCCTTTGATTTTGATTTTTGTGTCTTAAAAAATTGGTTGCAACAGCACAGATGGTATTATGCTAAGTGAAATAAGCCAGTCAGAGAAAGAAAGTTACAATATGATTTCACTCAAATGTGGAATCTAATGAACAAAATAAACTAACAAAAAAATAGGTACAGATAACTGACAGCTGTCAAAGGGAAGGGGTTTAGGAGTCTGGGTGATAAAGGTGAAGGTATTAAGAAAAAAAAAAAGCCTCAAAGACACAGACAACGCTGAAACCGGTTTGGCTCAGTGGATAGAGTGTCGGTCTGCGGACAGAAAGGTCCTAGGTTCGATTCCGGTCAAGGGCATGTACCTTGGTTGCGGGCACATCCCCAGTGGGGGGTGTGCAAGAGGCAGCTGGTCGATGTATCTCTCTCATCGATGTTTCTAGCTCTCTATCCCTCTCCCTTCCTCTCTGTAAAAAATCAATAAAATATATATTTTTTTAAAAAGCCTCAAAGACACAGACAACTGTATGGTGATTACCAGAGAGAAAGGGAGGTGGGGGAGGAGGAAGAGGGTGTAGGGGACTAAATGATGGCAGAAGAAGACTTGACCGGGGGTGGTGAACATGCAATACAGTATACAGGTGATGTATTATAGAACTGGACACTTGAAACCTATATCATTTTATTAACCAATGTCACCCAATAAATTCAATAAATAAATAGCTGTGAAAAGTGAGGTAAATATGTCCTGATTTAACCTTTACAGAAATCCCTCGGAAAGGCTCCAAAGGTGACGGATTAAAAAGTACTAATTGGTAGTCACAAAATAGTCACAGGATGTAAAGTAGAGCACAAGGAATATAGTCAGCAATGGTGGAATCACTATGTTCAGGGCCAGGTGGGCACTGGAAATATCAGGGGGAACACTTTGTAAAGCATATGATTGTCTAACCACTAAGGTGTGCACCTGAAACTAATAGAAAACAAAGTTGAATGCAAATTGTAATTGGAAAATAAAGTATAAAAAAGAAAGGGCGCCAAAGAGACAGTCTGCTGTAGAATGCCCATCAAAACATGCAGGAGCCCCTCTGCACCCCGATTTATTTCTGGGGCTCTTGCAGTCTCTGCTCAAAAACCTTACCTCTATCTCCACTGTATTCCTCACCTCCAAGTTTCTAACCCCAAGTGATTTCCTTCCCTATTTGTCCATCTCAACACTGCCCCACCCCCAACCCCACCCCACCTTCTAAATCCGCCCTGCTTGGTCCATCCGTCTGTGGCTACTTCCCACCTTTCCCCCGTGGAAACCAATTCAACCTCCCCGCCTCCTGCCAAAGCCCGTCTCCTCGCCTGCGTGCGCTCCCTCACCAGAGTCCACAGCAAGCAGCAGAGCACCCTTCAAGGTATCTGGCAGAGAAGCTGTGACTATACCTAATGTTTGTTCCTGCCACACTGTAACTCACTCCAATGTTTTTCAAGTCAAGAGTGCTATGTGGTGGCATTGCTCAGTATGTCTATTCATAGCTCATCCTGAGAAATTATATCTTATTCTTTGCATCTACATGGATCCACATTTATTTATCACTGATAGGAGCCTTGGAAGTTTGGGAGAAAAGGATGTTTGCTGCCAGCATGAAGATCCCCAAGAGAAGAAGGGAGGGAGGGGACTATGAGGAGAGGGGCCGGTTGCTCTCTCAGGGTGATGATTGTGTCAGGGGTGACCTGTTGGGGAGAGAAGTCCCAGGAATCCATGGGACCAGTTCTTGTTTGTCTCCATGTACACTGTGATCCCATCTCACCACCTAATGGGATGTAAAGGAAGGCCTGTGGGCCCTTACTCTGATTTCTTTTGGGCAAAGTGGAGGGGGGGCTCTAACTCATTAGAGGATGGCATCAAAATAATTGTCCTTTGAAACTTACAAACCTAACTTTGTTTGGCACAGGTCAGGCCTGGCACTGGATCTGTCTTCCCCTTTGCTTGCTCTGTGACCCTGGGAAAATGGTTTCCCCCCCTGGGTCTCTTTTCCTTATATGTAAGAAGATAATATTATCCATCTTACATGGCTGCGGTGAGGGTTAGAGAGAGAATGTATGTAAGGTGCCTATGCTAGAGCTTGGCATTTAACACCCCCTAAAAGGATAAATTATATGAATCATTAATTGAAATAGAAATAATAGATGGAAGGAAAGAAGGAAGGAAGAAAAGAAGGAAGGAAGGGAGGGAAGGAGGGAGGGAGGGAAGGAGGAAGGAAAGAGTGTGTATAGGTGACATTTAGAGACCTTTCATTTATATGGAAGTGCTCACCCACCCAATTTTGCTAGATAAACAAGTAGACACTGTTCCTTAAAAAGGCCTCTCAGGGCTCCTAGGGATGACAAGCAGTGGCTGTTTGGAAAGTGGTGGGTAGGGCCAGCTTGCTCTCGGGTACACCTGTAGCAATCTTCCAAAGACAGAATGTGAGTCAGATTTACTTCCCATTGTAAACCATCTCAGTGGGTTGAATGAGCTTCCTTTCTTTAAGAAACCAAGAAAGAAAAAAATTACATATTTTGAATAAGTAATCTGCCCTCGGAGTCACCATCCATTGTCTCCTGGAATTAGTGGGAACAGGTGAAGTGAAATGGGTCCTACCAGTGGTGAAACCCAGCCCAGATCTAAAAGGCAATTGCTGTTTATTGAGTTCTGTCTTGCAGATGGTACCTGGATTATGTAATTAATCCTCACAAGGCTACTTCAAAATTAGGACTATGAGTATCCCTCTTTTTGAGGACTTGGGCTCAGAAAGTTATAGTGCATACGAAGTGCACACCATAAGTGTGCAACCAGTCATAGTTACCAACATAATTATGATTATTCATCAAAGTGTCACAGGTGCTTAGTGGCAAAACCACTAGGCACCTGTGACACTTTAAGTTGACTTTATCATCATCAGCCTTTCCCACATTATTAGAAACTAGAGGCCCGGTGCATGAAAATTCATGCACTGGAGGAGAGGGGGGTCCCTCAGACCGGCCTGCCCCCTCTCACAGTCTGGGAACACTCAGGGGCAGGAGGTTACCTGGCAATCAGGGAAGGTGACACCCTCATCACACCTCTGCTGCTGCCACTGCTGGCAGTGCAAGCCTCGGTCAGCCCTGGTTACCTGAGCCTTGGGCGGCCCTGGGCGGCTGGGCAGCTGACATCCAAGGCTTTCCTGTGCCTCCGGCTGACCCTGGGTGGCTGGGAGGCTGAGGGGCTGGGGGACTCTGGAGGCAGGCGCCCTGGCAGGGCTGAGGGGACTGGGTGCTGCCATCTTGTGGCTGTGGGCGACGCCATCTTTGAGAGTGGGGCAAACAATTAGCATGTTCTCTCCTTATTGGCTGTGGGCACTGCCACCTTTGCGATGGCATGAGGGTCAATTAGCATATTCCCTCTTTATTAGATAGGATTCTCTAAATATTGTCAATGCTGTATAGCATTTCATTGTGCCTTATTTCTGACTTTTTGACATTATAAAGGACTGTGATGGTCTCTTTTAGATTACGTTGATTTGGAAATTTTGCATGTATATGAGACTGGAAAGACTGGAATATCTCCATTCATTGGAGTCTCCGGTTCTGGGACTGAACTTGTTGGTCCTCTTCCAATGCCATCCATGACCCTTGGCTACAGTGGTTACTGCTCTTAATAACCCACCACCAGTGTCAGGACTCTGAGTTCAGGTTCTGAAGTGGTTCCCGTGGAGTCAAGACATTCACTTGTCTGCAGGAATGATGTTGGGTGTGATATTGCATGGAAGGGAGCCAGCATGGGCTTCAGGGCCCCCACCCTCACCCACCATGCTGCCCTGAACACAGGACCACCCTGCAATGACCCATCCCATCTACCGTCCCTTCCACCCTGGGAGTCTCACTTTCACACTTACCCACTATGGCAAAATGTCACTTGCTCTGGGAATTTCACCTTTTGGAATATAACTCAGAATACAGAAAAAAAGCTAAAAGGACCTTGGCAAAGTCAGAACTACTGTCATCACCAAGTACCCACAGAGGAGCCTTTGCTCAGGCCGTGACTCACACTGGAGACAGATTTCTAACAAGGTCAGTTATCTGATAACCCACATCACAGCCAAGGAGAAACAACGAATTAAGAGGGACAGAAATCAGAGAGCGGGCTCATAGTAAAAAGAGGTGCCAGTTGACAGTGAGGAAAAAAATGAAAAAGCTATTAAAAAGCAGCCAAAATGTTAAAAAACAAAACAAAACAAAAAACATAGCAATCTTGGGCCCAGTGATAATAGTGGCATCGTGTGGAGGGGGCAGGGAAGTCGGTAATGCCAAAAAGTGAAGGCCACCAGCGAGCCAGAACACAATTTCATTTCGCGCAAGGCTGAGCTGGTCTGGCCTGCGGAGGCTGCTGGGTGAGGGGACCTGCCTGAGGACACAGCAAGTGGCAGAGGCAGGACAGGGGCGGCCCCTGGGACCCCGCCCTGGTGGCAGCACCTGATCCTGCCCCACACTCAGCGTCCGGTTAGAGGGGCCAGTGGGCGGGGGCAGCCCAGAGCGGGGAGCACGTGAAAGCTGGAGCTGCCATTCCCACCAGACGCCCCTGGGGCCGGGGATCAGAGCTTCGGTAGAAACTGAACATGCCCCAGAAAGGGGAGACAGCAGGGACCCCCGGCTTCTTCTCCAGCCCCCGGGTCCCGCCTGCATCCTGACTGGGGGGGATTCCTCAACCCTCTAAACCCCCGCTCAACTCCATGTGAAGATATCTGTCCCTGTTTCACCTGCCTCACAGGCAATCTCAGGGACTAAATGGGTTGTTGGCACGTGAGCTCTTTCAAAGCGGTTACACTGTGCGTGGACAGCACAGCAGTGAGAAAGGGCTGGGCCCGCCGGCTTCTAAAGGCGAGACAGTGCTCCATAAGGCCCTCCATCAGCCAGCCCGCCCGCGGGATTACCCAGACGCTGGCTCCGTGACAAATGGGTGTCAGAGAGGCTTGGTTCTAAGACAGAGCAAAGGGAAAATGACAAAACAGACACTAGCCGGTGAGTCTATCAAACAGAAAGGCCGGAGTGATCATTTTGGCGAAGCAATAGTTAGGGTAAGATTTATATTATTCTTGCACTTATTCATCTTTTCTGAGATTGGGTGTGATCTTAAACATAGCTTATGTTCAATCCAATGTGTCTGTTGGGGTGACTTTTGCCTTAATCCTGATCAAGGGTGCCCATGAACGCCACCCATCCCTACAAGACTGGCCAGCTGAAGACCGGGTAAGAAAACTGAGGCCAGAAAGGTGAAGGGACTTGCCCAGCCGGGGGACTGAGTGGCAGAGTTGGGCTTCAGATCCAAACCCTCTATACTTCAAAGACTTGTCAGCATAAGGACGGCCTAAGAGCCCGAGGCTCAGGGAAGGGAGACCGCGGTGGGAAGCCTGTACATTTCAGCTGACACTGACCATCGAAGGTGTGGTGGAAATGTTGCCCTCTTAATGGGCACCTTACCTTCATCTGGGAAAATATCTTGATGAGACATGTGGGAGAAGAAGGGTCACAGGAGGCCGTGAGGATAGAAGAAAATGAGCAAATTGGTATTCCTTGGAATTGCCTAAGAACGTGCAGACACAGAAGGCAGGGAAGGAGAAGTGGAGAGGAGATGGACCGGAGTTTGGCGGTAGAAATGGCAGGACGTGCTGTGTGAGATGCCTGCCGGGGGCTGCCCTCCCCCCTCCAGGCAGAGAGGCTCCTCCCAGTTCAAAGCCAGGAGGCAGCAACCCAACCCCTTCCCGGCTCCTTCCACCCCACAGAGGAACGCCTAGCACACTCCCAACCGGCCCTGCTGGCCTGAGATTTTGATCAGGAGAGATATTCAAAAGTCACCTCTGGGCCCATGGAGTGCAGAACCAAGAAAGCAAGATGACCCACAAGACAGAGGAGCAGGAATGCCAGGCTGAAGCCACCTGAAGAAGGAATCCCTCCCAGGAACGCACTGAGCCTTTGGGGAGGAAGGAGCTCAGACGTCCATGGAGAATGGTCCAGATGGGGCTCTGGTCCAGACAGATAATACTGACCCAGGCCTAGGATCCCACCGGACATCTGGTTATAAAGCGTCTGCGAAGAATCCACGGACGATCTCAATACAAAGCAGAGGAAGCCAACACAGAAACCCCCCGGGCCAATGGTCTCCCCAAGCATCCCGAACCCACACCAGCCTCAGCCACAATCAATGTGACTCCCCTTCCACGCTGCACACATGCGCGGGAAGAGTCCCCACCCTGGGTTCTAGCATGGCGCTTGGGATGGAGTTATTACTGCAGGAACCTATTTTAGGGCTAATTTTAAATACAAGCACCATGTGCACCGGAAGCAGGGATGTAAGAGCAGCATCTCAGTGCGGGGAGCATTGTCTACTGGGCCCGCTGGTGAGCGACGGGGTGGTCTCTTGACGGAGGGACGCGGAGCAGGGCTTCGGGGGCAGAGACGGTTCTAGCACAATGGCCTTCCGGGAGAGCCCTGGGCTGGGCGTCGGCGCCTGGGCCCTTGTCCCGCCGCTGCCCCACCCTTGCCGAGTGACCTTGGGAAAGCCACTTTGGGCCTCAGTTTCCTCTCCTGTATAAAACAAGAGCAATGACATCTGCTCTCCCGATGTCAAAGCAAATCCAAAGTGGACGTGCCGCACCATGTAGAATGGTGGCATTTCACTTGATCTTAGCCAAAAGGCCGAGAAGCGATGAATGGTGGCATTTCAGAGGTAACAAGCAGGCAGGCTTGAAAGTGTCTCTACCTTGTTATTCATCTCCCACGTGGCAGCTAAACGAAGGGAGGGGCAGAGCCCTGCGGCTCTGTGCTCCAGGCCGCCCTCCACAGCGCACACACAAGGCTGGATGGGAACGGCCGTCTGTGCTCCAGGCTGAGTGGGACCTCTGAAGGAATGAGAATGATGGCGGCAGGGGTGGCAGCGACAAGAGCAACTGAATGTGTTCATGAGCCAGTCACTGTTAAAACACATGTTGCACGTACTATCTCACTTAAGCCTTCCAATGAGATAATATCAGGATAATATCAGTACCCACAAGGTTGGCACTATGATTATTAGTCCCACTTTTGCAGAGAAGGAAACGGAGAAACTTGCTGAAACTGGTGGTGGCCACTGCTGCCTGCCTCACGCCTCCCATCACCAGCCTCCAAATCGAAGGTGTAGCTGCGTCTGATCAGGGGGTTCCGGGTCTCGTGCCCACACCGTAGCTGCCAGGAGGCTGCCCCGCCCTGGCTGGGGAGAAAATGGCTGACGTTTTTAACGGAGGGTGACCAATTCATCCTTATTTGCTGGGAATGGTTTTGGTTTTTCAACTGCAAGTTTCACCTCCTGGGGCTCCTTTAGTCCCAGTTGGGACAGCGTCCTTTGATGGGGACAGGGAATCTGGCTCACGGTGAGGGAGGGAGGCCATAATGCTCCAAAATGCAGGAAGTTCACATTCTGAGTGGCCACAAAGAATGGAAAGTGCCCACCGGCTTCTCCAAAAGAGAGGCCAGAAAGACTCCGGGCCTGATAGAGTTCAGGAAGGAACGACATCTGGCCGCGGGCCGGGAGCAGGCTCTGTGAACTTGCGCATTCCCTCAGCCACGGAGCCCTAGGATTCTGGAGCACCGGAACTGGTCATCTATGATGATTCTTTCCAGTGATGACGTCCTGCAGGCACTCGAAGCAATGCACAGAACCGTTACACAGAGCTCCACTGCTGTGACAGGCCAACCTAAGAGAACTTAATTAAGAACCCAAAACGCAACGCTATTTTTCATTCCACTAAGATAAACAGGGGAGATTTGTTCAGAGGAAAGAAAGACCACAGGAGCCCCAAGCAGGGGGGAGCCTGAGGGTCATGAGCTAATCCCATAATGCCTGAGGTTACAGCCTCTAAGCCTGGGATGTCTAGTCTTTGGTATCCTCTGAGACTCACAAGAATTGTGGAAGAAGGCAGAGTGGAGAACATCATTCGAGGAGGAAACTGAGAGTCCCCAGGGTTGCACAGCCTGGAAGTGGCAGAGATGGCAGAAGACAGGCTGGTGACTCCAAAGCCCACATTCTGTTGCTCAGTAGGGAGGTCACTGGCAGAAACTGAGCTCCTCCCCAAAAGCCCAATTCCTCTTGAAACCTTCATAGTAAGGAGACGTCTGACTCACCAGAAACTCCCAAGGGAAAGAACATGGTTGTCTAGACCTGAAGTTCCCAAACTTGAGCGAGATAATCACCAGGAGCTCACGGGGCCCCAGCCTTGTTTCCGAGGCAGTAGGTCTGGGGCGGGCCCAAGACTTTGCATGACTGACAAGCTTCCCTGGAATACTCACACTGCTGGTCTGAGGACCGCACTTGGAGAACCACTGGAGTCCTGAGAAATGTCTGAGCTTTAAGATGTACTTGGGACAGAAGGGAGGAGAGGGCTGCATGAAACCTGAGGAGAAGATGCATCCCCTCCCAGTAGGGGACATGAGAGAAGAGGATGGAGCAGCTGGGAATAAGGCTGTGGGCTATAAGAAGGAACCTCTCCCATGCCTGGCTGGCATGGCTCAGTGGTTGAGCACCAAGCTATGAACCAGGAGGCCCTGGTTCGATTCCCAGTCAGGGCACATGCCTGGGTTGCGAGCTCGATCCTCAGTGTGTGGTGTGCAGGAGGCAGCCGACCAATGATTCTTTCTCAGCATTGATGTTTCAATCTCCCTCTCCCTTCCTCTCCAAAGTCAATAAAAATATATTTTCCTAAAAAGAAGGAACCTCTCCCACATTCCAGCACCAACTTCCATTGCAGCCAACAGAATTAAGAGTGCTCTGGGTTAGTGGCTTGGAGAGTGTGGAAATGAGGGGGTGAGTGATCGAGTGCCGTGTGGGAATAGGGGTGGGATATACGGCCAACAAGGGGCAGGTGGACTGGCTGGCAAACTGGATTCCAGCCTCCTGGAAATTAGTGGGACGGGCTTTGGGTCCAAGGCTGTGGCTCCCGGGACTGGGGCTCTGCCAGGAAGCTCCTGGGGGCAGAACCAGCTGACGTAGAGGCGGGTGAATGGATGAATGGCGGTCTTTGGTGGCATCTCTCCTGCCCTGGAGCCCTATGGCTGCCGTGCATTTCTGCACATGGTGTGAGTGAATGACCTCACCCACTGACCGCACTGCCCTCTGGGCACAGGCTGGTGCCTGGGCCGGCAGCCCGAACCACAGTGGCTGGCGTGAGGATGCCCCAGTGCCACCACGGGAGCCAAACTCCTCCAGGGAGGGCTTTAGCATTCCAGAATCCTCTGTTACAATGTCCTCAGAAAGCTGATTTGCCTGTGAGCTCAACGAATGTTAACAGAGCATCTACCGGGAGCTGGTGCTAGGAAACCTCCACACAGCCACGAGCTAAGGCTTTAGTGGGTTTTAACTGGCAACCAACCGGCCTGGTCAACAGAGTGAGGAAGCAGGGAGCCGAGTTAACAAGCCGGGGACTTTCATCCTAGCTGTTGGTGGAATGGGGCTGTTGAGATGGAGGGGGTCCTTGTCAGAGAGGCCAGCGGGGCCCAGAGCTGCCCATGGGCTGTGTGACTCCAGGGAGCCAGAGTCCTCATGCCAAGTGTCAAAGGAGTGTGAGTAGGACATGAATTGGGTGGGGATGGAGAGGCAGCAGGGGACACAGAAAAGATATTGTCCTGGGTTCACCTTCATGGCCACCTGGACCCCACGTTCATGAACGTGCAGGTGGTGGGGCTCCTGGGGTGGGAGCGTCTGAGGGGGGTGCATTAGGTTATGACTTCTCTAGAACCATTTTTCTTTCTCCATCCCAGACAAAAACAGAAGTTTCCTTCCATACCTTGCAGTTTCTTGAGTGTGCCACCCTCACCTGTGCCTCAGGCAGCCAAGACTTAGCTGTTCTGACACTACTTCCCTGAGAGTCCTTCCAGCTGATCCATTAACTCCTCGAAATGCTGGCCCATCCTCAAAACAATGGTCTCCCCGTTCCCAGTGGCCCTGCCGTGAGCTAAGGGTGAGTCTGCAGGGCTGTGTCTGCTCTGGAGGTCTGTCCGAGGGGCTGGGACTTCCTCCTGACAAATAATCGTGCCAGGGTGACCCGCTGCCATGGTCTGGGACAGGGTTTCTCACCCTTGGCACTACTGACTTCCGGGCCGGATAGTCCTTTGTTGGGTGTCTGGCCTGCGGGTTGGAGGGTGTTTAGCAGCATCCCTGCCTCTGCCTACTAGATACCAGGTAGTTTCATTCAGGTTGGGTCCCCAAAAGTAGACCCTGAGACAAGGGATTCAGCACAAGGAGCTTATGTGAGAGATGCAAAGAGAGTCAGTGGGAAAGTGGGGGAATTATAGAACAAAAACCAGGAGCCAATAGTGGGCGTGTCATGAAGCCACTGTGGGTGACTGGCCTGTGATCCTGCTGGCGGCCTCTAGGAGGCACCACTGACACACTCCTCCCAGTCCTCTCTTCCCTGCTCCAGTGAGGAGCTGGGGTATTTATACACCACTTCCTGTCAATCAGTGCCTGCTGGCTGTCCCCACCCACAGCGACCTCTCCCCCGCACCTTCCCTCCCAGCTGCAAACCAAAGTATACCCTTGGATGCCACCCTATGACGGTCAGACTCAGTAAGGTGAGCGTTTAGAGACTGCTCACATCAGACCCAGGAACTCCTGTCTCCCTCTCCATGCCCCTTTGCGGCATCAGTCCTAGCATCCCTGGGTAGCATCTCTGCGCTCCCCAGCAAAAGACCACCTTCAGCTGCAAACCACTGGTCATCCGGGTCCCTTTCAGAACCACCCTGTGGCCGAGGGGAAGCTTTGGCATTGGAGAGTTCAAGCACACCCACTTAGCAGCTGCGTGACCCCAGCATATTCCTGCACCTCTCTGAACCTCAGGAGATCCAGTGAGAGTGGATACAGTGTGCCTAGCACAGTGTCTGGTATAGAGTCCTCAGCGTCCACTCACTCAACACACACGTACCCACCAAATGCCACCCTCCCTCCATTCGAAGCACGTTACTATCGGTGATGAACAACAGTAACTGGCCACTGTTGTGTGCTTTCTGTGATTAACCCATGTGCCCACTCACTCAGTCCTCGGAGTGAGGAGGCATCGCCGCCCACTCTCCAGAGGAGGAAGCGGAGACCGGGCGAGCTGAATCACTTGCCCACCCCCACCCCCAAGTCACACTGGGACGTGGCAGGGCCGGGATGGATCTGAATTTATCCAGCCCAATTTACCCCTCATCTTCTCAAAAACATCTCACCATTTCCTGTGTTTAACGGAAGTATAATGGCCTTCCACGTCGACTCAAAAGCACTCGGAATGCAGCTGAAAGCCGCTTGTTGCTTGACTCAGCTCGGACGTGAGTCATTCTGTGCCCAACAAAAGCCGCTCCCAATGGCTTCCAGAGTGGAGGGCATGCAGATGGGGCAGGCATTCAACTGGGGCTGGGGCGAGGCCCACATTCTTAACCCTTGCCTTGTCCCCAGGGGAGGCAAGCCTGAGGTGCCCGGGGCCCACACCTGTATAGATCGCGGGACACATGCAGCAAAGCACACCTTTTCCCATCATTCTCCATTTCCTGGCTGAGCATCTTCTACTCGCACTCTCTTCCCAGACATGAATCAATGTGGTATTACCTCCACGCTGTGCGGGGTAATTTATTCACTCAGCAAATATCTACCGGGCACCAGGCACTCGTTCCAAAAAGCTCAGTTCAAAGGAAGAATTTATTCCCAGTTCTTATACATTTTCTCTGAATCAATTTCTTCCCAAAGTCATTGTTGGTCCCGGAAGGGGCCAGTGCAGCTAATTCCTCAGAACCCACTGTCAGAAACCTTAAAAGGCTTAGTAACGCCGCAGGTGACCTGGCTTTTTTAAAAGGAAAGACTCTCCCGTTCAGATTCCTTTAGGTAAGTCCACCCTAGTCCACCGCCCGCCCTGGGGCAGCGCACAAGGCCGCTGTTTCCCCTCCACGCGTCCTTTAATGCTTCTGCCCTGTCCGTTCGCAAGCTTTCTGCCCCACCTCCCTTGGCCTCCTCGTCCCAACTCCAAAGCTTTCTTCTCAACACCTCTCAGGTTAATACAAACCCTCCTTGGTTTGCATCGCTCCGAGAAACGGTTTCCTTACTAGGTCATCCCTTCATTACAAAAGGATGTAACCAGGAGCATGCAGGTGGAGGGGTGCCGAGAGCAGGTCTGAGGCAGGAGCTGGAGCTTCCTCGCCCCTCGGGGAGCACCGCCCGCCCTGAACCGCCCCATGCACCAGCCGGGGGATCTCGGATCTTTGTCCCGCTGGGTTTGCCTGGAGGCCTCAGTAGGTAGGCGGAATTGACTAAGTCACTCCCTGCCAGGACGCTGGGGGCGAGGGGCCAGGAATGGACACAAAGACCAAATACTCTCTGTTATTGTAAACCGCAGCATCATACTTCCCCTCAGCCTTGCCACTTCCTTCTCTCCTAACTCCCTTGGCTCAAGGGAACCCACCAACTGGACCACTCCGAGCCTGGTCCGCTAAATGGGGATAAAACTAAGGCCTGTCCTGTTTCCCCTAAAAACAAATTAATTCCTTAGCCCGAAGGCACACAAATCGCAGACATAAATATGCATGCTGGTAAAATTAAAACAACTTAATGCTAGCTCTGCAGCATATTAAAATGAAATATTACAGTGGTCGCCTCGAATATCTGAGCAAAACAAAGACTTCCTGTGTATCAGAATAAAATAAAGACCAACTGCAAACCACAAAAGTTCCATTTCAGTAGGTATAGCTTTCATTTTATTTTTTTAAAATATATTTGTATTGATTTCAGAGAGGAAGGAGAGGGAAAGAGAGACAGAAACATTAATGATGAGAGAGAATCATTGATCGGCTACCTCCTGCATGCCCCACACTGGGGACTGAGCCCACAACCCAGGCATGTGCCCAGATGGGAAACTGAACCATGACCTCCTAGCTCACTGACTGACATTCAACCACTGAGCCACACAGGCTGGGTGGAATGGCTTTTATTCATTGGGCAGAGGTGTCAAGTCTATCAGGTAATGCAACCTGAGGAATGTCCTTTGTGACTCAGCTTAATACTATTGAATGTCTAAGAATGTTTCTTCCTGGGCTGACCAAGGACTCTTTTCTCTGAAACACCCCATTAAACCTCTGACAGTGATTTCCTACACTTCCTATTATCTTTGTCTCCTTTGACCTGGGTGCAATTTATACTAGGAATGGCTGGGACAGGTTATTTCCTTTCTGAGCCTCAGCAGCTGGCCCTGCACCTCTAACCCTGACACCAGCCTCGGTACCCACCAAAGACATCTCCCCAATTTCCAATCTGTCAAGCTCCTTCCTCACTGCTCACGTAGACCTTGCAACTCTTCTTGCCTGAGTTCTGAAAAGAATGTGGTGTTTCCCACAAAAGAACAACCAACCACAGGGAGGGGACAGGGTGAAGGGGATTAGTGGGGAGCCCAGAGGGGGAGGGGAGACAGGGATATCTCTAATACTTTCAACAATAAATATAATTTCCCTCTAGTAGATCAACCATACCTGAGCAATTTCACAAGAATATTGGCCTTTTTGTTCTCGGCAAGTCAGCTGCTCTTCTTACAATAGATGTTTGGGGTCATGTCATTTTAACACCAAATTCAGCCCTCCCTCCCCATGACAGCAGGCACCCTGGGACATGTGAAGCTTTATGAAGACAATGAGGGGTCACAGTGAGGGGTCAAACTGCACAGCAGGTGGCACTCCCCCTTGATTTCCCGCCAGGAATCTCTTCTCTCCCTCAGTCTGTCTCCCTGGCCCCAATCACCAGGGTACCCATGGCCCCGACCTCCTTGTCCCTAAGGCTAGACTGGCTCTAAAACTGGGACTCTGAGAGGAGCTTTAGAAATTACTGAGATTCTGCCATCATGGGTCTGGAGTATGGCCTGGGCACCGAGATTCCTCACAGCCCCACGGACAGCCCCACACTGTGCCCGCTCGGCCCCTCCCCACACAGGCTGAGCCATTCAGCAACATCACCCAGCCTGAATACCCACTTCTTTCGGAGGCATTAGGGCACATGATCTCCCGTTTTCCACAGTCCCCACCACTCCATATTGTCCTCCACACTAAGGCTGAGCACCCTTTGCTGCTATCATTCATGTTTGCCCTGCCAGTTTTCCTACAGCCAAAAGGAAAGGGGTGTGTTTCTTGTCTCTGGTCTATCAAAGGGACACGACCACAAGGCCCTGAGTTTCTTCCATCTGGGAAGAAACACATTCACTTCCCCCGAAGGCATTTACATTTGCAACCCTGGCACTGTCCTCATGTCACCCTCTTGGTATCAATCCTATGTCACAGGTCAGAAAACTCAGGTTCAAGGTCATGACAGGTAGGTCCGCTCAGGTCAGTGTGACTCAGAAGCCCATGCTCTTCAGACCCACAGGATTCTGCATTCTCCACTGAGCTACCTTGTTTCCTACTCTAGTCCACTCTCGGAGAGCCCTGGCTGTTGAGAAGTCCCTCCTTATGTGAAGTCCCAAATCCGCTTTTCTCCTGCAAGCTTGGCATTCATGGGAAGAGAGAGGGGGGGAGAGTCTGGGGGCTGGTGCCCTTGGCTGCCCAGTAGGCCTGGCTCAGCGGGGGCCAGCAGTGCCTGCTGTCCGGACAGACTGCCCTGGCATGAGGACCCAGAATTCCCACAGAGCCGGAGGCTGTGGGCTGGAACGGAATCAGGTGCTCTTGCGCCAATAGGCAAAAAGGCAGATGATCCCTGGAGACCACAAGCGGGGGTTGGGGTACCGGGAGGGCAGGGGGGGGGGCAGGAGCCTGGAACACAGCCCTGATGTGGAGCAGGGGGTGAAGGGATGCACTTTGAAGACACGCAGGGCCACGAACCAGAGAACACGTGGCCTCTGGAAGCTAGCAAGGCAGGAAGTGGATTCTGCTGGCCTGCTGACACCTGGACGCTAGGACTTCCGAACTCCAGAAGTGTAAGACAGAAATTTGTTCATTTACAAGTTTTCATTCATTACAGCAGCTAAAGGAAACTAGTACAGTTGGAATTTCGAGTCCTTCCACCATACATTAGTTTCGTAGGGCTGTCGTGAGAAAGTACCACAAACAGAATGGCTCAAATAATAGAAATTCATCCCGCTGTGGTTCTGGGGTACACGTCCGGGTCCAGGCACCTGCAGGGCAGCGCCACCTCTAAAGGCGCCAGGGAAGGGTCTGTTCCAGGCATCTCTCTTAGCTTTGGGGGGTGCCTGGGCTTGTGGCACAGAACTCCAGTCTTCACATGGCGTTCTACCTGTGTGCATGTCCATTTCTGTGTCCACGTCCCCCCTTTTTGTAAGGACATAGTCATGTGGGAAGAGGGCCCACCCTAAGGAGCTCATCTTAACTTGATCATCTACAAAGACTCTATTTCTAAATAAGGTCCCAAACATGGATCAGTTGCCTCCCATATGCCCCAACCCTCTTCAGCCACGAAGCCCGACAAGGCTCCATGTATAGTGTGACCAGTGGAGAGCTGAGTAAAACAGTCACCTCCATCATTCTAGCAGACGTGTCTCTGCTAATGCATCCTGAGATCACATTGTCCTTTTTGGGAACCATTCCAATAATCTCCAACATATCTGGTAGGAATCAGGCCCCAAACTGGTAAGAAGAGATGGTCTTCTTATCCTCATCGCGTAGAGGAGTAAGCTGAAGCACGGACGACAGTGACCAGCTGATGGGCATGTGGCCATTGCTCCCAGCTCTCTTTCCACATCCCAACCTCTCCCCTCCACCAACCAAGACTCTTCGACTGTCAGATTCTTCATCTGTGAGATACAGAAGACGGGTCTCTTCCAGCTCTGTAATGCTATGGTTTATCTTCTAACTGCAAACTCTGAAAGCCAAGCAGTGAACAGAAAAATAGAGGCCTTCTGCCTAGATCTAAAACACCGAGGAAAAATAAAAACGTTTTCTTTTCTACTACTCATCCTAGCCTTTTAAAAAAAATCCTCACCCAAGGACATGTTATTTATTTATTTTTTAGAGAGAGAGGAAGGGAGAGGAAGAAAAAGAGGGAGAGAGAGAAATATAGATCGGTTGCCTTCCATATGCCCCAACCAGGGACTGAACCTGCAACGTAGGTATGTGCCCTGACCAGGAACTGAATCCACAACCCTTTGGTGTATGGGGTGATGCTCCAACCACTGAGCCACCTGGCAGGGTACCTCATTTTTTTCACACGTGGTACAGCTTGCTGGTTAATGGTAGCTCTAAATTTGACAGTTAATTGAGTCTTCCGCTGGAAGGGCTACAACTTTCTCAATGACTGGGTCTATATCATCTTTCCTGTTATTTCCTCTTTTCATAATCCACAAACTTTAGTCTTCTTGCACGATCCATTTTCAAGGATCTTCCTCTCTCTCCAAAACAACGACAACGTCTTTAAAATAAGAAGCAGAGTCCTTCATGCTGGCAAGACCGCAGACACAAAACAGGCTTCGGGAAGTCACTCTCCCTCCTTCACTGTGTCTCACGCCAGCAGCATCGCCCCAGGGCTGACCTGACAGCCTCACCTTTCAGTGTGTTCTTCCTGACATTTTCTCCGGGCTGCACAGGCCTGTCGGTACCCGCTAGGTTTTCTCGCTGTGTGTGAAAAGTGCTGCAGGTTCACCGTCCACGTTCGACAGGTGAGAACCTGGGGCGCAGAGAAGGTAAACAGCTGAGCCACAGTCACAAAGCTGGGGAGTGATGGGGCCAAGAAAAGACCTCACGGCTAACCGTTGCTGGGTTAAGTGCCCGTTGTTACATCCCCTTTGGAAGCAGGACTGTCATAATGAAATGAGAGGCAGCTCTGCCTCTCTGATTCCATTCATCCTTCTGGTCCAGCTGAAGGACCGCCACCCGCAGAAAGCACTCCCTGCTCACCTCGGACCACAGCATTTCCTTCCTGTGGGGCCCAAAATCTGTATTGGCTGCCCCACGACCTTGGCCCTCATCTCTGGTCATCAGATCAAGGTTGCAACAGTTTCACACAACAAATGAACCAACTTACACACTCCATGGGGTGTTAGCACAAAACCGGAACTCAGTGAACTCAACCAACAGTAGCTGCTATGACTTATATTATCATTCATGCTCTCAGTTACTAAGACTGGGAATCAATCTACCCCCAAATTAGTGACATTATAAAAAAGTCTGATGCTCATGGACAATGGTATATATATTTCGGTTTACTCATCCATGCACAGAGAAGATATCGTGGCTCTGTTCCAGGATGTCTGGGCTGCAGCTAGAAGGTGGGAAGGTTTGGGGGTGACTGGAAGACGGGAGTGGAGTCATCCACAGCCTCATTCATTCGCATGTTTGAAGGCTGATGTTGCTGACAGCAGCGGACCTCAGTGCCTTTCCTGGGGTCTCACTACACGGGTGTTTGGGCTTCCTCACAATATGGCAGCTGAGTTCCAAGGGCAAGAATCCTGAGAGGCCCTAGCTGGTTTGGTTCAGTGGATAGAGCATTGGCCTGTGGACTGAAGGGTTCCAGGTTCGATTCCTGTCAAGGTCACGTGCCTGGGTTGCGAGCTCGATCCCCAGTAGGGGCGTGCAGGAGGCAGCTGATCAAATGATTCTCACTCATCATTGATGTTTCTATCTCTCTCTTCCTCTCCTTTCCTCTCTGAAATCAATAAAAATATATTAAAAGGAGAAAAAAAACACTAAGAGGACAGAGCCAGGAAGCTGTATTCTTCCGAGGCCTGGCCCAACGTCACATCGAGTCAGCTCTGCGGCACCCTGCGAGTCAGAGTAATCCAAACCCCTGTCCAGATTGAAGGAAGGAACACAGACCCATCTCCTGATGGAAGGAGTGCCGGTCCCACTGTAAGAACACAGATACAACAGCCAGTCCTGTTCTAAGAAGACAGATGCAGCCGTCTTTGAAAAATACAATTTTCCATAATCATTACTATCATCTGCTACCTTCTCTTCTCCTTTAGGATGCGTCTCTCCCAGGTGGCTCCCCAACCCTGCGGCAACCCTGCTGCCCCAGTTTCCACCACACGTCTGGCCCAGCAGTGGGCGAAGCTGGCCCCCAGGCACAGATCCCTGCCGTGTCCCACATGAACACGGCAACGACTTCCTTGCTTTGTCCCAGTCGCTTTGCGGGAGGAGGTGATGCACCTTCCAGCTGCAGCCCAGACATCATGGAACATATTCTAGGACCTGGGGCCCAGACAGGAGGGTAAAACAAACAAAACAAAAACCCAGGCAGCTCCTCAGGGATTTGGCAGCAGAGTTCTCTAGTTGCCAATCGTTTATCCCTAGTGACACTGTGGGGGCTGCCCATGTGCTCAGCTTAAAGTCTACATTTCTAGCCTCCTTTGCCAAGAGGGGTGACCAAGGAGAAATGAACAGAAGTTGTCTAGTGAGAACGCTTTCTACTGCAGCCGATTCAGCGGGCAGGTGCCTTTTCCTTCCTTGGACTTTCCTTTTTTCTTGTCCAGACTCAGGTGCACCGGCTGGCAGAGCAGCAGTTCCCCTGTGCCCTGCGGTGGCTTTGCAGACAGCAGGGCAGAAAGGTGGCGGTCTGGGGCCTAATGGCCCCCATAGAAGTTCTGCACTACGTGAGAGAGAGAGAGAAACAGCCCCTACCCTGTACAAGCCACTATCGTTTTGTATCTTTATTATTAGTAAGTAGCCAATCACAGTTATGGTAGAGCCCTTATTGCCTCCAGCTTTTTGATTAGTCCTCCCGCCTCAGGCCTCACCCAGCTCCCATGCCAGCGGTGTTCCTCACACACAAAACTGGTAAAGGCCCTCTGCTGCTCTGAGTCTCCAATGGCTTCCCAGCACCTCTAGATAAAATCCATACTCTCTGGTATGACATTTGGGATCCTTCATACCCCGGCCCCAGCAGAGCCTGATCTCCTACCCTACACCCCAAACCGCCCACGCTCCAGCCACTGCACACTCCTCAGCTTTCTAGTTCACGCTAGTCCTCGTGTCTGTAGCCTCCCTCTGTGAGATGCTCTGTGTGGTGATCTCCTGCTTGTTCTTAACACCTTATTCCAAAGCCACCTCCCCCAGGAAGCCTTCCCTGATGCCCTCAGAGTGAGCCATTGTCCCCTCTGAACTTCTAAGGCAAGTTCTTTGTGAAAATGCCTCTGGTCTGCAGCACCTGCAGCACTGTGTTACAATTTATTTTTTTATCAGTCTGTCCCCCTAGACTGAGTTCCTCAAGGCAGGACAGGGACTGATGGACCTGCTTAGCCCCGCTGTTAGCAAATCCTGAGTGAGTGAGTAGGTGGATGGATGAGTGGATGCACAGACCCTGGTCCCTGGGGACACAGAGTCGTCATTCTTCATGCTGCAGAGGCTTCGAGTGATGGCTGAGTTGGAAGAGGACACATAAAAACTGAGCGGGCACCTGGAGAGGTGCACCCCAGTGATGCCCGCGGTCCGTGAGCACCCTGGAAGCTATCACTGTGGGGAGGACAAAGAGCAGCGTAAACGTGGACCCCACCATGTGGCGTCAAGAACACAGGGGAGCCGAAACCGGGTTGGCTCAGTGGATAGAGCATTGGCCTTCGGACTGAAAGGTCCCGGGTTCGATTCTGGTCAAGGGCACGTACCTTGGTTGCGGGCACATCCCCAGAAGGGGGTGTGCAAGAGGCAGCTGATGGATATTTCTCTCTCATCCATGTTTCTAACTCTCTATCCCTCTCCTTTCCTCTCTGTAGAAAATTAATAAAATATATATTTTTTTTAAAAAAAAAGAAAGTGTTAAATCAATAAAATATATTATAAAATAAAAAAAGAACACAGGGGAGGGTGGGCATCCCCATTGGTGGTCTCCTTCCCCGTCCCACCCCCAGGTCACGGTCCATCAACTCCCTGTCCAGGGAAAGGCCCAGAAGGAGGACAATCTCTGCCCCACTCCAGGCCACCCAATAGCAGGGCCAGGAACGAACTACTCTGACACGAATCCCTCCCAGCCGGCACTTCGGTTCTTTGAGAAGTCCTTTCCCACACACGAGCTGGTCTCCTCCTCCCAACAAAGCTAAGCAGGGCCCGGTTATCATTACTAGGGGCCCATTTCACACACTCGGTGGCCAGAGAGGGGAGGTGTGTCCGCCTCACACGGCCAGCAAGAGGCAGAGCCAGGGCCCCGCCACTGCCCTGGGAGCTCAGACGCTGACACGGTGGTGACGCGGTGACATGGTGGGGCAAATTCCAGGACCTCAACCAGCAGCCCCGCTGGAGCTGAGGGCGGGGCGGCGGGGGTGCCAGCCCTCCGCCCCCTGAGGCCCGGGGCCCCCGCGGCCCCCTTTAAGGCGCTCCGGGCCTCGCAGCAGAGTGCCGGTCTTAATTTTAGCTTGGAGGCCTGCCACCGAGGCTTGGAGAGCGGCCGGGGGAGCTATGTGGGACAGCTGTCAGCTGGCATGCGGGGTGGGGCCTATTTAGCCGGCCGGGGCACAAGCCTGGGGACACTGAACCGGTGTCCCTGCCCCGAGCCTCTCCCCCCGCGCCTCCCAGCCCCGCGATGATGGCCGAGGAGAACGACCTGGAGGCCCAGATCGTCAAGGACATCCACTGCAAGGAGATCGACCTGGTGAACCGGGACCCCAAGAACATTAACGAGGACATCGTGAAGGTAGGCTCGGGCCTGCCCGGCGCCGCCGCCGGGGGGTGTGGGGTGTGCGGAGCAGTGGGTGCCGGACGGGAGGGCTGTGCTCCACGCAATCAGCTTCCCTGGAGACAGGCCTGGCTCCTCTGTCTTCTCCAATTCCTGCCTGAAAACCCAGCTATCCACCCCCCGGAGGACCTTTCCGTAAACAAGAGCGAGAGTGAGCCACACCCGGGTGACCCAGGCGTTGACGGGCGGGAGCATGTCACAGAGCCCTTACTACCCACTGGCCCCTGGCCCTCGTCCCGGGATGAAGACGTGATGGCCAACGCGGGCTCCTCTCCCGGCCAGGGGAGATCTCTGCGGTCTTCACAGTGGACACGGGGCTAATCCCGGGAGGGCAGCTTCTGCCAGGGCAGGAGGCCTCCCGGGGCACCCGCCACCCCACCTCGCTGTGGCACTGCCCAGTGTCCAGCCCCCAGGTGTGGGGCGTGCCCGGCACCCCCGCCAGGCCGGGGCAGAGGCCTCTCCGAGGGCACCCAGGGCCCTGACGGGAAATGCTCAGGTGAGGGCATGGGGGCGGCCTTGGGGAGTCAGCCCCACCCACGGCCCCGCCGGAGTCAGGCCCCTTTCCTGGCCTGGCTGCCTCCGGCCCACACCCTCACTCCAGCCTCCGCCCGGCACCCACAGGGACCTTCCTGCAGCTGGACTGCTGGGAGCAGGGCCCCCGCCAGCCTCAGAGTCAGACTGTCAGCGCTGTGCCTCCTGGTCCTACTGAAGGCATCAGACTTCGGACGAGCACTTTCCAGTAGAAACAATGTGACCCGTTATACATTCACTCCATGTAACTGTATATTTCCTAGCGGCCATGATTTCAAAAAGGAAAAGGAGATATTAATTTTCATACTTTTGATTTAAAAGGGATATTGATTTTCATACTTTGATTTAACCCAGTATATCCAAAATAGTATCATTGCAATATGTAACCAATACAAAACAATGACCAATGAACTATTGCCGAGTCTGTCTTTGGCTTCAAAATCCAGTGCGTATCTTAGACTCGGGGTACATCTCAATTTAGGTTCCAAATTTTTATCAGGAATTCTTGTTCTATATTCAATTGTATAAAATGTACAGTTGAAATGCCCAAATGAAATGCCCAAATCAATTCACATGCCCAACTTGTTCTGAACATTCTTAAAAGTTTGCCAATCCTAGAACCGAGTATCAGTTTTTACGTTTTAATTAAAATTATACAAACCTTAGAATTCTTAAGTTGTACTGGCCACAAGTCAGCTGTACTGGCCCGAAGCTCATGGCCACCGAATGACATGGCGTGGCTAAGGACCCGTCCTACGCACCCCTGCACTGCCACCCTTCGGTGGGCACTGCCCGTGCTGAGTCTAACTTCTCCCCGTGGCTTCCAAACCCCAACACAATCTTGTTCCCAACCTTCTCCCGCCTTCCAGCCCACATGCCCGGAGCCGACCACACCCACCAGAACACACTCCCGTGTCTGTGCCAGGAGCGCGCAGCTCCACCTCCACATGGTGAAGGCCCAGCTCAACCCTCACCCCCACCAGAGCCACCCCCAACTCCTCCAGGAGGCTGGTGGCTGGCTCTTCACTCGGGGCATTTCCTCCAGAACAGCTCACACTAAGCTATTATTGCATTTATACACGGATGTCATGAATGGCGGAGATAGGATAATTACAGCACAGGGTGAAAAGGCTGCAAAGGGAGAATCAGGGGGCACATTTTGCAGGCTAAAAGGGAGCACGGCGTAAATGGCAAATGGTGTTCGCATGGTTTGCTCAGTGTGGTCTACAGGGAATAGTCCCAGACTTTACTTTAACAAATCTGGTTTCAAACCCAGACTCTTCTACCTAAAAATGAGGACACTGGACAAGTCACCTAGGTTTTCTGAGTCTGCCTTTCCTCTGTGGAATGAGCATAGCATCATTTGGCTCCACCAGGCACATGGATCTCAGGGCAGCTCTGTGCAACAGGAATATACCGGGAGGAGCTTGCAGGACAAGAGAACTGGGCCAGCGCTGGGTTTCACTCCCAGGTCCCCTCTGGCAGCCCCTCTGCTGGGAACAGGGAATAGGACCCCAAGAGAGGATGTGGTTTCCAAAGGAGACGCGCAGGAGGAGACAAGTGCACGGAGGCTCTCGGGTCCTACTGAGTCACGAGTGAGCCTGCCACAGATTATCACCCTAAGGAGGGACGGGGCCCCACAGATGCAGCTGCTAAGCAGCCCCCCCCCCCCCCGCCTGGGGCTGAGCCCCAGAAAAATGTCTCTCCCAGGAGAAGCAAGAGAGATAACAATCTTGTTAATTATTTGGTACAGTTATTGGCCATTCCCTTGATTGGGTAGTTATTTAACTTTTTCTTTCTTTTGATTTTTCATGGGTGAGAAATGTAAACGTTTTGAAATTTAGAACAGGGGTCTTAAAACCAAGTCAGACGAACACCACAAAATAGGTCCAATCAGACCTCAGAGTGGTGTGATGGTCAGTGAGGGAATCAGAGAGGAAGGAGCAGGAGAGGAGAGCGTGGACCGCCTGGGCATCTTTCATCACCTGGGAGGAGACCAGGTGGGAGGAGGAGGAAAGAAACGGGGGTGAGGGGTGAAGGGTGAGGGGGACAGGCCGAGATGAAGGCTCTGAAGGCACCTGCCAGGGGTGGTTTCACGAGTGGTAACAGGCTCCACGTGGCCTAGGCTGAGAGACACAGTAAGGTGCTGAAACAATACTGCGTTCAGAGACCTACTAAGTTCTGGTCGCAGTCCTGACATGAGCTTGCTGTGTGATCCTGGGAAAGCTCCTTAGCCCTGGAGTAGATGGTGCTGGGTGGAGAAGAGGGAGACAGATCCAGTGTGTCCATGGGTCTGACCCCAGCAGGGGTGAGGCAGTCCCTTTAGTCTCTCCAGAGCTCCAACTTCCCCAGACTTCCTGAGCAAGGCCTGGGCTGCCCTTGAGCCCAGGTGGAAAGTAAGTGCTAAGACAGAGGGAGACCTGGACAGCCCGACAGACTTGAACTGTGGTCTCCAAGATTGTGGGCCGGGCCCAGGGCTGAGGAGCTGGGGAAGCACACCCACCCCTCTGCTCCCACCATCACAGCATTCGAGGAGCACTGACTCCATGGATCACCGCGGAGTGCCTGCCATTGCCAGGCACTGTGCTGTCTCAGACCCCCATGCCAGGGGTGAATGTGTGCCAACGGTCCTCGGGGCTCCAGCCCGCCAGTGAGGACACCTTTCCCTTCACCCACGTTGCAGAGCGTCAGCTCTCTCCCCGTGCATTCCTGCAGGCCCCAGCCGCACCGTGAGTCCTCCCGAGTTACTCCGAGGGCTCACGCTCTCGGCCGGCCTTACAATGAGGCCCCGGATGCTATCGCAGTGACACGGAGCACAGAGGGCCATGCAGGCCCTTCAGTTTCTGGCCCCACCCGCTCTCTCCTTAGGCACTAAGAGTGGGCCCTTCAAACAGGGCAGGGGCAGACACGGTCCCAGCCCAGCACTCTAGATTCTATCCCACACCCCCCCAACCACTCCTGCCTGCGGGAAAACACACAGGCACCAGCCTTTGCTGCCAACACCCCAGGACCAGCTCCACAAGCTCTGCTCCCCAGGTGGGCCCCTGGACACGCTGTGACACAGAGAGCTAACTGGCCTGCACTTCCCCCTTCTTCCCAAGAAGCAGCCATCCCAACCAGCAAGACAGAGGAAACTACCAAGTGCTCAGGGAGCTGCTAAATTCCATAAATGAGAGTCAGCTGAAGGGCTGGGAGGTTAAGGGGAAGACATCACTCTCATCTGGGAAAACCAGGAGCCAGTTTCAGGGGGATGGTATCCAGATGCATTTTTTTAAGAGAATGATTTTAAGCGTGGAAAGGGAAGAACAGGCTTTCCCAGAGGAGGAAACAAAATAAGCAAAGGCCACAATTATTGAGAAGAATGTAGGGCAGAGTCAGAGGCATTGCCCTCCCCCACTTTCCCCTCACCCTCACCCGGGGGTCCAGGCAGACAGGACTAATGGGTCACAGCATTTCCCCAGGAAGCCCCGGACCGTCAGCCAGGCCGAGCTGGCTCACAGGTGAAACCTCTTTGCTGCTCTGACGGCAGGAGAAAAGGGATCTAAGACAAAGCAGGTGAAAGGGAGCTGGAGGGAGAGAAGGCAAAGGGGCAGGTTGAAGTTGGATTATGGGAGGTCACCCAATCTGCCAGTCGTTCCACATGGGCAATGCCTTTCGGAAATGCCTTGCCCCCTGTCAAGTACCACGAGGAAGGGCCACTTTGGACTCCCTCACACTGAGGTGTTTATAACTTGGTGTGAGGGGAACTTCTGGATATCAACCATCCTAGAGTTCTTCAAAATATGGCCCACTTTCCTGGGGAGCCTGTTAAAATGCAGGTTTCTTGGACCTGCCACCAGAAATTCTTATTAACCAGGATCAGTGAATGTTTTGCAATTTCAAGTGCAAGCATGTCCCCTTTATCCTACAGAAGACAAACCTGGAGTCCAGAGTTACCATCAGATTTCCCTAAAGACACACTGTATCAGTTACACACTGCTGTGTAACAAATCATCCCAAAACTTGAGGCTTAAAGCAACCACCATCTGATGACCTCTCATTGTCCTGTGGGTTGACCAGGCTCAGCTGGGCAGCCTGCAGGGCTCACTGGGGGCAGCTCCTGTAGCTGCAGTCAGACGACAGCTGGGGCTGCAACCACCTGGGGCCTGGACTGAGCTGGAGCATCCAAGATGGCTCATTCACTGCCCTCGCCTTGGCAGGTAGAGCTGGGAGGCGGGTCTTAGCTCCGATGCTGGGATGGCTGGTCCTCTATCTCCGTGTAGTTTTGGGCCTCTCCCGTTATGTGGCCTCTCCACCAGTCTCTAGAGCAGGGTATAGCAATGGACTGGTCTCTAGATTAGGGTATAAAAGTGAACTTCTAATGTGGCTTAGAGCTCCCAAAAGCAGAGGCTGCCAAGCCTTCTTAAGACTTAGTTCTGGAAATGGCACACCATCCCTTCCCCCTCGTTCTGGTGGTTTAAGCAAGTTGGAGGGCAACCCCAGACTCAATGAGGATGAGACTATGCAAGATCATAAATGCTGAGAGGCATGACTAATTGGAACATCTCTAAAGACTAGCTCACCACCCACCAAAATCTGATGCATAGGCATGCCTCGAACTCAACCCATGGCTATTTCTTTTTTTCTTCTTTTTTTTTAATAATATATATTTTATTGATATTTTACAGAGAGGAAGGGGGAGAGATAGAGAGCTAGAAACGTCGATGAGAGAGAAACATCAACCAGCTGCCTCCTGCACACCCCCTACCGGGGATGTGCCCGCAACCAAGGTACATGCCCTTGACCGGAATCGAACCTGGGACCTTTCAGTCCACAGACCGACGCTCTACCACTGAGCCAAACCGGTTTCGGCCCCATGGCTATTTCTACTGCTCTCTTCTCCACCTGCACCAACTTCCTGAAGGCAGAGACTGACCGGGCAGGAGAGACCATGGGAAGAGATGGGCAGGAGGAAAGGACAGGGCTCAGGAGACCTGGTGGGGGTTCTTCCGACAGGTCCTTTCTCTCGCCCTGGAGCCTCTCTCATCTCATTCTCTTCACAGCTCTTCTACATAAACCCAAGTCCCTGTAAGACCAAGCCAGGTGACCCAGATCCATCCTGTAGGGTGCTCTGGACCTCAAGTTCCAGAGAATCCCTGACCCCGCCTCCTGCCCTCAGAACTGGCCTGTGCCGCTTTCTGTGCCTCCTCTCCTGCTGGGGGACCCGGCCCTACGATGACCGTGGCCAGGGTCAGGGCGGAGGGAATTCAGGACTTGATGTCAGGCCAACGTGGGCTCCATCCCTCACATGCTGGGTGAAACACTAGATAGGATACGTGGCCAGAAACCACCATCTACGGGGCCAAATTGTGGGTGTTGCTATGGTTATCCCATATTGTACAGAATTCTATTAGTGTTATTACCAATTACACAAAAAGCAAATCTTTGCCGTTTTTCAACTGTTTTTGCTGCAATCACCTCATGTTAGCTTCCTACTTTATAGACCGGTGTTTCTCAAACTACCCTGTTTCCCCAAAAATAAGACAGTGTCTTATATTAATTTTTGCTCCCAAAGATGTGCTAGGTCTTATTTTCAGGGATGTATTATGTTTCTATGAAGCAGGTCTTATTTTTGGAAGATTTCTTATTTTCGGGGAAACACAGTATCTCAGTAGAGGGTTCCTTTTATTACTATTTTCTTAATCAGTTTATACACCAATGCTTTTGTAAAATTTAATAAAAACTAATTACTAGAGAAATCAAATCAATAAAAGGCATCCACAATGTAAGCTCCAAATTTTAGTATGATTAGAGTCAACAGACATAAAATTGCTGGGTCAAATGGCTGTATTTCTAAATGCTTACTCTCAGCTTCTGCACCTGCCTGGTGTGGAGGGGCACTGACCGAGGACCACCCTTTATGGAGGAGGGAATAAGCAAGAAAACTCCCACCCAGCAAAGCTAAGCCACCCCCTGGGTCTTCTGACTCTAAAACTAAGTCTGTGTTATAAGGATCTTGACCTAGTCCTCCACGAGTAGAGTTAAAAAATAAAAACAAAGAGTCCCAGAGGCCCCGGAGGGAAAGCACCAGGCCCCAAATCACACAGTAGCCACTCAGTGGTCAACTGGAGATTGGGACTAGACGAATACCCTGCCGCCGAGGGCTGTTTCCCACATGCCCTATCCAAAGTGTCCGGGGCCCTGGATGCCCAAGGACTGAATCATGCGTGGGAGGTGTTTTTGACAGGAGGTGGCTGCTGGCCTCCCCCGCATCCTCCAGCAACGCCTGGCCCTGCTGTCCAGCACCCTCCCTGCCCTCTGAGACTGCGGGGGCTGCGCTGGCTGGTTCCCACTAATCAACTGGCCTTTTGCTGTTCCAAAAATAGATATGCCAGAGAAGGGGGCACCAACTGAACGAGCAGCCACATTCTCCGCCTCCGCCTCCAGCCCCTCCCTCCAGCTGCACACTGAGCTGCCCATGGATCCAGCCCCCACCTCACCGTCCTCCCAAAACAGCCCTCTCCCCTCCAGCTTCGGAAAACGAATTAAGAAATGAAGTCACCGTGTGCTTCTGATACACTGGCACGACTGGCTAGAGCGGTCTTATAAATACCTCCCCAAACTAGCACGCTATCTCCATGCTTAATCCCGGTGAGGGGAACAGCTGCCTCCTCCCAGCGCAGCCCAGCCCTGTGAGGGCACATTTTCTGATTCTCAGATCAGTTGCCCCATGCATAGTGCCCAAGGGCATTTACTGGGAATACAAATGTCAGTACCGATGGCTTCCGCAATGAAATGAATGATAATTAAAAGACACCACACAGAGGTCCTTGGGGGTAGGGTCATTACTGTGGGTAGGAAATGAGGGGAAAGAGGACCCGTCCATTTTTATCAGCACAGGCTGAGGTCTGTTTGTGCAGACACACACACACACACACACACGCACACGCACACACACACACACACACACACACACACACTTTTATGGCTAGGTGGGCTGAAGAAGTGCACTTATGATCTGAGGGTGTCAACAGATTCCCTTAAATATGTTTTCATAGGAACTTCAGAGCAACTGAGCAAATAATTGCTGTCGCTAGCACCTACCACGTGCCAGGTGTGGCGCTCAGCTCTGCCCGAGAGGCGGTGTGCCCAGCGCAGAGTGGATGTTGAATCAATACTTGTTGAGTTGAACGGATGGATGAAAAATTATCTCTGTTCCTCATAACAAGGTTGTTAGACGTAGCAAGCTCATTTTACGGATGAGAAAATGAAGTTCAAAGAGGCTAAATTGCCAAAGTCATTCATCCGATCGGCAACTACTCTGGTGTGCACACCCAGATCTGGGACTCTCGTCTCCTGCTGAAAGCACGCTATGACAACCAACAGCTAACAGTGCCTAATAGGTGTTCTGTGCCAGGCAATGTTCAGTATTTACATCTTTTAATGTACTAAATCCTCCAACAAATTCGCGAGCCTAGGAAAATGAGGCATAGAAAAGCTACGCCACTTGCTGGAGGTCACAGAGCCATAGGAGCGGAGCTGGACTCAAACCTCAGCCGAGTGACTTCATCAGTCAGGGCTCTTCCCACTCGGTTGCCTCCCAGAGGCCAGACACAAACAATCCAATGTGTCGAGTGGATGAATATTCTGGAATAAGTGAACAAATCGTGCTGGGCTGCAGGGGCCAGGGCATTGCTGACTGCTGGGAGAAGGGGAGGGAGCTGGGGAGAAGGGCGCGGGGCACCGCCTTGGACAGGTCTTTACTGCCAAGGACAGACCTCAGAGGGCAGTCACCTCCCCGACAGCAGCCTCTGCCCGGGGCTGGCCCTGGCTGGGCAGAGTGAAGTGCTCAGCTTAGAGCCAGGACTCCTAGACTCGGCCTGGGCCCACCTGCCTCCTCCGGGCCGGCCGTCTGCCCCCCTGAAGGTGAGGGGCAGGGCTGGGCGGTCTGTGAGTGGGGCGGCGCCCTCCTAAGGAGCAGCCACCAGAAGGCAGGAGCGGCCACAGGGGCCCAGCGGGAGAGGGGAAGGAGGGAGGGCCGGTGGGGACACAGGCAGGGAGGCACGTCTCTGCCCAAATGCCTCCCTCTGCTGGCAACGTTCCTGGGGCTGCAGCGTGCTCCAGGGGCCAGCCTGGCACTGAGAGGCATGGGGCATGGGCTGGGCGTTGGCCACAGTGGAGGAGGGGCGGGCGGCAGGTCCCAGGGCCCATGAGTGTGACTGACCCTCAATAGCCATGATGGCAGCACCCAGGGCAAGGCTGGAATGGTCCCCCAGGCTCTACTCCCCAGCTCCTTGGGTTTGAAAGCTCCACTAAGAGCAGCAACTGGATTTTTGGCCCATATAAACCAGATGTAGATGCCAGCACTTCCTATCCCCCTCTTCAAAGCCAGGAGACGTTCTCCAACCAACTTGGGCTTTCTTTTCCAAACATCCAGATCACCACTTTTCCATCTCTGCCTCCAAACCCCATTAGTGCCCCCCCCCAAATTCCCAGCCAGCCACCACCTCCTGGAAGCCCTCCAGGAAGAAGTGCCATCCTTCCAGGAGGTGAGGCCCATATGCATGTTCTTCCCCTTCCATCCAGGGGGCTTCGTGGGGCAGAGAGGGCCGAAGGCAACATTTACAGGAGGGTCAGGGTCAGGGCAGGCCCTTCTGATTCCCTAGCCAGCTTCTCCAGATCGCCTGCTGCCTGAAAGCTCCCCTCCGCACTTTGCTCCCTGCTGACATGCCTCCGTACGTGCAGCCTCAGCCAGAGCTGCCCCTGGGGGACCCAGAGTTCGAAGACATGGTGCGGGAGCCCAGAATCCAGTCATAGGAGAAAAATAGGACTCGACCTTCAACGTACACCACGGTTACATCCACTCCCTCCCCCCCAAAAAAAGTTACACTGGAAAGAAGAGCACCAAAGCAATAATAGTTTTAGCACCAGAGAAATACAACTTGGAGATGCTTTTATTTTCTTTTTGCTATTCCCTTAATTTTCTGCAACGTGGCTATGTTCTTTTAGAATGAAAACTAACTGTAATAATACCATTGACATAGAGAGGATTCTCTCCCCCCCAACAAAAGTGGGGAGCGGGCCCGGCCTGCGAGACTGAACTTGAGCTCAGCCCCCAACAGCCCCACCAGGGACCCTGCCATTAGTCTGATTAGTCTGTGCCTTCATTCAACCAGCTTCATTAAACTACCCCATTTTACAGACAAGACGGCTAAAGTTTAGTGACACCAAATGGCATCACATAGGAGAAAGCAGCTGGAACAGAGCTTAATGCACAGCAGGGACTCAAGAAAAGCTAGTTAAGTGGCTTAGCTGGAAGCGACCTGTTTTCTAAGTCCACAGATTATCTTCCCACTTCCCTAACGGGGCCTGAGTCACGACTTCAGGAGGATGTGTGGATCGGGTCCTCTGGACACC
Organism: Vespertilio murinus; assembly: GCA_963924515.1. NCBI lineage: Eukaryota > Metazoa > Chordata > Mammalia > Chiroptera > Vespertilionidae > Vespertilio > Vespertilio murinus. Next base: position 35,163,857 of record OZ004715.1, on the reverse strand, counting down.
CATGTTCCAGCTACACGGAGGGACGTAGTGGGCAGTGGGGGCAGGACATCCGGGGCCCCTGCAGGACTGGGTCAAGGAAACAATCTGCCTTCTCCACAAGGTGCTTACCAGCAGGCCCGGCCCCTCTCAGATACCAGACTCCCTCACCAGCCAGAGCAGCATGCCTCACTTTGCCACATGCCAGGTCCTAGAATAGCTCTCCGACCTGTGCGCCTCTAACTCATCCCGCCACCCGAACCAGGCGCCAGGTCCCGCCTGGACTCTCAGCGGCTCCCGGCTGGTCTCACATGCATCCTCCCCACCACCCAACCTCGGACGCCTGTCCTGCCTGCCTCTCCAGCCTCACCCCTGTTGTCTGGGCTCGGACTTGGGGAAACACGTGCATCTCCCTGAGAGCACACACTGTCCCACCAGCTCCTCGCTCCCAGCAGTCCCTGCTCCTTCTGCCCCCAACCTCCTTTCTCAGCCCACAACCCCTCCCTCCCCCTGGCTACCTTCAGCTATCAGCCTGGATAGATTTCTTTCTCCAGGAAGCCTTCCCTCCCCCCAGGCTGAGTTCACTGTCCTCCTGTGGGCGCACACAGCCCCTGTCCTTCCCTTGCCCGAGCACTTGTCACTGTGGTACCCGCCGCCATGAGCTCTGGGACCACGGAACCTTTGCTGCCCACCATCTTATCAGCAGGCACCCCTAAATCTTTCCAGCGTGACTATGACTGTCCAACTCCCTAGGATCATAAAATAATAAATTTTGAGAGCCATGCCCCCGACTTACCTTTGGCTTGAAGCGAGTCCCTCAGCTCCGAGGGCCTGCTTACCCACCCGTAAGGTGAGGGGTCAAGTCGCCATCGGGACCTGCGGGGTCAGGAGCCCCCCGGGGAGGTCTGATGCCCACACGCCAAAGCTTGAGAAACGAGTGGGTGCCGTGGCTGAGGGTCCCCTTGCTGCCCCCACAGGTGGATTTCGAGGACGTGATCGCGGAGCCCGTGGGCACCTACAGCTTCGACGGCGTGTGGAAGGTGAGCTACACCACCTTCACCGTCTCCAAGTACTGGTGCTACCGCCTGCTGTCCACGCTGCTGGGGGTGCCGCTGGCCCTGCTCTGGGGCTTCCTGTTCGCCTGCATCTCCTTCTGCCACATCTGGGCGGTGGTGCCGTGCATCAAGAGCTACCTGATCGAGATCCAGTGCATCAGCCACATCTACTCGCTCTGCATCCGCACCTTCTGCAACCCGCTCTTCGCCGCCCTGGGCCAGATGTGCAGCAGCATCAAGGTGTTGCTGCGGAAGGAAGTGTAAAGCCCGGTGAAGCGAGGGGTGTGGCCGGGCAGGGGGGTTAGGCCAGGCTGGCCCCCACGGAACTGCTCCAGGGGGGCTGCTGGCGAGCTCTTGCTCTGTAAGGACTATTTCCCTCCTGGGAGCGCTGGGTCTGGAGAAACCAGAAAGAGAGCCCCACCGCAGCAGCGCCGTGGCCTTCCGCTCCGCCCCGCCCCTCCACGACGCCCCCGGGCCCGGGCCCGTGGGAAGATCGTTTGCTAAGAGGCAGCTACTGCAAGTCTTTGCGATCACATGTACTGTAACAGCACAAAGCAGCACTCTGCTCCCACCCGGGGTGGACCTGTCCACTGCGCCACCCAGGAAGCCACCAGGAACTGTGGGCACCGGGGGTGGCTCCAATAAAGGGCTCCGGCTGCATCCGGAGAAGGCTGTGTTTTGTGTTTTGTGTGTGTTTGTGTGTGTGTGTGTGTGTGTGTGTGTGTGTGTGTGTGTTCTGATCAGCTCCTAAAGTAGACTTCGCTGCCCTGAGAAACAGACAGGGAACACGCTGGATGGCCCTTTCTCTTGTCCAAATCCAACAACCAGGATGGCGTTTGGTTTCTATTGGGATTCTCCTTGGTAGCTGGGCATCTGCTCCCCAGTGTCCCTTGGTTGGTCTACACTGACTTCTGTTGTCCCCAGGCCAGCTAGTGGCCAACAACAGAAGAAACTAGCCCTGGGCTGGGAGGGGTGAGGACCTGGGGTCAACCCTCTCGGAACCGTCCCTGTAGCTCCCCAGACACTGAGCCCCTGGCACTGTCAGTTGGCACCTGCACACCTTCAGCCCTGAGAGGTGTGATGAGGGCATACGGTCTAATGTGTCCATGTGTGGACTCACAGTGTAAATAAGCAATAGAAAGGATATGTCTCACCTCCTCCTCAACCCCCTCATCATCTCCCCCCCAAAAAATATCCCCAGCAATCTTATATTCTTTACGGATGCTTTCCCCAACTGTGTTATCTAAAACTCAGTTCTCAAAAAGAGGAGGGAATGGCTTCTGTTGATAAATTTGTTTGGGAAATGCTATGTATTTCTCTTAAAAGATTTTCAATGGACACGGACACATTAAAAGCTCGGAGTAATCCTGCAGAAAAGAAATCGGTTAGGCCCGTATCCCCCAATCCTATTTGGCCTGTTTATGCAAAACTCACCTAAGTCTCATAAAATTAAGGTCCCACCGCACTTGCCAAGTTTTCGAAGGCGTCACCGCATTGGCGCCTGGCCATGAACCGGGGGCCAGTGGGCAGCGTGTGGGACGGACCACCCGTGAACTGGGCGGCAGGCACAGCAGCCTCCTAGTCCTGCCTCTTCTCCTGTTGCCTTCTCTGGTCTCAATTTTGTCATCTACAAAATGATCTCTCATGCCCGTTTCCTCTCTAAAATTTTACCCACTTTTGCTTTTTCTAGTATCTTTTGAAATTGCCAAACACAGAGGATAAGCTGAAAGGGTTTGTGGTGAACAACTACACATCCACCACGTAGGCTCCACAACGAACGTTTTACTGCTCCTCTTTTGTCACATCTCTATCCGTCCGCCAATCTCATCTTTCTCTGGGCATGTTTCAATAGGCTGCAGATATCAGTATATTTTGCTCTTAAACACCTCATAATCAATCCCTTAGTCTTTCCCAAATGAGGGAGTGACAGCCCGAAGAGGTTAGCAGACTTGCCGGAAGGTGCACAGAAGCCAGCATCCGCTCTGCGGCCCCCCCCCCCCACGCCTCTCTGCTCTGTACCTTCTCCCGTGGACATGGTGAGCCAGGCTCCTCCAGCTGAAAAACACTGAGGCATCCTCCTCCGGGGGCCTGCCCTTCCAACACCTCTTGAAATCATGAAGTGATAGTTTCACACTTGGAATCTTGGGTTACACAGATACTTGTCACCGTCTTGGCATTTGCCAAAACCTGATTTGACTAGGTCTCCAATTTTTCAAGTTCGCTCTCTTTTGCTGGGGGCAGAGTACGGCAGGTTCTCAATTACCTGTGAAGTTCATGAAACTGGAGAAAGCACATACCCTTAGATGCACATATGTCTCAGTTCTGTTCCTTCCAGGAATCCCTTGAGAAGCAGGACACAGAAATGCACCCCGGGAAGTAGGGGCTGATGCAAACGGGCCACAGGAGGGGAGGGGGGTAGAGATCCACTCCCTCTTATATTCTGCACCCAGGGAATGAGGGACTCTTGGTTAAAATGAAGGTTTGGGGCCCAGCTCCAGCGCGTGCCTCAGTAGTGGTGACAAGAATGGACACAGACCCATTTGTGATTTCACAGGAGGCCCCTATAATTCCACTTGAGGAAACACTTGTTAGGGTCCCTTCAAGGTGACAATCTAGAATCCTGTTAGACTGGGGTGCACAGTGGAGGTGGCTACATCATACCATACGTTTGCTTCTGGGATGTAGAATGTTTTCTAATTCATTAGAAGACTGTGCCCAAGGAAGAGGGGACCAGGACCCACCCGCCCGCCACAGCCCAGCTGCACCTCTTATCAGGCAGGTAAGCACGCAGCTCCGCAAGGGAATTCAAGTGTGCGAGCACCAGACATGGTCATTGTTCTTGGGAGTGAGAAAGAGGACAAAACAATGTCTGAAAAAAACAAGTTTATTAGATGCACCTTTTGTAAAGCAGCGAATGAAGCAGACATCTCATTGCTGACCACACCACTCACCATTTGGCACAGTACACGAGAGCCACCACGGCAGAACAGAATCAAGGAATTCACATTTTGCAGTAAGTGATATTTCATTGCAATTAAATTCAAAAAGGTTGAGCACTTTGAAACCGGGATCTTCATTTAAAAAGGCAGCTTCCTGCAGTCTCAATCCATAGACCCATCCCGTTCACCCCAGCGCCCGGCTCCTGGCCACCACTCTTCCATCACCGGTCTCTATAGATTTGCCTCTTCTGGATATTTCACATAAATGGAATTATATAGTGTGTGGCTTTTTCCAATGGCTTCTACCATTTAGTGTAATGTTTTCAAGGTGTTCATCCATATTATAGTATGTATCAGTACTTCATTTCTTTTTACTCTGAACAACATGTGGTTATAGAGATATACATTTTATTTACCCATTCATCAGTTGATAGATATTTGGATTATTTCCATTTTTGGCTGTTATAAATTATGGTGCCACGAACATTTATGTACCAGCTTTTGTGTGTATGCTTTAATTTATCTTAAATATCTAGGGGTGGCATGTCTGGTGTTTTAAATTTTTGAGCAACTGTCAAATTATTTTCCAAAGTGGATGCACTATTTTGCATTCTTACCACAAGCAATGTACATGCATCCCAATTTCTTTACATCCTTGCCAACACCTGTTATTGCCCATCTCTTTGATTACAGCCATCTTAGTGGGTGTGAAGTGGTGTTCCGCTGTGGTTTTGATTTGCATTTCCCTAATGAACAATAATTCTGAGCATCCTTCCTTGCACTTACTGGCCAGTTATATTATTTTCTTTGGAGAAGATATAAAAGTGTCTGTTCGCTTGTTAATTCAAATACATGTTTTGCCCATATTTAACAATGGCTTATTTGTTTTTTTATTATTACTAAGTTGTAAGAGTTCTTGATGTATTATGGATACAAGTATATTATTTGCAAATATTTCCTTTCTTTCATTCCGTGAGCAAGCTGTCTTTCACTTTCTTGATAGTGTCCTTTGAAGCTTAAACATTTTGTGCCCATTTTTATGAGGTCCAGTTTATCTAATTTTCCTTTCCTTGTGCTTTGGGTGTCTAAAAAAACCACTGCCTGATCCAAGGTCATGAAGATTGATGCCTATGTTTCTTCTAGGAGTTTTGTAGATTTAGCGCTTACGTTTAGGTCTTTGATGCATTTTGAGTTAATTTTTATATAGAGTGTGAGGTAGGGGTCCAGCTTCATTCATTTGTATGTGGATAGCCAGTTGTCCCAGCACCGATTTTTGAAAAAACTATCATTCCTATTAAATTCTCATCACACTTGCCAAAAATCAACTGGCCATAAACATAAGTATTTATATCTGTACTCTCTATTCTACTCTATTGGTCAATATGTCTGTCATTATGCCAGGACCAGACTGTTCTGATTACTGTAGCTTTCTAGTACATTTTGAAAGCAGGAAGTATGGATCCAATTTTGCTCTTCTTTTTCAAGGTTTAGTAATTTGGGATTCCTAGCATTTTCATATGAATTTAGAATCAGCTTATCAATTTATGCAAAGAAGCCAGCTAGGATTTTGAGAGGAATAACATTAAGTCTGTAGACTGATTTGGATAGTATTGTTAAGACCCAGGAAAAAGGATGTCTCTCCATTTACTTAAGTCTTCTTCAATTTCTTTCAATGATATTGTGTAGTTTCCAGGGTATAAGTCATATATTTCTTTCATTGATTTCTATTTTGTATTCTTTCTGATAGTATTATAAATTTAATTATTTCTTAATTTTATTGGCATACTGTTCATTGCTAGTATAAAGAAATATGATGACATCAAGCAGGTGGTGAAGCAGGCATCAGAGGGCGCCTCAAGGGCAGCCTGGGCTACACTGAGGACCAAGTTGTCTCCTGTGACTTTAACAGTGACACTCACTCCTCCATCTTTGATGCTGGCGTTGCCCTCAGTGATCAAGCTTGTTTCCTGCTATGACAATGAATTTGGCAATAGCAACAGGTGGTGGACCTATGGCCCACATGGCCCCCAAGGAGTCAGAGCCCCTGGACCACCACCCTCAGCGAGAGGAAGACAGGCCCTCAGCTGCTGGGGAGTCCTTGCCCCAAAATTCTCCCCCAACACACCGAGAATCTCCTGACCTCCACAGTTTCCTTCCCAGACCCTATGAAGAAGGGGAGGGGCTTCGGGACCCTACCTTGTCATGTACCATCAATAAAATTCACTGTACCCAGGACAGAGAGAGAAAGAGAGAGAGAGAGAGAGAAGAAATACAATAGATTTTTATATAATGACCTTGTACTCTGAAATTTTGCTGAACTCATTAATTAGTTTTCATGGGTGTGTGTATGTGTACAAATTCCTTAGAATTTTCTACGTACAAAATATCATGTCATCTACAAAGAGATTTACTTATTTTCCAATTTGGATGCCTTTTACTTCTTTCTTTCTCACTGGCTTCTTAAATATTAGCTTGTTAAACATTTTAAATCCAAGCTTTAATGGGCTGCTTGTGCCAAGCTGCCTCCTAGGGGAATCTCCCGTTCCCAGGGCCATCCTCTGACAAGAGGATGCCGGGTCAGCTACACAGAGGCCAACACTCTCTGGGCTCGGGAGGCATGAGCACCACCACCCCATTTGGGGTCCTGCTCCCACTCCTTACTCCGAGTTCAGGACACTAGACTCCCACATATAATTGGCCACCAATCCTACACTTACTGCTTTTCACAAGATCACAGCACAGAGGAGGGAAGAGATACTGGAGTGAAAGTGCAGGTCTGGGGAACAAACAACCCACCCAGCAGCCAGGCAGCAGAGGGGTCGGGGGAGCAGAAGTACCCATGGGAACCCAGGGGAGATCCAAGTCACCCTGTCACCTTCCCCCATGCAGACCACGTCCCCTGCCGTGTCAGGATCCCACCCCACCCGAGCCGCCCCAAGGTGCGGAGGTGTACAAACTGAAAGGTACCTATACACACACACACGGCCACGGCCGCCAAGGGGCGGGCTGTCCTGTCACACACCCCGATGGAAGGAGGAGTCAGCCCGCTGGTCACAGGGAGGAGAGCTGCGAGGAGCTCCGCTGGCTGGAGCTGTGCCGGCTCAGGACGAAGGTGGAGGAGTTGCTCTTTTTGCTCACGCTTGTCTCCCCGGGCCGGGAGCCCCTCCGGTAGCTGGAGGAGCAGCAGAGGACACGCTGCACGAGCTCGTGGAAGAGGTGGCCGGTGAAGAGCATGTAGATCCAGGGGTTGCAGCAGCTGTTGAGGCTGGCCAGGAGCATGGCGATGATGAAAGCCGAGGCTGCAGGGGTGGGGGCGCAGGGAGAACGAGGACAGGGCGTCAGGACTGGAGTGCTAACCACTGTGTCCGGAGAGCAGCTTTTTTTCTGGTACCAGGAGCTGGGCCACAGGGTACTAAAGAGACAAAGTCTGGCCCTGGCTGGTGTGCTCAGTGGTCAGAATGTCGGCCCATTCACCAAAGGGTCACAGGTTGGAATCCTGGTCAAGGGCACATACCTAGGTTGTAGGTTCAATCCCTATATATCTCTCTCACATCAATGTTTCTCTCTCTCTCTCTCTCTTTCTTCCCCTCTCTTCCTCCCTCCCTTCCTTTCTCTAAAAATCAATCGAAAAAATATCCTCTGGCTCTAGCCAGTCCTGCTCAGTGGTTAGAGCATCAGCCTGAGGACTGAATGATTCAGTTCTAGTCAAGGGCATATATCTCGGTTGCAGGCTCCCCAGCCCTGATCCAGGCGCCTGCAGGAGGCAACCAATCCGTATTTCTCTCTCTATGTCTCTCCCCCTCCCTTTCACTCTCTCTAAAAATAAATTTAAAAAAATCAATGGATAAAATATCCTTGGGTAAGGATTAACAAAAAATAAAATAGACAAAGTCCGTCTTCCTTCCACATCCTCGCTCTTGTTGTGCACTCAGGTTGCCCCCCAAGCCCTCCCAGGCTCAGCCCGCCCGGGGAGGCTCCAGATCGTCTCTCATCAAACACTCCCCACCGCGGGCTCCCACCAGCAGGCGCCGCCCTCCTCACGGCTGCCTGTAGGTTCACCACTCACCCAGTAAGTGTGAGTGCCTAAGCTCAGAGTCCCAGAGCTCAGAGTCTGGAAGCTGCCAGACCTTGTTCGTATTCTAGCCCCATCAGGGACAAATGATTTTAACTCGCCCCAAACTTCTGTTTCCTAATCTCTAAGTGGGGACAAGTATGCACAAACCCCACAGGAACACTGTAAGGATTAATGAGTGCCCAGAACATAGTTAAGTGCCCAATACATTGCTCGCTGCCACCACAGCCATGTGCCAGGCACCAGGCTAGGCATTGGGAACACAAACATAAAATGAGTGGCACCATGAGGTGGCACACTGAGGAGGGATGCAAGTTTCTAGGAGCGAATCACAGCGAGCCCCAAAGAAACCAGCATTGGAGCGGACACCTGGAGGATGGATGTCACAGCGGACCCCACAGAAACCAGCCTTGGAGCTCATGAATGCTCCAGGCAGGGAAGGGAGGAGGGAATGGCACAAGCCTGGGCATGGTGGCCAGAAAGTGGATGCTATCAGTGAAGATACCCCTAAGAGCACTGCTTTGACATGACAACAAACTTTTACTACAAAAAAAAAAGACACTAAATTTAAACGAGGCACTGTGTACGAGCCATTATCCTCAGGACTTACTGAGTTTCAGGGAGAATTAGTGATCAGCAATCAACTTCATGGCATTACTTATCAAAACTGTCACAAATGTAACCTCCAAAGAGAAAGAAAAGTCCTAACCCTAAATACTTCTATCAGTAGGAGGGAAGGAAAATCTAGGTTTCTTTCAATGGATTTAAATCAGACAAACTTCAGACATCTCCCAGGAGCAGAGAAGGACAGGCAGCCGCCCAGAAACCCAAGGAATCATATTCTCAAGGATTCTGTTCACAACCACATCTTCATGAGCGAAGCAACTGCAAAGGCTGGGGAAATCCCCTGGTCTTCCGTCTCTTCTGGGAAAAGTTTTCAAAAAGAACTCCAGGACTCAAAAGCTAAATCCAGGAAAGGATTTTCATGGGAATGCTGGAGTTTCAAGATCTAGATGCCACCCTACTAAAAAGGGACCACACACCAAACCTGACAAGCTCAGGAGAGGCCTGCAAGGTGGGCCTTACAGACTCAAGAGACAGAGAGGAACTACGTAAGATGGTCTGATCATAAAATTCCTAACTAAAAGTGGGCAATGGCTGGTAGTCACATCCTAGGCCTGTAGCTTCCTTGACAAAGGTTAATCTTTACCTCAAGTGAGCCTGTGTATTGTCTTTTGGTAACTAAGATAACATGCCTTTGAAATATGAGTAATGTTCTTTCCCAGACCCCCTCAGGGCATGCCTATCTCTGGGTGTACCATGGAACCCCTCTTTGTCCTCTTGCTCCCAGAATTCCATCTCTGTGTGTTGTAAATGTAACTATCCTGTACCCACCTATGTAAAATAAGTATATGTCTCTCCATTTTGCATTTCATGCAATCCCAGAGATTTCCCTACTTTACTCTCTCTTACCCCCTTAATCTACCATCAACCCCATTACGGCTCCTCCTCTGATGCTAATGTATGAAATAAACTGCCATTTTCAGAAGCACTTTCTCAACCTGTTGCGATTTTGCTTCCAAGCAACTATAGTCAGTTTGACTCAAAAGAACTCACAAAAAAGGTCTCTATAGGTCTGGGTATTTCTTATGCCAACACCACGTTGGTCTGCAACGTGTCCTAGCACCAAAGGGAGGAGGGCGGTTGTTTGTGAAACAAATTCATTGGTTCTCAAAGTGGGCTCCCCTAGATCACCGGGAACTTGTTAGAAAAGCCGGTTTTCAGGCCCCACCCTAAACCTACCAATCAGACTCCTGGGGGCACGGTGGAGTGGTTGGTTGTAAATAGGAGCCTGACACACACCCAAGTTTGAGAAGCACTGATTAGTTGGTGCACCTGGAACCAAAACAAGCTAAGGCAGACCAAAAAAAACAAAAACAAAAACAAAAACAAAAAACCTAAAACAAAACTTGCAAAAGAGAAAGTTTAGAGAACAAAAGAGGAAAATCAAACCTTTAGACCAGTGGTCGGCAAACTGCGGCTCAAGAGCCACATGCGGCTCTTTAGCCCCTTGAGTTTTTAGCAAAGGCCAGCTTAGGAGTACCCTAATTAAGTTAATAACAATGTACCTACCTATATAGTTTAAGTTTAAAAAATTTGGCTCTCAAAAGAAATTTCAATCGTAATGTTACTAGTTGGCTCTGTTGACATGAGTTCGCCGACCACTGCCTTAGACTAAAATAACTTAAGAGAATGAAGAGGGAGAAAGCCAATAATTACTGAATTTTTCACTTTCTAGAAAAGAGAATAAAAAAATATTTGCTCTGATTTGAAAGGGCAAGAAGATGAATATATGTTTAGAAATTCTGGTGAAATATCACCAAGACTAAGAATACATCATAATTAAAGATATAAAATGAAAGAGGCAAAATCAACACATAAAAGTCCAATTTTTAAAAAGCATCGAAAATAATCTATCAGACACCAGGGGGAAAATATAGGCATCTAAGGCTATAAAATGGGATAGAATGAAGTTCAGGCTTAGACAGAAAGGCACCATGTTTTACCCAGCTGTGGAGTTAACAGTATAATCTTAGTTGATTTAAGCTACTTGCCTTCATTTAAGCTACTTGCCTCACTCTTATGTGTGGATCTTTGTAACTTGTTTATCCTATTTAAAAAAAAAAAAAAAACTTCCATAAACAATAAGACAAAAGTAAACAGCTGATAAATTCTGAGCAGTTGGCCAGCCTGGGTGGGAGGCATGGGCCATGGCCAGCACCTCTGCCCCCCACCTGGCGGCCACAGACACGAATAACTTGCCTGGCCACGGATGACCCTCGCTAAGCTGACCCTGCTCACATCAAGCTGCCAATGCTAAGGACACATTTGGACTTCTTTTAGTTGACAAATATCCTAATCACCCAAGACCTGAGAGTCCTCCCTGTGGTGGAATTTCCAGCCATCCGCAGGAAGGAGAGCTACTTGGAAATAAAAAACAAGGACTATGGTGGACATTTCAAAGGGGGAAAGCAGCAGGAATAACAGACACCCAGGTGAGAATGCTCCGGAGAGAGCATTCAGACACTGGCAGAGCTGGAGAAGTGGAGAAGGGCAGCTTCGTGGGAGAAGAGGCTGGGAAGAGCTGGCTGAGGAGGACTTGGAATCCAGGCTGCATCTGAACTCAATCTACAGGCAATGGGCAGCCACTGATGGTCCCAGCAGACGAGTGACTGCACCTCAACCGCTCTCTGCGCTTACTGCGTCTAGTTCAGGCTACAACATTGCCCTTCCATGGGGTTGTTACAGAGACCATATACCCGCTCCCTCACCCCAGCCTATTTGGCCTTTCACAGAAAAAGTTAACCAATCCTTGATGTCTATAGAGGGGCATAGAAAAGGGCTCAGCAAGGGAAGGGGCAGACCTCCAGGGCAAGCTCAGCCCGCTGTTCCCACATTAACAGGAGAACCTGTCTTTGCTTTCAAGTTACCAAGGTCTGGCACAAATCCTCACTCTGCCACTTTGCAACTGTGTGCTCGTGGACAAATTGCCTACCCTCCCTTAACCTCAGTGTCCCCACCTGTGAAACAGGAATAATAAAAATAGCTTCTTTACAGGATCCTTGCCAACTTTAGACAGGATTCCAACTGCTCACCATGACTTCTGGCACTAATCCCAGTAAACACTTAATAAAGCTTAGCAATTGTCATTACTACTGCACTGATGTGTACGTGCTCTATAAATGTTACTTTTCTTATCAATACCAGAGTTAGCACCAATGCATGTGAAACAATGGGCTGGGCTGTGTCTTGGCATCTGAAGCCATGGGACGCAGGACAGAGGACACTCACAGAGGACACACACTTTGGGAAGACTGAAGGGAAAAAAATATGAAAGGGCTTTGTGAATGGCAAAGTGTTTGTTCAAGTACTTAGCATGATTATTATTAGTGGTTATGAGATATGATTAACTGGATAGTTTTTTTAAAGCCCAAGATCTGGGGACTCCTGATGCCAGGCTGATTAAAGAAAGTGTCCTTTACTCTTTTTGCCATGATTTCAAGGATCAATAATAATAATCACAATCATAATAAAAACTCAGAGCCCTGGGCAGGGTTATATGACACCAAAAGAACTTTAGATAATCTGTTTTTGGAAAAATCTTACTCTGCCAGAAACCCAAAAGGGAAGGTGGGAGCAACTCTCCAATGACCCCCCCCACCCCCCATAAAAATAACACCTTTCCCCAGGACCAACCCTGAGTGCCTGCATACTGCTCTCTGGTTCCTGCCTTGAAGGGAGGGCAAGTGGGAGGCACTGGTTCAGGGATTTGCCCTCATACCTGCTGGATCTCAAACTGGGAGGAAAGGAAGAGGGAGGGGGAGGAAGGAGGAAGGAGAGATTATGAGACATCCATGTATCCTTTCATGTTACTTAGTGCCAGCCACTGAGTTAGGTCTGTGGACCTGCCCTCAAGGGACTTAAAACCCCAGTGGAAAGAGAGAAGTATAGGACAGGCTCTCTATACACAGGGAGTGGCAGCATTGGGAGGAGGAGATGGGGGGCCCAAGACTGGGGACTACAGGTGATCTTTAAGGAGGGCTCCAAGCAGGGAAGGTAAGCAGAAATGGCCATGTACCAAAAGCAGACAACTCAAGCTGGGTCCTGTACCCCAGGAGACAGAAATCACTCAGTGTTTCCACTTGACACCGTGATTCATGGCGAGGTGGGCGGCTGAGGGCCACTCCAGGACTGTCTGCCTGAGATCCGCCCACCAGGCCCGGCTTTACTCAAGCCAGGAGAGGTCCCCTGTTTGGATATCCCAGAACTCCCTCCACTCACATTTCCCAGCACTCCTGTCACTGAGGCCCAAATTAGCCCCGAACAGCTGACACGCAGCTGCCGAGGCCTCTCTGGGCTGTGCTGTCCCTGGGGTGGTTCACATACAATTTAAAGGCACGGCTTAGCTGACATCTCTCCTCTCATCTGAACCAAATCAAGCTCATCGACTTTTATACTCCAGAAACCAACAACGAGGTTCAAGGCCTCCTCACTGCCCCGTGTCAGTATCCCTCCCTCCCCTCCCCCCGCACTGCCTCGCCCCTCATGAGATCAGGAATTAGGGTCTAAGTTCCTTCTTCCTATGGGGGCTGTGTAGAACATGGCAGTCATGATCTAAGGAAGATCTTTTTTTTTTCCTTTTTTCCTTTTTTTTTTACTGTACACATACCGTATTTGCCGGCGTATAAGATGATTTTTTGGCCCTGAAAAATACGTATTTGCTGGCGTATAAGACGACTGGGCGTATAAGACGACCCCCTAACATTTCCACTAAAAATACAGAGTTTGTTATATACTCGCCGTATAAGACTACCCCCCACTTGGAGGCATATTTTTCAGGGCCTAAAGATCGTCTTATACACCGGCAAATACGGTATATAAAGACTGAAAAGCAATATGTATTACAGAGTGCCTTCTTTGAAAAGACCACAATTTGACAACATTGGAATTGTCCTAAAAATCCCAAGTGTGTGATCATCCTATGTATATCATAGGGTCAGGATTAACAGCCAGATTTGTGGGCTACAGAGTGTTATGTGGGCTTCTATTACATCACTGGTCAAATCTAGGGGACATGTGCTCTCTGGACTGAACCTGAGGAATAGCCACATTCTGAAAACAGAAGGGCAGGGGCCTTTTGGCAAATGACCAGCCCTTTTCTACCCCGAGGGGACAATGGGGCCCTGTAGCCCATTGGGCCATATGTGTAAAGGCAAACTGCACATATGGTAAAAGAGAAAAGATATTAAAGACTTACTACTCAATGGGCCAGCTCATGGGCACTGCAAAGACACCACCTGGATGCTTGTTAAAAATGCAAACCTCACCCAGTCCTTCTGAATCAGAATTTGCATTTTAACATGATTTGTGTGCACACTGAAGTTTGAGAAGTATTCCTCTATTAGGAGGAAAATGAAGTAACTGTGCAATGATCTCAACGTGGCTTCTTTACATAGTCAGCTCCTACTCACCCTTCAAAACCCTTTCCAAATGTTGCTTCCTCTCTGAAGTCCTCCTGATTTTTCCCAAAAAAAGAAAATCAACGAATCCCTCTTAGGGCACTCATAGTACTTGATAAATAAATACTTCTCTTACAGCATCTTCCCTTCATGCCATTATTATTTATGTTTATAACCTGTGGCTTTCATTTGTGGCTTTGTCCCTGGTGAGCAAAGACTTGAGTTGAAGCATGAAATTAGCAGACAGAAGTCCTGATAAATCAGCCACCTCCACTAGCACACTGAAAGGCAAAAGGACAGTTTCCCAGATTGATGACAGGAGATGGCTCCTATCAAGATGACTGGACTCACATGCAATTCCCTCTAGGAAAATTAAGTTCACCCAGATATGATGGTCAGGTGGAGAGAAAGAGAAACAGGATGAGCAGTGTGAGGCAGGGGCCCTGGCGGGCAGAGACTGTGGTACTGGAGCATCTGGCAAATGTGTAGAAAACGCCAGCTTCCGGGAAGCACGCTATTCTTAGCCCCTCGGTGGCCAGGAGTGAGGATCACAGGAATCAGGGGCTGGGACACTGAAGACCACCTGGTTACGCCCCATTCCTGCCCACCTGTCACACCAGGGTCCCCTTGTTTCCAAAACCCAGAGCTAGAAACTCCCCACTGCACCTCCTGCTGTCCCCTCCAGTTTCGCTTTACCTCGTGACACTCACTCCCAGAATCCCTGGGCCGGCCACCGGTCCTCAGCTGAGACCACAGCCCCTCAGCTACCATGCCGCTCTGGAGCTCAAAACAATTCCCACCCCTCATTGCACTGACTTACCTCAGAACCCTGGCCCATCTTGAACTTTCTTTTTTAAAAGCTAACATTTATTGTCCGAGCCTAGCCCCATGGTTGGCAAACTGCGGCTCTCGAGCCACATGCGGCTCTTTGGCCCCTTGAGTGTGGCTCTTCCACAAAATACCACGGCCTGGGAGAGTCTCTTTTGAAGAAGTGGCGTTAGAAGAAGTTTAAGTTTAAATAATTTGGCTCTCAAAAGAAATTTCAATCGTTGTACTGTTGACATTTGGCTCTGTGGACCAATGAGTTTGCCGACCACTGCGGCCTAGCCAGTTTGGCTTAGAACGAAAGGTCCCAGATTTGATCTGGTCAAGGGTATGCACCAGGGTTGCAGGCTCCTCCCCGCCCAGGCCCGGTCGTGGCTCCTGCAGGAGGCAACCAATCCATGTGCTTTTCTCACATCAATGCTCCTCTCTGTCTTTCACTCTCTCTAAAAATCAATGGGAAAATATCCTTGGATAAGGATTAAAAATAAATAAAATAAAATAAAAGCAAACATTTATTGAGCACTTACTATATACTAGGCACTATGCTACTGGCACATTCCACCCCCTTCCCAACCTAAACTCTATTCTCAGCCCCAGAAATCTGAGGTCTGGGCAGGTTTGGGGGTCACTGCTGCCACTCCATCTGACTACCCCACAGGACGTAAGACCCCAGCGCCAGCCTGGCAGACACTGGGAGTGACCCTCCCCGAGGTCCATGGTACACCCAGAATGCTGTGGCCAACCCTGGCCTGACTGTTGCACGGCTATGAACACGGCAGCTGTTGGCCCTGGGAGGGCAGGTGAAGGCCTGAGGGGGGGGGGGGGAGCTCCCTGCGAGCTCTCCTCGCCAGGGCTGGCAGACCCGGGCAGAGCCGTGCGGACAGAACCCTCGGGGGGCACTGAATAACGCACTAGCGTTCAGAGGAGGACGGAAACCCCGGCTGGGGAGCAGAGTTTCATGTAAGGGGCCCCGGGAAAGGCTGCCAGGTGCCTTTTGGGGTTGTCCCTGCACAGCTCCTGAGAGCTTCCTTCCCACAGAGCCTGAGGTCACTGGCACCCCCTGGAGGTGTGCACAAAGCAGCCCTCACTGGAACTGGGCTCTGAAAGATGGGTCTCCACAGAAGAGATGGGGTGGGCCCTCCTTGGGAGAACACTGTCAGCGTGAGTGCCAAGCAGAAGGACCTGTGGGAAGTGGCCGGTCCGCAGGCCTGGAAGGGGCCAGAGCCCAGGCAAGGGGGCACAGAGCACTCCTCTGTGAGATGTCCGTTCAGGCCAGGCCTGCATGTGGCCCTAAACCACTGCTTCTCAGCCAGACGACTCTGCCCCTTCGGGGACATGGGCAATGTCTGGAGACAGTGTTGCTGGTCGTGAGGGGGAGGCGGGGGGAGGGGTGCAGTAGCATCTAGTGCAGCTGTGGGCAAACTACGACCCGCAGGCCGGATCTGGCCCCTTCAGCTGTTCTATCCGGCCCAAGGAGCCGAAAGAGCAGAGGGTTCTCTTGCTCTCCCCTCCGCTCCTTCACCAGCAGCCCAAGAGGAGAGTGCCAGCATGGTCAGGCTGCTTTTGTTCCGGCCCTCCAGTCCAGTTCAAGAACCCATTGTTGCCCTCGCGTCAAAAAGTTTGCCCACCCCTGATTCTAGTGGGTAGGGCCAGGGATGCTGCTAAAGGTACTCCAGGGCATGGAAGTGGGGTCATCAGGTGGGCCAGCCCCTGAGGCAGCTGACAGACCAGCCCTCATCCCAGGCCTCACCGAGTCCCTCCAGAGAGCTGACCTCCTCCCACAACTCTGCCCCCTCTCCCCAACCCACTCAGACACCCATCAAATGGGGGGGGGGGGGAGAGAGACATGTAGCAAAGTCTCAACCAACAGATTTTAATTTTTTCTATTAATCAAATCTTTAAAAAAAAGGAAAGGAAAGTCACCTTCGGCCAGAAACTCAAGGGGAAAACATTAGCACTAGCCAAGAACGTAAAGGAACTTGCAATTGCTTAATCAGACAAGAGTACGGTCCTCAACTGTCCCTCTAATTGCAATTCATACTCAGAAGGGCCAAGCTAAGGCCAACCTGTGCGGTCTCCTCCAGTCAACCCTTCCCGCCACTCTCCTATCGGTGGGTCACCTGAAGCGCAGACCCTCCCCAAGGTGCCCAGCCCACCCACACCCTGGGCACAGGGTCCCTGAAGGTGGCAGGCCTCACCGGAGGGGCCTTGGTTCCACAAAAGCAGGGAGGGGCTGGGAAATCACTTAAAACCAGGCCTCCAGGGCATTTGAACCTTCCTTCTGGTACAACACCCCCGACAAAGGTTTGGCTGCCGGTGGTGGTCGTTTACTTCCTCCCCAGGTAGCAGGTCTGCTGTTGAAGGGCTACTCAGAAAGTCCCTATTTCTCTAAGTCCAACCCTACACACGCATCCCTGTCCTTTCCCCTGCCCCTCCCTCCTCCACCTCCCACGTGTCTGTTTGACAAGCACTGATTGAGACCCAGTGGGAGCCCAGCCCGTGCTAGGCCCCAGGCACCCCGTCAACAGGACAGGCAGCGTCCCCACTGCGACACGGCTCACGGTTCACCTCTCCGGTCCTAACTGGTCTCTCCCCCACATGCCAGCTGCCTGGACACACAGCCTATTGTCCAGCAGGCCCTGCCTGCACCTCTTCCCCCTTCACCCCCTCCACCCCGGCTCTCAAGAGAAAATGTCCCTCCCCTCCCTCAGAATAACCGCCCAAATCTCAGTCAGCCCCAAGAAGGCAAACAAGACCTCTGACATGTAGAACAGGGGTGGGGAGAAGAGGGACCCTGAGCATGGGGCCCCCATGTCATGTCATCTTCATAGCTCCGCGAGTTGGCTGCCTTTGTGATGCACAGGAGGAAGCGGAGGGTCAGAGAGATGAGGCCACCTGCCCAAGGACACACAGGAGAGACACCAGCAGCCTCCCAACACGGGCCAGCCGCGCTGCCCTTCCGCGGCTGCCGGAGCCCAGGCCCTGCTCTGCTCTCCGCGCTCCCATGGAAATCGGCAAGTTCCAGAGGGAAAGGGACTACCCTGAAAGATGAATATGGCTCATCTACAAACTGTGAGTGAGATTTCCCTTTGATTCAAAAGGCTCTCCTCTAGCTTGGCTTCTAGAACGGTGACTAGACAGGAGCTACTGCTTGTTGTGTTCAGGCATCACATCCCACCCCGTCTGCCAACCGCTCTCCTGCTCTCTCACCTGTGCCCACTGGAGTGGGCATTTCACGAAGGACACATTGGAAGGGGAGAACCTGGGATAGAGATTAAAGATCAGCTCACCAAACCCCATCCACATCCACCAACTCCTGGAAAAATGGACACACCCTTTCTCCTGTCCATCTCCTCCCTCAGAGCGACCCCAGGACTGCTGGAGTTCTTGGGGCCATCAGAAAAACAAACAAACAAACAAACACTTCAGCATTTCAAGGGGAAGGTCGGTGCCAAGTCTCTGGCTGTGGAATTTGAAGGATGCAGGCGGGGCTAACCACGCCTGCACGGATGGGTGTCTGGTCTCAGCCCTCCTTCCGCAGCCCCCAGCCCACCTAGCCAGCACTCCGGCGTGGCTGCTTTCAAGGGGGGACTCATTACATTACCACCATGTGGCCTGGCCAATTCCTGGAGGCTGGACAGGGCAGCCTGCTAGCGCTCTTATCCCTCGTTGTTTTTTCTTCCAATCAGTGGAAATATTGAAACCGAGTTTTCCTCTTAACTCGGCTTTTAGGGGAAGGAAGCCCTGTGTGCAGCTCACCTCCACACAGGCTGTATCTTTATTATCACTGTGTTATAATTGTCTTACTCTTCTGTCCCCTCCATCTAAGTTTCATTGTATCCACTCTGTCTTACTGCAATGCATGAATCTTAGTGTCCCACCTCAAATTATTTTTGGAATAAGGTGAGCTCTATGCCCATAGAGGCAGCCCTTGCTTTGAATGGAGGCGTAGGGGTTGGGGACAGGGCAGTCACGGGAGAGCACTGTAAGAGGGGCACCCGGGTTTGGAGAGAACAGCTGAGAGTGAGCCCTAAGGGAGGCGGGGACCTACATCCCCCAAGAGGCCACGGGACCAGCCTCCAGGACCGGTCTGAGCCTGTCTGTCCGGGGGCTTCCCTGAAGAATGTCGCACTGTCCACAAGCTCCCCGAGCTCCCTTCTCCGCTCCCAGGCAATAAGCAGAGCAAGGAGCCCCGATCTAGGCATTCTGCATCTCTTGTCAATCACCTTCCTCTTGGGCGGGAAAGTGGGGGCTGTGCACTGATTCCATTTTGCCGATCAACATCTCCTGAGTAACTTGAGAGCGGTCTCTCTTTGATTCTTTCTTTAATGCTTGACGATAGTTTCTAGACTGAGTCATATCTCCAAGGTAACTGTAAATACCATCCTTTCTGATGGCTCCGCCGGCTACTTGCAATTATCCAGATTAATGTCAAGTGGGCACAGGATGTGTGTGCTGGCTGCGCCCACGCCCACTCGGAACCCTGCATGCCTTGGCCAGGCTGGTGGCCAGAGCCCGAGTCCTCTGTGCTCGGTGGGCCTCTCCCACGTGGGCGGCACCTGCTCCCGGCCACACAATGGAGGTGGGGAGAGGGTGCTGGCAACATGCAGCCACGAATCCCCTGGGATCTGCATTTGTACTCTTCTCCAGCTCCAGGACAGAATGCCCTGGAGGGCCAGGGGACCTGGGCTTTTCCTGTGAGACCCGCCCTGAACTAGGAAAGAGCAAAGGGAAGAAAGACCCGCGGTTCTGATTTGGAGAGTCCACTTCCTTCCCCGCTCCTGGAGCCTGAGCATGCGCCCTTCTCTGTGAAGGCCTCCCCCAGGACAACTTCCGGGGGCCAGAGGGCTCTGCCCTCACTTTACCCGGGGGCGCTTTCTCTTCTCTTTTCCTGTGTCTTGTTTTTAAGACAGACAAATAAATAGCTTGGTGTACTTTTTGTTGTTGTTAATCCTCACCCTAGGATATTTTTTCCTTTTTTTTTTAAGAAAGAGTGGGAGGGAAGGAGAGAGGGAGACAGGGAAGGGGGGGGGGGAGGCGGAAGAAGAGAGAGAGAGAAAGAGACAGAGACAAGACACATGGACAGGTTTCCTCCCACATGGGGCCAGGATCAAACTTGCAACCCAGGTACATGCCCTAGGAATTGAACCCACAACACTTCAGTGAGAGGGCTAACATTCTAACCACTGAACACACTGGTCAGGGCAACGTGGGGGTACTTTTAAAGTATAGAAAAATATACACTTCACTGAGTGATTATAACATTTGCTGGCCACATACTCTCAATCTTTGGGGAGAAAAATAAGAAAGAGGAAAGCAGGTGAGGGGGATGGATAACAGGAAGTCAAATAGGAGAGAGCGAGAAGGGGGAAATCATTAGGGAGGAAAATAAATGGGAGAGGTGAGGAGGCTACAAAGAGAGAGGAGTCAGAGTATTTGCAGAATGAATGAAATGAATGCTGAAATGTCCTCACCTAAAAAGTAAGACACTAAGGGTCAAGGGAAGTGGGGATCCCTCATTGAAAGTCCCACAGCTAGTAAGAGTTCTAAGGAGCATTAGATCCCTGGTCTCCCCAATATCCACTCGAAGGGAGCGTCAGCCTCACTTCCTCAAGACCTGGGTCTGGGCCCTCCAGGAGCCTGCCCAGGAATGATGGCCTGGTGCCTCACTCACAACACCTCACTGCTGGCTTCTGCCCCGCCTAACTCCCCAACAAGAACCCCGGCCCAGGAAGAGATGGGAGGTGGGTAGGAAACCCCAGCTCCAGTGGCTGCTCTGCCCCTGACTTGCTGTGTGACCTGCAGGATGTGCCTTCCCCTCTCTGCATCCCTGAATCCCCTCGCTAAGGTGTCACCAGCCACTGCTCAATGAAGCCAGGCTGGCTTTGCTGAGTCCTCTCAGCAACCTTAGCCCTCACAGCTAGATTGGCATAGCAAAGGTGCTCAATAAATACTGAAGACAATTGACCCAGGAATAATGCTAGACCACCTGGGAGGGCTGGGAAAGGCAGGAGCCTGGTTTTGGGGAGAGAGCGGAGCAAAGTCATCCAGTTGAGTGAAGGGAGATTTCAGTTTGCACCAGATGGTTGTGTTTGAGACTCTTGGAAGCAGTAATGATTACATCGGAAATGGGACATTTGTGCTGTCTCAGAGGCAGGTAGGATAAAAGCAAACCCCTTGGTATCTCCTGACAAACACTGGGCTCCCTGGCTTCTCAGTGGAGTGTTATGTGCTCAAGCAAAAAGCTCGGAGTTATTCATCACCACTGATTACCCCTGCTACTCTTGGCAAATTGGGGCAATGAGACAGCAACTGCTGGAGCTAGAGACAGCCCACAGCACCCGGTGTAACTGGCCTCTCTACCACCTCCACCAGCCAGGGCTCAGGGACCCGTCGCCCAGCACCCCATCAGCGCGTGGTTGGCCCAGTTGAATCGCCCATCCCCCACTGCCCTTAACCGAACCAGGACCTGTGGGTTCTGGCTGGCTTGAACTTAGAATGGAAGTTCAACGCCAAGTGAGCTTAAAGTGGAGGGATCTTGAAGTTGGACCCGGGTTCAAGAGTGACCTCCGCCACTCCCCAACGGTCACTTGAACCTCCATTTCCAGGTCCGTAATGAGGAACCATTCCCACATGCAGCCCAAGGACCGTGCTAAGGACTTTATGTGCATTTTTCTCATTTCCTTCCCCTACTGCCTAGTGAGAGCTGGTACTTGCATCATTATTGTCATTTTACAAAAGAGGAAGTCGGGGCTCAGGAAAGTTATGCCCCACATCACTTGGCCAGTGGATGATGGGGCCATGCATCAATCAAACCCAGCTCTGCAGGATTCCCACCCGCCCCCCAGAAGCCCCCAGACTCCTGACTGTGCGGAGGCAGCAGAAGCTACCCAGACAGCTTGCTTGCCCCTCCCGGCCTCCCGCCCCGCCCTACCTTCCTTGGGCGCGTCGGCGTCCCAGACGCTCCACATCTGCACGAAGAAGAACGGGGTCCAGCACACGATGAAGGCCAGCACGATGATGAAGGTCATCTTGACCGTGCGGATCTTGGCCCTGGAGATGAGCTTGACGCTGCTGACGCGAGCCAGGGCCGCTCCCTCCCTACTGCCCCCCGCCTTGGCGCACTCGGGCCCCTTGGCCGGCCCCTCGGCCGCCGCCGCCGCCGCCGTCTTGTTCCGGAAGTTCTGCCAGATCTTGAAGCAGATGAGGCTGTAGCAGGCGGTGAGCACGATGACCGGCACGATGTAGACGGCCAGGGTGATCCACGTGACGTAGGCCTTGGGCCCCCAGGGCTGGATGAAGCCCGCCCAGCAGTCGAAGACGCCGTCGGCCACCTCGCGGATGGAGAAGATGTGCACCTGCGGGGCGCTGGCCACCAGGCAGCCCAGCCAGGTGACCAGCACGGCCAGGCGGTCGGCGCGGCGGCGCAGCGTGCGCAGCGGCTGGCAGATGGCCAGGCAGCGGTCCAGCGACATGAGCAGCAGCAGGTAGGTGGAGGCGAACATGCCCACCACCTGCAGGTACTTGACCAGGCGGCACAGCAGGTCGGGGCCGTAGAAGCGGAAGGTGATGTCCCACAGCAGCTGCGGCAGCACCTGGAACACGGCCACCACCAGGTCGGCGATGCTCAGGTGCTTCATGAAGAAGAAGAGGCGCGAGTGCTTGTGGCGCGTGGTGCGCAGCGCCAGCAGGACGCACGCGTTGCCGCTCAGCGCCAGGAAGAGGATGAGGCACAGCACGGCCACCTCCACGCGCGCCAGGGCCTCGTTGCGCTGCGGCCCCAGCGTGCGGTTGCCCTGCGGCCCCGGCGGCGCCGCGCCGCTCGCGTTGACCGCCGCGGCGCTCCAGTTGGCCTCGGGGGCGCCCTCCATGGCCGGGCCTTTGGCGCTTTGTCAGACGCGGTGTGGCGCGACGGGGCGGGCCCGACGGGTAGGGCTCAGCGGGGGTCCTCCTGGCGGCGTACCCGGGGGCGCTCAGGTTTCTCTCCGGAGACTCCGGGGGCAGGTCTGCTGGGCGGGACCCTGAAACAAACCCCCCAGCGCCTTGAAAAGACCACCACGGTTCTCTCCCGGTGCACGTGCAGCGCAGGGATCCCCTTCCCAGGACCCCAGATCCTCTGAGACTCGGGGCTCAACCGCCACCCCAGAAATCCCCGTTTGAGGTACCTCCCCCAGAGCCGCTGGAAATGACCGCGAATCTAAGGGACCGCCAGTTCCTTCAGGGATTCAGTCGCTTAGACAGAGGAGAGGGGAGAGCCACTTTGCCCCAGGACTGGGACGCCTACTAAACCAGGGATCCCCAAACTAGCTACCCGCCCCCAGGACTCTCAGCACTGCCACCTCCCGCGAGACCCCCAAACCCTTTCCTAGAAAACGTTTCTCCAGTGACTTCCCCCCCCCCCCCGAGATCCCTGGCAGTCCTTGCCTGGAAAACCACAGCTCAGGACCATCCTGGAACTCCTGTTTCTAAGACGCTTAACCATCCCCCCTCCCCACCCCCGAATTTCCACAGCAACAGCTTCCGTGGGACCCCAGCCCGGCGGTCCCTTCTAGAAGAAATCCTGCCCCAGTATCTGCCTCCAGGACGCCCAACCGCTGTTCCCAAAAGTCCAACAGCTGCTAACAACCCTCCAGCGGGGGTCCTCCAGGCCCAGTCCCCTCCCGAGGGGAACTTCCCCAACCCAACACCCTCGGGCATCCCAAAGCGCATCCTGGTCCCGAGGGTCATGGTCTGTTATTTTACAATCTCGGGGCACCCCGCGCGCCTACAGGGACCGGGAGAGCCAGGCGCTTCACCACTTTCACTTGGGTCCGAACTGGCCCATCAGTCAGTCCCAGCCATCCATCCCATCCACGGAAGGGCAGGAGGATCCAGCTACCTGCACCGAGTCCACGGACTGGCCTGAAGTTGGCTCCCGGAGTTGCACCACCGCCGCGGAAGGGCTCCAAAGATGCGTGCGCTCCCAGCCCGGTTGGGATGGCTGCGTTGGCGCCCTCTGACAATATACTGAGTTCTTGCGCTCTGGAGCCTCCGCTGGAATCCCCTCTCCGCAGCCTGATGTTCGCTGATGAGGGCAGAGGCGAGTGAGGAGCGCCGCCGAGATTGGTGCGCGCGGACAGCGTCAGCCCGCGGTGCTGTCTGCCGGGGCCGGGGCCGCTTTTCCGCAGCGAGTGGCCGGGGCTGCACCACCAGAGAAACCCGCCGGGGGGCGCAGAAGGCCGACGGAGCCGCCCCCCGCAGGGCCCGGTTAACTCACTGGGAGTTGTTGGCCTCTGGGCGGTCACCAGCGGGTTTATTTCTCAGTCTTAAAACTGGCGGGAAGGAACTTGTAAATAACCCTGTTGGTTTCTTCCTTTCTTGGTTCAGAAGCTGCAGACTTTCAGGCAAGAGGAGGCTTGAATAACAAGTGTTTTTCCCCGAGTAGATGGTGATGAAGTTGCAAAAGCATTTAAGGGATATTCCCATATACCAGGCAGGTTAATTTCAGCGCTTTTTCCCCCCTCCCAGAGGCTTGATGCAGTGGATTTAGCAGTGAATACAAGTAAATCCTTGCTTTGGAATACTTTAGCTCATATTTCTATTCATGAGGAATTAGAAATGCTGTCTGTTTTCATCAGCACAGGGAGAGGTGTTTGTTTTTTAAGTTGTTTTAGGGAGAGATTTCACGGGGGTGGAGGGTTATATCTTCATTTTAAAGAGGTTCTGTTCATATGGGGCTCTAAATCATTCCTGCCTCCTTGCCATGCTCCAAAATTAGAATCTTAAATAGTGCCACAGGAAGGTTAAATGTAAAGACTGCTTCTCTGGCTCCTAGCTCCTTTTCTATTCTAAAATCGTTTTTTTGGACTAATTTACAGTGGCAAGAACAAAGGCAGAAGGGAAAAAAAGTAGAGATTCAAAAATGAACAGAGCTCTTTAAAATTTATTAAGTGCATATTTCCTCCTGACATTTCACTTCTCCTTTTAATTATGTGGATACAGCTGAGTTAGCCAAGGACCCTGTTTCCTGATTCCAAAATTACAGTCCAATGACCAGACTCTGGGCAGACCCCTCGGCAGCCCTGGTCCTGCGGTCAGTGGACTGCGCCTTTTAGGATGGGCCTGGGGATTCCACTTCCTGCAGCACTGTGAAGAAGCAAGAGTTGTCTTTTTCTTGCCCTTGGGATTTATTCAGAAAAATATTGTTTAAAAAAATTCTATTGAGTTCATTTTAAAGATCGTATTGGCTTTATTTAATGATTAATGAATCACGCAGCATTCAATCTAGCAGACAGAAAGCAGCGCAGAGGACTCTTACAAAATGAAAGATTTTTTTATAAGCGGAAGGGAGTGGGAACAAGGAGATATAGTAGGCAAAAATCGGGTTAGTTATTGCAAGGTTTCTTTCCCCGTAGGGGATGATGGGTTTATCAAGTAGGTGACCTAATTAGTGCTGGTCAGAGGACTCCTGGCCAGTTTAAGATTCCATCTATGGCAGAGTCAAACTGTAATGGGCCATGTTGGATTTAGCATAAGTAACTCCACTTGAGGCCTGTTGTCTTGTTTTGTTTTTGGTTTGTTTTTTTAAAACAATATTAATAGTATCTGCCACACAAATTACATATTTACGTTTCAGGTCACTCAGATGAGGATTAAGTGACCCTGGGCCTCCATTTCTGCTGGTCAGTAGCGAATCTCTGAGATCACATCCTCTGGTTTTCTGAAATGTTATGATCCATGCCACCTCAGAGCTTAATTCTAGTGGGTAAAACACATCAGCCCCATTCCATGGCTGACGAGGAGGGGTTTCCCCTATGCACCCTGAGGGGTAAATTCTGGGGGGGAAACACGGGCCGAAGAGCCCAGCCTGGCCTCTGCAGGAGGAGCTGCCCGAGGGAACAGCTTTTCTGGGCCATGTCTCTGGGCTACAGGACTGCAGCCCACCGGGGAGGCCTGCCCAGGCCTCTGCAGCATTCTGGACACACTTAGCGGGCAGGACCATTCGGTTTCATACAATAACTAAAATCTCATGTAGCCTTCAGGGGTGGGGTTGGGGGGGGGGGCTTTCCTCTTGTTTTATTTCTCAAGGTGGTGCTATTTACTGTGGGGTCCTTGTGAAGACCCCTCACAATGAATAAGGCATGCTCCCGCCCCCAGTGCCTCCGGCTGGGAGACGTTGCCCTCACGCCACGCGAGCAGTGCTTTGCACACAGGGAAGTACTGTCTGTACAACTAACTCTGTGTCATACTGACACTCCACACCCCGGTCCATCCAATGAAAATTGTTTCTCATCCAATCAACCTCCATCTTATTAATCTCTCTGGATGGAGGTCACGTGTCTTTTCAATTCAGTTAG
This sequence comes from Vespertilio murinus, assembly GCA_963924515.1. NCBI lineage: Eukaryota > Metazoa > Chordata > Mammalia > Chiroptera > Vespertilionidae > Vespertilio > Vespertilio murinus. The sequence goes on along the minus strand of OZ004715.1, from coordinate 35,137,634 downwards.
ATAAACACCGTATGTGTGTGTGTGTGTGTGTGTGTGTGTGTGTGTGTGTGTCACTGTCCCAGGCAAGGACAGTAACTCCTTTGAACCTCACTGGGGTGATGGGAATTCTAAAGCTTTACCTCCTCAGGGACACCCTCTTTCTCTGACTACCCTGCCCTCTGAGAACTCCCCACTTTCTGAGCCTCCGCTGTGTGAGTGCAGGTTTTCACAGTGTGACTGCAATTGTAATGTGAGTGTGCTCAGTCTCCCCATTCCATTGTAGGTGCTTAGTATTAATCCCATATATCAAAGTCCTTTATGTATTTACATACCATCTTTCCCATCATACATACCTATCAATAAAAGTATGTTGAGAAAATGGTTGCTGGACTACCCAAGAACATCCCTCACCAAATTAATCACTACGGGCAGACCTGTGCTTCCCAGAACAATATTTCTGTGGAAATCAAGATAAGGAGGAATCTTTGTGAGAAAGCATGTTACTCATGCATATGTACCATTCTTCCAGAGAGGGTGTGATGACAGAGATAAGGCATGATGCTTCTAATTCTCAAACATGCCCACTGACAGTGGATGTCACAGGGCAGCTATTTAGAAATTGGCACACAAAAAAAAACACAAAGAGAAAAAAACATGTTCTCCCTTGGTCGAACTGTTGGCCTAGGTTAAGACATAACTAGAGAGAAGAGCATTTTTCAGGAATGCCAGGCCTTAGAATAAAAACAGGCTGTTCTGTTGCAGATGGAAAGGCTTATTCAGAGTCAGGATCTTTGTTTTTTCTTTTTTTCTTTCTTTTTAAAAAAAATATATTTTTAAAAATATATATATTGATATTTTACAGAAAGGAAGGGAGAGGGATAGAGAGTTAGAAACATCGATGAGAGAGAATCATCGATCAGCTGCCTCTTGCACACCCCCTACCGGGGATGTGCCCACAACCAATGTACATGCCCTTGACCGGAATTGAACCCGGGACCTTTCAGTCCGCAGACCGACGCTCTATCACTGAGCCAAACCGGTTTCGGCCAGAGTCAGGATCTTTGGATTTGTGACGTCTTCTGGAGGATTAGGAGCTAGAAGAGTGGAGGGTCATTTAAAAGTGGCCATAAACCTCAAAGCAAGCAGAATGGCTGTGATTCTCAAGTCTATTTCACAGAGGAGGAAACCGGTTCCGAGAGGGAAGGGGACTTGCCCTCGGCCACACAACTGGTTAGAGAAGGCCAGCGTGACTTGGCATGAAGCGTGAGGCAAATGTAGAGAGGGTGGGAGAACCAGATCAGCCGTCTGGTAGCCATGGTGGGGACTTTGTGTCCTCTCTTTGTGTTCTCTCTCTCTCTCTCTCTCTCTCTCTCTCTCTCTCTCTCTCTCTCTCTGTGTGTGTGTGTGTGTGTGTGTGTGTGTGTGTGTGTGTGTGTAAGATTTGGGGTTTTTAAGGAGAGCTGTGATAGTGATAAGCATTTACACTGTGTGTGGGGGGGGGGGGGGCATAGAGTGGAAGCAGGCAAACTAATGAAGAAGCTGCTGAGAACAGAGGTAGCCTGAACAGGGAGGTGCCTGGGGCCGCATGGCAAGGACTTGCCCAGGGTCACAAGTGAAACCAGACCGCACTCTCATCTGTCCATGGACCCAGCCAGCCCCTGTGCCATGAAAGGCCTGAGCAGCATTAAAGAGGCTCTGGGAGTGAACGCTGGAAAGACGTTTCAGTGAAGTGGAGGGGGCTGAGGAAAGGGGTTACGAGTCCGCTGGAATCAGGTGAGGTCAGTCGATGCACATAGAACACGCAACTAAAACAAAGCTCTCTCTGCGGTCAGCACTCCTGCCCATTTCCATCAGCTCCTCTCTGATAGGATGGAGAAAGAAGGAGGGAGGGAGGGAAGGAAGAGGGAGGAAGAGAGGGAGGGAGGGAGGGAGGGAAGAAGGGAGGGAGGGAGGGAAGGAAGGAACAAAGAGGGAAAGAGAGAAAGAGAAAAGATATTTCCTCCCAAGAGGGGTAACCAAGAGAAGTCTGCCTGGGTTGTTGATCACATGGTACTATTTCCTGTGCTCTGTTAAGCACAAACACGCATTTAATACATATTTTCTAAGCACCGGCTGGGACCCAGCGGAGTGATCCTGAAAGGCGGCGCTGTGGGTCCGGAGTTGAACTCCATCGACCAGTGCTCCCGAGCAGGGTGAGAAGATCAAAGCAAGTGGAGGAACCAAATCCCTGCCTGAATGCAGCTACCATTGCACCAGGAATGCACTGCCTGGTGTGGCCCATTTCCTTAAAATGAGACAATCTCTTTGGTCCCTCAGAGCTCTCGCTTCCTATCATCCTCTAAATCTGGGCAGCAAACACACACAGTGCACACAGTGAAGCAGTGAGTATGAAACAGACAGATGAAGCATCCTCAGAGCCAACGAGGCTCAGGCACATAGTAGGTACTCAATAAACACTAGCAGAAAGAATGAGTATGTGCTGCATGGGAAAGGCTAACACGCTCTATAGAAAGAGTGAGCCCAGCCAGTGACATGCTATCATTTTTCATCTGGCAGACAGATGAAATGAAAAAGGAAAATGCCCTGGGGAAGGAAGGGGCAGGGGGATCTGATGCTCTCCAACATGGCTGACTGAAGGGAATGTATTTTGGAGTAGCATCCTTAAGAGAAAACTGGACAGTAAGTATCAAAAGCCTGAATCCATGGATACTTGTTGACACAGCGATTAAACCTTCTAAGTGATATAACTTAAAGAAACAATTGAACAGAAAAGCAAAGAGGTATTCAGGTGTTAATCAGGCATTGTTGGTAACAGTGAAAAGGGATGAGTGGAACAAGACTATGACTGTGCACATTCAGTGAAAGGCTATAGAAAGGTTAAAAATGACAGGGTGGATCTGAGTTACCTGACATGGAAAGGTGGTGTGTGTATATGTGTGTGTATGAGAGGGAAGAGGAGGGGGAGGAGGATGGTAAAGGGGAGGAAACGGGGGAGGGGAAAGGAGGGAAGACTGGTCTATATTACAAACAAATTAGCAGTCATCTCTGCATGGCAGCGTTAGATAGGACATGGGTCTCAAGGTCTGGGCAGCTGTAAATGTTATTTCTTACTAAATGTTAAAATGCAGGGCACTGTTTTGCAGATTCCGCAGTAAACATGATGAGCTGACAGGAAGGGAACTGGATGGACAGGGCCAACTGCAAAGAAGAAATCAACATGTACTTGACCAAATAATGTAAGCAATGGCTAGGCCTCCCTTCCCGGGAGGCAGAGTTTTGGGTATGAGTCTCCTTCTTTAACTTACTACTGCAAGTAAATAAAACTACTTTGCAGCCACCATGCCTCATATTCTACTGGAGCACCCCAAGTGGCAAACCCTGGAGTTCAGTAACAGTAGGGTTATGGGTGGTTTAAGTATTTTTATTATCTATACCTTCTGATTTTCATTGTGCACATGGGTTATTTTTGCAATGTGTGGAGAGAATCTGTTTCCAAAAGCCTCAGGACTGACCAGCCTATCTCCATCCTCACTTTCTGCTCTGCCTTCGCTATGGGAAGCGTTTTCTCCAACGCGCCGGAAAAGCCAGGGCGCTTCCTGCAGGGGTTCTCAGGCGTCCTCAGCCGGCTCTGGTTTGAGTGGGGGGGCACCCAAGCGAGAGGCGCAGCTTTTCAGGGGTGCTGGTCCTGGAGCAGCTCGCCCCTCTGAAGGCCACGGAGAGAACAGAGCAGCCGCTTCCTTACTCCCAGCTCTCCCTGGGCTGCAGGCGGCGCATTCTCTCCACTAGTGGGCTGTTTGTGACACTTCATCAGCAGTGTCCTAAAGGGCCCCCTCCAACAATAACAGGTCCTCACAGAGAGGATGCACCCACCCTGGGCAGGACGGCCAAGGCGCCTGCATTCCTGGGGCAGACCACATGCCAGGGCTGGAGCTCCCTCCACATGAACACCATCCCAGAGCAGACCCGGACCCAGGCTTCTAGAGCATGAGGACTGTGAGGAACATGGACGCACGCCTACATTCATTTCACACTTGAGGTGCAGAAAGGGGGAAAGGCTTGTTCACCCAGTGAAAGAGGGGCTGAGCTGGGACCAGGACACCAGACTTGGTACTGATTAAACCCCCCACTGTGCGAGCTCTCTCTCTCTCTCTCTCTCTCTCTCTCTCTCTCTCTCTCTCTCCAATACAAATGCCCAGTCCTTAGCAGAATCTTCATAATCCCACCCGCAGCCGGTTCTGAGACCCCGGTCCATCCTGCCAGCCTCCTCTTCGCCCACACCACTCAGCCACCTGTACCAGGTACGGCTACCGAGCCGGCTCTCCAGACACGCCTGTACACTCCACACCTCCGTGCCCTTGCTCAGCCCATTCCCCACTGGAAGTGCCCGCTGTGTCCCTCTATCTGTTAAACCCCATACCGTGTCCACTTTACAGACAGAGAAACTGAGCTCACAACGTGAGGGATTTGCCTAACATTGCCCCACTCAATGGTATCATGTCAGATGTCTGACTTAATCCTAGTCTGTTACCTTTTCCTGAGAACTGTGTGTTCTGGGACTTCGGACTAGGGTCCCAGAGAGTGGGCATCCCCTTCCCTCCCCTATGGTCTCCCTCTTCCTGCCTCTGGGGAACCCTGACAATTCAAGTGTGGCAGAGGAGGATTCCATGCAAGGGCTCATGCAGACGCTCCTTGGAGAGATGCCCTGCCCCTGGAATCAGCATGGCATGAAGGAGCGAGGCCAGCGTGGTTTTAAATCTTGATGCTGTCAGGTGCTGACGGAGTTACCTTGAGAGACAATGCCAGCCTCTCTGTGCCTCGTGTGCTAACAAGGGAGCATCATGATAATGTCCACATGCTCCAGTTACCATGACTGCAAAACAATTTGTCCCACATGTAGTGTTTTAAAACAACATTCTGCTCATGAAATAATGGTTTGCGCAGGGACTGACAGGGACAGCTCGCCTCTGCTCCATCACCATCAGCCGAAGAAACTCAAAGGCTGGGAGTCGGAAGCGCCCTGGGCTGTGAGGGATGGATTGATGTCTCACAGAGGCAGTGAGTCCTGGCTGGGACCCAAGCGGGGGCTGGGGTCAGAGCACGGACGTGTGGATCCCTAAGCTGTCTCACTCAGGCAAGCATCCTGAGAGACAAAGAGAAAGAGAATCAAACAGCCTGCGACTGAGAAGGAGAAAGACAGAGGAAAACAGATACACAGGTAGAGATTGAGGAAAAGGCCATTCTCTCCTGCAGCTTAGCCTCAGGAGTCAGACCGCATCCCCCCCCCCCCCCCACCGCCTTCTGGCCCACAAGGCCCAGGTTCAGGAGGAGCAGAGAAGACTCCTGCAGGGAGTGGCGAGGCGCTGGGAGTGTGTGAGACCAAAGGCATTGCTGTGCCATTTGGGGAAATCCATAATCACTCCATGCCACTGACTTGTTCAGGAAGCTTTAACAAAACAGAGCTGAGAGAGTTGGTGCCTAGTACTTGGTCGCTATCACTAAGCAATAGCTGGTAGGTGGCTGCTGCCTACGAGAATGCCCAGAGTCTGGGACAACAGGTCAAAAACCAATGGTCAGACTCAATGGTCCGAAGATCCAGCTGGAATTGGTCCTCTGTACCCAAAGCCACAAAGCCACTCTGATCACCCCAATTTGAATGAACCAGGGGCCCCTGACAAGAGCACTGGAAGACCATGTCAGTGAGTTTCCCATGTGCCCCCACCTCACATACCCATCACACACATCACACCCCACAGTGTTAGTTCTGAATGAGATGCAAAGTAATGAGCAAATGAGACCTTAGAAATGAGAACAGAAGCCTCTGCAAGCTGCACAGCTTCCGGAGAAGGTCCGATGCCTTGTAGGCCAGCAAAGACAGTGTGATGCCCTCCGGCCCACCCAGGGGGCCTGTGCAGCTCTGGGCCAAACTGTCTTCCCAGTACTCTGCACTCCAATCACCGCCCCCACAGCCTGGCCAAGTTCATATCCCAGCAAACCACCACATCCACCTCACTCCATCGGGACCTCTTGTACCTCTCCTTCTCTGCACTTTCCACAAGCATGATCTCCCCTGCGTTTGTGTGGGTTTTGACTAATGCCTGTCCCCCGGGGCGGAAGCGGGTCTGGTTGCATTCACTGCTATATCCCTGTCTATCACATTGCGTGCACACTGGTCCCATGTTGAAAGAGTTGGCTAATGAACCAATGCCTGCCACATACACCAAAATCCAAGGACTGACAGTGTGCCAGGCAAGTCCTAAGGGGAAAGGGGATGTCTCCTCAAGTATAACAAGATGGCAAGGATCCCTTCCTTGAACAGACGTGAGGCTTGAGATGGCATAAAAAGCGCCTGGCACAAGACAGATATTCAGTGTCTCTTAAAGGTCGGTGGAGAGACACTGTAAGGCCTGAGGCACGCAACATCAAGGGAGCCCTACTCTCTTTCACATCCCTTCCCCCCAGATGTCTAGGATTCAAGGAAGATGCTCTTAGACTTGTCTTGGGTACAAGGATGAAGTTCTTAAGATTCACTTACTTATACTGATAGGTTAGAGATTTCATGTTTTCACTTCCTGAGGGACATGCATCTAAAAAGGGACTTAAGGTACTATTGTGGGTTGCAAAATACCCCTCCGCCAGGCATAGTTTGGTGGGTGGGGGAGGCGTGGCTCAAATCCAGCTAGCGCTAGTTCCAAACTCAGGTCACATTCTTCTACACCAGGTTGTCTTTGGGGAGAATGTTTCACCCAAATTAACTAATTTTAGCCTAAATTAGGTTCAGCCTAAACTCTAATTCTAATCTAACTAACATACAGTATGGAGAGCCGCAGGGTAGATACCCACCCTACCCATACACACAGAGCTGCCCCAGGCTTTATCCAGCTTTCTTGCTCCTGAAGCTTCCTGAAGTTCAGGCTCAATGAAAAGATCATTACGTGGACTGGTAAACCAAAACAGAAGGGGAGCCATCACTCCCTGGCAGACCACCCAGCGGGCACAGAAGGAGCATGAGGGTTGCTGTCTCGTCCAACTTTACCTTTGGTTTGTCCTCCCGGGGGGGTTTGCGGCACCAGGGTCCGGTCTGGCATTATGAGGTCTCCACCAACAGATGCCCAGATTATCCAGAGAGAGAACGGCCAGCACTGGCATCCACAGGAGGCTGTAGACAGGGAGGACTAAAGCCTGGCTCCTCAGAACCTGTAAAATTCGGAGTCTGCAGGGAGCCAAGTATGCTTTATAAAGAAGGTCAAATCAGAAGCTCCTCCAGTATTTGCCCTGCTTTTGTTCCTTAGAGCACATTCCATGGTTTATTAGCTTGTTAGAGCTTCAAAACAACCTCACAAGGTCCACAGGCAAGAATCATCATCCCCATTCCTCCAACACAGAGGGGTTTAATAAGACACAACCCTGGCTACAAGGGATGTATAGCCTGGTGAGAGCTGCCAGGGATATAAACTCCAAGCACATCAACGCAACACATGTTAATAAAGCACAGCGCCCTCTATGCCACGGGCACTGCTTCAGGCCCCAGAGATTCAGCTTTGAGTAGGATTGAGTCCCTGCCCTCATGGAGCTGACATTGTAGTGGAGGAGACAGATCAGACACAAATACATACTTAGAGCATTAATTTAATAGCAGGAGGTGTAAGTACCCTAAAGAAAACAAATCAAGGTTTGTGCTACTATTTAAGATGAGATGGTCAGGGAAGGCCAATCTCAGGAGGTAACATTGAGCAAGGACTTGACTGAAGAAGGACCAAGCCACAGAAAGATCTGGGGGAATACTTTTGGCAGAGATAGCTGCACATGCAAAAGCCCAGAGGCAGCAGCAATCTGGCATAAGATGAAGGACAGTGTGCCAGAGTAGAGTGAACTGAGGGGAGAGTGGTAAGAAATGAGATCATAAAGATCAACAAGGCCTAGATCTTGTAGGGACTCACAGGCCAGGGAAAGAGTTTGGGTTTCACTCTAAATATAACAAAAACAATTGAAAGTTTAAACACAGTAATGATATACTCCAACAGATACAGATATCCTAAATAATAAAAGAGTAATATGCAAATTAACCATCACTCTGCTATACCCACAAGCCAATCAGGAGCAAATATGCAAATAAACCCATTCATGATGGCTACTTGCCACAGAGAGCAGGAGGGAGGCTTGAGTTTCCCCAGCAATGGAGGAAGCCAAGCTTTCCACACACCCTGGCCAACCCAGGACTCTGCTTAAGGCTACAAAGTTTCAATTATAGAAAATACATAGCCACACAGAAGGTTTGGCTTCGCTCTGGGCTACAAAGTTTCAATTGTAGAATATAATAAACCCCAAGTATCACCTCTTGGGTCGCCAGGAGGCGTGACTGGCCTGCAAAAACCGCCACAGGCCCCTTGCCCATGCTCCAAGGGAACCCCCACCCTTATCTGGGACACCCTTCAGGGCAAACCAGCTTGCACCAGGCCTCTATCCTATCTACTAAAAGAGTAATATGCAGATTGACCATCACTACAACACACAAGATCAAGATAGCTTACCCCACGTGGTCAAAGATCCTGCCCCCATGTGGACACAAGATGGCCACCACAAGATGGAAAGCAGAGGATGGCAGTTGGGAGGGACCAGGCCTGCAAGGTAGGACAGTTGGGGTGACCAGGCCTGCAGGGGAGGGCAGTTAGGGATGACCAGGCTGGCAGAGGAGGGAAGTTGGGAGCAAACAGGCTGGCAGGGGAGCAGTTAGGCATCCATCAGGCTGGCAGGGGAGTGGTTAGGGGGCAATCAGGCTGGTAGGCAGAAGTGGTTAGGGGCAATCAGGAAAGCAGGCAGGTGAGCAGTTGGGAGCCAGCAGTCCTAGATTGTGAGAGAGATGTCCGACTGCCCGTTTAGGCCTGATCACACCGGGACGGGTCTAAACGGGCACTCGGACATCCCTTGAGGGGTCCCAGATTGGAGAGGGTGCAGGCTGGGCTGAGGGACACACATCCCCACCTCACTCCACCACCACCACCCCCCGTGCACAAATTTCGTGCACCGGGCCTCTAGTATATACATAATTTTAATTTTTTCAAATTTAAACAACAGAAATTTATTTTCTCACAGTTCTGTATACTATATATCCAAGAATAAGGTGTTGGGTAAAGTTATTTTTATTTTTTCAGCTTTATTGAGAATTAATATACAGCACTGTATAGATTTAAGGTATACAGCATAATGACTTGATTTGCTTATATTGTGAAATCATTACCACAGTAAATTTGTATAATATCCATTATCTCATGTGGATAGAAAGAAGGAAGGAAGGAAAGTGGGAGGAAGGGAAGGAGGGAAATTTTTCTTGTAAAAAAGTTACTTGAAAGTAACTTTTAGAATTTACTTTCAAATATACCAAAGAGTAGTGTTCATTATACTCATTATGCTGTACATAACATCGCCAGCATTTATCTTATAACTGTAAGTTTGTACCTTTTCATCACTCTCATTTAATCCCCTAAATCCCGCCCCCCACCCCCCTCCCCTCCGCCCCTGGTAACCATAAATCTGATCTCTTTTTCTATGAAATTAGTTTGTTTTAGATCCCTCATATGAGTGAGATCACAGAGTATTTGTCTTTCTCTGACTTATTTCACTTAGCATAATGCATTCAAGGTCCATCCATGTTGTTGCAAATGGCAAGATTTCCTTCCTTCAAATGGCTGAATAGCATTCCATCATATATACTAAAAGCTTAATATGCTGTGCCTGGTCATCCATTCAACCAATTAAAGCATAATATGCTAAATGATATGCTAAGGCTACTCAACTACTCGCTATGACATGCACTCACCACCAGAGGGCAGAGAGTCAACCAGTTGACTAGTCACTATGATGTGCACTGACTATCAAGAGGCAGATACTCTGACCAGTAGGTTAGCTTGTTGCTGGGGTCCAACCCATTGGGACTGAGTGAGATGGGCTGGACATGCCCTGGAACCCTCCCACAATCCCTCCTCGGCGGCCAAACTTCCACATCCCTCCCCAGCCCCAATTGTGCACTGGTGGGGTTCCTTGGCCTGCGCCCCCCTTGGCTTGCAATCTAGGACCCCTCGGGGGGTGTCGGAGAGCCGGTTTCAGCCTGATCCCACAGGCCAGGCAGAGGGACCCCACTGGTGCACAAATTCATGTACTGGGTCTCTAGTTATATATATTCAGAGACAGAGACAGAGAAAAAAAAGAGAGAGAGAAATATATATATATCCATCCATTCATCTGTTGATAGACCCAACAGATATTTTTGAAAGTTCACTATGCTACGTGGACAAATGATCATAGGACAGTATATGGGCTAGCTACTGCTACATAACAAGCAGCCACAAACCTCAATGACACCCTGGCAGGGTGGCTCAGTTGGATGGAGCACTGTCCCATACACCAAAAGCTTGTAGGTTCAATTCCCAATCAGGGCACATACCTAGATGGTTTAATACCTGGTCAGGGGATATACAGGAGGCAACCAATCAATGTTTTTCTCTCACACTGATATTTCTCTCCCCAACCCCCCATATCTCTCTCTAAAATCAACAAACATATCCATGGTTGAGGATTTTTTTTTAAAGAGACAGGAAGGGAGAGAGATAGAGAGATAAAAACATTGATGAGATGATCAACCACCATTTGCAGGCCCCCTATTGGGGGTCAAGCCCACAACCTGGACATGTGCACCCAGCAGGAATTAAGCTAGGGACATCTTGGTTCATGGGTTGATGCTCAACCAATGGAGCCACACTAGCCAGGGCAATGGCTTCTTCTTGATCCTTAATTATTGGACTTCTTTTCAGCTAGATTTCACATGTCTGCTGTGGGGTCGAACCCTGGATGAAATATGGTAGCAATCATACTTGGGTAAAAACTGCTGTTTGAATTTTAACCCTGCTATTCTGGCTTTTGCACCTGCTTAAACATAGGGTAGTTACCTCAGCTTCCAGGTGGACACCTGGAGGCTAAGGCAATTTTCCTGTGCCTGGGACCAGAACTCCAGGAGATTGATTCCCACTGACTCAGTAGCTTCAAGGGTAGAAACTGTAGATAACCTTTAGAGATTAACTGCTGAGCTCTGCTTCTGTATTATCAGCTATTGCAAGATAGGGCCACATTCCAATGTCCAGCAGGATGTGGCTGGAAGCGACCCTGTGGGCTGTTCCCAGCCTTTAGAATTTAGAATTTAGAACAAAGGAAAATTCTTGTGGTTTAGACCTTTAAAAGGACTGCCTACACCTGAAACAGTGCAGTTGTGAGTGTGGCTACTGGCGTATAGTACTCTTGCAGCCATCCTGGCCAGTTTTTAATAAATCCTTGCCTGCTTTTTTTAAAATCAATCATCAGCCTCCGGTGGTCTTATTTTGAATCCAGGGTTCGACCCCACAACAGTGTCTACATGTAGTTGTCCTGTGATTTAGTTGTAATTTTGATGTGCCTGTGGGAGGTTCTGAGTACAGCATATACCTATGCCATCATCTTGACCAGAACTCCAAAACCTTCTTTTGAAACCACTGCATCCCAAAAGTTTTGGTATGCCGAATCTTCATTTTCATTCATTTCAAAGTATTTTTTATTTGTCCTTGTGATTTCCTCTTTGATACACTGGTTATCTGAGAGTGTCATTTACTTTTCACATATTTGAATTTTCCAAATTTCCTTTATATTGGTCTCTGAACTCATTCTATTGTGGCCAGAGAACACACTCTATTATTTCCACCCTTTAAATTTTTTTACTTTTTAATCCTCACCAAAGGATATTATTTCCATTGACAGAGTGGAAAGGAGGGAGGATCAGAGAGAGAGAAACATTGACTGATTGCCTCCTGCATTCACCTCAACCAGGGCCGGGGATTGAACCCGAAATCGAGGTGCATGTCCTTGACCAAGAATCAAACTTAAGATCTTTGGGCGTGGGCTGGTGCTCTAACCACTGAGAAAAACAGACCAGGGCTCCACCTTTTAAATTTATTAAAACTTATTTTATAGCCTACCATAGTTTATTCTGGGGAATGTGCCATGCACAGAATGTATATTTTGCTGCTGTTGGGCAGAATATTCTATAGGTATCTCTTAGGTCCTGTTTGTTTATAATGTTGCTCAAGTCTTCTATTTCTTTGTTGATCTTCTGCCTAGTTTTTTATTCAATACTGAAAAACTAGGCTATGAAATCACCAACTATTTTTATTGAATTGTCTATTTCTCCCTTCAATTCTGTCCATTTTTACTTCATGTATTTTGGGGCTCTGTTATTTGGTACACATATGTTTGTAATATTTATATTTTCCTGATGGATTTCTTTCATCATTATAGACTATCCCTATCCCTATTTATCTCTAGTAACTTTTGTCTTGAAATCTATTTGTCTGATATCAGTATAAGCACAGCATATTTTTTTGAGAATTTGTGTGTGTTTTTTAATTCTCACCTGAGGATATTTCTCACTGATTTTTAGAGAGAGAGTGGAAGAGAAATGGAAAGACAGAATGAAACATTGATATGAGAGAAACACATCAATTGGTTGCTTCCTACACATACCCCCAGCCGTCCTGTTTTCTTACAGTTGCTGTTTGCATGATGTATATTATGCATTTTTCTATCAGTTTACTTTCAACTTATTTTATCTTTGAATCTACAATATGTCTACTGTAATCAGTATACAGTTGGTCTTGGTTTTCTTATATAGTCTGCCACTGCTTTTTAAAAAATCATTGTATATTTCAACATTATGAGAAAGACATGTAATGTTTTCTGTTATTATAAAAACAGATTTATCTCACAGACCCCCTCAAAGGGATCTAGTCCATTCTTTGAGAACCACTGCAATAATAGGCACTTATTTAGCTGATGCATCTTTGAATTATCTGGGACTAGACTGATCTAGGCTGAGACTGGCTGGATCCTACTCCGGGGACCAGCAGACTAGTCTTGACATCCTTCTCCTGGTGACAGCAGAAGCTCAAGAGTCAAGCAGAGACAGATTGTTTAAGGACCTGCCTTACTACATTGGTCCAAATCAGTCACATGACTGAACTCAAAGTCAAGGGACAAAAAATATATTCCACTCCTTTAGTGAGAAGAACTGCAAAGTCCAGGCAAAGAGCAAGAATACAGAGAATGGTACAGAATGGGGGCCAATGATGCAATCTATACACATGTCACGAATGAAAGCAAAGTGACCCACTACAAGCTACTGCAGCAGCCAGAGAGAAAGGACGATGCCTGCACTAGAGTATCACTGAAGAGAGAGGTCAAAAGCAGTTAGATCTGGGTATGAACTTCACTAAGTCAGTTCTTCCCTCCCACCCTTCACTTCCTTAACTATAAAATGGTGTTCTTATGACAATTAAATGAGACAGTGTACCTACAGTTTAACTGTAGTAAGCATTTGATCTATGAAGTCTGTTACTGATATCTCTAAAGTCAGAATGATTTGGGGGGAAAAAAATTCATAGATTTCTAGCCAGGATCAAAGCAGCGGAGCAGAAGCTGGCATATGAAATATATTCCAATTGTTCATCACTTACATTCTGTCAGCTTCCTAAAAGGCTCCAAGATTTACAGTAAAAGATGCATTTATATAAACACAATTAAAAGTAGGGTGAAAGATTTAGAGACTTATCTCTTTGACTTAGTCTTTGAACTGATAAAGCCACTTGCAGAAAAAAATTTTAATCACTTCATTTGATTACAGAAAGTGTTTTTGTTATTTCTAATGGAGCTAACCACTTCCCAGAGATCATTCTTGTTCTGCTGTTGGCCGGATTGGAGGGAGGAGGTTGGATAGAGGGGGTGCTTCTATATTAATTCAATTTAGATACTGTTTTATAGGTATTTACTTTGTTTGATTTTTTTCCTGCAGATTAAAAATTGCCAGTTCTTAATCTGCAGGAAAAGATTGTAATCTAGCCAGATGAACTAAGGCCAGTTCTTAACCTCTATCTACCTGAGTCTCTTTATGTAAAATAGGTATATTAAAAATACTATTACTTCCTTTGAGGATTAATTGAGTTCATAATATGCACTGACAAAGTTAGTGCTATGTAAGTCTTTCATGTTATCGCTATTATTATTATTTAATACAAACACGTTATTGCTCAGAAAAGCTGAGCATAACTTCACAAAGTCAATTTGAAATAATCTTTCTACTCGGGAAACTCAAGATCTACATGTCTTCAGGAAACCTATGCTCTGTTCCAACCTCTAGAATAAGATACAGAATCTACATTTTCTCTCTGATTGCTCTTCCTGATTTGACAACCATGGGTGATCCAGAAGGAAGCCAAGTCCTGGAACTTGAGAAACCCAGGCTGGACATTTTCCTGCCCTCCCCCAGGCGGTTCAGCTTGGCCAGGTTCAGGGCTCCTAGAGCTGTCACTGGCAGACAATAAAGAACAGACATAAAATCAGATCTGCAGTGCTCAAACAAGGGCTAGCCTGACAAGTCACATTTCAAAGTGCCTTCTTACAAAGCTAAGGAAAGTGTGACTCAGAACATGAGTAACTTTGCCCAAGGTCAAACTGTGAGTGGAAGTACATTCTACCTGACCCCAACACTTGACTACAATGCCTTTATAACCTCTGCAACAAAGCTCCCTCCTTCAGGCTACATAGCTTCACTGTACTCCATTCACCCTCAGAAAGCACAGACTGTCAGACATAAGGCCATTACTCCACCTGATGTCTGCCCAGCCCAGAGGCTGATGAACAGTCCTCTCCTTCGCCCTAAATACCATACTTCCATTAAAGTAGGTGGGGAATAAACTGTCTTTCTTGGAAGTTCCCCTCATGGTGACTCACACACCACTCCCTCAACTCCATCTCACCTTTAGAATTGGCATCTAGCTCATGGCCCACCCTGGGGGCTCAGAGGACCCTGGCATCTGGCTGCACTGACTTCTGAGAGGAAGGTATTTGGGTGTGGCAACCTAGGAAGAGGACTCCAAGGTGACCCAGCACCTACCAGGCAAAACAACTGTCAAGTGCAGGACGGTCAGGCACTCTCCTGGGTAGGCAAAAACCAGTTTTGGTGCCCCTGTTCTGCTTCCTTGGCACTTTCCTTATCTGTCCCAGGGACCCTCAGACAGCCCACCCCATCCAACCCCACCTGAGTCTGGCCACCTTGCAGCGTCAGAGAGCTGCAGACTATCTTGCTCTGCAGTATGGCAGAAAAGCAGACTGAAGAATGACATGGAGATAATGGCGTGGTTTTTCTGCAAAAACAAAAAATATTTTGTGAATTGTATTCATTCATGATCACAGAAAAGATAGCAAATTGTTAACAGTGCTTGGTCACCCTGAGAGCTAGACTGGTGTTTAGGTGGGGAGCTACAGCTTTTTGCTTTATACATTTCAGCACTGTGCACATGTAGGTTAATGTCAAACATGCTCATGTTGAACATGTTAGTTAATGAAAGGGTGTATGACCGGACAGATAGAAGGGAGGGAGGGCAGGAGGGAAATAGGGATGAGTGACCACAGCCAAAGCCACAGTGCCCAACCTCGGAGGCAAAAGAAGGCATGATACACCGGATCTGGGGGGCATCACTCCTGCGTCTCAAGGAAGGGGACAAACAAATGTTGGTGCAAAGGACAAAAGGCCAGACAGCAAGGCTGCCCAAGGAAACTCACTGGCCACTGATGGGCTCTGAATCACCAGGCACTGGTGACTCAAAGTCTCAGAGACATTAGCTAATTGCTAAAGTGATTACAGGCAAGCAGGGACCAGGATCTCCCAGGCCAGGCTGACATGGCACTCAGGACATCTCCACATGCCCAGGTGGGCACAGCCCCTCCCCTGTGCCATGGCTTAGTGGACAGTACTTGAGCTGCAGTACTGAAGGTATGGAAAGCAGTGGGAAACTGAATTTGAGAAGTAGCTCTAGCTTTAAAACACAACTCACATGAAAAGCGAGACCCAAAAGACAGCCCTGAACAAGGTAATGCTATCAACTGAAAATACCTAGAAAGATACCTGAATAATGGGTAAAGCTTCTGAGTGTGCATTTTTGCCTTATGTTTATATGATCATTAAATATACCAGCGGGTAGAAACATCTACATCTTCAAACCTGTGTTGTGTGGACCAGCTACACCAGCATCACCTGGGAGCTTGCTAGTAATGTGCAATCTCAGACCTCACCCCAGGATTCCCGGAATTATGGAATCAGAATCTGTACTTAGCAAGATCCTTGGGTGATGTGTTTGCACACTGAAACAGAGGAAGCACTGGCCTAATATGCATAATAATTTGCCTATCATTAAATATCAGAGTTATTTCTAATCAACATTCATCTATGAAACAGTTGCTAAAGGCCCATACACTTCAGTCTGTCAGGCCCCAAGAATGCAGCTGCAGATGAGAGACAAAAAAATTCTGCAGTCACAGAAATTAACATCCTACTGAGGGTTGTCAGGTAATAAACTCCATGGATAAGAACATTCCAGGCTGTAGTAAGTGCTAATAAGAAAACAGACAGGGTGGAGATGTTTCAGAGTGATGAGGGTGGTCAGAGATTAAATAGAAAACCCAGGTGGGGCAAAATTAAAGCCATTAGAACATAGGTAACCGAGGCAACATCAAACACCAAAGTTTACAATGGGTCTGGTATAATGTGGAATATATCAAATCCAGAACTTGGTATAATATTATGTATCAATAAAAACTACTATGAAGTGTATATAACAACATAGAAAAAGATCTATGATGTGTCAAATTTAAAAAAATCACACTTCGAAAAGAAGCTCAACCTCATGAATAACCAAGGAAAAGCAAATGTATACACACACAAAAAATCACACTTCAAAATGAGATTTGCACTAAACAACTATACATAACTTAAGTACATGGGTTCAAGAATTGCAAAGGATACATTAAACTGGAAAAACCTAATTTGTTGGGGAGCAGGATTCTGGATACACTTTTCCCTTTAACATTACTCTTGCACAGCAAGTACTTCTAAAGGTAAAAAGCTCTCAAGCTGCCAGCCACGGGGGGAGCCATCTTGGCCATTCCAGCCCACTGATAATTGGAGCCAACACGACATGGAGTGGCTGACCCACCCAGAGAATTCTGAGAGACAGTACATGGATGTTGTTGTTGTTTTGGGTGGTTTGTGATGCGGTAATAAATAACAAAACACAGGGGGTGGAGCTTGGAGTGTGGAGTAAAGGCCAGTGTAAGTGGAACAGAGTGTGTGGAGGGGTGGAGTGATGGGCAGCGCTAGCTCATGCAGGGTGTCATAGGCACGAAAGTTTTAGTTCATAGTGTAAATATTTCATTTGCCTTCATTTTCTTCTTTCTGCTCCTACTTGTCTTTTTATCTTTAGCTTCAGGTTTATTGTCAGAGTGCTGTTTGGAATCAAGCTGCAGTAATTCAGCACTGCCAATACACAAGTATGAGCTGCCTACCTCACATCACTTCCACAGGTTGGAATTTTTAGTTCCAAGAGCCCAAGAAACATATGAGTGTAAAAATGTAAATTCCTTTCTCAAAAACTACAAGGTCTCCATCTATCATTTCCATGGATGCAAAAAAAATGAAGCTTTCCAACTTCGAGTATCCAAATCATTTCTGATCTCAAACTCAGTCTTTTCCAGAGAAAAGCTCAGTTAACTTAGGATCGTCCCCTTCTCCTTCTCCCTAGGGATTGTGCCAAGTTCCCAAATCCATGCCTAGGGATTGTGCCAAGTTCCAAAATCCATGCCTAGGGATTGTGCCAAGTTCCAAAATTCACGCCTAGGGATTGTGCAAATTCCCAAATTCACACCCTACAGGAAGAGTGGGCAAACTTTTTGACTCAAGGGCCACAATGGGTTCTTACACTGGACCGGAGGGCTGGAACAAAAGCAGCCTGACCATGCTGGCACTCTCCTCTTGGGCTGCTGGCGAAGGAGTGTAGGGGAGAGCAAGAGAACCCTCCGCTCTTTCGGCTCCGTGGGCTGGATAGAACAGCCAAACGGGCTGGATCTGGCCCACGGGCTGTAGTTTGCCCACGGCTGCCCGAGAGGAAGGGGATTGAGTCCCAGGCCCTCCTCTGTTCCTGTTTAGAGATTCTCTTCTCCTCTGAGTCTTAGAAAGTGGACTCCACTGTCCTGGGACATGATCATGTCCTTCTTGTCCAGAGCCCCAGTTCCTTGGTTCCACCTGCCCATCTGTCCTCCCATGACCCTCTTTGAAATGTTGTCTGTTGTGACAATAACCTATAACTTATGGATGCCCAGAGACATAGATCTTTTCTTGGAGGAATCATAAGTGACCCTCTTGGAGCCGTGGATGTCTTGTCTGCTTGCTACACACCATACTGAGATACGGAGGATTCTGTGAAATGCTCCCGCAGCCACTTCATCCCTCCATTGCTCAGGTAATCTGTTGGACAATGAAGCTTCTATACAAGCAATATAAGCTTCTGGGCTGTAACTGAGGAAGCCAGACAATGTGTCTTTCTGCTCTGATATATCCTTCAAATATATCTGGGAGTGGGGGGTGGGGGGTCAGACTTTCTGTCATCCCAGCCTTATCTTGAGGTTCCGCTTGTGAAAGGGATGCTGGGAACTTAAAGGTATGTAAATCCTGAACACCTCCCCTCTGATACCTTCCTTCTGGCCAGCTGGTCAAATTCTCATTTCCTTCAGAAAACTTCAAAGAGTCCTTCTAATCCTTGGTACTTAAAAAAACAGGCTTATAGAAGAAAATGTAATCCTTTTCTCAAAAATTTGATTCTTACCATTGAAAAGCATGGCTTTCAAGACTGTCCTCTCTGCTATAGATTTTAAAGAATTTTTTCTACTCTCTATAGGGAAGTGCATATGGAAAGCCACACTGTTGTCTCAATGGTATAAAGAACAGCCATTAAAGGAGTGGTATAAAATAAAGTTTAGCAACATCATTCTATTCTAGTTTTCTCCATATTTGATGCAAGCATTAAGAAGGACCTAGAGATTATATAGAATAATCCATCTCACCGATCCCATTCCCACGCACCAATTTAGAAGATGATTTTGCTAAACCCAGGGAGGTCGAGGTTGGGTTTGTACCTTCCATCTCAAAATGTGCATTTCTGGGTACAAACACAAACTCTTCTCAGGTCATTTTACACAGTGTCTTCCAATTCATTCTCATTCTGCTTTAAAACAGATCTGTATTCATTGATCCTCTTTGAAATGTTGTCTGGTTGTGACAATAACCTATAACTTATGGATGCCCAGTGACACAGACCTTTCCTTGGAGGAATCCTAAGTGCTCAGTCAGGAAAAAAACAATATCTTTGAGGTTAAACCCAGGAAAGCAACTATATTTAATCCTTTTGACCAAATCTAATTGATTTCCTGGTACATTGTGTTGAGAAGGATTGGAAGAACTCATTCAGCCTGTGCAGGAAAGAAAGCTGGGAGATTGATTAGCAATTTCTGTGTGGGTGTGCTGGGAAATGAGAGTAAGAGGTGGAGTGCCAGAATGCAAGCCTGTTATTGATAATGCTGAGATCAAATGTGCGGTATTTATAGGAGATTCAGAGAAGGGAGTCATTAAAGGGTCTCTGAGGGGTTAAGAGCAATAGATCAAAAGAGGCTTTATCATGTATTGAAGAGGAGAAAAAAATGAAGTTAAAATAAATACAACGCCACCTCACCCCCCCAAAATAAATCCCTTAGGTGCTCCTACTTTATTCCTTGCAAAAATAAACAGGCTAGCCCTAGCTGGTTTTCCTCAATGGATAGAGCATCAGCCTGCATACTGAAGGGTCCCAGGTTCAATTTCGGCCAAGGGCACATGCCAGGGTTGTGGGCTTGATCCCCAGCAAGTGTGCAGGAGGCAGCCAATCAATGATTCTCTCTCATCATTGATGTTTCTATCTCTCTCTCCCTCTCCCTTCCTCTCTAAAATCAATAAAATATATTAAAAAACAAAACAAAATAAAAACAACAGGTTGGCTTAGCTGGTCTGACTCAGGAACCAAGAAATCACCAGTTCGAATCCTGGTCAGGGCACATGTCAGGGTTGTGGGCTCAATCTCCATTAGGGGGAGTACAGGAAGCAGCCAATCAATGATGTTTCTCTCTCATAGATGCTTCTATCTCTCTAACTCTCTCCCTTCCTTTCTCTCTAAAAATTGGTAATATATATATTACCAGGTAATATATATATATATATGAACAGGCTGGGTACAAATGTAGAAAGGCAGACACACACCCCAAAACCATCACTTACCCTGGTTGGTGGGCTCATTGGTTAGAACATTGGCCTGCATATCGAAGAGTTGAGGATTTGATTCCCAGTCAAGGACATGTACCTGGGTTTTGGGTTCAATCCCCAGCCCTGGTCAGAGCTCGTGCAGGAGGCAAGCAATCAATGAGTCTCTCTCACATTGATGTTTTTCTCTCTCTTCCTCTCTCCCTTTACCTCCCTTCCTTCCACTCTCTCTAAAATCAATGGAAAAAATATCCTTGGATGAGGATTAACAAACAAAAATCACTAACAACCTTCCCTCCTCCAAAAAACAAACAAACAAACCCCCTGCTTTAAAAGTTTTAAAAACTCATCAGAGAACACAGACACAAAGAAATATAAATGAACTGAACTCCTGAAAGTACTGTGCCCTTCATAGAAGGAAATAAACTGTGGGATTGTGGGAGAAAGGGTAATCCTCCATAGAGATGGGTAAAGAGAAACTAGCCGAATGTATAGCAAACTTTTAACCATGGTATTTGGGCAGGCATGACTGATTAGAATCCTGAAGAGCCCAACCTACAGAGTGAATCTGTCCCCACTCACCATGTCTTACTCTATGAGTCTTTGAAAAGCATGGGGAGGGTGGGTACTACATTCAAAGTAGTGAAAGGGCAAGCAAAGGAGAGAAGAGGGAAATCTGTGCTGAGGCGTAAGAGCCTGGGACCTCTCCAAGTACAAGGTCCCCTCAGAAGGTCAGGGATGGGCAGGAGAAGGAGGAGAAACCTTGCGGCATAATAGAGACTATATCTGGTCTTTGTCCCTGATTCCCGGCACAGGACTTCAAAATCTCTTAGAATTCCCTACTAGGACACTTTCTTATGCTAAATACCGTGTGTCCCCGAAAATAAGACATCCTCCAAAAATAAAACCTACTTACAGGTTTCCTTCTGAGTGAAATATAAGGCATCCCCCCGAAAATAAGGCCCCCAGGCTCTGTCTCAGAATGATAATTAATTTACCACAAACTGGTCGCTAGGACCGTCAAGACTGGCGTCTAGCAACCAGTGACTACGCGGAGTCCTGACGTCACTGCTGTGTGAATGGAGAGAAATCAGCGTGGAAACTTTGGGAAACCTAAACTGCAAGAAGCTGTAACTTGGGTGAAGAATTCATGGGAGAAAATCACTGACAGTTGCATTGCAAATGCACTGCGAGCAGGCTACCTTGACAAGAAGTACTCATTTAAAGACAGTGCTATTGCTAAACATGAGAGATTTGGTCCACTGATTCTGAAAGAAATGGAGTCATAAGAAATTCATCAGGAAATTCAGGAATTGGATTGTTATGATGATGTTCCAGAAGATGATGACAAGATTGTCATTGAATAGATGAGTAAATTCTTGATACTGTAGGATTCACTGTTTGTCTGGTTTGTGTTCACAACTACCATACTACCATACTGTATACAGGTAATAAATTTCCTTTATTTTCATTTAATAATAAATGTGTACCATGTTCTTCTTCATGGAAAAATAAGACATCCCCTGAAAATAAGACCTAGCGCATCTTTGGGAGCAAAAATTAATATAAGACACTGTCTTATTTTGGGGGAAACAGGGTAGATGACTCATGGTGGCCCTTGAGAGCTTCAGGATGGAAACTAGTTGTCATTCCAACCACATGATTAGATTATTAAAACTTTGGGCCAGTCTGACCTTTGAAGAAGTGAGAGGGCTGACAACTGAGTTCAATCACATAGCCAATAATTTAATCTCTGATGAAGGATAGTACTAGGCCATGAGCTTCCGGAGCTCAGACACTATGCCTAGTTTGTATCTCAATGCCCACCATGTCCCGCTCTCCCCCTGATGTTTTACGTTTGTTCACTGGAAACACCAGAGCTTTGCATCAAATAGCTGAGATCCAAGCAGCCATCCAGCACATCTATATTCTGTTACTCAAGGCGAATGCCTAGGCTCCTACTTAGAAACTGTCTAAGGAAATGGGGAACATGTACAAGCTAGGCAGGAGGCTGTGTCCTCCATCTGCTTGCTAATTTCAAGTACATCCCTGAAATGTTACTGAGTGACATGCAAAGTCACATGGGCCATAGCAAGAATACCCTGCAGCTTGCTCTCTAGCCCCCAGACAAAGAGGGCCAGGGTCACCCCCATAGGAAATGTCTCAGGAACACACTAAGCATGCAGGGAACGGCCAGTTCATTAACACTGACTTCATCTTCAAAACTAAGTTCAAACCAGTTACTGTCCGTCCACTCCTATTTGGTGAGTGCTGTCCGGCCAGTCCTCACGGCTGCCAGACCCTCTGCTTCAGAATTCTTCTCCCTTCTTGCACACAGCAGCCTCTGATGCAACCGGAGACAGGCCTCCTAGGCTGTGTCCTCCATTTGCAAGTCCCCCATCTCTCACCTCTGCCCCTGAAGCTAAGGCCATAACTCCTTCCTGGTGCTCCAGGTGACAATGAGGCTGGCTGGCCTCACTCATCCAAAAACGCTCTAGCTTGTCAATGTCCTCCCACACTCTAGTGATGGTGTGTAGCCAACACAGAAAAGAGGGGGACTTCCCCCCACACCTAATTAGGTGCTAAAGTAACCCAAAAGTGCACTAATTATCCAAGCAACTACTTAAAAGGCCATTTATGTCGAAGCTACCAGTTTGAAAAGAGCACTGACTTTGAAGTCAGGCAGAGATGGATTCAAGTCCCAGCTCAGTCACCCATAAGTTTGCTGTATGACCTGGAACAACCCTATAGATTTTCTGAAGTAAAACATGCATGAATACCATACATTCACATTTTATAAACTGAAGAATTTTACTTAAGACAAATATGGGGTAGTTAAAATTTTATATTTCACAAAATCATGAGTTTGTACTTTAAGAGCAGGTTATAAGATAAAAGTTTTTAAACTAAAGAGATAGATAAGTCAGATGGAAAAAATGAAACATAACCCCCTTTTCAAAAATTATTTTTTTATTGATTTCACAGAGGGAGAGGGAGAAAGAGATAGAAGCATCAATGATGAAAGAGAATCATTGATTGGCTGCCTCCTGCACACCCCTACTGGGGCCCTTGACCAGAATCAAACCCGAGACCCTTCAGTCTGCAGGCTGACGCTCTATCCACTGAGCTGCACCAGCTCAGGCCATATCTTTACATAAAAGGTATCTTTTTTAAAAAGAAATGTTTAATTTTGGTAGAGTCCAATTTAACAATTTTTCTTTTGTGGTCAGTGCTTTTTGTGTCAAATAAATCATTGCTACCTCAAGGTTGTGAAGATGCTCTATGTTTCTTTTAGAAGTTTGATGGTGCTAGGTTTTCAAACTAATGTTTTTAATCTTGCATGTGATATTATTTTCCAAAGTTTATTTTTAAAAGTTTCAAACAGTGCGCACACAGTGAGAAGGCAGATGGCCACAGACACGGAAGTGGAGCCTCACCAGACACCAAATCTCCGAGCACCTCGATCTTGGCCTTCCCGGCTTCAGAACGTGAGAAGCATCTGCTGTTTGAGCCACCAGTCACCGATATTTTTGTTATAACAGCCTGAGCTAACTAGATAAAATAAGAGTAATAGTAAATAGCATAAAAATTTTCTTAAATGGAATTTACAAGTAGAATTTACTCTTTTATAATTATTTTGTAAGATGCAAATCTGAATTAGGGAAGGAAGTAGTATCTTTGACTTGCCAGACCTTTTTTTTTTTTTTTAAGTTCACCCTGGCAGGTGGCTCAGTTAATTGGAGCACTGTCCTGTGCACCAAAAGCTGATCTCTGGTTGGGGCACATATGGGAGGTGCCAACTGGTGTTTCTCTCTCCCATCAATGTTTCTCTCTCTCTCTTTCTCTCTTCCTTCCCTCCTTTCTGCCACTCCCTCTTCCTCTTCCTCTTCTATCCCCTCTCCCTCTCCTCTTCCTACTCTCTAAAAATCAATTAAAACAATACTCTTGGGTGAGGATTTTTTTAAAAAAGGTTTCAAGCATATACTACACTAAAAAGAATTTACACTGAAAATCCCTATACTGCCCCCCTAAGGAGCAACCATTTTATATAAATTAAAGCAGGATGAGGAGAGAGAGATTCTGTGGAGTTTCTAAGGGGGATGTCTGGGACCTTTCAAGAAGGTTCTTATTCCATTGAAAATCACTACCTTCTTTGCCGAAACCAGTTTGGCTCAGTGGTAGAGCGTCGGTCTGTAGACTGAAAGGTCCCGGGTTCGATTCCGGTCAAGGGCATGTACATTGGTTGCGGGCACCCCCCCGGCAGGGTGTGTGCAAGAGGCACTTGGTCGATGTTTCTCTCTCATCGACGTTTCTAGCTCTCTATCTCTCTCCCTTCCTCTCTATAAAAATATATCAATAAAATATATTATAAAAAAAAAGAAAATCACCACCTTTCTTTCCCTGATGAATGTGTGTGCCCTCGAGATGCCCAACCATGACAACAACTGCTTTCAGGTCCAGAGTGAAGCAAAAATGAAGGATTCCCTGTGGAAATCTGATGGCAGCTGGCAGAGTAAAAGGAAGGACAAGAGGGATCATCAGTAGGGGTCACCAGACCTCCCCTTTCTTTGTGGTGCTAAGGTGACGACACACTCACTTCCTGGGCCCTGGGCCCTTCCTATGGGGCTCTGAGTACAAGAGATGTGAGAATGACGTAATGTCTACACACACACACACAGCTGAAAGAAAAAACATCATCTTAATCCAACTGACCAGTTAGAACTGGTTACCAACTAGTCGTATGATATATTCCACTATTTTTTCAATAGTTCACTGTTTAATAAACTGACTCCTATTTTGATTCCCCTGTTGTTTTTGTGTTTTTTGTTGTGTTGTTAATTCTCATCAAAGAGTATTTTTTTCCATTGATTTTAAGAGAGAGTAGAAGGGAGGGAGAGGAAGAGAGGGAAAAAAAATCATCAGTATGAGAAGCACATTGATTGGGTGCCTCCTAAATGTGCAGTGCAAGGGAACGGGATCAAACTTACAACCCAGGTACCAATAGCCCCTGATGGAGAATTGAACTTGTGACCCTTTGGTGCACATTGGCCAGGGCTGTGGGGCAAAGATACCACTTGAAGCTCTTTAGCTGAAAGAATGAGGAGTCTCACCTCCCTCTCTTTTCTTTACAAGAAGAGGAATGAAGCCCGCTATGAGGTGATGACCACCCGTCAGGAGCGAGAGGTTGTAAAGGTTCAGGAAATTCAAGTGACATCATCTGAGTGGTGAGGACATTTGTCTTCTGCAGATGGAGCCACAGGCTCCACTCATCTCGCAGCCTGAAACAAGCAGGCTTCAGAGAGACTGAGTGCCCTGTGTCATGGAGCAGGCATCTCAGAGGTTCTAAAAGATCACCTGGACGACTTCATTCATGCTAGTTTGTCTTGCCATATGTCAAGGACTGACTCACAGACGAAGTTACAGGAGAATGAAAAAGACCTAGTGTGACAAATACAAATGGTCTATGGGGAAGCAGACAACCTGTGACCCCACTTGAGCATCTTCAAATGGTGCTTCCGAAGCCCTGGGTTTTGCTTCATTCTCAGGACAAGCCAGCTTCTTCCAGGGCCCGAGCTTTTCCCAAGGCCCCTATCAGGAAGCAGTAGCCGTTGCATTGATTCTTCCTTGTGTGAAGTTCCATCTTTGCCTTGTACTAGTTCTATGACACTGTGCAAGTGACTAAACTTACTGAGCCAGTTTCCTTGTTTTTAACATGGTGATGACAATAACACATACCTCAAATTGGATGATTTGAATCAGATTAGTATACAAAAATTAATGAATGCATAAGGGAGATAAACGACCTTTCATTGGGTAGACTGCCTTTGACACTGTGAAAGTGACAAACATCTAGGAGATTCGGGCACCACTTTCTTGGACATAGAACTCAAAAAAGAAAAAAGCTCAGACTAAAAATTCCATTGTTTCTGACTTACAGAGAAGAGATAACTATGGCAGATAAGATCACAGAATCATCGCACTCAGAAAGGAACCTTGGAAAGCCTAGCCTGACTCACTCTTTTATGGATGCATTCTCATCCATGAGAGAAAGGAAGTTACTCATCCATCAATGTTAAAATTAAAGACAGAGACCAACCTTTTTCTTAGTATTTGCACTCCCTGCCCTGCTCCCCTCCCCTTAGCACATGGCCTGGCCAAAGTTTATACTCAATAAACAGTCACTGGATTTTAACTTGTCCAAGGACACAGAGCTCAAAAAAAAGGAAAAAGCTCAGGCTAAAAATTCCACTTTTTTCTGACTTACAGAGAAGGATCCCATGCTGGATAAGAGTAATCTAGATGTTGGTTCAAAGTTCAGCTCTGTCTTAAAGTTACGGACCTCAGGCAAGTTATTTAGCTTCTCATTAGCAGAGCAAGGATAACAGCATCCACACCTCAGTGCCATTCTGAGAATTAAACAAGATATTGATCATGAACCTGGCTCTCTGTAACAAAAGACCAAATATTAACAATGACCCAGAAGAAAAACAACTCGGTTGAAAATTTGGATATTCCATTGACACCACGTGAAGCCTCTAGATTTTAGGACTAGCTAAGGGAACTGCACTCATGTCTGCGTGTCATAAAAGGCGTCCTGGATAATAAATACCATTACCACCTCTCCAGGGAAGTCACACCTGACACTTCACTCAGGCCTTCCTAGGCCTCGCTGCCCTACCTGGGTGATCAACACTGTGGTGTGATAGCAATTGAGCTGGTCAGGGCTCAGGAAATGGGGGTTCAGAAAGCCTCCATCATCTGGACCAATCACTTAAGCCCCCAAACTTCCATTTCCTCATCTGTGAGATGCCAACAATGATGCCTTCCGCACAAGGATATTTAAAAAGATGGATAGGATGATGGTTTCAGAAAGTGCGCAACCCTTTAAAAACAGGAGGGAGGGGGTTTCCACGTGCCAACTGAAGTTAAGCTGTGGTCTAACTATAACACTGGCTGAAAATTCTTGGGAGATCCTGCAAATTAAAATTTTAATTTGAGATTGAAGCAACACAAAAAAATCTCACTTAAAAAATACTTTACTGCTCTCTACCCCCCTTACCCCCCCACCACCGCCCCAATCCATTGTGGGAGCCACTCTCAAAGAAAGAGGCAGGCAAGTGGAGATGAGAGTAGTTGGCCCACCCAGGGGTTACAGCACACCTGGCGTGCTAGACTGCTTTCACCCTCCAGGGAGCCGAAGTGCTTTGGAAAGTCAATCACTCGGTAAGGCAATCACTCGGAGAAGACAAACCAATGAGCAGTTGGAATGACAGAGAAGCCCGAATTCTAATGATCACCACCAATCTGTAAGAGAAGCCTTTCTCGTTAGATGGCTCGTGCCTGCATTTGCCATGTCAGAGGTGGCTCATCCACATGTCATCATATGAAGTAATTGCTGCACTCCCGTGGCTGCTCGGCTCACTGATGGCAACATTTAACTTCCTCCTCCTGTTCTGGGTGCAAAGGCAGTGCAGCGGGTCCCCTTCTGCACAGTGCCTTCCCTGCCGGCCTCAGCTGAGCTCAGGGTCACTTTGAAGCAGCCAGTCTGAGTCTGTGGACAAAATGACAGCCCCTTGTTTTGTTAGCCTAGAAAATAACCCATTAACCGTTGAGCACTTTTGAAATTTCCCAGCGATGTGTGTAAGAGGACCTTTGCCCCAAGCCTTGAGGCTCAATGAAATGAAGGATGCAGTGGGGTCAGTTGGGTAACATTTGGTATTTGGGTTTGAATAAGGGAAGGATTGTTATTTTTGCAGCTGGTGATAGATTTGGAGATGGGGTGAGCAATGAGATGTGGTCTGAAATGGAATGAGATTCAGTATTTGGGTGATGGATGAAGTTAGTATTAAGGCTAGGATAAGGCTCAGGAATTGGGTGAGAGACAGACTTGAAGCCAGGCGAAGGATGGGAGATGACTCCAGACAGTGAGTTTCCGTCTTTGGCTGGTGGTAAGGAAAGAGTTGGTGTAAGCATCAGGCAGAAACTCGGGGTTTGGGTGAGGAATGGTCAGGCCCCAGCGAGGCTCAGAGATAGATGGTCTTGATAGGGGAGACTTATAATCTAATAGATAGAGCACCTGAATTAATTTGAAAAGTAATCATATTTTTTTAAATTTTAGAACATATATAGTTATGTAAATAGGGGGTTACATTTCTTTTTTTAAAAACATATATTTTATTGATTTTTTTTTTTTTTACAGAAAGGAAGGGAGAGAGATAGAGAGCCAGAAACATCTATGAGAGAGAAACATCGACCAGCTGCCTCCTGCACATCCCCCACTGGGGATGTGCCCACAACCAATGCACATGCCCCTGACCAGAATCGAACCTGGGACCTTTCAGTCCACAGACCGACACTCTATCCACTGAGCCAAACTGGTTTCGGCAGAGGGTTACGTTTCTTATGTATAAATAGGGAGTTAAGTTTTTCTTAAAGTTTCCTTCAAAAGGCTTGTGCAAAGTGACGGGGGGAGGTGACTCAGCTGTGAATTCAGCAAGCAGAACCAATAAGCCTGGTCAGACCAACCCACCAAGAGTCAAAACATCATTTCATCACCATCTCATCACCTGAATACTACAGGACAACAGCTGGCATCTGCAGACTCCAAAGGCTGCATGTAGCTGCATCCTGCTCCCCAGTCCCACTCCCCTTTGCTCCCGCCCCCTGCACCTTGCTGGAAAGTAGGCTTTGATGCTTGTAAGTGGCCTGTCTTCTTGGTTAGCTAGCCTTCTCTATAAATGCTTCCCAATAATGATCCAACCCTGCCTTCGTCATTAGACACCGTGACAGGCAGCCCGAGCCCAACCGGGGGTTTCCCGGTGACAGTGTGAGGCTCCGGGATGGACTGGACAGACCTCAGTGACGGGGTGATGTCTTTTGTATGCATTACTTGATTTTTTTTTAAGCTGAAAGCTTGAGAACTTATTCCTTAAGGTCAAGAAATATGTCCTCAGCTGCATCAAAACACTCCATCAGAGAGCGCGGAGTCAGCCCCGAGAAAATGGGAAAGTCATCTCTGCTGTTGTCCCTCCCCCCCTCCTTCCGGGAGGCTTGCTTCCCTCTCTGAAAGGGCACCTGACAAGCAGCCAGCAGATCTTGGCGGCCTGTGGCTCGGGTACCACCAGATCAGCAGGCCCTGCCACCCTGAGATGGGGACAGCACTGGGAGGGGGAAGGACATGGCGTTTGAAAGCAAGGAGACTTGGGTTCCGCTCCTAAATCTTGGGCAAATCCCTGATCCTCTCCAACCCTGATTTTTCAATGATTAACAGTATTTTTCTTATTTCTATGATGGGTTTGGGAATTGAGCAAATAACAAATGTGAGAACTTCCTAAGATGTTACTGGTGTCTTATTACTGACATTGTGATCATCATCCTGGCACTGGAGCATGGACCCAGGGAAGACAGTGACGGGCCAGGGGGACGGGCAGGGGTGGGGATGGGCTTTAATGGGGGATCTGCCCCAGCCTTTCTCAGAGGAAGAACTTCCACCCTCCGGGCCTCAGACTCCTCGCCTAGGTATCGGCTCTAACAATCTGAGTCTCAGAATTTCTCAGCACGTGTGTGTGGAGGACAGAAGCAGGAAGTGGCTCTGGGCAGACATTCACTTCACCAGGCCAAAAATGCCAGATTATTGAGAAGCACAGATGGCTCTCTCCTTGTCTGTGCTGCATCCTGATTTCTACTCTAGCCATGCTGTTGGCACATAATGTATTTTGAGAATCAATGGCAAAGGCAGCTGGCAGCTGGTTTCCTGGTGCTACCTAGGGCTTCCCAGGCTCCCAAGCAGGAGCTCAGGTTATCACAGAGGCTGCAAACAGCCAGCAGCCAGGGGTGGTCCAGCAAAGAAGCATAGAGAGTATTTGTTTATGTGCACCCCAATGTCCTCCCACAGAGTCCCCAAACCTCCCCATTAAAAAGCTATTCCTGCCGAAACCGGTTTGGCTCAGTGGTAGAGCGTCGGTCTGCGGACTGAAAGGTCCTGGGTTCGATTCCGGTCAAGGGCATGTACCTTGGTTGCAGGCACATCTCCAGTAGGGGGTGTGCAAGAGGCAGCTGGTCGATGTTTCTCTCTCATCGACGTTTCTAGCTCTCTATCTCTCTCCCTTCCTCTCTGTAAAATATCAATAAAATGTATTTTTTAAAAATTATTTTTAAAAAAGCTATTCCTTTGGTGTTAGCACTATCCCATTCCCACACACTCTTAAAACACAAAGATCCCAACCAAACACAGCATATTAAGCCCAAAGTCCCGGGACTTTTCCCACGTCTATAGCTGTACCTTTCACTCTCTCATGAGAAGGCCTCTTCCTCGGTCCATCTACTCCCTTCACACACCCTGTCTCCTGGGGTGAACACATTCAGACCTGTCGCTTCACCTACTATCTACATGCTCAGCCATCTCAAACCTACATCTCCAGCCAAGATTCCTTTCCGTGCTTCCAGGCCCTTATAACCAACCCACTGCTTCCCAGACACCTGAGTGACCCATAACCACCTCGAATCAAGGAGTCCATAGACAAGTCTTCACCTGTCCCCGCCTTCCTCAGATGGTCCCTTTATTAATGACACCAGAAACCTGGCGGTCTTGTTTCTCTCTCCAGTTGCTCTCATTCCCCCCATCCAATCACGCAGTCCTGTCACTTCTACCTTGTAAGCAGCCTGCAGCACCATCACTGTCATGATTCACTTGCCTAGTCCAGGTCTAATCATTTTCCCCCTGGCGTCACTGCAAAATCCTCCTAAATGGTTCCCTTGCCTCTAGCGGTCCCCCTGAAATCCATCTCCACAGTGCAGCCAGTGCAACCTTGATGGCATCACTCATGTGCTCAAACGCCTTTGAGGGCTCCCCATTAGCCCTGGAATCTGGCCCACAGCCAAGGATCTTCATGATCTGGCCCTAGCCACCCCCCTTCAGCCTCTTCTCCCACCCCAGCTCCTCCCCCATGCTGGGAGCCGCAGTCCCTAAAACCCATTTGCAGTGCCCAGTGTGGCTTACGTCCATAAGTGTTTCTTTTTCCAATGTTCTTCCATATCTGCTTCATTTGGCTTTCTCCTCCTTCTCCTTATGGACTCTCATCAAGTATCTCCTTTTCTCTTAACTCCTATGGTAGGCTAAATAATGGCCCCCAAAGGCATTTATCCCTACAACATGTAAATACTATCTTAAAAGCCGAAAAGGACTGAGCAAGTGTGATTAAGTTAGGGATCTTATGACGGGGAGATAACTGGATTACACAGGTGAACATAATGTTGAGGGAGACAGAGGGAGAGTTGACCCGGACAGAGGAGGAGGAGGAGGCAAGTGATCACAGAGGCAAAGACTGGAGTGATGTTGCCACAAGCCAAGGAATGCAGGCAGCCATTCCAAAGCTGGAAGAGACAAGGGGTGGATCCTCCCCGAGAGCCTCTGGAGGGAACTCGGTCCTGCTGGCACCCTGGTGTTGGCTCAGTGAGACTGCTCTCAGGTGCTGGCCCCCAGAATGGTAAGAGAACAAGCTTGTTGCTTTATGCCACCAGGTTGGTGGTGATTTGGTACAACAGCTCCAGGAAACTAATCCACCCCCAGCCCCAGGCCAGATGAGGTTCACTAGGACACCTGTCATGTCATGTTGTAATTTCTGTTCTCACGTCCTTTTCCCCAACATGCTATATTGTGACTCTGAGGAGGGGCATTATTTTATCTGTATCTTTAGGGGTTATCGCACACGAGGCTTTAATAAATATTTAATGAGGAAAAGGAGCAAATGAATGTCATTACCCACTGCCTGGCCTGACTCCATGAGAATCCAACGTATTTGGGTTGTCATCATACTAGGCCCACCTCCCTCACCTCAGACCTCCAAATGCCAACTATCTGCTGAACTGTGATGCAGACTCTGCACCCTTGGACTTGGCCTGATTATGTTTCTAGAGCCACTGTCTCCAGCTCAGCCATAGCTTCAGGCCAGTGTGCATGAGAATCATCTGAGGGCTTGTTAAACTTGCAGTTTCCTGGGCCCTAACCAAAGTTTCTCAGCCAAAGGGCTGATGAATCTGTAATTGGGAAGGCTCTCCTACTCAGCCCACACCAGCCAGGGTATTCCAATTCAGATGAGATAAATAAGGACTAAGCTTCAAGCAAAATATGTCCCAATGCTACCCTCACCGATCTCATCCCAAGCCCGGGCTCACTGCTTCTCCCCTTCTGCCTGGACTATGGAGAACTGATCTTCACGTCTTGCCCCTGAATCTTAAAGCAAGTCACTGCCCCTCAGAGTCAAAGATTAATTAAGAAGTTCCTCTGCAAGTCCAGAGAGGTCTAAGTTCAGGAATCTGGAGAGTTTCTATAGCTACAGCAGCATCACATTGAACAGTGGACACTTCTGGCTCATCTGCCTACCATTTTCCTCCATCCTCACAGAAGGCCAAATTTGGTTAGCTCTCTACCTCCCCTCAAGACCACTCCGGAATGACTCAAAGAAAAAGGGATTACTCTAAGCTCATGGTGAGAACCCTATTTCTCTTCTAGCCCCTGGAGTTCAAGGAATGGTTTCCTGTGGGATTTCTGGGAGATTTCTTTCTCTTTAGAAGAGTCTTGGAAAGCAGTGTCCCTCTCCACAGGGTGCAGTCCCTTCCGCTACTGGCAACTGACCTACAACCAGGAGTGAACCAGCCTTGGATGAAGCTGACTTTGGGATAATGGAAGGAATCGGGGTCTTGAAGACATGGTTATGCTGCTAGAAGAGCCAATCCCAAAGCCTCGCTGCCCCTTCAACTTCCTCACATGTGGCTGCACGTCACTGAGGCACCCTGATGACTGACACTCAGCTGGAAAGAGCCTCCTCTTGGAGACCGGCTCCATGACTTAGACATTTGATCAGCCAAAGGACTAGACTCACAGCCGAATAAAATAGCGTGGTTTGACCTCTACAAAATCAGAGATAGGGCTTACATCCCTGGCCCAGCCTCACTGCTCCTGGGATTTTTATTTCTAGAAGGACCCAGCATGAACACACCTGTAATGGTGGGTGCCATCTATGTCCAGCTGGGTCTGCATGTCAGATCAGGATGGAGGAAGAGCCTCTGCTAACAAAGGAAGTTGAGAATGAAGTCTGTCATTACTTCTGGGCAGATATGGGACCAACAGGGTGTCTATTTACAATTTTAAGGGAATGGAAAGGAGACTCAGCTTCAAGACTCATTGGAGCTATGTCTGGGCGGCACTTTCTCAGGACCATCTTGCTGGAGTAGCTTAAGCAAGTCACTTCAATATAGCATCAATCCTTTGCTGGGGGACCCTGGCAATGGGGTAGGGAGGGGTAGAAGCAGGTTTCATCTTTGCCTGGCCCACCTGCTGCCCCTCTGCACAAAGAACTGCAAAACATCCCGGTGACAAAGTGACTGGTCTTCTAGAGACCGATGTGATGGCTCAGATCACACCTGCACTGCTGGCAAGCTTCACCTCTTTGAGCTTTAGTTTCCTGGTCTATGAGATTGTGATGACATTACCCATTTCAAGGCCAGATGTAAGGATTAAATGCCATGACCCCTGTCACTGAGGACACACTAGGTACTAAATAAATGATGGCTCTTATTGTGATGTTTTCTTGTTATTATCTGCTCTTAATGTTAGAGGGGACGCCCTAAAAGCACGGAACATGGCAGGCACTTCCCAAGCATGTGGATGGAACATCCAGGCCAACTGGTCCCTGTACGAGGGGCACTGTGATTTGCCAACTGTCAGGACTGTAACTAAACACTTAAAAGAAAAGATGGCCTAGAGGTGGGACCCAATGAACCGAGGCAGGAACTGTAAGGCGAGGCCGACAAGAAGGAATTCTAACAGCTAGAAACTGGGCAGAGTCAGCCATCTGCCTTTCTGGGGCCGACAGGCTCCCATGGAAAGTGTTGGTCATCTCACTGAGTCACTGGGTAGTCAGACAACACTGTTCCCGTCCCCTCATTTTAGACCCCAGGAACCAGGGGTCCAGGAGAGGAGGGGACACGCCAAAGACAGACAGGGGTTGAGGGTTACGCTGGAATTACAACTGAGGGCTCCTGATACCAAAGTCCATTGTTCTGATCCTTGAGGGAATTGTGACTAATGGTGTTGAGTTTGCTATGACAGATCATATTTCTCCAGATTTATTTGTTTATTTGAACTAGAATGTCCTTTCTGCACTCACTTGGCAAAACTGTGGAGGAGGCACAGGACTGTCCTCAGCCTCCCTGCCCTCCTCCCCATTCTCTTCTCTCGGCAGACAGCGGGGCTCCCAGCTGCCTCAGCTCACCCCCCTCACCTGTTGGATCAAGGGGTTATCACAATGTGTCATTATTTGACGGACTGTTTACTTATTTTCCATCTATCTTCCCCCACTGGGTTCTACACTCCAAAAAGGGCTATGTCCCCGTGCCTAAAACAGTATTTGGTACACAGTATGTGCTCAATAAATATTTGTTCGAAGAACCAACCAACCAACTCACTTACACTGAGGCAGTTAAGCCTTACCGTGCTCCCTTCCATGGTGTAACATAAATTGTGAGGGAGGATCCTTAGGGAAAACAGGGGTGGACTGGGAGGAGGGAACTAAGATGTGCTGAGCACTTTCTGAGGGCCAGGCCCTGAGCCAGGTTGATGCACATTATCCATG
Organism: Vespertilio murinus; assembly: GCA_963924515.1. Classification (NCBI taxonomy): domain Eukaryota; kingdom Metazoa; phylum Chordata; class Mammalia; order Chiroptera; family Vespertilionidae; genus Vespertilio; species Vespertilio murinus. Next base: position 35,102,831 of record OZ004715.1, on the reverse strand, counting down.
ACAATGGTCATACATGGCTGATCCCCTTGACAGGCTAATGTTTAACCCACAGCAACAAGTCTCTGCGGAAGGAATTAAGGCATGGAAGAAATCAAAACAATTTTTTCAGTCTGAGAATGGAATCTTCCTGGTGCCTCTTTTAGCACACTTTATTGGAAATACTTACTTTGTCTATCCATAGAAGGAGCCTACTTTGAACACCATGACCATAGCAACTATCGCTGTCATCTAGACAAAAGGAATCCTAGGAATTTTAAGGACATTGTCCCATGGCTGCCTGACAAGCCCAAAGTAGCTGCGAATAAATCTAAAAGAGTCATTATCTCAAAAACAACTGTGGGTATTCCTTTTGTCAAATGGATTGAGCAAAATCATCCTATTCATAGGAAGCCCACACAGTTTTTAAGAGAAATCAATACGAGAAAGCGCTGCCTGCTTGAAATTAAATTTAGGTCCCCAATTTTCTATAGACAGGAAGCAGACTGAGAAAGTGACCTTGCTGCAAATGCAGGCCATTTCCTAGGAGTCAGAGGAGGTAGACCTAAGAGCCACATAAAAAATAAACTGGGGCACACCTACTTCCAGGGAGCAGGACCTAGACCTAATCAAGGAACAGTCCCTACTTTCCTGTCAGGGGACCTGATAACAATAGACCGGCTGGATTTCAGCACTGCCACGGACCAGTGACTGGCATTCGCTCCCCATTCTTTCCCCTTTTGAATAAGCATGCCCATTTATCTTTGTCTGTCTCGCCAATGCATTTTATGTAGCTCCTCTGATGCACTAGCCACATTGTAAGCGCTTCGACAGCCATATGTTGCTAGTAGCTACTATATTGGACAGTGCAGATATAAAGCATTTTTATCATCATAGCAAGTTCTACTGCTTGGGCATGATCTAGAATATAGAAAGGCTCCTAGGAATCAATAAGAAAAAAACCCAGCCCAAACAAAACAAAGAGCAAGACACAGGGACAAGTATTTCAGAGAAAAGTAAAGGTATCTATAATAATAAAAGCGTAATATGCAAATCAACTGAATAACCGTCCAGATGTCCTTCCAGATGACCTTCTGGATGAAGCTGGGGCTGCAGCCGCCACAGCTGTGAAGGCCTACCTACTCTTGCACGAATTTCGTGCATTGAGCCTCTAGTATGGTCCCATATGAAAAAAAATGTGGAAAAATACACTGTATCAATGGAAAATAATAGAGCAGAGAAAATAATCTTGGATAAATTTCTTTTTAAAAAAATACATTTTTATTGATTTCAGAGATGAAGGGAAAGGGAGACACAGATAGAAACATCAATGATGAGAGAGAATCACTGACCAGCTGCCTCCTGCACGCCCCCACAGGGGATTGAACCAGCAACCTGGGCATATGCCCTTGACTGGAATCGAACTCATGACCCCTCAGTCCGCAGGATGATGCTCTATACCAGGGGTGGGCAAACTTTTTGACTTGAGGGCCACAATGGGTTCTTAAACTGGACCGGAGGGCTGGAACAAAAGTAACCTGACCATGCTGGCACTCTCATCTTGGGCTGCTGATGAAGGAGCGGAGGGGAGAGCAAGAGAACCCTCCACTCTTTCGGCTCTGTGGGCTGGATAGAACAGCCGAATGGGTCGGATTCGGCCCGTGGGCCGTAGTTTGCCCATGGCTGCTCTATACACTGAGCCAAGCCAGCTTGGATAAATTTCAAAAACATAACCTTAAGCAAAAGAAATGAGTCTAGCCGATTGTTCAGTGGTTAGTGTGTCTACCCACAGACTGAAGGGTTGCAGGTTCGAATCCAGTCAACAACACGTGCCTTGGTTGCAGGCTCAATCTCCAGCCCCAGTAGGGGCATATGCAGGAGGCAACCAATTGATGTGTCTCTCTTACATCAATGTTTCTCTCTCTCTCCACCTCCTTCCCTTCCACTCTCTCTAAAAATAAATGGGGGAGAAATATCCTTAGGTGAGGTTTAATAACAACAACAAAAATGAGACACCAAAAAATATCCTATATAATAAAGATGTAATATGCAAATGGTCATTACACCATGAAGCATAATGACCGACCACGTAACGACCAGATCACAGATCGGCAGGAGGGTGGGACAGCAAGCTATAAGCTACAAGCTACAGGAGTGGGTAGTGGCAGAGAGCTACAGGAGTGGGTATTGGCAGAGAGCTACAGGAGTGGGTAGTGGCAGAGAGCTACAGGAGTGGGTAGGGCAGCAAGCTATGAGGGGAGAAAGTGGGGGCAGAGGGAGCTACAGGAGGGCAGCAGCGAGCTAATGGCGAACAGATTCATGCACAGGGCGACTAGTATTTAATAAAATTCCATGTATATAATATTCAAACAGGCAACACTAAGCATTAAATTTGGAATGCATACATAGATGCTAATACTAAAGAAAAGCAAATAAAGGTTAACACAAAAATCAAGGTAGGGGTTAGTTATCACAGAGGGAGAAAATGATGTGATTGATAGTTTTATTTCTTTACCAACGTGGTTATCCGAGGGGCTGTTTTAACATAAATATGTTTCATCTTTCTGTACTTGATACTTATTTTTCTCATTGAGAACACACAGACTTCTCCTTCTGGTAATGACAGATTGTGTAATTCAGATAAACCCTCCCAGTGTGAACAGCTACAAAAGCTGAAGAAAATAATGATAACAATAATAAGTTTCTTTCTGGGATTAATAAGGCAGAAAAGAATGACCAGGTCATGGTTTGGAAGAAAATATAATGCAGAAAGCTGAGTGTTTGGGGCTTCTTTCCCCAGGGGCAATTTGCTAGTTCTGGAAGAGAGAGAGCTAAGAGGCTGAGAGTGTTAATAATAATAATACTCCAGAGCCCTAACTGGTTTGGCTCAGTGGATAGAGCAGAGGCAGCTGATCGATGTTTCTCTCTCACTGATGTTTCTAACTCTATCTCTCTCCCTTCCTCTCTGTAAAAAATCGATATATTTAAATAATAATAATAATACTCCAGACATTTTTTGCCAGAAAGTGGACCAAAGTTAAAGTTCAGAGACCACCACAGAGGCGCCGTGGCCACGCTCCTTGCCATGTGGACCTGGAAACCTGAACGGCTGCCTTAGGAGAAAGAATGACTAGAAAGCAGAGCAGCCTGGGAGGCTCTGCAAACCAACTTTCAATCATCTCAGTGCCTAACACTGGATCAAGCTCATCCTGAATTTCTAAAGCCCTTGATGCCTTCCAAGAGCATACAAAAGGCTCCTTGGAAGAGGAATAATCCGAGGCCTATGTCACTGGGTTTATTCTAAAAATGCAAAGCTTGAACCAGCCCGGCAGTGGTGTCTTCAGCAGCGCCCAATGTAGGTGTGCGGGCGGTGGCTGCCCTAGTGGTGGCAGAGACATTGGTGGTGGCAGAGACATTGGTGGTAGCGGGACGGGGTGCTGTAGTGGCAGTGGTGCCCACAGGTGTTATGAAATGGCAGATTTAAAGGAGTTGAGGAATATGGCTCTCGAGCTACAAGTTTTGCTAGGCTTTGCTGGATGAAATGCAAGTAGGCACAAGCATGATCTCCTGATGAGGGTGCTACATTTACTGTGTTTCCCCGAAAATAAAACCTCCTCCGAAAATAAGACCTACTTCATGGAAAAATAACACATCCCCTGAAAATAAGACCTAGCGCATCTTTGGGAGCAAACATTAATAAAAGACACTGTCTTATTTTCAGGGAAACAGGGTACTGAAGGGCTCTGTAGCTCAGACTGAAATCTGAGACTCGTACAGACACGGACACCCACGGACTCTTGAAGGTCTTTCTAATGTATCCACGATCAAAGCACCGGTTTTCCATTTGGATGGTAGCCCACCACCTGTGGAGCCTGAGGGGGCTGTGGCTGGAACCCACTTCAGTTACACCTCTCTCCCTGGGCCTCCGTTTGTTCTGTGTTGCATCCAGATACCTACTAAGCGCACAGCTGAGATGCAGCAGCCACCCCCAATGCCTCTTGTCCAGACTGTTGTGCAGTTAGAAACCTTGTCCTTTTAGGACGTTCCTGATGTTCTCATCAAGCCCATGGGTTCAAAGCAGTATTCAACAATTTCAAGAGAAGTTTTTATTTTTGGTCTGACATTTCAACTAGTTAAGAGAGATAGCATATCCAGAGATTTTTTTTCTTGCCAGGTGGTAGGAGAGAGTATACAGTCCAAGTTCAGCAGAGACTTTGCTTGGCAGAAATAAGTTGTCCTCAGGAAGGTAACTATCTCAACAGCCTGTGTATGAAAGTAAATGGGAAGCTTTTTACTTCATCTGGCTGTGCACCACCCCTAAAAATGAGATCGAACAGAAGCACCCTGAACACCTCTGAACATTGCATGTCTAGTCAGGTGATTTTCACCTGTGCCAAACCAGAGTTCCATTTCTTGGGCATCAGAAATTGGAAAGTCAAAGTAAAACTTACTGCAGATCCTGATAGTGAAATTGCCACAGCTAGTCTTAAGGCCGTGGTTGGCAAACTGCGGCTTGCGAGCCACAATGCAGCTCTTTGGCCCCTGGAGTGTGGCTCTTCCATGAAATACCATAGCCTGGGCGAGTCTATGTTGAAGAAGTGGCGTTAGAAGAAGTTTAAGTTTAAAAATTTTGGCTCTCAAAAGAAATTTCAATTGTTGTGCTGTTGATATTTGGCTCTGTTGACTATTGAGTTTGCCGATTACTGCTTTAAGGTATCTTGATGTGCCCGTTAGGGAACAAGAGGCAACAATCCGACACTGAGCAGTGATTTGTACATACCTATAGTGTTTTGATGCTGCTCTTTATCTGCAAATGCCTGAGAAGGAGCCACCTGGATTTGTCTTGTGTGCGTCAAAAAACTGCCTATAAAGTCTAATCTTAGATGGGCTTTTTATGGAAATTCTCAGTGACTGTTCTGATGTGGATGAGATCAAATTCCAAGAAGAAGGCTCTTGGTGTCCAATGAGACAAAGAAAGAAACTATGAAATTATCCAGCCAGCCATGTACAAAAATAGAAAGTGTCCTCAGAAATCTTGATCAATGACTAGACAATGAGGCAGCAAGAAGAAAGCGGATGTTATTGACCGAACAACAGAAAGCTCTGCTGATGAAGAGGAAGACCCTCCTGCCAAAAGGAAGTGCATCTCTATGTCAGAAGCACAAGGCAGCCCAACCAAAGGGGTTCTCCTGTATGGGGGTGCCCAGTGTGATCTGTTGCTCCTGCAGCTATTCCACTTCCATGAACAGACTACACAGTACCATCCCACCACATGCAAATATCAAGCACGCCATCAGATTTGCCGGATTTGGATTTTTTTCCCCTTATTCCAGTTGATTCCCGGTCTCACATCACCCTCAGCAGCAGGCAGTACGTCTGTCACCACCACCAGCCCCCGTGAAAGCATTCCTCATGTGGTTCATGCAGCAGCAGGGGTGAGACAGGGTCACAGCCAGCAGTGGAAGGAACATTCCTGCCACCGATTCATTTGTACTAAAGGAGGACTCATTCGATGCTGGGAATCATTCATTAAAACTGCTCTTTCTTAAATCTCTGGCCCGGGGAAGCTATTTTTTTTTTTTTGCAACAATTACTTTGATATTTATTGAAATATCAAGGGGATACTTTTGCTTTCTGAGAGATGAACACAAACTGCAGCAAGGACCAAATGACGCACCGGATTTGTCTTATTCATGCTGTGCTCTGAGCATCGGATGTGTTCGGCCATAACTGTATCTGCTTGGGGGATGGATTCCAATTTCATGTTACTAGATGGATTCTACAAATCAGTTCAATAATTTTTTGTTGTAATAAACAGCGATAAAAATTATGTAAATGTTCAATAAACGTTTTTCTATTTAAAAAATATCTAATCAATGATTCTAAAATGACAGCAACTTTTATTTAAGCTGATGTGATGGAAAAGAATATATAGGAAGAAGCTATGTTCACCAAATGAGTCCTTTCCACGGAGATTTGTCCCATTTTGTTGAACTGATGAAGTTTTGATAAGTGGCCAAAGCTTGGGTTCCACTTTTCCTCCTGGCCCCCTCAAAGAAAAGTGGACTTTGTGCCATCCATTTCCCCTGGTTGTCATTTACACTTTGATAGTGCTTGCTCCCGAATGCAGAGAGAAGATGGCTGCTCTTTATTAGTGAGTATGTTGAAGAACAATATCCAGATCCTACTCTGATTTTTGGTCATTGAACATTCTCTTTCTAGAGATTTCTACAAATTTCGGGCTTGCCTTCTCAAAAAAAAAAAAAAAAGAAATTCTATGCAGCCATTAAAGGAAATGTTTTTAGAGTAAGGTGGCTGGAATATTTGTCAGAATTTTATTCATACTGTCCAGGAACAGTGAGAGCTTGGATACGGTGAAGCACAAATTTAGGGGAGGTGGGAATAACAAAGTTTAATTTGTTCTTAAGAACTTCTTTTGTTTTTTTACTTTAAAGAATAATATTGTTGAAACTTCTCAGATTTTAATTAACAGTGACCAAGAAAATATGTTTTAGATCTCTGTTCATATTTTTAAAGAAAAAGCAAATAGCAAGAGATATGGAGGGCATCAGATTTCCTCTTTCATTTTTTAAAAGAGAAATAATTCACGTTTTTAAAGGGAAATCTTTTCTGAAACCACAAAAGACAAAACAGAATTAGAAAATGTTTGAATTTAAGCAAGGAAGAGGTTAAGAGGGACCTGACCCCCACTTTGAAAACCACTGTCTTATAGTGTGTGTTTGATTTTAAATCCCTCAGAAAACTGAGTTTTAACCTTAGAGAAACATTTTCATCCAAATTTTACATTTCATCCAAATTTTATACTTCCTTTTACTTCATTTGGCTTCCTAAATACTTATTGAATTCTCAAGACAACTTTCTCTCCCTAAGCTGTCTCTACTTTAAATAAAATATGTTTTTATTGATTTTAGAGAGGAAGGGAGAGGGAGAGAGAAAAACATTGATATGAGAGAAACATCTACATCAATTGGCTGCCTCCTATATGCCCCCTGCTGGGCATGTGTCCTGACTGGGAATCAAACCGGTACATGGCCAATGCTCAACCATTGAGCCACACCAGCCAGGCTGATTCTCAAGCTGAAGTGCCCAGATGAAGAGTATAAGGACAGAAAAAAGACATTTCTTTTTCTTTGCTGCAGCCTTACACAATTTATGAGAAGCAACTGGTAATTAAACTCCAAGAATGTTAGCTCCTCTGATTCAGCCAGCCAGCCTCTGTTTAAATTGCAAGACAAGGTACTCCCTTGCATACATACCCCTCCTCCCTACTGGTTTTGTTTTGTTTTGTTTCTTTGTTTGTTTGTTTACAACTCAGGGAAATTAGGAGAAAGTTCCTTGCCCCCGTTCCCCTTCAAACAAGCCTCTTTTGAACTCTTCATAACTTTGCTCCAAGAATGTTTTGCAGGCTTTGCAAAAATACTGATAAGACACCTCCCCAGGACATCTGCCAGGACTGCCTTCTAAAGAACTAACAAACTTTTCAAAGATGATCCCCCTGATGTCTGTTCAATTTCAGCCCCCAAATCCTTCTCCCTTCCTGTCACCTAGCCAAGGCTTTAAAGGGGAAGGGGGGGCAGCTTTTGTTCTTGACCTTGGTCCCTTCCCTTTTGGGAAAGTAAAAATAAACTTTCTCTCTGTATCTACCTCTTCTTTCAGTTGTGATTTTTTTCACAGCCCTTGTCACCAGCAAAACCCTACCAAAGAGCACCAGCGTCAGAGAGGACCAGACGCGTTACTCTAGGGTTGGTGCGCTCCAGGGAGGTGACGGTCAGTGCTTGGCTTTTACACCTCCTCAGGTTTTCGTGGCCTCTGGGCACCTTTTGTACTGACTCAAGTTTATATAATTTTCTTTGTTGTTCCTTCTTTGGCTACACCATCCCCTTCATGCATTACCCTTATTGGAGAGCTGTTTATTATTAAAAACATGGGAAATAAACTTCTTGCAATACTTGAGCCATTGTTGCCAGTTCTATCTTGTCATTAGATTCCCAATCCATGTTACAGTCCTTTGGTCCAGATATAGAATTTCTTCATAATAAAATGTTGTGTTGCTGCTTTTAAATGCAGATATGATGTCTGTTAACTTTGTAATCATATAGAAAAAGTAACCTGATTTGTGTGTATAATTTGTTAACAAAGAAATTATGTATATTTGTTATTATTTTATTACCCTTTAAATTCTCAGAAATTCCCCTTCCAAATTTAACAACAGAGTTTTATAAGGTAAATGAAACGTTAATAGAATTAGTTCATTTACTTGGTTCTTATAATGGATACCTCTTTGCTTTTATAGTTGTGATTTGTTTCTTTTTGATATTTTATGTATTCAGTTTTAATGTGCATTTTTGGTGCTTTCCACAGAAATTACATATACATTTTTGTCTCACGTAAAAAAATAAAAATACAAAGTAAATAAAAATGCAAAGCTGGTTTAACAAAAAGATCAATTATGTGATGCGATTTTAACATAATTAAGGGAAATTTGTATTATCTACATAGATACAAAATATGTATTTAACAAAAACATCAACAACCATTAATAATTTTTAAAACTCCTAATAACGTAAGAAAATAGGGAACTTTCTGAATCAGGTAATGGATATTCTCAACAAACCTATTATAAAAATTATACTAATGGTGAAATATTGAAAGTTTTCTCATGCTATTATCACTTCTATTCAACATTATACGTTAGGTTCAAGCCAGTACAATAAGGAAAGAAAAAATAAATAAAAAATATAAAAACTGTAAAAGAAGAAATAAAAATCAAGTGAACAGAATATGAGAAAATAAATGAAATTTAACTCCTACTTCACACCCCATTTTAAACCAACGGTTTTCAAGTGAGGTAATTTTGCCCCTCTATGGGACATTTAACAATTCTGAGGCACTGATCTCCATGACTGGAGAGGGGCTGTGCAATAGCATGCAAGGAGCAGACGCTAGGTACACTGCTAAATAACCGACATTGCTCAGGACAGCCCTTCACAACAATGAGCTATCTGGTCTAAAATGCCCATCGTGCTGAGGGTGAAAATGCCTACGTTAAATCAACTCTAGGTGTCTTGAAGATATAAAGGGGAAGAGTAAATTTGAAAACCTAAAAATAAATAAATAAGAGAAGTAAAGCAAAAAAGCTTCTAGATAATGCAGGATAATATATCCTTGACCTTGAAATAGGTAAAGACTGATTATACAGAAAACCCAAAGCATCCACAATGAAAGGAAATATTGGTAAAATAAACTACATAAGAACTTCTGTTCAAAATATACTATAAAGGAGTAAAGAGTAGAAGATATTTGCAATATACATAAAAATTCAAGGACTCTTAGCCAAAGTATATAAAGAACCTATTCAAGTCATTAAAAAAAATAACCCCACTGGCATAGACTTGAACTTCATAAATGAAGACATAAATGACCAATAAATTTATAAAAAGATGCTCAATCTCATTAGTAATTTTTAAAAGCAAATTAAAACTATATTGAGATACCGCTATTCTACCACTAGAATGACTAAAATTAAAAAGACTGGCATTACTATCTTGGCAAGGGCATGGAAAAATGTGAACTTCATATACTGCTAGCAGGCAAATGTTCTTACAGCTCTATCCACTGAACAAAACTGGCTAAGGCTAAATTCTATTTCTTAAACAGGTTTGTTAATTTTGTGAAAATGCCTTAACTGTATAATTTGTGCATTTTTCTTTATATACTTTACTAGAGGCCTGCTGCATGAAATTTGTGCATGGGGTGGGGGAGTGTCCCTCAGCTCAGCCTTGCACCCTCTCCAATCTGGGACTCCTTGAGAGATGTTAAACTGCCCTAATTGCCTTCCCCTGCAGGGTTGATCACCTCCAACTGCCCTCCCTTGCAGGTCTGGTACCTCTCAACTGCCTTCCTCTGCTGGCCATCTTATGTCCACATAGGGGCAGGATCTTTGACCACATGGCGGCAGCCATCTTGTGTGTTGGAGTGATGGTCAATCTGCATATTACTCTCTTATTAGATAGGATAGAGGCCAGCTGGTTTGCCCTGAAGGGTGTCCCGGATCAGGGTGAGGGTTCCCTTGGGGTTTGGGGTGGCCTGTGATGGTTTGCAGGCTGGCCACGCCCCCTGACGACCCAAGCAGAGGCCCTAGAATTTATTTACCTTCCACAATTGAAACTTTGTAGCATGAGCAGAGCCAAGCCTCCTACTTGCTCCATGGCTGCAGCCATTTCTGTTTGGATTTGTTTACCTGCTGTAATTGAAACTTTGTATCCTTGAGTGGAGGCCTAGGCCAGCCAGGGCAGGTAGAAAGCTTGGATTCCTCCATTACCAGGGGCAACTCTAGCCTGCTCTTGCCAGTTCCATGGCTGCCACCATTTTTCTTGGGAATTATCTTCTATAATTGAAATTTTGTATCCTTGAATGGAGGCCTAGGCCAGCCAGGGTGTGTGGAAAGATTTGCTTCCTCTATTGCTGGGGAAACCCAAGCCTCTCAACTGCTCTCTGTGGCTGCAGCCATCTTGGTTGGGGTTAATTTGCATACTGGCTCTGATTGACTGGTGGGTGTGGCTGGTAGGCATTGCTTGAGCGAAGTGATAGTTAATTTGCATATTACTCTTTTATTAGGTAGGATACTATACTTCAATATATAAGTAGTAAAAATATTAAGTGCAAAGAAAATAATAATAATATAAGACCAGGACTTAATGAAATAGAAAACAAATGCACAACACAGAAAATTAGTTGGATCTTTGAAAAAATCATAAGATGAAAAATTAAGAAAAAGAACAAAGGTATAAAGAATCAATTTAGGGAATATGAAAGAGATCATCAATATAGACCCACCAGAAACATGAAAAATAAGATATATTATTAATAACTTATTATAAACAAAATAGAACCAGAGGCAATGGATACATGGAACAAACTGACAGATCTCAGAGGATGGGAAGAAATCAACCAAAGAATATATACGTATATATACATAACCCATGGACACAGACAATAGCGTGGTAAAGGCCTAAGGGTGGCAAGGGACAGAGTAGAGGGAGGCAGAAAGGGTGGGGGAGGGGAGGAGGGAGGATATCTGTAATAGAGTCAACAATAAATGCCATAAAAATAATATACAATTCTGAAAACTATCTTTTAAAAAATATATATTTTATTGAATTTTTACAGAGAGGAAGGGAGAGGGATAGAGAGTTAGAAACATCAATGAGAGAGAATCATCAATCAGCTGCCTCTTGCACATCTCCTATTGGGGATGTGCCCGCAACCAAGGTTCATGCCCTTGACCGGAATCAAACCTGGGACCCTTCAGTCCCAGGCTGATGCTCTATCCACTGAGCCAAACCGGTTTTGGCTGAAAACTATCTTTTTTAAAAGAATGTCAGTTCTTCCCAATTTAGTCTATTGCTACAACTCAATCCCAAACTCCCAGCAAGTTATGCTGAGGTATCAACAAATTGATTCTAAAGTTCACATGGAAAGGTGAAAGACTCAGAATAGCCAACACAACATTTAAAAAGAACCAAATCAGCCAAAACCGGTTTGGCTCAATGGATAGAGTGTCGGCCTGTATATAAATAGAAAAGTCTGTGGACTGAAAAGTCCCGGGTTCAATTCCGGTCCAGGGCATGTACCTTTGTTGCAGGCACATCCCCAGTAGGGGGTGTGCAAGAGGCAGCTGATCAATGTTTCTCTCTCATCGATGTTTCTAACTATCTCTCTCTCTCTTCTTCTCTGTAAAAAATCAATAAAACATATTTTTTAAAAAGATGTTTAAAAATAAAATAAAATAAATAAAAAGAACTAAATCAAACTTTAAGACTCACTATAGAGTTACAGAAGTCGAGACAGTGCGGTATCAGTAAAAGAATAGGCAAGTAGATCAATGAAATGGCATAGAGAGCTCAAAAATAGACCCACACAAATAGCTAACCAACCTTTGACAAAGAAGCAATGACAATTCAATGCAGAAAGGATAGTTTTTCAACAAGTAGTGCTAAAATAACTGGACATCCACATGCAAAAAAAAAAAATCTAAATGCAGACCTATACCTTTCACAAAATTTAACTCAAAAGGAATCAGACCTAAATGTAAAGTGCAAAACTATAAATTTTCTAGAAGATAACATGAGAAAAATCTAGGTTTGGTGATGAGTTTTTAGATACAACACCGAAAGTTTGACATATGAAAGAAAAACTGGTAAATTGGACTCCATTAAAATTAAAATTTTCTGCTCTGTGAAAGACACTGTTAAAAGAATTAATAGACAAGCCACAGATTGGAAAAAACATATTTGCAAAACAATCTGATAAAGAACCAGTATCCAAAATATACAAAGAACTCTTGAACTCAATAAGAAAACAAACAAACCAGTTTAAATACAGAGAAAGATCTGGACAATTATCAGTAAAGATATACAGATGGCAAATAAGCATATGAAAAGATGCTCAAATTTACATGTCATTAGTGAATTGCAAATTAAAATGCTACCACTACCCACATATTAGAATGTCTAAAATTTAAAAACTAACAATACTAAATTCTGATGAGGATGTGAAATAACAGGAAGTCTCATTCATTGCTGATGGGAATGAAAAATAACCACTTTGGAAGACAGTTTGGTAGTTTCTTATAAAACTAAACATTCTCTTACATAGCAGTTGTGCTTTTTGATGTTTATCCAAATTAATTGAAAACATATTTCCACTCAAAAACCTGCATATAGATGTTTATAGACACTTTATCCAAAAACTGCCAAAACATGGAAGCAACCAAGATGCTCTTCAATATGTGAATGGATAACTGTGGGTATTTTGGTTACTAATCCAAACAATGGAACATTCTTCATCAATAAAAAGAAATTTAGTTACCAAACCACAAAAAGATATGTAAGAATCCTAAATACAAATTCTAAGTGAAGAAGCCAATCTGAAAAATCTACATACTGTATGATTCCAATTATATGACATTCTGAGAAAAGCAAAACTAAATAGAGACCATCAAAAGATCAATGGTTGGCAGAGATTCGAGAAAGTGGGTCAAGATGCATGGATGGTACACAGATTTTTAGGGCAGTGAAACTATTCTAGATGATACTGTAATGGTGGATTCATGACATTATACATTTACCAAAACCCAAGAATTATGCTAGACAAAGAGTGAACCTTAATGTAAACTATGGACTTTAGTTAATAATAACAAATTAGTATTAATGTTGTAACAAATAAAGAGTATAAAGTTGTAACAAATATACCACACAATAATACAAAATGTTAATAATAGGGGAAACACTGTGTGTGTGTGTGTGTGTGTGTGTGTGTGTGTGTGTGTGTGTCAGAGGTGGTATATGGGAACTCTGCACTATCTGCTCAATATTTTAAAAAAATAAAAATTCTTTTAAAAATGTGCTCAACCTCATTGAGCATGATGGAAATGCAAATTAAGCTATAATGAGATACCACTAAAAATTTGCCAGAAGGACTAATATAAAAAAGACATAATATCAGATGTTGGCCAAGATCCAGTCACATATTGAAACCAGAATCTCATGCAAGTAAAGGAGGAAATATGAAATTGTAAAAGCACTTTAATGAAGACAAACATATCTGTACTTTATGACCCAGCAATTCCATTCCCAGATATATACCTAACAAAATGTGTGTGCCAGGAAGACATATATACAAGAATGTTTACAGCAAGCATTATTCACAAAAGCCTCTCTGAATCTAATTTACAAAATGAGAAAAATAATAACTCCCCTCAGCATAGTTGTAGGATCAAATATCATCTATACAAAGTGCTTAGCACCTTGCCCGGCATCTGGCACCTTGGTCAATGGAAGCCATTGTTTATTATTTGTGGGTGGCATCATTCAGTTGCAAAAACACAAAAGTTTACTGTGGCCCTGGCTAGGTAACTAACTCAGTTGGTTAGTGTCGTCCCAATACACCAAGATTACAGGTTTGATCTCTGGTCAGGGCACATACAAGAATCAACCAATGAATGCTTATATAAGTGGAACAACAATCCATTATAAAATCAAATTTTTAAAAATTTATTCTGATTGACCAAAGCAAAAGAAGGAATTTACTGATGAGACATTGCACAGTTCTCTGAATCTAACACACACAAAAATGGAGAATCTAGCTCAAAAAATAGGCAGAAACCAGGAGGTAGAAGGCAAAAGCACAGCCCAGTCCGGCCCCTGTATCACTTCCTCTGCACAGCTGCCACTAGAGACCAGCTGTGACTTCTGCTACGCTCTCAGCTTGTCCACTCCTCCTGTATGAATTATTTCTCGTGTTACCATTGTTATTGTGAGATTCCCTCAAGTTTCAAAGTGCAAGGTGGGAGCATCTAGTTGTCCAATCCTCGTTGGTCACTTTTGCCTGAGGGGCCAGGGACTGATCCCCTTAGAACTCTGACGAGGGAAATAAAACTATACCTATCACCAATGAAGGCTTCCCCCAAATATGAATACAGGTCCATTATAAGGGTCCAGCCCAAAATCTATCTTGATTCTACAGCTCCGCTCAATTCCTTTAGACCTGTAGAGGCAAAATCACAAATAGTACCTGGAAACACAGCGCCCTCGAGGGATTATGGTCTAGACAGAGAAACAGACACATAAATTGTCTAACTCATACATCTTACAGTGGAATGGGTGAAGCAAGGCTGCAAGTTGAGTCCCAGGGAGTCAGCCAGGATGGCTACAGCAACCCAAGCCTCAAATCAAACCAGAAGAACTAAATCTCAATTAAATCCCTTTTTGGGTGTTGCTCTGGATTGGAAGGTCTAAGTAAAAGGCCTTCTGGAAGAGTTGAGATGCAGGGGCTGACAATATCAGATGAAAAACACCAAATGGAAAAGTACAAGAGCAAGGTAGTAAATGCAATAGCGCCAAAAGTCAGGCATTATACAGGAACCAGAGAGGTGGAAACAAGTAGGGAAAACAAGTAAGAAAAGTCTAGGGCAAGAATCAGTGGGTGGGAGTTCATAACTTGCTTTTGTGATCCACTGGTTGTCAAGGATTAGTGTGCCCCGTTAGTTTAAAGGATCAGAGTCAAGACAGATATAATCAGCATTCTGCATCTATGACCACACCCCTTTGATTGGCCTGGCTGGATCACGGTGTACACCTGATCCAAACTTGGTCAACCAGATTTTCCCTCCCAGAATCTTGAACTGGGATCCTGATAGATGGTATCAGGAACCTCAACTCAGACTGTAAATAATATGTATTTTCTACAAGAAGAATGGGTGGCATCTTGTCAGGCACTTCTCAGGATCACACCAGCCTAAGTCTCAGGAAACTATTCTTCTCTCCAAGCTGTATGATAACAAAATTATTTCCTAAGATTCAAACACCTGAATCCTTCCCAACTCAAAATGTGACACCTATAGTAGGATGTCAGGTAACAACAACCCTTACATTTCATGACACACTATAATCTCTGGTGTCTGGCCCTCTCGGCAGCCCTGTGAAAGACATAATTTAGATCCCATTATAAAGGGTTAAGGAAAAGGAAGCCACTTCCCCAAAGGCACAGAGAGCCGAGTCTATGGTAGATTTCTTTTTCTATGGCAACAAATCCTTACCATCCCTGCATGCACACCACATTGCTATATGACTTTGCTACTTTGCTTTAAAAGATGTCTATTCCTTTCCATCCTTTGAAGCTGAACTTGACCATGTGACATGCTCTGTCCAGTAGGACATTAGCAAGGTGTGACCAAGGCAGAAGTTTGAAAGTGTGTACACACTGAGGTCTGCCCTCTCTTGCTGCTGGGAACACTGAGATCCCATGGGAGTAAGCCTGGGCTAACCTCCTGTAGGATGGGATGGGATGGGATAGGATGGGATGGGATGGGATGGGATGGGATGGGATGGGATGGGATGGGATGGGATGGAATGGGAGAGGGAGAGAGGGAGAGAGGGAGAGAGGGAGAGAGAGAGGGAGGGAGAGAGAAGGGGAGAGAGAAGGGGAGAGAGAGAGAGAGAGAGAGAGAGAGAGAGAGAGAGAGAGAGAGAAGGAGAGAGAGAGAGAGAGAGAGAGAGAGAGAGAGAGAGAGAGAGAGAGAGAGAGATGTTTTATTATGATTCAGGTATGGTGAGGCCAGCTGCATTACAAAGATGGTTTCTTACAATTCTCAAGAGGAGGGGTCATACCACACCACAGGAGACAGGAGGGCCACACAGGAAGCAGCAGGGTCAGTCAGGACGCAGAGGGAGCTGGTGGAAAACATGTTCTTGCGCCATTGTGGTTTCCATGGGTAGGAATGGGAAGGTGGGGCATAGAGGCTGTCCCAGTTACCTGGTGCCTGCCCTGGGTGAGCCAGGCAGGGGGAGAGTGACCCAGAGTGCAAGCGCTCTTCAGGAAGCCTGAGTTGGTCAGTTTGCACATGAAAGGCATGCCCTTGCCGGAGAGTGATTTACTGTCTCTAGCAATCTGGGTAGGGGCAGTCCCTCCAGGGTCTGCAAGGCCCCAGTATATCAAAGCATCAAAAATACAAAAAATAAGAGTATGATGAAAATGGTGAGGAGGAGAATGAAGACGATAAATTGCTGCCATATATTGAAGAATTCTCTTTCAGGCATCATGCTTAGTCTCTAAGATAAGGTGTTTCAATGAACCATCACAATAAACTTAGAAGGTGTTTTATTATTATTTCCATTTTACAGATGAGGGAACCAAATCTTAGACAGGTTAGATAACTTTCCCACAGTCATACAGATAAAATAGGTGGTAGAGCCAGGATGTGAACCAGGAGTGTCTGGTTTTAGAGCTGAAGGTTGATGAAAGATGTTGGTTCTAGCCCCACCCAGTACGAGGCCTGAGAAAGTAGCTGATAATGAGTCCCACCAGCAGGGCCGGGGTGCCAGGATCAGGCAGTACGTATGGGCTGCCAAGGAAATGTGGAGATTGCGGGTATTTAAGAATTCCTGAGGCACAAAGCCAAGTGTCTCCCTTGATTCCAGTTCTGCCTTCCATACCTTTCTTTAACACCAGGTAACTGCTGTCACCTCCTGCCTTCTCACTGCCCAGTATGGGAACCAGCCAGGAGGGCAAAGCTGGCTGAGGCAGTGCCAGGGCGCAGTGGGGAGCAGGGCCCTGAGTCGCTGCGGGCTCAGTGCACATTTGGCACAGATTCCAGGCTGCCCACATGTTTTCCTTTGGGTCAAGGTATGAAGGCCACGGAGGGAAGTACTGAACACAGACTGATGCTCTGAGCTCTCCCCTGGAGAGAGCTGACTGCGGAGCCCCTGAGGATGGCAGACACCTAAATCGCCCTCCACTGGCCCCGAAGTACTGCTCAGGCCGGGCTGTGCACACGCTGAACAGACCCATCTGGTGGCCACACGTGGCCCAGCGGGGCTAGGAAGGCCTCCACCTAACGCTGTCTCCCCTGTGTCTTGTAAGAACAGTGAAATCCCTCGGGTAGGGTCCAGTCTTGGGGTTTAAAAGCTTTTCAAATGCTCAGAGTCCTCTGAGAAAAAGAAGAGCAACACCTTCAGGCTTTCCAGTCATACTAGAGGCTTCCAAACATTCTAGGTTCACAATGTCCTTGGCGGGCACAATGCCCCTAGGCTGAAAGAAATACCTAACATCCCTTTTACTGCAGAGTTAGGTCCAAGCAACTGAACAAGTATGTATGTCCTAGCAACAAACAATCATACACAAAAAATAAAAGAAAAAATAATCTCTTTTAATTTCATTCCTAAATAACATTAGTTACTCCCTCAGGGACACGCACGCCTGTTGGACACTGTACAGCATCTCAAACCTTGGACCCAACTGGCCGCCACTGCCTTCAAGTCCCATCCCACGCTGATTTCACTGACACTCATCTCCATCACGGCAAACACTGAAAACCCAGCTTTGCAAAGATATGTCATCATCTAAAGAAAGGAATACAGCCCTAGCTGGTTTGGCTCATGGATAGAGCACCAGCCCTGCAGGGTCAAGAGCACATGCCCGGTTTGCAGGCTTAATCCCCAGAAGGTGGCATGTAGGAGGGCAGCGGATCAATGATTCTCTCTCATCATTGGTCACTCTCCCTTCCTCTCTGAAATCATCAAAAAATTTTTCTTTTTTCTTTTTTTAAAGAAAGGAATGCAGAGTGATCCTCATCCCTTTCGCATGGGGTCTCATACTGTTATTTCCCTCAAAATTCCAGATACTGGCCAAACACCGTGGTGCAATGTGGGAACTGCAGAGGTACAAGTTGGCAGGTACCAGTCAGCAGCAGGCAAATGCCAGGGCCTTTGATAATGCAATACAGGGCAGGGGCCTGGGGGCTGCAGGGGGCCAGGGAGCTGTTTGGGGAGTGAGTGAGGGAATGAAGGGGTGATTGTGGCCAGAAGAGGCTAAATACCATAGAACCTCTCTGAGACTCTTTCCCGGGTGGTTAAAGAGATCTAAATCCTAGCCACATCCCGCCTCCTTTAAGGATCGCCATGAGTTCAAATGAGAGCACGGACTGAGAAAGCTCCGCACGCTGTGAACAAGTGCAGGGTACTGCGGCTCACACACTCCCCCTCCTCAGAGAGGCCCGGAGGGGCCCTTTCCCACTAATTCATCACGGACTCCAGGCACCTCGGGGAAACATGGCAGGTTCCAAATGATGCTCATTTCCTTTCCTTTAGAAACCCGTACACCCTGCTGGTTACTTCCAAAGACCAGTCGCTATCTCCAGGGCAGGATTAGAGCAGATTTCAAAACTCAGAAAGGTCTTTGAGGGAAGGAAGTGTACAACCTCGGATGCAGGCGAAGCACCACCAGCCTCACACACAACGTTCCAATTACTGTGCTGGGCTTCCCTCTCGACTACACAGGCTTCCCATCAAATATGAATGAGGAGGAGGCTGACTATATTACAGCATTAATCATGTAGGTGGTGGTTGCCAAAGCCATTCATAATGGTAATTGTTGTTGCATGCGTTTTCTTGAAAGCAATTTCATGTTTGTCAAGAGCTAGGAATGACTCTCTTTCTTAGATACTTATATGGAAAGGAACAAAACAGGGCTGAACTTTGCTGCACACCATAAATGTGGCTCTGAAAATATGTTAACAGACTTATTTTTCCCAAGTTAAATGGGAAGACAATGCATTCTTTAATGAGACAATCTCCCACTCTTTCACCCAATTTTTTAGTTTAGATTTTCAGATGGTTATGAAAAGGCAACCATCGCGTAGATTTTCAAACTAAAGGCAAATATTATGTGATCCCTGAGGTCAATGAAGGTTTCTTGCAATTGCAAAGATGCTGGGAAAGGGGTAAATGAGTCTGAAGAAAGTGTATGTACATTGCCGAAACCAGTGTGGCTCAGTGGATAGAGTGTGCGCCTGTGGACTGAGGGGTCCCAGGTTTGATTCCTGTCCAGGGCACAGACCTTGGTTGTGGGCACATCCCCAGAAGGGGGTGTGCAGGAGGCAGCTGATCGATGTTTCTCTCTCATCCATGTTTCTAACTCTCTATCTCTCTCCTTTCCTCTCTGTAGAAAATTAATAAAATATTTTTTTAAAAAAAAGAAAGTGTATGTACATAGTTCCACCAAACTGCACTAAAATTCTGCTCATCACGTGTACAGGGTTCCAAAAGAAAGGAAGGGTCCACAAGCCTTCCTTCCTTCGACAGCACAAGAGAGTGAACAGGAGAACATGAATGAACATGTTTGCTTGTGAGCACAGGCCTGGGTCTCCCAGTGGGGACTTCCAGAGCCACTTGGAAGAGACAAAGAGGGCATCATCTGAGTGAAGGCACAGATGACCTCTCTGGCGCTCCTGATAATAGTTTGGGTCACAGAAGGAAAACCATGACCATCCACACCCAGAACCTGGAGGCAAGCATATGTGGGGTTCGAATCGCATGTGGCATTGAGCAAGCCGCTTCCTACCTCTGAATGTTCCCTCATCTGTAGAATGGAGGCAATACCAACTTATGGGGGGTGGCGGGAAGGTCTAACACAGTGATGTAGGAGGTAGAGCTTCAAAGTCACAAAACCTATACAGAAGTTTTATTTTCCTTTCTGGCTCTGGGGCCAAGAAGTAGTGGATTTGTGAACTGCCCCTGGCCCCAGTCCTTCCACTCCCTCCCCCTGGGACAAGCTCTGGCCCCAGTGGTTTTCCACCTTGGGTGCATCTGAGAGCCTGAGGACGCAGAGAGGCTTGGCCTGTGTGCGCTCACCAAGTTCTCCGGGTGAGCCCGACACTCACCAAAGGGAGAGCATTCCTGTACTTAAAACCCAGGAACCCTTCAGCAGGAAAAAACTTCAGAGACTTATTATCTAAGTTAGTTCAGTGGTTCTCAAACTTGGCCTACACTGAACTCACCCAAGGAGCTTACACTACTGAGGCCTAAGACGGCCGCCAGAGAATCTGACGCAACAGCTCTGAGGTAGAGCCGGCATCTGGGGTTTCACACTTCAGAGGTGTTATAATGTGCAGCAACGTTTGAAAAGCAATGAGTTAGACCCAAGTGGAGCACTTGGTGGCCTCTCGTTACCCCTTTCACCTCTTCCCCTCTTTTCCTCAGGTGACCCCTGAGACATCACCACCAGACCCCAAGAGAATAGCGGGCAAACCAAGCAATCCCAAGCCTGGCAGGAATGCCCTGCCGAGCTGCTGACTCAGCACATTGTTTAGCTCTGGCCAAGCAGCGTCCTCAGCAAGGAGGTGAGTACAGCAAGACTGTGACATATTTTGGGCAGCCTGCCCCCAGCACTGCACCCCAGCCCCCAGGGCCTAGCTGTCAGTTGTCCTCCTCCCACTGGAACATAGACCCCCAAGAGCTTAGGGGTTCTCCCTGTTTGCTCAGAATTGTATCCCCAGTTATAGAACGGGACCTGGCACTTAGTAGATGCTCACCAAATATCAGTGGAATAAGTGGATGGGATTGGGAATGGGTCATGGGTTTATTGTATTATCTTTCCCAAGAATGCCTGCATTTCTATGGGGCATTCTGGAAAGATTAAATCTTCCAAAGCCTCCAAGAGATGGCATTCCAGATGTAATAGGTAGCTGGTCAGGGAGATTCCTTAGGGTTAGGAACCTCAACAGAGCTCAGTTCATACCAGGTATAGTGGTACTCAGGATATTATCTACACTAGAAAACTAAAGTTTATCTAATTTGGGGGCTTCAAGCTGTGCTCTGCAGAGACCTGCGGCTCTCACCACGATCCTGAAGGGCTCCCTGGAGAGGATGGGGTTGAAGGGGCGGGACCCCCTGCCCCCCAAACCAGCATCGACCACGGCCTCTCCATGGTTACCTGTTTTACATAATCAGCTCCAAGTAAGCGTCCATTGAAAGAAAGGATTTTGCTTTTTTAAAGAACGTTTGAGACAACTTGACCTAGATTATTTTGCTAAACAAGAGAACCTTACACTTCCTTCATCAAGGCTGAGAGCTCATCTTCCAACTGGTGGGAGGGAGAGGCGCTGACACCAAGACACCATCCAGAGGGACGCTTCTAGTTGGTGCTGCGTGCCCCTGAAGATTCTCTCGGTCCAAGAAGAAGGACCTGAGACCTCTCTCAGACGTTCCAGACTCCTACATCCTCATCAGTTCCTGCTCCTGTCAATCCAGACGTGAGACTTTGGGAATAAGAAACATGATGTCATCACTCCTCAGCTCAAACTGACAGAGGTTGGTCATGAAAAATATGACAGAGCCTTGCAGATAAGGTCCCCGCCCCTCGAGGTCATGCCAGCCCGCAATGTTCGTGTTCGCCCTGCCATGGCAGCAATGGTAGGATCGTGTAGCACGTGCTAGAAAACCCTTACTTGAAATACAAATATATTGACCCTGAGTAGTAGTGATGATAACCAATAATTTACAAATAATTTTCTCCATTAGATTGTAAACTTGTTAAGGACAATAAATAATTCTTATCTGACACATAGTAGGTGACTCATAAATTACTGTTATTTCACTCAATTTCAAATATGTCACTTAATACTCCCAATAATTCTATGACAAAGATATTGCCATCAACTACATTTTGTAGTTATGGAAACTGAGAATCTGAAAGGGTATATGATGAACCAAATTATAATTTGCCTACACTGGAGTCAGGAATAAAATCAGACTCTTAACCCAAGTCTTCTTAATTAAATCCTATAATCCTTCAAAAGCCTATGGGTATGGACCCAGTCTAAACAGAGCGTATCCAACGGATCAGTCAACTAAAGAAGGACAGGATGCCAAGCCCACAGCCCTCTGTCTCCAGCGAGGACCCCTCATCTGAGAAGACACAAGGGAACTACAAATATTTCCTACAGGCTCCTGGCCTCGAAGGACGATGGTCTTTCTAGGGCATCTTTAAGAGCCCAACATTTTGCCTCCCCCTGCCCAGCTTTGAGCCACACTTGTTAGCTAGTTCCCCATGACCCGTGTGCTGTTTGTGTCCTGACTCACTTGGGGAAACAGAAGAGAGAAGTTGGCTGACCTAGTTTAGTCCCCAAACTTTCACATCAGTGAGGAGCAGGACATTCATCACAAGACCCTGGAGAATGCCACAGAGGATACTGGCTAAGGTGAGAAATCTGACCATCCATGGGACACCCCCAGGTCTCTGCACCCAATGCCTAATAACAGGCTCCCTAGAGGAGGCTTTCACGTTTACCAGTGGGAGACAGAGGTTGAATCAGTGGCGTACATTTCCTGCTACACTTTCAGGAATGACATTCAGATAAAACAGCACCCAATAGAAGGAAGGGACATCTCTTCCTGGGAAGTACAATGTGCTAGAAGCTCCCCAGCACACATCCTTCGCATCCCTTCACAGAATAGCAACACATTCAGATGCCTACACCAGTGGGCCCCCATGATTGACTTAGGATTTGCCCGTGGAGCTGAGCTTACTCATTCTGAATCCTCATCCCTGGGGGAGAGATGGACAACGAAGCAAAGGAGAAGGAGAACAACAGTTCCCTAAACTACCACCAGTATCTCTCTTACAAAGTTATGTCATTCCACGACTTGCTGATCCAATTATCAACCATTAAAATAATTTAAAAATGATATGGTGACATAGGCAAAATATTATAATTAATAAGATTAAAAAAACCAGGATTGTAGCATACAAATATGTCTGTTTGTGGACAACACTGGAAAATCAAGTTCCAGAATCAAATTAATTCAATGACATATTAGATGAATAGATTAATATTAACTTAATTTTTCAATTTCTCAAATATCCTGTAATATTGGAAAATATTACTTAATAATTGTCATAATTTAAATAATTAATCAAACAAAAAAAGCCCACCAGCTGAACTTAAGTATGGTTGAGATACTGAAAAGCAAACAGAGTGAGAGGATATTCTACCCTAGTCAGGGCTCAGATTCTGAGAGCCAGGTGCTGTGCTGAGAAAATGATTTCTCAAGGTGAAATTCTGAGCATCTGGCACCTCTCTAAATGAAATGTTTGTCTTTTGTTTTCATTAAAGCATGTAAAACAGGAGAGCTTGATGGATTTAAGCTATATGTGAAGGCTGCGTTTTGGGTGGGCACACTAACATTAATGCAGGCACCCGGAGGGAGCTGGAAAAGACAGGTGCACCCAGAGCAGCTCAGACTGAGGCCTGTGTGCTACTCCATGAGAGAGACAAATAGCCGTTTTGAAAACCAACACGGAATCTAAATGAAGCCTCAAGGGGAGATACTTTGCTTGTAGGTGCTGGTTCTCACTTGGGTAATTCTGCGCAGCAAGACCTCACATTGAGCAGCAGCAGATATAAATTATATGTAGTGATAGTTAATGCTTCTCCTGGACAACTCCAGCTGCTCTTAGAACAAAAAGGGTTTTGTCTAAAACAGAATTGATTGCCCCCATCCGGACACAGGCTTAGGAAACGCTTGAAAGGAAGAAGAAGATTGCTGGCTGGTACCGGCAGTAATAATCCATTCTTAGGAGAGACATCCATTCAGGAAAGCCCTGGATTTGTGCCAGACGTGAGATCCATCAGAGTGCTGTCTCTCCTTCTTTCCTTTGTGGAATGCTATCAGCTGCCTGTAACATACAATCCCATCTTAAAATGCCAATACTAAAGACATATATCACTTAGCAGAACAAGTCCAGAGCTAGGAGAGCTAATGCAGGTGCGCAGTGACATCATCAAGGACGTAGGTCTCCTCATCTTCCTGTTCCAGTTTTTAGCCTGGGCTTTGCCTGTACTCACTCCTTTTATGGTAGCAAGATGGTGGGCCCAGTGCAGCATCACATGAAGACACAATAATATCCAGAGGAGAAAAAGGAGATCTTCCGTTTGTCTCCTTTTGACAACAAGGAAGCCTTTCCCAGAAGACCTTTCTACACTTTTTCTCACATTGACTTGGTCATAACTGCACCTAAACCAATTACCAGCAAGGGGAATGAGATAGCTTACTGTAGTGAAGGTCATGGCCGGGTGAAGGGTAGATGCACCGATGGAAACAGAATTCTATTAGAAAGTGGGAGGAAGGCATATAAGGTATAAATCAAAGCATTGCTATACCAGAGCTTTGCATCAAGTAGCTGAGATCCAAGCAGCCATCCAGCACATCTATATTCTGTTACTCAAGGCCAATGCCTAGGCTCCTACTTAGAAACTGTCTAAGGAAATGGGAAACATGTGTAAGCTAGGCAGGAGGCTGTGTCCTCCATCTGCTTGCCAATTTCAAGTACGTCCTTGAAATGTTACTGAGTAACATGCAAAGTCACATGGGCCATAGCAAGAATACCCTGCAGCTTGCTCTCTAGCCCCCAGACAAAGAGGGCCAGGGTCACCCCCATAGGAAATGCCTCAGGAACACACTAAGCATGCAGGGAACGGCCGGTTCATTAACACTGACTTCATCTTCAAAACTAAGTTCAAACCAGTTACTGACCACTCCTATTTGGTGAGTGCTGTCCGGCCAGTCCTCACGGCTGCCAGACCCTCTGCTTCAGAGTTCCTCTCCCTTCTTGCACACAGCAGCCTCTGATGCGACCGGAGACAGGTCTCCTAGGCTGTGTCCTCCATTTGCAAGTCTCCCATCTCCCCCCTCTGCCCCTGAAGCTAAGGCCATAACTCCCTCATGGTGCTCCAGGTGACAATGGAGGCTGGCTGGCCTCACTCATCCAAAAACGCTCAAGTAACCCAAAAGTGCACTAATTATCCAAGCAACTACTTAAAAGGCCATCTATGTAGAAGCTACCAGTTTGAAAAGAGCACCGACTTTGAAGTCAGGCAGAGATGGATTCAAGTCCCAGCTCAGTCACTCATCAGTTTGCTGTATGACCTGGACCAGGCCAAATCGCCTCTCTGAGCTTAGGTTTCCTCATCTCTAAAATGGCAATCATGATATTGACCTCATAGTGTTGATGCGGCAAATTTAATTAAAAGAGAATGCAATCAAAGAACTGTGCACGGACTATGAGCTCAATTAATGGAAGCCAGGGCTCCTATTTAACCACGTTAACCCCAAAACTGCTTTTGCACATACTGTGCCCCTGTCCTATGCCAACAGCACCGGCGGTGATTTCCAGGTTCACAGACTGTCCGAGGTGGAAGTGCTCTCAGACACCAACTCAACTCGGAGGGAGGTTCTCAACCCCGCCTGAATCATGTGGGGGAGCTTTCAAAAAAAAAAAAATCATTTCACAGGCCCAACCACAGACCAACTAAATCAGTACCCCTGGGGACAGAGTGTGGACATCTCTGGCTTCTTAGTCTCCTTACTTTACCGGGGAGAACACGAGGCCAGGAAAGGTGACGTGGCTCTCCATGTTCCCATTTCACACGGCCACATCAGCCCAGCGCTCCGGACAGGACATCGTGGGGACGCTGGTTCTGTAGGCCACGGTCCCTTCCAGCAGCACGTGCGACTGGCTTGCCCCCGGGGCCCTCTCCCCGCCTCTCCTGTGCGGGCAGGACAAGGCCTGGGAGGTTTGTGTGAGGGGCAGCGACGGGCAGGAAGGATGGGAACATTCTAGGTGGCAGGAACAGAGGGTCTACTTACCACTCCTGCGCGCCCAGAGCCGCCTCCTGCCAGGCGCCCGGTGCCTGCCGCTGTCCCCGGAGACAGCGCTTCTTCCACCGGCTGCTTCCTACCCACCATCGCTGCGCTCCGGGGCCCACGGCTGCCTCGGCTCAGCACCAGCCCGAGGCCCGGCGGACATTACAGAACCCAAGCGCTGCCCGCCGCGTGCCTACTCCGAGCCTGGACTACGCGGGCCGGAGACATCACGGCGGGGAAGGGGGGGGGGAGGACAGACTGGCACCTGCCCTCCTGGTACCGTCGTGTGCCTGCAGGCGGCCCTTCGGCGGCGGGCCCTCTACCTTCCCGCACTGGGTCTCTCACACCAGAGGCCGCCCTTGTTTGCTAAGCGATGGAGAGCCATCCTGGGGCGCCCCCTGCACAAACATGGCGGGTAGGAAAGGGGTCCGGGAGCGGAGTTCAGGGGCGCTCGGACTCTCAGAAGTTGAAGAGTGCAGGGGCCGCTGCTGGACTTCTGCTGTGGAAACCCAGGCACAGACCCCTGGACGTCGCCCTCTGTGCCCCTCGCGGTTAGGGGCGTGGCCACTGGTGTGAAGCCGCATGGCACTGGGAGCTGTTGCTGATTGGCTGGCTGTTAGTCACTGGAGTGAAGCTGTTGCTGATTGGCTGGCTGTAAGTCACTGGAGTGAAGCTGTTGCTGATTGGCTGGCTGTAAGTCACTGGAGTGAAGCTGTTGCTGATTGGCTGACTTTAGCAACTTGGTCTGGGTGTGCAACTGATGCCTGAGGCACCTAGTGTGGAAAGGTACCCCAGCCCATCTTTTCTTTCTTTCTGTTTAAAAATATACTTTATTGATTTTTTACAGAGAGGAAGGGAGAGAGACAGAGTCAGAAACATCGATGAGATACATTGATCAGCTGCCTCCTGCACACCCCCCACTGGGGACGTGCCCGCAACCAAGGTACATGCCCTTGACGGGAATTGAACCCCAGGACCCTTTAGTCCGCAGGCCTACGCTCTATCCACTGAGCCAAACCGGTCTCGGCCAGTCTTTTCTTTCTTGATGTTGTATAGGGAGGTCACCCCGAAACCCTGAACCCTTCTGGGTCCTTTTCAGCTAATTCTGGGTCCTGAAGGGGAGAGCCTCCAGTACCTAAGGCCAGGAAGCTCACAGCCTCGTTAGGCAGTGAGTGGGGCACACTCCTAAAAGTGAACCCGTGATGCAGGCATGGTGTTCACAGAGCAAGTGTTCATGGTGTGCGTGCCACCTGTGTTTTCGCCCATGTAGAAAGAAGCCTCGGGAGCCACACACCGCCCTACGTTCAAGGCCAATGAAGGGCAAGAGCAAAATACCAAAATAATGTAAGGCCATTGGACCTGAAGCATCTCCACATGAAAAGATGACAGAAACCGTGTGCTTCTGTCTCATTTAAAGGGTAAGAAAACCCGGTTCACAGACATGCCCACGTTCCCATAGCATGCTGCTTGACAAAGTGAGACCCAGGTACCCTCATTCCTTGTCCTTTACTGAGACCTGCTGCCCCTGAACAAGCAAGGAAAGAGCTAGCTGCTGTCGTGTAAAGTGGTGGGGAGCCCTAGCTGGGTAGAAAGTTTTGGTTAGAGCCACGGTTGTGGGTTTGATCTCTGCTCAGGGCACATACAAGAATCAATGAATGCATCAATAAATGGAAAAACAAACCAATGTTTCTCTCTCTAAAATTATTTTTTTTTTAAAGTGATGGGGATGCCTCATTGAGGTGAGCCTACAGTGGTGCTTTGGGAAAAGTGCATGAGCAAAGTTATGCCTATAGAACCCTCTTGGTTGTCCAGGTGCCCTAATTTCTTCCACCAGCCCTGTTGTTTTTCCTTCCTTCTGCCCTGGTGCCATGCTTCCCCTTGTTGGAATGTGCACAGCTGGCGTCCTGAATCCCAGAAGGCACCTCAGCTAGCATTTCTAAACTGTATTTGCAGGTCTGTCTGGAGGGAGGAGCAGAATGGAGGACACAGCCTGTGCACCAGAGTTCAGCCAGATAATTGGGCAGGTACCCAGCACCTCCCCTTGCTTCTAAAGCAGCCCTTCCAGGAATGTTTGCAGATGCTCATGTGGGGCGGCATAAACACATTTGTTAGCAGCAGCGGCTTCCAATTCTGGAAGTGTAATAGGGCCCGAGAGAGGTGATGGCGGCAAAGCCTGTCCTCCATGCCCAAGACATCCTCTGCTCGTTCATTTCGGAGCCTCCCTCTGCCTACCCTACTCTCTGGCTCTTCTCAGAGTCCCTCACCTCTTACCAAAACCTGCTTTCCCATGTACTAGTAGTGTACTGTCCTCTTACGGGAGAACATGTCCTGGGCCTGCATGTGCTGGGTGCTGGAGACAAAGAGAAAACACTGAGGTGGGCTACTTTGCCCACATGTAATCACAAACAAGTCAAAGAAAAAGATTAGTGAACAGATATGAGACCAACAATATGCCAGGCTCTGTGCTAGGCACTTCATATTTTATTTAACTCATAACACTGAGAAGTAGATGGTATTTGTGGTAGACAGAACCCTAAAATGGACTAAATCCCCAATCCCTAGAGCACATACGCTGCAGTTCCCTCCCCTGGAGTTTGAGCAGGATCTGTGAAGATGAGGTATCACTCTCTTGAGTAGGTCACATTATATAGGGCTCTGTCACAGAGGACCCCAAACCCCAGATAAGAATGAGTCCCAGCTGACACCTTGATGTGAACCCTGCAAGAGGCGGAGCAGACAACCCAGCTACACTGAGCCCAGATTTTTGACCCATGGAAATAGGTGATAACTTTCTAAGCGTGCAGTAATTTGCTAGGCAGCAACAGAAAACTAATACAGGGTGATATTCAAAATATTTAACAACTGGCAGGGCATGGGCACCAACCAACCAGAGTGGACCCAGGCGGCAAACAGGTGGTGTGGGCAGAATATTAGCCTTGGAAGTAAGTTTTGTAATGCCCACTTTACAGATGTGGAAACTGACATTCAGTGGAAGCTGACTAGCCCAAGACTTCATAGTTAGTAGAGGCAGAGCCAGATTTAGTCCAAGGTTTCCTGGCGAGCAGGTTAGTATAGAAGCCAAGGGCACAGGTTTTGGTGCTTTGAGAGCCATCCTTAGAGAGCTGGACTTGACTTTCTGGATAATGGTGAACCACTGGTAAATGCTGGTGAGATATGAGATATGGGACAGAACCTTGAGCATGTGGCAGGTATGTGTGACTTAGGAAAAGGTTCCGTTGGAAAAGCAGAATTACAGCAAGTGGCAAGAATAGAGCCTGGTAACAGGACTGGGCCTTGCATAACTGGCAGTGGGTTAAGACTCTGCAGAGCTGTGCTCTTTGTTTCTGGTGCTGGGCCTGGAGGCATGAGAGGTCAGCCGCTGGTGGCCGGGAAGGAGAGCTGGGCATGAAGTTAGGGAGAAAAGGACTAATGGGAACCGGGGCAGCTGACCTGCAGCCCAAAGGGACAAGCCGTGGCCAAACCCTCATCAGAGCCCTAAGATGCGGGGGCTGCAGAAACTGAAGTCAGGTAAACCCAGGTTCAGATCTTGGCCCTGCCACTCGCAGCGCTGTGCCTGAGCTCTTCACCCACTCACTGTGCCGTTCATTGGTGTATCTTGCCTGTGAGAATTAGCACTGTGGTCGATTAATGTTGATTTTCTATTTCCCTGTGCTTCCGTCTCCACATCTGAAAATGGCACCTGAGAGAATTTTTAAAGGAAAACGTAGCACCGTGCCCAGCACACAGTGTCCAGTAAATGCTAGCCTTTATTATTCAAAGATAACAATGTCCTGAAGAACATTCTCTTCTAGGTTAAATATCCCTAGTTCGTATCATGCTCTCGGGTCCCTCACCATCCTGGATGCTGAAGGGACATCCCTCGCCTACTGCCAGTCCTGTCCTTGCCTATTCCTGCTGTCACCTCCACTTTTCAGGGCTGAGGGACACTGTGGGTACACAGGTACAGAAGCGGGACAAGCCGTGCTCTCACATCTGGCAGGAACAGGAAGGTGTCCAGGGAAGCTGAAATAGCAGTCCTGGAAGTGAGCGGGGAATGCACCAGCTGGCGAGGGGCAGCAGGGGGCGGGGACCCCCACCCACAGCACTGCAGGCCTCGGATGATGCTTGGCCCCTCCCTGACCCAGTGCTCGCTGCTCCCTGCTCACTTCACATGGGCAGCCACCAGAGAGGTGCCTTCAAAATTATAAATTCCCTACAATTCCCTGCTCCAGACCTCCTTGACCTAGAAAAACCAATCAGAAGGGACCTGCCATCCCATCTGGAGTACAGAGCACCGGGGAGATGTCACTTTAGCTCGAAGGAACAGGGCAGATCAGGCAAGGTGCTGCTCACCTTAGAGCAGGTGTGGGCTCCTCGGCGCTCCTGCCAGGGGCTCTGAGGTCACTTTGCCTTTGCTGAGAAGACTGAGGCTGAGAGAAGGAAAGGAGTTTCCCGGAATCATAGGCAAAGTGTAGCAGAGCCTGTCTTATAGCCCAGCTGTCTCCTATAATCACACATTCATATTTGTTCCTTACCCCACCCACAATACGTGTGTGTGTGTGTGTGTGTGTGTGTGTGTGTATACACATACATATATTATACATATATACAGACATATACACCGATATAAGATTCTCAATGAATGCATTAGAGACAATTTAGAAGATACAGAAAAGAAGATTAAAATCATCCTAAATTCACAAATAACATAATATTTGGGGGCATTTTCTTTTACTTCTTTATGCATACACATGACACATGAATACTTAATAATACATTTTAAACCCTGGAATTTACTATAGGTTTGCAATCTCTTTATTATATTATCAAGTTATGTCTACAAGTATTCTCCCAAAACATTTAATAGCTTTAAAGTACATCACATGGATGTACCCTTATTTATTTCCTTATGGGTGACCTTGAGATTGTTTTTATTTTGCAATTTAAATAACATGGCAATGGGAAACTTCCACTTCCAGACAAAACAGGGATCAGATTTACTCCCCCTGCCTGGGGCCGGGGGGGGGGGGGGGGAGATAAGGTTTTAAAGCCAGCAGTTTTTAAGAAACTGGTCACCAGCAATGAAGGACAGTGACCCCCCAAGAGATGAAACCCCTAAGGACAGCGAGCCCTGGAACTGCTCCAGCGCCCTGCCTTGGTTCCCAGGTCCCAGCACGGTGGGCACCAGGTGCAGCATGACCAGCTCCGTGAATTGAGCAGAAGGAGCTGGGAGTCCAGAGAGACCAGCTAGTCAGACACGGGGAGGTCTCTGACAGAGCAAACCCTGGAGGCCCTCAGGTCCGCCTGAGCCTCAGCAGAACACTGAAAGGCACCTGCGAGGGAACTGCTAGAACCTGGGACAGAACTATTTGAAAGTAAACTCCTCCTCTTTATATAACTCATGTCTCAAATTAGAAATCAAAAGGGAAATTAAAAAATATCTTGAACTCAATAAAAAGATACTCTAATTTAAAAATGGGCGAAAAAACAGAAAAATCATTTTTTTCAAAGACACCGAAATGGCAGATGCACACATAAAAAGATGCTCAGTAGAATGCAGTTTCCTATTTGCTGTGGACATAACCACAAAACATTTCCCCAATAGGTTTTTCCCTGATATGTATGTAGCATAGCATTCAGCCTACTGGGAACATTTTACTAACCTTAGTTTACATTGTCTACATCGCTGTCCACTATAAATGTAACACAGGCTCTATGAGATTTTTGTAATAGCCGTTGGTAATCAGTGAGATTTTATGATAGCCTCTTAGATGTCTGGGGCCTCGATGGCCTTTGTCTAGCTAATCCTCAGTTACCATACAGTTTGTGATCATGATAATGTCTATTCCTACTATATAGGACTGACTGAAATGATACCAGGATTGAGCAAAAAAGGGAATAGGATTATTAAGACAAACTCAGGAGGAACTAAGGCAGTGGAGTAACTCAGAACATGTGAAATTCCTTAAATAATTTATTAACTTAAAAAAATTGTGCCTATGTCACAAATATTAAAAGCCCTTTATACTTTTTGTAGAAAATAAAATAAAATAAAAAGATGCTCAATATCATTAGTTGTCAGGGAAATGCAAATCAAAACCACGAGATACCACTTCACACCCACTAGCATTGCTCTAACAAACAGGACAGATTAATCATAAGCATAAAGAGGATGTGGAGAAATAGGAACCCTGACACACTGCTAGCGGGAGTTAAACTTGTGCAGCCGCTTTGGAAAGTTTGGCAGTTCCTCAAAATATTAAACACACAGTTACCATATGATCTCCAAATGCCATTCCTATGTACATACCCAGGAGGGGTAAAAACACATGTTCACACAAAAACTTGTATGCAAGTGCTTAGGCACATGATTCAAAGTAGTCACAATGAATAGAAATAACCCAGATACCCATCAGCTGATGAATGGATAAACAAAACGTGGCCTATCCCATATAATGGGCTGTTACTCAGCACTAAAAGGAAGTGGTGTCGTGTACAACGAGTGAGCCCGAGGACGTGATGCTGAGTGAAGAAAGCAGTCACAAAGGGCCACACATTCATGGTGCCATTGACATGAAATGCACAGAAAAAGGAAAAACAAAGGAAAAGCAGATTGGTTGTATCCTAGGGCTGAAAAGGGTAGGAGAGTTGAGGGGGAAGGATGAAGGGTGCAGGGATAATGAAAATGTTCTAAAATTAATTGTAATGATGGTCACACAACTCTGAATACTAAAAGCCATTGACCAATATGTTTAAAATGGGTGAATCGTAGGTCGAGTGAATCCTATCTCCATGAAGCTGTTAAAACAAGCGAAAGTCATTGTGGTCTCCCAGGGGTTCAGATGCCCAAGGATTGATCTTGGTCCTTGTATGAATCTCCTCCATAGACCCCAAGGATGAGGCCCCATTCATGTTTCCTCCTCCCAATCTCTCCATCCCTCCCGTCCCCTCCCCTGCAAGCCTCAGAAGTCTAGGGACTAGTAACCCAACACCTGAGCCCCGAGGAGGCCATGGCAGCTTCACCCCAGCCTTCAGTGAGGAGAAGGAACCTGCGAGTCAGAGCACTGAGACCCTTCCTCAGTTCTGGGAGGCTGGCCAAGGAAACACATGCCCCCTTCCCCCCGGCCAGTGGTCCGGAGTTGTGCTGACGCCAAGACTGCAGGGGAGGGTGCCTGCCCGTCCCACACAGGGAGCCCCTCTGCCCAGCCTGATCCATGGCTGTCTGCCATAGGAGCTTAACGTCCTGGTGTCCTGAAGAGTTGCAATTACTTTCTTAATGGCCATTACTTAAAAATCCAAGGAACAATTTCCATTTGGAATGTAATATCCTGCTCTCCTCTATTTTGAAAACCTGCCCATATATTTTATTGCGATCATAGGACCATGAGTGGAGGCAGGACGGGGCGTTGTCCCCAACATGCCAAACACCCAGAGAGGAGCCCACAGTCCCCTGAGGAAATGCAGGGGCGGCAGCGAGGGCATTCTCCCTCCTCTTTCCTTCTTAAATGCTAGTCCAAATAAAGCCCTGTTTCTCAGAACAAGTTTTCACTAGTTGATGTGAAATTAAAAAAAAAAAAAAAAAGCACATGGCTAATGTGTTATAATCATCGCTACATTTAATTAGTTTTGCTGGGAATTTCTCCTACCTTTTTACTTTCTGTGTGACCGTTTCTTATAAACTGCACAAAGCTAGATTGTCCTTTTTCTAGCAATCCAACCTGAGACACTCTCACACATCCTAAGTGTGTGTTCTTGGAATATGTATTTTTATCTGTTTCTTTATCTGGTGAAATTCTATAAAGCAGCGGTCGCCAACCTCTTGGACCTCACAGACCACCAGTGATCCGAGGACCACTGGTTGGTGACCGCTGCTATAAAGGGTTCCCAGCTAGCCATTGCCTTCCGAGCTCCTAAATACAATAAAATTGAAACACCCACGTATGTTTGGTCTTTGTTTGCTAGTAACACTACACGTGTCTTTCTCAGTTTCCTCCAAATTTAGACTGTTGGCTTTGAGAGTTGACAGAAGTAACAGCCATTGTGAAAGCTTTTGCACTTGCTGTGAAATTCCCACTGAAGAGTTGCAATAAGTTTCTTAATGACCATTATTTTAAAACCCAAGGAACAACATCCATTTAGTTTAATATCCTGGTGTCCTCTATTTTGAAAACCTGCCATGTTTTATTGCAATAATGTTCCAACAATTCTATTTCTGTGAATATAACCTAAGAATATAGTTCTATTATCATTTAAAACCGGAAGTAACCTACATGTCCAAGGACAGGAGACTTTGTGCTAATGTGGTGCGGAATCCGGAAGGACTGGTGGTGCTATGTGATGAAATGCTGAAGGCACCGTGTGTATTTAGTGCGGATGGTGCAGATTGTCTGGCATAGCTGTGAAGTTAGTGAACACATGGTCAGCTATCTGCATGAGCATTTTAATGTTTTGTCTTTTGGACCAAAAGAGGATACATGCACAGGTTGCTAAGAATGGGGGGGCACAGAGGGTATGGAGGGAATATGGCGACTAACCTTACCAACTTGGATTCATTTCCAAGCTCCCTAGAGAGAATGGTCAAAAATGAAATCTCTTTCCTACATGTTTTCATAGGGCCACATACCTCTGCTTTATTGCACTTACCACAACTATAATTTGTGTAATTATGCGATTAATGCCCATCTCCCTTTTTGGTCTACAAGTTCCATTAGGGCAAGGCTTATCTTTGTTTTGCACACTACTTGACAGGAAGTTATGGGAGAGCAGGGAAGGGAGAGAGCAAAGAAAAGGTAAGGTAAAACGGATAAAAAGGGGGAAAGGGATAAAAAGGAGGGAAGGAGAAAGAGGGAGAAGTAAATTTTTATGAGGGACATTGTAAACTGGGAAAGTAATCTCATTGTTTTCACACTGTAAGACTAAAACCAAACAAAGGTTATCAAAATGATAACAAATTTAATGGCTGATATTTACCCCTCTGATTTCATAATTAGATTCGTGCACCAGTGGGGCCCCTCAGTTTGGCCTGCACCCTCTTGCAATCTGGGACCCCTCGAGGAATGTCACATTGCAGGTTTTGGCCCAATTACCACAGGGCAAGCCATCCAATATCCCTCAAGGGATATAGTAGTGCACGAAGTGGCAGGCAGCTGGGGAGGAGCACAAGGTAGTGCCTCGCTGGTTCTGCTCATCCTGGCCCCGCCTGCGGGCACCACCGTTCAGTAGTGGGGAAAGGCTTGTGCCTCCATAGCTGGCACCCATCTGTCAGCTGAGCAGTGTTTCCACTATGGGAGAGCACTGACCACTAGGGGGCAGCTCCTGTGTTGAGCGTCTGCCTCCTGGTGGTCAGTGCATGTCATAGCTTAGGCTTTTACATATATATAGATTACTTTTATAATAAAAACATGTAATAGGAAATAATGTGCCTCATTTAAACAATTGTTATATTTATCAGTGCTAAGGATTTTGTAATCTACTGTTTCTGCTTTTCCCTGGATCTAAGAAAACTCCTTTTCATCCATAGTCGCTCTCTCAGTGGAATGGTCTAGACAGCTGCTTTCTCTTCATTCCACAGGGCCAAGGGCCACAAGGAAAAAAGCCCTCTACTCACTATTTGTTTGCCCCCGTTGACATGAATCTTTATCATACAAGTTAGTTTTTAAATCCATACCAGCCTCTCTATATAACTCACACTGTCCTGTGTGTGTGAATTACTTTTTCAACTAGACCAGTGATTCTCAATGAGGGGAATAAAGAAGAGAAGGGGTTGGAGGAGGGAAAGGATGGCTGACACTCAGAACCATCTCAACCCGTCCTTTCTAAATTACACGCAGCAGCTTACCTGTGCCTCAAACCAGTAGCTGTTACACCCTAAGGGGGAGTGAGGAGGTAAAAGCAAAAAAACTAGTGATTAGGATTATATTTTCACTAAAAGGGGGAATCAGAAGCTTATCAGTTTTAACCCTGGATTTAACACTTACTTTAAATTCCTTATTCTCAAATAAATATAATACCTTCCTTTCAATGTGTAAATGGTAAATGTATGCTAAGTGTTAACCAGAGCTCAGTAAATGCCCTTTAACCTTTTATTTTTCAAGCAGACTTGGAAGGTCCTTGACATTGGGAGGTTTCAATCTCAGCACCAATGACATTTTGAACTAGATAATTTTTTTAAATTTTTATTAGTTGATGGTTAATATTATTTTATATTAATTTCAGATATACAGCATACTGATTAGACAATTAAATAAATTTGCAAAAATGATCCCCTCGATAAGTCAAGTACCCACCTGGCACCATACAATTATTACAATATTATTGTCTGTATTTCCTATGGTGTACTTCACATCCCCATAACTATTTCTTAACTACAGCTTGCACTTCATCCCTTCACCTTTTCCACCTGGGTCCCTCTATCCTTTATCGTCTGGCAACCATTCGTTTTTCCATTGCATCTCTTTTGTTCGTTTTTTTATTTAGTCATTTATACTCTACATCTAAGTAGAATCACATGGTATTTGTCTTTCTCTGACTCATTTCATTTAGCATAAAAGCTTCCAGATCCATTCATATTGTCGCAAATGACTAAGATTTCATTCTTTTTTATGGTGGAATAATTTTCCATTGTTTATATGCACCACATTTTTATGAACTAGATAATTCTTTATTGTGGGCTAAGTTGTGGGTTCCTTCCCCCAATGCCACTCATATATTGAAATCCTAACCCCCAGTCCCTCAGATGTGAATGTATGTGGAGACAGGGTCTTTAAAGTGGTAATTGGGATAAAAACAAGTTTATACAAATGGGCCCTGGTCCAGTATGACTGGTATCCTTATAGGAGGAGATTAGGACACAGACATGAGAACAAAAAAAGAAAGATCATGTGAGGACCCGGTGAGAGCCAAGGCAACCATTAGTTTTTCTGGGAGCTCTCCAAGGGGAGAGCTCCCAGAAACCAACCCTACTGACAACCTGGCCTTAGACTGCTACCCTCCAGACTGTGAGGGGAAAATTCTCGTTTCAGCCACATGGCCTGTGGCACTTTGTTAGGGCAGCCCAGCAAACACTACGAGGGGGTGGGCCTGTGTGTTGTAGGATATTTAGTAGCTTTCCTGGCCTCTACCCCAACCCCAGTCGTGACAGCCAAATACCTCCACACATTGCCCAATGTCCCCTGGGAGCAAATTCGGCCTCCCTTCCCCACTGAGAACAGCTTCAGACGGCGCTGTCACCTCTGCACTGCCATGCTCAGCATGGTGCCTGCTACCTCACTGCGTAGATAGTTAAATATTACCTGAGTGAATTCACTTGCCTGCTTCCGTGTCTTGGCTCTCACTGCTCCCTTGCAAACTCATTTTGCTGCAAACAGTGTAGCAATTATTTCCAGGTTAATTTATAGCAGACTGTGTATTTTTTAATGATACAAGCACTTTTCCTTTTAGCATGATTTCTGGCAACTCAGAAATAAATATCATATCGACGTTAAGCCCTACGCTGTCTGACATGGCCCCCACACTGCCCCTCGGATCCTTCGACGCATTCAGTGGGTGCTGCTGCCTTTAGTTTCCCTAGCGCACACTCATGACTTTAGATCAGGAGTGGGGAACTTTGCTTCTGCCAAGGCCCATTTGGATATTTATAACATCATTCTTGGGCCATACACAATTATCAACTTAAAAATTAGCCTAATATTTGGGCAAACATTTAATTTATTCACCCCTAATGCCTTGGCAGGGTCAGACATTCCCCACCTCCATTTTAGATTAAATGATTATGACAAATTATTATGCAATCACTTGTAGCTCAGAGAACTCATAAAGAAAACAAATGGCCATTTAAGTGTTTGAACGCTTAACTCTAAGTTATAATGAGACTCCACACGTTACCCTGAAACCCGAGAGCATACCAAAATGCCAAAGTCCACGGAGACACTGTCTGGAAAGCGGAAGTCACAAGCATCCTGGAACATTCATATATTTGTAGTCTTAACACTGCCACATTCGCTAGCTTGTCACTGGAAAGCTGATGTCTCCGGGCTGGGCGGTGGCGGAGGGTGAGACTGACGGAGACGCCAGGGAGGCCTGAGGGGCTCTGGAAGCGAAGGGGACTGGTGCTCATCTCATACAGAGATCATTTCTGACAACCCCTTCCGTGATTTGTAGCTTATACTCAAGATATTGTTTCAAACACATGATTTTAAATTGATATAGAGTCTAGTCATTTACAAAATCCATTTATTGCAGCATTCTTTTTAATGGCTAGGATTCAAAGTGTTAAAAATTCCATTTACCCAAGTGAAAAGAAAGACTAGCAATAACCATTTGTCAATGCCATTTCTGAAGACTGCCAAATATTTTTAATTTATTGTTTATGACTAACATCTGAATAACGTGTAAGACATGGGTCTAACAACTGACTACCTTAAACTCAGGCAACAAACATCACTAACTGCTATAATGGTCATGATGGCATTCAGACTAACATGCACATGTGTGTACGTGTACACACACACTCACACACACACGCACACACATGCACACCGAGAATGCTGACACCAAGGATGTGAGTTATGACATCCTGCCTTTCTAGAAATAGAAGCCTTAACTCCTCGACTGCTCCTGTAGTAAAAGGTTGAAGAACCCTTTCTAAAGTGGGTTTCTCCATGGAAGAAAAGGAGAATAGGTTAAGGACATTCTGAAATTTAGAAACAAAGCCAAACAAAAAAACCTTTGCAAAAAAAAAAAAAAAAAAAAAAGCCTATGTACTATGCAAAACTGGTGAACCTGTGAAGTCAGTATTTGAGAGAAATATATCCCAGCAAAAGGTAACTGACCAAGGGAGGATGTTCTGTAACTCCTCCCTCGCCCTCACTGAAAAAGACAGAAAGGAATGAAAAGTTAAAAATATTTAAAAATTCACACCCTTATGTGGGCATTATGAATATGAAATCTATATGGCAGCAGAAAGTACCACATTCGGATCACTACCCTGGGAAAGTCACCAAAGCCACGCTAGTTCCTATTCCGCTTGTTTCTCGGCTCCATCTCTGCACTTTCTGGTCTTGTCCGACGATTCTGTGTTGGACTTGTTTCTGTGTCTTGAAGATCATTTCTGAAAACAGTAAAATGGAATTGGCATCTTAGAAAACAAATGACCGTTAATATTTATAGCAGTTTCTAGTTTACAAGTGCTTTAGACATCTTTTCATTTAAACCCCCACTGACCAGTCTGTTAAAATAATAATTATAAATATACTATAACTAGAGGCCCGGTGCGTGGAATTTGTGCACGGGGGGGGGGGGGGGGGGAGGTGTGAGGAGGGAGAGAAAGAGGAGGAGGGGGTATCCCTCAGCCCAGCCTCCACTCTCTCCAATATGGGACCCCTTGAGGGATGTCCCACTGCCTATTTAGGGCAGTCGGACATCCCTCTCACAATCCAGGACTGCTGGCTCCCAACTGCTCACCTGCCTGCCTTCCTGATTGTTCCTAACCACTTCCGCCTGCCAGCCTGATCACCCCCTAACCACTGCCCTGACAGCCTGATTGATGTCTAACTGCCCCCCTGCCAGCTTGTTTGCCCCCAACTTCCCTCGTCTGGCGGCCTGGTCACCCCTAACTGCCCTCTCCTGCAGGCTTGATTGCCCCTAACTGCCCTCCCTTACAGGCCTGGTCCCTCCCAACTGCTTTCCCCTGCAGGCCATCTTGTGGTGGCCATCTTGTGTCCACATGGGGGCAGGATCTTTGACCACATGGGGGTAGCCATCTTGTGTGTCGGAGTGATGGTCAATCGGCATATTACACTTTTATTAGATAGGATAGAGGCCTGGTGCTTTGGTGGGAGCCAGCTGGTTTCCCTGAAGGGTGTCCCGGATCAAGGTGGGGGAACTGAAAATGGAAACTGCGGTGGGTGGGATAAGAGAGTGGGTTCCCATATACAGATAGGGACTTGTATGGTTTGCCAGGACCAAAGGAGGGAGCACCCAGGATTTCCTATCAGCTTGTCTGCAGCAGAGAAAGAGGAAGGGTTAAGACCTAAAAGCTGCCAGCAAACAACAAAATAATGGAACCAGACTCCTTATCACAGGGAGTAAACTGATGAAGAACTCAGTCCAGAGAATTACTATTGTGCCAGCTCACAGCTGTAGACCAGTGGGAGAAGCACTAGACTTGGGCTTACGGGACAATTCCCCATCCTTCTGGGCTCAGATTTCTCACAAAACACAGTGAGTAAAGTTTCTTCTCTTCCGTGCAATCAGAGGGATTAAATAATAAAATGAAAATGAAAGTACCTAATATAACAAGCACCATTGTTATATTAGTTTATAACAATGTAGCACATATTATCAATTTGAGAGGTATTAATTAAATGATATTTATCTTCTCTAATACTCTGAAGTAATTCTTGCTAATTTTATTAATATTTACTTCCTAGAAAATAATGGAACAATGGAAAGAAAAACGTATCAGCCAACATGCCTACTTCCTTGGGATAAACCAATTTCTGTCTCTGGAAAAAGGTCTATTAAAAAGGGTGGGTCTCTGGTTTTGTCACCTGATGATGGAAAACAGCTTGGTTTCTTTCTACTTAAATTAAATAGAAGGGCGACTCGATATGTGCTATGACAGAACTGGTATCCAAAAGTTCTTCATATATAAGAGGCATGAGCTAAATCTTAGAAGAGGAAAAGTAGGAAGGATAGCCGAAACCGGTTTGGCTCAGTGGATAGAGCGTCGGCTTGCAGACTGAAAGGTCTCAGGTTTGATTCCGGTCAAGGGCATGTACCTTGGTTGCAGGCACATCCCCAGGAGGGGGTATGCAAGAGGCAACTGATCGATGATTCTCTCTCATCAATGTTTCTAACTCTCTATCCCTCTCTCTTCCTCTCTGTAAAAAAATCAATAAAATATATTTTTTTAAAAACAAAAGTAGGAAGGATACTAAGTGTGTCCAGAGATGATTTCCCAGATTCAGGACAGGAAGCCATTAATGGCAGTAGAGGGACACCAGGTTCAAAAGGAATGGACAGTGAAAGGCGGTCAATAAGCAAACAGATTAAACTTAAGATTCTGTGAAGTCAAATAAGCAAGACAAAACAATCAGTGGTGACTGGTGGAGTTCTGCGCTGTAACCTTTACTGCACACAGTTCTTGGCACAACACTGAAAGGGAACATGAACAGACAGACTGGAGCTGTATACATGCCGGAGACGTGCAGAGGCAGGGAGCTTCCCAGGTTCTTTTGTCTCAAGGAATCATCCTTCTTTCCAGTATAGGCCAGGCCTCCCCTCTGATGAATAAGATCATTGTCTGGAGGCAGGTCCACAGGCCCGCTCTGCGTTCAGCTTGCCTGGCTCTGCACCACAGACAGGGAGGCCAGGCCCCTCAGCAGTAATTTTTTTGATGGGCTTTGGCTCCTTGCTGCTCCTGTGTGGTTTCCCTTTCCATAGTTTTCCTCGTCTAACTTGGAAGGATTTCTTTTTTTCATCTTTTTTGCTTTTTGGTATATACTGAGATTTATGTATGCTTATAATTACTTTGTCTTCCTGATGGATTGATCATTTTATCATTATAAAATATCTCTTTGTCTTTAGTTACATTTTTGTCTTAACGTCTATTTTGTCAATTATTAACATAGCCATGGCAGCTTTCTTTTGGTTATTGTTGCATGGCATATCTTCTTCTATACTTTTACTTTCCATTTATTTATCTTTGAATCTA
This sequence comes from Vespertilio murinus, assembly GCA_963924515.1. Lineage (NCBI taxonomy): Eukaryota > Metazoa > Chordata > Mammalia > Chiroptera > Vespertilionidae > Vespertilio > Vespertilio murinus. The sequence continues at coordinate 35,061,137 of OZ004715.1, read as the reverse complement.
AAGTGCATCTCATGTAGAAAGTATATAGTTAAATTATGTTGTTGTTTTTTAAATCCACTCTGCCAATCTCTGCCTTAAAATAAATATATATATATATATATATATATATATATATATATATATATATAAAGTGTGTGTGTGTGTGTGTGTGTGTGTGTGTGTGTATATATATATACTTTGATTTTTTACAGAGGGATAGAGAGTTAGAAACAGCCATGAGAGAGAAACATTGATCAGCTACCTCCTGCACACCCCCTACTGGGGATGTGCCCACAACCAAGGTACATGCCCCTGACCAGAATTAAACCTGGGACCCTTGAGTCCACAGGCTGACGCTCTATTCACTGAGTCAAACAGGCTAGGGCCAATCTCTGCCTTTTAATAGAGCATTTAATCCACTTATGCTTAGTGTATTTATTGAGAAGGCAGGATTTATGAATATCATTTGCTATTTGTTTTCTATAGTGCTTATGCCAATTTTTTGGTTCCTCTATTCTCTGCCTTCTTTGGTGTTAAACATTTTCTAGTGTACCACTTTAATCCCATTGCATTTCTTTTATTCAATTTTAAATTTCTTAGTGGTTGCTCTGGTAAATATAATTAACATTAATTTATAACAAAATATGCCTAGAAGGATAACATAGATACTCATCAAACTGCTACATTTTGTTGAAAAGTAAAGCTGTGGAGGCTTTTCCTGATCCTGCCTCTAAAGCTACATATGGAGCTCTGGCCAGGTATCTCAGTCATTTAGAGCATCGTCCCAAGGTTGCACAATTCTAAGTCAGAGCACATACAAGAAGCAACCAATGAATGCATAAATAAATGGAACAACAAATCAATGTTTCTCTCTCCCCTCCTCTAAAGAAAAAATCCAAAAAAAAAACCAAACAAATAAAGCTACATAATAGCATAAGCTTATTTACATTATTGTGCACTCAGCTGAAATCAAGAGTCCTGGGTTCTGGTCCTGGCAGTGCCACTAACTAGCTGTGGACCTCGACCTGGTCAATTTACCTCTCTGGAACCCAGCTTCCTTCTCCATGTAACGAGGGGACTGGATTAGAGGAGCGCTTACATTTTTCCAGCTTTAACATTTATTAACAAATGATAGGATTTGTTTGCGAAGTGTTTTCTTATCAATAATGACTTTAAGAGGTCATCATTGTTAAAAATGGACTTGGGCTTGGGAATTCTGGGCTACATCTTGCCATAGCCATTGGTGTCAGGATGATTCCCAATAAAAGAGAACATGATTACTGAAAGAGTAGCTTCCTCTCTCAGAATGCAAAGTTAAATAATGCTAATGCAACCAAAATCTCAAACTTTCATGCAACACTAGTTTGAACCATCAAATATCTCATTAGTCTAATAAACCTACTCATGTTGTGTTCCTTGGATATACCACATCTTTCCATTTTCTAGTGACTCAGCTATGAAACTACAAAATGTCAATAGCACAGCAAACCCCTCCTTTGGAAAGATTGTATAGCTTAAAGGCTGAAAGTGTTGACTTTGATACACATTAAGCTCCTCTCATCTCCATCACTCACCACTTACTGCTAAGTGACACTGGGCTGGAGACTTAGCTCTTTCAGCTTCAGCTACATTATAAAAAGGAATAAACACACATCACAGTATTGTTATGCTATTTAAATGACAGCACACATGTAAAGTATTTACAGTGGGTTAGAGCTGTGTTGACACTGGGGACAGTGTTGAACCTGGTAGGGGAAATGGACAAATAGCCATAAGGACATGATCCAGAAGGTAAGGCTAGAGAAGACTTCCATGAGAAGCAGGTCCGAGTTTAGGCCTGAAGGGTTAAGAGTAAATGAGAAGAAAGATGAGAAGAACATTCTGGGTAGAGACAAGCATGGTCAAAGGTCCTACGGTCAGTGGGCATGTGACATGAAGAGACGCCTGTATCAGAGAAGCAAAGAGAACGCACAGGTGTGTGATAAGACACAGACTGGAGAGGACCAGATCATGCAGGACCTTCCAGGCATAATAAAGAGTCCCTTCTCAATCCTAAAAGGAATAAGAAGCTACTGCTATTTTTCAAGTGGAGAGATGAGTAACAGTGCTCAGATTTTCATTTTACAAAGGTCGCTCTAGCTGCAATATGGAGATTAGATTGTAAAGAAGTCAGAAAATAAAGACAAATTAAGACACAATTTATTGCCCAATCAAGCTACAATGGTAGCATGAACTAGGGTGATGAGAAGGGTAGAAATAAATTAATGGACCCCAGAGATATTTAAGAAGTAAATCTGTAAGAGTGATCACAGAGGCACCATAGAACAAGACGTCAAGAATAACAGATTTTGTTGGGGCGAGGGGAGGGCATAAGAAATTGGCTGTAAAGGAACACCAGAAGAGGATCATGTTTTTATTTTGCTTTAAAAACTAATTTGGAGGGTGTAGGAGAGTAGATAAGGTCAAGTGTTCAGCTTTGCACATGCTGATTTTAGAGAGTCTTAAAAATATCTAAGAAGAGACATCAAGTAGGTAGTTGATATATGTATCTGGGGCTCAGGAGAGGTACTGGCAGGGGAGATAAATTTATTAGATCAATTTAATCTTGATCAACATCAACAACTAATGATCTAGCTGAGCAAAAGGAAAACAGTTTATTGTGTCTCATAAGCCAAAGAAGAGAGGCTATTAAGAAAGGTGAAGAAGCCCTAGTTGGTTTGGCTCTGTGGACAGAGAATCGGTCCCAGGTACGATTCCGGTCAAGAGCACATGCCCAGGTTGTGGGCCCGATCCCCAGTGGGGGGTGTGCAAGAGGCAGCCGATCAATGAATCTCTCTCACCACTGATGTTTCTATCTCTCTCTCCCTCTCCCTTCTTCTCTGAAATCAATAAAAATATATTTTTTAAAAAGAGAAAGGTGAAGAAGTCAATAGTATCAAACACTGCTAATAAATCAAGAGAGAGAGAGGTCTGAAAAATGAGCTCTGGATTTAGCAACAGGGCAGTCTTCAATGGCCTGAGGGAAAGCTATGTCAGAATGATGGGACTGGCTGAATATGCTGAAGAGCAAGTAAGTGGGAAATAAGGAAACGGAGACTGCAAGGAGAGATAATCTATTAGGAAAGGAAGGAGAGATACAACAGCAGCTGGAGGATGAGAGTGATGAGACGAGAGGCTGAGTAAGGTGATTTTGTCTGCTGGCTGTGTGGTTGGCTGGTTTTAGGATGGGGACGATTTGAGCACGCAGGAAACCCAGCAAAAAATTACAGCTGAGAAGAAAAAGTTGCCTTTGAGAGAAGGGACACAGCGAAGTTCCTGACAAGAGGGTAGTATGAGGGAGGAATTAGCCTCCAACAGGCGTTAGCACATCCCTTTATTATAAAAAGAGGATTAAATCTGTACAAATGCAGGCAGATTTATATGTTTGGAAAGATGAAGATCCCACTATAATGGCTTCGGTTTTCTCTATAAAAAACCAGGTCTTCAGCTGGGGGAAGTCGGGGGTGGGGTAGGGGTGGGGGTGGAGCCGCTGAAAAAAGCTGAGTTTTCAAATAATCCTTGTGAAGAACAGGACAAAGAAGTGATCGCAGGCCCAATAGAGCTGCTGCTAGGCAATTCTAATGGCCTATGGGAGGTATGTGATCATGAAATTATTGTATCTTTTCCCTGTTGTACTACAGGTCACTCCTGTAGGTGGAGATTAATGAAAATGTATTGTTTTTTGGCCCTGTTTCTTTCCTGATTACCTACCAGTGGGAACTAGAATAGTCCCCCACCCCCACTGCCACCCCCAAAGTCTCATTTCCCAGACTGATTCATAAGTGGTATAGGAGAAGTAAAAGTGCATTTATTCTACACTAACCACATCTTATGGCTAGGAACATCTAGAAAAGGATTAGAAATTTCTAAAGACTCGAGCCAGTGCTTAAGGCCAAACTATAATCACCTATTGGAACAATTTATCGTTAGAAAAACAACTCCTGACAAATATTCAGAATTATTACACTGGGATTCCATTTATAAGCAGAAATATATAGAAACAAGTAATAAACTAGAAATCTTTACCTGGAGGTGTATGAATTATTACTTTCTTAAATCAGAGAGCACAAACATTCTTTTGTTTGAAAATCAACTGTGCAGAATTATAATTTCTCAGGTCAAAACGGACACTTAATAATTACGAGAACTCACTTATGTGATGCTTCCCAGGCTTCCTCCTCTTCGAGAATATCTCTAATGATGTCCGAACTGGAACTAAAAGGATGTGTGTCAGTATTGCCAGACAATAAAAAGACAGTATGGTTCTATTTATATAAAATCCTAAAAAAAAAAAGACAAACTAATCTATAGTGACAGAACAGAAAGCAAACCAGCAGACCTGTGGTTACCTGTAAGGGGCACAGGGTGGGCAGGAGGGATTACATGGTGGCAAAGGAAACTTTGGGAGTGAGGGAAAGGTTCACCATCCTGATTGTGAGGATGGTTTCATAACTGTATACATATATACATGTCAAAATTCACCCAATTATGTGCTTTAAATATTGAAGTTAGTTTTTAAAGAAACCTTTATAAGTCAGCAATAATAATGAAAAACATACAAAAGCTTAAATAAATCTCTCAACATAAAACCTGGATTCAAAGGGAATATAGTCAAAGCCCTTTTCAATTTCCTATGGGAACCCAAGATCAAATCATGATGGTTTTTGATTGAAGAGGGATAGAACCCAAAACCTAGGTAGGATCTATGACCGGAAATTGACCTGAAACCTTTTTGGTGTGTGGGATGATGCTTCAATCAACTAAGCTACCCAGCCAGGGCTCAAACTGTGTCTTAGAAACTATACTCTAGTCACGAGATTCACAAGAAATACTAAGTTCTGACGTGGCTTTTACTCCCTCTGTAAACAAAGTAAAGTAAAATTAAATTAATTGTGCTAATAATGGGATTTGTCTTAATGTAACCTGGCTTAAAATACTATATATTTCTGGCCTATCAGTACAGGGTAAAGAAAATTATAGAAGGCATGTATTATTTCTTTGTAAAAACATGTTTTTACTGATTTTAGAAAGGGAGGGAGAGAGAAACGATTGGCTGCCTCTTGCACGCCCCCTACTGCGGACTGAGCCCACAACTCAGGCATGTTCCCTGGACAGGAATCGAACCAGTGACCTTTGGAGCATGGGATGACGCCCAACCGAGCCATACCAACCAGGGCTCATGTATTTATTTTGTTATAAGAAAAAACTGTTTAACGCTTTAGCATCTTGTTCTTACCCCAATAAATCCCTACCAAATAAATATTTTTTTAACAAAAGGACATGTACAGCAATAAATCTAAAAAGCATTTCTTTAGATACCCAAAGACATAGAATATCAGAGGCACTGTATGGGACAACTCAGAAGTAGCAGTCACCACCACAGGATGGAAAAGGCCAGAGTAAGAGGTTCATTCTCAGGTAAGAAACAACAGATTTGGAAATGCTAGTGTCAATCCTATTTCTAATGACACTCTAGTAGACAAAAGAGTTTAAAAATTATAGATTTAAGGTTCAATGAACCATTCTCAACCGCTTCTGACAATCACTTTGAAGCAAATACAATGATTTCTGTAGCAAATGTTTTACTCACGGGATTTCCGCCAAACCCCCCAAACTCCCAAGGAGCTCTCTGCAGGCCCCTGACTGTGGTCCCTGTGCGATGTAATGGCCTATGTGGGGATTCCCATCGCACCTCAGGTCTGGTGACCTCTGACAGAGCTAGGCCCATAGTTCTCCGGCTTTTCAGAAAAAGGATTCCCATAGGTAGCAGCTTTTAGCATGGGTGGCTTGACCAAATAGGTAACAATAATGAAGCATTATATATTCAGTAATACTTTTTGTTTATATTTTATTCATTACATATGCCCCTGCACACCTTTTTAAAACAGTGTGCATGCGTCTGTGAGCTCTTTACTGTGGCTGTAAGTGATACTTGCTGGGCGTGTGCTTCTGCAGACCCAGCGCAGCCATTCCTTCAGGCCCCAGGGTCCGGCCTGTCAGAGTACCTAAGCCTCCCCCACCTTCTCACACTGGGGAGGGCCCACTGCTCAAATGCAAGTGCCCCGAAAATAATAACACATCAATTTATCACCCGTCATTTTCACCTTCGTTTAAACTGGCTCATAACAAGATTTTCCATTAAACAGTTAGCTAAATGGAGTTTTGATTAGCAGGAGGCTTTAAGGAGATCAAAGGCAGAGTTTACCAACTTTATTATTTTCCTGAGAGACAGACCCAGACAGCCTCTCACTAGGAAGGGCTTAGATCCACTGCCACCCCATTCCCACTGAGGCCGTCTAACGCCTTCTGATCCCAAGCTTTGTTATTCCTTACCGTGGTGATAATTACTCCAACTTAGTTCTTTTAATGTAACCATTTCATTCCCTCTCTCTACTCAAAGTTATATGGATGCCCTCATCCATTCTTTATCTAGACAGAGCAGTGATTTTCAGCCTGTGTCCCACCGAAAGTGTTAAATTATGCAATACCTGACTATTTAGTCAGGAACACTGACCTCTTTTCCCTTAGATTGCCAAACAAAAAAATGACAATAGCCAACATAATAGCTGTCCAATGTGAATGAATCAAAATTATACATACTTTTTTTTGTCAGATTGGCAAAAGATGTATTTTTTGGTGTGCTGCAGCTTTATTAATTAGTTTATGTGTGCCATGAGATGAAAAAGGTTGAAATCAATTATTTTTCATTATTTCTCCCACACATCTTACCTTTTTAGACATTTTTCCTAATTACCACTCCATGAAATTTTAATGCCACAAATACAATGTATATCTACTTATGCATTGTGTATATACTGTGCTTTATACATAAAAAGAGTAAGATATTTGAGCCATTCCAGCTTCTACCCCAGGGGACAAAACTGCCCCTGCTGAGAACCCATGACATGGGAGAACTGTGGCTCTGGGGCCTGGTAGGTGTCACACAGCTGGAGAAATAGTCAAGTCAGCTTCTGGCTGATACCCCCTCACGCACGCATGCAATTTTTTATTTTTTTTTAAACAGGAAGGTTACAAAGCATCCCTACTATTCTAGCTAAGTAAGCAGAATGGCCCAGCCTGTCAACTAACTTAGTAATCTGGGACCAATTTGCCTAGCAGCTTTCCAATCTCCAGGACAAATCACTGGATTGTTAAAGGAAAATATTTGCGGTACATTAGTGACATAATCTAAGAGGTTTTTGCTATGCCACCTCAGGGAAAACAGATGGCACAGGAGGCTGACCAAAAGCACATCTCACAAGTTGCCCGTAACCTCTCCTTCCCGAGATTCAATGCCATGGAGCCCCAGACTGCACAGCCCCAGGACTGCCTCGACTCTCATTTCCATCCCTTCTCCTCCAGCTCGCCACTAACCTGCCTCACAACCAAACCAACAAAGTGAATGATAAAAGATTGGGAAATTTCAAGTCTACTAAAAATGAAGTTTCAGGATTATCCCCTGCATCTTCTGCTCCAATTCTAGTCACCGCTGAGAAATGAGGCATAGATACTAATACAATTGAAATACCAAACAGAACTGTTGCATCCTTCTTAAAGCTGTGTACTTATATTCTTTTTACTCAAAAGCTACATTCCTGAAATTAAACATAGAGTTTCACAAACAGGATTTTACAGAGATTTAGACTACCGGGCATAACAGTCGGTGGCACTAAAATTATCACTCTCAGATCTCTTCCCTGTAAACAAAAGTAATTAATATTTTTGAAGCCTTAGTCATTTTAATATACATTAGAGATAGAACAATTCCTTTAATATACTTATAAGACATCTAAAAAGTCCTCCACAGGAGAAAACACTCACTCTGGTCAACCTAGCTCAGAGCATCACAAGCCCACACAGCTGTAGCTTTGAATTCTTGGACAAGGAATGTTTTCAGAGTAGACTGAGCTTCTCTCTTTTGATTTGGAACATTCTGCAGACCAGGATTTAAGAAGCTGGATGGACATGAGGTCTGGTACCTATGGAAGGGTGTTTATATCATGCTCCCAGCTACAGTGGATATAATTATACAGATTAAATACATGTGAGAAAGACTCATCGGCAAAAAAATGTATATATATGAATTCTGAAGTCTATAAAATTCCCAATCTCTGTTCAGGAAGAGTCTCCTAATTCCACCACACTTAATATCATGCCACTTAGACCTTATTTGTAACTCAAGGTTTCAGAAGCATAAGCTACACTGGTTTTGTTGGTTGTTCATTGGTTGGTCTTTGGCCTCGTTGGTCTTCCTAAAATGTTTTACTTTTGTCATTCTGACCAAAAGTGTAGCACATCTTATCAGGCAAAGGAAGGAAAACACTTTTGTGGCATCTCATTTCATTCCACTAGTCAAAATTTTACCAACAAAGAGGAAAAGTTATATGCCAAATTCCTCTGGCAAAGGTATGGCTGGTAATACTATCCAGAGGGTGAAAGCCAAACTCTACTGTCGAAGTTGAGGTTTCAGCACTATTTCTGTCATTTACTGAATAACCCTGGACAAGTTATTTTATCTATAAAGTTTCAACAGCCCATGTGGTTCACAGGGACACTTTTAGGATTAGTCAATAGAACACATAGAATGTTTACACAAAAGCTCAGCACATAATAAGTGTTCAATAAATGTTCAATAAATGTCAGCTCCATTTTCAGAAAACCCACTTGGGTCTGAATTACCTGATTAACTGCCTCAGCACTAAGCGTCAATCTGGCCTAGGAAACCTGGTCACCACTGAGCTCTATTTTAATCTTTGATTTCCACTGTTTCTATGGCGCCAGGCTGCAAATTCATCAGAACTTGTTATTTATCCAGCATGGCAGGTACACAGGGTACTGTGGGGTAGGAAAAATGCAAGCATCTGCTATAAAAATCCTGTGGATTAAAGATTACTTACAAGTGAAAATTTTCTGTTATCTAGTAGTTACTCTCCCCCCACCCACCACCACCACACACACTATTCTTGTAATTGTGGCATTAATTTGAACAGGGTTGAGAATACTCAACTTAAAAAAAGTTCCTTTGGGACAGCTTCCTGGAGACTTGGTGGGGTTCACATAACGTCCACCAGACAACAGTACTTAAATGCTGCTAGCTATCACGAATCCTTCCTCCCCCCCCCCCCCCCCCGTTTTTTTGGGGGGGTTTTTTGTTTGTTTTTTAGTAATCTGTTCTTCAGGATAAGCAAAAGCTTGTATGCCAAAATTTTACTAGTAGGCTGACAACAACATACTAGGATAGTAAACATCCTAGGTTAAAAAAAAAAATCACTCAAAGACAACAATGCCAGAAATGACCATTGTGTGAGCGATTCCTTCCACACACTGTGATAAGCAGCTTATGTGCTACCTTTACTTCTTATGAGGACCCGAGGTTCTAGCCCCACTTGACAGATCAACAAAGGCTTGGAGAAATTTAAGTAAAAAACAAACAAATAGGGAAGTGGATGTAAAGCTCATCTTCTTTCTATTACATCATGTTGCTTCAAGTAGTGGAGCAGAAAATGCTATTAATCTGCAGAGTTAAGAGTACCACCCTCTTCTATGAATTCACCAGTGAGGTCAGACAATATCAACAAGGTTCATGAATAAAGCAAGGCTAAGCACTTCCCTGCACTCCACTAGATCTAAGAAAAGATAAATGAAAAAATCTTCAACTACCTATGAGAAAAATATAATACGAGAAAAAACTTACTTATCAAGCAATACATACTAAGTCCTCAAAAAGAGATGAAACAGAAAACCAACTTAGTTTATATTCTATTCATTAACAATATATGATCATCTCATTTGCTTTTGAGACTTCCCCTTATAGAAAAAAAACAAAAACAACACAAAACTATCGTTGTATTTTGTCAATGAGGAAACTGTAGTCCAGGGAGATGAATTCCACAAACAAGCACAAAGCTATGCTGAACTGAACGGGCACAGTGGAGCCAAGATGACTTGAGGTTCTTGGATCTCATGGACACAGACCATTTCATGGATTTGATGTCATAGTATCTTAGCTGAAGATACATCGCCTCAGAACAATGTCCCATTCATCCAAAATACTACTTTAAAAGATATGGAAGAACTATTTCATGTTCCCACATTTTCTCTAAAAAATTTCAACCAACAAAATTTATCACCTGAAACAAGATGAACCATTTAGCTTTCAGAAGTAATTTGAAGTCATAAATGTTCCCAGAAAAAAGGCTATAATAAAATACAAACCAGGAGTGTGTATTAATAGAAAAACAGTTTGTAACAACATTAAATTCATTAAATGTCACTTCTTAACAGTTAAAACCCGAGTATAATTGTCAATCTTTGAAAAGCAATTATAAAGAGTTTTTAAAATTACAAAACCACACTAATAAATGTCTCACTTTTCTGCTTGCATCAGCAAACTTTATTAACCAATTTATAACAATGACATTGGTGAAGATAGTGATTTCCAAAACAGTTTAAATCAGCTCTTTTGTATATAAAGTAGCTTAATATATTTACATGGTATAAAATCAAAATGACATAAAAAGATGTACACTGAGCCTGGCTGGTGTGGCTCAGTGGTTGAGCATCAACCTATGAACCAGGAGGTCACAGCTCCATTCCCAGTCAAGGCACATGCCCGGATTGCAGGCTCCATGGGGAGTGCAGGTGTGGGGGGTGGGAGGTGGGGGGTGTCAGTGTGCAAGAGGCAGTGGATCAATCATTCTTTCTCCCTTCCTTTCTAAAATCAATAAAAATATATTTTAAAAGATGTATACTGAGAACTTTCACTTCTTCAACCATTTCCCCCAGGTCTCCAACAAGTAACAACAAGTGAATTTGCTTATTCTCCTGGTGTTTATGCAAAAGTAAACATATAAGTATATGTCATTCCTCCGCTTTTAGGGGGGTGGGGAAGACTATGCTATTCTGAATTTTGTTTTTTTCACTTATAAACTAGAGGCCCGGTGCATGAAATTAGTTCACTCGAGGTAGGGAGGTAGGAGCAGAGGGCGGTTCCCTCAGCTCGGTGTGCGCCCTTTCATAGTCCAGGAGCCCTCAGGGGATGTCTGACTGACAACTGGCAGTGGGACATCCTCAATGCTGCCATGACGGTGGGAGAGGCTCCCGCCACCACTGCTGCACTCACCAGCCATGAGCCCGCCCAGATTCTGGCTGAGTGGCTGAGTGTTGCTTTCCCTGTGGGAGTGTACTAACCACCAGGGGGCAGCTCCTGCGCTGAGTGTCTGCCCCCTGGTGGTCAGTGCACATCATAGCGACACATCTTTCTGTCGTTTGGTTGATTTGCATATTAGCCTTTTATTATATACCTGGTAGGATGCAAAAAATCTCTCCATGTAAGTACATAGAAATTTTCCTCTTTTAATAATCGCAGAGTATTTCATTGTGTGCATGTACTGTAGTTTAATCAACCAGCCCCTAAAAATGAAAACTTGAGTAGTTTCCATGCTTTTGCTGTTATAAATTCAGTGAACAGCCCTGGATATAAGTCATTTCTGTATGTGTGCAGTGCAGGTGTATCTGTACAATAAAATTCATCGGGATACTGGGTAAAAGACAAAACAATAGTACTTTTGGTTGATCTCATCACATTGCCCTCCTTAGGAATTTATAAGGTAGCACTCTAACCAGCAATAAATGAGAGTGTTTCTACGGCTTATGCTACAGCATGTTTCAAATGTTAAGGTTTTGCCAATCTCAACAGGTGAAAAAAGGATTTAATTTGCATTTCTCTTTCATGACTTTTGCCCATTTTTCTATTGGGTTGGGGGGGATCCTTCCTTCTCAGTCTCTAGGTGCACAAAAAGAATCTATTCTTGAATATTTTTTTTAAAGTTCTATTAGTCAGAAGAAAAAAAAAAGTTCTATTAGCCGAAACCGGTTTGGCTCAGTGGATAGAGTGTCAGCCTGCAGACTGAAGGGTCCCGGGTTCGATTCCGGTCAAGGGCATGTACCTTGGTTGCGGGCACAACCCCAGTAGGGGGTGTGCAAAAGGCAGCTGATTGATGATTCTCTCTCATCGATGTTTCTAACTTTCTCTCCCTCTCTCTTCCTCTCTGTAAAAAATCATTAAAATATAAAATTTTTAAATTTTATTAAACTGCTATAAAGGAAAATTATTAGTATGTTTTTTTCATTGTCAAACATTTGTACTGTTATATCTAAAACTTAAACATTTTTTAAAGCTACATATTGAAATTTTTCTCAGTTGACAAAAAAAAAATTCCAAAGCAAACATCTATTACATTTTAATTTTAATTCTGGTTGCAATCCAAAATCCTATTTCTAATACTCCTGTAATTAATGTAGGAACCCCAGCTAACCCCAATTAACTACCTATTCTGAGCTGAACACCAGCAACACACTGGGGAAAAACATGCTGGGGAAAAAACCCCAAGCATCTATTTACATGACTTCATCTACAGACTAATCTCATTTACAATTCTTGATGGCAAATCTCAAACAGGCAACCCTCACTACCAGATTATCCTTCAAGACTCATCTGGCATGCTGTTTCCCACTCTCAAAAAGACGTTCTCAAATTGTCTCTTCTCCGCTGGGAATCAGGCCTTAACTACATTAAGAAAACAAAGGCAACCAGGCAGGCAACCCCTGCTTTAGACTCCCACCTGCACTCATCCTAACTCCTTCGTCTTCCTTGCCATTACTAGGGATGAATCAAGCCTGCTCTTAGCAAAGGCCAATTCTTCCATTTGATACACCTGATGCCTCCTCAGGACTTCACTCATTCAATTAGTTCCCCATCTAATCACTTTCCCCATCTAATTCCTCCCTTAGTTCCCCGAGTCCCTCCAGATATGGACCTAACCGCCACCATCCTTCACAGCAAAAGTCACTGAGAGTTGTCAGTGGTTGCTGTTTCTCCTTTCCCCCCCAAAACTGGCACTCGTCAGTCTTCTACCCAAAACCCACCCAGGACCTGTTTATTGCTGAAATCTACAGTCGCTTCTCTAGCCTTATCTTATTTGAACTCTTCACCTGTCTTTTCTGTTAACTTCCATGATATGGCAATGTCTTGTTTTCCCTCTTTCTCCAGTAGTTTATTCCTTTGCTCAGTCTGTTCTAAGTGTTGGAGGAAAAGAGGGTAGGGTCCTAGATGCCCTTTCCTCTTCTACACGCCCATGCTACCGGATCTCTGCCAGCACCATGCCTTTAGTGATAGCCCCGGCCCTACTTTCTTCCCTTACCTCCCCTCCACCTTCTTGTTTGACATCGCTACTTGGTTACCTCATAGGCCCAAACAAATCCTTGATTACCTATACAACCTACCCCCAATCCCTGGCCAAACTTTCTAATGACTTTCTCAAATCCCCCATCTTACTAGTAAGCAGTACCACCTTTCACCCAATTGCTAAAGCCAAAGCTTTAGGACTCATTCTTGAAGTTGACCTTTTCCTTGCACACCATAGCCAAATCATCTGCAAATTCTGCCAATCCTACTTCCAAAATATATCCTCAATCCCTCCCCCTCCCCCATGTCTCTCTTTTCTATTATTATCCTGACCCACTCCACTACAACCCTGGAATGGATCATCACAGAAACCTAACTGGCCTCCAGCATCATTTCTTTGTGACACACAAATACGATCATTTTCTGTGTGCCAAGGAAAAGGGTTTGGAAACACTGCATTAAAGAGAAGCACACCTTTTAGGTCAATCACTTTAAATTCTTTCTTTCTTCATTTATTTTTTAAATTTTATTTTATTGTTTAAAGTATTACACATAGTAGTACATATAGCTCCTTCCCCCCCCCCCCCCGCATTGGTCTTCCACCAGTCTCCCCTACCCCCTGCCGCATTCCCTCATCCCCCCGCACTAGTACTGTGTCCTGTGTTTTTTTGTTTGTTTGTTGTTTTTTTAAGAAAGAGAAATAAAAGGACACTAGGTGACTCCAAACACTCGAGTCTTAGTTCTCTGGAAAAATTCAATTTTGAGATATAATTAAACATTTGTGTTTATGATTAATGGACACATTTGAGAAACAAAAGAAGATAATCAAATCTGAGAGTGTAACGTAAGGAAAATTATTTTTAACGAGAGGCCCGGTGCACAAAATTCATGTAAGGGTATCGGCCCTCACAGCCGTGACGGCTTCCTCAGCCTTCGCAGCCCCAGCTTCAGGAGGTCATCTGGAAGGTCATTCAGCTGTTCAGTCTAATTAGCATATTACACTTTTATTATTATAGACTAGAGGCCCAGTGTACAAAATTCATGCACGGGAGAGGGGTGTCCCTCAGCCCAGCCTGTACCCTATCCTAACTTAGAACCCTAGAGGGATGTCTGACTGCCCGTTTAGATTGTGAAAGACATCCCTCTCACAATCCAGGACAGCTGCCTCCCAGTCTGGTTGCCCCTAACTGTCCTCCCCTGAAGGCCTGGTCACCCCTCAACTGCCCTCCCCTGCAGGCCTGGTTTCCCCCACCTGTCCTCCCCTACAGGCCTGGTTGCCCCCAACTGCCCCCCCCTCCAGGCAAGGTTTCCCCCAACTGCCTTTCCCTGCAGGCCTGGTCACTTCCAACTGCCTTCCCTTGCAGGCCTGATCACCCCCAACTGCCCTCCCCTGCCAGCCATCTTGTGGCAGCCATCTTGTGTCTCCATGGGGGCAGCCATCTTTGATCACATGGGGGTGATCACATCTTGTGTTGGAGTGATGACCAATTTCCATATTACTCTTTTATTAGATAGGATAGCTAAATTGTCACAGCTAGAACTAGATACTGAATCAAGTTATCAAATTAAATGGTCAGGAGGACAAAATCATGATGCTTCATTTTGTCTTATTCTGTAGACTGTCAGCAGTACAAATGATTGATACAAATAAAATCCAAATACTAAAAGTAACAAGATCCTATTAACAGGTTACAAACATGCAGCCCCATAATGAGAAACAAATTAAAAGACAAGAAACCTCTCCGTGATGGAAATGCCCTGAACCACTTAAGAAACTTTCATGTGAACATCGTTTTCTTTGATATCAGGGATTGAGAAGCTCATGATGAGCTTGGCATGTCTTCTGCACAGCCAGCCAGCTTCTCTATCATCTATGCGTGCACATCCATGTGCATGCACTGCAAACGTGGTGCTGGCCACAACCACAGAAACCCAGTATCAAGTCAAAATTCAGATCACAAAACTCAGGTCTTACCATCTGCTCAAGAACTTTAAAACCACCTTATATTACTGCATGGTAGGTAGTGGACACTGAGCCTCCCTGTGACTCAGTTTACACAGTAATGAAGTGCTTCACTAAATGGTCTAGGGTATGAAAAGTAATTATCCCTCCCAAACTATATTTACCCCAACTTTTCATGTTCTGATACATATTTTTAATTTTTTTATTTGTATTATTACCTACACAGGTGACAAATGGCTAATAAAATGTAGTTGTCTACAGCAAAAGAAGCATACTTAAGCACACATTAAAGAAATCTTAAAGGGTTCGACAATTGACTTCTACAAAATTACTTAAAAAATAACAAGCTTCTGCCTTTGA
Source organism: Vespertilio murinus (assembly GCA_963924515.1). Lineage (NCBI taxonomy): Eukaryota > Metazoa > Chordata > Mammalia > Chiroptera > Vespertilionidae > Vespertilio > Vespertilio murinus. The sequence continues at coordinate 35,045,610 of OZ004715.1, read as the reverse complement.
GGCCTAGCATGCTTTAATACTTGAGTCTTTCTTAGGTCCAAGAACAGTTTGCACTACGTTATGTGGTAAAATCAATAGAAGTAAGCAAAGTCGGCGATCTAATATGTACCCATGTTCCAGAACGTGACCGTCTGTGCGGGACTAAAGAGACCAGAGACGATGTGCAAACTAACACTGATTGTCCTGCCAGTAAGGCATCCGTAAAATCTACCATCTAAATCCAGGCGCTCTGGAGAGTACCACAGGGAGCTGTGGCTAATGACGCCAAGACAGGAAATGGAAACCAGCCTACCTCAGGGAAACCAGAACATATGGCAATTCCATGTCTAATTGCTATTTTGAATAACTCCAGTGGGGTAGAGGGGTCAATGGGGGGGAAAAGGGGGGGACATCTGTAATACTTTCAACAATAAAGATAAATTTTAACAAATAAAATGAAATGCTGCTAATAAAGAGGAAGCAATGGCACCTGATACAAGCATTCTGATATAGTTCACATTGCAATGGGGAAAGACCTAGGCTGAAATGTATTGCTTTCAACTGTATTCACTGAATGACACATCAGTATCTAGGCCTCCATTTCCTTACCTGTGATATGAAGTTACTATATTTAGTGACTTGAGCTACCTTCCAACTTGAAAATGTTTGAACCCTAACATCCTTTCTCTCTAAAGGTCTCCAAAGAGACCTCAGAACATCTGTTCGTCTGATTTAAAAGCAAAGGAGTACAAAGTGAGAAGGCAGATTTTAACTTCCAAGATAACTATAACAAATTATAAACTTGATCAACTGATTAAAAATACAAAATCCCAATAGCATGATATATCAATTATATGTCATTTCTATTTCATTCTCCTAAACAAAGTCAAAAAAATTCTGATTTTGGCCTTTTTAAAAAACAAAAAACTATAGAAAGCTCTTAACTGGCAGCCCACATTTGGGGGTCTGGGAGTGTTGATACAAAATAATTATTGATTTTATGTCTAACATTTAGAAGGAACAGGTAGTTCCTTCAAGGTCTCATACTTACTCTTCTCGAAGCATTTTGAAAAATAGACTCTTGCCTATTCCATTATTTTTAACTAAAGAATTGAATTCTGAACCAGTCAAGATTATATCTGTTTCATGAATCAAGCCAAATATATGCAGAAGCATATGGAACAAGAATTCCTATGTAGTTTACAAAATGTCTGAAAACTAAAAAGGGAAAACATACTTTCAAAAAAACATACTTTCAAAAAAAAACCTCAACCTTAAGCAAATATTACCATGTCATGCCAATCAAAACTCTAACCATCACACTTTGGATGACCATCAGACATGGCGATGAGCCAAGATGAGACAAGAAGGTATCATTTAGTAAGAGTGGACCCTGGAAGGAACTACTAAATTCTACAAAGCACTTTAGATACACAAGTAATAACCCACTGAAATTTTAAAATTCTTTTCTGACACAGAAAATTGAAGGGCTTAGAGTAATTGTACAGAGGACCTTTTACATCAGAGCAGTTCATGAACTTGGCAAAATAAAAATATTTGCCACCTAGGATTGACTCAGAGAAGAAAAACCAAGAATTATAAAACAATAACAAAAAGCTATTGTAAAGACAATCAGATTACCCAGCATACGGCACAATAAAAAAATAAAATAAAATAAACCCGAAGGTGCCAACAGGAACTGCCTACGAGTAAAATAAAACCTTATTAACAGCAAATATCCTTTGGCAATGAGTTCTGGAGAAAAGATAAAACTATCTGTACTTTCACCTTGTTCTTGGAGGATCATTTTTGCAAGTATAAATTCACTAATAAAAACATGCTAACTGACAAGGATGAGGCACATTGTAAATTGTCTCTTATGATGAAATGCAGAGGCTGGGTCACATCCTCTGAGGTGAAATCATTCTATAAAGTAAAAACATTAGCAAAAAAATCCAAACTGATTTAAAAGAAATAAGACAATAGGGAAGAAAATATAATTCTTCCCTCATGCTACATTTTGGATTAAATTTTAATATAGATGATAAAAGATTTTATAGAATGCATTAAAACAGGGTTTATTAATTAATCTATGTGACTAAATGTAACACCTAATATTAAGTGAAAGGAAAAAAAGAATAGTTAGTAACTAAACTTACTACAACCCAGAAACAGTACCCAATTTACCACTTCAGAAAATAACATGTTGATGACTTTGATTTTCCAACATTCAGTACATTGTTTAAATATTTTCACAGTAATATCCCTCTTTATTTTGATGTTGTAATATATATTTTTTAAATGAAGGTTCTATTTTAAAATAAAATAAAAATACAGAGAAGTGTCAGATACTCCAGAAAGTACCCATATGTCCTGTACCCAGTTTCTTCCATTAACATCCCACCCCAGACTAATGTCTGACACATTAGTCACAACTAGTGAAGCAACAGCAAGACATTATTATCAACAAAATGACACACTTTCTTTGTGCTTCTCCAGTCTCCTTAGAGCCTTCTTGTGTGCCAGGATCCCCCCAGGATACATTATAAGTAGTCGTGGTATTGCCTTAAGCTCCTCCAGACTGTGACAGTTTCTCAGACGCCCCTTGTCTTTGATCACCCTGGCAGTTTTGAGAAGTGCTGGCCAGGTATTTTGTGGAATGACCCTCATTGGAGCTTGATGTTTTTCTCTCAATTTGACTGAAGATACTGAGTTTGGGGGAGGAAGAGCACAGCAGGAAAGTGTCATTCCCATCACAGCTCAGGACAACATGCATCAACATGGCACAACATGCATCAACATGGCACTGCTGCTGATGTTATCTCCTGGCTAAGGTAGAGGCTCTGGTGCTTTTGTTTTCTTTTTCATTCCCTTCCCTTCCATTTCCTTATCCCCCCCCCCCCCCCCCCCATCTCTGTCTCTCTTACTTTTTCTAGCCCTTCCTTGCTTTCGGCCCAGCCAGCCATGGAATCAGCCTTTCTCCAAGAAGCCCTGGCTCCGTGTACCGGAGAAAGCTGTCAGAGGCCACGCTCAGTGCCCAGGTGTGCCCAGGGCAGCTATGGCACGCTTGCTGCTTGGCCCTGTCAGCTGACAGGGTAAGGCACTACAAACTAGCTAACTTATACACACAGATTATCAATATTCCCATGGTAGCCATCTGAATCTCTATTAAGCTGAACATCATATGAAGGTCTCCAAACTAGTGCCACATGGATAGTGTTCATCTTAATTGTCTGTAATCTCCCACTGCAAGGGTGAGAAACCCGATTCTCACCTGCCAGACCGGACACATAACTAACATGACAGACAAAATGATGCTAAACTACAGATGTGTACGGATAGAGAAAAGTCATCTGAAATGAGTCAGTGAGAAACTTCAGCAAATATACATTAGAGAAATATTTAAGGTCCACACATCAGTATAAATCAAATAGTATAGATAGATACTTTTCAAAACACTACTCTCTAATTCTCTAATTCTTAAGCATAAGAGAGCAATTCTGTGTAAAAAACAAACAAACAAAAAAACACATTTAAAAATAATTACCCTTAGGTGCCAAATAGAGGGCTGGCTTTCGTTTTTAAAAAATCCTCACCTGAGGATATGTTTTGGGTTTTTTAAATTAATTTTATAGAGAGAGGAAAGGAGGAAGGGAGGGAGGGAAGGAGGGAGAGAGGAGGAAGGGAGGAAGGAAGGGAGGGAGGCAGGGAGGGAGGGAGGGGGAGAGAGAGAGAGAGAGAGAGAGAGAGAGAGAGAGAGAGAAATACTGATGTGAGAGAGAAACATCAATCCGTTGTCTCCCAAATGCCATGAACCCCAATCAGGGATGAACTCACAACCAAGTTCTGTGCCCTGACCAGGAATCAAACCTGCAACCTCTCGGAGTACAGGAAAACTCTCCAGCCAACCCGCCATCCAGCCAGGGCAGAGCTGGCCTTTTAAAAATTATATCCGAGGGTTAAAAGTCACCCATTAAGAAGGTACTGAAGACTTTCAAAACAAACAAACAAACAGACAAACAAAAAACCAAAACAAACAAAAATCAGCAGGCCTATCTGCCATACCCAACAGGGTAACTCCAGAAGTAGGAGAGGATGTCCAATACACGCAAAGCCCATGAACAGTGCTCTCATCTCTGGGAAGGAGAAACAAAGCAGGATAATAAAAACACAAACTGACAACCAAAGAACTATGGGTAGTTCTATGCTTGTGACTTTCTGCCCGAGGCCAAGATATTTTCATTAAGTGTACCAATAAACTTCAGTTTGATGATGAATTATTTCACACTTTGGTTTGTCGTCACACAACTAAATCATTTCTCATCAACAAGCGCATTTCCTTCCATCAGTTTGAAGCCATTTGCCTCAGGTAATCTGTCCTTTTCTCCTCTGCCCCATCCCCAACATTTGCTCTGCTATCACTTCTTCATCAGCCCTAGACATCCTTATGTCTTCCCTTCCTGGCAGGCACACAGAGGTGCGAGGAACTCTGGAATGCCAGCACACATTCCTGAATTCTCTTGGGCTAGAGATACAGGCAAAAGCCTACAGCAACCCATTTGTATTAATAAGCACATGCAAAGCCAAACCATTTTCCCATCTTCAGCTGGAATCACTGCAATGGCAGATCCTTTGGGTGCCCTGCTCCCACCCCGAGTCCTTACCCCTCAGTGTAGCAGCCTGACTTCCAACTGTCAGTGCCTTTGTCTGCGCTGTCCTCTCACTGCTAGTCGGCTCTGTTGCCAGCACGGGAGGCTAGAAGCAGCAGAGAGCAGCCCCAACCAAATCACTGACTCCTTTGCCCTCTGACTCTTGCATGGGGCGATTCAGGTGTGTGTTAAATCAGCTCCCAGTTCCCAGGAGAATTAAACTCCAGTTGCTCACAGTGCGTCTGGTTTTAAAACATGGCCCCCTTAAATGCAATCTTCCTTTTCCTGTCTCACATCTGCACGCCCTACAGCGATTCCTTCACCTTCCAAATTAACCACGTCCACTCAGTCCTCGTCTCAGGCCTGCTTCTAAGGAAACCAGACCATTTCAAGAACTGTACACTTCTACTCTTTCAAGAATGTTAAGAGCATGGCAGATTGGCCATAGCATCAGTATCGGTCAGAACAAACTTGGGCTCTGAGGTTCAAAACAGAACTTGTATTGACACCTACTATGCAGCTTATTCAACTCCTCTGACCTTTTAATTCCACTTTCTAAAGTGGGATCTGCCTGTGGACTGAATGACAATGTAGCACTCTTAGCACTACTTAGTTGTAGAAAACAACACACTGTGCTGTCTATAATAGCAAGACTTTACCATTTACTGTTTCATCAATATAACTACTAGCCCAGGACACTCTTGTCAGGAAGATAACTGTTAAGACAAAAGCTTCCTGAAAGATCCATAACCTTTTCAAGAGAAAGCATCAAAGGACATACCCACAGGAGTTTTTGAATCTCTCATTTCAAAATCCTCATCTTGCTGTATCCATCAATTCTGAACTACTAGGCTTACACAATCCTAACCAAGGCATGCTCTAAAACACCTGTCTGAAACCAAACTTCAAAATCGCAACACATCTCAACTTTGCCCTCTGGCTCTCAGAGGCTACTCTGATGATAGAGTATTCCGTTCCTTCAGAAATCAACAAATTCAGCGTGGTCTTAGGAGGCTGGTGTACTAATACCTCATACTCACTAGGTGAATGTAACAGGAGGCTGGTGTACCAGTACCTCAATGCTCGCTAGGTGAATGTAACAATGGCACTTTTTCTCTTAAGATTCCCCCATCATTCTTCAATTTTCTCAGAACTTAAGAAAGGCTAAAATTTAACTACTTAAATTTTCCAACACATAGTAAGATTTCTCCACATGTTTTTTGCTTTCTTGCTCTTAAGAATTCTGGACAGAGTGCTTCCAACAAAACTAAAAGTGAAGAAAAGATTGTACCAAAATATACCAAACACATGACCAATTGTTAATTCGCCTTTCTTTTAGTGTTTAATATTCTGTGCCTGCTCCCGTGTTGGACTTCCTACACAGAGTTGCTGCTACTAACTTAGCATCGGAGAAGAGGTGATTGTTTATGCCAGGAATTGTGACGAGTCAAAATGCATTCATTCACCCCTTACCTGGCTCAGGTTCTTTTACGACCAACACTTGGCATCTGCAAGAAGGGTCACGGTTACCAAGCAGTAGAATTATCTGTTCTTTGTGATTTCACTTCATGAGGCCATGTTCTCTAACACACCACAGCAGAGATAACTGTGTTGATTCTAAACTAACTGACTGAAATAAATGAGACCCATATTCACCACACCACGTACACCTCGGGCTCCCACCCTTTTGGTCAGTAAATCATAGGTATAAATCTTTCTTTTAGAAAATCTCCTAGTATAAACAAATTCCTTTGATTATGGACAATGCCTCTCAAATATTTTTTAAAAATTTAATGTCAAATCTACAAAAAATGACTCTTATCATTCCCCCAGATTCTCTCTCTCTCTCTCTCTCTCTCTCTCTCTCTCTCTCTTTCTTTCTCTCTTTCTCTCTCTGAATATTTGTGTGTGGTATAGCACACACATACAGAGAGAGTACCAGAACATACTCACACACACGTTATACTCTTAACCAATTTTAGAGTCGGAAAAGAACTCAACAAACCCAGTAAGTGTAGTGCCCATCTCCCTGCTGTTGCATCTTGAATATTATTAATAAGATGGACCAGATAAATAAACTTATCTCTAATATGCTGATTTGACTAATAGCATTTGGTCCCTTTTCACTTTGAATTCTCTTTCTGATTTCTATGTTAATTACTGCAATCAAGTGTGTACCTTAGAATCACCAAATAATACTGGCACTAACATGGCTATCCTTGGTGACAGAATTCTGCTAGGTTAGCACCAACCAGTATTATAATCTACATCAGGAACTTTTAACTAGGGGATAAAATTATGTCTGAAGTGAATCAGGGACTTTATATTCAGACGCTGCATTTCAAAAATCTACTCATGGGTATCTTTCTTTCTTATAAATCCCTTGATTTTTTTCTAAGAAATGATGAATACTACTTTGCTAACATCAAACTTATGCCCTGCTGCACTGTCTGTGACTTTTTCATACACAGTAACTTTTTTGTTTCATTATTTTGTTGAAGACATTTCAAATTAAAAATTAACATAATGCTAACAATACATGTAACTCAAATGGAATGAGGAGAGCCATGATGCACACACACTGGCAAGTACATCGCAACAACAACCCGCTGAGACAACTACTAGACACATGGACTATAGTTGTGATTATATCTGTCCTTTTGATTATAAGACACACCACACCTCAAATGTAACATGAGATGGAAAAGGTTGAAAATCACTTTTCTAGAGCACTGTCAACAATTTTTAATTATTAAACAAATATCAAAAATTACCTAGGGAGAGCTTTACCACAGCAGTGGGTATAAAGTAGAATATTAGGGAAAATGTAGATATCCAACTGAAATCGAAGAGTTTGGTCAATTACGGTACAGAAACACAATAAAACATTGTATACGTGGGGGGGGGGGTAGTTATAAATGAGATAGAAACATGAATAGTATTTATAATACAAAGAAAAATGCCAGAACATAAAATGGTGTGAACACACACACACACACACACACACACTCTGTCTTCCTTTAAAAACTCATCTTTTATATGCATAACCAATAGATGGGCACAGACAATAGGGATGGTGAAGGGCAGGGGTGGAGTTGGGCTATAAGGGGTCAATGGGAGAAAAAAGGGGACATATGTAACATTTTCAACAATAAAATAAAACACACCCAACCACTAAATGCATAAAGTAGAACAACAAATTCATCTTTTTAAAATAGCTTTTTTTTTTTTTTAATCCTCACCAGAGGATATTTTTCCACTGATTTTTAAAGAAAGTGGAAGAGAAAGGGAAAGACAATGTGAGAAAAATACATCAAATGGTTGCCTCCTGCACACCCCTGACCAAGGCCCGGGCCGGGGAGGAACCTGCAACCAGGTTACGTGCCCTTGGCCGGAATCAAACCCGGGACCCTTTGGTCCTCAGGACAATGCTCTATCCACTAAGCCAAACCGGCTAGGGCTAATGATTTTAAAAATCATTTGGAAAATGACTTCCCTCCAAATCTCTCATTTTTGAAGTTTCCCCACTGATTCTACTTGCTTAATTTGTCCCCTTGGGGACAAATTCTATTTTTGCTTTACTCTGTGCACTGTCCTTCTGGTCATCACTGTTTTCTAGTGTAGTTGTCTTTACCTTCTTCACTCATTGTCTTGACAAAAGTTTCATTTCCTATCATACTCTCTACCCAACTCCAGGAAAAACAAGGTTATAAAGGTCCAGAGCAGCAAACAAAGCCTCCTAGGGTTGCTGCACACACTCTCCCACACACGGGCTCGCTGTCACTGCAAAGCTACCGCGCAGTAAAAGGCGACTGAGGAACTGCATTATGCCTCAAAGTTATTTCTAATTATGCGTGCCTATCTTAGCAAGCACAGGAAACAGACGTTTAAATTAACGACTACGACTTTGTTACCTATTGAATGTATCTGATTCAGACGAAGAAAGAGTGTCTTCTTGAATGTCAGTACAGCTAGAAGAGTCATCGGGTCCATCGGGCTCACACATCCCTGGGGAGTTCAGCTTTGGCTGAGGGAAGTGGTTTATTACTAAGGGCATATCTGGTAATTTCATTTTATTATCTTCCTGATCTAAAATGAAAAAAGAAAACCGTTAAGAGTACCTTAAAATCTACAGCCTCTGCATAATTATTTCCACAAACTTAATATTGTTATTTGTATTTAGTAAAATACAAGTTTATTTAACATTGATTCCAAAAGTGTAGTGACAGTCAGAGAACCAGAATCAACACTACAATGGTGCCATCTAATTATACTGTCCACACCATGTATTACCAAATTAATTAATTTAAAACCAAATTTGAACCAGGAGTGGGGAGAACTTTGTAATCCTAATGCAGCTTCTATTTACAATATTACTAAAGAATTCCAGCATATTTACAAACCAGAAAACATTAATAAACATAGGAAGCATAACAAAAAAGGATTAAAGACTCAAGTTATAAAACAATCACAATATTTGTCACTGACTACTATATAGGGTAGTGAATCTTCCTGGCATGTAACTAAATCTATTACAATGAATCTAACACTCACCATGGAAAAGAAAAACTAATCAGACACATCCAGTATTTTTGTTTGATCCAATACCTTTTGATCAAAAGAAATATTTTGTGAGATTTTTATGCACACCCCTTGTCATAATCTCAATTTCTGAGGTCTCTTATTGCAGATAGAGACACGAGGTTTGCAAAAGTGTCACCAGTAGGTTTACTAGTAACCAAATACCTACAAATGTGAGTGCAGAAAATAATAGTGAAGAATTCTCCCTCACAGCCTGTTTCAGGATTTCATTTGCGGAATGAAATGTTTAGGGCCGGGGCCGGAGGCAGCACTACACTTCAGTGCAAGCCGTGAGCGAAGCCGTGCCTGAGCTCACAGAGCAGAGCTTTCCCACATCACTCCTCCGGGCGAGTTAGGGGAAGCGGCCTTTCACAAAGGACACTAGAAAGAACTGCCATGGTTTTATTAAAAGGAGAAAAATTGTGGAAAAAGAATAAGACAAATTCTTCCCCCCCCCCCCCCCAAAACCCCACAACCTTTCAAAGTCCATACAGGCAGGATTTTTCCAGAAATTAAAATGTAAGTTTTTGTTATACTTAGAGACCATCATATATCACAAGAATGCAGTTTCTAAAACTAAGCTCCTGAAGTTGTTTGACCTTCAGTAAGTCTAATCATTACCCTCTAATGTCCATCTGAGAAAAGGAAGAGAAAGAAGCTAGCCGGACAGCCCCTGGTAAAGAAATACCCAAGATCATGGGAAGAGGAATCAGTAAATCCAGTAAATCCAGGCAATCCTGTCACTCAACTGTCCAGGAGAACCCAGTCACACTGGCAAACCAGGGAACAGATAGAAAACTATCTTTTTTTTTTTTTTTGCACCTGTGTTACAATCTCCTCTTACTTCTTCCCCTGTTTAATAAGCTTCTATCACATAAATTCCCTCTTGGGACAAACATCATACAACAATTTGTGGGCTTTGAAAATCAGTTATCCTTCAAATCTGTCCATAGATGCCAGAAGAGGACTTCAAATTAGAGCCACAAAATATGAGGTTCCAACATCCAACTTCCCTAAAGACACACAACAAAATAAAGGAAGGTTTTACTTGACAGAACACTTTTTACACGTATACTGGCGTGGCAAGTTTATTCTAAAGAGCGAAAATTACACAGTACACGCAGTGTGCAAGTGCAGTATACATATGGATAGGGCAAAGTAGGTTTACTTTGTTTGTATGTTGTTCGTATGGAGAATACATGAAGAAATAATACAAGAATAAATTTTTGCATACTTACTGTAAACCTACTTTTGCCCCACCCTGTATAATACGTGACCCCTGAGTAAAAGCAATCAAGCACATTCAAAGAGATTCAACCAATAAAATTATTCTCCAAATCTGAGATACTAAGCCAGATTTTCTCAGGAGCTCAAGTACTTTCTAAGACTATCTTTTAACAGCCACATGAACAAGTCCAAGTTGTTCACCATATCATGAGGCATATAGTCAGGCAGCAACCTATAAATGACACCAGAATTTAGGACAAATAAACTACTTACAAATAAATCTAACTAAGAAGGTAAAAGAGTTGCATACTGAAAACACAAAACACTGTTGAAAGAAATTAAGAAGAGATACATAAATGAAAGATTTTCCTGCATTTATGAATGAAAGATAATATTGTTAAGATATCAAAACTAACCAAAGCAATCTCTAGATTCAATGCAAACCCTATAGCATTTTTTACAAACAGAAAAGCCCAACCTAAAATTCACATGGAATCTCAAGGGACTCAAAATAACCTTGAAAAGGAATAAGAAAGCTGTGGGACTCATATCAATTTCAAAATTACAAAGCTACTATAATTTAAAAAGTACACCAGCAGCATAATGACAGATATAGATGAACAGAACAGAGATTACAGAAATATATTCTCACATATATGATCAAATGATTTTCAACAAGGAATGTCAAGAGTATTCAATGGGAAAAAGACAGTCTTTTTAACTGTCTTTAAATGGTGCTCAGAAAACAATTATCTATATCTGAAAGAATTAGTTGAACTCTATGAACTCAAAATGGAACAAAACCTAAATGTAAAGGATAAAACTCTTAGGAAAAAACATAAAAGATATCTTCATGACAGATTTGACAACAACTTCATGGATAGAACACACAAAAGTATAGGCAATAAAAATATTTGATAAATTGAATTCTTCAAAATCAAGTACCTAGATGCATCAAAAGATACTATTAAGAAAGCAAAAAGACTACATGCAATGCTTACAAATATTTGCAAATCACATATATAATAAAGCATTAATATCCAGTATAAAGAACTCCTAAAACTCAAGAATGAGTAAAACAAAAACAAAAACACACCAAACAACCCAATTAAAAATGGGCAAAGGGCTTTAACAAACAAAAGGCCAATACCATATTTAGATATTTTAGAGAATGGAAGGGAGGAAGAGTAGAGGGGAGAGAGAGAGAGAGAAACATCAATGTGAGAGCTTGGTTGCTGTCCCCACTCGTCAGGAACAGGGCTAGGGATCGAATCTGCAATTCAGGTAGGTGCCCCTGACCAGGAATCAAACCCCAAGACATGTCGGAGCACAGGTTGACGCTCTAACCGCTGAACAACCAGCCAGGGCAAAGGAAGCTTTTAGAAACTGTATCTCAGGTCATCCTCCCAGTCATTTTTTCCCGGAGGTATAAACCTAGTTTGATATTCAACAACTGCTTTAAGTCTAAAATACCTTTCCCCATTTCAAATATCTATTAAGTATAAAGTAAATTCCTTTGGCTTAATTTTCTTTCTATATTAACATGAATAGTGAAACTCAACATTATTTCTGTTTTTAATTAAAGTATCTTACCCAGGCATACAGGGAATAGCATTTTTGTAGATTCATCATCTTTTTGACATTTCAACAGTTTTCTTGTATCCTTTTTTGACATTTCAACAGTTTTCTTATATCCTTTTTTGGCCTGATCCACCAGAAGCTGAAATTCACTCTGATGTTTTTTACCTGAAATTAAAAAGATTCTCTCAGCAAAGCAAAGACTATAAAAGTTATACCTCTATATCCATCAAGAAGTGTACAAGCTCGCTCAAGAATAGCAAACATGGGAATCACTTGCAATAAATGAAAAAGCTGGCAAGCACAAGAAAGAATACAAGGTGCTGGGAGATGGTGGAAGCCTTCCTATCTACGTCCTCCCCTCCTCAGCTGCAAACATGGAAACATGACAGTCCTAGCTCACTACTGTAGGTTTCTTCCCAAACCCCATACTCCAGAAAGGCTTTTGATAGAACATGAAAGATATTGCTTTGTTTTTTGTTGTTGTTTAGCCTCACTGGAGGATATTTTCCCCTTTGATTTTTAAAGAGTGCATTGGAGGAAGGGAAGGGGGGAGTAGAGAGAAACACTGATTAGTTGCATACCACACTAGCCCTGACGGGGACCGGTGAGCAAACCTGCAACCCAGGTGCATGTCCTTGACCAGGAATTGAATCCACGACCCTGAGGTCTGTGAGCTGAGGCTCTAACCACCAATAAACACCGGCCAGAGCATGCTTACTTAAATATATCCAAAAGGCACCTTCTAATTTCTAAGACATCATTCTAATTTCAAAGAGACAAAAGAATACTAAGGTGAATGTTAATTAAATATAAAACCAGAAGCCTCTAGGAAAGTTGGGTTATAAAAACAAAGAATATCCATTTCAAGTCCCTTTTCTTCCCCTTTACACTTCTTGCCTATTTCCTGTCAGAACGCCTTTAGCAATCTAAGACATTTCCTCCACCAATCTACCTCGTTACACCTCTGAAAATAATTTAAGCCTGACCTCTAGGCCATCATTAGTAATATGAGTTAAGTTACTCAATCAAGAGTAGCCAGTCAATGTTAGAGCGTGACTTAAGGACATCTATTTGTGATCTGAACCGTGGTTCAAATAGCTGAGGTTGCACTTTACTTATCTAGCATCTATCAACACTGAAGCCATGATTCAAAATGTCATATTCTGGAAAAATTCATTTCAGAAATAATCATACTGCAAAAGATTCTTTTAAAACAAAGTTTTGGCCGAAACCGGTTTGGCTCAGTGGTAGAGCGTCGGACTGCGGACTGAAAGGTCCCGGGTTCGATTCCGGTCAGAGGCATGTACATTGGTTGCGGGCACATCCCCAGTAGGAGGTGTGCAAGAGGCAGCTGGTAGATGTTTCTCTCTCATCGACATTTCCAGCTCTCTATCTCTCTCCCTTCCTCTCTGTAAAATATCAATAAAATATATTTTTTTAAAAAGTTTTGGAACTGCTGCATACAGTAACCTTTAATTTCCCTCAAGCAAATATTAAGAATACCTGGGTGTAGGGGAACTGCATTTCCTAGGACTACCCTTCCCTGATTCCGCCATTCCCTGTCTGTGAGCTATGCCTCGGCTCTGTAAAAGTAGGAAACTGAGGGCAATGGAAAATTCTTGTCTACACAAGCAAAATCCTGGTGGAGGAAGGCTCAAATGACTTCCCTCCTGCACTGTAGAAGGAGCCAGGTTTACCTCCATTTTCATATTTATTTTAATATCCTGATCAATAAATGTACTGTTCTTAACCACTAGGGAGATACTGCTCCTAATTTTAACACATTTATGTGTATGGTATCTGTATGAAAACTCCCCCTAAAACCAAGGTGCTGGGTTATAACGTATCTGGTAAGTTTTAAATAAGACACTGGTTAAAATTTCAGCAAAAGAAATATAAGTTGGCCATAAAGGTTTCTGGAAAGTTAGCTTTTTGGAAACAGGTGAGATCCTAAGATTATAAGCTAGGTGATCTTTTAAGTCCTACTTAACTCTATGCATTTCAGGATAATTATTTTGTACTTCTTCACCTCCCTAGAATAAAAAATACAAATGGGCTCACATCATGGCAGTTTTTGTTAGGGTAACAGCACCATGGGGTCTCTGGAATTTATTCAGAACAGGTGTAGGCCGTTTTCCTAGTAAGGCCACTCCATTGTGTAGCTGTGGATTGTGGGTTTAAGAATTACACAAGAAACTTGCTAAAGTAATCTCATTAACAGCCAAGGAGGCTTAATGACTTTATCTTCTGAAGCAATAAAATCCCAGGATTAAAAGAGATTTTCTTTTTTAAATCTAATTACTCCTACACCTAGGCAGGAAACCAAAAAGTAAATGGCAGCCACTGCTCTGGCTTTGGCCCAAGGAGCCCAATAATCACTGCTCAAAAAACAACTTCATAAGATATATAAATGTTGAATCACTAGGTTGTACATCAGAAACTAATATAATATTGCAATCAAAAAAGGGAAAAAGAAAAATGCCAAGAGACTATCCTATGTAATAAAAGGCTAATATGCAAAGTGACCAAATGGTGGAATGACTGGTCGCTATAATGCGCACTGACCACCAGAGGGCAGATGCTCAACGCAGGAGCTGCCCCTGGTGATCAGTGCGTTCCCACAGGGAGAGCACCACTCAGCCAGAAGCTGGGATCACAGCTGGCCACCGAAGTGGCAGTTGCAGGAGCCTCCTGCCTCCACAGCAGCGCTAAGGATGTCTGACTGCTGAGGGGACCTAAGCTGTCAGTTGGACATTCCCCGAGGGCTCCTGGACTGTAAGAGGGCACAGGCCGGGCTGAGGGACACCCTCTGCCCCCAGTGCATGAATTTTGGGCACTGGGCCTCTAGTGACTAATAAACCTGTTCAAACTCATCCTTCACCTCATTTTAGAAGTTCTGCCATTTGGCAAGGGGTACTTTATCAAGTTTAAAATCTCCATTCTGCTGGTTAGATGCCCTGCATTTACCTCTTAAAAGTATTAATTGGCTCAGATAGTGGTGGGAACTGATGAATAAACACACATTCAACCAAACAAATTTAAGATTTTTAATACCTGAATCATACCACCCTTTCTGCCTCTTCAAGTTGAAATACCATAATCTTTCTAGTGCCAAGTCAAGCCCTTCACTCTCTGACCACCTTAATTACTCTTTTTTAGACCAGCTTTTTAAAAAAATATATATTTTATTGATTTTTTACAGAGAGGAAGAGAGAGGGGTAGAGAGTTAGAAACATCGATGAGAGAGAATTATCGACCAGCTGCCTCTTGCACACCCCCTACTGGGGACGTGCCCACAACCAAGGTACATGCCCTTGACCCGAATCGAACCTGGGACCTTTCAGTCCGCAAGCCGACGCTCTATCCACTGAGCCAAACCAGTTTCTGCTAGACCAGCTTTTATAACCAGATGTTACTGGGTCTGCCTGTAAACCAGGGGTGTACAAGACCAAAACCAAGCTCTTCCAAGACTGGACAGGCTCACCCCCTCTCTGGCAGTGACATCAAAGAGATACTGTTGCACCCACCACTGTGAGCTTGCCAGTTAACCAATACTTTGCTGATGAGATGGGTAGTGATATTAAAGAATGCTATGTTTTAAAAATGTTTTTAATTAACTTTTTAGAGAGAGAAAAGGGAAGGGGGAGAGAGAGACACATTGATGAGAGAGAACATTCATTAGCTGCCTCCTGCACACCCCTCTTGGAGGATTGAGCCTGGGCATGCGCCCTAACTGGGAATCGAAGCAGCAACCTTTTGGTGCATTGGTCAATACTCAATCACTAAGCCACACCAGCTGGGCAAGGAATGCTATATTTTAATATTATAATATATAAATAAAATATGTAAACATTTGGACCTCAATAAAACAATATATTCCAAATAACCAACTAATGATATTATAAATTCATAGACAAAAGGTCCAAAGTGTCTGACAAGATGATTTTAATATAATTAAAGTACAAAAACTTCATTAATATATTTTCAAATTCTACTGCAATTAACCTTTCTGAAACAACACTGCTGTATCTTAGTGTAGTATCAAAGAATATCCACAATTATCTAAAACATTTATTGAAACACTCTTCCTCTTTTCAATAACCTATCTCACAGACTGGATATTTTTCATATACTTTAAATGAAATAACACAGGATGACAGTTTAAATGCAGAAGCTAGTATCAGAATTGAGATGTCTTTTATTAAGCAAGACATTACGGAGATCTGCAGAAAATAGAAAAGAATGCCATTCTTCTCACTAAATTTTAAAAATCAGACTTGAGAAATACTTTACACAAAAATTAATTTTCAGTGAGCACTGATGTGTTTTTTAAGAAATGCACAGTCATGTAGCTACCAATACAATCACAAAACCAAAGATTTAAACCACCCAGAGTTCTTCATGACCTTTTGTAATCAGTCGCCCCCTTTTTTCTCCACCCACAGCCCCTGGCAATACCAAACTGCTCTGTTCTATATTTTTGCCTTCTCTAGACTTTATATAAGTAGAATCATACAGTATTCTCCATTTTAATTTGGTTTCCCTTAGCATAATGTTTCTGAGATACATCCATGTAAAGGGATTAATTCTTTTATATGGATGGACCACAGTGTTTATGAACATGTAGATTGTTTTCATTTTAGGATAATATGAATAAACTGCTATAATGTTTGTCTATAATACTCAAACTGCTCATTTACAACTGATTAATTTTTTTGTAAATTATATCTCAATAAATCTGATTGTAAAAATCTGTATAGACATATGCTTTCATTTGTCTTGGGTAAACAGCTAGGAATAGAATGTATGATAGGTATATGTTTGACTTTATAACAAACCGCTAAACTGTTTACCTAAGTGAAGGTATCATTTTGCATTATCACCAGCAATGTATGAGAGTTCCATTTGCTATACATCCTATCAGCACTTAGTACTGTCCTTTATCAATTAAAATAAGTGTGTAGTATTAAGCATTATTTCATTGTCATTTTAATTTATATTTTCCTAAAATCTAATTACTAGTAAAACCAAACATATCTTCTTATGTGGTTATTTGGTGTTTGAGTATCTCGTTTGCTGAAGAATCTGTTTAAATCTTTGCCCTTTTTAAAAATATGGCATGCGGAGGACTGAGAAGGTGGGGCAGTTCTGTACCGTGCTGCCTTCCACTGGTTAAGACCTCCAAGAGCAAAGGCCTACCAAGGTGAGGATGCCCCTACTGTCACCTGTAGAGGGGCAGCACTGAGCTGGCCAATATTTGTGGTGGTACTGCTTGTCCTGGCTCAGGGGAAGCGTTCCACTAAGTCTGAAAGACTAAGACATCGCAGGGACTCTCCATCACCGCCCGCGGCCTGCTCTGCCAGGCCTTCGCGTGCGCTGAGCTGGCGCTGCGCCTTCCATTGGCAGACCTGGAGAATCCTCTCTCCGCTGCCACATGGCCAGGCCAAAGCATCAGACACTACCACCATGCGGATTTTAAAACCACAGGGGAAATTGACCCACAGGAGCTACCATTGCTGCCGCACCCATCGCCGCCCCCAAGAATGGGAATCCACCAAAATCAGAGCTCACTACACACCGGGCTCATAGAGAATGTGGCTTCAGAAATTAGCCTCTGCATCCACAGCAGCTCCACATCCGCAACAAAGAGGACACCATTGAGGGCGGACTCTCCCCATGCAGCCATCACAGCCCGCCCACAATCTTCCCAGCACACCCACCATGCTGGGAGGGAGATGGAGCGCGCTGGTGAGGAAATGGCACGGTGCCTTCCATTACCCACCCAGGCGAGCCCATCCTCCGATGCCACATGGCCAAGCCGAAGCTCTCACCACCACTGCCATGTGAACTTTAAAACTACAGTGGTAATAGAACCACAGGAGCGACCGTCAATATTGCACCTGGCACCGCCACCCGCCACTGCCACCGAGAATAAAGGAAATCCACCAAGAACAGAGCTCACCACGCCTTGGGCTCAGGGAGTGGGCGACCTCAGAACTTAGCCTCCATGTCTGCAGCTGCTCCGCTCCCACACCGAACGAGACACATTTGAAGGTGATCCCCCCGCCTGCAACCATCTCAGCCCAACTGCAGCTGTCCCAGCCTGCCCGCCATGCTAGCAAGAAGCTAGCGTGGCGCCTCCAATATGCGACCCCAACACCCTAGAGGGGCCGTGTGCCCCGGGTGAGCCGAGTGTCCCAGGGGGCCGAGTGCCCCGGGTGAGCCGAGTGTCCCAGGGGGCCGAGTGCCCCGGGTGAGCCGAGTGTCCCAGGGGGCCATGTGCCCCGGGTAAGCCGTACCCCCCAAAGGGGAAGGGTGTCCCGGGTGAGCCGTGTGTCCCAGGGGGCCAAGTGCCCCGGGTGAGCCGAGTGTCCCATGGGGCCGAGTGCCCCGGGTGAGCCGAGTGCCCCGGGTGAGCCGAGTGTCCCAGGGGGCCGAGTGCCCCGGGTGAGCCGAGTATCCCAGGGGGCCGAGTGCCCCGGGTGAGCCGAGTGTCCCAGGGGGCCGAGTGCCCCGGGTGAGCCGAGTGTCCCATGGGCCGAGTGCCCCGGGTGAGCCGAGTGTCCCAGGGGGCCGAGTGCCCTGGGTGAGCCAAGTGTCCCAGGGGGCCATGTGCCCCGGGTAAGCCGTACCCCCCAAAGGGGAAGGGTGTCCCGGGTGAGCCGTGTGTCCCAGGGGGCCGAGTGCCCCGGGTGAGCCAAGTGTCCCACGGGTCCGAGTGCCCCGGGTGAGCCGAGTGTCCCATGGGGCCGAGTGCCCCGGGTGAGCCGAGTGTCCCATGGGGCCGAGTGCCCCGGGTGAGCCATGAGTCCCATGGGGCCGAGTGCCCCGGGTGAGCCGAGTGTCCCAGGGTGCAGTCTGCCCCGGGCGAGCCGTGTTTCCCAGGGGAAGCAGTGGGACCCAGGGGAAGGGGCTGTGAAAACCAGAGGAGGAGCAGACTCTATTCATATGGTCCTGAGATAGTCAGCATAAAACAAGCAGACTGCCAAATGACAGCGGGGAGGGAAGGAGACCTGGGGGGAGATAGGAGAACAACCGAGGGACTGGTATGCATGAACATAAGTACAACCAATGAACACAGAACTCTGGGGAGGGAGGGCATAAATGGGAGGGGGGGGGGGCAATGGTAAACTATGTACACAGAAAATACCTTAATAAAATGAAATTTAAATAAATAAATAAATAAATAAATAAATAAAAATATGGCATATGGCAGAAACCAGTTTGGCTCAGTGGATAGAGTGTCGGCCTGCGGACTGAAAGGTCCCAGGTTCGATTCCGATCAAGGGTATATAACTTGGTTGTGGGCACATCCCCAATAGGGGGTGTGCAGGAGGCAGCTGATAGATGTTTCTCTCATCGATGTTTCTAACTCTCTATCCCTCTCTTTCTCTCTGTAAAAAAATCAATAAAATATGTATTTTTTAAAAATATGGCATATGCCTTACTATTGAATTGTAGGAGTCCTTTTTTAAAATATATTTTTACTGATTTCAGAGAGAAGGGAGAGGGAAAGACAGAAAATCAATGATGACAGAGAATCACTGATCAGCTACCTTCTGCACGCCCCGCAGTGGGGACCAAGCCCTCAACCTAGGCATGTGCCCTTGACCAGAATCGAACCTGGGACCCTTCAATCCCAAGCCAATGCTCTATCCACTGAGCCAGCTAGGTCTGTAAGAGCTCTTTATATAGTCCTGGCCTGTGAGGTTCAGTGATAAAGCATTAGCCCACGTATCAAAGGGTTGAGGGTTCAATTCCTGTGCAGGAGGCAACCATGATGTTCCTCTTTCCCCCTCCCCCTTCCTCTCTCTTCCCCATCCTCCCTTCTACTCTCTCTCTAAAAAAAAAAAATTAATGGAGAAAATATCCTCCTGTGAGAATTAAAATTTTTTTTAAAACAGTTCTTTATATATGACAAATGCCAAAACTTTGTAAAATATAAATTTTACATCTTCTTATAATCTGTGGCTTGCTTTTTCATTTTCATATTTGTCTTCTGAAAAGGTCTTTTTAATTTTAATAACATTTATATTTTCTTTCATTTTTTTTTCTTTTATGATTTATACTCTTTGTAAAAGATAACCATATTGACTGAATAAAAAGTTTCATTTCTTCCTTTCAAATCACATATTATTTTTCTTTCTTGCCTTATCACAGGCTAGGATTTATAGTACAATGTTGAATAAAGTGATAAGGATAAACATCTCTACTTTTTTCCAAGTCAGAGAAAAACCATTTAATATTTCACCATTACATATTCTGTTAGGTATAACTTTTTCATAAATATACTTTATCAGATTGAAGAAATTCTAGTTTATTGAAAGTTTTAATATAAGTGGATGATCAATTTTATCAAATGCTTATTCTGCATCTACTTAGAGAATCACATACTGTTTTTTAGTATGTTAATAGAATTATATTATTTTTCTAACATTAAACCAATCTTGTATTCTTAGGATAAATCTCACTTGTTTACGATGTATTGTCTTTTCTATGTACTGCTAGATTTAATTTATTAACATTTTGTAAAGGATTTTTGCATATATGTTCATGAGGAATATTGGCCAGGACTTTTATCATACTGTCTTTGTCTGGTTTTGTTTCATGGAAACTGAGCCTACTAAAATGAAGTAAAAAGTATTTCTTCCATTTCAATTTTCTAGAAGAATTTGTGTAGAGTTGGTGTTATTTCTTTCCTTATGAGTTTCATTGAATTCACCAGGGCAGCCATTTGGAACTGGAGTTTTCATTGGGAATGCAAATTCAATTTATTTAATAGATACAGGACTAGTTAGCTTATCTATTTCTTCTTAAGATTTAGTAATTTGTGTCCTTCAAGGAATTCATCCATTTCTTGTGTTCTCATATTTAATGGTAAAAAGTTATTCATATTATTCCCTTTATAATTCCTTTAATATAAGAAGGATACTTAGTAGTCTCCCCTCTTTTATTCGTAATACGAGAGGTCCGGTACACAAAATTTGTGCACTGGAGGGGGGACGGTCCCCTCAGTCCGGCCTGTGCCTTCTCACAGTCCCGGATCTCTTGGGGGATACCCCCTCCGGCTTAGGCCCACTCTCCATGGGGAGCAGCAGACATCCCTCTTGTAGTCCAGGACCCCTCACTCCTCACCACCCGCCTGCTCACGGCTCCTTACTGCTCAGCTCACTGCTCCTTAGAGCTGCTATGGTCCGCCACCACGCTGTGCTTGCCAGCCTACCTTCTGGTTGAGCTGGGCTTCCCCTGTAGAAATGCACTAACCACCAGGGGGCAATTCTTGTGTTAAGCGTTTTCCCCCTGGTGGTCAGTGCACATGATAGTGACCAGCTGTTCTGGTCGTTCCACTGCAATGGTCACTTAGGCTTTTATTATATGGATAGAGGCCCGGTGCATGAAAATTCATGCACTGGAGGGGTTGGGGGTCCCTCAGCCCAACCTGCCCCCTCTCATAGTATGGGAACCCTCAGAGGTGGGAGGCGGCCCGGGGAAGGAGATGTCCCGACCACACTCTGCTGCCACCACTGCCAGCAGCACAAGCCTCGGCTGCCCTGGTTACCTGAGCCTGCGGCAGCTCTGGGCGGCTGGGCAGCCGCCATCCAGGGCTTGCCTGTGCCTCAGGCATCAGCTGGGCATAGATATCTAATTTAAAACCTCTTCTCTTTTCTAATACAAGTATTTCACATCATACATTTCCCTCTAAGCTCTACTTTACCTGCATTCCACATTGATATGAAGTATTTTCATTCAGTTTTATATTAATAATCTGTTTTTACTTCATCTAGTGTATATTTCAATTCAGGTATATTTATCATAGAATGAATTCCATTTGAGTTTTTTTATATCATCCATTTCTCACCTCAGCAGGACCCCACCTAATACTTCCTTCTTGACATATGGAACATATTTAGTATACATGCTATTTTAACATTTCTGTCAACTAGTCTCATCATCTGTCATTCCTGGGTTTGGTTCTATTAATTAAAATTTCTCCTTTCCATGAATCTTATTTTTCTGCTTCTTTGAATTCCTGGTAATTTCAACAGGATAATAAATACTATTGATTTCATTCTCTTGGTTGCTAATTTTGTTCTATCCTTATATTATATTATATTTTGTTCTGAAGAGTATCAAGCTACTTGGAATCAACTGAGTAATTTCAAGGCTTGCTTTCAATATTTAATAGGGCAGATTATGAAGATAATAAGAAGACAAGCCACAGACCAGGAAAAAAATATTTTCAAAAGACATATCTGATAAAGGACTATTATCCAAAATACACAAAGAACTTCCAAAAGTCAAGAAGAAAATGAATGACCTAATTTAGAAAATGGGCCAGTCCTGGCAAGTTTTGCTCAGTGGATAGAGTGTTGGCCTGTGGACTAAAGGATCCCAAGTTCGATTCTGGTCAAGGGCATGTACCTTGGTTGCAACACATCCCCAGTAGGAGGTGTGCAGGAGGCAGCTGATCAATGTTTCTCTCTCATTGATGTTTCTAAATCTCTATCCTTCTCCCTTCCTCTCCATAAAAAAATCAATAAAATATATATATTTTTAAATGGGCCAAAGATCTGGACACTTCCTGGGAAAAAATATACAGATGGCAAATAACCATATGGAAAAATGCTCAACATCATATATCAGTAGATAATTGTATTAGAATGGCAAAAATCGAAATGCAGGTAAAGATGAGAAGCAACAGTAACTCTTATTCTTTGCTAGTGGGAATGCAAAATGATATAGAGATTTAAAATACAAATTCTTACAAAACTAAAGATATCTTATGACCTAGCACTCACATGCCTTAGGATAAATATTTGTATTTATCCAAATATACTGAAACTTATGTTCACACAAAAACCTGCACAAGAACGTAAGGAACTTTTTAAATAACTGCCAAAAGAAGCAGTAGGTAAGTTGATTAGTAGATATTAGTAAATTGATAAACTATAGTACATCCAGAAAATGGAATATTGTTCAAGGCTATAAAGAAATGAGCTATCAAGTCAGAAAAAGACATAGAGGAACCTGAAATGCATATTACTGAGAAAGAAGACAATTTGAAAAGACTATACACTGTATAATTCCAATTACATGACATTCTGGAAAAGAAAAAACTATAAAGACATTGAAAAGATAAGTAGTTGTCAGGGGCTAGGAAGAAAGGAGGGATCAATAAATAAAGCAGTGAGTATTCTGTAAGATAATGATAGATGCATGCCATTATATATTTGTTAAAACCAATAGAATATATACCACCAAGAGTGAACCCTACTGTAAACCATGCACTTTGTGATAATGACGTGTCAGTATCACAGATGCACCATCTCTCCTGTCATCTGATGAGAGATGTTGATGGCAGGAGAGATGGTGCATCTGTGCACCAGGGGAGATATAGGAACTGGCTGCATTTCCCCCTCAATGTTATGGTTTACTCTACAACGTACAGTCTATTTAAAAAAAAAATAGTACAACCATTAGTATAAAGAGGACAACAAATAACAGCCCAAAGGCCAAATCCAATCGATGGCATATTTTTATATGGATCTCTAGCTAAGAATGCTTTTTATAATTTTATAAAGATGTGTTAACAAATAGAACATTTGACAAAGACCATATATAGCCTGCAAAGCCTAAACTATTGATTACCTGGCCCTAAGGTAGGTTAGATTAGCCCAGCTGCTAACGGAATAATATCTTTCTGAGGATTCTGTCTGATGTCCCCAAATATTGTGAGGTGTGTATGTTGTGTGGTTGGGTTTTTTGTGGTTTTTTTTTTTTGGGGGGGGGGGGTTTACTCAGGCTTGTGATTAATTCAAATTGTTCCAGACCCTATGTGAACTCCAGTAACTGTTCTGTAGCTAATCCTTTCAATTAGCTCTTCCCTAGCCTCAGGCACAAATTGCTAGGCAGCTAAAAGCTTAACGGGATCTTCTGTGCATCATAAGCTCTCATCTCTCTGAGGTTCTCTCTTCTCTGGTAAGCTGTCCCACAAATTCTAGCCACCTTGGCTTCCCACAACTTTCATTGCTGGTTTTTCCTACTCTGTGATCCACCAGATTATTTTGGGATTCTCCTTACCAAATGCCTAAAAACTGCCGCTAGGCAGTAAGCTCTGGAACTGGAGAGCTCGTCGATTTGTTTTCCTTCCTTCAGGAATCACAATCCTGTGCTACTTTTCCCCAGGATCTAAAACACCACTGTTTCATACATTTAATCTGGTTTTCTAGTTTATTAATGAAGGAAAATAAATATAGTCTCTGTTATGCTATATGGGCTAGTAGAAAATTCCATTTATTTTGATTTTTTGTTTTTGTTTTGGGAACATTATTTTCTATCAGGTTATATTAATATGCAATGGATTTGTTATTTTTAAACAAGTTAATAAATAATTTTGAAATTTCTTGGTTTTAATTTTCCTTTGATCCATGAGTTATTTGGAAGTGTGTTGCTTAGTTCCCAAATATTTGGCAGATTTCCAGGAGGCTTTGTTACTGATTTCCAATTTAATTCAATTGTGGTCATGTTACAGTAGGCAGTTTGTTAGACATTAACAAAAAGGAAGGGAGCAAACGTAACCAGGCACCTAATTAAGCCGGATTAACTAGAAAAGGACAGTTTCAGTCACTCCAGGCAGAAACTTTTCAGCCACCCCAGGAGCAATCTGCACGTTCCTCCCGGCTGACAGGGAGGGAGAAAGAAGGGGGATGGACGGGGGCGTCCTTTCACTGAGTGCATGAGCATTAGAAGCCAAAATGGCAACCACAACGGGGAGGGGACCAGCCTGGGGAAGTCTGGGGGAAACATCTAATAGGGTAAGGACACAGAAACCCAGAAGATCCAGGAAAGGGACTGGATGGGGGAGGGCATGGGCACTGCCTAGGAAAAAGCCAGGAAAGGGATTGAAGACTGAATAGCAGTTAAAAAAAAGACTGTTCTGTTCTGAGCTCAAGGAAATATATAGAAACTAGACAAGAAAAAAAAACAGAAAAAAAAACAAACAGCGCGAATGCCCTCCTTGGCGCATGCTCATGCCCTTCTTTCAGGCACCTACTTTTTGCCTTCTTTTCTCCTAAACTCTGAAGGATCCCCACCAGACTTGCCACCAGGGGAGCAGCAAGCAGTGCAGAGGACTCTTCCTTTTGCCTCTGTCCACGAGGCTGCTACTATAGCCAACCGGCTCTAGGCCTCTCCAAGGGTGTACGACCTCACTCACCATAATAAACCTTGCCACTTAAATTCCTCCTGTGCCAGTCTTAAATTCTTTTCCTGAAACACCTCAGAAGAATCATATTTCCAGACCATGCCAGGGCAGACCCACTGGGTCCTGATCTTTCTTCAGTAACAGTCAGGAAAATATACCCTGTATGCTGAGTGAATACACAAGGTGAACCTTCTGCAGATTCCTAGGGTGCTCCCCTCTGCCCCTCCAGCTTCTCTCTCTCTCTCTCTCTCTCTCTCGCTCTCGCTCTCGCTCTCGCTCTCGCTCTCGCTCTCGCTCTCTCGCTCTCGCTCTCGCTCTCCCCGCCCCCCGCCCCCCGTCCTCCCTCTTTAAAATACAAAAAAACTACATGCATGTAAAACATTAAGTAAAATGTTTAAAAGAAATCAAAAGTATATTTAGAGCCCAACACTAAATCAAAATGTATGACAACATAATAAGAACTTAAGCTTTAGAAGAGCCTGACAGTTGTGTGTTTTTGTTTGTTTTTTTAAGTATATACTGAGGGCTAAACCATTAGTTTAACAGGACCTATTTAGTAAAGTAAAGCTTTTTTTAGATATTTAATAGTGGGCAATAGATATCTGTATATTGTCTTGCCTGCATCAAATCCACTTCTTTCTTAGTGAGGTATATTTGTTAGATACCACTCTTTTAGTGATTTAAATTACTTCCTTTTCATGCAAATTTTCTGTTTTCCTTATTGTTACAGGCCTTAATTTTGCCAAATCAATGATCATTCGGTTGTCTCCACCTCCTGTCTCAAGAAAAATAACTTTGGCTTTCCAAAAGTTGATTTTAAAAAAATCACCAAAACCAGTTTGGCTCAGTGGATGGAGTGTCGGTCTGCGGACTGAAGGGTCCCCGGGTTAGATTCTGGTCAGGGGCATGTACATTGATTGCAGGCACATCCCGGGTGGGGGGTGTGCAGAAGGCAGCTGGTCAATGTTTCTCCCTCATTGATGTTTTTAGCTCTCTATCCCTCTCCCATCCTCTCTGTAAAAAATCAATAAAATATATATATATATACATACCGTATTTGCCAGCGTATAAGACGATTTTTTGGCCCTGAAAAATATGCCTCCAAGTGGGGGGTAGTCTTATACGGCGAGTATATAACAAACTCTGTATTTTTAGTGGAAATGTTAGGGGGTCGTCTTATACGCCCAGTCTCTTATACACCGGCAAATACGGTATTTTTCAGGGCCAAAAAATCGTCTTATACGCCAACAAATACGGTAATATATATATATATATATATATATATATATATATATATATATTTTTTTTTTTTTTTTTTTTTTTTTTTTTAAATCACACCATACTTTCTAGCAACAGAGAAATGACTTTTGCTGTTCAGCACAGGTCATCACACCTACATCTAGTGTCTGTGTACTACTGCATCCTCCCTCCCCAAGTAGATCACTACTGAGTCTGTCCCTTAAAAACTTAAGAACTGAAAAAAGAAGACAACATTCTATTAACACAACCAAAACATTGTATGTGTGGTATACTCATTCAACCAATATTTATTAACTATCTACTGTTTGCCAAGCACTTAAATTTAAGCTAAAAACAAACCAATCAAACAAAGGATAACAGCTTCCTAATAGATAAAACAGTAATGTGTTAGCCCTAGGAAAGATATATACAAAGGCCATTTAAGAAAAAAGAAGTGATAAAGTTAGGAAGTTGTTAACGCCTAATAAAATGAAAACTCTTTTTTGGCACAAATTTGCAAGCTATTAGAACTGAAATTCTTTACAGTATTGTCATTGAGTGGCTTGAGGACAGGAAAGTCAGAAATGTTTCCATTTTGATCCTATTTTCTTCTCACAAGATGCTTTTGAGAGCAACTAATTAATATTTGCAAAGTGCTTAGTGATAAGCTTGAAGCAGAATGCTAGTTACAAATGAAAAAAGCAGGCACATTGACTTAGAAAAAAGTCCCTGTCTGAGTAATCACAACTAAAATTCAGTCTCTTAAGTAATACTAACAAGGTAAGTGTGTACCAAACATTAATATAAAAAATTTATTTTAAAACTTTAAGATAAAAAACTGCAACCCAAATTCTTTGCAAATAAAGAAAACCTCCTACAACTTACGGTATTTACTGTGGATTTCGTCTATTTCCTTTTCTGTGTGGTCCTTCGTAAAAACCATTACCTAAAATAATTAAAAATTTATTAAATGACAAAAATAGAAATCAGTGCTATAAACTTAAAAATCTCAAATATAGATGTTTAAATAGAATAAAATAATCATTCATTTCTGTTTCACATAGACCTAGGAAAAGTAACTCCTGAGTATTTCTTTTGAATATAATTAATTTATATTTTACGCATTACTTCTCATTCATGTACAAAATGCAACATGAATTCCATTAGAATACATAAAGTATTAATACAACAATTGTCTTTCCTTTTCTCAATAGTTAATTTTTTCACATTCATTAATACAACAAACTACAAAACACTTGAAACTACAAAACTGGCGACATTTAGCAGATCATGAATAAGGCAGATTTTCTTGTCTGCCTTCTATCTTTCCCAGCCTAACTTCCCCAAATCTATAAGGAATATAATATATAGGAAAAATACAAGAAATATTACATTTATAGTTCCACTTTTTCACATCTGAGACTTAAAAACCCAAAAGTGTACTTACATGACTCACTACCATCTCCCTCTGACAGTTAGCACTCAGTTAGTAATAAAGTTAATGCAAATCTCATTTTTTCCTACTACTGATTATAAGCTCACTCCCCACTACAAATACATTATGGATGGTCTAGGGGGAAAAGCCTACTTGAGAGAGCTCAGTATTTGACTGAGCTCAAAAAAAAAAAAATATATGACTATTTTTTTCCCTTGACATCCTTTCCTCAAGTTTTGGGCCATCATGCTAGAGAAAAGCAATAGTGAAACATTTTAGGTTTCTAATTCCCTCAATAAGCTCAACAGATATTCTATAAACTCCTACAATTACTTAATTTCTCAATCAGGACAATCATGGAATTGCAGAATGCCAGAGCTAAAAGGAGATCTTAGAGATCATAGAGTTCAATCCCGAAATTTTACAGATGAAGATGGTAAGAGCAGCAGAGGTTAAATAGCTTCTCAAATACAACGAGCAGAGAAAGGGCCAAAATAAAGTTTACTGGGTATGTAGGCATATGCTCTTTCTAAGGACTATAACCCATTAATAAACTCTAGATTGCATTCTGTGCTAGAAGACTGCTAAATATGACAGAATTTTGTGTTAAAAATGAGCTGCAGATAAATCATAATGTATTAAGTGGAAATGTGTTCTGGTACATTCTGGCTTGCTTTAATCTCAGGAGAGTATTCAATTTTCCTTTTCCTTTATTTCTACCCAGATAATGAAATAGAGCATAACATACTCTTTCATTGAGTTTACTAGCTTCAAGACGCATCCTAGTCTTCTCCATATTTTCAAGTTCTTGAACTATTTCAGCAGCTGTTAAAATAAACACATATAGCCAATGTTAATTATGTCTCTCCCTCCCCCCGTCATTTTCATTCTCTCTAAATGTCAATGAAAAAAACACCCTCAGGTGAGCATTTACAACAACAAAATAATAACAATAAGCCAATAGTAAAAATAAGATATAAAAATTCAAAAGACAGCAAAAAAGGGTGAAAGATACAAAAAGTATGTAAAACAAACGTTTGGCAATATGTTAAGGTTAAAATCAACTGTATATAATTACATTAAATGTAAAATGTTCAAAAGCACCAATAAGAGACAGAGAATGAAGATCAGTTAAAAAGAGAAAGGCCACACTATATGCTTTCTACAGAGAACCCATCCTATAAATAAAAGCCTAATATGCAAATCGACCAAAGAGCAGAACAACCAGTCAGCGGGGGAGCAGGGCCAGAGAGTGGAAGGCGCCAAGCCAGCCAAGGCAGGTAGGTGCCCACGGGCAGAGGGAGGGGATGGCAATCGGGTCAGCGGCGACTAGCGATGGCAGAGGGGTGACTGGGGGTGGTGCCAGCCACTCACCAGCCAGCCACACTGTTCCCTGATCAGCCCTCCAGTCACCTCCTGCAGAGGGAGGCCCGTGGGGAGCAGGTCTAAGCTGTCAGTTGGACATCCCCCAAGGGCTCCCGGACTGCTAGGGGGTACAGGCCAGACTGAGGGACCAATTTTTGTGCATCGGGCCTCTAGTTTTAAATAAAAGGCATAGATAGGTCAAAATAAAGTATGGAAAGAGATGTATCATATAAATACAAATTTTATAAAACTTGAAACAGCTAAATTAACATGAGGCACAAGAGACTTCAGAACAATGAATGTTAACAGGAATAAAGAGGGAAATTATATGAAGGGGTCAATTCACTAGACATAATCGTCAATGTGTCTGCACCTAAAACAGAAATTTAAAATATATAAACAAGAACTTCTGGATTTAAACAAGATGGACTAGACTCACTCACTGCCTTCTCAGTTTTCATATTCTCCCCCATTATGCATAACCAAACATCCTAAATATAACACAATAATAAGAGAACTCTGAATAGTGGAAAGAGGAAAATGAACTAAGGATCTAATCATTTGAGGAACACCACCACTATGGGTATCTAATTTTTCTTTCATCTTCTATATATCTGAGACTATTCTTTGGTGAAGCATGCAACCCAGAACCAGCAACAGGCACAAGGGTGGGACAAGCCCCAAGAAAAACCTGGAAAAAGCATTCTTTAAACCTTCACAGCAAGTCCTGGACACAGCCCCAACTAAAAGTATAGAATATAGCAAAAGGTTTGAGAACTGAATCACAGTGTGGAATTCCAGGTTTCAGAGTGGCCTCCAGGTAGCAATGACAGGATATAGACCAGAATAACACTACATGAACTCTGAAGACTAAATTGTCATAAGA
Organism: Vespertilio murinus; assembly: GCA_963924515.1. Taxonomy (NCBI): domain Eukaryota; kingdom Metazoa; phylum Chordata; class Mammalia; order Chiroptera; family Vespertilionidae; genus Vespertilio; species Vespertilio murinus. The sequence goes on along the minus strand of OZ004715.1, from coordinate 35,015,464 downwards.
ACCACAGCACACAAAAGTAGGCCAGGATCTGCAGGCAAACCAAAAACAGGGTGGCTGCCTGCTAAAACAGAATTTTTAAATAGGTTCTAGAATCTCATAATATTATACTCAAAATGTCCAGGATACAATATACTAAGAAGCAGGAAAAATCACAACTTAAATGAGAAAAGACAATCAATAGATGACAAAACTGAAGATGACTCAGAAGCTGGAATTATCTGACAAGAATTTTAAAGCACGTCATAAAAATGCTTCAACAAGCAACTAGAAACACTCTTGAAAGAAAAACTGACAAAACTATTATTGTATATAATACTTTTATGACAGTCATAGGTGTATTATAAAAATGCATATTTTAAAAGTTACATTTACGTTATTAATTTCTTGTACTGAAAGGCCAGGGAGGAGGGAAGAGGGAAGGCTGGATAGAGGAGTAAAAAAATTTATTTTTTTTTTAAATCTGGAATTCTTTCATATAGGTATGTTTTGCAGTTGTGTAGTAGTACAGATGGAACAATTGTGAAAGTATTTTAGATGTATTATAGACTTGAATAATTAGTAAATGTCCTGATGCTCCTGGGAAGAAAGATTCTCCCTGAGGAAAAAGAGAAATACAAATATGGAAGAGAGAAAGTTAATGAAGAATCCTATGAGGCTGGATTCAAAGTAGAGGTGTTAGTATGTTCTCTTGATTTCAAGTGGACTTAAATGTGTGCATACACATGTATGCATACGTTTATGTATGAATATATTTCTGAGTTCCATATGTTGAAAACACCTAGAAGCAAAGGCAATGTACCTTGGTTTGCAAAAAAATAAGAAGCAAAGATTCTAAGGGAAATGGCTGATATTACACATACACACACACACACACACACACACACACACACACACACACTCTAAAGGTCCGACGCACAAATATCATGCAAGAGTAGGCCTTCCTTTCACTGGCTGGTAACAGCTTCCCTCTGGCACCCAGGACCTGGGCTTCACTTGCAGCCCCGGCTTCATCCAGAAGGTCACCTGGAAGGACGTGCGGTCTACATATATAAACGTATAAATATACATATATACATACACACATACATACAGATACACACACGCACACACACACATATACTAGAGGCCAGGTGCACAAAATTCATGCACAGGGCGGGGGAGGGGGAGGTGTCCCTCAGCCCAGCCTGCACCCTCTCCAATCTCGTACCCCTCAAGGGACATCCGACTGCCCTTTTAGGCCCAATCTCAGTGGGATCGGGCCTAAACAGGCAGTCAGACTTCCCTCTCACAATCCAATACTTGCTTGCCTAACTGCTTGCCTAACTGCCTTCCTAATTGCCCCTGACCACTTCTGCCTGCCAGCCTTATCACCCCCTAACCACTCCCCTGCCAGCCTGATTGTTGCCTAACTGCACCCCTGCCAGCCTGTTTGCCCTCCCCTGCCAGCCTGGTCACCTCCAACTGCCCTCCCCTGCAGGCCTGGGTTCCCCCACCCAACTGTCCTCCCCTGCAGGCTTCATAGCCCCCAACTGCCCTCCCTTTCAGGCCTGGTCCCTCCCAATGGCCCTCCCCTGCTGGCCATCTTGTGTCCACATAAGGACAGGATCTTTGACCACACGGGGGCAGCAATCTTGTATGTTGGAGTGATAGTCAATCCGCATATTACTCTTTTATTAGATAGGATAGAGGTCTGCTACATGGGTGGGGGCAGGCTGGTTTGGTGTCCTGGATTCAGGATGGGGGTTCCCTTGGGGCATGGGGCGGCTTGGGCAAGGAACCTGTGGAGGTTTGCAGGCCAGCCATGCCCCTCTGCCCAAGTAGAGGCTCAGGTATCTGGGATTTGTTTATATTCTACAATTGAAACTTTGTAGCCTGGAGCAGAGCCAAGCCTTCTACTTGCTCTCTGGGGGCGGCCATTTCTGTTGGGATTTATTTATCTTCTATAATTGAAACTTTGTAGCCTTGAGTGGAGGCCTAGGCTGGCCAGGGCTGCAGAAGCTTGGCTTCCTCCATCACCAGGGGCAACCCTAGCTTCCTGCTCTCTCCAGCTCCATGGCTGCCACCATTTTTGTTGGGATTTATTTATCTTCTATCATTAAAACTTTGTAGCATTGAGTGGAGGCTTAGGCCGGCAAGGGCAGGCAGAAAGCTTGGTTGCCTCCATCGCTGGGGAAAACCAAGCCTCCCTCCTGCTCTCCGTGGCCGCAGCCATCTTGGTTGGGTTTATTTGCATATTCATTCCTGAATGGCTGGTGAGCTTGGCTTGTGGGTGTAGAGGAGGTATGGTCAATTTGCATATTATTATTTTATTAGATAGTATACACACACCAAAAAAATACATTTATATAAAATAAAGAAGCTCCCACTAGCCAAATCTGAAAAAACATAAAATCAATATAAGAGTGACAATAAGTTATAAATATGTGAAACTACATTGATTGAATGTACAAAGAAAGAAAAACAAGAGGGCTTTTGTTTTCAGAATCATGGCAAGTGGCAACCGGCAATGTGAAAGTAGTGTTGAAGTTAGAAAATCATCATTTTGCAACTATCATAGAGAAGATAAAATTACTAATGAATGCTAAATACTGAGGTAAAATTTTAATGATATATAAAATATTTATATGGTATTAAAATTTTAATGATATATAGAATATTTATATGGTATTACAGACTTATTAGTATCAAGGGGGAGACTACAATGGAGAAATTGACAATATGATCAAACCTGCAAATCACATTGAGGGGCACAAAGATGTTGAAAACCTCTGGCTGTGACTGATGTTCTGAAAGGGACAGAACATTACTTATATCGTGTTCATTGAGTATTGAAACCAATCAAATACAGGAAGGAGTAGCCAGCAGTTCATCAACATTCAGGAATGTGCAACCTGAATGTTATCGTAAGAAAATATTAGACAAAGTCAAAATGAGAAACATTTTATTTGCGGGAGGAAAAAAAACACACAAAGACTATATTCTTTTAAAATGCCAATGTCATAAAAAAGACAAAGAAAGGCTGAGGAATTGTTCCAAAGTGAAAAAGATTGAACAGATATTACAACTGAATGCAGTATGTGATCCAAAACCAGATTGTGCACTGGAGGGAAAGAAAATCTACAAAGCCATTTTTGGGTCCATTGCTGAAACGGGAATAGAGATAATAAAGTACTGTAACAAAGTTTAATTTACTGAGATTGATAATTATATAAGAGAGAATATCCTTTTTCTTAGGAAATACACAATAAATATTTAGGGATAAAGAGTTAAGATTAGCCCTGGATGTTGGGTCCCACTCAGTGGTTAGAGCCTCCGCCGAAGCACCACAGGGTCTCAGGTTCCATTCTTGGCCAAGGGCACGTTCCTGGGTTGCAGGTTCAATACCAGGCCTGATTGGAGGCACATGCAGGAGACAACCAATCAGTCAATGTTTCTCTCTCTCCCCACTTCCACTCCCTTCTACTCTCTCTAAAACTCAATGGAAAAAATATCTTCAAGTAAGGATTAACAACAACAAAAGAGTCAAGGTTATACAACTTACTCTCAGACTAAAAAAAAAATATGTAGCCCAGCTGGCGAGCTCAGTGGCCAGAAGGTCACAGTTCAATTCAATGAAAACAAACAAACAAACAAACAAAAAGTGGAATTCAATGAAATACAAAACAGACCAAAAAATGAGAAAAAAAAATAAAATTGATAGTTGGTTCTTTGAAAAGATCAATGAAATTGTTAATCTATATGTAATCCAATCAAGAAAGAAAAACAAACAAAAGGAAGACACATTTCTAATATCAAAAATGAAAGACAGGATGTTACCTCAGATCCCACAGACATTATAAGGCTAATGAAGGAATATTATTTTTTTTAAGTTGGTAAACTATAAATTGATCAACTCAGATCAAATGGATAAATTACCTGCTAAAGACAAATGGTGTGCTTAATATTCAAAAATCAATGTAATGCAAATCAAAAACATAATTATATATCACTTCACATCCACTAGGATGGCTGTAATAGAAAAGACAGAATAACGCAGCAACTATGTAAAGAAACTGGAACCCTCACCCACCACTAGTGGGATGTAAAATGTTGTAGCCACACTGGAAAACAATCTAGCAATTTCTCAAAATGTTCAGAGAGTTACCAGCTAACATAGCAATTCCACTCCTAGGTACATATCCAAGAGAAATAAAAACATATGTTCACATAAAAGCCTGTACAAGAATGTTCACAGCAGGATTAGTCATAAAAGACAAAATGTGGAAAAATCCCAGATGTCAATCAATTGATGAATGGACAAAAAAATGTGGCATATCCAGACAATGAAATATTATTCAGCAATAAAAACAAACGAGGATAAACCTTGAAAATGTGTTAAGTGAAAGAAGTCAGTCACAGAAAGCCACCTATTTTTTATGGTATATTTATATGGTATTAAAATGTTTTTATACAGACTTCTATTATTATCAATTTAAATGACATAAACTTCCAGTTTCCAGCTCTGCTTATAAAAAGCCTGGAAGTTGCCCCTCAGTCCTAAAAACAAGTTAAAGGCTGAAAAGAGCTAATGAACTTCTCACAGGAGACGAAATGATGTAGCCATTAAAAACAGGCTGGCAATTTTTATATTTTTAAGTATACATAACCCACATGACGTAGCAATTCTACTCCTGTATATTTATTCCAGAGAAATGCAAAAATCTGTAAGCCCATGTTCATGACAACTTTACCCATAACAGCCAAAAATTGGAGACAGCCTAGACATCTATTAATACGTAATATAGCCATACAATAAATGCAACAACACGGACAAAACTCAAAAGCACTGTGCAGAGTGAAAGAAGCCACATTAAAAAATATATATATATATATATATGCTGTGCCATTTGTATTAATGCCATTTATCTGGCGTTTTAGAAAAGGCAAAACTTCAGGGACATAAAAGAATCAGTATTGCCCTAATGGGTTTGGCTCAGTGGATAGTGTCGGCTTACGGACTCAAGGGTCCCAGATTCAATTCCGGTCAAGGGCATGTACTTTAGTTGCAGGCACATCCCCAGTAGGGAGTGTGCAGGAGGCAGCTGATCAGTGTTTCTCTCTCATCGATGTTTCTAACTCTCTATCCCTCTCCCTTACTCTATGTAAAAAATTAAAATTTTTTAAAAATTAAAAAAAAAAAAAGAATCAGTATTTCCCAGGGCAGGGTAAGGGAGAGGAAATTTACTGCAGAGGCAGAACTTTTGGGGGTGCATAATTTTAACTGAAGTGATGGCTAATGACTATATATACATTTGTCAAAATTTATTAAACTATACACTTTAAAATGATTAATTACATCATAAATAAATTTAGATGTATTATAGACTTGAGTACCTCAATTTTTAAAATACACACATAAAGTCCTAGCCAGGTGGCTCAGTTGATTGGAAATAAACTAAATTCATGAACTGGACGATATTGTATAGCTATCAACTTTTCCCAAACTGATCTTCAGACTCAATGTAATTCTAATCCAAGTAGGGTTTTCTTTTATGGAAATTTACAAGCTTATTTTAAAATTTATATGGAAATGCAAAGGGCCTAGAAAAACTGAGGCAATCTCAACAAACAGCAAAGCTGGAGGAAGTACATTACCAGACAGCAAGATCTATTACAAATTAAAATTAAGACAGTACACTGCTAATAAATGACTGAATAAGCAATGTCCAGAGACACATATAGTTAGCTGATTGTCAATGAAGACATACTGACAATTCACTGGGGGAAAGAATGGTTTTTCAATAAATGATGCTGTGTCAAATGGCTATCTATATGGAAAAAACACACACAAAAGAATTTTGCTCCATAATTCACAATATATGCAAAATTCAGCTGACAAACTTTAGATCAATGTAAAAGCAGTAACAATAAAACTTTTAGAAGAAAACAAGAGAAGATCCCCATGATCTTGTGGTAGGCAGGCATATAAAAAGCATACAGCGCCGAAACCGGTTTGGCTCAGTGGATAGAGCATCGGTCTGCGGACTGAAGGGTCCTGGGTTAGATTCCAGTCAAGGGCATGTACATTGGTTTCGGGGACATCCCCAGTGGGGGGTGTGCAGGAGGCAGCTGGTCGATGTTTCTCTCTCATCGACGTTTCTAGTTCTCTATCCTTCTCCCTTCCTCTCTGTGGAAAATCAATTATATATATATATATATATATATATATATATATATACAGCAAAACGAAAAATGCAACCAATTGGATTATATTCAAATTAAGAACTTCTCAACTGAAACCAATAACAGTGAAAAGGTGAAATGGAAGAAGGGATTTAATATATATATACATCCAGCAAGATTTATATCCAGAAAATGTCATGTACTCCCACAAATAAATAAGAAAAAATAGATCCACCGCATAGAAAAATTGGGCATAAGACCTAAATGGGTATTTTACCAAAGAGGATATCCAGATGGCCAATAACCATATAAAAATGTGCTGAGCATTATAAATCATTAGGGAAATGTGAATTAAAACCATAATGAAAGATCCAAATGGATCCATTAGGAGAGCCAAAATGGAAAATTGACTAAACTAATGTTGTTAAGAATGTGGAAAAACTGGAACTCTCACATCCTTCTGATGAGAATGTACATTGGTACTGAGTTCTTGGCTGTATTCACAAAAGCTGAACATCTGCAAAAATACACTATTCCATTCCTAGGTACGTATATTCAAAAAAATTTGTGTGCCGGAATATACAGAGATACACAGAGATTATTCATAGCAGCATAATTTTGATGAGCCAAAGAATGGAAAAATTCAAATGTCCATCAACCACTGAATGGATAGTGAGATTAGAACACTCGACAGTAACAACAAAATCACAAATGTACACAAAAACATGGATGAAACTTATAAACATAATGTTGTACAAATACAGATTCAAATAATTTATATAAGCTATTTATTATTCCATTTATAGAATAAATTATAGGCTAAAAGAGGCAAAATATATAGTGTTAGAGGTCAAGATAGTGGTCATCTGTGAGAAGGAAGGCGACAGTGATTGGGGGGGAGGATGGGGCTTCTGGGATGCTAATGGTAATCTGAGTGGTGGTTACAAAGACAACTGCCCTTCGTGAAACTTAGTTCATAATAATTCATCAAACAATACACTTGTAATTTGTGTATTTTTCTGTTCGCATAGTATACTTTAATTTTTTAAAATTGATAATTCTATGTATGTTCATAATTGAAGGAACTCTGAAATATGTGTGTGGTTCAGTGGAAGGAACAAATGATTAAACAGTGTGTATAGTCATGCATTGCTTAACAGGGATACACTGTGAGAAATGTGCCATTAGGCGATTTTGTTGTGCAAATATCACAGAGTGCACTTACACAAACCTAGAGGGTAAAGCCTGCTGCACACCTAGGCTAAAGGGTATAGCCTATTGCTCCCAGGCTACAACCCTGTGCATGTTACTAGGCAACTGTAACATAATGGTAAGTATTTGGGTAATGCATTACATTATTAGGTTATAATATGACATTTCAACAGCTACAACATCACTAGGCCATAGGAATTTTTCACCTCCATTACAATCTTAAGAAACCACTGTCCTATCTGCGACTTATCATTAACCAAAATGTTGTTATGTGGCGTCTTGACTATAAAATACTAACAATTTTATAAAACAATAATGATCAAGAACATATGTTTACCTACAATAATCATAATGGTAACATTTACTGAACACTAAATACTTGCTAAGGCACTATGCTAGGCATTTTATATACATTTGTTTCATTAATTCCTCTCAAAAACACTATGAGGTAGGTAGTGTCACAACCCTTATTTAATGGATGAGAAAACTGAGATAAGGAACTTAAGGCACTTGCCCAAAGTCACGCAGTCTCAGAGCTGCAAAGATGGGACTACAACCCCGGTTATCTAGATCAACTGGATCCCACACTATCTGGAAAGACACAAAGGACACTGGCAGCAGTAGCTGCTTCTGAGAGGGAATGGGGGCTGAGACTGGCTGAGAGAAAGACTGGCTATCAGAGTGAATCTAGTACCTTTTGAAGCAATACATTTGCATATCTTACCTATTTTCAAAAATGTATCTATCAAAAAGTTTTTTCTATGGTTTATAATCCATGAGCTACACAAATGGCTTTATCCAGGACACGCATAACTCACTGTTTTATTGTTTTACCTGATTTAGGATGCAAAGCATCACACTGGGCATTATACATGTGAACAAATTCTTGGTGCCTTTTAATGAGCTGTTGTTTACTTCCTTGAATAGATAATCCATGCTGTTTTAGCTTTTTCTTTAAATCACGATCTGATAGCAAACTATATACAGTTTTGGGCAGCGGCTTCCTTTTGTGAACAGAACTAAAAAGAGAAAAAAAGAGATCACTGAGGGTTATTGTGAATCAACAAATGCTTTGCATGTAAAATAGTAATTTACCTTTCGACCCAATACCAGTTGATTGAGAGAACACAATCATTAAGATAAAAATGGGAAAAAGAAGGATGGAATTTACAAATAAAGTTAAAAGTGTTCAACATGACCAATATGGTGTGCCAGTGGGACATTCAGATTGAAGGGTCTAGGCGACAGCAAACTTAGAGAAACTTAGGTGTTAGAAAGAGGTCAGTCCTAAAGATGCAGACCTGGGCCTCACACAGAAGGCTTGTGAACCATATGCTATGAGAACTTCACTAAGAACCACACTTACACAGACTTATGCAATTCTCTATCTCTTTCTAGCATGCTTTTCCTAAAATGTGCCTATAGTTTCCACACAAAATCTCTATAAAAGCCAGTTATATCAGATGATTAGAGTACAAATGCTATTGAGTATTAAGCTATGGATTTAACACTATTATCATGTACTAGAGGCCTGATGCACAAAATTCGTGCAAGGAGCTTGACCCCCACCACCTTGGCCTCTGCCCGCAGCAGCTTCCTCAGGAAGGACGTCTGGTCTAATTAGCATATAACGCTTTTCTTATTATAGACTGCTTCTTTAGAAGAAGTTTTGATCCACAGGCAAAACTCAAACTCAAGGCAATCATATTGCAAAAGCAGTAGATGAAATAAAAGAACACCTAGTGGGATTATTAGCTTTGCCCAACTCATTACTACCAATGAAAAGAGAACTCAGGCAGAAACCGGTTTGGCTCAGAGGATAGAGCGTCGGCCTGCAGACTGAAAGTTCCCAAGTTCGATTCCGGTCAAGGGTATGTACATTGATTGCGGGCACATCCCCGGTGAGGGGTGTGCAGGAGGCAGCTGGTCGATGTTTCTCTCTCATCGATGTTTCTAGCTCTCTATCCCTCTTCCTTCCTCTCTGTAAAAAATCAATAAAATATATATACATAAAAAGAGAGACAGCTCGGAAAATTGACAGGTAGATGATATTCTTGTGATATCACCTTCAAAGAACACAACTGAAAACAACAGCAAAAGACACAACAGGGGTTTGTTCTCTTCAATTTAAATTAATTATACTAACAAATACTGTATATAAGGCATTACAAGAAGTATATCAGCAAAATCACCACCTGGCTCTTCATTCTATTTTCATAATTAATATAATGATCAGCACTAACATACAATTTTAAATATAACAAACCCTATTAAATGACTTTCTTTTACTTCCTCCAAAATGCATTAATAAACGTTAGTTGTTAAATGGAACAGAATTCGCACCAAGTGCTTCCCCAACTGGTCTGAAAGGACCAGAAAAGTATAAATAAATAAATAAATAAATAAATAAATAAATAAATAGAATGGAGCAGAATTCAAGCTACCTATGGATATCAATAACTGAGGCAATTTCATAAGCACGAACCAGTTAATGGGTTTTAATCTGATTGTAATCTGTTTCTCCGAGTGCATCACCTGACTCAACACTATGGCATTTAGGTGCTTAATAAATATGTATTCAAGGCAGCCGGTACAAATCATTTTTAAATAAGACTATCAAAGGTTCACGAAAAAATTAATAGGAAGTTGAAAGCAATAGGTTTAAAAAAAAACCTACAGGATTATTCAAAAGACTTCCATATACCTACTAACAAAAGGTCATGCTACCCAAATTCGAGTGTATACCATAGCCTCACGCCCCCCCCCCCAAGAGCTGATTTAGAATGCAGATTCTCAGTCACTTCTCCACATCACCCCCAACTCACTTGGTCCTGAAGTGGAGCTGTAAATCTATATTAATAAGGTTTAACAGGGTAAATCTGATCCAAATAGTAAAGAACATAGAGAGATAGGGTACAGTGATACATAGACTGAAAATAGACATTTCTCTACTAAATTATTCCCTGGATAAATTATTTCTTTTATGTTCTAATAAAGTCTAAAAGCCAGAAATAACTATTTAACTGCAGAAAGACCTGTAAAACCTCAACAGATTACTTTTTTCCCCTGAAAATTGCACTTATAATAGACAGCCTATTGAACTCAATGAGACTGATACAATTATGACTAAATAAAATCTCAGTAGGAAGTCAGAGCTAAAACATTCTGTATGAGTTTATAAAGCACATTGTGAGGAACAATTCACTAAATCTGTATATCTAAAATATTTATTTTATCAAGAATAGATGATTAACTTATGACTATGAAATCTAATTTTTTTAAAAACTGTACTGTTCGCTAGCATTTACAATGAAAAGCACCAGCATAAATCAACAATTTCTACCAAGAATGTTAAATCTGAAGCTCGATAAATGTTTCCCAAAACATGAAAATGATACTAATCTTTCTTCCATGACTTAGTAGAATGGAATAATGCATTAAGAGTCCTGAGAATCTGAAGACATCAAAAGAAAGAGCATTCTTTGAATCAACTCTGATATGAATCTACATAGAATGGGTAAGAGTGGTCATCCACATCGAGGAATAGCCTGTCAGGGTGTTGTGGAGAAAAATTTTTACATGTCAGAGACTCTTTTTATGTGAACAGACCCCAGGGCCGAGATGTAACTTCTTTAGAAATGTGGCTCAATATTTCGCTAAGTGCATCTTCACAAACACTAGCTTCACAAGATATGAGTTATGAGGACAAGTAGGTTTGGGAGTGAAATAGATTTAGAAGTTACTGGATTAAAGAAAAATCCAACGATGACCTTTAATGTAGGACTTCTCAGAGCCTTCACTCACTAACTTGCATGGTCTTCCTGAGGGCGAGATTCGGTTTGCGGTGCTTCTCAGCTGCACAACAGAGCAACTGGCAGGACTATAGCAGCCTGTGGAGCAGGGTTGGAACAACTAGTGGAACTTGAACTTAATTATACATGGATGCGTATGTCTTTGCATTAATTGAAAGAGTTAAATATGTTAGAAGAAATATGACGGATGCATCTAGTAAAACAGCAGTCTAAGCAAGGTATCAGTGTTGATTCCTAACTTTTCAGGAGAAAATGCTCAACCTCTATATTCCCAACTCTTTCTTTAGAAACATTTCTAAAGAGAAATGCAGGTCATCAGATTCTCATGGCTTATGGGAAATAATCCTTGAGATGACACAGCTTCATTTATTCCAAATCTCAACAAAGTAACCTGAAAAAAAAACACCTAAATTTTATTCCCATCAACAAATTTACCCACTGGGAGGGAGTGCTGTGCACACAGACTGCGCAGGAATCTGGGGAGGCGCCCGGGGCCCCGAGACCACCATGGGTAAGAGGCAGGGACGAAGGGGGAGGTCAGGGGAAGCAGCACAGCCAATGTTACCTATGTCGTAGGTTTTAGTTCACTGCCAGATTTCACTTGAAAAAGGTTCTATTAACTCTCAAACTAAAAACACTACAATAAGAACTGTCAATGAATGCCCCACTGTAAATTAATAAAGCATTATCATGCTGCATATGCTACCTTTTTTAAGTTATAACAATATGAGTTTGTACCCTGGAACCTGAATTCACTCCATATTTATTCATAAAAATTGTGACACCAGCACCAAAACCGGTTTTGGCTCAGTGGATAGAACGTCGGCCTGCGGACTGAAAGGTCCCGGGTTCGATTCCAGTCAAGGGCATGTACCTTGGTTGCAGGCACATCCCCAGTAGGGAGTGTGCAAGAGGCAGCTGATCAATGATTATCTCTCATCGATGTTTCTAACTCTCTATTCCTCTCACTTCCTCTCTGTAAAAAATCAATAAAATATATATTTTTTTAAAATTGTGACACCATTTTATCTTTAGTCACAAAAAATAGTAAAAGGTCCTGCCTTATTAACATGGTTTTTGGAAAATACTCTTCCAAGTCATTCTATTCACCCCACTCCCAGATACCATCAATTTCTTCAGTTCCCCTCCTCTCCTTTTCCAAATCTCTCTGAATTATCACCAACTACCCCTCCCCCTTTCAGAAGAAGGGTTCTTTCTATACATCAAGGACAACTTCAAGACTGGACTCTTCATCTCTTATGCTCCCAACCTTGTTTCATCTATCATCTGTTCTCTCCCTGGAGAAGTGGAAAGAGAGACTGAAAGCTTAACAAATTTCTATTTAAAAAAATAAAATCTTCCTTGATCTTGATGTTTACTCTTTCTCAGATGATCATCTCATCTCTCTTCTTTGCTTCATCACTGGACTCCTCAAATTTGCAGCTTCTGCTAATTATCTTCATTAACCTCTGATTCCTTAACACCTTGCAATATATCTTTGACTAAAATTTCATTCCCAATTTGTACGTATAATAACAGTGGCCTGCATCAATAAATTACTGTGACTTTGATATATAAAGGAGGCAAAACAGAGGGTTAGGTGCAAACGAGTTGACTACTTACTACCTATGCCCCCTGGTGGTTGGGGGCTGGGACAGGAGGACATTCCATTTCACACATACCCTTTTGTACCTTTTAATGTTATAGGTAGATAACTGCTTATTTTGGGAAAGGAAAAAAAAAAAACAATTCTTGTTTTTGAAAGCCCTTTTTTTTTTTAATTATAAAACTTATGGGCATCCTAAGAACAAAAGAAAGATTTTATATTCAGAGTCTAAACTTGCTTTCTTTGGCTAAGGGGCTTTATGGTAATTCTAAAGTTCTAAGGGAAGAAAACAAGTTAAAATGAAATTTAATCCTAAGTCAATAATTTCTTGGTAAGTCATATTTGATTAGCAGTTAAATTCAATAGTTAATCCTATTTGGCAAAGGGAATGGAAGCGTCAGCTGACAGGAGTAGGGGAAAGAGCATGTGGGAGAGGGACTTGGATACAAGGAAGATTCTATTTTCTGCCCCAGATTTGTGAAGCACAGAAGCGCTCCCTGTGCACACATGCTTAACTCCCTTACCTCCGGAGGCTCTCCTTCTTCTCCTCACGGGATAAACAGCTGTCCAAATGCTTATTGATGTGATCTTCTGGAACACTGACCCCGCAAACAGGACATTCCACTGTGTGTTTAAAGAAAGAAAAGACTTTATTGCTTGTAAAAAGGGAAAAAATATTATAACATGGATTATAATATTTTAATCTCTTTCAGAGATTAAGATAATAAGCACAATTCCAACATTAACGAGTACTTAGAAAAACAGGAGAGAAAAAGAATGACATCTCCGGCCAATGGGAGTGAGACAGACGGGTTACTGGGTAATGCCTGAATTGGGGCAAGTCACATAATTCAAATCCTGCGCCTAGAAGAAGATACTGCAGAAAAGTGTGGAAATGTGTTTATTATGACCAAACTATAAAACTAAACTTAGGTTTTCCCAATGCGTAGGAGGCATTCCTGCATGTTAGCTCTGAAGCAATCATAACACCTGAGAAAAACACGGTTGGCTGGGGGCAGGGTGAAGGGTTGATGGTGCAGCGAGATGAAAGCATTTACTGGTCTAAGCCAATTACTGCTCAATTTGTCAATGGCTACAAATTGCTTAATTTAGCTCTTGCTTGTAAGTTAAAATAGGAAAACGCAATCATTCTCCAGCTGTTTCAGGAAGTGGTGATGTGGGGCGTGTCTGGGGCCCAGCGGCCCCTGGGTAGCAGGCAGGGAGGCAGGGAAGAGCCGGGGGAGCAGCACATCTCTAAGGCAGCAGGGCCCACTGTGTCTCTGCTCTCTCTTTTTCAAGTTACAGTTCCTTGTAAGATTTCATTTGAAAAAATAATGCTGCTAAAGGAAAAAAAATTAACTGTCAAGCTATAAACACTACCATCAGAACTGTGAATTGACAGACTGACCTAACATAAGGTATGCTAGGAAACGCAGGTAAAATTCACATACCCTTATGAATTTTAAATATTTACATACTAATAAGCTGTCAATCTAAATTTAATAACAACTAATAGCCTTCACTGTGTGTGCTCTGAGTGTACCAAAGATGTCTAAGACCCAGCGTCCTCTAAACTTCACTGGCAAGAACAGACATGAAGCAATAGGTTAAACAAGCTGACCCATTCATCAAAAAGTTAAGCAAATTACACAAAAGTCCAGAAAACATGTGCTGTCAGACTTTAGTGATATGAGCTATCAATATTATCTAACAAAACCAGAGTGGTTAGGCTCTGGATAGAGTCTAAAATGCTGCTTATTCATTCATCTGGAATGTGGGATGAGAGGAGTCCCACTGAGTCAGAAAATACACGCGAAAATCCTTTCCTACCTTTAGTGACTTGTTTCAAAGCTGACGTAGAGGGTGCCTCGGGAACATTAGCATCCGCGATGCCTGAAGCTGTCCTTCCTAAAGGCATCTCTCTGGTCTTTGCAGAACTGCTCACCTCTCTTTGAGAGCTGAACTTGTTTTCCTTCTCACTTATCAAAAACTCTGATGTAGAACCATTAGTTTCTCTGATCAAGAAATTCTCCATTAACCTGCTTCCTTGCTTTACAGACTGTCTGAAGGCTGCGGGAGTGTGGGCTTTGGCAGCAAGATGCCTTGAAGAGGAGGAAGCAGGAGAAATGGGTGGTGACTCTAAGGCAAGCTGCAACAAATGATTCCTGTAAGCACAAAAACAACGGTAATTAAGATGCCAAGGAATGTGTAGTAAGCTAATTACCATAAGCTGTTTTCCCAATTAACAGTTATTCCTATGAAATACAGAACTTACTCCATAAGGACAATCAAACCAAATTGTTTCTTCTAGGATAAAATAAATAAAAAATAATATATCTAACTTTAAAAACCAGTTAACCTATTTAAAAAATAGATTAAGACTCACAAGCATAAGAGGAACCAGGAGACACTGTAGGAAACATGCCAGGAAGCTGAGTTCCAAAGGTCAGTGGACACAGATGCTGGAAAGTTGAAATTCTAAAGTTCAGTGCTAGACAACTGCTGGGAATTGGAGCCCAGCCAAAGCTAAGAGACCTCCGTGTAAGATTTCAGACATTCAGGTGTAACCCCACGAAGGCCACACTTAGGAAGAAGGATCACACCCTAGAACTATAAGTAAAACTAAGACCAAACCTAACAAAACACTAAACCAGGCCCAGACAGGATAAGAGTGAAGAGTTGGTAATTTGGTCTGCCTATCAAAACAAAAAAATCAACATCTTTCAAAGAAAAATAATCCATAGCCCCTATTATATTTTCACTCACAATGTTCAACATACAATTAAAAATTACTAGGCATGCAAATAAGCAAGAAAAGTAGCTAATAATCAAGAGAAGCAGATCAGAAGTCATTCAAAGAGTAACTATGTCATCAAAGTAACTATGATGAATATGTTCAAGAAAAGAGATAAGAACATACATAAGCAAATGGATAAAAAGATAGTGTATTGTAAGAGGGAATTAAAATCCATCCTAGGAAGGAAAAAGGCATATCATAATCAAACCACTGGAAACTAAAAAGTAATGAGAAAATTTTGTAAGTAACCAGAAAAAAATAAGACACAGCTTCTCAATCTTGGCACTATTGATATTTTGAGTCAGACAATTTTTTGTTGTAAAGAACTGTTTTGTGCATTGTATGAAGATTAGAAGCAACTACAGCACCCACCAATGTCAGTAGCATATCTTCTTCCCAAACAGATTGAGAAAATCAAAATGCAAAGTGTCTCCCCAAAAAGTATACAAGCAATGTCTGTAGATTCTATTGCATTTTGAAAATGAAATGGATTTTAATAAATACTGCCTTTATAATTATTCAAAGTGTGTATATTTTTTGGAGAAACCTTGTATATGCTTACATTACCAAATGTCCCCTAGGGAAGGGCTAAAAGGAAGGCAAATCACTCTCAGGTAAGAGCCATTCATCTAAGGCTGTGGTCCGCAAACTGCGGCCCGCAAGTCACATGCAACTCTTGGGCCCCTTGAGTGTGGCTCTTCCACAAAATACCACAGCCTGGCCTATTTTGAAGTGGCATTAGAAGATGTTTAAGTTTAAAAAATTTGGCTCTCAAAAGAAATTTCAATCATTGTACTGTTGATATTTAGCTCTGTTGACTAATGAGTTTGCCAACCACTGATCTAAGGGAACAACAGGAAGAAATATCTTTGACTTCTCAGTATAGAGTTACCTCAAAAAATTAAAAATGGAACTACCCTATCCACTGATTCCACTTCTGAGAATATATCCTAAGAAACCAAAAAGATGGAAAAGGATGTTCCATTAAAACACTAACCAAAAGAAAGCTAATGTAGCAACATTAATAGCAGACAAAATACACTTTAAGGCAAAAAATATTATGAGAGAAATGCGAATTAAATGACAATGAGATATCTTTGCCTTAAAGTTTATTTTGTCTGCTATTAAAACCACAATGCTACCATTTCACACAACAGAATACTTACAACTAAAAGGATTTGGAGCAACTGAAACTCCATACACTATTGGTGAGTATAGTCCAACCCAATTAGAGTACTATTGGACAATTTCTTTTTTTTTTCTTTTTAATTTATTGATTAAGGTATCACATATTTGTCCTCATTCCCCTCCCCCCATTCCCATCCCAAACCCCTCCCCACACATGCCCCCACCCCCCTGTTGTCTGTGACCAATGGTTAGGCTCATATGCGTGCACACAAGTCCTTTGGTTAATCTCTCCCCCTTACCCTCACCCTCCCCTACCTTCCCTCTGAGGTCCGACAGTCTGATCAATGCTTCCCTGTCTCCAGGTCTGTTCTTGATCATCAGTCTATGTTGTTCATTATTTCCCCTAGATGAGTGAGCGTATATGATACTAAATATACACTTATAATGAACCGAAAATGAGACAAGCAATAATGGTTATGCTGAGAGGCAAATGAATCAGTCTGTAGTGAGTTTCTTTCTGGGCCAACAGTTCTTTTGAGTCCCAATTTCTATGTCAAACAGTTCTTTATGTGTATATGTCAGCAATGATATTTCAGTTTTGGATGATGGACAAATGATGGTAATGCAGGTACAATCCTCTCGACAATTTCTTATAAAGTTCAATATCCATCTACCCTGTAAGCCAGCAATTTCATTCCTAGATATATAGCTAAAAGAAATGAAAAAAAGATGCCTATACAAAGACTGCTTACAAATGTTCCTGGCAACTTTTATCATACTAGCTATAAACAGTAGCAATCCAAATTCATCAATAGGTAAATAATGAAACTGTGTATATTCACAATGAATACTATTCAGCAATAAAAAAAAATGAATACCGATACAAGCAATTGAGATGAATTTTACTTTATGAATATGCTAATTTCAATACTGCAATGATAAAATTATGACAATGCTAAAATTAAAATTCATTCATTTCTTTGTGTGCTGGTCTCTAGACAGTGGAAATATAATTGATACTAAAATAGTCTCTGTCTTCATGAAGCTTACACTACAGTAAAGGGAGAGAGAATAGACACACCAAACATACGTGAAAAGTACTATGGAAAGAAAAATGAGCTTCAGACTCCACGGGATGGTCACAGAAGACCTCAGCGAGAAGATGGTCTCTGAAAAATAGAGTCCAAAGCAAGCGGAGGACTAAACCACATGGATATAGGGGAAAACTGTTTCACTAAGAAATACTAGTGAGTCAAAGTCTCTAGAGTCAGAGTATGAATAACATGTTTGAGAAACAGCAAGAAGGCCAGTGTGACTGGAGCTGAAAAAAAAAGGGGAGGGGCGCGCCAGAGATGAAGTCAAAGAGGAATCCTACTATGTAGGAAGCAGAAGACTACCATTGAGGACTCAGGCTTTCGCTTCCAATCTGATGGGAAGCCACCTCTGGATGGTAATGAGTGTGACCTGATTTTTACTGTAAAGGGTCACCATGGTGCTGTCCTCAAGAACTGTAAGAGGGCAAAGAAGAAATCAGATCACTAGGAAGTGGTAACAGTAGCCTCGGCTAACACTGGCATGGACAGTATATTGGTAAGGTGATTAACAGCTGTCAGATTCTACAAATATTTTAAACACATAGCCAACAGGATTTACTGGTGGAATGACAGACACATGTGAAAGAGAGAGGTCAAGGATGACTCCAAGGTTTCTGGCCTGAGCAAACGAAAGAATGGAGCTGCCATTTGCTGAGATGAGAAAGACTATGGGAGCAACACATGTGGAGTGGGGGGTGGGGAGTGACATAGGGAGTTTGGAGTTTAGTTTTGATCATCCTGTCAAGAGTTTCTTCCTTTCAAGAGGACCAGTGTGAGATGTGAGATGAGCAGTGGATATATAAGGCTAAAGTTTTGGGAAGAGATCTAGCTGAAGATATAAATTTGGAAGCCATGTATGTATGTGCAAGTGGTATTTGTACATTTGTACAGCACCATGATATTATTTATGGCAATTTACACAGCTTTAAAATGATGGAAGGAGACTGGACTTGAGGTAGTGAACACACAATGCAATATATAGATGATATGTTATAGAATGGTACACCTAAAATCTTTATAATTTTATTAAATAATGCCTCCCCAATAAATTTAAAAAATAAAAAATTTTAAAAACATCAATCTATTCTCTTAAAAAAAAATAAGGAGAAAACTTTCTATAACATTCTATGGTATCAGCAGCATCCTGATACCAAAGCCAGAGAAAGATTCCATAAGACAATTATAGACCAATATTCCTTATGAGTATAGATACAAAAATCCTCAACAAAATACGACTAAATCATATCTGATGGCACATTAAGAAGGATTACACACTATGACCAAATGGGATTTACCCTAGAAACGCAAGGGTGTTTCAGTACAGTGAAATCAAAGTATACATACAGCATACTAACAGGATCATCCCCATACAGAAAAGCACCTGACAAAACTTCAACGCCCATCATGACAAAGACACTCAGCAAATTAAGAGTAGGATAGCATCGTGTGGCTCAATGGCTGAGTGTTGACCTATGAACCAGGAAATCATGGTTGGATTCCAGGTGAGGGCACAAGCCTAGGTTGTGGGCTCAATCCCCAATGGGGGCCATGCAGGAGGCAGCTGATTAATGATTCTCTCTTATCATTGATATTTCTATCTCTCCCCCTCTCCTTTCCTTCCTGAAATAAAAATTTTTAAAAGTAGTACAGCCTTTTCAGCAAATGTTGCTAAAACAATTGGATATCTATATGCAAAAATTATCAACTTCAACTCATACCTTATAATACTTATAAAATTACAATATGATTCTACTTAAATAAAAACCTAAAAAATACAACTATAGTTAACAGATTAGTGTTTGCTTGGGGAACAGAGCTGTCAGGGTCAGGAGAGAGGGATCACAAAGAGGCAAACAAAAACTTTTGGGGTTGATGGATAGGTCCATTACTTTGGTTGTGATAGTTTCATAGGAACCAATGTCAAGACTTATCCAATTGCACACTTTAAATATGTACAGCTTATTGTATGGTAATTATATTTCAATAAAGCTTTAAAAATATTTTTAAATGAGCTATGTAAAAATATTAATTCCAAAACTGTTATTTAGATTTAAATTGAATTGGTAATTTTTCCTATAATTTCCATCACTGTGATGAATACATATTAAAGTGAGTTGGTATTACAATGCCTAAAGGCATGCATTATAAACACACATTTTTTGGATGAATTATTGACTTTAGAATATTAAATCTTGCCCATTTGTTAACTATACAATACCTTACCTCATCAGAAGGCAGCTAAGAAGAATCAAGATTCAAAATAGATCTTTGGGTGGACAGGGGCAATCCTGAAATCCATGCAATCAAGCCACGGACTTCAGTAACTAGTGAAACTCCCTGCAAGCGCCTGTTCTGATCTGAAACATGCAAACAGCAATCTAGGACCATTTAGTTAGATGGGCAGAGGCCCACCACAGTACTAATTCTTATTAGCACCTTAGGGCATAAACATGTAACAGGATAGCACTATATTAACAGAGGTACAATATATATGATGATAGGGATGTTTGTAGGTGCCTTTGTTCCAAGTACTATGCTGTGTATCATTTTTTATAACTCATCATTTCTAATTTTTACAACAATCTCTCAAAGTATCAACAATATTGTTTCCACTTTTCAGATGTGAAACAGTGGTCAGAAAGGTTCAACATCTCGATCACATTCACATCAGAACTAGCAGGGCCAAGACTGGAATCTACTTCTACTTTAAATTTCACCATAAGAAAAGGTAAAATTATATTCTACATACTTTTGTGAGATGCCAAGGGAATTATCTATCACAGTTATAACCTAAAATGTTCAACTTCTTAAACGTGGAGTAAATACATGGAGAAAAATCCAGACCTCGAGGGTGAATAAACCAAAGAATTAAATTATGTTCTACTCTCTCAATTCATAAAAATAATGATATAGATGTAGACTGACTGCTATGTAAAAATACAGAAGCAGTATTTTCTTACTTAGGTCAAGGATGACATTGCACTAAGACAAATATATCTTAATTCAATTTTGTTCAACACACAGTTTCTTAAGGCCATTATTTTAAATAAAATTGCGTTGAGAAAAAACAACAACACTGTTCTTTAAAATAAAAGGCAAAAGTTAGAAGAAAATGTAAGATGTGTGTGTCAGCCTGTGTCTGAAAACCTCTAGAATTATTTCCAATACCCTTTTGTTATCCCATTTAGAATATTAAAGTTTTAAAAATTATGTCATAAAATGGCAATGAAAAGACAGGAAGAAACAAAATCAACAAACAATAAAAATATCTTACATTTTTGTCATAAAAGTAAATCTCTTCCCTCATCAATTGTAAACCAGATTTTAATAATAAAATTAGCTTGAATTTCATTCCTAATTTTACAAATGAGATACCACAGTGCTTTAGACATGACAAATGTCAAAGGAATGTTCACCATAAGGCAACTCCAAGGCTAACAAAAGAAGTCAATGATAAAAACCACCCCAAATCTACAGAAAAGGCTCCCCACTCCACCACACCCACTGTAGTGAATAATTAAATAATTACTCCTTTGGGAGGGAGGAGGGGGAGAGTTCAGTCATTCCAAGGCCTCCCTTTAAGTTACCAAAAGGTCTGTGAACCCAAAGATACTGATCGCTTCTCTTCCATAACACTCCCTTTCTCTTCGCAGGGGGGTGGTTGTTTTCAGTACCAGCTGAAGAGAAAAAAATAAGCCTGAGATACAATTACACTGTCTCAAAAATTCCTTTCCTAAGATATGACTCCATCTTTTCTCACAGGCTTCAAAATCAAACTGACTGGAAGACTTTAAAATTAAAAAAGCAATAACTTTGATTATGAGAATCAGAGAATCTCAGAGTTTCTTCATCTAGGAAAGCTTACCACCTTTTTATGACTTTGCTTAGGGAAATAACTAACCAGTCAATTTCTAGAATGTCATATTTGTAAGAGCAAAATATTAAATTTGATAGTTTTTTAGAATCAATCATTGTGCAATTCTACTGGAAGAAATCTCTTTACATTTTTAGAAGCAATGTAATGTACATCCAAGAACGCTCCAAAAGCCTGAACGTCGCACACTCCGTACATGGGCACCTACCATTAGCTACACAGTTTATTCTTAACAAAAATTCCTATTTGACTTGCATTTAAACTAAAAATAATTCAAGATGCCATTTGATAAAACATGCCTTTTTATATCCCTTTCGGTGAACAAACTCACCATCACCATCATGCATATCAGTTAAGAAGAAAAGCTACATTTCTGACTTTAATGAAGTGGCTAGTACATATTTCACATGGCACATCAGTTTATACATGCTAAGAAAATCAGATTAAGAATGAATGGGTTAATATGTGATAGACACAGAAACAATTATAAATGTATGTGCATACATGGATTAGTAAATACATAAACATACATGCACATATTGCCCAACTGTCTATGGAGAGGGCCTAGAAGCAAAGACAACCCAGTAACAATAAGCACAGCCCACTCTAGATCCTGATTTCTAAACACCATCCTATATAATAAAAGGTAATATGCACACTGACCCTAAAGGCGGAACGACCGGTGGCTATGATGTGCACTGTCCACCAGGGGAAGTTCTGCGTTGAGCATCTGGTGGTCAGTGCACTCCTACAGGGGAGCTCCACTTAGTCAGAAGCCAGGCTGACAGCTATGAGCAAAGAGGCAGTGGCAGGAGCCTCTCCCGCCTCCTCAGCAGCGCTAAGAATGTCCAAATGACAGCTTAAGCCTGCTCCCTTGAGAAGTAGGCCTAAGCCGGCAGCTGGACATCCCCCCAAGGGCTCCTGGGATGCCAGGGGGATCTCTAACTGCCAGCTTAGGCCCAATCCCCCTGGGAGTGGGCCTGGGCCTAAGCTGGCAGGTGGACATCCCCTAAGGGGTCTCGGACTGCAACATCCCCTAAGGGGTCTCGGACTGCAAGAGGGCACAGGCTGGGCTGAGGGACACCTCCCCCTCCAGTGCACAAATTTTCATGCACTGGGCCTCTAGTCTCCAATAAAAGGAACCAGGGCTCCTTGGGAAATGGTTGATTCTAGGCCTGGGGCAGGAAAAATAAAAAATGAAACTGGAGTATCTTGGTAGTACCCAAAAGTAAGTACATGCTCAAATCTGCATTTTAACTCTTGTTTTTTATAACAGGTGGGTTTCTGTTAAGTAGAGAGAGAAAATCCTATTACAATTAAATTATCTATGCTTGATAAATAACTACTGCTGCCTCCCTACTTTACCCCAAATACACAACCCTGCCTTCTCTAATCCCCAAAAGTGCAGAGTAAAAAGGGGACACAATAAAGGCGAAAGTAGTTAGGGGTTAGTCACAAAGTCAAATCATACCGTGCAAAATTCAAGCTTTTTACCAGTTCATCCAATGCGCGGTTATTTTTCAGGTCTGGCTCTGTGACTGTCTAAAAAAGAAAAACAACAGATGGGGGAAAAAGTCATAAGCAATAATTTACTTGTCATGATCTTGTTTTTTAAAATGTGTGACCCATCCTCCCGAGACTCCCCATCCCATTAAATCTTCCAGGAAAGCCTCAAAATAAAGTTTATTTATCTCATACTAATATGCTATTTAAAAACACTGAGTCAGTCTCAGCCAACTGGAAGTCTGATAAAAGTTTCTCTAAGGCATATAGTAAAGTCATATATACTCTGTACTAAGTTAAAACTTAATATGAGTGAGGATGCCAACACTCACCTTTACCAAACATTTCTCCCAAAGAACAGAAGAGGTGCTCTCTTAAAAACAAGTTTGGTTTTTAGGAATGCAAGATGAAGCTGGTAAATCCAGTAATTATTTAGCATAAATGATATACAATTCATCTCCATGATGATACCATCTTGACAAAACAGGATGCCTGGTGTTTTAAGAGCTGAGACTCAAGAAACAAACTATCATTTCTTACATAGGGTCTTTACATAATAACTCAGAGAAGTTCAATGGCATCCTCACACCATGAACCTAACAGAACGAGAACCCAAACCCTTAACCAGTCCAAGTGTCCTTGCTGTTAGGCCTTACTGTCTCTTTTTCTTCTTTCTTTACTCCTATTAATGTCTACTTTCCCTTTAAACTATCTTTTCACCTATTTTCACTACTTGAAAAGCTTCAGAAACCACTAATAAAACTAACAACAAATTTCCTAGTGTTGTCCCTGAAGGTCTGTTTTGGGAAAGAGGTAAGGGACCAGTTAGGCTGAGTTCAGCCCAATGGCCATGAATCTTTACCTTCTGCACAAGTACTTACACCAATCACTTGAAAAAAGTAATCCTACCATCAGATTTCCTATCAATGTGAGAATAACAAGTGAAAATCCATAAAAACATGGGTCTTAACATTTTAGGAGTGCTACATTCTGGCCTTAAAATTCATTTTTCCTCCTAAAATATATTTAGGTGATCAGAAGTCCCCATAAAAACTTAAAGCACAGTTCTCCATATATGTGTTTTAGAAGTATTTTCTCTCAAAAGGTCTTTTTTACAGCTCAATTCAATAATTACTTATCTCCCCTTGGGCTTCTGTATACACATGAAGCAGAAATATTTGCACCACTGAATTAAGTTTTTTTTTTAAAAAAAAAAAAAAGGAAAGAACAACTCACCACACAACAAGTTGGACACTGTGTTTTATAGGACAAAAATTTTCTTATACAGAGAGAACAGTCTGCAAAAACATAAATGCAACATAAATTAGTTAAGCTATATTAATAATACAGAAACCTGACTTCTAACAAAATCTGACTTAAGATGTAGAGTATTTCCAGCATCTAAGGCAGTGGTTGCCAATTGGTGGTCCGCGGACCATTGGTGGTCCGTGAAGTCTGAAAGTTTGGTGACTGCTGGTAAGGTGATATATATATATATATATATATATATATATATATATATATATACACACACACACACATATATATATATATAACTAAGTGACCATTACAACCAACCAGAACGACTGGGCGACCAGTCACTATGATGAGCAATGGCCACATGGGGGCAGATGCTCAACACAGGAGCTGCCCCCTGGTGGTCAGTGCACTCCCACAGACAACTTCCTGTAGCCAGTCAAACTCCCAGAGCCCTTCTCCCGGTCGCTCCCTCTGCCCGGCTAGCCCCCAGAACACCCCAATTGGGGGAGAGGGGATGGCCAGCCAAAGGGAGGGGCCGCAGGAGGTTGACCAGCTGGCCCCTGATAGACCTCGATCGCTGGTCAGCTGAGAGACCCCCCGACCCATGCACAAAATTGTGCACCTGGCCTCTAATATCATTATAATATCAGAATTCTGCCGAAACCGGTTTGGCTCAGTGGTAGAGCGTCGGACTGCGGACTGAAAGGTCCCGGGTTCAATTCCAGTCAAGGGCATGTACATTGGTTGCGGGCACATCTCCAGTAGGGGGTGTGCAGGAGGCAGCTGGTCGATGTTTCTCTCTCATTGACGTTTCTGGCTCTCTATCTCTCTCCCTTCCTCTCTGTAAAATATCAATTAAAAAAAAAAAGAAGAATTCTATCATCTCTACCCTCCCTATGCACAACTGCAAATGTGATTAAGTAACACTTTTAGGAGAGAAGCATCTACACTAATAAAAGAGAAACATGCAAATTGACTATCTCCACTATGCCCCACCAGCCACACCCATCAGCCAATTAGGAGCGAGTATGCAAATTAACCCAACCAAGATGGCTGCTGCCACGGATCAAGCAGGAGGCTTGGGTTTCCCGGCAAGGGAGGAAGCAAAGCTTCCTGGCCTGTCCTGGCCTCTACTCAAGGCTACAAAGTTTCAATTATAGAAGATAAATAAGTCCCAGATACCAGGGCCTCCGCTTGGCTGGCCTGCAAACCACCACAGGCCCCTGGCCCAGGCCAGCCCATGCCCCAAGGGAACCCCTACACTGATCAGGACACCCTTCAGGGCAAACCAGCTGGTCTCCACCAGTGCACCAGGCTTCTACCCTATCTAATAAAAGAGTAATATGCAAATTGACCATCACTCCAACACACAAGATAGCTGCCCCCATGTGATCAAAGATGGCTGACCCATGTGGACATAATAAGGCCATCACAAGATGGCCCGCAGGGGAGGGCAGTTGGGAGGAACCAGGCCTGCAAGGGAGGGCAGTTGGGGGCAATCAAGCCTGCAGGGGAGGGCAGTTAGGGGTGATCAGACCAGCAGAGGAGGGAAGTTGGGGGTGACTAGGCATGCAGGGAAAGGGCAGTTGGGGGGGACCCAGGCCTGCAAGGGGAGGGCAGTTGGGGAGGACCAGGCCTGCAGAGGAGGGCAGTTGGGGGTGACCAGGCCTGCAAGGGATGGCAGTTAGGGGAAAACAGGCTGGCAGGGGAGCAGTTAGGCATCAATCAGGCTGGCAGGGGAGTGGTTTGGAGGTGATCAGGCTGGCAGGCAGAAGTGGTTAGGGGCAATCAGGAAGGCAGGCAGGCGAGCAGTTGGGAGCCAGCAGTCCTGAATTGGAGAGGGTGCAGGCTGGGCTGAGAAACACCCACCACCTCTCCTTACCCCCCCCCACCCCCCTGTGCATGAATTTCATACATGGGGCCTCTAGTGAGTTATAAAAAAGATAAAACAAGCCAAGTTAAGTTCTTTGGGAAGCAAAGGTGAATAAAGGGGACTTCTGGTTTCTGGTCTGGCATGTAAGGAGTGCAGAAGTCATAACTCTATTTAACAACAAGAAAAAGACCATACAGACTGAAAAACCAAAAGCTCTTCTTGGATACACCACAGAAGTGAGGTCACAGGGCAAACTGTCCCCAAATTGGAGACATCAGGCTGGAAATAGAATTACAACTTACCAAGGTAGAAACCCATACTCAGAAACTTGCATGGGAACTGGAGCTGGGGTAAAACTGAACTGCAACTGACAGTTGAGTGGTATGGACAGTGTGAGTTTAAAAATTCCAAGGCAACACAAATACTGGGGAGTGGGATGAGAGTGAGGAGGGGCTCACACTTATGTGTTTTCATTCTAAGAGTTCTACCAGGTTCTCAAAGTGACCATCAGACAAAAATCCCCTAGTCCTTCTGCGGGAGGAGTGGAAAAGTAGTGTTTTGAAATGCACCCGAGCATGTGTTCTTCATAACAAGGCCTGCCCTCAATCAACTATTCTACCAGGGCCTATTCTGTTAGGGTTTATCAGAGTCCAGCTGGCCTGGGGAAAGAGAAACAACCAACTCCAGCTACTTCTAGCTGTCCCGTCCACCTGTGGAAGTTGGAATTCAGGAAGTATGGAGACCTGAAAAGCATGTGAAGTGCAAAGTCCAAGGGCACAGGCGGACCAAAAGGCTGAGACCTAATCACAGGACTACAGAACACACCTCACCACACTACCACGGGACTATATACTGAAGTTTCTTTTACCTAGTACACCACATCCCACTACCAGGGGGAAATTATGAGGCATACCAAAAGGCAAAAAAAAAAAAAAAGTTTGAAGGAACTGCAAGCATGAGAACCAGTCAAACATGGCAGGGATGTTGGAATTATCAGACCAGGGATGTAGAGCAACTATAATTAATAAGCCAAGGGCTCTAATGAACAAACCAGAACAGATGGGTAACAAAGTACATTACCTCCCAAAAGTCCCATCTCCAAATACCATCACTTTGGGAATTAGGTCTTCAACACAGGAATTTGGGAAAGACACAATTCAGTCCACACATTGTACTACTTGTCCTCAAAAACCCATGTCCCGCCGTGGAGAACATCTCCCACGTCACCAGCCCCAAAAGGGGCTGTGAGCGGTAACAAAAGAAAGAGCTGGGCAACTCGCTACTGCTCCAAAACACACACAGGGCAGTGGCTAGAGGCCAATCCAGCCCAGTGGCTTCTCCTTTGGGGGAAAAGAAGAGGGAAGCATGCACCCAATATTTCAGCTTTTCAAGGGGCTGCCTGGGGGACGGGCCTCTGTCTCCCGGACCTGCAGCGCTGATAGGATGGGGCTCACTCCAGATGCCTGGGGGCCACTGGGATCAGAAAAGAACAGAGTAGCTCATTATAGTTCCACAGGCCCCGCAGCGCCACTGATCCGAGAGGAAGCAAGAGAAGACAAACTAATGAGAAAAAAAAAAAAAAAAGAAATCCACACAAAAAACAGCAAAATGTCTCATTGGGAATTTACACTCACAAGTCCAGACACTACACTACAGTAGGCTTTTCTTGTAGAGATTTGCCATCTGATTCTAAAACTTACCTGAAAATCCATGTAAAATGTAAAGATCCTAGAAGAATCCAAATAATTTTGACAAAGAAAAACAGCAGGAATACTTACAATGACTGACTTTCAGACTTACTAAAAGTTACAGAAATTAAGACAAGGTGGTATTGGCCCAAGAACAGAGATGTAGATCAATGGAACAGAAGAAGAGTCCAGAAACAGGCCCACGCGTGGTTGCCTACAACCACACTGAGACAGAGAGAACTTGATCAGGTGACAGACATGTTCTGCATCTTAACTGAAGTGGTTTCATGATATATGCATTTGTCAAAACTCACTAACACCTGTACCCTTACAATGGATGTATTTTATTTTATGTAAATCATACCTAAATAAAGATGCTTTTAACACATATTAGAAACAGTCCCCAAAATTTGCCTTGGTTATTAATGTGAATCTGGCCTAGAAAGAAAACTTGACATTTACTAAAGCCCTTCCATGTGCCAGACACTAGGCTCTGCACATTAAATTCTCACAACCCTCTTCTAAGGTAGAAAATGCTCTCCAGATTTTTACTTTTGAATAAATGTTGAGCATTTGCAAACTCACCATCCTAGTAAGCAGGGAGTCAAAAGTGAAGCCCAAGTATGTCCCTAATGCCATGCTACTCCCACCAGCATCCTCTAGGTCTTCTCTACAGCCCACCAAGACTGACTATCCACTAAAACTTTCCCACCAAGACTTACTATCCACTAAAACTTTCCCACCAAAATTTACTACCCACTAAAACCATTTTAAGTCAAACTTGTTTTATGTGTGTTTTTTTTTAATATTTTTATTTTATTTTAGAGAGGAATACATTTTTTTTTTAATTTTAGGAATTTTTTTTTATTTTAGAGGGGGAAACAGAAACATCAATGATGAGAGAAGATCATTGATTGGCTGCCTTCTGCATGCCCCCTACTGGAGATCAAGTTCGCAACCCAGGCCTTTGATGGGAACCAAACCAGGGACCCTTCAGTCCGCAAGCCAACGCTGTATCCACTGAGCCAACCAGCTAGGGCTCAAACTTGCTTGTTTTTTAACTTTCCATGACAAATCAACTTGAAAAACAGAGGACAGAAAGATCATGAAGTTGGATAATCCATAAACTGGATAGCCGGCTCCTGAACAATGACAGGCTCACCTGGGTGCTAACTACCTCAAGTAGAAAAAGCATTTACATACTAGAATCATAAAGAGAAGTTCAAGCACGTTCCAATATTAAGAGACCGTCCAGCATCACACAGCAAGTTAAGTGATAAAACAGTAATACTCTTCAGTAGAAGAATTCTCCCACTGGAAATTTTTTTTTAATATATTTTATTGATTTTCCACAGAGAGAAAGGGACAGGGATAAGAGCTAGAAACGTCGATGAGAAACATAGACCAGCTGCCTCCTGCACAACCCCCACCAGGGATGTGCCCGCAACCAATGTGCATGTCGGAATCGAACCTGGAACCTTTCAGTCCGCAGACTGACGCTCTATCCATTGAGCCAAACTGATTTCGACCCACTGGGATTATTAAACTTTGGAACTCTACACAAACTATTACTTAGTTGAACTAACTATCTGTTACCTGCTAAAAACAAAAATTAAGAAATTTAACATTCTAAAAGTGCTTGGCAAATAAAGAACCATATATTGTGACCAAAATCTTTATTACCATAAATATTATAAAAGGCATAAAAATAGCTGAAACCGGTTTGGCTCAGTGGATAGAGCGTCAGCCTGCAGACTGAAAGGTCCCAGGTTCGATTCCGGTCAAGGGCATGTACCTTGGTTGCGGGCACATCCCCAGTAGGGGGTGTGCAAGAGGCAGCTGATAGATGATTCTCTCTCATCGATGTTTCTAACTCTCTATCCCTCTCTCTTCCTCTCTGTAAAAAATCAATAAAATATATATATTTTTTAAAGGCATAAAAATAATCAAGCAGGAAGTAATGGAAAATATGGGAGGTTTTGTAAAAACTTCAATATTCAAGAGGAAATGGTGGAAAAGACTTGAAAACTTTAAGATGGAGCTAAAAGTAAAAAATAAATGTATATATACCTTTGATATTAAATTAATACTACTTGTAGGTACCCTATCAGAGTATGCTGGATGTTCAAGGCCACTCTGAGCATGAGAATCTTAATCAGGGTATCCAAGGACTATATACAGGTGCGAGCAAGGCCACAGTGATCTGTATGTGCACTACACAAACGTGCCCTTCTATAACCCAAAACACTGATGTCACTATTTGGAAGGAAGTAACAGAAAAGATGTCACTGACCAGCTCAGGTGGCTGCTTGGTGAGGCTGCTCCCATGTAAGGCAGGCTGCATTGCATTGTGGGTACAGAGGCTACTGCTAATGTGTGGGAAGGATGTATTGTTACCTAGCCTGTGTGTGGCTACTGAATGGGACTTTGCTCTGAAGGAACTGTTTTGTCTAGTGGCTCCTTGTTAGCAATGGCTACATGGCCACTGGCTTCTGCAGTAAAGACTCTCCTATATACCCACAACTTTTTATGGTTTCTCCATCTCTGAATACCCAGCATTCAAGAAGGTCCAGTCACTGGCAGAGGGGCTCGAACTTACATAAAAATCACATTTTTACTAATTCACAGAAACAGTATATACTTACAGTTATGTGAACACTGAGGAATCATCATTGCTATGTTGAAATATTCAAAGCAAATTCCACACCGCAGCAAATCATCTACTGTCTGAAATACAAATAATACACATAATACATATTATGTATCAGAAAGATACCACATTAGAATGTCCAGCACAGAATTCTTTCTCCATCCCTAAAAAAATAACTTAGTAATACTTATTTTTCAAATATACAAACTCCACATAACTGCAGATCTTAACAAACAGAGAAAACCTCCGCCCATGTGACTCTTACACATTCAAAACACTTTAGACAGATCAAGCTGACTGCACAGATTTGTACACAATATTGTTACTCCTTCACAGAAGGACTACTACTATATTCCTGCTCCACTTCCCACACGTTCCCAGTCTGTACTCCCAGCCACCTCTTCTTCAGATCACATCCCCTGGCCTACAGTCACTGCTAAGGGAAAAATACCAGTAACCAGTTAGCACACAGTTAAAACCACATCAAGAATATTAAAGCCAAACCTTAGAAATTATCTAGTTAAACCCCTTATTTTACACATGCGGAAGTTAGTATCTAGAGCAGGCACCTATATGGGACGGGAGTCCAGCCAGGCCAAACCTCCTCCTCCCCACTGGCTTCCGCATGGCTCCATTGTCATGGCTCCACCATGGAGCCAAACAAAGAAGCCGAGGGAAATGCTGTGACAGCAGAGGGAGGTGAAGACGGGGACAACCTGGAAGTCAGACAGATGTGTGTCAACCTGGAATGCAACCAAAAAGGATTTATTTTCACAATCCCAAATCTTTAAATCATTTATAATAAAATGTTTTTCAATAAAATACTGAGACGATAGTTAAAAGATCCAAAAGAGGGAGCTCTCTGATGCACTGATACGGAAAAATTGTCAAGATAAGTGAAAAAAGACAGTACATATAGCTTTTGCTTAAAAGGCAGTGGAAAATAAGAATGTATTCTATTTTTATCTTGTATGCAGGTATAAAGAAATTCTGAAAAGATACAGAAGACAGAAGAAGGTAATAAATAATAGTCACAGGGGTTAGAAAACTGGATAGAAGAGGGACGTGTTGGGAGGTAGGCTTTTACTTTTCATTCCATGTATTTTTTTAACCATGTGAGCATATTAAAATTTAAAAAACAAATGAAAAGACTAATGTCACTAATAGTCCATATGATGAAATATTATGTAGACATTTTAAAAATATGTTTTTATAGGAAAATGTTTATGCTTTAGTGA
Organism: Vespertilio murinus; assembly: GCA_963924515.1. Lineage (NCBI taxonomy): Eukaryota > Metazoa > Chordata > Mammalia > Chiroptera > Vespertilionidae > Vespertilio > Vespertilio murinus. The sequence continues at coordinate 34,983,567 of OZ004715.1, read as the reverse complement.
AAACTGGAAAAAATGCATCAGAGAACAAATCTATAACAACAATAAACAATAATAGAACCATGTAGTTTAATCTCCATAACAATCCAATGAGGTCTACAGCATTGAATCCCAGCCTTCCAGACTCAGACTACAGAGCTTAAAAGAGGCTGGATCAAACACAAGAAGTTCACCGCAAAGTAATCCCAAATTTTAAATGCATTTACACATTGTGGGCATGTGCGGGCATGAGCGTACACAAGGTAAACAGACCAGAAATAAGAGAAAATGTCAAACAGTAGTTATCTCTAGACCAGCAGTCTCCAACCTTTCAGACCTCATGGACCACCAATGGTCCGCAGACCACCGGTTGGCGTCCACCGCTCTAGACCATAGGACAATGGGTAACTCACTTAGTCCTTTCTCTTATCCTTAAGTTTAATTTTTTCTATTATATACACATACATTTATAACCTGTCAAAGCCAGAAATTTTTGTTATTGTTAAACTAGGAAAATAACCATTAAAATACCAAAACCTTTCATCATTTTATATGGTAAGCTACCATTGACTCAAAAAGCAAGAGGATTGCGTTGAAAATCGGTTAAGAGCAGAACAGAACTGGAAGACAGAGGCCTGGCATCTAGTCTATTGTAATTTCTTCCCTATAACCACCTGCTTCCGGTGGGGGAGTGGTTCTGACAGGTCTGCTGAGCAAGATCTGCGGAAGGTGACGCCACATCAAAGGAGCTGTTATATAATACTAGTGGCCTGGGGCATGAGTTCTTGCACACTGAAAGGAAATTAATTAGGAGAAATATTTTAATATCACTATTTGCCCTTTCTCTATAATAGAAGTGTCAGAGATAAAAGAAAATTAGTAAAATGTACATTAATATATAAATTGATTAATAAAAACCAATAACAAAAAGATGTAACAACAAATATTTTCCATAAAATTTTTACTGTCAGAATCTTCGTTTATCACTAATTTTTTTAAATATGCAGGGTATTCTGAAAAATTTATATCATTTGGACAAACTTTGCCTTTGCTACAACATCAAGTAAATTTTCCTTCAGATGGTTTTTCATCGGAGAAATTTAGGAATTGGCAAAATTGACATGTAACAGTCATTCCACCACAACTGTGCTCAATAACTGTGTCCTCATTTACATTGTTTTTGCTATGAAGGCAGTTCCTACCAGTACTGGATGTACTTGTTGATGGCTGCTCTTCAGACATATTCTGTGGATGACATCGCTTTCTTTTGGCTTCAGAGGTATGTTGTGGCAATAGTTAGTCTTCGGACATATTTTGTCGACAATTTCGGCTTCAGAATGTCAACAAAAACGTGATGTCATTACCTGGCACTCACAGCCACTGTTTGTGGGCTGGGCTGGGCTGGGCTGGGCTGGGCTGTGGGCAGTGTTTTGTGCCATGGCAGCCTCGGCTATGATTAGGTGGGCTGTTGCTTCGGAGTGGTGGCGGGCCTGTGTCCCACTTGGGGGAAGCCGAGTGTTGCCACCACCACCCATTCTGGGTCCCTGTTAGCCATCGGAAATCGGAGCCTGCCAGCGGGAAAAGGGACCAAGACGTGGTCAGTGCATCTCATAGTGACTGGTCAAGCAGTTGTTCTGGTCATTCTGCCATTATAATTGCTGGGCTTTTATTTTATTTTTTAAAATATATATTTTTATTGATTTCAGAGAGGAAGGAAGAGGGACAGAAACATCACTGATGAGAGAGAATCATTGATCAGCTGCCTCCTGCAAGCCCTCCACTGGGGATGGAGCCCACAACCTGGACATGTGCCCTTGACCAGAATTAAACCTGGGACCTTTCAAGTTTGCAGGCCGACGCTCTATCCACTGAGCCAAACCGGCTAGGGCTGGGTTTTTAGTATATAGGATATGCTTAAATTTACAAACAAAAGGTAGCTTTACAGGTTACAGAACTTTCACTTCCTTTATCTAATAATATTTTCACAACAAATAAAAAGGGGTTGAAAAGTTAACATACGTTAAGTGCTAATAATAAGATGCATCAAGTGAATGTTTGACTTCCAGATACCTTCAATCAACTGGCAAATAATTTTTGAGCACCCACTACGTGCCCCACATTAAGTACAGTGAGAAAGTCAGGCAGGATCACTATCACACACATCACCTCCTATAACCAGCCCTATAAGCTGTTTATTTTAGCCTCCAGTTCACGGCTGAGGAAGTTCAGGCTCAGAGTTTTGGTAACTAACTCAAGGTCACACAGTTAAACGAGAGGCCAGGATCAGTCTTAACCCAGGACCACCATTTCTGCACCAGGTCCTGTTAACCATGGCAGTTCAAGCGTTTGTTTACTCTCCAAACTGATGACTAATTAATTGCTTTCCACCTTAAAGATTTCTTTCTAGTTGTTCTGCTTGCATTACAGAAATTGATCACCATGTAACATTTATAAAACTATTTCTTAGCATTTCTATTTGGGCTGTGCTCTTGAGAACGGGCCCAATTGCCTTAACTCAAATCTGTGCTCTTCTCCCCTGTGGGGGAATACCAAAGCCACCATAACGGAAAAACCACAGCTTCCCTAGCCCCTTTCCACAAGGTCAGCTTTCAGCACAGGGCTAATCTCCACTCCCCGGGGACTGTAGATGACCCTGAGGATGACAGGAAGAATAAGGTTCACCCTTCCTTTAACCTCCCACAAGTCCCTGCACTTCATCCTCAGACCCGCCTTCTGAGTCAGTGGGGCGGATACCATAATCCTCCAGTAAACAAAACCCAGGAAGAGAATGAGAAAGTGATCTCGCCCGCCAGGAGGAAAACCAAGCAACCGATTCTTCGCGCAGCAAAGCTTATTTGCTCCTGACCAAACAGAGCAGGAATCCTGGGCTCGCCACCACCGGAAATGCCTTGCCAAAAACCCAAACCAATGTTATTTGGGCGAAACGATCCCATTACACGAAAGGCTGGCTTAGTGCGGAGCCCGGGTCCTGATCTCTTTGTTTTAAAAGAGACACACGCCCCACTGTGAGAGGAGTTAGGGCCTGTGAGGACGGAGCCAGGGCAAACCACCAGCACCGGGCTTCTGGAGGGCAACGAGAACAAATGAAAGAAAACGTCAAGGAGAGAGCCTACCTGCTTCGCTCGGCGATTAAGGAAATGCTTTTCGATGCAAACTCTACCCAGAATCAGGTCCAGGGTCACCTCGGACATTCTCCGCGGAGGCGCGGGGAGGGCTGGCAGCATGCTCAGCACGCAGGGGACCCCCCGAAAGGGTTAATAACCGCTGTCCTCTCCCCGGTGTGGACCAACCGCCCTTTCCCGAGGTCGCCGTCGCTGCTGCGGCTGACCTGCAGAGAGCCCGGCTCCGGAAGGCCGCCAACCCCGGCTCAGGAAAAGGGAACCGAGGCCTGTCCCCGGGAAACTGAGGCCCGGGGCCACGCGGGCGGCCGGTGGGCCGGCGGCGGAGCGAAACCGGGCGCCCTGGCCCAGGTCGGCCGCTCGCGCCGGGTCCCCTCCAGGCGGGCCCGGCCGCCCGCCCGCCCGCCGACACCCGCGCGCCCCCAGCCTGGCCGCGGCACCCACCTTCATGACTTCCAGGCCCGGAGGCCACCGAGGCTCGCCCAGGGCATCCATGGCCTTCCCAAGGAGTGCCGGGGGTGCCGCTGCCCACTGGTCTCCCGCTCTCCGCGGCCACTCGAAATTCCCCGCGCTACCGCGGCGCGACGACAGCAGTCCGCGACGACGCGCCGGCGGCGTGTGCGCGGGGCCTGCCGGGAGTTGTAGTACGTGGGCGGAGCGCAGCCAGTATGCCATTACTGCGCATGCGCCAGACTCGCCTTTCTCTCTCTCTCTCTCCCCCCTTCCCCCTCCCCCCCCGCCCGCAGAAAGTAAATGGTTAATAGGCCCGCGTCCGCTTTTGTATTTTGAATCTTAATAAGTAAATGTCTGTTGAGTGTTGGGGGAAGACATCCAGCAGTCAAACCAAATCCACACTTTATGAATCTTTCAAAGGTCTAAGCTAATGCTTTCTCCTCCGGGTTGCCTTCCCTGATTGCTGTAACTGCTATGTGAGCAAGGGTTCTCATATCTATTATTGTATCTAACCCCCATCACAATACTGCGAGGTAAGCATTACCATTGCCAGTTTACACAAAAGGAAGCTTCCACTTAAAAACTTGAGCAGCGTGTTTTTGTTGTTGTTGTTGTTGTTTTCTCAGGATTGAATAGTGTTCTTTGATTCACACAGTGTCATTGTCCAGATTATACAATCAGGACCTCTGGACTTTGAATAGGTACTCTTTTATCAAATAAAAATTTTAATTTTAAGTTATTCCTTTTCTTAATAATCTTAACTTTGTATAACTTTTCAGATATTTCCTATGCTGATACATAGATAAGGTTTTTCCACAAATCCTATACAATGAAGGCCTAATATGCAAATTGACCAAACTGTGAATCTACTAGTCACTATGACACGCACTGACCACCAGGGGGCAGATGCACAATGAGGAGCTGCCCCCAGCCTGCAGGCCCCAGGCCAGCCAAGGCAGGGGGAGGAAGGAGGGCTCCCAATTACCCTGCCAGTTGCCCCACAGATGGGCCCTGATCACCAGCCAGGCCTAGGGACCCCACCCATGCATGAATTTCACACATTGGGCCTCTAGTGTAATTATAAATGCAAAGCTCTATCAACTTGAGTTTTTCTGTATGTTTACTTAATGATACATCTTGATACATCTGGATGTTAATACATTTAGCTTTACCTCATTCTTTTTAATAGCTATGTAGTCCATTCTATAGATACACCATAATTTATTTTATCTACTCTGATACTGAGGAACATTTAGGTTGTTTCCAATTTTTCACTATTGCCAAGAGTTGTGATGAACACAATATATAAATGTTGGCACATTTGAGCCTGGATATCTGGTGGATGACTTCCAACAAATGAAACTATTAGGTTAATTTGTTTAAACTTTTAAACTGTGCTGTGCAATTTTCCAAAAAGGCTGTACCAATACATTTACACTCTCACTAAGTGAGTATAAGAGCACCTGTTGTCCAAAACTCACCAGCACACCATCCAGCCTCTCTGCTCAACTCAGCTCTCATCCATGGTCCTAAGTGGGCCATTGTCAGGTCCCCTGGGCGGCAAGTCAACAGTTCTGTTGCTCAGGGTAGCTTGCCACTGCCACCCCTCCTGATCCATGTATTCATTCATTCATTCATTCATTCATATATTTTTCTAAGTGCTTACCATTGGCACTCAAGCTCCCCTGTGAAGTAGGCAGAGGTGAGGTTGTTATTGCCATTTTATAGACACAGATACTGAGGCTCAAAGAGGTGAAGGCTTCATTCCTTTGGCCTCTCTTCTTAAGGAACCTCTGGCCCCAGAGCCAGAGTTGTACTCCACTGATTTTTCCCAAATACTCACTGGGCAATAATAATATTAATAGCAGTTTGACAAAGGACTTTAGTGGACATTATAATAATAACTGACATTTATTAGGCACTTGTATGCAAAGCATTGTTCTAGGTATTTTTACACATGTTGACTTATTTCAGACTCCAACCAAATGAGAAAAGGGAAGTAACAGGAAACTCTCTTAGGGCACACTGCTGGTAAGTGAAAGGAGAAGGACTTGAACTTGGGCAGTCTGAGCTTAAGAGTCCATATTGCCGGAACCGATTTGGCTCAGTGGTAGAGCGACGGTCTGCGGACTGAGGGGTCCCGGGTTCGATTCCAGTCAAGGGCATGTACATTGGTTGCGGGCACATCCCCGGCAGGGGGTGTGCAAGAAGCAGCTGGTCGATGTTTCTCTCTCATCGACATTTCTAGCTCTCTTTCACTCTCCCTCTCTGTAAAATATCAATAAAATATATATATATATATAAAAAAAGAGTCCATATTAACCACTGCAGAATATTTTCATAAGGCCCTCATTATGAGAACTATTTCCATTTCATAGACCTGAAAATTGAGTCTCAGAGAGGCAAAGGAATTCATTCAAGATTATGCAGGTTGCCGAAACCGGTTTGGCTCAGTGGTAGAGCATCGGTCTGCAGACTGAAAGGTCCCGGGTTCGATTCTGGTCAAGGGCATGTACCTTGGTTGCGGGCACATCCCCAGTAGGGGGTGTGCAAGAGGCAGCTGGTCGATGTTTCTCTCTCATTGACGTTTCTAGCTCTCTATCTCTCTCCCTTCCTCTCTGTAAAATATCAATAAAATATATTTTGTTTAAAAAAGATTATGCAGGTTGCCAGTGGCAATTTCCAGCCTTGAACCTAGGTCGTTTAACCCCAGACCAGAAGGGATCACCCACTGACACTTTACGGAGGAATAATTGAGCAGACAAGGAAGCAGGGCAGAGGTTGGAGGGTCTCAGGATGCTGGACCTAGTGGGGCTTCAACAGGACGGTGGGAATAGCAGGGAAATGGGAGGCGGCAGTGGGTTTGTATCAGCCAATCAGAAGAGGGCATGCAAATGAACTCCAGGCTGAGTTAGATGGCTTTGCCCACCTAGATCTGGATGCTGGGAGAGTGGTGTGGGTTTGGAGAGACAAAGGAATTGAGACCAAGACTAAGTTCCTCACTTGAGTGCACCAGGAATTGTTCCTTTATGGTACTAGTTGGTTGCAAAGTAATTGGGTTTGCAATTAGATGACAAAGAGCTGGCATGTGAGGGAAGAGAAGATGAGAAAAGAAAAAACATTAATGGGAAAGGAAGGAGACCAAAGAAGCAAAAGAAATATATTCTTTCTGTTCAACCAGGAAGACAGATTTAGGAGGCATCACTTGTTGGTCTTGGGGCCAGAGCCACCTCCCTGAGTCTGGAAGGCCTCCAGGGCAGCTCCCAATGCTACTCATTTCTAAATTCCAGCCACCAGCTGGTCAGTGAGACTGAATGAATGAGAGAGTGGATCGCCGGAATAAGCCCACATTTCCATAAATTTTTTCCTCCCGGGCTGAGCAGCTCTGTTCCTGCTCTCTGCAACAGCAGCCTCTCAAGCCCATCTTGGACCTGGGAAGCAAAGCCACAGGCACAAGCAGTTCTGAAGGCCCACCTTGAGTCACACAAGGCAGCTGTCTTGCCTTCCTGTGGTATTTATCCACCTCGGGAGCCAATCTCCTCTAACATGCTGCTGCTTCCACAGATAGTCTCCTTCTGTTAAATCAATAAAGAGATTGTACTTCCTTATTCAGGAGTAAAAACAAAATGTTCCACACACAAAGCAGGCTAGTGCGCAGTGGAATCTCCCATGGCACTCAGCACAAAGTGAGAACCCAGGATAGGGTTGCCAGATAAAATACAGAATGCCAAGGAAATGTGAATTTCAGACAAATAGAAAGCAATTTTTTAATATAAGTACATCCCAAATATTGAACATGATTATGTATATTTTTAAAGTATATTTTCATTTATTTCAGAGAGGAAGGGAGAGGGAGAGATAGAAACACTAATGATGAGAGAGACTCATTGATCGGCTGTCTCCCCAACTCCCCTCACTGGGATACAGGCTGCAACCCAACCGGAATTCAAATGACCTGCTGGTTCATGGGTTGACACTCAACCCATGAGCCACACCAGCTGGGCTCAATCTCTCTTTCTTGACGTCTTATATCTGTTTTCTTCAGTGCTGGCTTAATGCCCAAGCAGTCTTCCTCCTCCCCCCCCACACACACACACACCGCCACACACACACACACACACACACACACACACACACACACACACACACGGTGGCAAACATGGCCTCCAGCCAGAATGATCCAGGCCTATCCTCGTGGAAAAGAAAACACCTCATTCCCAATAGAACCCAGAAAAGGTGCCAGGGCTGAATCTCATTGGCCAGAGTTGGGTCACATGTCCCATCTTGGAACTAATCACTGTGCCTCAGATTGTCTAGGTCTCAGTGTGTGGGTAGGGGTGGATGCCCAAATGAACACTGGAGTGCTCTATATAGTAAGAGAAGGGATAAATGCCTATAAACATGCAGATTGCAAAAATGGTCGCAAATGAGTCCCCTGCCTATATCCACATCTCTTTACCATCTGAGTCCTTCCATCAAGAGGTGGACTTGTTTTCCAATCCTCCTGTCTGAACCTGGACGTTGCTGTCTTACTTTGGTCAATGTGACATTAACAAAGGTGATCAAACAGGGTTGTACACTGGAGCTTACCCCTTGCTCTTGCTGCTCTTGGGAACCTTCTGACCAGCACCATGTGAACAAACCCCAACAATCCTCCTGGATGATGAGAGACAGCCCAGTCATCTTCATCACCCAGCTGACACTGAGCCACCTACAAGGCACGTGAGTGAGGCCATCCTAGACCACCCACTTCCCTACCACAGAGATCAGCTCAGCCTGTCCTGACCAGAAAACTATTCAACACACTCACAGGACATGGTCCATGTTGATTATCTTAAGCCACCAGATTTGGGGGTGGTTTGTTACACAGCGATAGCTAACTGTGACGGTGATCTAAAAACATTTTTAAAAATATATATGTTATTGACTTCTTACAGAGAGGAAGAGAGAGGGACAGAGAGTTAGAAACATGGATGAGAGAGAATCATCGATCAGCTGCCTCTTGCACACCCCTACTGGGTCCGCAACGAAGGTACATGCCCTTGACCAAAATTGAACCTGGGACCTTTCAGTTCGCAGGCGGACGCTCTATCCACTGAGCCAAACCGGTTTTGGCTGTGACAGTGATCTAAACCACAGTGACCCTCCACAGAAGCCTTCTGCTTGCCTGGGGCTGGCTTGGGAGCCCCCAGATACAGAATTGCTGGAGCCTCAGTCCTGATGGTCCCTCCCCCCACACCCCCACCCCGCTTCCACCCTCCACCTCAGCAATCTTCACCTGCTCACTTTGCTCCCAATACCTGTTTCTACTCTGCTTCCAATCTGGTGCTGACTTATGAGTGCCAGGGGCAGGGCAATCCTTCTTGTGAAGAGCAAGTCTCCTTGGCTCTGCAGGCTCCAGGCATTTCTCCTTACAAGGAGGCAGCCATCCACCTGGAGCAGAGTGAAGGGCGTGCGGCTGAGTTCCTGGGCCAGGGAACCTCTACCATCTGTCGCGGTGCCTGGACACGGCTCCCCATATCCAGCTCCATTCTTTGGCTCCTCGAGGCTGTTTGGATCCCCAGGGCCCTGTGGGAGAGTTGACTGTTCCTCTGGGGCTGCTGAAGCAGGTTGCACCTGTTACCTTACGGCACAAACACGCCCGCTGTATGCAATTACTTAGTCTCCCCGGCCAGACCCTCTGTGTCCTCGCACAGCTGTGAATGTGGCAGGGGCCCACCAATGCTCACTGGGTGGGTCCCCTGGGAAGACACCAAATGATGTCAGGCCCAAGGGCTCTGGGGTCCTGGGACCCAGGGAGTGCCTGGGGCTAGGGGAGCAAGGCAACGGACCTTTGAAAGGAAACAGAGGGGGAATCACCAAAGACAGAGTTCTCAGCAACCAGTCTGATCTATAGGGATTAAGACTAACGGAACAGGACTTAGAGTCACATGGATCTCAGTTTGCATCCATGTGTTTCCATTTTCCAAGAGATCTGGGATAAGCCACTTACCTATCGGAACTTCTGCTTCTGTAAGATAAGGATAATAATGCCTACATCCGAGGGCTGTTGTAATGAATGCATTTTTTAAATTTTTGGAAGCACCTCTCAGGGTGTCCCATACATAATGAGTGGCTGGCTATGGCAGTTGGAGTAATAGTTATAATTATTACCGTTATTATCTCTAGGACACATTATAACTTGGAAGTCAGACTGCCGGTGTTCAAATCTCAGCTCTGGCCCTTCCTCGTGCACGGATTGTGGTCCCCACGAAGAAGAGCCGGGGCGGGGCCCCTTGGAGACATGGCTGACCTTACGCCTGGGTTACAGTAGGTGCAAGATGAGCCTGGAGCACCTTACTGCACCCAAAATAAGGAAGTTGTCCAAACTAACATAAAAAACACAAGAGCCAGCTTGGAGCTGCTCCCTCTGACTCCAGCCTCTGAAAGACCACTGGCTGCAGTAGTCTGAGTGAACCTCATGAAATATTTTAAAATCCAGGGATTTCTTTTTAAAAAAATATATTTTATTGATTTTTCACAGAGAGGAAGAGAGAGGGATAGAGAGTTAGAAACATCGATGAGAGAGAATCATCAATCAGCTGCCTCTTGCACACCCCCTACTGGGGATGTGCCCCCAACCAAGGTACATGCCCTTGACCAGAATCGAAACCGGGACCTTTCAGTCCGCAGGCTGACGCGCTATCCATTGAGCCAAACCGGTCCCAGCAAATCCAGGGATTTCTAATGGGCCTCAGCAGAAGAAGGAAAATCCCTCATTTGCTACCAGTGGAGTTAGTCATTGTATCACCTTCTTACTCTGAACGTTGGTAAAGAAGGGGAAAGGATTAACCATGTACCAGTATTCTTTCCCAGAAAGAACTATACCTTAGGAAAATGCTAGCCCCTGTAGATGAGAATTCAACCTTAAAAATATAGAAGGAAACGATTAAGTTAGAAAAATGGCCATTTTGCATCTTCTAATGAGACATTAGTGTTCCAGGCGATGATCAGGGGATCCACGGGGAGAGATTGTTGAGGAACCGGATATTCACCAGGTTCCAAATTATCAACCCCCAGTTTAGCTTCTGCTCTTGGGGAAAATGCAGCTTTTTAATGGAGGGATGAGGGTGAACCCCACTTTAATCTATTGGTTAATCTTATCTTCTCTAAAAGAGGGTACCAAACAGGGAGCGCCTAGATGAAGGACACATCACCTAGGGAGCATTCTTGCCAAAAATGGAACCACTTAGATCCAGCTTAGCTCCAACTTCAGTTTATAAGACAGTCATGGATGACAGCAACCAGGGAGTTGACAGCTCAAGGAAGCCATTGGACAAACCCCAACTGTGGGGCCTGGTACCAGAAAGTGAGCCAGCGTTCTTCCAGAGGACATGAGGTCACTGTTCTGGAACAGAAAGGATTTAAAGGACATAACCTTGTTACAGCCTTTGGATCCTGATTTAAACAAACCAGCCTTTTAAAGATATTTTGGGGAACAGTACATGAAATTTTAATATGAATTAGGTCTATGACATTCCACTGACAAAATATCACTAATTCTATTAGACGTGATAATGGGATTGTCGTGTAGAAAAACGTCATTTTTAGAGATGTGTGCTGATGTATTTCAGGGTAAAATGTCATGATAGAGGTGATTTATTTGAAATTTTAAAAAGGCAAAGTAAATTTGGAAAATATGTAAATAATTGTTAAGTATAGATGATAGATATGATGGGTTAATTATACCATTCTCCGTATTCTTCTGTAAGTATAAAATATTTCACAGTAAAAATCAAAGATAACTCACCCCACCTGCTATTTTACAGATGGCCACATGGCGACAGTAGAGTATTGAGCTGGCTGCTTTGAGGAAGAAATGCATTAGAGCAATCGCCCCATTCATTCTTTATTCATTTATTTCTTCTCATCTTTGCATTTGACTTCCTAAAGGGCCCTGAGCTGGGCCTATTGATGACAGAGTCAAGCGTGGGGAAGAATGGCAAAGATCCGCCTCCAGAGTGAGACTATCTAAGTGGGCCCCCAGCCCCAACGTCCTGGCAGTGTGTCCTTTGGCAAGTTCCTTCACCTCTGTGTTATTCCTTCCTAGGCACACTGGGAAGCCCTACTTTGCAGAGGGGTCAAGAGGATCGGTGAGTTGGCTTTTACATGTGAAAGGGCTCCGAAGGATGCCTGGAAGCTAGTAAGCATGCTGGCTATTACTATTCTTTTTTAAAAAATACATTTTATTGTTTCGGTGTTTTTTTTTACAGAGAGGAAGGGAGAGAGATAGCTAGAAACACCAATGAGAGAAAAACATGGATCAGCTGCCTCCTGCACGCCCCCTACTGGGGATGTGCCCGCAACCAAGGTACATGCCCTTGACCAGAATCAAACCTGGGACCTTCCCGTCCACAGACTGACGTTCTACCCATTGAGCCAAACCGGTTAGGGCGACTATTACTATTCTTTCCTCTTTTCCCACTTTACTGCGAGAAACAGACACCCACTCACCTGGCTCTGAGGAAGGGCCAGAGGAAGGGTTGAGTGTAAGGTCTCCCGAAGAAGAGGCTCTGGGACTGGCACACAGTACTGGAACCTGGAATTAGCCAGAGGCCTCTGTGGAGCAGTAAGTGGTTAACGCGGGGATAACGAGTGTCCTGAGGCTGGCAGGAGACCTTCTCCTCTGCGAAGGGGCCCCGCGTGAAGGTCCACCAGAAAGGAAGGGCCCTGGAACTTCCCTCGTTGTGGCAGATAAGGGATTCTGAGATCCTGCCGCCAACCCTGGTGTACTGGGCATGCTCAGTGACAAGGAATACAGTGAACTTGGAAAGAGCATGACTTTGGAGTCAGATAGACACTAGGCTCAAATTCTGGCTCCTTCACCTCCTAGCCTAACCGTGGGTGAGCCACAAAACCTCTCGGACCTCAGTTTTCCCATCTGCAGATTGGGGTTTGAGAAGGGCACTTGGCTTGATCTGTGTGGCTCAGTGATTGAGCATTGACCTATGAACCGGGAGATCATGGTTCCACTCACTGGTCAGAGCCTGTGCCCAGGTTGCGGGCTCCATCCCAGTGTGTGTGTGTGGTGGGAGTGCAGCAGGCAGCCTATCAATGATTCTCTTTCATCATTGATGCTTGCATCTCTCCCCCCCTCCCTTTCTCTCTAAAATCAATAAAATATATTTTTTAAATTTCATAAAAAAGGCACTTACCTTCAATAGCTGTTTTTGAGAACTTGTTGAGAAAATGCACGTAAAAGGCTTAATCTAGTACCTGGTGCAGAAATGTGATCAGTAAACACTACACACACACACACACACACACACACACACACACACGTTTAAAAACAACAACATAGTCTTAGGGGCTCTATCACGTGTGTAGACAATGAATGCTGAAATACTGCATTTGCCTTCGCACCGGAAGTCAGTATCCTGTGGCCTCGTGTGTGTGATGCTGGGACGTTTGAAGGCCCTCTGCGGACAGCTCCTCCCACTTGCTTTGGCACTTCCCGCTCTGCTTGCAGGGTTCAGCCCACAGCTGCCTCCTTCAATGAGCTCTGTGGTTGGAGCAGGCCTCCTTGGAACCGTGATCTGAGCGAAAGGATGGTTCCTGGGAGAAGCACGCACAGTGTGGACTGGAGGGTAGGAACACCCCTCGGGGACCCCCACCCCCACCCCCACCCGCCGTGGGCCACCTCACCCTTTCAAAAAGCCACCGGAACACGTGTTTGAGAAAAGTTAAGCTGTTTTATTTCACAGGATAGCTCCACATCAAACCAGCAGGCACCATCAGAATATGCGACAGAGGATCTAATCAGACACTCTCTAGGACGGGCGTTGGCTGTAAGGTAGAGAAACAATATCTGGAAGAGGGCAGCACTTCTCATCACGTGGGGACAAGCAACCAGCAATTTCCAAGGGTGGTTTCAATTTTTTTCTTTTTTTCTTTTTTTTTTCCTGACACAGTGTGGGGAGGAGGGGGAACCAAAGGAAACAAAACAGACCAGCCACTCTGAAGCAATCGGAACCAAGCCCATTGCCAAACCGTGAGAACGGCCCAGCGCGGACTCCGGCAGAGCCTTCGTCTAAGGAAGGCGGGTGCGTGCTGTTTGTTCTGGCCCAAGAAACAGCTTTGTTAGGGACAGTTCACACGGAAAGGCGGTGCCAGCGAGGGGCAGCGCTGGCCATCCGGCCGGTCCCGGAGGACGGGGCAGCGGGACCCTGGCAGATCAACCTCGGAGAGGAGAGGCCGGGAGCGCTCCGACCCGACAGCTCCCCTTCGCTCGGCTCCCCTGGCAGTTTGGGTACGCGGGGAATTCTCTTCACGAGAGAGGAGACCCCAGAGAACCGGGGAAGTTGACATGGAACGTCAGCATTAGCTCTGCACAGCAGAAAATCAGCTAAGCCACACCTCGGCTCGCCCTTCCTGCCTTTTCCTCCCCGCCCAGCACCAAGCCTAACAGCCCCCCACCCCAACCCCCCCATCCCCAATGGCTGTGAGCCAACCACTCCGCTTTCTGGGTTTCTCGGGAGAATGAGGCATTTGCTCTTGTGTGGAGCCTTCTGGATGTGTGAACTGTGAGGACTCGGAAGACCTAGAGGAAGAACCGTTACATTAGTCCTTGCGGTTTCCCATCAGCCGAGGATGTGCGCCGAGGGCCAGGTGGTGACCAAGGTCACAGGAAGTCCCTTGCATTTTGCTTCCTGAATGAGAAAGAAACACACCCACCAAGGCACTCCAAGGGCCTCCAACTGAGGAGCCAGCCCCACGCTGGCTCCCTCTGGGTGTCGCGAGCCAGTTCTGAAGGGTTTATAAGGCAGATCTCTGAACTGCTGGTTCCAGCCGCGGCCGAGGGATGGCTCCATTTCCCGGCGTCTCTTCCCACTCGGATCTCTTCATTGACTAGAAACCTGTTAGCCCTTGGGAATCCACTTCGCTCCTGCCCCTTGGCCTGGTGCCCTCAGAGGACAGACTCCCAAGTCTAATGCCCCAGCTTACATGTCCCTCCCGTGGGTGCTCTGTCCCGGTTCAAAGGCGCTTCAAGGTGAGAAATCGTTAGCACTGAAAACAAGGAAAGGCAAGAAGTTTTCATAGAATCCCACAGCTCAGAGCAGCTCTTTGAGAGGAAGGGGGGAGAGAGGGGAGGGGGAGAGAGTGGGGCAAGCACTGCTTGTTCTCAATTTTATCCGAGGAAGGTTCTTGAGCGGCGACTGGGCCCCGGGGACCCAGGTCACTAGACCAGGAAGGAATTGTCTTTGGTCAGTTTTAAATGAACGTCTTGCTGGCTCATTCCTAAAATAGACTGAACATCGGTTACACGTAAAGACAAAAGGCTTGACCTCAGGATAAATCGAAGGTTAAGAAATCATTCTGTGAAGCCAAAAAAAAAAAAAAATAATAATAATAATTTAAACAAAAAATGCCCGTTATCGACAAACTGATCAGCACAGCTTTCAGTAATGGTGATGAACAAGTAGGTAAACACCACTCCCCCCTGTACAATTGGTTATACTGAGGACTACGAACTAGGTTACTACGTTTCCCCCACACTCACTGTACAGTTAGGTTTCTCGTATTTTTTTTTTTTTTTACATCGAACTATCTACTAGGTGCAAAGATTTGGTGAGTGGCATTGGCTATAATTTAATTGTCGCCTTTTTAAAAAAAATTACGATTTCACATTTTAACAGTTACTTTCCAGCATGTAAGCAAAGACAGCAATATATAGTGGACTAACACAGGCAGGAGGCGGGAGGAGAATGCCAGTGCCCAGTGACCGGGAGTGGGGCTGGTGCCTGTGGAGGGACAGAGGCATGCAGAGTGCCAGATGAGGAAGTCGGGGGGGGGGGGCCGAGGAGAATGGGGGATGCAAGAAAGTAATTTTCCATTTGGTGATGCGTCAAAGGCTCAGATTTGGGGCTGGATGGGTGAGGTGTGAGCTTCTCAGAATGTGAACGCACCCGCCTTTTCCCAATGGAAAAACGGGTGCTTAAAAGAACACGGCTACGGCTCTGCCTCCTGAGAATTCAGTAAAAGGCAGGTCCACCCTCAGGAATGAAGTTAGTCAACTCAGAGGAAAAGCCACATGGTTGGACTGGTGGTATGTAGATCAGGCACCAGGTCTGTCAGCTCACGTGTCCTCTTTGCGTCCGGCAGTCCTGGCAGAGAATGCTACATTTTGCTCAGGAGGCAACGGCATTTAAGGTTCTGGGAGTATCTGGGGGGTAGGAAGGGGATGTCTTGTACCCTGGTTGGACAGGACAGCATCCTCGCAAATAAATGACTTCTGCGCCTGACATGATCCCCTCTCTCAGACTCCCATTACATGGGGGAGCACAACCTATCCCAGGGTTTTGCTTTCTTTTCTAAGCCATAAAATGGGGGCATCTTCATACCGCCCACAGAGGTGCTTGCTCTGAGGTGCTCTCATTGCCAGGGGCTAAGAGAGCAGTTGTTTCTAGGCACAACGAGGAAGGTCAAGCTTGCCATTGCCTCTCCCTGGCATTCTCTTGTGGGGCCCTTGCTTGTTTCTTCCTTCCACGGTGTGCTCTCAGTGTCAGTCCTCAGGGGGGCCCCGAAGGGTTTACCATCCCCTCACACCCAGGATTAGCGACTCAATAGGCCCCTCCCTCTGGGGGTGGGCAGTCACCTTTTTTGCGGAAGACCAGAGGGCAAGGCAAATTCATCTGAGGGGGAGCAATGGTAATGACAGAATTTTGAGCCTCTGTAGGTGATATATCTGTGGGGCTGGGCTTGGGGATCTTAGGAAGCTGGCAGAAAAATCCCACTGCCTACTCTCCGAAGCCATCAGGAAGTTCCAAAAAGATGGTTTTGAGCTAAAAGACTGAGCCTTACTAATGACAATAAAAAGAGTTAATCGTGTTGGCACAGGGCTTTCTAAACAGCTTACTCATTTGCATGTTGTCCTTATTAATCTTCATTTTATGGAGCAGGAAACTGAGACTCAGGGAGGTGCAGGGACGGGCCAGAGCCCCGCAGCTCCCCCTAGTGGTGGGCGCTGGGACACACGGGACTTTTTGTTCCTAACCACCGCCATGGACATCCTCAGAGGCCTGGAGAAAGAGAGGAAGCTCGAGAAGAACCCTTGGCCTGGCACGACGGTGGTGGATAAAAGTGGCCCCGTTGGAATCTAATTCATCTGTGCTCCATTGCCCACGGGCAGCCAACTCTGGAAAACCAGGAGATGCAAAGAGGAAGCAAAACAGAATCGAGTGAGGGTGAGGCAGAGGCCCTTTCCCAGCCAAGAGGGGAAAGCTTTGCTCGTAATACCTGACCATCACACACCCCCAGTTCTTTCCCCGTGTGTCGCTTACGTTAAATGCTCTGGAGAAGGTAGGCGAAAGGGAAGGGAAGGGCGAGAGGGAAGCTATGTCACTTGCATAAACGCAACCTAAGCATTATCTGGGACAGAAAGTGCCAAGGGCCACCCCTCCCCAGCCCTGGGCGCTTACGGTTCATGCACTTCGTGCAAGCGGGCACCAGCCAAAGTGCGTCATGGCCTGATTTTTAATGAAAACGATGTGACTCAGAACCTCCTTGCCTGTTTAGTTCCACATCTGACACAGTATCATTAGTTAGAAAGAGGAAAGGAAAAAGAAAATTAAATATTTTGAAAATTGTGTAAAGTTAAACCTCTATAGTTACCAGAATTATTCCTACAGCGTTTCTAGGTTTTGAAGTGTTCCATACCACTGTGGTTTTATTATATTTTATCCCCCCTTTTCCCAACCACACAGAATACTGTGCTACGATGGGGCTTAGGTTCTCACTACCCCCTTTTCTACGCACAAACACACGGATGCTGTGGTCAGGGGTCTTTCTGCCAACGTCCTCCCGTGCCTTTGGGGGGTACAGTTGGTCCTTGGCCTTCGGGTGGAAAGGCAGGGTCTCTGGGTTGGACGGGGTGGGGTGGGGGGGGGTCCCCCACCTCTAGGAGCAGCCTGCTTTTGGGGACTGCCTGCCCCACCCTTCATTGGGGGCAGACTGTTCTGGAAGGCCACGGCTTCTGGAGAGACAGTGGGAGACTGTTTTTGTTTTTCTGCAGCTTAGTGGTATATTGCTTCGTCCGCAGTTACTGTGGGCCCCTAAGTTCTCCCAGAAAAGTCCCTGCACATCCCACCAAATAACAGCGGGAGATGTTCGGTGGCATGGGTCTGAGGTAAATCTAAGTTTCGTAAAAAGAAAAAGGAGATCCTATATACATTTAGTACGTGTCCTGATCTAGTATCTGTATATATAGATGCATAAATATATATATGTACACACACCTACAGACACACACACATACATATATATGTGTGTATATGCACACATACACATATATACACGCATATGTATGTATGCAGAGAGAATGTCGAGAGAATCGTTTTCCAGTGACGATATGCCGGCGAAGCCGCTTAACGAGTTGCCACGACCTAAGGACCCGCTCTAGCTGGGGCTGCTCCAGCTCCAGCTCCTGCTCCTCCGGCCTCTGTCACACCCGCCGGCTGGACGGAGCTGCGGCCAGCGCTGGGCCTCAGCCCCGCACAGACCTTCTCCCAGGCCGACCCCTGGCCGGGAGCGCTGGGAAGGGTGTGGAAGTCACAGAGGCCCGCGGCCACGGGGCGCCCCAGCCTGCGGGTCACATGGTGCCCGACTTGTCCGCGGCGCTGTTGGGGAACATCTTCTCGGTGGGCGTCACGGCCGGGCTGCCCACCCCCGAGCTGCTGCTGCTGCTGGACCGGTGCTGGACCGCGGGCCGCACGGGCCGCACCGGCGGCGGGCGCAGCTGGGCGCCGGCCAGGCGGGCGGACAGCGCGGGCTTGAAGGTGGTCATCATCTCCGCCGAGGAGCTGCAGCCGCGCCGCACGGCCGCGTCGGGGTCGCGGATGACGATGGTGTGCAGGGGGCTGGCGGGCTCCGAGCTGACGGGGCCCGGCGGGTTCTTCAGGGGCTCCAGGGTGTCCAGCACCACGTCTGGCGCCTGCTTGACCGTGTTCTGCCTCTCGAGTTCCCGCAACTCGTGCAGAGCGGTGCTCATGGTCTTCTCTATGTCCTGGGGGGCAGACAGGGCTCTGGTCAGCACCCAGGCTGGAGGCCTGGGCTCAGCCCTTCCCGGCCAGCGTGGGGGCATCTGAGGGAGGTTTCCCCCGGGGCCCATCGCTGGGGTTGTTGCCAGTTGGGGAACCCACATGGTTGTGACCTGCACGCTGACTGGACAGGAAGCTGACAAGTGAGGGCGGCTGCCGGCTAAGAAAGGCAAGCTCTGCAGCCAGGCATACATGGGTTCGAATTCTGGCTCTGCCACTTCTTTGCTGCAGGACTTGGACAAGTCACCTCAGCTCCCTGAGCCTCAGATTGCAGATCATTAGAAGTCGGACCTCGGGGCTGGGTGAGCATGAAATGACATGGTCCCTGAAAGAGGTTGGCCTGACCCCTGGCACACCATGAGCGCTCACACAGCGCCAGGACAAGCCCTGCCACGGATAACTCAGTGCATCCCACATGTTTAAGGTAGGAACTGCCATTAAGCTCATGGCACACATGAGCGAGTGGAAGCTCAGGCTGGTTGAGTAACTTGCCCAAGGTCGCACAGTTAGTCACACAGTCTAAGCCTCAACCCAAGCAGTCTGTCTCCAAAGTCCACGCCACTAACCATTATTATTATTACTTTTAAAAATCCTTGCCCATAGAAAAATTCCTTTGAAGTTAAATATCAGAATGTTCACTTCAAAGTGATGAGACTTTTATACTTTCTTCTCTGTTATAATCAGAAACTTTGGATTTTTTTTTTAAACAGAGAGTCTTATAAAGCAACAAAAATCCGTATCTGCCTACGTAACTTCCTGGGAAGTTTTAAGATTTACGCTCAGAAGGATGAGAGTGCTTTGAGTGACATAGAGCGAGATCATGGCTGGCTCAGGACCGCCTTGCGAGCAGAAGCTCTTTGTCAGCTCGGGGCTCATCACTACCTCTTCCAAGGCCTCCATTCCCCTTCCAGCCAGTAGGGGGTGCTGGGGCTGGAAGTCAGCATTTAGGAGCCCAAGGCTAGGGTATAGGTAGGGCTGGGACTTTTGAGAGACTCCTTTGCCACTTGTAAAAGTGGCTCAGTTGCTCAGCACCATGCTTTGTTCATCTGTTGAAAGCCCACAAGACTACTGTGAAGATGGAATGAGACAATGGATGTGATGAAGCTTTGTAAACTGCCAGACAGTGATTTTTAAAGTCCCTTCAGCCAGAGTCCTTGGTCCACATCAGAGGAGCTTCTCAGGCTGAGCGGGGCCAGAGCCGCATGGGCTGGGTCACTGAGGGGACAATTAAGGGTACTGCTTCAAACCACTGTTGGAAGGTCTGTGCACAGCCTCAGTAACAGTGATGACTGTTAAGACTCACTGCTTTGCCAAAACCGGTTTGGCTCAGTGGCTAGAGCGTCGGCCTGCGGACTGAAAGGTCCCGGGTTTGATTCCGGTCAAGGGCATGTACCTTGGTTGCGGGCACATCCCCAGTAGGGGGTGTGCAAGAGGCAGCTGATCGATGATTCTCTCTCATCGATGTTTCTAACTTTCTATCCCTCTCTCTTCCTTTCTGTAAAAAATCAATAAAATATATTTTTTTAAAAAGAAAAAAAGAAAAAAGACTCACTGCTTTTCTGCCCAGGGGCAAATCTGGAAAACCTACAGGTCTGGTCAGACTAATGGGATTGGAGCCAGGGGATGTCCTCGCTGTCCCACTCCATACTCACCTCTTTTACCTCCACCTCTCCTCCCGTTAGCAGGTGGCCTAATGCCTGCCTGGGCCCCTATGACCAGCTCCAGTCTGGCCACAGCTATTCTTTTTAGGATCTGTTAAGAGCTATTGATAATTAGCTAATCCTATATAATAAAAGCCTAATATGCTAAGTGTCCAGTCGACCAGTCAGCTGTTCAACTAATTAAAACATAATATGCTAATGATATGCTAAGGCTGCTCAACTGTTCACTATGATATGCACTGACCACCAGGGGGTAGAGAGTGGTTGACCAGTCGCTGTGACGTGCACTGACTGCCAGGGGGCAGACGCTCCAGCCAACTGAGACTGAGTGAGATGGGCCAGACATGCCCTGGAGCCTTCCTATGGTTCCTCCCCGGCTGGCCAACCTCCTGCATCCCTCCCTAGGCCCAATCATGCACTGGTGGGGTCCCTCAGCCTGGCCTGCTCCCTCTTCCAATCCAGGACCCCTCAGGAGATGTCAGAGAGCCGGTTTTGGCCCAATCCTGCAGGCCAGGCTGAGGGACCCCACTGGTGCATGAATTCGTGCACCAGGCCTCTAGTCTATATATATAAAGGTCTAAGCAACCAGCCAACCAGCCGGTAGCTATGACACACAATGGTCACTAGGGGGCAGATGCTCAATGCACAGGCATGGAAACATGGAACAAACTGATGATCTCAGAGGGAAGGGGGGAGGGTGGGAAGAGATTGATGAAAGCTCTTATATGCATACTAGAGGCCAAGTGCATGGATTCATGTACCACTGGGTCCCTCAACCTTGCCTGTGGAGATGAGGCCAAAATCAGCTCTCCGACATCCCCCAAGAGGACCCGGATTTCGAAAAACCGAAGGCCACGCTGAGGGACCGCACCGGTGCACAAACCCGTGCATTAGGCCTCTAGTATTAACATAAAGCCAATATTAGCTTTTAGGCTTCCCCGTAATACTGGCTCCTTTAAGAAGGGGTCTTTGGGCCTTTACCTACAGGATTAGCTGTAGGGGGTTTTCTGCGGGAGGGAGACAGGGCAATCTCTCCCCATCTTTGCCTTCTCCCAGCCCCACAGGGATAAAGCCTGCTTTCAACACCCCACTCTGCTTAAATTAACTCCTCTACCGACATCACTACTCTTTGCTCTACTCCAGTGTGAGCTGAAAGATAAAACTTCAATAAATAAAATGCAATTATTGCCCCTCCGCTACCACACCTCCCGCCGCTACCACTCTACCCTGGCAGAGTGTGAGCCGGAAAGACAGAAAGCTCAGAGAAAGATCAGCTGAGTAAGTAGTTTAGGCAGGAGCCTGGCATTAGTCTGAGGGGTGAAGCCACGATCTCCAGAGTGGAGCTGCAGAGAGGTGCTGGGGGGGGTGATGAGCTTCCGGGGGTGGGCAAAGAGCACTTTTCAGCTCCTCCCGAATTACATCTTCCCACTTTGGATGGCACTGTAGCAAGTTCCCCAGACAGCCTCCTCACTGGGTTCAAATCAAAGTCCTAAAGGGCATTTTGAGACCAGAGAATTTCGAGTAACTGCATTGACCACTTGGTATTTCCTTACCACGGCTCCCTTTTTTTTAGTCTGAGAAATCAGCACCAATGCTGAGCAGGCTGGAGGCCATCTAGCGCCCCCTTTTGGCTGTTTACATATTACCTGCCATGCTTTCCCATTTCACCTCTGTCCATGAAAGGAGCTTTTGAATGGCAGCTATCAAATTAGAGAGGGTGTAGATATGTTTACAAAGGGAGAAAAATGCATGAAGCATTTCCCAAGTGTATTCATTCTTTAGGCTTGCCTCATGAATGCGCTGTGAATAAAGCTCAAAGAAGCCTGGGTGATGGGGGGGTGCCCTGTTCTCTCTTTCTCAGAGATTCATCATACACATACTTCAACATACTTAAAGGTTCTGAGAAATCTTGTAGACAAGTCATTCAACTTTGTCACACCGGAATTCCCCAAAGCTGGTTGACAATAAAACACATTCCCCCCACTTCCCCCATTAACATCCTGTGAACTAGTCTGCACTGGCCTAGACTGCACTGTGTGATTGTTTATGTTAAGGGCTCTGGGCCTTGGGGAGCCCAATCCCGATCCTGGCTCCTCCTAGAGCTTCGGGTAATGGTGGATGCTAGGGTGATGCTCCCCAAGGGGACACCCTTCAAGAAGGATGGAAGGACCAGCAGGTCTTCCTCTGTGGGGCCATGCCGAGGTGCTGACCTTCAGGTAACCCTCAGGAGGGGGCATCAGGAAATGGAGCCAAGCTAGACCTGTGGGTGTGAGCAGGAGTTCTAGCTGCTGGGTGAGTTGTTTCTGCATTGGTTTTCCCCCGGGAACCTTTCCTGGTGCCCTCTAGAGCACAGCCCCCAAGCCCACAACTTTCCCTCTCCCCTAGTACCAGGGATTCAAATGCCACTCTCTAGGGAGCAAGTCTCACAGCCAATAAGTTTTTGGCTGCACCTTCCCTTCCAGCGTCAGCTGTTCACCCCACCTAACCTCTGTATCTCAGGTCATACCCACCCTCACGCCAGCATCAGCCATTTATTCCACTTCTCCTCTGTGTCTCAGGTCATAGACCTCCCCCCTCCCAAGGAAGTCTCTCCTCCTCTGAGCAATCCCCACATTTTAGGCTCTCAAAGTATCATGAACCACTCTTTCAAAGAACCTGGCCCAACTCTCATTTCACAGCTGTGCTACTGGCTGATATCTCTCTCTTCTCTAAATTGGGAAGGGCCTGGGTCCATTCTAGGTCATCATTGTACTCTCAGTGTCCAGCCCAGTGACTGTCACACAACAGGTGCTCAATCAATATTAGCCAATGAATGAAATGAATGAATGAATGAACAGGTAGATGAATGAATGAATGAATGAATGAATAACTCAGTTATGCCATCTCATGGAATCACCTGCCATTCCTCATCTCCAGCTTCCAGCCTTTCCCTTAGACAGGAATTGCCCCTCCATTCCTGAAGACTAAAGGGAGGGGGGTATCTTCAGTCCTCACAGGAACCCTAGCCAGCAGCAGCCCCCACCCAACTTCCATTCCCCTGGGAGGCCAGCAGGGCAGGTGGGAAGCCAGCTCCCTATCTCTCTTGGGTCCTAGCTTAGCCTTAAGCCTGGCATTAAGGGCAAAGTGGCCCCCCCCCAGTCCGCAAGTCCCCACCCTGCTCCCCCTCGGGGGGCGTCCGCCGGCCCAGCCTGCCTTCCTGAGGGGCCTTACTTCTGCCAGGGCCTCGGCCTCCAGGGACTTGTGGTCCCCCAGGCTGCTGTGCCTGGTGGAGCCGCACGTCGACCTCATGGAGTGCCCTTCCGAGAGCGCCTTCTTGTCAGAGTAGTTGATGCTGCCAGCGCTCCCGAACGTCGCCATCCTCCGCTTCTCGGGGCTCTCGATCCTGCCCCGGGTGAGGGGGATTTTGTGGGGGCTGCTGGGGCAGGCGGCGGCCCGGGGCGGCGTGTCTATGCTGGGGCCCAGGCCCCGGGGTGGGCTGTGTGTGTCGCCCCCGCTTCGGCGCCTGGGAATGGCTGCTCCATCAGATCGTAACCGCACTCTGCAAAGGAGCCAGGGGGCGGGGGCATGGGGCAGAGGTCAACCCTGGCAATCAGAATGAGTCAGTCAACCCCCAGGCTACGCACTACGCACTACACACTAGTCACTAGGCTAGCCGAGGTATAGTAAAGCCTCTGTCAGCCAGACCGCGAGTCCAAAGGAGAGCACCCACCGGCTGAGCACGGCCCTCAGCACCTCACCGGCAGGGGACGGGCTTAACCCGCACCCAGGGGGGAAGCAGAGCCTCGTTTCCAAGCTGCAGAGGGGGGTGCTAACTCCACAGTGACGCTGTTCAGTCAAGGCCGGAGGATTTCATCCTCAGACGGCTCTGGTGATGGTTAGTTGGGCTCGAGACGCGTGCTTAAGCAATTCAGACATCCCCACGATGCTGGAGGGCTTCTAACTGGTCTGAAGCATTGAGGCTTTACTGTACCCAAAGTTACCAGCTCCCCTGCAAGCACAGGGGGCTCCCCCTGGGACCAGAACCCACCCCAACCTCCCCAGCAAAGAGCTACTTCTGAGAGCCTTTTCCAGATCTGGGGAAACAAGTCCTCCCAGAGGGAAAAGTGCATCGTAGAACATGCCTTCCGTGCGTGTGGACAAAAGGGGCCCATGAGGGTGCGTCCTTATCCTGCTGTCACTCACTTCCCAGAAACCTGTCAAATGGGCGTAACATTCCTTGCCCACCTTTGAAGGAGGTTGAGTGGGTGTGGAAGCGCTCTGAAGGTAAAAGGTTCCACCTGCTGGAGATTTTGCTACGTCCCATGGAGGCCACCAGAGAGGGAGGGGAGCTGCCATACCCAGAGGGTGGGGAGCAGGGACAGGGTGTGGGAATGGATTTCAACCAGGGGACCAAGTTCAATGTGGTCAGCAGCGCTTTAGGTCTTAATGCCCCCAGCCAAGCTAAGCACTGCCTGTGGGCGCCCCAACAGGACCAAAGCAGAGGCGCTGGAGAGGAAGAGGTATTGAGGAAAAAAAGAACAAGGAGGAAGTCGGTGAGGGAGGGAGAGGAAAATTAAGGCAGGAGAAGATAGAAATGCCCTCCCACCCCTAGAAATCAAGGGACCCTGACTTAGTCCTCTACCTACCCCCAGCTTTCCACTCTCCCTCCCAACTGTACCATCTACCCAGGACCAGAACTGTTGTCTCCGCTGAATGGAAAATGCTAAAGGAGGCACTGGGGCTTCTGAAATAAATTCATAAATGTATGATTCCATTGTGATGGAATTTTTTTGATCTATTTGCAAATACATGTGTAGGCTGGTCCCCTGACCTCTCCCGAGTAAACAAAGAAAATTACATTTTGAAGAATCTCATTAGGAAAGCAGTGAGAACTGTCAGGTTTTTGGTCCTTTCCTTTATTTTCCTTAATATTATTAGTTTTTAAAGTACCACATACTTTGGACCACACCTGTATGCAGAATAAGGGGCACAGCTCCCTTCTTGGCAGACAGGTCATGTGACATAGCCTGGCCCACACGTGGAGAGTAAAGAAATTGGCAAATGGGCTCCCACCAGATGAGTGGGTGGAGCCGAGTGTCAATTTCCCCCACACTTTGAGGGGGTGTGAGTCTTCTGTTTATGTAGCACACTTCAGGGAGTATATGAGCTTTACAAATTTAAATATAACTACTTCTGATCTTCAACAGAAAGTGGAGGAGGTGCAAGGACTAGAGAGAGAAGTCGGAAAAATACTTGCCAATTTGTAGCTCTCTCCCCCACCATGTATTATTATTATTTTAAATAAAAAGCACGGATTTGCCAAGATACGTCTTTCTTCCTCTTTGCTCAACATCACCTGTGGGGAACAGGGGCCACAACAGCCCACTTCCCTTCCTCCTGCCCACCTTGTTTTTCCCAAATCAGATACCAACAGGCGTGGCGCTAGCAGAAAAAAAAAAAATGAACCCGTGTTTCCTACCGGCCCATGACCCCCCCAAAGCCGTAATCTGAGATGTGGTCCGTGGGGGACTGGAGGTCGTTTTTGGAGGAGGCCTTGTCGTCCAGCAGTGGCCCGCTGCTGGCCTCGCTGTCCGCCTTCTGGCTCAGGCTGTCGGAGAAGGCATCATCCCTGGGGAGGAGGACAGACGTGAGCTGGGAGTGCTCCGGAGGACGTGCTGGGCTCTGCTGGGTCCACATACACCTCAAGGGTAAGGCACGCCCCCAGCTCTGGGTGAGCCACCTCCCGAGCCCCGTTTCAGCACCATGCACCCGCGCTCCTAAGTCAGTTTCTCCGGCAGAACTTCCTCCTCTGGCCCATCACCCCGTGCCCACCTTCTCCTCGCCCCTCCTCTAGGTTCTTCTTCTCTCCCAGGGACTAGGACAAGCTACATGCCGGACGGTGTGTTGGAGAAATGGGGGGAGGACCCTGTAAGCTGGGCACTGAGTGCCGACTGTCCATGTGGCTCTGTGAGGAGCGTTTCAGGGCTAAGCGAGGGAGGGAGAAGGTGCCGCCATCCCTCCCTCCTCCCCCAAGGCTTGAAGTGTGAGGTGGCGGGAGCTAGTTGGAGTTCCCTGCCAGCCTCCTCCCACACCCTCTCCCTTCCAGTGCCCTGCCCTTGTCCGCAGAGGCCTGGGGACCTCAGAGTGCCCGGAGCCCTCCCCTGTGGCATTCCTCGTGGGATCTGCCCATTCCAGACTTCTCTGGCTCCAGACCGTCCCCTCTGCTCCCAAAACTTTGCCTTTGGCGCCTTCCCTTGAAGGCTAGCTTGGTGGCTGCTTCCGTGATGAATCAGTTCCCCGGAGCCTGACCAGCGCTCAGTGGGAGTGTGTGTGCAGGAACCCTCCAAAGCTTTCAGAGAATGGAAGGTGTGGACTTTCTGGGTCTCTGGTAGGGCTAGTATTCGGGATGCAGGGCCTTTTTTAAGGCCTGAAATTGTTTAAAAGAAAATACCTATAGATACAGGGAACAGATAGGTGGCTGTCAGAGGCGGGCAGTGGGGAGGGGAAAGGTGATATAGGTGAAGAGGGTCAAAAAGTACAAATTTTCGGTTACAAAATAAATAAGTCCTGGGAATGTGATGGACAGCATATTTATGTAGCACATTATTTATGCATTGCATATTTGAAGAGAGCTTAAAAGTTCTCATCTCATATGAAAAAATTATAACTATGTGTGGTGATGGATGTTAACTAAATTTATTGTTGGTGATTATTTTGCAACATGTAAAAATGTCAAGTCACTATCTTGTACACCTGCAATTACTATAATGTTATATGTTAATTATACCTCTGTACAAAATAGTACCCTATTAACTCGAAATGAGGGGATGTTCCTGCTGTCCTCTGAGAACGCCGCCTCAGGGGTGGAGGAGGATGGTGGGCAGTTAAGGGGGTGGTGGGCTGTCCACTGGCTACAGGGAAGGCCAGGAGAGTGAAGGCATGTGGCAAGATCCACCGGACACTGAGAACCACGTGGGTGATGAGTGCTCTGGAGGCTGTCAGGTGGATCAGCAAGGGGACCAAGGGCACCCAGGCTGGCTCCATGTGCTCTGAGGTGTGAGCAGTTTGCTTATTTGTTAACAGGATCACTACTTAAAGGGATCTGTTCCTAAAAGACCGAAGGTAGTTATATCGGTGAGAGCACATCCCTGGCATATGACCCAGCACTCCCCTTCCTGTGCCCATTCTAGACATCATTAATCGATTATGGCATTCTCCACTGGAGCGTCCAGCTTCCACTCACATGTCCTGTACGACTATGTACTGATGCGGGATGAGTCCATCCACGCCATTGTGACGACCTTCCCACCAGTCCTCCGAGGCACGGTGGTACAATAGCAGCGAGGCCCCCTTTTTGAAGGACAGCTCACGTGGGGACCGCCCCACGTAGTCAAACTTGGCGATGGCCTCAATCTGTTCCACTTCTGGAAGGAAAGGAAGAAGAAGAGCATCATCCATAAAGTCAGCAGAAGGACAGCCCGGGAGCCTTGCTCAGATGGCCCTGGCTTCTCGGGGGCAGCGCAGACAGCAAGCCCAGTGCAAACAGCGTGGGTTGGGGTCAGGACCCCAGGGCTCTAGGCTCAGATCCACTCTCCCAGGCTGTGACCTCAGGCAGGCCACCTAACTTCTGAAACTGGAAAGAGGGGACTGACATACATGTCCTTAGTTTCCACTGCTCTTTTTGGTCTCTATCTTTTTTTAAAATATATTTTATTGATATTTTACAGAGAGGAAGGAAGAGAGATAGAGAGCTAGAAACGTTGATGAGAGAGAAACATCAACCAACTGCCTCTTGCACACCCCCTACTGGGGATGTGCCCGCAACCAAGGTACATGCCCTTGACCGGAATCGAACCCGGGACCTTTCAGTCCGCAGACCGACGCTCCACCACTGAGCCAAACCGGTTTCGGCTGGTCTCTATCTTAAAAACACGTAACAACATTGTAAGAAATTTATTTTCCTTCTACCCCTTAAAACAAATTCTGTTTCCATTTTTCCATAAACTGTTTCCCTCTTTGTCCACTTATAATACTTTTAGTTATTCTTATTTTGGGGGAAGTTAAACAGGAAGTGTATGTGGACTCCCACCTATGCAAAATGTTACACACATTTTTAAGAACTCTTTAAGGCAAGCAAGTCAAACTCTCGGTCCGGGGGCTGCATGCCTTGTTTATTTGGCCCGTGTTAGCCTTTTGAGTTTGACATGCTTGCTTTAAGGTTTCCTCAAAACTCGTCATTTCACACTGAACAGCATCCCTCATATGTGAGAGCCCTAACCACCAATGTGACGTTGTTTGGAGATGGGGCCTTTGGGAGGTAACTGAGGTTAAATAAGATCAAAAGGGTGGGAACCTGATCCAATAGAACTGGTGTCCTTCTAGAAGAGGAAGAGGCATCAGAGATTTCTCTCTCCACATGCCGCTGTCTACCAGCCAGGAAGAGAGACTTCCCCAGAAGCCAACCCTGATGGCATCTTTTAAAAAAAAAAAAAAAAATATATATATATATATATATATATATATATATATATATATTATTGATTTTTCACAGAGAGGAAGGTAGAGGGGCAGAGAGTTAGAAACATCAATGAGAGAGAAACTTCAACCAGCTGCCTCCTGCACACCGCCCACTGGGGCTGTGCCCGCAACCAAGGTACATGCCCTTGACCGGAATCGAACCCGGGACCTTTCAGTCCGCAGAACGATGCTCTATCCTCTGAGCCAAACTGGTTTCAGCCCTGATGGCATCTTGACCTTGAAAGTCTACAGCCTACAGAACGCTGAGGGAATAATTTATGTTGGTTAAGCTACCTGATCTGTGGTTTTCTGTTATGGCAGCCTGAGCTGACTAACGCACTCATCCGTTGACTTAATGCTCCGGGAGGGAGAATTCTGACTGGGGCCATAGCTCCAGCACATCTCTTTGCACACACATATTTACCCATCAAACACTTACTCTTCTCTGGACAGTGACAGGCTGGGGCTGGGTTAAACAATGAGGATATAGCTCTCGTCCTCGAGGCATTCCTACTGCCCAGCTCTGTCACCTCCTGTCTGGACCTCAGGGAAGTTACTTAACCTCTGTACTCCTCAGCTGGGTTGTTAGGAGGATTAAAAGGTAATGCATGAAAGACCACACAGTACAGACATACATGAGGTATTCAGTTGATAATGGCTGTCATGATTATGATTATTATTACTAAATGGATTTAGCCTATGAGATATGTCTAGATAAGAAATCTAAGTTGCAAAGAGTTTGAGTGGTTTGCCTATGACTAAACAGCAGATGATGTCTGGGGAGGAGACTGTACAGGGACCTGTATGTATTATAGTTTATACCCTAAGAAGTGGCCACACTTGGTAGAAAACTGTGTAGAGGTATTAATGTATTTATAAAACAAGCACAAAAATGTTTAACATTGTACAAATAATAATGTGTAGGCTTATTAATCCTAATAGAACAAGAGTAACAAAAGTGACCCTTGCTCTCTCTAGCCTGCAGATACCTTCCCTATGCTTAGCATCCATGGGACTCCCTATCTGCTCCATTCCTGGTGGATTATCTGTACCTGTCCATCCAGCCATCTACCTGTCCTCCGTGGAGGAAAGGCCAGAGCACCTGGCTTTGCTGCTTCTTAGCTGTGTGACCTTAGGCAACTTATTTCTCCTTTCTATGCCTCAGTTTCCTCATCTGTAGAATGGGAATGAATAATAATAGTACCTATACCTTCTAGGGTTGTTATGAGGGTTAAATGAACTACTCTATATGAAGGGCTTGCAATAGTGTGGGCATAGGGTAAACTCACATGAGAGTTAGTTGTCACCAGAGCTGATGCACTTTCAAGGGCTAAGGCAGTATGGAAAATCAAAGAGCAGAGGGAGCAAACCCCTTTGTTCATCCCCCCACTGATCCCCGCCATACGGGTGTACTCAGGCTCTCTGTAAGCAGCTGGCCCCGGATAACTGTGATGGTGATCCCATGAGACACAGAAGTCTCTGGATGCACACAATCCTCAGTGCCTGGGGCAGCCTTCTGTGCGGAGTGGGTGTTGGACAGTTAAGTCAGCTTTTTCCAGCTGGCTCCCTGACAGATGTCTTTAAATGCTATCCTAACCCAACGGATGCAGAATGACAGCACAGCTAAATGGGTCAAATGCCTGAGATCCTGACTCAGAGTCACCTTTTTCAGAAAATCGGAGAGATCTCCGTCCTCCTCTGCCTCTTTGACTCTTTTTCTGAGCCAGCCACATGTTAAGCTGCCTGCAGCCCAGCTATAGAGGGCAGAAAGGCCAGAGGGTCTGCAGGGCAGGGGCTGAACCCGGCTGGCTGCCAGTGCTCTGGGTTTCACCCCAGGGCGTCCTCTGAGCCAGCCCATTCAGCTGATAAAGCAGCAGGCCTGCGCAGGGCTTAGCTCCTGCTAGGAGCAGCACATAGCAGCTGCCTTGGGTAGCTGGGGTGGTCTGGTGCTGGGGGGTGGGGGTGAGGAGGTGAGGGAGGAATGAAAAATGTAAGGGAAAGAAAAGAAGAAAATGGGAGGAGCCGAGCTGAGCCCCAGATGAGCGTGAACACGTGTGCAGGTGTCATTATGTAAGTTTATGTGGTGGGAACAGTAATAGCAGCTACCAGTTATTATGAAAGCCATTATTTGGGTCTACTAGTACAATATCTAAATAAAGTATGTTATTCTCCCTTGTGCCATTCTCCCACACACCCCTCACCAAACTTACTGAATTCTCTCATCTGCCCCGTTAGGAAATAGAACCGCCTTGCTCACTGGCTCAGGCCAAAGCCTTGCAGTTGGTCTTGAGGATCCCACATCGCACCCATCAGCAGCCCCTTGCAGCTATCCCCTGAGCCTGACCAGTCCCACCACCTCCACTGCCACTCTTGTCCCTCCACATGGCCTCCTGGCTTTTGTTCTTGTGTGAGGAGCCATTTCTCCCACAGCAGCCAGACCCGGAGAGTATTATGCAAAGCGAAACAAAACAGCCAGGCAAAGACAAGTACCATATTATTTTACATATATATATATATTGAACAAAATAAACTAACAAACACAATGGAGACAGATTTCTGGATACAGAGAACAGCTGTCAGAAGGGAGAGGGTTGGGGCTCGTTGAGAAGGGTAAAGGGATAAGCAAAGAAAAAAAAAAAAGAAAGATTCATGACATAGACAACAGTATGGTGATTGCCAGGGGGAAGAGGGGAGGAGAGAGGTAGAAGGTACTGGGGGGATAAATGGTGTTGGAAGGAGAATAGACTTGGGGTGGTAAACACACAATGTCTGAAACCTATATAATTTTATTAACCAATGTCAATCCAATGAATTCAATTAGAAGTCATAAATTAGATCATGAAACCCTCTGGTTCAAATCCCTCTGAAGGCTTCCCTTTATGCTTGGGACAAAACCCAAATGTCCCACAATAGAAACACAAGGTCAGTAAGGTAACCGCTACATAGTGATTGACAAAAAAGCAAAAGTCTGGCAGGGAGGCGGGAGGGCTGCGCTCGGTCTGCAGTGGCTGTGCCAGGGCCCTCCCGGGCACTCTGCACTTGTATTTGCATGGCTCTCTTCCTCTAGTAAAAAAAAAAAGTTAAAACTATATTTACAACTGTATTGGCCTAAAGATAAATATAGTCCAAGCTGGATCATATTCATTGTTTTCCCTTACTTTCAAAGAAATTAGAACATTTTCAAGTGTTTTGGGCCTGGGGCACTGCCCACTGTGCTTAATGGACATGTGGCCCTCGGCCTGTATTGTCCAGGTTGCTTATCTGCACGGTCCAGGTTCCCGCGAGACTAACCTGGCTCTCGTCTCCTTGTCTAGAATGGTGGAAGGGTCCAGCGAGCCACCAGAAGCCGGGCTGGCCTTTCCCTCCCTCCCTCCACTTCCCTGGGCCAGCCCTCTTAGGCTTTGTATTCGGGCGCCCACCGCTCTGGGGGCGCAGCTGCAGTCCGGCATTATTGCTCTGGGTCATGGGGAGCTGCCCCCAACCTGTCAGGCGATGAGACTGCAGGTCCCCAGCGACCCATGTCTAGTCCACCGACATACCCCAGGTCCCAGCGCAGCTGGGCACAGAACAGATCCCTGGTTGGGGAGGAACGGAGGGACAAATCATGCTTCCTACTTAGGAAACTACTGTCACTTCGGATGCACGCTTGGATCAACAAGGACACAGGGAGGGATGAGGCGGCCAGGTAGGAATGTGATACAGGGGATGCACAAGCCTCCGAGGTCTTTCTGAGTCGCCGTCTATGATGTGCTGACTTGCAAAGCTAGAGGGTTCTGTGGCCAGCCCACCGGTGAGCAGTCCTGGGCCAGCATGTGAGGCCCCGGGTGGGTTCCTCAGTCCCAGGTTTCCCCCCACTCACCTTCATCACTGGTGTGAGGTTCAGTGCCGTTGTCATGGTCAACTTCATCAATGGTCCCTGGCTCACTGTGTGGGCTATCGCTGCAAAGAAACATGGAAAGGGGACTTGTTGGGGAGCTTTGTGCCCTCATGCTGCCCTTAGCCTCCCTCAGGCACCAGCCCGGTCTACCTCTGGGCCTTGACCAGGTCAGGCCCAGGCCCACTTGGTCCCTTCTTTTCCATCTGACCACCCATGGACCTTCCTTCCTAAGAGAAAACCACTGCAGCCTCCTGGTGGGGAAGCTTCCCTGCATAATCTTCCCCAGATGACCCAGCCCTGGAATTTGTTGGGCTGTTTTCTTGGTGAAGGTTGTCAATACAAAGGTGTTCTGTAAGATCCAGAGGGCAGTGGCAAAACCCTCACTTTTATTCTTAGAAGAATCACAGGATAGGAAGGACTTTTGGAAGTACTGAGTCATTCATTTAGCCCTGCTCCCTGTCTTATGTGAGAAGTGACACACCCAGCAAGGGTCCTCAATGCTGCTTTAGGATGCTGGGTGCAAAAGCCCAGACCAGACCAGCTGGTGTGAGCTGGCCAGCACCCATGATGGACAGGATGTCACAGTGAATCCAGGTCGGTCAAATTTAGTCCTTAACACACTGGTATAATTTCACCAGTTGCTAACCTCTCACAAGATTAAGCCAGCGTTCATGCACACAGCTGGACAGTCAGGTTTTTTTGTTTGTTTTTAACTGAGCCAGCAATTGAGTCCTAATATATGCCTGACACTGTGCGAGGTACAAGGGATGCACTGATGGGTCAGATGGACACAGACCCACCCTCATGGGCCAGGAAATAAAACTGCAAGTGGAAATTTTTTATGTAGGAACAAATGAACAGAGACAAGAACAGCAGAGGGAACCTACATAGGGTGGTCAGGGAAGGTTTCTCAGAGTAGGTGACATATGCAATACCATTTAGAGGAATATATATTTTTATTATGAAAAACTCTGTGTTGCCTTCTGGATAAAGCCCACACTCTGCACAAGGGCGTAAGACCTGTCCTAACTCAGGCCCTGCTGTCCCACAGAGCATCCTCCCTCAGCACCTGCTTGTCACGGCAACACTCCGGACACACAGAGCTGCTTTCCATGTTATCGAATGCTCTGTGTTTAGAGCATTCTTTGCCCGCTCCTCCCCTGGCTGACTCCAGGTCATTCTGTAGATCTCAGCTAAGTGCCTGTCTCCTTCAGGAGGCATTTCCTGACCTCCCTACATAGGTTCAGAGGACTCCACTTCTGGAATGCCTATTCCCTCCTCCACCAGAGCTACCTGCATCAGGGGTAATCCTGTTCAGGGCACATTCCTTCCTCTTCCTCTTCTCCACGCCCCCTGCCCAGGCCTGATGTTCAGTAACCATTTGTTGAATCAGTGAATGTCGTCCACTGTGATGAAACCCTCAGTCAAATCCCCTTTTTGGGTTTTGAAAATGTCTCCAAAATTACCATGTAATTGACAGTTTTCCTTTCTCATGGGATATGCGAATGGGATTAAGAAAAGTGTGGTGATTGTATATTGTTTTTTGATAAGCACAGTACGATCTTTTAAAGGACCCTTCCCAAAACACTATGTTTTTGTTGATATATATATATATATATATATATATATATATATATATATATATCAACAAAAACAGAGAACTGGTAATGGTAAAAAACTTGAAAAGCTTCTCTGTCCAAAAAGCCTGCTTGCTGGTTCTTCAATGTATCTGTAATAGAACAGGGCCAGACTTGCTCCTGGGGCCTCAGAGGAGATTAGAGGGCTGTGATGAGATAGCACCAGGGCCCGTCTCTTGGTGCAGGGAAGCGTAATGGGGAAATGGGCTGGAACGGCTCCCTTCTTTGAAGCAGGTGCCCAAATATGCCTTCAGAACTAAATCGATTCAAGAATCCAGGAATGCTTCGACAATCAAAAGACAAATTCCTGCAGGCACCTGGCTCAGAGCAGAGCAGGCAATGCTAAATATATAGCTGTGTGTTGTCCTGGGTTGGGGATAAAGAAAGAGTTCGAACCCTTTGGTCTCTGTCAGCCAGTGCTCTGAATCTCCTGTCTTTTCCACATTAAAACATTTCCTGTCTTGCTACATTTAAGGTGTCAGCCTGGGGAAAGTAGTTGGCCCTGATTTTAATAAGATTCTGACATATTTCTCCCCTACCCAGTGTAAGTGCCCCACTAGCAACTGTTGACCTGGTGTGGAGCTCTCAAAGACTGGCTTCACTTTGAGGGAAAGGAAAACCCCTGGTGGATGGGGACAATGGCAGGAAGTGTCACTCTCGGTTGGTGAGTTTGAGGTGAGATCATCCACTTCCCTGCTGCCTGAGGTGGACTTACAACTCACCTGGCCAAGGACAGCACTGGGTCTGCTAACCACTGTGATTAGTTCACCAGGCTCAAGCCCCAGCAAGGAGACATCATTCTTGGGCTTGTGTTGGGACATTTGGAAAGGAGAAGCTCTTTTTCCACTGGGGATACTGAGAGAATGGGCTCTAAATCTGGAGTTACCGGATGCCTTCATGAAACCCACCAGGAAAAAGGCTGTCTGAGAATGAGGCCAACATGGAAGAAAGAGGAGCCCCAAACTGAGGATGGCAGGACCAAGTCCTGATGGTAATAGTCGAACCCCTGGATCTAACTATACCTGACGCCACGATCCAGACTTTTTAAGTAAACCAATAAATCCCATTTAGTTTAAACCAATTTGAGTTGTATTCCTGTCCCTTATAAATCAATAGAGTTTGGATTGATGCAGCTATCTCATGTCTGCCTGCCGTGAAGCTCAAATGAGAGTACAGACTATAAAGCAGGAAGAAAATTAAACCGGTTTCTTACTGTTCCAGTAACAACATGATAATAATAGTGTTAAGAGGAATGGAATCTTACCAGTATTCTTCCCCTCCAGCCATGCATTTTTCGTACACGGGTCCTTCTAGCTCCCGGGGGCTGGGAAAGATGGCTTCATGATGGATGATGATGGTTTTGATGACTTCATTGACGTGTGCCTGACAGGACACAGGGTCCTGCCCATCAGGGATGTGCATGAGGGTGGGCCCGAAGCAGATGGCCAGGTTGTAGGGATCCATCATGTTCTCGTCACTATACTGCGAGAGGCTATAAGAGAGGAGGCACCCACAGGTCACCTGGGGAAGGCGAAGCCTCCCCCTGTGATTTCTTTCTCTTGAAGGCTCCACTCAAATCTGGGAAGGTTCCATGTTCTAAGAACAGCTGTACCTGCAAAAGTCTCAGGACCCCCCCCCCCCTTCCTCCCAAAGGAGGGCAGGCTGAGTAAAAAAGGGGCATACCCCCCTCCCCGCCCCCATCCCCTCACTACTGGACAACTCACTGGTTGAGGAAAGCGAAGAGATATCTCATGACCACGATGACCACACGGGGAAGGGTGATGAGGATTTGTTGGATCTGGTGCACCCTCTCAGCTGGGCTCTCCAGTTCTGCAACATAAAGGGGCTTTTAGGTTGTCCATCATCCTCAGAGAGCCAAGCAGTCAACATTTGTGAGTCCCACCTCCCAGGTCAGTTCAGGGGAGCCAGTTCTACTCAGTTCTGGAGACTGAAATATGACCCTGGCCTGGTCAATCAAAGCATCATATTCTTCTGGCCCCTGAGTAGGTCTAGGGAGGGGGACACCACCTAATTAGAACCAATAGCAGTTGATTCTTGGGACTTGGGAGTGGAGAAACCTAGAGAGAGGCACCCTCTTGAAGCTGGGTAGAGGGCAGGGTGAAGCAGCTGAGGGACCCCAGGGAAGAAGATCCTCCCTGAAAGTGAAGACAGCATAGAGACAAGGAGACAGATTCCTGATGATGCCAAGTAAAATGTGCATCCAGAGGGGGCCTAACTTTCCAGGAACGTGAGCTAAGACATTTTCTTTTCTGGATTAAGCCAGTATAAGTTGAATTTCTTTCCCCTGTAACCCATGAGTCCTGATGAATATAGGTAGCCCATGTTTCATTAAACTCTTTATAAATACCAGTTACAACATAAGGCAGCACATAGTAGGTATTCAGGAAAAGTGTTGAATAAAAAACTGCCTTTCAAACTATATACTGAGGGTGAGCCAAAGAGCCTGTGCTTGGGATCTTGTCTCTGACCTCTGTTTTCAGGTCAATCCTAGGAGACAGACACTGGTATTTTTATCAGTTAGGCCAGGGGTAGGAACAGCAAATAGGGCTTGATAAGGAGAGAAAAGTGCTTTGTGGACTTTGCCTTGTGGAAAGGGAAAGCTGGCGTTAGGAAGAGTGAGCTGCTGAAGCTCTGATGTTCATCTGCAGGGCTGATACACAAATCCATGTCAGTTTCTTTTTCAGAAAACATGTTTTTTTTTCCTTCATGTAGTCCCTCCCTCCAGCCTCCACATCTGTCAACATGCTTCTTCTAAGACACTACTTCTATTTCTCCTCTGCACCCAAGGCCCTTTATGATGGGGCTTCAACCAACCTTGCATGCCCCATCTCCTACTCAGTGTCCCTTCGCAAAGTACCTGAAGATGATTTAGAGCTATGCTTCTCAAATCAATAGTGTACCTCTAGGGGAATTTACAAGTATATGAGGCATTCTTTGGGGTTGCCAGAGACTGGAGGGTGCTACTGGCATTTGGGACTCAGGGGCAAGGTGCTAAGTGTCCTGAGTATGGGTAACACACAAAGAGCTGCTCTACCCTCACTGCCAACAGTTCCCCATTGAGAAACTCTGTGCCAGGCCACTTTATCCACCATCTCCCTCTCACAAAGGACCTGGCTGTCCCTGAGCCTTTGCAGGCACTGTTGATCTCTCTTCTCTGTCGGGCACACTGCAGACGACCAAGGTCTGGCTCCAGGGAGCCTCGCCGAAGCCTTCCCACGAAGTTAAGGCCCTTGTACCTTTACTGATTCCATCGCCACTCCATGTCCTCAGCTTCTGGTCATTGTGTCCTAGTATCGCCTCCACTATTACTTATTCATTTTTTTCTTAAAAATATTTATTTAAAAAGGAGACTTGATCTCACTCTATAAGTGAGAAACTAGGGTCACTTACCATAATTAGAAGGTAACATAAAAATAGATATAATGTAAGCAAAGCAATATTACTAAGCTATATGTAGACATGGTTCTATACAAAAGTTCCTGAGGCTAAATTCTGTCTCTCTGTGTAGAAGGGGGATTGACCCATGAGGTCTTCTCCTTGATGTAAATAATCACAGGGTTTGGGAAGAAACTAAGAAGGGACATTCTTTCTCACTGTGTGATTCCGGGTGTGATGCCAGGAGCTTGTTCCAGAGGTCAACAACCTTGTCTGCTGAGGGCCTTGCTCAGGAACTGTAAACATTGGCTGAGAAGGGACACAGGGCTCAGATAAGGTGGGACCTTTGTGGCCTGCCATTTCCGAGAGCTGATTTGGAGCTTGAAGTGGGTCTGGACAAAATGAGCAGGAAGTAATGTGGAGGGGAAAGGGTCCTTTATACAAGGCAGCTGTCACTACCTCCTGGGACACATTCTTGGCTGCAAATCTCTCTCAGAAGCACTGTGAGAAGCATCCCCAGCGAAAGTGGGTGTGGGCTAATTTTCTATAGATCATATCAAAGAGTTTATTCCAAAATACTAAAATTCCCATATTCCAATATTAAACATTTATTTTAAAATATTCCCCAAAAGTTGCCTTGGACTTTGGCATCTTGCAGTGAAGGCGCCTTTACTTCAAGCTCCTGGCCAGGACTCCTCACTTCATCCACAGACATGTCAGTCAAGGAGGACTCTGATGGCTAGTGAGTCAGAAGAAGCTCCTAGTCAACTATTTTCAGCACTTCCCTTGTTCGACATATTGCTGACCTGAACTGCCAAACCCTCCATTGCTTCCCATTTCCCAAAGGGAAAATCTCTGGACTCTTCAAGGCATTCAAGGTCTGCCCCTCTTGCTCCATTGCACCCTTCCAGCCTCTTGCACTATGTATATCACTCTCAGATTTGATCTGGAAACTAAGTCTTCCTCTCTTCTCTTCTGAGCTCCTTCCATATCCAGGGGTGTACCATGCCCATGAACTCTTGCATTATAATCCACCTTGTTATTTCTACAACTAGTTTTAAGCTCTATGAGGACAAGGGTCATACTGCTTCTTTCTTAGTGCCCCCCCCTCCAACCCCCCGTGTGCCTAGCACAGTGATGAGCCCATAGTGCAATCTCAATAAAGATTTTTCTAGATACAGGGGGTCCCGAACTTGTCTGCACCTTGGAGTCAATGGAGCTTTGACAACTACGAATGCCTCTGTTCCACCCTAGAGATTGTGATGCACTAGTAATTGGTCTGGGGTGTGGCCTGGGGCTTTGGAAATTTTAATAGATCCCTAAATTAATCAATTATCTAGCCAAGATAGAAAATGACCATCCCACCTGGGAAATACTTACTAATAGTAGATATCAAATCTTGAAACCTTTCCTTAGGAAAGAGTGGGTTTTCCAATCCTCGGAAATACAGTTTTAAAACACCGGCGACGGAATTGATATCTCGCTCATTTTGATCATCCACAAGGGGGTCTTCGCCTGTGAGGAAACAGGGGTGATGATAAGGAGGCGGGGACCATGCAGGTGGCAGAAGAGAGGACCCAGGCCAGCCTGAAATGGAGCAGGCAGATGGGACCTCCTCAACACGGCAAGTTTAGAGTCGCCCCTGCAACTGATTCTGTAAATGTTCAAACCTAGAGGAATGTTGTAAAATTGAAATAATGACCACCCACCACCCTTCACTCACACTCACTTTGCCATATCTACCTTCTCTGCATGGGGGCTGCACAGTTTATACTCCTATAGCACTCCAGGAGAATGCTTCTTTTTTCCCACAGCCCGGCCCATGGAAAGGTGCCAACCTTCTGAATTTTTGCCAATTGGACTGGGCAAATAATCTCTCGGGAGAGCAGCACTTTCCAGTTTAATCAGGGGCTGCTGAGCTAGTTCACACCAGGGACTGCTGATCTAGGAGGCTTCTGTGGGGGAGGTGAGAGGAAGCAGGGAGCAAGCTGCCACCTCTGGAAGGTGCTGCGAGAAGTCCGCACAGTGGTGTCTTGCCCTCCTCCCAGGACAGCCCTGGGCCCTCTAAGACTCGCAAGCCACGAGGAGCAGAACTGGTAATTCATACCTGGCTCTCTTTTCCCTGTCTCCGTAGGAAGAGAATGTGTGTCACTGCAGGGCCTCTGCCAGCCCCAACATGCTGTGGTGCAGTTCAGAGAAAGCCCCCCTTCCTTCCTGGCCTGGGGCTGTGGCACGAGCCAGAGCCGCCTCCCTCCTGCCCTCCTGGCTGAGCAGTGCCCAACCTGCATGCCCAAATGTGGCAGCCAGGACACTGCTGCTCCTTCCACAGGTCAATCTCCCAGATGCCCCCATGGGAAGAGAGAGAATGCTCGCCCACAAGACTTTCTCATGGGGAAGGAAGAGAAAAAGCATTAAACAATCATTGCCTGTGCTGATGTAGCACATTCGCACACGTGATCTCTAATCCTCAAGCAGCATTGCAGGGCACCAAGGGAGGCATGGTTCCAACACCGCCATTCTCTCCGGGGGAAAGCCGAGGCCCCAGCAAGTGAAACAACTTGCCCACCCTCATGAAGTCAAAACCAAATACCAGCCACTCCCAGACCTCGTACTGCCTGGGAGATAGCCCTTCTTCTCTACCTTTACAATTCTGTCTGCCTCCTTCCTTCTCTCCTTCCCTCCCTCCCTCCCTCTCTCCCTCCCTCTCTATCTCCCTTTCTCTCTCTCTCCTACCCCCTCTCCCTCCCTCCCTCCCTCCTATTCTTCCTTTCTTCTTTCCTCCCCTCCCTTCTTTCCTTCCTTCTTTCCATTCATCCCTCCCTCCTTCCTCTAAAGTAGAATCCCAACCTTTTTCTTTCTTTCAAAAAAACAGTTCCTATGAGTGTTCAACATAGAGAACAAAACTGTTTTAATTGAACTGGGGGGAGAGATCCAAGCCCTATCTCCCCAGTCTCCCTCTCCTAGTAGCAGCCCTTGGGCCCCCTGAAGGACCACACCCACTCTAAAACTCTGCACTATATCGAGCTGTTCCCTTATGTTTACCACACATGGCTCCTGTGTTCTCATGATGCAAAAGTGAGCTAACATGTCTCCATATTGGCTCCCCTTATTGAGTATGATTAACTCATTGACTTTATACACACACACCATTCACTCTTGCTCTGACTCTCAGAAGACAACTCAGTCCATAAAAGGAGCTGCCCAAAAATTCCTCCCTCCTAGCCTAGGCCTTTGGCTCTCTACAACACTAGTCACTTCTGCTTCCAGAAATGAATGGAATTCCAGAGCTCGAGCTGAGCAGGTTCGTGTGCAGGCTGGCTTCCTCAGGAGGACAAGGACAGCTAAAATGTCAGGCAGGTGGGGAGAAGCTGTGCTCACAGTTGGCTAGCGTGTGTCCTGGGGGAGCTAGAATGGTTAACAAAACGTACTCTCAGCCAGGCCACCTGGACGTCAAGGCAGGGCTGTGTCCAGGGCGGGGAATGAACACACAGTGTGTGCTTAAGGCTCCAGAGGACCCTGCTGCAGGACGGGCGTGGCAAGGAAGGTGCAGGTGGTCTCTCTCCTAATATATGCCTGACACTGTGCGAGGTACAAGGGGTGCACTGATGGGTCAGATGGACACAGGCCCACCCTCATGAGCCAGGAAATAAAACTGCAAGTGGAAATGTTTTATGTAGGAACAAATGAACAGAGACAAGAACAGCAGAGGGAACCTACATAGGGTGGTCAGGGAAGGCTTCTCAGAGGAAGGCCGCACATGCCTCTCCTGAGGCTCCTCAACACGACAGCCCTTCCCGTGTCTCCTGGTCATACCCCTCCTCCTGGGGCAGGAAATAGTATTGGGAGGGCCAGGCTGAGGCCAGGATGTGTCACCCCTACAGGCTGTGAGTCCAAACCCAGTTTTGATAGTGCAGGGCGAAAGGGTCACTGGGTCCCTTTTCCCTCCACGCAGGAGAGACCTGGCAGCCCCTTCACCTTGATGTATACAGAGGATGTGGATTGGTTTGTGGGGAAAACAGATGGAGAACCGGCCTGGGAGACAACAGCAAGCCTCGGCTCTCCCCCAGGCCAAGCTGCCCAGTCCTGTATTTCCCTACCTAGTATTCTCGCCTTCATTTTGCCAGAAGATTACAGGAAGATCTCAACATTGGAGAAGTGAGTCTCAGATTTATTGACAGCAATGAAGAGGATAATAATCATAACCTCAACTAAAACCCCAGTTGACTTGTGTAAGAAGAATAAGAAAATGGGTTTAGGAATAGTAAACCAAGTATGTCTGTCCAGAAGATTAAGGAAAAGAGACGGGTGCTTTCAGCCGTCCCGCACAGGAAATGTGGGCAAGACCATCCGCTCCAGAGAAGGGAAGACCAGCTCTCTGAGCAAGTGGTGAAAGTCAGTCACCCCGTAGGCAGTGGGGACTGAAATTTTACAAAATAAAAGAAAGGAAAAACACACAATGTCCTGGTTTGGAAATAAAGTTCTGTCACACGTGTGCACATGTAGGACGTGAGGAGTGGGTGAGAAAAAAAAATGTTGAGCCCAGAGAAAGCTCAGGCCACCTGGCTGCTTTTGGGGGTGGGGGTGGGAGGATGGGAGAGAAACATAGTGGGTTTTCAGGAGAGGTGAGAGGGGGTGCCCTTGAGGGTCAGCTGGGTGTGGAGCCTAACCCAGGGCAGTTGGTTCGTGAATGTCAAGGAAGAGAAAAGACTACGTGAGAAATCTGGGCACTAGCCAGCCCAAAGAAGCCAGGAATGGATTTTTCTTAAAAGAGACATACCAGGAACGATTCTTCTAGAATTAGCCATGCTTCACTGTAGCCTCAGGTGGAGCAGGGCAGGCTGACGAGAGAATGAGATTCACTTGGGAATGGTGGAGAGAGCGAAAGAAGTGAACCACATACGCAGAGGAAAAGCAGAAGGTATTCTTTGCAGCTGAGATGTGGGTCAGGTGATCTCTGCCCTCCAGGGCTTTGCCTGGGGTGGTATAAGGCTTGTTAGGAGCAGAGAGTCCTTATAAATTTCATATCACCCCTGCAAGGCGCCCAAGCAAGTGACAGAAGGTATTAGACTTAGAAAACCACATTCAAGAAGGAAAGAAGGCAGTGCTTCTGGGGTGGGGACAGGGCCTGGCTGTCTGGTACAGTGGGGCTACTTACAGGACACGGGGAAGTAGGAAAATGCAGTGAGTTTACTCATGAGATTCAAGGAATTCAAGGATGAGCCCAGGAAGATGAGATCAGCAAAGGTTCCTGACCATGTCTATTCATTTACAATGAATGCAGGGCAGCAGGGGTGCTAAAGAGTTGGGGAAATGAAGAAAAAAAAGCTCTGGACTGTGCTGTCCAGTGTGGTCAAGAGAAGCTCAGGGAGTGATGAATGACACTTCCATCAGGGATGCTGATGGAGAGACTGCTTGTTTTGTGGCCTCTGTACATGCTGTTCCCTGGGTATGGAATCCCCTGGCTCCCAGTCAGGGTGCCTAGGGCCTCAGAGGGAGGTGTACAGCCTATGGTGGTGACCACCTGGAACTGAGAGAATGGTTTCTCCACCCTGAGCTACACTCAGGATGGAACTGGGAAGTTAGGGAGGGGGTGAGTGTGCACAGGAGGCAGCCCCTCCAGGGGAAGCCCCATAATAAGTAGGGAGAATTCTAGGGCTGGAACTCCAGGGGGAGGCCTGTTCAGAGCACAGCCAATAGGGATAAACCGTGTATCTCCCAAGGCTGTTAGAACAATGAGTAAGAAAGTGCTGTGTAAATTGGGTAGCTCAGTTGGTTGGAGCATCATCCTGTACACCAAAAAGGTTGTGGGGTCAATCCCTGGTTGGAATGTGTAAGGGAGGCAACAGATCAATGTTTCTCTCTCTCTTGCTCTCCCTCTTTCCCTCTTCTTTTCTCTCTAAATATCAATAAACATACCCGTGGGTGAGAATTTTTTTATTTATTTTTATTTTTTAAAATATTTTTATTGATTTTTTACAGAGAGGAAGAGAGAGGGATAGAGAGTTAGAAATATCGATGAAAGAGAATCATCGATCAGCTGCCTCTTGCACAGTCCCCACGGGGGATGTCCCGCAACCAAGGCACATGCCCCTTGACCAGAATTGAACC
The DNA here is from genome assembly GCA_963924515.1 of Vespertilio murinus. NCBI lineage: Eukaryota > Metazoa > Chordata > Mammalia > Chiroptera > Vespertilionidae > Vespertilio > Vespertilio murinus. The sequence goes on along the minus strand of OZ004715.1, from coordinate 34,939,749 downwards.
TGGGACCTTTCAGTCCACAGGCTGACGCTCTATCCACTGAGCCAAACTGGTTTTGGTGAGAATTTTTTTTAAAAAGTTGGGATGTGACTTATTGTGGGGAAATGGGCTTGGGATTGGGGGCAAGATATCAAACTTAATATCAGAACCACTCACAGAAAAAGGCAGTAAGTGAGAGTTAAGAGAAATAGACTGTGGAGATGTTATTCTTCCAAAATGGTAATGAACTGGAGGCAAAGATATTATTTAGAGTGTGAGATAAGCACCTAGTATAAAAAGCACAGGTGGATTAAGAATTGAACTCCTGACCCAATGAATCCTCACTTTGCATGGACACTGTCACTGGCCATCTATCTGTCCCCATCAGGGAATCCGAGACCAAGGGAGGTTACACCACATAAGCCACATTTGCTCCTTTTGTGATAGTTACTTTATTTCTAATAAGCTTTACACCCTTGATTAATCAAAGTGAGAACTAGGTAACCTCACTGAGGGTGAGAGGAGTGTATAGTCTCTTCCTCCCAATGTGTAGTTTTGCCAAAAACACTACATAGAAAATTAAGAATTAGGATACTCTAAAAGCCACTCAGTTGTTATCTATGTTCTTCCAATGTTTGTAAAACATAGCGCCTTTGCAGACTCACATGATCATTCCAGAGAGCTTTACCAGGCCTTCTCTCCCAGCGACCACTGTGTGGCCCACCTGAAAAAGCTACCACGTGTGCTGATAGATGCTTAACAGCTAGCTTGTTGGAGGAGAAAAATAAAAGATCTTTGTGTTTGCCAATTTCCGTGGTGTAAACACTCCCACCATGGCTGACTTCAAGCTACCAATGTGAAGTCACTGCACACCACTGGCTCTAAGACGTGCTAACACCCACCGTGGCTTCCCCTGGCCACAAGCTTGAAATGGTCACTCTGCACCTACCTCTCTCAAAGGAATTTTTGATGTCATTGACTTCAACCTGAGATCCTGGCACTCGGAAGATCCCTTGCTGCTGGAGTCCTATAAGAAAACATACACAAATAAACAAAACAACAACAACAACAACAACAACAACAACAGAGAGAGAAAGAGAAAAATGCCATAAGGCCTTGAGCTCATCAGAACACTGGGAATTTTGATGACTCACCCCACTGCTTGTCTCTTTCTCCCACCATCCTTTGTAAGAGAGTCATTCCCCCAATGAAGGTGTCCTGGTAGAAACCCAAAATAACCTTTGCAAGGAAGTGTGGCTGGCCAGAATACTCAGACACATCCTGCTTCATATGTCTGTGTCTCTTGTTTGGGCTTGGAGGAAAAGGCCAGGAGAAGTTTATATCAAGACTGGATCAATGAATCACTTCCAATTTAACCAATAAGTCAACTCAGGCAAATAACCGGTTGGTGCACGTGGCTACTGAGTTTACCAGTTGCTTTGGCCTGAGTTTATAAATGCCATTTGAGTGAAATAGCTACAAAGATATTGAACAAGGATCAAATCCACTGCCTCAGTCCTCCCTCCCCTAACATAGATATTTCCTTCCTTCAAGAAAAGCTAGATTCTAAAGTACATGCTGCCCTGGTATGGAGAAATTTAGAAGAAATTAAATCATTAAAGAAAAACAGTCTCATTTTTCTCAAGTGTTTGTACAAGGCCAGAACAAAGTAGACCCTAATACTTGTCCTAACAGTAATGACATACAGCAACCCATAAGGTTAGGGAATTGAAAGACGGAGCTCCTTTTAAATGGGAATTAATGGAGGACACTCTGATCCTTTTCCTGAATTCAGTTTTCCCATATAATACAACTCTCCACATTATAATTAAGGAAAGAGTTTACTCTTAAAAGGTAGGCTTTTGTCAAAGTTTGGTTTGTACAAAGCATTTGTTTGATAGACACTTGTTTATTTTTTTCTTTTTAAAATGTATTTTATTTACAGAGAGGAAAGGAGAGGGATAGAGTTAGAAACAGATGAGGGAGCAACATCGGTCAGCTGCTTCCTGCACACCCCCTACTGGGGATGTGCCAGCAACCAAGGTACATGCCCTTGACTGGAATCGAACCTGGGACTCTTCAGTCCGCAGGCCGAGGCTCTGTCCACTGAGCCAAAAATGGTCAGGGCTTGTTTATTTCTTTCATTAACCAATACTGACTTTCTACCCCCTACCGATGCCACTATGTTACTGGCCCATTCTTGTAGTCCCATTGCCTTTGTCCCATATCAGGCCTTTACACTTGTCTTTCTCTACACCTGGACTGCATGGCCGGCTTCCTGTACTCACTGGAGTCTTCAAGGGCCCTGGATTCTTAATTACTCTCTGGGGGAGAGGTCTCTGCTTACCACCTTAGCCAAACCAGCCACGCCTTGCTCCAGTCATTTCCATTCCCTCTTCATTAGTTTTTAGGCATTATTGCTGCTTGAACTTTACATTGTTTATTTCTCTGCTTGTTTATTTCCTTGACCTTCTAATTGGTAATAATAAGCTATGTTATATTGGCTGGTATCTTGTTCAAGCCTATATTCCCATTGTCCAAACACAGTGCCTACTATGTGCTCTGAAAGAAATATTTTTGGAGGAATGAATGAACCAATCGATGAAAGCATGAGTTGAGTGTGAGGATACTGTGGTTAGCAAATCCCAGAGGCTGTGTTTCCTTCATGGAGCGTACTACACACTTGCAGTATTAACTGACTGACACCAGCTGCATTTAGTGCTCAAAGCACAGAGCTCTGGGGTCGGGTGGGAGGGAGGGAGGGGCTAAGATGGTTCTCCAGTCCATGCCCTTGCTGCTCCTTGGTTTTCCTAGTTCCTGGGTCTTTCTATCCCCTGACACACAAGACTCAAAAGATAGCCCTCAGAAAGGCAGCCGTTCTGCAGAGTGTCTCCCTTGGAAGCAGAGCAGTGACAGGAAGTCTTCCAGATGGATCAGAATCCATTTCCTTTGAGAAAAGCCTAGCACCTGCTCTCGAAAGAGCTGAAAACACTGCCCCACGATTGAGCTTACCGTATAAATTGATGTATCGGATGCAGCTCTCAACTACCAGCGGGATAGCTTGTCCTGAATCCTTTAAGAAAAAAATGTGTGAGTTTTATTGGGCGTGGCAACCACCATGGGAGAACAGACATTGCAAACACAGATTATAAATTCAAGCCAGAATATTAGTACCATCAGATTAGTAGGAAAACAAGCAAGGAATTGCTAATCTTAAAGGCTCCACAAACAGTTAAAGTAGAAAGTCTTCAGTTATGTGCAAAAAAAGGCATAGCTATGATAATTCTAAAGAAATGCTCTGTCTCCTTACTCTGCTGGGAAGGGATCAGGGTCCCGGAGGCCTGATAGGCAATCTGGAGAGGGGGGAACCCACTGTGTGGAGGGGCTGGAGTCAGCTCTTGCAGGGTTCTCTGCCTCCCACTCCACTTTGCCCCCAACGGAAGCTATTCTCCCCATGCTCAGGGATGAGAAGGCAGGGCCACGGCCTCCTCCCAGGACTGCAGTACCCAATGCCGGAATTAAGAAGAACACACTATGGGAGATGCCAGGCTGGACCCATGGGCCTTTTGAGCTCTGAGAAGGGAAGACCAGTTCCACTCAGGATGTTACAACCTAAACACCCAGACAAATGCTTGTTTAGCAGTGTTATGAACAAAGGTTCTAGAAACCATAAGCCAGCCCTTGACCACTGAGTGGGCGACTTTAGTCAAACAGGCTGACTAAGATGCAATTCTAAACATGGGCATTTAGGATGTGAATGCATTTTCAATTAAATCTCCCTAGACTGGCCCGTGGCCACTGAGGGCTGGGCAAGGGGTAATTTGCTTTTGAATTCTGTGATTAGTTGACTTCTCTGCTAGTCATGAAAGAACACTTAATATTTTTTAAATTCTCTTTTAAAAGGGGTCAGATTAAATGACCAGCTTCCTCAGAAATTGAGGAAACAGTAAGGCATTTGCAATATGCTCTTGTAAAGGGCATTTGGATGCTTTCGTGACTCCTCCGCACCCCACCTGGGAAGTCTTTCCTTGACTGACTGCTCAGGGAGGGAATAATAGCACAGACCCACTGGCGACAGGCGAGGCAGGCCCTGTTCTAACGTCAGCACTACAGACAGGGTTCATCCAGTTGAAGGGGGCTAACGGACCTTTCTAGTAAGTACCTGGTTCCTGGTTCGAGCATTTCTTCTTCCTCTGATAACAAAAAATAAACAGGCAGCAGAGCAGGAGAAAAAGAAAAGATTATGCAGGAGTAAGACCAGTTAGAGTGAGCAGATCCTTCAGAGTCCGTGAACGCCCAAATGCAAGGGCAGCCAGCAAAGGTCCGGGGGGCCTGCCAGCCAGCCAGCCTGCGTGGGGTGGGGTTCCCTGCATCTTGGGGCCTCGTGGGAGTATCTTTCAGCGTTGCTGTCTTGGACACCAGGTGACATAGGGGCTTTCGGTCCTTGTCAGAGGGGAGGAGCAGCGTGCACTGAGCCCTTTCCTCACCCCACCCCTGGCTTCTCAACACAGGGCTCACTATGCACCAGTGGGCATGAGCCCAGCCAGACCCCTTCGGGTTAGCCCAGCGGCCCACACACCTGAAACGCTGTCCCTGGAATTCAGCCCAGGAAACCCTCATTCCTGGTAAAAAGCGAATTCTACCAAGATCACGTGTATCACATGCCCTTAGGATGGCCCCCAGCAGGATCCTGCCTGATTCCAAACTCCAAACAGCTTCCCATGCTTTCCTACCAAACAGCCTAGGTATCTCGTCCTGGGTAGCCACAGGGCTTTGTTCCCTCCCTACCCTACACCCTACACCCCAGTGCTGAGAACACCTCAGGGAGCCCAAAGCTGAGAGAGACCGGGGGAGGGAGGGCAGCAGGGTCAGGATGCCTTCCCAATTTTGCCTGTGTTCTCACTAAGACCGCTGAGCAGCCCCCTTTCAGGGGAGCACACTCTTTCTCCCCACAAGTGTAGCAGGTCAGGCTCTGGGGAGCTGCTGTGTCCCATCCGGGTTTCTGAGGAGCCAAACTAAGAAACTGGAGAATGTGCATCTGCTAGCGGGTATCACCTGTCCAGCTGCCAGCATCTCCACAACTGGAATTATATGTTGGCTAAACCCACCTGCCTCCCAGAACTGAGCAAACGGCCTGGTCAGATGGGGCTCTGTGTGCAATCTCCTCACGGCTAATGGCAACGACAGCAGCCGACAGGGCCACCGAGCTCACTGGTGCCAGGTGGTGCTCTGGCAAGATGGCGTCTCTCAGCTCATTTGTGCTAATAGTGTCACACACTGAGGCGGGTAATCACCATTCTGGTTTCATAGATACAGGGTGAGGACTCCCCCTCTGTCCAGGGGCAGACCTCCCAGGCTTCACATTTTATAATAAAAATTGGGTTTCTTTCTATCTGAGAGGAGAGGGAAAAAAAAGATCAAGGATTCTGAAAAGGGTCAATTCAAAAAGGTAGGGCCCTAAGAAATGTATTATATAACTCCAGCAAAATTTATCTGTCCTTCTTAACTGGGGGATACTTCCTTGTCCTTCAAAACCAGGCCTGAGGAACCTTTTTTTTCTGCCAAGGGCCATTTGGATATTTATAACACTATTTGTGGACCATATGACATGATCAACTTAAAAATTATGTTGCTATGAAAAATTATCTATGCTCCTAGATTTATTGAATTTCGAGCCCCATCTGCAGTTGCTTTGGCAGGGCCAGACCAAATGAGATAGCCCACGGGCGGGACATTGTCCACCCTGCAAACCGCCGTAATCATGGGGTCCCTGTGATGTTATTTTATTGGAAAGCCTTTCACAGGTTTGGCATTTCAAAGCTGGGGGTTCTTAATCCATGCAGAATATTCTTCCAGGAAGCATGTGAGTCATAAGAGAAAGTTCAATTCTGTTCAGAGGGTGAAGAATTGACTCTGTTACCCTGCCTTTTCATTCTCTGAAAGTTAGTCATCCTTGAGAGCAAGGCCAGGCTGCACGCAAGCTTGTCTACACACTACCTCCCTCACAGCAGGTGCGCAGGAGTTCGCTCAACTCCACTGACAGCATGCGGCCCAAGTACAGTGTAACTATACAGAAATGTAATCATTAAACATCTCTCTTTCTTTTTCAGTCACATAGTCCCCTGAGGAGGCTGTGCCATGGATCAGTGCTTTGGGGTGTCCCTCTTTGGAGGGGGGGCGGGTCTTTTCAGAGCCAGTCCACCAGCCCCGCTCTGGCATGTGCCTCTTGCCATTCTGTACCTCCGGTGGCATTGAAAAGCCGAGCTTTGAAAGACCAGGGTGCCCGCCCTAACACAGAGTTTGGCACCACTGACAAAGGCCATGCTGCGGGCTCTGGGGAAGCCTGGCCAGCTGAAGCAATATCATACCATTCAGCAGGAGAATGTAGCTGCCCAGGGTGGCCACCTCCAAGGGGCAAACTCTCATGTTGCTGGAGAAGTTCTGACGTATTTATCGGGATGAGTAAAGGAGGAGCTGCCTACTAAGAGACTATTTCTTCAGACAGAACACTTATCTTTCCAATCCTGTCAGCTCCTTCCTCATTCTCACTCATGGCCCACTTCCAAAGAGCTGAGTAAAGAAGGCGTCCCTGTCTCTGGGCCTTCCTTATTCTGTTTCTCCTTTCAGGAACTCCTCTGTCCTTCCCTCCTTTCAAAGCCCTGCCTCCTCCCCAAGCCTCCCCGCTTTGGGGAGCACAGCTCTCCTTGCTCTGAGCTCACACAGAGCTTGTTTCCATGGGGATAATTCACCAAGCGCTCATGGAATCGCCTTGCACTTCCAGCTTTCTGTGTCAAAATCCTCCTGACTGCCACCTGAGGCTCCTGGAGGGCAAGGAGAAGAGTTTACACGCCTTTCAGCCCTGCTCCGCTACAGAGAGGGGCTTTCCGAGGCGCCGGGTGCAGTCTTGGCGGAGGAGGGAGGCTGAAGAAAGAAGAGCCCTTTTGGCACAGCCTCATCCTCCTGTGACCTGTGAGATGGCAGAGTACTTACTCAGGGACACCTTCAAATAAGACCTCTTTCCTGAGGCCCCCCACAGCACCCCACCTTTTGGGACTCCATGCCTCACTCCTCTGAGGTATGCTGAAGCAGCCCCCACTGCTCCCCACTGTCCTTTCCCCAGAACTCAGCTCCCAGGCAGAGACAGTCCTGAGAGCAAGGCATCCTGTGCCCCACCCCTCTGCAAGTGCTGGGTGCACCTTGAGGATGGAGGAGGAGAGAGATCAGGCCGGGGGAGCCTCCTCTACCCCAAATGGTCAGCAAAGCCCCAAAGCCATACTTTCCGCTATGGGACACCAGCCTTCTCTTCTGCAGAGAGTGGCTCTATTGGATAGTGGTGAGCTCTGAAATAACCATTAAATGATGGTGGGGACCCTCTCTCCTGTTCCCCTGGGCTAATGCTAAGAGTGAGTCTCTCCTTCCTCAGTCTTTCCCCACCTGCTGCCCTGCCAACTCCACCACCGGCTGGGTTTGCCCATCAGGTGTCTTGATCCTGCACCCTTCTCGTCCAAGGAGCAAGAAAAGGGAAACTCATCTAGTTGAACCGCTTTCTTTTTTTTCATTTAAGGTATAAAGGGTTAACCGGGAGTCTAAAGGAACTGCCTCAGCTCTTCTCCCTTCTCCCAAACAACCTTACAAGAAGCAACACTGGGTAGGAGGGTGTTCTGTCACACATATTTTGTTTCCTGTGCTGGTATAGTCTGGACTAAAAAAAAATAAAATCACAGTTGCCTGCAGGGATTTTCTTTGTGTTGCTTCCAACCAAGCTCTTCCTGGGAGGCGTGGGTGTGAAGCGAGGCAGGGGGGTGAGCTGACTGTCCCTTCCGCTAGTGAGGACCACAGTTCCGGGGCAACAGCATGGGGCTGGCAGGGACCACCGTGCTGGCGTTTCAGCCCCGCATGGGCTTCACCATGATCTTACCCCTGAGAATCACAGCAAGGCACACTGGTCAGAGACAAAAGCAGCGCTGCTTAGAAGCCCCCACGGAAGCTAAGCGCAGGCTGCAGGGAGGAACTAGTTCGCCATAGCGCCAGGCCAAGGGCACCGATGGAAAGTTCTGGTAGGTGGAGGCAGGGCTGCTGGCCAAGGGGAGGTGGTGGAGAAAGGCTGCCGTTACATTGGGCATATTCGCGGACTCTGCGGCTCCCAACAAGTACCTTAATGAACGCTTCCATACAGCCGTTAAATAGTTTATGGTTACACACTGAGAGAGGCCTAGGTCTCCTCATTTTCTGTGGTTTAGGGGGAAGACAGGGGGGCCTAGGGGAAAACGGAACAAAAGAAATCAAGAAAGTAACCAATGTCAACATACAACGGGGACAGATGCTTTTAAAACCCACGACCAGAGAACACGAAATGCAGATGGAAGCCCCTGAACCCCTGCACAGTGGCGTCCAATGCTCCGTCGGAAGGCCTTTGGGTGTTTAGAGGATCTTAATTTACCCCAGTGTCAGGCGGGAGCAACACTCGTGTGACACAAATGCATTCTAAATCGTAGCGGAGAGACCGTATGTGTCTGGGAAACCACTGGACCTCCATCAGAGGCTGTCATCCTGCAGAGCTGACCACATGGAGGGGGACTCAGGGGAGCGATGGAATCTGTAGCCCGAGAAAGCAAGAGACTTCCAAAGGTGATTGGAAGGGTTAATTTTCATTATTTTGGCTTACATTTATCACCAAGTCTCGACTCCCAACGTACCAGGGCACTGATCTTCCTAATGCCTCTTGGCATTTCAATGCACTTGACTCATCTTTATTCCATTGATCTAAGAGCCAGGCAATTATTATTCTCATTTTAGAGATGAAGAAACTGATGCCAAGAGGGAGACCACAGTTTCTTTGGGGTCCTGGGGTGACCCAAGATGATGATCATATCTTGTCCTTCGGTCAAATACACTTCAATTACAGCGCTTTCAGCTCCATTACCACACTTAACGTCAGCTCAATCCTGTATGGATGGCCTCCTTTTAAAGAGGCAAAAACAGACCTAGGCCTCTTTAGCTCCAAATCCAAGATTTTCCCCACTGAGACAGTCATGGAGCCTGAGGGCACTTCTTCATTTCCAGCCAAGGACTCGCCCCTCCCATTAACCCTTGCCAGCGGAGGACCCATAGGGTCAGGTTGAAAGTGTCTTGCTTTGCTTTGGGATCTCCAGTCCCTGTGCTCCACTCTTGGCCACAGGGAGGGGAAACCGCAGCACAGTCCACCAGGAACAGTGAAACAGCCACAAAACTGGACCAGTTTCCAGAGTTGCTCACCATGCATATGCCTGGGTTGCTTATTTGCTCATCTTCGCCACCCAAGTTGGCCTGACTCATGCTGCCAGCCTTCCGGGGCAAAGGGCTCTGGGGTTAGGAGGAGGGCCCCCACATCCAAAGAGGCAGTTCATTTTCAAATGGCTTGGTCCACAATTTGGGAAACAACAAGTAGGGACCCAGCCGGGCACAGATAATGTCCACACAGGATGAGCAAAGACCTGGTCCCCAGGTCTCGATTGAGTTCTGTAAATGGGCAAGAAATCGTATGGGCTTTGGAGCCAATCCAGGCGAACGAGAGTCATGCTGCCTCTGCCCATCGGCCTTGTGCGTGTCTCCTCAATAGCCCAGCCATCCTAGAAGTGCTAACCAACTTCTCCCCGCCATTTGAGTATTGAGCAAATGCTGCTAGCTCCAGGACATGCATGGGCAAAGACACAGCTGATTCCAAATATCATGCCACCCAAACACTGCAACCAAAATAACAGCACAGACCAAAATTTTGAAAAGAAACAACAGGCAAAATTATTTCGAGCCCATCTTGGATCTTTTGTAAATTTGGTTAGCTAAGTCCATGTCATTTCTGTTTTGTAAGTTATTTCTTTTTAAGGATGTGGGCTGGTATTTCTTACAACAGATCTGCTTTTTAATTTCCAAATTCAAAACAGAGTGCCAAAAAATGTGACACAGGGCCATAGGTTTCAAGTCGTGAAATTTGGAATAACTTGAGGATAGCAACTTTGCTAACTTGTCCTCATAGTGTTTTGGGTTTCTGTTTTTTGAACATTCTCAGATCATTTCCTTATCTCACATGGTGTTATACCCTCACAAGAATGCTGTGAGTTAGGTAGGAATTATTAAACCCACGTTAGACATAAGGCAAATGAGCTGATGAGAGATTAAGAAACTTCCCTCAGTCATGGGAATGAATAGAAGTCAGCTCTTCCTACTCCAGGTTCATGTGTGAGTGCGAAATTGGGAAACTGATTTTATCACAGAACATTGAGCAGTAGCATCAAATTATCTATTAACTCCCATGGCCAGAGAGAGTATAGACTCTTAATGCAGGTGTTGGACACCCCGTACCAAAATATCCAGGTGCCCAGCTGGTGGATTTCCTTAAAATAAGTCCTAAGGATTTTTTTTTCCTTTAAGTTGATAAAATGGAATGAAGGGAAAATAGGATACTTTTCCCCATTTGTCCTACAAAAATCCATGAAAACAAAGGGCTGTTGGAATCACAGGAATTTCTTTCTTTGTGTGGTGCTCTGTGTACTGACTGGAATCTGACAAGGAAACGTAGCTATCCCAACTTTGCATGACATCAAATAGATACCGACTTACTGAAATGCTGGGTGGGGCACAAAGTGGGGAGCAGGGGGGCAGCTCAGCCAAGGAAAGTGGGGCAGCCTAAGCCTTCCATCTCTTCTGCTGCTCAGTTGCAGAGCAAAAAGGAAAGAAAGAAAGAGAGGCAGGGAAAACGGGAACAGAGAAAGCCACAGAGAGGAAGAAAGAGAAACCAGAGACCAATGTCCCCTTTCTGCCTTTCAACCAAGACGAAAATTAACATGTGTTGGCAACACAGCACTTGGCCTCAAAATTACTGTGACCAAAAGGACGGTGATTAGAGCCTTCCCCCAGATAACTCAATGTACATGGGTGTCAATGTCCAAATATTACAGCCCAATGGTGGTCAGGCTCTTGGAGGCTGTGCATGGGTGTGCACTGGGTTGTATCTGTTTGGACAGAAATCTCCAGTGCTCGCACCTCTAATCCAGACCACAGGGGCAAACTGACCTGGATTAGGGAAGACAGTCTTTAGTGTGAATAACCAAACCTATGGTAAATGTCAAAGCCTTGCATCTGGCTTTGACATTTACCATACACTTTTCAAATGCATTATTGTGTCTGTTCAGCCTAAATTACAGGCTATGATGAATATGGGCTATCATAAGATAAGGCTCTTAAGTATGAGAAAAAGCTCATGTGCAAAAACTGGTCTATCTATACAAGGCCAGTTGTGACTTGGCTGAGGGGACCTGCTCGAATAATTACCCACAATGACACTGACCTTGGACAGGAAACCACAGGAAACACAGAGAGCCACAGTATAGACACATCTCACCCAGGGCCTTTCAGATTAACTTAAAAACCATTACCGAGGACAATTCATTGCACAATAAGTTAAAAAATGATTTGTGAAAGTGAGGGGAAGCTTTTAATTTACTAACAAAGTTGCCTTTGACCTTGGCCAAGGACCAGAGCCCAGAAGGATGGGGTTTCAATATAGTGCAATGTGTCTAAGTGGAAGGCCTTAGTAATCCTAAACTTGGGTTTCCCAGGTGCTAGGTCAAAGAGGGTATGGAATACAATATCTTGGTGGGCTTTATTAAAAAAAATATCCCTTCCACTCCCCACCCCACCCCCAAATAAAAAAAAACAACTCTCAACTTTTCTCTGAGGCAGATCCTGGCCAAGGACTGATTACAGGTCTCTCCAAGCAACCTCCTGGAACAATCTTCTCCCATGTAAATTCTAGGAATTCACAAGAAGTGAGGGACAGTTCAATTCATCCCCCATCTGTTTCACCATTTATAAATTTTGGTATAAAATGTGGCTTCTGTTGTTTTGGGACTATGATAACACCTTGTCAGAAGGAATGAATGAATGAATGAATAAATAAATAAATAGTCTGTTTCTGTAAGTTCCTTAGAAAGTAACCCTGCACATCTGCACACGCGTGTGCCAGAGGTCCTCGCCTGGCATAATGAATCATCCAGATGTTCCCAGACCTCCGGGCCTAGAGGGACAGTGGCACAGGCTAAGCTTCCGGACAGCCTCAGTCTCCACCATCCTGGGCCTGGCAAACTGAAACCCCCAGGGCTTTCCAAGCCTCTTCCCAGGCAATTCCCTTCCAGATGCGGAGAGAGCACAGGGTTCATCCCTCCCTCCTGCCAAGTATGACAGCTTTCCAGGGTTCTGGGTCCCAGGGAAGAATTTGTGGGGAAAGGATGTGATCAGGTCGCCGGGCCCAGGATGAGGCGCCTGATGGGAAAGGGCAGGCCTCCAGGTCATGGCTGGGTGCGTGTGGGGCAGCAGGAGAGCTATTGCTGGGAGCTCCGAACAGATGGGCTCTAAGAACAGCCTGGGCAGCGACAGGCCTGCTTATGGACCTAAACTCTGAACGTGGAAGGACGGTCCAGTCGCTGAAGTCAGCCGCCAGCTACCAGCTGCTGAGTGGAAAGTGTTCACTGGCTCTGGTCTGCTCAGGGGAAAGCGCGAGGGGTAATGCTGAGCAAGCTGGAGAGAAAGCAGAGTTGCCCGTTTGTTATTTTCCCAACCAGGGATGCCCCATCCAAGTGCGGGTGAGGCCCAAAGCCAGGGTTCAGGGCGTCTGCGCACGCTTACGTGGGTATGCGCATGCATATGCCCAGATGTGTGCAATTCCAGCCAAATCCAAAGCCTCAGCAAATGCGGACCCTAGGCTGGACCCCCAGCTCAGCTGGGCTGTTTGCTCAGCAGCCATATAACAGATAGGAAGACAAGTCAACCGCTACCACACAGCCTCTGGCCTCTGCTGATTGCCCTCAGCCACAGCAGTACAACTTACTGCCCCACTGGATGGCCAGTGCCACGGAGGAGGGGGGGGATGCCCCACTGACCCATAACAGCTCTGGAAACACCCTCCCCACCACCAACTTGCAGGGGGCACGGCTTCCATCTAAGGCTAGCACCAACAGAACAGCCACAAAAACAGCATCCCCTCGGGAGGGAAGGGAAGAGCTGACCCGCTTTCAGAAGCCCCAGCCCCTCTGAACTCTCAGCAGAGTCTGTTTTCCTCCTTCCCTTCCCCTCCTCTCCTGCCCCTCCCACCGCAGGGTAACAGGTGAGGGAAAACAAGGTGCCCAGCTCTTACCTGGTTGTGCCGCAGTCCGCTCTTTCCCCTGGAAAGAAAGGTATAGATTGATGTTTAGTTGTTTTTTAATCAGAGAACATTCATTTTCTCTCCCCCTAAAAACAAAAAATAACTGGTCTTGATTATTTGTGAAATGAAGAACAAAACCATGCCTAAGGTGTGGTCTGTGGGAAGGAACTGCCTGTTATCACATCCCAAGTACCTCCTATTGGTGGGGCTATGTTCACATACATTTCCTTTTTATTGTTCACATACATTTTTCTTCCAATGATTCTCAAACTACAGTCTGCTGTCTGCATCAGAGTCCCACCTGGGACCCTTACTAAAAATGCAGGTTCCTGGGCTCCTCCTGAGTCAGAATCTCTGAGATAAGAACCCCTGAGTCTACATTTTAACGAGCACCCCAGGGGATTCCCTCTGCACACTAAAGCCCCGCGACTGTGCATTGCTTTGTATCAATAAAGATCAAGTGGCCCTGAAGTGTACCAGCCACAAGATACTTTTTTGGCAGGAACTCAACCCTGCTGCCCCTTCCCATCCCTGCTGCCTTCATTCATAGCTGAGGACCTGCTCACTTCCTCCCGTGGAAAAGAAAAATCAGTAAGGTGGGGTCTTGGTGTTGCCTCCAAGAGACCTGCCCACCTACCTGCACCCACCCACTCGCCTGCTACCTGCTGGTACTCTGAGGAAGCATCCTGCTTCTACTGCAAAAGCCCAGGCCTTCTCCCTGGGCTCTGGGTCCCATCCCTCTACCTATCTCAGGAGCCCTGTTCCTCCAAGTGCCTCCTCTCTCTCTAGCTAGTATTACCTATCCCCTCTCTTCTAGATCATTCCATTCACAGATAGACATATTCTGAATATGTATATGCTAGCTTTTTAACTTTCCTTCTAACTACGCCCACATTTCTCAGCTCTGTGTACAGCATCACCTCCCGAAGGAACTGGCAGTCACTGCCCCTCCCCCTCCCCTGCTGCAGTGGCTCTGTCCTCATCACTCCATGGAGCTGGCTCTGCCCCGGCGCGGCTGAGTCCAATGCCCTCTCTGCTCTTATCCGACTTCTCGGCACCGTTCAACTCAGCTCATTGCTTCCTTCCTGTTAGAAGCACACTCCTCTTGCTTTGCATGGATCCACACTCCCCAGGTTCTTATCTCAGGTGTCCCTCCTACCCTCCAAGCTGTTCCTCAGTTTCTCTCGCTGTCACCTCCTCATCTGCCCACGTCCAACCTCTAAATGTCGGAATGCCCCCAGAACATATACCCGCCCCTCCTTCTCTTCTCTTTCTGTGCACCCTCTCTGGGCAACCTCAAATGCTTACTGAGGACTCCCTAGTCGTATCTCCAGATCCCACACACCCCCTGGACTCCTAGATTGCCCCCCTTTTTAATTTTGAACTGAGGTATAATTTATATATCATAAAATTCGCCTATCTGAAATGTACACCTCAATAATTTTTAGTTAATATTCCAAGTTGTGCAGCTGTCACCTACAATCCAATGTGAGAGCATTTCCATCACACGGGAAAGATCCCTGGTGCCAATTCACAGTCTCTCCGTCTCCCCTGGAAACCAAGAATCTGCTAATCCACGAATCCACTCTCTGCCTCTACAGATCTGCTTATTCTGGACATTTCTTACAAATGAAAACATGAAAGATGTGGCCCTTTGCATTTGGATTCTTTCACTAAACCCAATGCTTCTGAAGTCCCTCCATACAGCATGACTCAGTACTTCATTCCTTTCACGGAGCAGGAGCAGACCTCTAGGCCATGCCGCCCAATGAGAATATACTGCAAGCCATAATGTCTAGTAGCCACATTACAAAAATTCAAAAGAAACAGGTGAGATTAATTTTAATAATATATTGTATTTAACCTAACACATAAAAACATTATCATTTCAATATAGATCAACATAAAAATAAGGCATTTTGTATCCATTGGGGGGAGGGCACTAACTTTGAAATCTGGTGTTCACTTTACATATCTCAGTTCAGACTAGCCACTCTTCAGGTGCTCAATAGCCATGTGGTAGCGGCCACCATATTGGACAGCACCGCTCTAGACTCTAGAACCCCATCCAACAGGCACAGGACGGGACTTTTGCAAAGGAAGAACTGAGCATTTATTTTCCCTGCAGAAAACAGTGATGAATGGGGCTAGGGAGAGAAATAGGGGGAGGAAGAGAGTAGCAGAGATCTGAAAGTAGAAAAACAAACCAACACACAACTCCTTAATTCCTGATCAAAGCTACAAGCAGTCACAAGAGTGACTAGAGCTGGTTGAACTGGAGCCAGACCAAAGTAGAACAGAAAAGTCAGGTAAAACAATCTTGATTGTGGGTCTGGGGGTCCGGGGCAACTTCCTATCTGACACTAAGCTGAGGAGAATTTTCACGTGGACCCAAGACCCTGAATAGGAGCCAATGGCAACCCATGAAAGGCTGAGCCAGTGGCCTGCCCTGACGGTGAAGGGGACCCAGGGGGAGTTTCCTGCTCCACCTCCTCCGTGTATTCCCCGCACCTTTGCACGTGCTGTTCTCTGGGTCCCAACACTCTTTCCCCAGTTTTTCATGCCACTGATGCCTTTCTCTTTTCAGCCTCAGCTTAACCAGCACCTCCCCTTTGAGGCCTCTCTGATCACCCAACCTAAAGCAGGCCACCCCATTGCTGCCCCCGCCCCCCCAACTGATCTCAGGCTAAATTCTCCATTCATGGCACTTATCACAGTTATAATTCTTTGTCGTTCATTTACTGTTTGAGGTGTCTCTTCCCCACAAGGGCAGGAACCTTGCCTGTCTTGTGTACATAGAGGATGGACAGATGAAGAGACAGACAGGGCATGGAGGGAAGGGATCAGAGGGGTGGGTCCTATGGTGGAAGTCCAGCACGCACTCAGGC
The DNA here is from genome assembly GCA_963924515.1 of Vespertilio murinus. Lineage (NCBI taxonomy): Eukaryota > Metazoa > Chordata > Mammalia > Chiroptera > Vespertilionidae > Vespertilio > Vespertilio murinus. The sequence continues at coordinate 34,923,708 of OZ004715.1, read as the reverse complement.
AGCCTTTCCTCTGGCAAGGGCTCTAATACTCGCTCAGCTTTAGACCACACCCCGGCTCTCAAGATCCCCATCACCAGCATCTTTTGGAGTCTGTTGTCTCTACTTCTAACAAATATCAGAAATAATAAAAATGTTCTGCCCTTTACCTTCTGAGACCTGTTGAGATTAAAAAGAAATATTTTATACTCAGTGGCTCAGTCATTTTCTAAAAGGTCAGATTGCCTGGTCCCGGTGGACACTGCGCTCAGTAATGCACGATTAAATCTTGGCCTGAAAGGTTATGTCCATTCCCTTTAATAGACGATGCCCCATTCATCCTTGAGGGGCTCTAGTAAATTGCAAAACCATCAGTATCTTGTGTGTAAGCCCTGGAGATTACAGACTACCCAGAGCAATAAAAAGGTCAGAGACCTAAGACTCAGAGACGATAAACTAAGAATTTTCTGGCCAATAAAACAACATAGCAACAACCAAAGGCATATAAGGGTAGGTGCTCTTGTTCCCAAGATGTGGCAGTGATATTGTTTATAACAAGAATGCCAATTTGTGGGGCACACAGGAGCTTTTTATTTATGTGTCTGGAATTGATCGTGTTCAAAAATTCACTTCTAAGTGAAGGTGACCCCAAAGACTTTGTGTTCCCCCTAACATAGGAGAATAGAACGCTGGCAGTGCAGGCCACTGGCTCATACTTTATTTCATTTTTTTAAAAAGCATACAATTGTTTTTTTTTTCAGGCAAAGTATTCCATTTGGCCCCATATTTCTTCCCTGTTTTCAAAATTTCCAGATTGCTCCTCCCCCTGCAAAATAACTCTCATATGAGCCGAAACTGGTTTGGCTCAATGGATAGAGTGCTGGCCTGCAGACTGAAAGGTCCCAGGTTCGATTCAGGTCAAGGGCATGTACCTTGGTTGCAGGCACATCCCCAGTAGGGGGTGTGTAAGAGAAGCTGATCGATTCTCTCTCATCGATGTTTCTAACTCTCTATGCCTCTCTCTTCCTCTCTAAAAAATCAATAAAAAAATATTTTTAAACAAACAAACAAAACAAAAAAACAAAAATAACTCTCATATGAAATAAGGTCATTGATTCAGGTTTAACCCTCCTCTTGTCCCACTGTTAGAAGGGCTTCCTACTGAATGGAAGCCAATGCCCTCAGGTAAAGGTGAACCACCCATTGACGCTTGGAAGAATGAAATTAGCCAAACTTCTCGGCTCTTTGGCCTGCCTATTCCATGCCTCCCCTTGCCCAACGGGCAAGAACTTTATCAGTCTAAGTTGGTGCAAATTCTCCTGGTTGAAAATCCCCCTTTCACCCAGTATCCTAAGCATCCACATACACCTTTATCGTGCACTGAACAACAACAACAAAAAAAGATTTGGTCTCAGCTTCAGGTATTTTTTAAAATTAATTCTGTAATTTATTAACTTTAGTTAATAATAATGTACCAATATTCATTAATTGTGACAAATATGCTGTACTAATGTAAGGTGTTAATAATAGGGGAAATCGGACATGGAGTACACGGGCACTCTGTACTTCCTTTTCAACTTTTCTGTAAATCTAAGACTAAGCTAAAACAAAAAAATTTATTAAAATGCCCCCATCTCAGTTATGGAAAGGAACGTAGTGACTTCCTCACTGCTGGCTTACTAGAGAACAGGACAGTGATGAGTCTTCTAGATAGTTCTTTCTCAGCTGCCCTTATACTTCAGAAGCTACGTTTTCCTGCAGTTCCTTCCTTCCTTCCTTCCTTCCTTCTTTCCTTCCTTCCTTCCTTTCTTCCTTCCTTTCTTCCTTCTATCCTTCCTTCCTTCTTTCTTTCTTTTAAAAATATATTTGTATTGATTTCAGAGAGGAAGGGAGAGGAAGAGAGAGACAGAAACATCAATGATGAGAAATATTGATTGGCTGCCTCCTGTACGCACTCCACTGTGGATCGAGCCCATCACCTGGGCATATGCCCTGACAGGGAATCGAACTGTTGACCTCTTGGTTCCTAAGTCGACACTCAACCGTTGAGCTACACCCGGCTGGGCTTCCTGCAGTTTCTTGTTGCTATTCAGCTCAACACTCAGAGGAAGGACTGGTGAATCAAATCTCAGAGCAAGGCATGTCTAAGCCTTAGACTCTAAGGGCTCAATAAACTTGCAAGACCAGTGAGGAAAAATCAGTTGTTTCTTTGTTTCCTCCCACCCCTCTATATGCTGCCCATCCTGACATTTCAGTATTGGGCCAGGTGAGAGGGGTCATATGTGCCTTACACATATGGATTTTTCTTTTTTGGACCTAGAATCCTGGACACTCTAATAGTTCCTGGCAGAGAGTATCTTCTGAAAAGCATTAATGAAGACTCCCATATTTCTGTATTCTCACCCCAATTCCCTACTGGCGGGCCCTTTATCACTTTGCCTTAGACCCTCCAGGTAACCTAAATTAAAACCCCTGTTTTCTCCCGATTCCCGCAGCCAGACTGGACCCACTCTCAGCATTTGTAACAAGGCTATAGATTATAAACTGTAGCAGCCTACCCAGTCCTAGGAGGTGGCACCAGTACCAGGCCTCATTCTGCCAAGTGCCCTGAGTCTCAAGCTAAAACAGCTCAAGGGGCCACAACAGAACCCAGTTGGGAAGACAGCCCCTCCTCACCGGCCTCCACCACCTGACTCACCTTCGCCCAGGGTCTGCTTGAGTAAGTCGTGCTTGGCCTGCAGCTTAGTGATGAGGTTACTGCCGTTCACATATTCTTTAAATTTCTGTAAGACACAAGGCACAAGGACATTACAGATCGCAGGGCCAAGACTCCAATCTCTGCTCTGGAATAGACCTCTGGGACAGGGAGGTCAAAGGGAGAGCATGTCACCCCAAGGACCCCAGTATGGGGAAAGGGAGGCTCTGCGGCTGCTCCATTGCTCTTCCCCATCAGACCCCCAGCTCTGCCGAGTGGCTGCCTAGTCCTGTGACTGCAGGCATTTCAGGTCAGTTCTGGGGCCACAAAGAAATCTCAGGGGAATGGGAGCAGTGAAAGGCGCTGTTGTCAGGTGAGGACTGTGGGAGCGTTGAGTATAGGTCTTCTTCAGTCATCAAAGCTCCACTGTGCTTCTGGGCCAAGAGGAACAAAGACTGAACCATCCCTGGGCACACAGCTGAGTGAGAGTGCCCTATCGGACCTGTCAGAGAGGAGCTCGGAACAGGTCTTTCTTCCTCTGGCCCCGCTCTGGAGGAGGAAGGACTCTACAGGCCCCAGAGACAGTCCTAGTAGAATAACCCCAACTGCATTGGGGAATCTATTTTCTCCTTTTTGCAGATGAGACGGGGAAGGCTAGCACAGAGAAGTGATGTGCCCAAGCCTCCTGGAACCTCCAGGCTGCCTCTATCTAGCTCAGGAGCCACGTACTGAGCAGTGGAGAGGGCCAGGGCCACCCAGAATAGAAACGCACCTACCTGTCCCAAGTTCAGCAGGGCCTCAGCCACCCCTCCATGCAGGTACCAGCTTTCCTGGGCTCCCCTGCCCTGTATCTCATCACGCAAACACAGGGCTGGAGCCCTCTCTGCTGGGGCATGTCTTTGCTGGACCATGAGCCATTGTAGGTGTGGTTCTTGCCCAATTCAGTGACTACTATATGCCTAGAATATAGTAGGTGCTGAAAGATTGGGCTAAATTCCTGACTTGATGAAATTGGCACAGCAAGGTGAGGAGTAGAAACAATAAGCTAACCAAGAAAACACAGATAGTGAAGAAAGCTATGAATGAAAATAAGGCAGGAATAGAGGACTGAAATTTGGGGCAGAGGGATAGAAAGTTAGAAACATGGATGAGAGAGACATATTGGTCAGCTGCCTCCTGCACACCCCCTATTGGTACATTGGTTAGCCCGCAACCAAGGTACATGCCCTTGATTTTTACAGACAGGAATGGAGAGGGACAGAAAGTTAGAAACATGGATGAGAGAGAAACATCGATCAGCTGCCTCCTGCACACCCCCTACTGGTACATTGATTAGCCCATAACCAAGGTACATGACCTTGACTGGAATTGAAGCTGGGACCCTTCAGTCCGCAGGCCGACACTCTATCCACTGAGCCAAAACCAGCTAAAGCTGGGATTCTCAGTTTGGAAGAGGCTTTGATAAATGGAACATGTCCAGAAGTGAGACTAAGATACTGAGGCCTCTCAAAGGGAAAGCTTATGAGGCCGGGCTGGAAGAACCAGATGTGCCTAATCTGGAAATGAACACCCAGCTCCCTGTGACCACACCGAAGACTGTCCTGTAGAATTAGCCGCTCTCCGGATAACCCCAGAGAAGAGAATCAAGATCAATGACCAGAAATCCCAGTGAGGCAGGTTTTTTAATAAAACAGAGATAATGAAAAACATTATGATATCTATTGCCAACCACAGGCCAACAAAAGGGCTGCTAGGGGAGGAGGGAGCTTTTCAACTTGGGCCGTTTAAGCAGAGCTGGATGACTTTCTGAAGAAATATGGTTGAATGGGATAAAGCATCAGATGGAGGATTTAAGGTCCCTTAAAACCCCAAATTCTATCTTCACTAAACACAGGTTGAACTACTGCCCTGATGCCCCTTACCTGTGTCCCTCCCTGTCCCTGGCTGGCCAAATGGAATGTCAGCCATCTGGAATTTTACATGAAAGCCTGGCAACTCACAACCAATTTGCAGGGTCATGCAGGACACTGTTTTCAAAGCCTGCACCCCAATTTAAGACAATGCAACATGACAACCATCCACTAAACTTCAGGGTTGTTGCATGGGGCTTGCACTTGACTCCATTACCATTTTCCTCTCACCCTACAGAACACTGCTTCTCTCCTCCCCCCCCCCCAGAACAGGAAAGTTGCAATAACCATCAATTCAAGATCCATGCCGATACTATCACTGGTGATTCAATTTCTGCATTTCACAAAGCCAAGCCAGGCAACTTAATTTGGGAAGCGCGTTGGAAGACCTGTCGGTCTAACTGACCCCCACGTGGCTTCACTGGCTCCCGCGAGCGTGGGCTGCTCTTCAGAAGTCAATGCCAGCGGGTAAGCAGACAGCAGGTTCTGGAGCCACTTACTGTAAAATAAAACATTTCTGTCTCCTGCTGGTTGGCTCTCCTTTTGGCGATGTTGATCTTGCTCATGTAGGTCTCGGAGGCAGCCGACTTTACGGACTCTGTGGACCGACTGTGTTGGAAGGCATCAGAGACATCAAAGTCCTCCACGGTGAGCATGTCCTGTAAGGTCTGCATGGTGGCATCCAGGGTTTTTCTCACCTGGGAAAGCATGTCGACAGAAAACCTTTAGCCTCAGAATGCCTTTGACACCTCAAAGTCCTTTTCCTAACCATTACTTTTTTCCTTCCACACAAAGCCTCTAGGAGGCAGGCAGGACAAAGATGATCATTCCCATTATATTGATGTGCAAAGTAAGGCCAGTTAACTGGCTGGGGTGAGCACCTCAGGTTGACCAATCTAAAGTCCTTTTATTAGATTGCTTCAGCCAGAGAGAGCCTTGGAGAATATTGTGATGAATAAGGAACTCGGGTTTCTTGGTTTGTTTCTCTTTACCTGGTTGTAGTTTAGCCCCAAACTATATGGGAGGCGTGCCCCTTGAGGAAGGACAACGCTAGAAACACTCTTGGTTCTCTTCAGGATGGGGGCAAAGATTGGATAAGGTGAGCGGCCATCCTCCATGAATGAACTCTCCAGCTATCTGCCACCTGAGTCCTATCAAAACCTTCACAGCAAAGAGAACCTTGAGGAAGAGAGATGCCAAGACACCACAGTCTAGACATTTCTCCAGAATCCTGACTTCTGCCTTGGGATTGAGTGGGACCCCTGGAAGGCTACGCATGCAGGGCCCACGAGCCCTCACCTCACTATACCCTGATTTGAGCTTAAATGGCAAACCCTATAATTTGATGGAGTGTCATTCCAAAAACACTCACAGGAGAAACTGTACCTACATTCACTGTTAAATTACTGTTGCTCAAAGTCTCTTGTCACTCAGGTCTCAACATAAATGTCACCTCCTGGTGACATCAGGCTCCCTGAGTACAATTTTTAACTTGGTGCCTACCTCAGTCTCATAATCTGCACACTCATTATTTATTAGTTTGTTTTCTTTTGTATTTTGATTACTATCTCTCTTTTCTCGGTAGAATATAATCTCCGTGAGAGGAGGTACTATGTTGTCTTGTTCACTCACTTTACCCTTCATTTTAGCACAATGTTTAGCACATAATATATGCTTAAGAAATACCTGAATAAGTATTCATTGAATAAAAACTTATTGAATGAATACATCAAAGACTCAGTTCTTTCTAATATAGCCTGACAGAAGCTCAGGTTCCAAATCAAGAATTCCATGATCATGAACAGCCTCTACAGAGGAACGCTCGCTTCATTCTTTCTGTGGCCCTAATTTCCAATTTAAATTCCATGAACATTATTATCCATATACTTTTCCATGTAAACACTTTAAAATGCTTCGGGGAAAGATGTAGGCAGGAGTAAATAAAGAAAACATTCTGTTCATCTCTTCTGACTTCTCAGGTTTGAAAAAAGTATATATAATTTGTCTCCACAAAACCTCCCCCAGGGCTGCTTTGATTCATAATCATCATCCTGAGTGACAGTCTGTCTCACATTCATGTTCATCCTACTTCTGTCCTTTGTGAAGACAGAGTGAACCGCCCTCTCTGCCAGGGCAGCCCTCTTGAGGTGTGAAGACAGGACCCTGGCTCCCATCGCCTGCTGTGAATGCACTTCTCAATGAAAAACCTGTCCACGATATCTAGTGACACTCCCCACATCCTGGTGTCCACCAGTTGGTTAACATCCTCCCTGCATGGAGGCATCCAGGCTGGAATAGAATTTTTCCCACCTAGCCTCATCAGTCCACATCAGAATGGAACCACCACAGCTGGGCTTTCCATTTGTACCTTCCCAGTGGTAATCCTGTGCCTCCAGCTGCATGGGAGGTATGCTAACCATGGTAAGATGGAAGTTCCTTGGAGCTCAGAATCCATGACACATTCAGTGTGCCTGGGTTTGTTTATTTAATTGTATACATTAAAATACCTATTATTATTTCTGATGATAAAAATAACATAAATAACATTACAGAAAATAGAGAAAAGCACAAAAAAGAAAACAGAAATCACCTATAATCCACAACCCAGACATAACCACTATTTACATTTGGAAGTATTTCCTTCCAGTCTTTTTTCTATGCCTGTGAATACATACAAATACATATGCACATGCTCTAGACTACCCGAGTTATGATAATAATATACATAAAATTTTACTTTCTCTTTGTGTTTCTTTAACTCAGCATCTTGTGAGCATTCCCCCTGAAAGATTCTTGGGGGTACATGATTTTAATGGCTGTGTAAAAGTCCATCTTACAGATGAACCCTAATTTCTTATGTATCCTTTGGTGGATGTGGACTCTCCAGGAAAAGTTAGGCCTTTGTAAGGAAATCCCTTTTAGAACAGAAGGGCCCACTCACCTCCTCATTCTCTATCTTGAGAGTTGCCAGTCTGGACTGCAGCTGGTGGTACCGCATGAGTAATTCTGTCTGGACGGGCTGCTGAGCGCTGACCTGGCACACCTGTAGGGATAACAGCCCCCACCTGCGGTCACCCAGTGTCCTCATCATCTGCGTGGAGTTAGGGCAGGGGCTATCTCTATATATAAAAGGCTAATATGCTAAGTGTCTGACCATCCAACTGGTCACTATGACATGCACTGACCACTTGGGGGGCAGATGCCCAATGCAGGAGCTGCCGTGATGTGCACTGGCCATTTATAAATTGACCTGGTGCCAACAAAGCAACACTCGGCTTCCCTCAAGTGGGACACAGGCCCTGCCACCACCTTGGAGCAATAGCCCACCAAATCATAGCCAACGCTGCTGAGACCCCATAGCACAAAATTCGACCCATGGCCCACAGCCCAGCCCAGCCTGGAAATGGTCGCTATGGACACTGAGTAATGATGTCACGTAGCAACACCCAGCTTCCTCTCCCCAGTGACAACTATCCTCCTTGCAGTTTCTTCAGCCCAGGAACATGACAATGAATGGGGAACAATGAGCCAAGTGCTCCTATTTCTCAGCAGGAAGATGCTTCAGAGAGGCAACTGTGAGGCGAATGCCTCTCACAGACCATCTTCCCCAGCAGGTAGACTGGGTAAGAAATGGAGGAGAGAAAATGTGGAGAGAAATATTGTTCTCCCTGCATCCATTCTATCCAGGGCTCTGTCACCACCTGCAGTCTGGGCTGCCTGGGGTGACTCAGCTGAGATCATAAGGAACAGCAGGGCTCTGTTATTTATTAGTTATTTACCACTAACTATGCAACCCAAACTTTGCAGTCATCAGTAGTAACCACGAGGTCAGAAATTTCAAGGCCAGATAAAAGGATTGGACATGAGGGATGGGGCAGGTGTTACAGAAAGCCCTACACAGGACTCTCCTTTGCAAATGAAGAAAATGAGTAGAGCCAGCTGGAGGGTCCAGCAAATGCTCTCTGATATGGAGCTTCCTTGTCCTTTCCCACCAAGCAAGTTCAGTGGATGGCCCAGCTGAGCTCTCACAAGATCCAGAGGCTGGTGGGGTCTTTTGCACTATTTATCTGGGTCCCCCGACTCTCATGTGTATGGGTGGATATGTCTAGGTGGAGGAACAGGGGCCACTAGGACAAAGTTCTATGCACATATCCCTGAAGTAGAGATAATGGAGATGGGGAGACAGATATGATGTCTTGTGGCTATTCTCTTCAGTTCTAAGACTAAGGCCTGAGCCCCAGAGAGAGGGGGGAACTATTTGCATAAAGGATTTTGTGAAACTTGGGTAACTAGAGTGCTTCTTTGGGGCCAATGACCAGTGCCTTATCTTTCCTCCCACCCCAGAATATAGCAAGAATCCGAGCAGCACCAGCACTGAAGCAAACTCAGTTGGTGGTATGTCTCCTGTAGTGGAGAGCAGGCAGTGCCCTCAGAGGACATTCGCCAGAGTAGCTGTGATGAGGCCCAGACTCCAGTGATCGAAGGGAAGAATGTATGCAGATATACGACTCTCTTTAGCTATTCTAGAGTAACTTGGGTTGAGGGGGAGGATTTTAAGGAGCACTAAGGTCCTGCAATTCTGCGGATAGAGAACTTGAGCCAGTAAGGTTAAGGTATTAGTGTTAAATTCCTTGGCTGGGAAAGCCCTTGAACCAAGAACTTGAGCCCAGTTCTGAGATAAACATGCTGCATGTGGATTGGGGGCTGATGCTCCCCTTCCACCAATGTTCTGGGAGCATGTGGGGGAACAGGCGTGCTTTCCACTGAAGGGGAAGCAGTCTCAAGCATGGTTTCCTGGGAGGAACCTACCTCATCCCCCATGTGGGGCTGGAACTCAAACTTGAGTGGAGGACAGAAGACCTGGTTGTACATGTCCATGACCGTGTGCTTGTCACTTCTGGAATCCAGGTTGTCTACCGCATTCTCAATAACATCCAGCCCCTCGTGGCGAGAGGTCTCCAGGTTGTACTCGGCTGAGAGGTAGGTCCGGAAGGTGCGGGCCAGGCTGGCATGAAAGCCCAAATCACAGCACTTGGAGACAGGCACACAACAGAAGGATGCAGGTGAGGGGTGTGACGTGCATGTGGGGACCACAAGTATTTCCTGTCCCATCATGATGACCTTTCATTCCATAGTCAAAATCTTTCATCCTGGGGGCCCTTGTGCATTTTGGAACCCTACCACACAAATCACATTAAACCCTTCAGGGAGACTTGGGAACTGCAATTTGGGCAACAGCAGAACTTCCCTCAGCTTCCCAAATTCACCACATCCTTTCTCATCTCCAGGCTCTCTCACATGCATTCCCTCTGCCTGGCATACTCTTCCTCTCTCCTCCTGCCTAAACATCCTTCCTTCGGGTTTCAGTTTAGAGGTTATTTCCTCCAGGAAGTCTTCCTTGATGTTCTCCCCACTCAGAGTTTATATCTGATGTCCCTCTCTCCAGTTCCCTCATTGTGACACCTGCCTCGTGGCATTGTGATTGCCTGTTAACGTATCAGGGTTACGCAGGGTAAGCTCCATGAGGGCAGAGCCACTGGATGTTGTCTACTGTATCACCTCAAGACCTAGAAGGAGCAGCTGCTCAATAAAACACGAGAAGCAGTCCCAGTTCCAACATAGGTGACTGAGGCTCTCCCTGATGTGCCACTCACAACAGCCTTTCTCCAAGCATGGCTGTCCCCTCCCCCGACCTCCGTGCATGAATTTCGGGCACCAGGCCACTATTTTATATACGGGACTTGAGCATCTGCAGATACGGAAAGATGACTGTGGTTAAGTTTTGAGAGTTAAAAGTTATGTACGGACTTTCCACTGAAGGGGGAGACTGGCTCTCCTAACCCCCACATTGTTCAAGGGTCAACTGTAATTCTGTCTTTTTTTTTTTTCCATGTGCGGTATGTCTGGCGACTAGAACTGGGGGTGCTGAACATGTCTGTACCATCCTGGGAAATCCCTAGGGCACAAACTGTGGACAACCACTCCCGTATCCCCAAACCCAGCCAAGGGCCTGGGCTAGAAGAGGGTACTTGGCAAGTGCACACTGAATATGACTGCCCGACCACCCAACTCTGTAGGGGCTGCAACAGGCCCACTCCCACCCACAGCAGTAGAAACCCATTTCCCAGACCCCACCTGCCCGCTACCCTTCCCCTCCACCCTGGACACCGGTGAAGGACAGGGGCCGGCCCCTCCTTCAGCTGATGATCTGCACCCGCCCGGGGTAGGGCCCTTCCAGTCCCAGATGCCAGGTGCTCACGTCGATCAGGTCGGAGACGTCGTGGATATAGTATTTGCTTATAGCTGCGTTGGTGGCAGCCAGGTTCAGCAAGTAGTCGTTCCGGGCCTTGGTGCACTTCAGCTTGTTCTCAGAATACTTTGCCTGCCTCTGGAAGAAGAAAAGAGTAGGTGTGAGAGCTGAGCCGCTAATGGCAGGGATTTAGGTTTAGTTTTGTATTGTTTTGTTTTGTTCTCTTCTTTTTTTTTGTTAATCCTCACCCTAAGGTATTTTTCCCCCATTGATTTTTAGAGAGAATAGGAAGGAGGGAAAGAAGTGAAGAGAGAAAGAAACATCGATGTGAGAGAGACACATCAACTGGCTGCCTCCCACACATGACCAGGTCGGGGATCGGACCTGCAACCCAGGTATGTACCCTTGGCTAGGAATCGAACCCATGACCCTTGGGTGCACGGACTGGTGCCCTCACCACTGATCCACAGACGCCCCTCACTAATGCCTGTGCTCTGGGCTATGAGTCTCATCACAGTTCAGCTCTCTTGTCAGCTGAACACATCTTCCACCTGCTGACCCTGGCACAAGCCAGACCTGCCCCCTTCATGACACTGACCTCCAAGAGAGCAGATGCGGGCAGCATTATTCTACCCTCACAACCCCTGGGGTGCAGAGGGGGAGGCCAAGGCTGTCAGGGAGTATGGTCCCCAGGGCCCTCACTCGCCTTCTCCTTCATCTTCTCAATCTTCTTCACGGAGCTGCGGCGCTGGGGCCGGTCGTCGTGCCGGAGCAGGTTCATGCTGAGCTCTCCCGCCTTGTTGAACTGCTTCTCCTCCTGCTTCTCAGCCTCCTTCAGCTTGCTCTCCGCACTGATGCTCTCCGCGTGGTACATGTGGTAGGTTTTCATGACCTGGGGACACACAAGTGCAGGAATCAGCAGGCTGGTAGGGCCCAGCCTGGGTGGCTCTAGTGCTCACGGCCCCCTAATTCCGTGCTCCAGTCTGCTCGGCCCTTCCTCTTCCCGTGACGCACTCTGAGCTCCCATAGCTCCTTACTTCTGCAAAAACTCTCTGAGGACTGGAGGTGATGATTGTCAGTAGCGGCTTCATAGTCATCATCATCATTATCATCATCACCATCATTGAGTCCTTACTAAGTGCCGAGAATGGACTAGCAAAGAGAAGATTTAAAATGGCAACCACAGTCCCCAAGCATTTGGGGTCTCAGAGATGATATGGAAAGTTGCTGCTCTCTCTAGCCTCCCAACCATAATTCTGTGTCCCTGACCCCTCCCCCAGGGTCACCGGGAAAGCCCCTCCTCCAATACTCTCAGAGCTTCCATGGGAACATCCTTCTTACTCACAAATTATTTTCTCAGCTGTTTCATTAAGTAAAATTGGCCTACAAATGACTGTTCCCAAAAAAGGAGTACTATTGGGTAACTGAATACATCTGAATACACATTCTGTGCTCTCTGAACTAAACTCATCCTTGACTATAAAATGAGTTCCTACCGGTATAAAGCATATTGCCCTTTGCTACTCTGCGTCCATAACAGAAGTTGGATATTGTTATAACAAAGGGATTTTTAAGTCAGAAGAAATCCTAGATGTCTTCTAATCTGACTACCAAATTTTATAAATAGGGAAACTGAGGCCCAGAAGGTCTTCCAAGTTTAGTAGTGGTATCAGCATAGTCTCCAGACTTTACATCCATGTGGCCAACCCCACAATCAAGGTATAGAGCACTTCCATTACCCTGAAAGAGCCTGGTGCCCCTACACAGTCATTCCCCACCCCTACCCCAGACCCAGGCCATCACTGATTCGCTTTCTATCACTGTAGAATTTCATCAATATGAAACCACAGCATAATTTTTTTTCAGATTCTCCCATGTTGTTGTATGTATTATAAGTTCTTTTTATTGCTGAGTAGTACTCAATTGCATGGCTATACAACAACGTGTTTATCTATTTTTGTTTGCTTGTTCATCCTCACTCAATGATATTTTTTCATAGATTTTTAGAGAGTGGAAGGGATGGAGAGAGGGAAGGAGAGAGAAAATTATGGATGTGTGTGTGTGAGAGAGAGAGAGAGAGAGAGAGATTGATTGGTTGCCTCCCACACATACCTGAAGGGCTGGGGATCAAACCTGCAACCCAGATATGTGCCCTTGACTGGGAATCGAACCCTTGACCCTTCCATGTGCAGGCCAATGCTCTAACCACTGATCCACCGGTGAGGTTTGATTATCTATTTGGATGTTGATAGTTATATGTATGTTTACAGTGTTGTAAAGCCTCTATGAATTGTTCCTGTACCATTTTTTGCATGGACATACGTTTTCATTTCCCTTGGGTAAATATCTAGGAGTGGGGTAGGGAGTCATATGGTAAGTGTATACTTAGCCAAATTAGAAATCTGGTCTCTGACTTTTAATCCACCATGTTTCATACTGTTTCCTTAATTTATTCTAATTTTCTCATCAATGAATACTCTTGGCAGCCTTAAAGCAATATCCTGTCTCCTGGTCCCCAACTAAAAGTACATTTTTTTCTTTGCAATATCAAGTTTATGATCATATTTCTATGCTAAGAAATACAAGACATTTCTGGAATCCGTGGCTCGTGGGCCTTGTTTATGCTCTCCGTCCTTTGGATAATTACAGCCGCTAACAGAGCAGAGGCTTCTCCGAGGGCACGGGGTGTGCTCCTGCCTAGCCACGCCCTTCAGGGAACTTGGAATGAAATGCCGGGCAACATGGTAACCTAATTTATTCTCATTTACAGTCTTGTGAGGTAAGTTTATCAGAATGAAGATTTCTTCCGTGACTCTCACCATTAAGTCACAGTATTGATCTGTGGTTCAGAAAGTTCCCTTTGCCAGAGGTCAGGAGTCAACAGGGGCAACATCCATTGCACAACACGGTGGACAAATATGTGGACTCTGGGCCGAATCCTGAGGCTGCCATTTACAAGCTGTGCGACCTCGGGCAAGTCCCACCTCTCTGAGCTCTCCCTCCTCATCTGTAAAATGAGGATAATAGCACCTCGCTCTGGTTTGTTGTACGGACGTAAGGAGTTAATGTTTGCAAAGTGCTGAGAACATTACCTGCTGTGGGGTTAGGAGCATTCGCTGTCACCATCACCATTATCACCATCCTCCCTGTTGAGGCTGAGGGTTTCAAACTTTGAACTCAAATGACTTCAGGGAAATGTTTGTAATTTCTAGAGAACACCTACGATTGTGAAAAAATATATATATTCTATGCCATGTTTCTCCCTCCTTCTTTCAACCTGAAAATCTCCCCAAATTGAAAAAAAATAATAAGTGGATAAAAAGAATGCAAACTTTTTTTTGTGGGTCTTGGTGAGAAGACAGCTTGTCTGCATTCTACTTATTATTATTATTATTATTATTATTTTGCTTATTTGCAGTTGCTCTAAAACCTCTAGAGATCCCCTTCTTACTGATTTCACCCGCTCATTTCCACTCCGCGGATCTCCAAACTCAAGGGGCCAGAAAGTGTGCTGGATTGGTGCATTCTTGACATCTAGTGGCCAAAAGGAAGGGCTGCAGGCTTGTGAGTAACCAAGGCAGTTGGCTATTTTTAACTATATCTCCTTTGTGCACTGGCTCCAGGAACCAACGTGATGCAGCTAAAAGTCGGCAATGGCTGCTCAAGTCTGCCTCCAGGGCCCTGCCTTTCCCATTCTTGACTATTTGCTCTATCCCTCCACAGAGAGAGATACCGCTGCTTTCTCTGCTTTTCTGCCATGCTTCTGGCGATGTTCATTTCTGGACTCCACCCTTTTCTGGGCTCAATCCTTCCTGCTACATCCATTTTTTTTTCCTACTTTAACTGCTGAGCTCTGCTTATTTCAGCACTAAATCTGTCATCTGTGTTATGTAGTTCAGAGGAAGACAGAGCATTCTATTTGCATCTATATCTTCCTGTGCAATCACCCATGCATGCATCCATCTACTCACTCCGGTTGAGAGGGGCAGAAATAGAATATTGGGGACCAGCTATAATTGTAAGAAATATTAATAATACTCTGTTAACCATGATTGTTTTGTTCTAATTGAATAAGGCACATTCTAACCTGGCTGGGAGTTGCACCTGGGACCTGGGCGCTCACCTGGAAATGCGACCCATCCTCCCCATCTGGGAGCTGCCTATCATCATCGAAAGATTAACAACCTTAATGCAGAAACCAGAGCTGCCAGCCCTTTGAAGACCCCCAGCCTTTGCATACCCAGAGGCCTTTCCAAGTCTCTAGCCCACATTACCTGTAAACTGCCCATCTGGCATACCTTTTGCCTACTTCCCATGTAATCACTGTCTTTCTACCCAACATCAGCAGCTGGCTTACGGTGTGGTGCAGAGCAGATGCTGGCAGTACTGGAATAAGTGCTCATATATGATTCAGCTCTGTCTCTGAATTGGCTCAAGCCCGGATCCTCTGATTATCTGGTTACAGGGTCAGCACCCCAGCAGGGTGTTCTCAGTTTCTCACATTTTCCTTTGCCCAGTTTTCCACTCTCCTTGAACCACAGAGCACTTTTTCCACTCTTCAACAAGCCAACCTTCCCAGTGCAGTCTTTGAACTGCATTCCCAAAACCCCATGTTTGGAGAGCACAGCCCTGACAATGCTGGAGCCATATGATATGTTGAGTCATATGCAATGCTGGAGCCATATGCTATGTATCCAATTGGTAATTCCTGATCCCAAGAATATCAGGGAACTGGATGGCCCAGGTGATTTATATCCAACAGCTGCCACAAAAATGTTTACCTGGGGGCCTCTCTGAATCAGGCCTAAGTACTTATACCCAGAATCCTCTAGATCAGTGTTTCCCAAATTTCTCTCATGATGAGAATCACCCGGTGGAGTTGTTAAAATACAGATTCCTGAATCCCAGCTATGAAGTGCTAAACTAGAATTTTTGGGAACATGTAGGTAAAACTGTAAAAGCTTAGAGCACTAGTTAAGTATACAATTTTACCTAAGCTTAGAACACTAGTTAAGTATACAATTTTACCTAAGCTTAGAGCACTAGTTAAGTATACAATTTTACCTATATGTTCCCAAAAATTCTAGTTTAGCACTTCTTAGTCGGGATTCAGGAATCTGGATTTTAACAACTCCACCAGGTGATTCTCATCATGAGAGAAGTTTGGGAAACACTGAGCTAGATAAACTGAAACATAGGAGTCAGCATAAAAGGCCCTTAGTTCATAGCCTAGAGTAGTCTGCTCAATATTACCAGTCTAAGATATGTTAACTAATATTTAAATTATCTATTACTTCAAAGTTTGTAAACCTCTCCTTTTATTATCTCCAAGGAGCATTTCAGTTCATCCTTATCCCAAATCCTGGGAGGCAATGTGATAACAATAACAATAGCAGCTGACATTTATTGAGCACTTACTACCTACCAGGATTTTATATATATAGTAACTCATTTATTTCTCATAAAAAACAACAACACCCTATGAGGTGGATACCATGTAATCCCTACTTTATAGATGAGGAAACCACAAAATAGGGAGGAAGGATCCTCTACCCCACAGGGACCCAGGAGGCCCGGCTTTGAGACTCAGCGCTCCCGCCGCTGCTGGGTGACCATGGCAGAAGCTTGTGTTCTCTGTGCTATTCGGTCAAGACCAGATGGGAGGTAGGTAGGAAGATGCTTCAAAAGGTATGACTATAAGACTATAAAGTGACTGGTTGACAGCAGTGCTGGGCTGGGCCAGCCTCCAACCTGGGTTCACTAAAAGGCCCCTGAGAGGCACACACACACACACACACACACACACACACACACACAGCTTCATGCCAGATGAGGGTTCCTGCCCTGCCCTGTGGACCCTATCAGAAGGGGCCTCACAACAAGGCTGAGATGCTCAGTGCAGGAATATGGAAATGGAAGTCACTGTTCTTGGACCCAGATTAGTTTCATAGGTGCTTGGAAGGCCATCCAAAAATCTTGGTGAATTAACCTCTGATTGAAGGAAACTAAAGCGCAAAAATAGCTAGTGTACTGTTCAAAGTTAGATAGCAAGTTGGACAGTCAGGCCTTCTTAGCAGTGGGCACTGTCTTCTCTGGTAATCACACTGCCTTCTGTTGTGTACACTTTGCCTTTGACATCTTCCCAAAGCCTCAAATCATGAAAACAGGAAAGTCTTATCTGCACAGCCCCTCAGAGGCTCTTTTACATGCACACAAAGGCAAAGGTGATCTGGAAGTGACAGTAAGGGGACACGCTGAGGCAGGATATGGATCAGTTGTAGGAAAACAGGTTTTCAACAATAAGCAGGTGTGCTTCCTATTCCCCCGGACCGTCTCTGGTTTATCCTAGAGCTGTGTGCAGGAGACCCTGAGCTAACGCATGTCAAAGACAGCCTTGAAAGAAAAGAGAAGTCCCTAAATTTCAGTTTGACCAACCACACTCTGTCTGGCCTACATTCTCCATAGAAGCTATCATCACTATTTTATTTATTTATTTTGCATGTTTATAAACATCCCTGCTAAAATTAAAGTCCAGGAGGGCCAGATCCCCATTTATGATCGTATTCATTATAATAAAGTGGAGATAGATACCCAGCAAGTATCAATATATGTCTGCATGAATAAGTGAATGAATAAGAATTGGCCAGCTGAATCGATGGATAGGTGGATGGGTAGATGGATAGATGAATGGATAGACAGATAGGAGGGTGGATGGGTGGGTGGATGGTGGGCAGATGGACAGGTAGGTGGGTAAAATAATGGATATGTGAATGGAAGGGATGGAGGGAGGAGAGGAGGGAGAATAAAATAGGGGAGGTATAGTTTTACTGCCTTCAATCTGGTAAATATAATTGGGGTGGGGTATAGCTATATCTTTAATAATCACATTTTTATTGAACAGGGTATTATATGCTAGGTGTGAAAGACAGAAAGAGTCTCTGCCCTCACAGAATACACACTCTAGTAGGGATACAATTATATAAGTGATTATCACGCAGTGTAATAAGTATATGATGAGGGAAGTACAGGGCATTTAAGGAATGCTTCCTGGAAAAGAGTAGCTGTTAGCTGGGTGAAAAGGGCATGGAGTGGGGGGAGGGGTGGGTGGAATATTCTAGACAAAGGGAGCAGAGGAGCAGGAGCCAAATAAGTTTGAGAAGCAGAGGTTTGAGCACTAGCCAATGGAGCTACTTCCTTATTCTCCCCCAGCTACTCCTCAGTGGACATCTGTTGTTTTTCTCTGCCTAGGATCATCTAGTCCTCCTTCTTTTAGAACAGCTCCCTCGTTTTCTTTGAGTAAATCTTCCCAATTCCCCTCCGCATTTTCAGTCCATGTGGTTGATGGGAAACTAAAACCAGACTCCACCTGAGGGCGAGCATGAGACCCAGGCCTGGCCAATTAATAACATTATGTTAATCTGGCCACAGTGAATTAGACCTCATGATTCCAGCCAGGCCAATAAGAGACAGCCATGGGCTTTGCTGGACACACTGGAAAGAGCACTTCTCTTTCCACGAGGGGGTGCTAAGCTGATAGAAAATGAACTTACAGTGGGGCTGGGTTGGGAGACCATTTTTGTGACCAATAGGAGAAATTTGCCTGATCATGAAAGCAAAACAGAGGAAAACAAAACCAAAAGAGGGAGACAGGCTGATTTCCAGAGGTTGATGGATGGGTGGATGGTGGATGGATGAATGGATAGATGTGTAGACAGATGGTAAGAAAGGAGGAAAGGAGAGAGAGAGGAAGGAAGGGAGGAAGGAAGGGAGGGAGGAAGGAAAGTGAGGGAGGAAATAGGATAAAATGGAGGAGGTACTGTTCTATTGCCTTTGTTTTGGTGAGTATTTTGGAGGTGCTGCTTGCTACAGAAGCATTGTGGTAGGCAGTTAGACAGGCAAGAGCAGAGCAAGGACAATGGGCCAGGTACGGAGGTCACCAAGGCAAAACTGGGAAAACAAGAACCTTGTCTCCAGGGTGACTTTCCTACCCTAGCATATTGCTAGGACCATGACGTTCAGACTCTCCCCTGACCTTTCCTCCCCTGGCATGTTGCTAGTCATGCGGGTTAGAGAGGATATAAACAAGGGAGAGCATTAAGCCCCCAGGACAATGAGGTTCTGACCTGCATCAAATACATGTAGGCCTCAGCTGTGTTTCAGCTCCAGGCCCAGAAAAGCTGCAAAACCAGAAAAGCAGCAAAACCAGACCGGACACACCAAGCTGACCTCCAGACCAGCTGTATTGACTAAAGACCATGCCCTGGCGCCAGCCAATCAGTGGAAACCACAATCCAGAAAGGACACACCTGGAAAGCTGATAAATATTCTATTGAGATCCTCCCCTGGGAACTCCCCTGAAATCTGTACCCTTCCATGCCTGGGCCTTTCCCCTCCCCCTCCACTCCTCCCAACCACCACCTCCCAGGTATATTACCTTTACCCTTCTCTCTCTTAAACTCCAAGGGCCCTTCTTTTGATGCTGTAACTTGTTTCCTTGAGTCTATTTCTTCTACCACCCACTCTTCTACCTTTGTGACTTTCTGTTCTCTTATAGTTTCAGTCTTGGTTCTGAATTCTTTCCTAGCCAGAACTCAAGTACCAAGATTGCTGAACTAAGGCTCCATCTGACCCCACTGGTCTAACACCTGGTGCCGTTTTTGTTGTAGCTGCCAACAGAGTGAGAGCGCTGGGGTGCCAACAGCAAAGCCCTCCCTTGGTCATTTGCTGATTGCACATTGAGTCTTCAGGAGTTGCCCAGAAATTCATTTCAAGCATATGCAGCTGCCTGCTGTGGACCCAGTTCTGTAAGAGGCACGGTGACAGGCTGTGAACATTTCAAGAGTTGGCCTTTGACGTGTCTTATAGCACCCTGGTGTTCCCAGGGAGGAAGGGAGGGAAGGAGGGAAGGAGGGAGGGACATGTGAATAAATGAAAGAAACTGGTTTTGCCCACAAGGAGTTTAGAATCTGGGCAGGGAGACAAGAGAAAAGCATGTGAAAGGATGATACAGCAGTCCCAAGAAGAGCATAGTGTGTGCTGGATACGTGGCCTGAGAGGGAGGGTGTCTAGACCGTGAGCCTGGTGGCTGCACCATGTTCTTCGCAGTGTGTCCAGAGCCTCCAGCAGTGCTGGCATATAGCCGGTGGTCAATACATATTTGGTGAGGAAATGAGAGGAAGAGTGTGCAGGTGCATGAGCAATTAGTTAAGAGTTCAGAAAAGTGGTGGCTCCAGGTGAGCTTCTGTGATCCAGAGTGAGTTTGAGCTTGGTGCCTTTGGATGGGTAAGGATTCAAGAAGCAGAGGGGAAGGGAGGAAGAGGAAGGGAATTCTCAGCAGGAGAGGCAACGGAGAATCCCAGCAGAGCAAACAAATCTGATTACAGACAAATCTGGGTTTGAAATCCTGCTGGACTATCTACCAAATAAATTCCTGCACCATGACCCGTGTGTTTGTGTTCCCCCATCCACTCACCTTCTTAGATTCTAACACATCCTAAGTCCAGTTAGATTTTGCCTCCACACAGATAGCAAGGTCAATTCTTGGCCAAACTGTGATGTTCTGAAATTATTTCCTGGAGATGGCAAGGCATGCTCATCCCCCTCACCCCATGTGATCCCCAGAACAAGTGCTCCATTTTGCAGATGAGAATACTGAGCCCACATGAGCTACGTGGGTGCCTAAGTTCCCACGGTCAGCAAGGAGCAGGCCTCGACGTTAGCCTGTCCTGCCTGACTCCGAACCCACACTCCTTCCTCCGGAGCTTTGCGTCCAGGCTCCCCCACCCCGACTCTGTGTCTTCTGCTTTGGTAGGTAACACATTCCCACAGCTGGAGCTTTTACAAAATAAACATGCCCAGGGCCCCACCCCAGGTGTACAGAACGAGAAGCTGGGGTTTTGAATCACTGCATCCCACCATAATGGCCCACTGTCCCTTGGGCACATAGTAAAAAAGGCTCAGGGTCCCAGACTTCTGGTTAGCCTCCCCCCAGCCCTGGGCACTGAAGAAAGAGGCCCCGATCTCACACGGCGGCAGGGCTGAGCAGGACTTACGGTGTAGAGCTCATTGGTGACCTTCAGGAGCTCCTCGTGCATCTGCAGGCCAATCTCCTTGCTCTGGAATGTGAAAGAGCACATGTCAGAGGGGGGAGAAGGTAGCTGTTGGCTTTAAGTTTTCTTTTTAACCCAGTAAGGGCAGGATTGCTCTGGGCAGGGGCTGCAGAAATCAACATAAAACTCATTGATCTGAACTTGAATTCCTCAACTTGTATCTGCAAAATAAAATCTTCCGTGGCCATGTAAGTTGGGGAACCCTGCTTGGGGATTCCCAGAGATATTACCATATTAAAGATTTGAGAAACCTCACAGCCATCTTTCTCTAATTCTGTATGTCCTATGTTTATGCGACCAGAATATGTGTCCCTAGTTCAATACTCATTAACATTTCATGAGTGTGGGATTCCACAGAACACAGTTTGAGAAATAATGATGTAGCAACCCAGTTCATCAGAGCAGTGCAGGTAAACAGACAGCCCTTTGGGTTACTGAAAGAACACCGAAGTTCTGGCCTCCGCTGTGTCACCGGCTGGCCATGTGGCCTTGGAGACTTAGCTACCATGTTATAACATAAAAATCTTAAACACTTCCCAAAGCATGCTGGCGGCGGGGCAGGGGTGCCACACTAAAAAAGGGATGGGAGCTTCTATGACCAAACATTTGGGAAAAGCTAGTTAAAGTGGACAGGTTTTCTTCCTGCAGAATTTTTCGGAGGCTTTTATACCCTCACATGCATGGACTGTATGTGAGGGGGCTATAGTGTGTAATTTTGCTGACCTCAATCCTTTTCGCAGTTGTATACATGTTCAGTATATTGAGGGACACAATTTAGAAAATAACGAACAAATTATCTCCAGGTTCCATCCAGCCTAAAGAGTCTAGGATCCTGTTACTACTACTACTACTGCTACTACTACTATTACTTAGTATCATCATCATCATCATCATCATCATCACTCTCCTGTTTGCCTGGACCATCATGTGACGTTTCCGTATTGAAAATGGGAGCCCTGGTCTCTGCTCCCTTACAGCTGAATCACCCTGCTCTCCCTCTGAGCTCCCTCAGCCTCAAGCATGACCAGCAGTTAATGGGCAGAGACCAGCCTTCCTCTGCCCCGCCCTGGGCAGGTCAGCAGGCCCTGGGCTCAGTGGTAGTGGGGAGGGCTCAGCATCAGCTCCTTCTCCTCACCCACAGCCTTTCTCTCAGTTCCTGGGCCTAGACTTGCCAAGAGTCACTTGTCTGAAGGCAGCCCCTGCATTTGCCAGATCTCTTAACAGATAGCAAAAGCTCTGGGGCAATTCCAGGGATCTGCTTAGACCTCGCTCCAGTTCTGGTGACTAAAGAAAAGGGACCCAATCCAACAGCACAGCAGCGTCTCAGCAGAACGGCCTGTACAGAGTGCGCAGGGAGCCTTCAGTGCCATCCTGTGCATCCACATGGTGCGCAGTGAACCCAACTGGTTACCCCCGCTTCTATTCTCGCTGATTCTCAGTCTGTGCCTCAGTTTCTCCTGTGGCCCATCCCCCTGATGTTTGCCCCACTGCTGACCCCGTACTCTGACATCCACAGTGGCTCCTCCCAGTGCTCAGTCTCACCAACATCTCTGACACCCAAGACCCAGTTTCTTCTGTCTTTATTTTTATGATCTTACTTTTTTGAAGGTATATGTGCATGTGGTTAAAGGACCCTAACAGCAAGCAAAGTAAACGTGAAGAGTCAGTCTCTCATGCTCCCCGACCCCGCCCAGAGTCAACTGCTATTCTAAGTTTCTTCTGATACCTTCCAGAAACAGGCTATGGATACACAAGCATGCATTTGGATAGCGTATGTTCTTTTTTAAACACTTTTGCATCTTGCTTTTTCTACCTAACAATCTACCTGAGAGATTCTTCCTTCACAGCCTATGTAACTGTTGCATCCTCCTTTTTTTGACAGCTGCTTGGGATTCCATATACCAGATATATCAATTCATTAACCAGCTGCATAGTGATGGGCATTTAGGTTGTTTCTTGTCCCCTAATATTTCAAACAATGATGCCGTGAACATCCTTGTACTCTATCACTGTGCACCCTGTCATAGAAATTCCTAGAAACAGCTCCGCTCAGAAGAGTCTTGCCTTCAAAACTCCCACCAGCCTTGCCTTCTCTGCCTCTGCCCCAGCCCCTCCCCACACACTGCTGACTACAGCTCCCATTTCTCAGTGACCAGCAGCCATGTCTACCACCTCCATGGTCCTCTCCCCTGGGCTCCGCCCTCCACGACCCTGAGCCCAAGCTCAGAGGCCTGTATCTTCAACTGTTGTAAAACAGTACAGTCTGGATGTTCCCTCATCACATCAAACTCAACCAAAAGCAAACTCCTGAACTTTCCTCTATCTCCTTGAATTTGGTCAATGGTACAATATAGTCCCAGGCATGGCAACTGAAAAATCTGGAGGTTTTTGGTTTGTTTTAAAATATATATATTTTATTGATTTTTTACAGAGAGGAAGAGAGAGAAATAGAGAGTTAGAAACATCGATGAGAGAGAATCATCCATCAGCTGCCTCTTGCACACCCCCTACTGGGGATGTGCCTGCAACCAAGGTACATGCCCTTGACTGGAATCGAACCTGGGACCTGCCAGTCCGCAGGCCGATGCTCTATCCACTGAGCCACACCAGTCTCAGCAAAATAAATAAATAAATAAATAAATAAATAAATAAATAAATAAAATTTTATATATATATATATGGAATTTTGATAATATATATATATCCCTCCTCCTTAATCCAATCTGTCATTGCCTCCTTCCTTCTAACTGCCTAATACTTTGCTCTCAGTAGCAGTGATGCTGGTTGCCTCCCCATCATTCATTCTTGCCCTTCCTGCTTCCTAAGAACTATGAATTTTGGCCCTGCATTCAGCCCTCCAGCTGAGTTCTTCCAAGGACATGACTCCATCCCTACTTGAGATAACACATTCTGGTAAGTTGTTAGCCCAGGGGTATGTGATTTAACTAGATAGATGAGAAGGACTCTGATGATTAAGAGGAAAGTTTTAGTTTTTCCACTGAGTGCTGGCAAAATAACCATGAAGCCCCAATTGCTATCAGCAGACTTGGGTGGCAGAACAAAAGAATCCTGATTCCTTAAGGACTCCCTGAGAAATTGGTTGAACTGAACCAAAGCCTGCCTCCTAGTGAATAAAACTATGAACGGATGAAGACTTAGTTTCCTTATCTGTAAAAGCAGGATTATGTCACGGGTGTCATGGAGTCCCTGTGAGGATGAAAAGCGGTAACACATATGGCAGCACGTGGCATGGATGAAGAGCTTGGGAAATAGTGCATACTGAACTGACATCTACTGATGCCAGGGACAAAGCTAGAAAGTTGATTAGAAAAGGAAAGACAAGTTGAATTTTTTTTAAAGTTGTCCCTTAAAAATCATCTACTTTGGCAGGATCATGAGTCAAGAACCAAATAATTCTAAGGCAGGAGGTGGAAAGGGCCACAAGAGTGACAGATGACGTGATGTGGGATGAAGTGATGAAGAGGACACAGGGACAATCACCAGAGCCACCTCACCTTGTGTGAAAGGACAGAGACGGTATTCGAGGAAGGGGCGGAGCCTGAGCAAAGGCCCAGAGACTGGCACCAGGGAAAAGCTTGGTGTGCAAAGAGAGAAACACAGCAACAGGAGAGCAGAAGATGAGCGTGAAACGGAGCTGGGTCACGCAGGCTGTGGCGTGCAGGTTTCATTGAGAGGAACTGGGAGCCTCTGAAGGCTGTGATCAGAGGTGCGCTTCTTCAGGAAGATGAGAGAGGGCATAAGAAGGAAGAAGAAGACAGGGTGGACTGGACAGGGAGGAGCTGGAGCCTGGTGCCTGTGTTTCCTCAAAGGCACAGTAAGTCACCAGAGGGAACCTGCCTGAGTCTCTGCTCACCACCCTCACAGCACCAAGCACAGAGTGAGTGCTCAGCAAATACTTACTAAACTGCACAGGACTCAAAGGAATTTTATTTTTCTATGGTCGGGGTTGGTTGAGAAGGGAAACATTCTCAACCACAGTTCCAGAAACTACTGAATGAGAAACCCAAACCAAACATTCCACCAGGAACAGGAGGCCAAAACACTGATAATCTCTAGCAGACCATCACACCCAGCCCTTGGGGATCCAAGTGGCAATGCATTAGCACTCTTTGTCCACATTTCTCACATGACTTTCATGCCTGCAGAGGTCAGGGGTGGCGGGCTGCTTCCTTCATGCACAGGAAGTGTGTGGACTGTAGAAAATAATTACATTGGACCTAGAAGGGCTCAGCCATGGCAACCGTGGTTCTTCGGGGCTGAAAGGATACATTTCTGTTTGACCCAAATAAGTCTGTAAAGTCAGGTGGCAGATGGCCCAGTCCTGCCTCTTTCTTCGCTTTCTTCTGCCCACAGCTATTGCCAGTTAAACTCTAATAGGGTCAGATAGCTCCTTGATGGGGGCGGGGCCGTCCTGGGCATTGTAAGATGTTTAGCATCATCCCTGGTCTCTAACCACCAGGTGCCAGGAGCATTCCCCACCTCCACCCCAAGTTGTGACAACAGAAATTATCTCCAACATGGCCAAATATCCTCTGGCGGACAAAATCGCCCTGGCTGAGAACCGCTGCCCTAGACCAAGGGCTCCAAATGGCAGCTTCCCTGGCCTGCAGATGTGTTGTGTTTGGCCATTCAGTGTTTTCAGATAATCTGATTCTTTTCCCAGCTTTTAAAAATCAGGAAATCCCCCTTCCATGTTCAGATTTTCAGCTTCTTCTGAAAAAAACTAGAAGATCCAGTCATACTGAGCCCCCACTTCGAGTTGGCTGCCGCGCCCAGCATCTCCCTTCACTGGCCCACGGGGGCATTTGAGGTTAGGACCCAGAGACTAGTGGGGTCTCCCAGGGAGTAGCCATCAGAATCCCTTGGCTCTCGTCAACGACATCCATCGCTAACCGTGAGAATGCCTTTTTTACCAACATCCTTCTCATATCCCAACTCTGAGAGCTACTGAAGCATCCGCTTCCTGAGACTGAAGCTCTTTGGTTCCCATATGAACCCCAACAGCACAGCCTGCATAGAATCCCAGCATCCCTTGAACCCATCCTCCTGCTGACACTACCTCTTCTTGCTCCTCTGCGGCCAATTCCTCACCTAGCTTTGATTCTATTTACACCAGCACTTAGTGAAAACCTACTGGATACCAACTTCAACTAGGCACCAAAGACACAAAGCTGAAAGAGATGCAGCCCCAGCTCGGTCAGTCACACCTAGCATTTATGGAGCACTTTCCATTTGCTGAACACTGTCCAAAGCACTTCCATACACGATCTAATTTAAACCTTGAAGATAGGTAATAGTATTGTGTCCACTTGGCAGATGACAGCTGGAGGCTCAGAAGGGCTGAGCAACGAGTCCCAAGTTGCACAGCTAGGAAGCAGCAGAGCCAGGATTCAGCTTTTAGTTGGTCTGACCTCACAGTTGGCACTTGTAATGACTTTCTGTTGTCTGCTTCCTTAGGGCCTAGCATGACATGCAGACACAATGCTGCAATAGAAATGGGTTCAGGCCACAAAGAAGGTACAAGGAGAGCATGCCCTCTGGACATCACCTGCTTGTCCAAGCCACTTTCTCACCACCTGTGCAGAGATCTGCATCCTCATCCCTTGCCCCCACTTGCAGGCACAGTTAGTTGTCCTTGGCCTGGTCCTTCTTGGCCTACCTGTCCTGTTAGGAATAAATAAGCCACAATGGCTGTCTCTGACTTCTCCCTTCCTCCTGCTGGTAACGGGCGATGAAATATGATGGCACTGACCCCTGCTTGCCTGGTCACACAAGATGGTCCATCTGTCATGGGACCCAGTGTGGCCAGAGCACTCTGGCTCCTGATGTCTAGTGATTAGGTCAGGGATAAAAATATATTCCAGGCAGAGCCAATAAGAATCTTCCCTGGGAGCTTTCTAACGACCACGTTCTCAGATCACCCCTCCTCTGGCGTCACTGAGCTAGGATGCCAGGGGTCTTGGGCTGCCCATCAGAAGGAGAATCAGGACAGCAGCATTGGAGTGCTGGACCTCGAGATATATAGGTAAGTTACCTCTGTACTTTGCAGCCTACAAGGTCCAGCGAATTTTCATTTTTGCTTATGTGAAAGAATACTGATATAATAAGTGCTTATGCCAGCGTCTAAGGGCCAAAGGAGCATGGAGGTACATAGGCTTCTGCAAACCCTCCACCAAGCACCCGCTTTCACACAGCTCCTGCAAAAGGACCATGTTCCAATCAATTACTGGACACAGAAGCTCCTTAAAGACTGGCACTCTGGCCGAAACCGGTTTGGCTCAGTGGACAGAGTGTCGGCCTGCAGACTGAAAGGTCCCGGGTTCGATTCCGGTCAAGGGCATGTACCTTGCTTGTGGGCACATCCCCAGTAGGGGGTGTGCAAGAGGCAGCTGGTCTATGATTCTCTCTCATTGGCATTTCTAACTCTCTATCCCTCTCTCTTCCTCTCTGTAAAAAATCAATAAAATATATATATATTTTTTAAAAAGACTGGCACTCTGGCTTTCAAGAGTGCATGAAGATCACTAAGACTTGCACACACAAGGAGCTCCAACGCCTGTGCACAAAACCCCACACAGTCATGTCAAGATGGGACTAAATTTTTTTGACACAGTGGTTCCTGAATTAAATAAATCTCTTCACTATAAAAATCTTACAATGGGTTGCTTGATTTAGTTTTCAAACAGGTTAACAATGTTTTAAAGGAAAACCGTCAAAACTAATACTATAAGACGTAGGGCTTTATGAGCTGTATTATTATTTTTTTTTAATTTTGAGAGACAGAGAAACATCGATTTGTTGTTCCACTTATTCATGTATTTATTGGTTGCTTCTTATATGTGCCCTGACCAGAAATTGAACCCACAACCTTGGCATATCTGGATGATGCTCTAACCAACTGAGCTACCAGGCCAGGCCTTATATTTGAAAAGTTCTGTTATTTAAGGGCATGTCTCTGTCTTCCTCAAAGGAACTCAAAAGTGGGTCATTACCATGGCTAAAGTTACTCTTTACGTCTAGAAAATAATGTGGTCTTGAAATGTATTTTAACAAGATTCCCCCTTCACTTCTCCAAATGAGACCATTCTTTTTTTTTTAATATATATTTTATTGATATTTTACAGAGAGGAAGGGAGAGAGATAGAGAGCTAGAAACGTCGATGAGAGAGAAACGTCGATGAGAGAGAATCATCAACCAGCTGCCTCTTGCACACCCCCTACCAGGGATGTGCCCACAACCAATGTACATGCCCTTGACCGGAATCAAACCTGGGACCTTTCAGTCCGCAGACCGACATTCTACCACTGAGCCAAACTGGTCTCGGCCAAAGGAGACCATTCTTTTTTTTCCCTTTTTCTTTTTATATATATATATATATATATATATATATATATATATATATTTTATTGATTTTCTACAGAGAGGAAGGGAGAGAGACAGAGAGCTAGAAACGTCGATGAGAGAGAATCATTGACCAGCTGCCTCTTGCACACCCCCTACTGGGGATGTGCCTGCAACCAAGGTACATGCCCTTGACCGGAATCGAACCTGGGACCTTTCAGTCCGCAGACCGACACTCTACCACTGAGCCAAACCGGTTTCAGCAAGGAGACCATTCTTAATGCAGGAAATAAAGTGGAGGCTTCCTCAATCCCCAGTTACCCATGTGGGGCCTCAAGCCTCTTCTCCATCTCACCAGACCCTGCTACAACAAGGCCTCTCTTTTTGGACTCTTCCTTGACTAGATATTCTCATATAGGGTTGGTTACCTTTGGGACGTTCCATGGTTTTCCCAGTTCTGGGGTTCCAAGCAAACAATGGGAAGAAAATAAACCAACATAACTAAATAAAAACAAAAACTCCTGTCTCTTGTAGGTCTAAATCCCACTGCTTTTCCACACTCTAGTTTGTTTTCTCACCAAATAACAAAAGTTGAGACCCACAGATGTTCCCTATTTAAGTATCTGGTATATGTAAGCACTGGCCACCTCCCAAAGCGGTTGTGTTTTCATTTCCAAAGCAAAGGCTGTAAAGGCGTGTCTCAGAGGAATGGGCTTCTCCAGTCTGTCCTGGGAGGTCAGCTTATCCCTGCACATGGCAGCCTGGACAGCTCGCTGGCGGGCTGTTTCTCCTGGCTGTGTCCTGGCTTGCCAATAACCGGGCTGCCTGCACTCTGTCATGTCACCACTCCCAGCCACCCAACGTCAGCCTTAGCCTACACTCTGCTCCACCTCCCATCTGGACCCTTGTTACTCCTCCCCGTCCCCTCCCCCACTTTCTTTCTCTCCCTGCTCCTGGACACCTCCCTTCTTTTCCTCCCCTTCCCAAACTAATTTATGTCTCCTGTTGCTGCAACCCCAAACGCTGTCATCTGCATGTTGTTTTTGCAAGAAGCTGGAATGCAGACTTGAGGCTTGAACTCTTCCCCCTGTTGCTGCGGCTGGGATACTGAGCTGCAGGAACATGGGAAGGTCCTGGAACCACTCATCATGGGTTCTTGGCAGCGGTGGGCCCCGCTGGAGTCCAGCAATGAGCTGAGGCAAGAAGCCTGCCACCCTCTCCCCCCCTGTAACTACTCCCAGCATTTCTCTTGGATTCTGTTTGCGCTGAAAGCCTTTATTTTCAGAAATGCTTAAAATAACAGATCTGAGGAAGCCCAAAGATACTTTGGGATGTCTATGAACAGGTGACCTACTGTGGTCAGGCTGGGTGTTTCTGGATCTCTACTACTAATATGAAATAGTAATATTAATACTTATGGTTATTAACAATAATTCTTGGTACTATTACCAATAATACTTATCATTATAGTTAATAACAACACTAAACTATTGTTTCTTGATATCAGCATGCGTCAGGCACAATGATAACTGCTTTACAGACAATACTGTACCTCGCACCAGCCTATTACCAGCCCCTTCATAGGAGGCAATATCGTTTACCCCACTTTAAAGATCAGGATACCAGGGCTCGGGGATAGTGAGTAATTTGCTCAAGATCATAGAGCGAGTAAATGTGATTCTCTCCACCAATCCATTCTGCTGCCTCCACTGGGAGAGCTACACACCTTTAGGATTTCCCGCCCAAAACATTCCAAGGTAGTTATAAAACACAGACCTCCTCGGCCTTAGCATAAAAAGCATACTTTAGATCATTGCAAGTATGAAATAACATACAGTGCTCAGTGGCATTTTGCAGAATCTCCTGTTATCAGTGACCATATGCCAGGCCCTTCTCCTGGCCTCTGGGCCCACGGCAGAAGGAGTTGATCTGGACAGCAGGGCTGAGTCTCTGCAGAGGCAGAATATACTCAGGAGTAATCCTGCTTGACTATGTCCCTATTGTTGGCTTGTGTTTTGGAGGGGTTTTGCTTTTGTTTTTGCCTCGAATCTCTTACAGATAAGGAGTGAAAGATTTATGGGGTGAGTGAGAGCCTATGTCCCGGGGAACAGGACAAAGCTGTCTTCTTGAAAAGTCAATATCCATGAAAACCTGATGCCACTCAGTTTTGAGCTGTTTTCTCCCTCCATTGCCTTCAAGGGGAATATGGGTGTTGTCTGGCTTATTTGTTGGATTAAAACATTATTGATCACATTGCTGAATCATTGACCTGAGACATCTCTTTGAACTCCTTGTTATTTTATAATCTGATCTTCAAATTCATTTGCGTTGTGAATAGGATGTAATGAGGACGGCACTGGCATTTCAAAAATGTCTACAGCCATGTATCCAACCATTTTTCACCACCTTCCCACCCATTCACCCATCTATCTACTCACCCATCCATCCACCCACCCACCCACCCATGTACCTACCCATCCACTTATTCACCCAGTCACCTAACCACCATTCACATATCCCTTCCTTTCTTTATATTCCCATACCAACTTCCCTGATCTAGGCTCCTACTGTCTTTCACCACTAATCTGTATATTAGGATACATATATTAATAATATATAACTCCCCCCCCCTTTTCAAAGCCCTAAACACATCAAATTAACCATCCTTAATCTTGGTTCTGATTATGCCATTCCTTAGTCAAGAACCTGCAATCATTCTCCAATGTCTAGAAAATAAAGCCCAGATTCTCATTCTGACACCCAAGGGCCTCCTTAATCTGTCTTCACAGCCTGCCCCCCTTCCCGTCCCTCCCCCCCCGCCCTTTGATTTCAGGTCTCCAGCATTTAAATAACTAAATATTAATTGTCTCCAATATTTGAAACATGCAGAAGAGCTGAGAAAACAACAGCAAACATCCAAGAACATGACACCCAAAAACTATTAAGATTTTCTCATTTTTTTTGCTTCAAAATTACTCTAAGGAAGCAAAATGTTACAGGTACAGCTGAAGTGTTCTTTGTCACCTTTCTTCCTCCCTCACCCCTCAATCACTATTCTGAAGCTGGTATGTATTCTTACGCAGTCCATATTTGGATAGCTTTATATCAGACAGATGTCTAACAATATGAACTATTAGCTTACGTTTAAAATTGTATAAAAATATCATAGTGATCCTTGCTTTTTTTCCACCCGACATTGTGTTTTCAGGTTTTATCCACCTTGATGCATGTAGATCTAGTTCCACCATCTTAACTATTGTATGACATTCCACTGTACGACTATCCATAGCTTACCTAGCCAATCCCTTCATGATGAACATTTAGGTGATTTCTCTTTGTTTCTGTGCTGCAAACACTACTGCAGCAGATATCCTTGTACAAGGCTGTGTGTGTGTGTGTGTGTGTGTGTGTGTGTGTGTGTGTGTGTGTATCTTTAGGTCACACGTAGCAGTGGAATTGCTGGGTCACAGGGTATGCCCCTTTTCCTTCACTTCAAATACTGCCCAACTGTTCTCCAGGGGCTGGAAAAATGTACAGGTTTTTCAGGAGGACAGAGAACCCTGCTGCTCATTGCCAGCACTCAGGACTGCTTCTCCAATCCACTGGCACTCAAGCTGTGTCTCAGCTTATTTTACTCTCTCCAGATCACCAGTAGTGATGAGCATCTATTCTTATATTTTTAACCATTTAAAAATAATTTTCTGTGACTTACCCATTTATATTTCTTACCTATGTTCCTGTTGGGTTGTTTGCCCTTCTCTTATTAATTTGGAGCAACTGATTTTATATTCTTGGTATTAACCTTTTACGAATTTTGTACAAACCCAAATATCTTCTTGTCTCATCTGTAGTTTCCCTTATTAGCCGCTGTTGTAGGAAGATTGTTATATAATGGAATTTATTAATGTTTTCCTTATGGGTTACGCTTTTTTATTTTTCTAAGCAGAAATAAAACTATCTTCTTGTGTTTATTTTCCTACCTCGAGGTTTTAAATATCATCTCCCATTTTATCTTCCAAAAGTTTTAAAGTTTTGCTTTTTACTTTTAGCATGTTAATCCGTTTAGACTATATTTTTGTGAACTAAGGTGGAGGTCTTATTTTCTCCATATAAGAATGTGTGTGTGTGTGTGTGTGTGTGTGTGTGTGTGTGTGTGTGTAAAATCACTTTCTAAAACAATAAGATAGGATGACCAATCAATGTAATTGGCCCCAACAACTAAATACTCTATCCTTTCCCAGATCGGTATTGCCCCTTTGCTGTGTGCTGTGTTCCCACGTGGAGAGGTTGTTCCTGGGCTCTGAGCTGTCCTGTAGGTCAGTTAACCTGGCACTGCTCTACCACAACCTGCTTTACTGACTATCGTGTTAGGGAAGTCTTGGTACTCTGACAAGGCAAATGCTTCAACAAAACCTACAGAGCTTTTTAAAAAAATTGGTTATGGTGTAATAAAGTTGGAAATTAAAGGCAAGTGAAAGCTTTAACAAATGTTTGAAACTAAAATAAACCTAATTCTGAATAATGCATGAAGCAAAGAAGAAACTGTAATGCAAATTATGAAATATTTATATCTAAGTGACAGTGAAAGCATTACTTATCAAATCTTTTAGGATGTAGCTAATTTGCAGCATTAATGGCATTAATTTTCAGTCATTCTTATTTTCTAATGTATGCATTTTTAAATTACATTTTCTAATTGAATGTGGCGGGGACACAGGAACATTATTCATTTTTGTATATTGATCTTGTAACCAGCCATCTTGCTGAGCTCTTGTCAGCAGCAAGTATGATATTTGCTGTTGGTTTTTGGTAAATATCGTTTGTCAGACTAAGGCAGTGCCTATTTATTCATAATTTGCTAAGAGTTTATGTCTTAAATGGTGAAATGTTAGAAGCATGCCTTTTAAAGGCCAAAAATACCACTTTTCTCCCATTTCCCTCCATACTGTACCAGACAGAGGTCCTAACCAATATAATAAGACAAGATTTTAAAAAAGAGGTTATCAAGGAAGAGATAAGACCATCATCATTTAGAACTATTCTGTGAGTACTTTTCTGAGCACATTTTCTTACTTCTGACTCTTTAACCTGTGTGCCATGAATAAAATATTCCTTTATTCCATCTTCAATCTTAACTTTCACTATGTTCTTTCTCAAAGTCTCGCTAGTCACCCCAAGAACAACTAATCTTTATGAACTGTTTACTGTGTACCAGGTAGGAATTTTATATTGTCATTTTTTAAAATCTTACAACGCCACTAAGGAGGTTATCATTAGCTCCATTTTGAAGATGGGACTAGTCTGAGCTCGCATGGCCTGAGAGTTGAAGAACAGAAATTGAGCCAGAGAGTCTGTCCGTAACCCTAACCACTGCACTAGACTACAATACTGGCAGACCTGCTCATGACACAGGCCCCAGACTTTTCTTCCCACGAGCCTTTCCTTTGGTCTGGAATCCCATTTCTCCCTTTTCCAGAATCCCTGAATATCTGTTGTGGACACAGTGAAGCACCGCCCAGATCCCCTTTAGGACTGGAGGACTCATTCCCCCAGGTGTGAGGAATGCTGCCAGCAGACACCCTTGGCTGTCAGCCTTATTTGGAACTTTCTCAGCTAAAGAGGCACATGCCCAAGGCCACGCCCCTTTCTGGGAACAATCTGAGGGCATAAAGGTCCGCTCAATCTCCTTACCACCACCCGGGACAACTTGGAAGGGCACCCCAGCTTCAGAGCTCCCCAAGGAGTCAGTTGAGGCCTTTGGTGTGACTGCTCCAAGGCCCAACTTCTCCACTGGCTGACTCCTGCTTCTCTCCCTTTCCTTCTACAGGCGGGAACCCCAGTGGCATTTGCTAATATACCCCTGCATTGTAATCACTGTCCCAGAATCTGCTTTCTGGGGAACCTGCTGAGATGGAGACTAATCCTTCAAGGATCACTTCAAATGCTGCTTCCCCAACGTAAAACCTTCCCCAAACTCCCTCATTCCACCCCACCAGCCCAGACAGGAAGTACTCTACACCAGCTCCCCTCTCCTCTCTGCTGCATTTGAATCACTGTTATACATCTGTCCACACTCTGAGCTCCTTGAGGGAGGGCATCATTTCTCTGTTTTCTTTAGCATGTGCCTTTACCACTGGGCGCTGAACTCAGACAAATCTAGATTCCAATCTGAGCTCCACCTACGTCAGCGTCAGCATTCTGATCTATAAAATTAAGTGATGACAGCATCGCTCTCTAAGAATTAAATGTCTAAAGCATGCTTAGCCCAGAGCCTGGCACACAGTAAGCACTCACTAATTGTCATCTATAATTACTGTTTACCTGCTGCCATGATAGTACTACTATATGTCCATTGAGTGAGTTGGGAATGCCTGATAGTGACCAGCTCAGCAGGCTGTACTAGCAGAGTGAGATTCAGGACTTCATATCCCTGGGAGATGGTAGAGACTGGCTGAAGGTCCTGATACCTTGGCAGTTTGCCCACTTGTGTTCTCTCTTCTCTCTTCTCTCTCCCCCACCCCCAGGCCTCATAGCTGGACCCTCCAGCATGCAAACCCTCACTCTCTCCTTCAACGCAATAATAAAAAATAAATTTGGCTTTGAATCCAAGGCCATTGGTGCTTTTGATCTTGGTTACAAAGCAAAGCAATTATTGCACACAAAAGCCCTGATTTATTTATGAAATGCGACAGACATCTTCAAGGCGGGGACGAAAAAGCTCACTGAAGACCAAGCCCTTATTGCCACACAGTGAATGGCTGCTTTCAAACACAAGCCCCCCACAGCCCCCTCTTCTCTGCTGAGAGTCTTTCCTCATTAGTGCTTCCTCCAGAACACCACAGCTTCCAACAATCAAATTCACTTCACTGCCCAGCAAGTAATTAAATTCTGCAGGCATCAGAGCATAGAATAATGGGTGGCTATTGTTGAGGAAGCTGAGGTTGGAAATGAAATGGGCCTCAGCGCCCATTCTCAGCAATGGTTGGGGCGGGAAGGAGAGCAATCAGGATGCAGGTGGACCTCCCACTGGTGCACCTCAGCGGGTGGTGGGTTCAGTACCAGACCTGGAGTCAAAACCTGTGCTTGGGGCCAGATTCTGCGCTTACCAGAGGTGGGTGGGGAGCCTCGGTTTCCTTACCTGGCAAACAAGGAGGTTGGACTAGGTGGGGCCCAGCAATCCATGTTTAACTAGCCCTTCAGGTGACTCGAAAGAATTTACAAATCAACCACTGGTAGATAATGTTTAAAGGTCACAAATCTAAGTAACAAAATAAACTGATGAATGGAGTGGATCCAAATACTCAAAGAAAGCATGAAACAGAGTGCAGAATCTTAGAGGGAAGGCAGGGGAGGGTAGGTGGGTGGTACCAAAGACCTGGTATGCATATATGCATAACCCATGGACATAGACACTAGGGTGCTGAAGACCTGAGGTGGGGGGTGGGGGTTGGAGGGAGAAAAAGGAGTATTATACTTTCAACAATAAGGAATTATTTTACAAAATAAATTAAAAAATAAAGTGACTATAGATATGTTAAAAATAAATAAATAAAAGATAAGGCCACAAATGCCGAAATCGGTTTGGCTCAGTGGATGGAGCGTCGGCCTGCGGACTCAAGGGTCCCGGGTTCAATTCCAGTCAAGGGCATGTACATTGGTTGTGGGCCCATCCCCAGTAGGGGGTGTGCAAGAGGCAGCTGGTCGATGTTTCTCTCTCATTGATGTTTCTAGCTCTCTATCTCTCTCCCTTCCTCTCTGTAAAATATCAATAAAATATATTAAAAAAGAAAAAAAAAGATAAGGCCACAAACTCAAACAGTAAAGGGCCAGGGATGCAAAATAAAGGACCCAAGTAGGTGTCATACACTGGACAGCAGCAGGGACCATGGGGCAATGGGGAGAGTGTGCCCTGGCTATAAGGGCCAGCAGCTACTCAGTTCTAGCCAAGTACTGCCCAGTATGAACCCTCATGGATCTGGTATTGGCAGAGCTTTTGCTTTTTTAAGAGAAACATAAAATCCCGATTTTTACGTGAAATCCTGAGATTTTAAAATGTTGATTTATTTTTAGCACAGTGAGGGCCAACCAGACTGCATCCCCCCAGCCACCGGGCCTTGAGGACCAAATTCAGCTGTGGACCACCATTTGGCAGCTCCCATTCTGAGTGGCCTTGGACTGCCCACTGTGCTCTTTGTCTTTCTCCTAACACTGAACTCTCAACTTCCTTTCCTTACTTGGCAGACTCCCACCCATCCTTCAGCACCCAACTCAAGAGTCACCTAAACTCATTCCCAATTCGCTGCTCCACTGTCCACCTCTCCACTAAGAAGTCAGGGAAGAATCAAAAATAGGGGCAAAGAACTGACACATAAAAGAAGGAAACACTAAGAAGGAAAACATGGAGAAGTTATAGAACAAGCTTTTCTCACAAAGAAAGAATTGGAACTGCTTGGAAAAGTTACCCCATTCATGCTTGAATAATCACTTAAATAAGGACACAGATCCCATTTGACCTTAATTAAATATAATAACATTTTAAAAGGGCAAATATTTTTTAAAAAAACAATACTAAGTGCAGAATTCACAGGCTAGATTAAAAACCAGTTGGACAAAAATACCTGGGAATTTGAGCTAAGAGTTCAGTGAGTCAACCATGTAATGAGACTGTCATAAAAAAAGACAAAAGGCCTTCATAGATTTCATTATTAGAAATGAAGAGTCAACATAGCCCTGCTCTAATCTCAGCTGGACAGGTGGCCAGACCTCCCTAAAGTGTTCTGGATGGTCCTAAATATTAACTTCTGTAGGTCAGAGAAGACCTGGAGGATGACTGAGGAGAGTATCCCTGATGGAGAGGAAACACAAGCCAAATCACAGAGGGACAAGTGAAGGAGCCTGGGATGTTTCCCCAGAGCTGGGGAAGACCTGGGTGGGTGACCATGATTTCTGTGTTAGAGAAATTCACAGGTTTCCATGTGGATCTGACCTATGTGGCCCTCAATGGTATGACCAAGCCCTGTGAGTGGGAAACACTATAAGATTTCATCTCAACATTAGGGAGAATTTTGTATTGATCACAGTTGTCCCCACCTGGCATGAGCCGCCCTGAGAGATAATGAATGCCCTTTATTGAGGGTGACCCAACAGAGGGAGAATGATCACTTTTATAGAAGATGATAAAGGTCTGAAACACAAGGCCTAGTAGACATTGAATGATTTATTGCACCTCAGTTTTTTCTTGGAGAACCACCCCTCACCCATTCTCTGTCCCATGCATCAGGTAAAGCTGAGTGTACACTTGGCTTTAGGGGTAGGTGTGCTTCTCAGGCCTGGTCAGTCCACATGCACCCCCCAGCCACAGGTACAGCGGTAGGCACATTCATGTGACCCACACTGAGCCAATCAGAGCCCGTAAGACCCAATTCTGGGGGGAAAGGAGCTCTTCACTTCCTTTTTGAAACCTGAAGCTGCAAGGGGCCATCTTGTCATCACATGGAGAGAGACTGACTACAAAAAAGCCCTTCACTGTCCCCCCTAAAATGGGGTTGGGGAACTGGAGGATAGTTGCTAGAGAAACTGAATTCCTTTGTGCCCTCGAAGCTCCCCATGCCTGAACCAGACTTAGCTCTAGAGAGTTAGTAAATCCCCCTTTTCCCTCAAGCAGGTTGAGCTGGGTTTCTGTTGTTTGCAACCAAAGAGTCCTGATCCCTACAATGACCTCCAAGATCTCGTCCACTTCCATTCTGCTATGGTGGATCCATACCTCACACTTAAAGCAAGGGTCACCTGCATGCATAAGTCCATTTGACCAGACGAATCCTAGAATGGCTTCTGGAATTTGAAGTGTCTCCTTTAGTCATAAGAATAGAG
This sequence comes from Vespertilio murinus, assembly GCA_963924515.1. Taxonomy (NCBI): domain Eukaryota; kingdom Metazoa; phylum Chordata; class Mammalia; order Chiroptera; family Vespertilionidae; genus Vespertilio; species Vespertilio murinus. The sequence goes on along the minus strand of OZ004715.1, from coordinate 34,885,535 downwards.
TCCACTACAACAGTGTTTCCCAAACTTCTTTCATGATGGAGTTGCTAAAATACTGATTCCTGAATCCCAACTAAGAAGCACTAAACTAGAATTTTTGGGAACACACAGGTAAAAATGTATACTTAACTAGTGCTCTAAGCTTAGAGCTACAAGAAGGAAAAGCACTACAAGAAGCACTACAAGAAGGAAAATGGAGAATCAAGAAAAGGTAGTTATTAAGTTAAACAGCATCTTGCCGTCAGCAAGCTGTCAGTCAAGGCAGCTCTCCCAGGCCTGAGACCAGGAAGGTCTCCTGGCTGAAATCTCCTCTTCCAAACAGGCCCCTGATGGAGACATCGTCACCATCTCCACTTCCCAGATGAGAAAACTGATGCTCAGGGAGACCTGCCCAGAGTCACAAGTCAGTGAGAGGCATTTCTGAGAGACTGCAAAGCCCAGCCATGCTGCCTCCTGCCAGTAATGACAACAGGCCCAAGTTACTAAATCTGGGTTCTCCTTGCAGCTTCTCCAGCTTTACCTCCTCATCTACAAAAAGGGGTAAGTGATGAGCCCATGCCCGTCTGACCAGAGACCAGCTCATTTTGAGGCCTGCAGGAACTATTATTACATAAGGAGTGCTGTCTCGGTGCCGAGATTATCTATAACCGATGTGACACAAAGAGGCCGTGCTGTGCTAGCTCAGCCAGCGAGGCCCTGTCCCCATCCCTCTCCCGGCCCACGGGGGCTGGGTGGCTTCCTTTGTTCCGCAGGCACAGGCCTGGTAACAAGGCAGCCAGGAGCTCAGCTGTAGACATTTTTTCATTATTTTCCACCCTGTTAACCTCCATCACAAGTGAGGCTGCTGTCAGCCTAAATGAGAACTGAAAAGATTTATCTCACTTGTCCCCCCAGCTCAGCTGGGGTGGGGGGGAGGGGGGAGGCACCTTCATTTCCTAAAGGCCCTGATGATCTTTTCTCTTTGAGTCACTCCCACCCAGGAAAAAATATGTGACATTGCAGCAGGCAGAGGCTTGTGATGGGGCCAAGTGACCTGAATCACTTCAGTGTGGCTCTGCAAAGCGCGGTGCGAATATTTTTTTTTTATGCAAATATTAAAGTTAGACGATGTTTCATTAACAGAGCCCGGGAGGACGCTAGAGCACACTGTATGGAGGAGGGGCACTAGCCTGCGAGGACAGTTTTGCTATAGAAGTCATCCTCAGAGCGGACAATCCCAGTACAGACCACGGAGAGGTTATTAAATTTCAAACCAGCTTGTCCTCTTCCTTGTGCTCCTAGCAATCCCATGTCACCCGATCCCTAAAATTGGCACCTGGCAAGAACAAACGAGCTAGATTTCTTTTTAGTAGGAAGACTCTCTCACATTCCTATAAGGACAGCCAGCTTTCCTGAGCACTTCGCTGCCAGGTGCTGTTCTAAAGGCTTTACGTGGCATTAAAAACCTTCTTAATCCTCCCTCTTGCCCAGGGGGTATTTCTGTCCCTACCTCACAAGTGAGGAAACTGAGGCACAAAGAGTATAAGGAACAAACCCCAGACGAAGGATGGAAAGCTAATGACGGGACCAGGATTATGACCCCGGGAATTTCAAGAATTGTGGGCCCAAAGACCTACACCCTGAACCATTCTCAACACCTTCCCCCTGCACATGCATTGTTTCCTTTAACCTTCACGCTGCCACTGGGAAGTAGTGGGCCACCACCCCATTTGCAAGACAGAGAGGATGAGGCTCATGCAGACTGAATGACTTGCCCACTTCACAAATGAGAAAACTGAAGTTCACAGGGGTGAGTTCAGTGCCACAGTGAGTCACGCAGCAGCTGGCGCTTGCTTGGCACTGTGCAAGGGGCTTGGGATACAGAGACTGCTCCGTGACTGCTCCTTCCACTCGGCTTCTGGGCCATAAACATGGGTGAATCCTTTCTGAAAGCAACTGAGCAACCCGTTAAAAGTCTTAAAAATAAGTAAACTTTGGACCCCAAAATCCCCGTTGTAAAAACTGATCCTGGGAAATAGCAGTGAATGTGCCAAAAGTGTATATACAAGGTTGCTCACAGAAGAGTAAAAGAATGGAATTAATCCGAGTGTTCAAAATAGGACGCTGATTGGTTAAATAAATTAGGGTACGTTATATAATGAAATTTTATTAATCATTCAAAATATTATAGAAATATATTTATTGACATGGGAAAATTCTGTAATAAAGTGTTATATAATTTTTAGGTGACATAAGCAGATAGCAAAATCATATATGTGGGCTGACCTCATTGGGAGAAATGCATATGTATACTGGAAAATTTGTAAATATGAGCACTCAGAGAAATACCTATGACCCTAAAGTGACTACTGCTGATAGCATTGCAGGTGATTTTAATTTTTGTTCGTACTCATGTTCATTTTTCCATATTGCCTACAATGAACGTGTATTACTTACTTTATCACGAAAAGGTTTCTATTTCTGAGGTGGTTGCTGACGTGGCTGAGCCACCATTCATATCCAGGATTCAAGCTCAGGATCTGGGATGCCGAGTCCAGCCCTGGGCCCCTCACACCCTCAACACAATTGCCCACCTGGTCTCATGTCCCCAAACCACATCCCACCCTGGCTAGCACAGAGATGCCATGGCCAGCCTGGGGGAGAAACCCAGGCTGCTTGCCCACCTTTTTGAAGAGTCTGATGACATCCTCACTGATCTGAGAGAGGCGGACGATGACGTTGTTCATGAAGATGTCATTGAGGGTGGCATGGTCTCGGCTCTCCCGCCTGGTCTGATGCAGGACCAGATACCAGCAGTTCACAGGTGAGAGGAGGTACTGGTCCTTCCTGTGGAAACCAAGGACAGCTCAGGTTGGCTTCCAGACAGTGTTCCACAGCGTCACTCGCCCTGGCTCTCTGACCCTCATGGGGTCCTTCAAGCTAGGTTTTATTCTAACACATTCACAGGTGAGGAAACGGATACTATGAAAGCTGAAGTGATCCTCCCAAGGTCACAAGGTCCTCCCAGTGCTGCGGCCAAAACTCAGGTCTTTGTCTCTGAGCCCTACCCTATCTACTCTCCCACTGCATATTTGCTACATGCATTTGCTACATGCATCTCTCCCTTCTGGGAAGAAGCTGCCCTCCCCAGGGCTAAGGAATATGAAAGCAGTTGTGTTTGAAATATTTGTCTGCATTCTAGAACTATGCAGTTGAAAGAAGATATGAACACTTCCCTTTTCCCTCTTCTGTATTAGGGAGGAGGGGTTAAGGAAAGCTGCTTTGAGTAAAGTACATATAAGACAAGAAAATCTTTGTCCTGTAATTATGGACAGATTCTTAGCATCTTCTGGCTGGGCATTATGCTAAAACAGGGTTTCTCAGAGTGTGGTCCTCAGACCACCAATAGCAGAAGCACCTGGGGTCTTGTTAGAAATGTAGATTCGCAAGCCCCACTCTAGACCTGCTGAATCAGAAACTCTGAGGATAGGCCCAGCAATGTGAGTTTTAACAAACCCTCCAGGGAATGCTAATTCATACTAAAGTCTGAGAACCATAGATTTATATGCCACTGTTTCCCGGAGCTTGGGAAATGGGAATGCTTCCAAAAATGAAATGGAGGAATATTTCTCTCAAAGACCCCTCTGTTAGCCTTAGTAAAGGATATATATATATATTAGAGATACTAGAGGCCCGGTGCATGAAATTCATGCACGAGTGTGTGTGTCCCTCAGCCCAGCCTGCACCCTCTCCAATCTGGGATCCATCTCACAATCCAGGACTGCTGGCTTCCAGGTGCTCGCCTGCCTGCCTTCCTGATTGCCCCTAACCACTTCTGTCTGCCAACCTGATCACCCCCTAACCACTCCCCAGCCAGCCTGATTGATGCCTAACTGCTCCCCTGCCAGCCTGGTCATCCCTAACTGCCCTCCCCTGCAGGTATGCCCCCCCTGAAACTGGCCACCCCTGCAGGCATGGGTCCCTCCCAATTGCCCTCCCCTGCTGGCCATCTTATGTCCACATGGTGGCAGTCATCTTTGACCACATGGGGGCAGCTATTGTGTGTTGGAGTAATGGTTAATCTGCATATTACTCATTTATTAGATAGGATAGAGGCCTGATGCATAGGTGGAGACCAGCTGGTTTGCCCTGAAGGGTGTCCCGGATCAGGATGGGGGTTCCCTTGGGGTGTGGGGTGGCCTGAGCGAGGGGCCTGTGGTAGTTTGCAGGCCAGCCACGCCCCCTAGTGACCCAAGCAGAGGCCCTGGTATTTGGAATTTATTTACCTTCTACAATTGAAACTTCGTAGCCTGGAACAGAGCCAAGCCTTCTGCTTGCTCTGTGGGTGCAGCCATTTCTTTTGCATTTGTTTACCTTCTATAATTGAAACTTTGTAGCTTTGAGTGGAGGCCTAAGTGGCAAGGGCAGGCAGAAAGCTTGGCTTCCTCCATTGCCTGGGAAATCCAAGCCTCTGTGGCTGTAGCCATCTTGTTTGGGTTTATTTGCATACTCACTCTAATTGGCTGGTGGGCGTGGCTGGTGGGTGAAGCAGAGTGATGGTTAATTTGCATATTACTCTTTTATTAGGTAGGGTAATTTCTTCACAATGAAAAAGGGAACTGCAATTACTAGTAAAAGTCAAAATCAAACCCATAGTCCCATGTTACCATCTTGCCCTCTGACTCTGTCCCTTCCCTTACTCTGCTTTCCAGGGTGGGAAGAAGATGTTGGAAAGGCAGGATGTCGAGGGAGAGTCCTGTCCTCCACCTGAGGGTGGTCAGCTCAGGGTCCCCCAGGCCTGCCTTGCTCCACACATGCCCTAAGGGTGGGGCACCAATGAGGGTTGGCCATGGTTATGCTCCCAGCCTCCCTCTGTCATTGTTTTTGAGGAGGTGAAGTCTGCTGACTCTTAGTGTGACCACATCATCCTCTCAAAGCCAAATGCAAGTGCTGGAGGGTGCAACCTGAGGGCCTCTGGGCTTGGGAAGGGTAGGTAGAGCCTCTGCCACTTGACTTAGAGGCATTTTCTTTCTGTTACAAAGTGGGCTAAAAATCTGTGAGGTCGCAGGAATTTGGGACCAGGGAATTGGGTTTAGAGGATAGATATGTTAGAAGCTGCCTAAGAAAAAGGGAGGAGACATGCTGCCTAGAAGAAACAGTTTTCTCCTTTGCTTATACCCTAGAGAAAAAGCCAGAACACTAAAATTTAACCACCCAACTCAAATCCCTCGGCATTTACTTCCTGTCAGGCCTCCGGTGGGTTTGGGAGGAATGTGACGCAGACCTGCCTTGGAGATTCTCCTTATCAAGTGGTGGAAGTGGAAGAAAAAGGTTACAGTGGAAGGGACAGAGTGTTCGTTCTGCGTGAGAAGTTGGAGAAGGTGCCGCCCTCCTGGGCTCTCCAGGCTTTCAGAGCACTTTTCCACCTGAGGCATTCACTCACACTGCTCCCTCCATCTGGACTGTGTTAGCCCCTGCTCTTGTCATGACTGACTCCTTCTCTTCCTCTAGTTCTCATTTTAAATGATACCAGAGGTCACGCCTGTGACCACACTCCAGGACACAGGTTCTCCAAGTGTGATCCCAGGACCAGCAGCATCAGTTGGGAATTTATTGGAATGCAGGGCCATTCCAGACCACTTAATAAGAAACCCTGGGATGGGCCCAGAATATGTGTTTTAACCAGCCCTCTAGGTGATCCTGATGCCCACTCAGGAGAACGTCTACCTTAAGGAGTTTCCATTCTCTGCTCACCTGTAAATTATTTCAGAGTAAAGATTGTTGCTGTTTTAGTGACCACACCCAGCAATGTGCCTGACCCAGAGAAGGTACTGTGGAAGAGAGACCCATAAAAGAAGGTCTCATTCATGCTGGGTCTTCAAGAGTGGGTAAGAGTTGCAATGGTGAGTACTCCAGGAGTTCTTAACATTTGCAACAGCATGGATGGAACCGGAGAGCATTGTACTAAGTGAAATAAACCAGTCAGAGAAAGATAAATATCACATGCTCTCACCCATTTATGGAATATAATGAACAGCATAAACTGATGAACAAAAATAGATCCAGAGACACAGGAACATCGATCAGACCATTAAACCTCAGAGGGAAGGTAGGGAATGGTGGGGGTAAAGGGAAGAAATAAACCAAAGGACTTGTATGCATGCATATAAACCTAACCAATGGACACAGACAACAGAGGGGTGAGGGCATGAGTGGGGGCGGGGAGAGAGGGAGGGTAATGGGGGAATAAGGACACACATGTAACACCTTAATCAATAAAGAAATAAAAAAAGAATGCGTAAGGGCTTTCCAAATAGAGAGGCAGAGAAAGCTGGAATTACAGATAGAGGAAACCATGGATACAAAGAGAAGTAACTCAGTAGAGTAAGAATTCCAAATGCAATAGGAGAGGAGTGGCTGGGGAGACAGGGTAAGGACTTGATGGGAGGCTGTGGGGGCATTGAATTTCAGGAAGGAAGATGGGTGGGTAGGTGAATGGATGGATGAATGGATGGGTGGATGGGTGGATAGATGGATGAATGAATGGATAAATAGGTGGGTTGATGGGTGAGTTGTTTGATGGGTGGATGGGTGGGTAGGTATATGGGTGGGTGCATGGGTGAATAAATGAGTAGATGGTAGATAGGTGGATGGGTGTGTGCATAGGCATGGCGCTGGAAACAAGAGAACCAGTCAGAAGATGAACTTAGTCCAAGGGAATAGAGATAATAAGGGCCTGGGAGATGGCCAGAGAAGGCTGAACTTCAGAGACTCCTCAATAGGAGAGCAGGTGATCTTGGATTCATCCCGGAAAGAGAGTAGGGGGTATGAGGGAGGGGTAGATGGTGATCTTGAGGTTCAATTGGGTGGATGCTGATGACATGAACTAAGATAAGAACTGCAAGGGAAGAAATAGGTTTGGGCAGAAGCCTATTTACAGATCCCATTTTTCACTGCTTCCTAGGTGGCGATGGAAATGGAAAGGTTAGAGTCAAGGAGAGATGAGGTAATTAAGCCGTTACCTAAATTACTTTGGGGGCTTATCTCAGCCTGGGATTTGAGAACTGAATAGCATCAGGGAATTAAAGTGCACAATTTATGGAAGTCACAGCCAAAGGGTGAGTTTTGGGGGTAGAGGGAGGAAAAAGATCTTTAAAGGGTGCAGAAGTTCTAGGATGGCTCAGGGGCCATTAATTAGGTCAACTGGTCAGGGATATTGTATGAGAAAAAGAGCAGAAAAGACAGTACTTTCCTTATGAGAAGCTGTGGGCAGGAGCAATGCAGCCTTAGATGGAATCACCAGGGGAGGCAGAATGAGCGGGGGCAAGGAGGAAAAAGCTACCTGAAAGCAACCAAGGACTTGTCCATGGAGTGATAAAGGCCAGTGTGACTGGAGCTCAGAAAGCAAGGCGCAGAAGCGAGCAGGTGCAGGGGCTTGCACCTACAGGATCAATACATTGATCACCATCCTGTTGGTCTTACGGATTGTTTGGGAAGCACAGAAAGAAGCAGCAGAGGCTGGGAAAATGAAGGTCCAGTTCATTCAAGCTTTCAGCCATGCACTGTCTGTCCGTGTACATGTGCCAGGCACCACTGGCTGCTGTGGATGCAGCAGGCACCATAGCAGCAGGCAAGACCCTGATCCCACAAGCCTCTCACTCAAGTGAGGAGAATACGCAGGGAAACGAGCCAATAGTATAGTCTCATTCATATAGTGATGAGGAGGAGGCTGCGGAGCAAAGGAGGTGGCGGTGAGGTAGGAATGGATGGCTTCCTGGAGGAAGCAGATTCCAGACTGAGAGCTAAGGGCTGGGATGGTTTTATGGGGCAGAGCTTTCAGGGTAAAGAAATAGGACGAACAAAGGCCCTGCCGGAGGCTAGAGAGAGCATGTTGGTGAGTTGAACATAGCTTGAGGGGGGCTTCAGCATGGTGTTCTGGGGTGGGGTGGGGACGGGAGTGATAAACAAGGTTGGAGAATTAGGCAGAGGGCACATAGCCAAGAGCCTTTAAGTCCCATTAGAGAGTTTGGGCTTTGTTCTGAGGTTGGTGGGAAGCCATCGGATTGATTTGGAGCATGGGAGTGAGAGAGTAAAATTGAATTTTCGCTCTCATTCTGGCTACCACGAGAAGGGTGGGTTCGCAAGAGAGAAGGTGAGGGGTCCGTGAAATTCTTAGGTGGTAAACTGACTGGACTGAATGGGGTTAGGGTTGCAGTTGGGAGGGAGCCCACTCCCAAGTTTCCCAGGCTTGGCCCTGGGGAGAGAAGAAGTGGCATTTACTGAGAAAGGGACAAGCGGGTCAGCAGAGGGGTCGGGAGGGGAGACGATGAGTTTTATTTGAACATGACGAGTCCATGGGGCTTCTGCAACATCCAGATGGGTATGCCTGGCCTAGAAAGATAAACATGGGAGCCAACACGGAGCTCACAGTCTAGTCAGGGAGGTGATAACCCTCAGAGATCTCAGCAAATGTGTGTGAAGTTAAGCTGCAGAAAGCGCTCGGGAGGAAAGCATGGTGCCATGACAGCCCATGACACGTGGGGCCTGACCTGACTTCAGGGGTCACTGAAGTGTCCCTGAGGAAGGGGTCTTTCGGCTGGGCTCTGAGGAAAGCGTTTGAGGGAGCAGGGGAAGAGGTTTAGCAGCCATGGGCTCGGGGGGAGTGAGTCCCCGGCAGAGGGAACAGAATGGGCAAAGGCTCACTGAGGGGCAGGAAACTCAGTGAATTCAAGGAACTAAATAAAGGCCAGTGTGGCCGAGACTGGTTTGGCTCAGTGGATAGAGCGTCGGTCTGTGGACTGAAAGGTCCTAGGTTCGACTCCGGTCAAGGGCATGTACCTTGGTTGCGGGCACATCCCAGTAGGGGGTGTGCAAGAGGCAGCTGGTTGATGATTCTCTCATCGATGTTTCTAACTCTCTATCCCTCTCCCTTCCTCTCTGTAAAAAAATCAATAAAATATATTTTAAAAATATATAAATAAAGGCCAGTGTGGCTGGAGCTGAGAAAGCAAGGCGCAGAAGGGAGCAGGCGCAGGGGCTTGCGCCTACAGGACCAGCACATTGATCGCCGCCCTGTTGTCTTATGGATTGTTTGGGAAGCACAGGAAGAAGCATCCAGGCCACGGATGGCAGAGCCAGACACTGGCCTTTGGGAACCTTCAGTGTTGTCCTTCCCTTTTCAGGAGGTTACTTGCTCTTTTGGAAAGTGAGATCTCCCTCACCCCACCCCTCCCCCACCCCCGGTCCCCTAGACCTGAGAGCCATTTTTTCCTGCTGTAGCCCCACTTTTGGAGGACTTCAAAATGAACCTGGACCTGCTCTCTCTCTTCTGAGGCACATCTTGAGCAGACTTTCTACTTTTCTAGTCTAGCATGTGAGCATCTATGAAGCAGGTGGAAGCTGCTGAGCTAAGGCATAATGCGAGAACATATATATATATATGCCAGAAAATAGCAATGAAATTTTCTGGTGAGTCACAGCTTTCTTTCTTTGACTAGGAGAGCTGGGCCTGAGCTCCACGAGACTGCAGCTAGAGGAGTGAGGCCTTGCCAAGCTGGTGAGCTGGGAAAATGAAATTAGCAGGGAGCCAGCTTCTCCAGCTTCTCAGCTGGGGCTGGAAAATTCTGCTTAGCCAACAGAACCCACTTCCAGGCCTTCAAAGCCCAACGTTGCAGATGGATCCAAATCCACTGGCCTTGGATCGCAGTCTCTCAGGAAGGGAAGCAAGTTCCCGCAGCTGACACCGTCCCCTAGACACCGAGTCCCTGCCTCTGGCTTCCTGCTCCCTTCCAGAACATTCTTGGGCTTTCCATTGGACTTGCTTGGGCGTTTGCCATCCAAGCTGTCTCTGAAAAGCACTCCCTTATATACTGCCAGGGCCAAAAAGGTGTGGTTAACCTCCTGCTACCTAAGCTGCCCCAATCAGAAAAGGGAATTCATTACCCTAGCTTGAAGCAGGAATAATCAATTCTATAAGTATTGAGTGCTATCTTTTGTGTTCGAATACTCCCCGATTCTGGGAGCTTATAATACAGTGGGGCCTTCAGCTGTCAAATAGTCACATAAGTAGGTAGGAAATTGCAACAGTGGTAGGAGCTTTGAAGGAAAAATGCATGGTGCCTTGAGAGTACCTGGGGAAGGTGGAGGTGGGTGTCAGTTCGTCAGGCTGGTCCTTGTCACTGAGACCTTCCTGAGATGTTTCTAGTCAAGACCTACCCTGACCCCAGCGGCCCCCTGGTCTCTACACACCACCCCATTTCATGGTCCTTACAGCACTACCACACCTGCATTTGGTCCTATTCACTCTCTGTTTCTGGTCTTTGACTCCGCTCTGGCTTCCATCTGTCCTGTTCCCCACTGGGTGCCACCCAGTCGGCTGAAGAGGTGAAAAGTGCCCAGAGGATGAGCTGGGACCAGAAGGATGGTAGGTTTCAACCTGACACAAATAAGGGAGAGCATTCCCAGCTCCACAATGGGCACCTTCCAGAACTGAGAGGAGGTAAGTGTGGCCTGAGGGCAGAGGAGAGGGTGGGGGCTGGAGATAGGTAGGCCCCAGAGGTTGTAGGAGCCAGTCCTGGAAGGACAGGATGAGCGCCTGGGTTGGTACTGCTGTACGCAGGGCAGCTGTAACAACTGTCACAACTGGGTGGCTTAAACAGCAGAAATGATTTGTCTCACAGTTCTGGAGACTAGAAGTCTGTTGGCAGGATGGTTCCTTCTGAGGACGTGAAGGGGACTGTTCTATGGCTTTTCCCTGGCTTCTGCGGTGTTCCTTGTCCTGTAGACACATCACCCAGATCTCTGCTTTTATGTTCATATAGCATTCTCCCTGTACATTTGTGGTTGTCCACATGACCCCTTATTTTAAGGACATCAGTCATGTTGCAGTAGAGCCCACACTAATGACCTCATTTTTACTTGATTACTTCTGTAAGCCCCTTCAAGGCAGAAACAATATATTTTACTTCCTTGTATCTTCCCATAGCCCTTGGCAGAATCCAATTCATTCCTTCACTCTTGTAATTTTTTTTTCTTATATGTGCTAGTTCCCGTGCTAGTCACAGAGGATTAAAAAGATGATTGGTTATGCCTTGAAAAGGCTCATAATATAGTAGATGAAAGTAACACTAACCTAGGATTATGCTATTGGTCAGAAAAACTTTAGCTGAAGCAACAGAAATATGTCAGACTGGTTTCAGCAAAAATGATACTAATGGGAAGAGGAGAAATTTAAAGGATTAAAACTTTTCATCAAATAATATAAAGAAATAGGAGGTGATTGGCCTCGGGCATAGCTGGATCCCGGGATGTCATCAAGATCTTGTATTCTCTCCACCTATTGGTTCTGCTTTCCTCTCTCTGTTAGTTCACTCTTAGGCAGGCCCTCTCCAGACCAATGATACCCCGACTGCTAGTAATCCCCACAGGAAGAGAGCCTTTACCCAGTTGTTCCACCAAAAAGCCTGGAATTGCATATATTAAAGCTCTATGGCAAGATGATGTACTGTTGGTCACAGGCTCACCATTGCTCATGGATGACTCCCCAGAGGAAAATCTAGATGTTGTTATCAAAAGAAGTGGGGAGATAGGCTGCAGGGGAGAGTAATAGATGCCTACTATGTTATGCTTTGTGAAGACCTAGGTCCCAGAGGAGTGAGGAGGTGGTTACTTTTGCCTCAGGGTGAGGGAGAGTCACAGGAACATCTGCACTGGGCCTTAAAGTACTTACAAGAAGAGTTTGCTAGGTGGAAAGGTAAAGAGAGATAAGAGCATATTGTAGTGGGAGGTGGGGGGTAGGGGGGAATCTGGCTGTGAAGCTGTGAAGTCAGACACGGGGTGTTCCCAGGTTATCTGAGTAGGACAGGTGTGAAGCAGGGCACAGTGGAAGCAGAGGCAGCTAGCTGTGCTGGATCACGAAGAGCCTCATAGTTCAAGGCTGAATGAAGGTGTTAAGTGGGCCAGCGATGTGATCACAGGGGCAGGAAAGCCAGGTGGGAAGCAGAGCTGCCGCCCAGGTGAGGGGGGAGAGTTTGATGTAGGGCTCTGCCTTCGAGACACATAGGCGACAGCAGGCCTGCGGCTTCCGGGCAAGGGAGCCCCTTCATGGCCAGTTGAAATCTACTGACTTAGAAGCTGCCTTTGGCTGATGCCAGCCCGGAGACAGAGGAATTCAGAAAGGGAAGGCCTACACCCATCGGGTCACCTGGCTGAAGTGGGTTCTGCTTACCAGGCTGGGTGGAGTGCTGTGGAGTCAAAGCTAGAGGACAAGTACCGGTTCTGTCCCTCTGCAGTTGGGTAAACTTGGGAAGTTAGTTAAACCTTTTCTTTCCTTATCTATAAAACGGGTTGATAGCACTTAACCTCACAGTGGCACTTTAAGGATTAAATGAAGTAATGCATGGGATGCTATTAGCATCAAATCCAGCATATAATAATTACTATTATCATCACTAGTATTACCACCAGCGCCTCACTAGGTTGTTGGGAAAATCCAATGGCTGGTGTAGAATGTAGATGTATGGCCCGTGGTAAGTTCTCTACAAGTGCTGGTTTCCTTCTTCCCATTGCTACCTTCCCCTCTACAAACTCTTACATTGAAAGGCCCAGTGCAAATGGTACTGTAACTCCCCTCCACCCTGGGGGCAGAATTAACCCCTCACTCATTTGTTCCTCACACTTCCAAGTGACGGCACACTGGGTCTGGTGTATTGTCTCTGAGCTCCCCTTGAACTTGTTAAAAATATTCTTGGTCCCAGAATGAAAATCCCTGCCTCCAGGCAATGCTTGGCCAATCTCATCTTCTCTTTCCTTCCAAAGTCCCTTTTGCCTTCATTTATCCTCCTGCAAAATGGGCGCCTCACCTGGTATGTACAGTATTAGGCAGAGGAAGGGCCCTGACCCATGGCTCCTCGGCCAGGAGACGAGGATCTTAAGCCAGGCTCACCCTGGTTGGCCTTAGGTCCCTTGCCTGTCAGGTGGGATGATGGCATCTTCCCTGATAGCCTTCAGTACCAACAGGATTCTTGGGAAGATTTAAGCAACTAAAGGCTAGGGAGGCACTTTGCAAAGTATAAGGTACTGTATAATCATCAAAGGTCATTATTATCTTACTATTGGCCCTGTGCACGAATTCATGCACATTGAAAGGAAACTGATTAAAAGAATTATTTTAATATCAATATTTGCCCTTTCTGTAATAGAAGTGCCAACCAAATTCACTATTGACAATGACAGATTGAAACACACGCATGGGACTGGCGCCAGTGAGAGCTTTATATGTATCATGCATGCGTGAATCAACTTAGCCTTTTATATATACAGAATAGACTTGCTTAATTAAACCTGCTTTCTGATGTAGTTAAATTTTTTTCCAGCCCAATGAAGCACCCTAACTTCTCTTTCAGGTAATTGTCAGCAACACAGCAGGAAATATCAACACAAAGCATATTATTATTGTAGATCCCACAGGGAGAACAAAGGGTAAAATATTTAACTGCAGTAGTGTTTGACTATATTCTGTACAGTGAGAAAACCTGAAGTCATTTTCAAGGTCTACCATTTCTTATTTCTTTTCAGTCAGGTCAAGTTTCTAAGCTTTCTAAATCTCCATTTTCCGGCTAATGAAAAGAAAATAGAATTCTACTGGGGTAGAATCTCCTATCTTCCTATTCAAGGACTTCTGTGAGAATCAAATGAGATGAGGCATGGGAAAATGCTTTACAGACATTTGGTTACAGTGTGAAATGTTTCCTCTTGGCTATAAAGCAAGTCGTGTTCCTGGGCTAAAGAAACTGCAAGGAGACTAGCCGCTAGGGAGAGGAAGCCAGGACGTCATCACCCGGACGAACACTTAGCATACCCATGTTTCCCCGAAAATAAGACCTACTTCATGGAAACATAACACATTCCCTGAAAATAAGACCTAGTGCATCTTTGGGAGCAAAAATTAATATAAGACACTGTCTTATTTTTGGGGAAATGGTATTAGCTGTGTGTGTGTGTGTGTGTGTGTGTGTGTGTGTGTGTGTGTGTACTAAACCCTTATTACAGCTGATTAAAATCTCCTTTATTACAACACCTACTTTTCATTTCATTTTATTTTTTTAAAATATATTTTTATTGATTTCATAGAGGAATGGAGAGGGAGAGAGAGATAGAAACATCAATGATGAGAGAGAATCACTGATTGGCTGCCTCAAGCATGCCTCAGCGAGGGATCGAGCCCACAACCTGGGCATGTGTCCTTGACAGGAATCAAGCCTGGGACCTTTCAGTCTGCAGGCTGACGCTCTATCAGCTGAGCCAAACCGGCTAAGGCTACTTTTCATTTTAGAATAAAATTTAAAAAATGATATGCTTGTATCACATGTATCAAGCATATCATACATGAATAAATCATGTCCTGGTTAATACTTTGAAAGTCACTGATTATAGTCTATGAGGATCCCAGGAAACCTGGGGTGGAATCTGGGAAAGGACCAGAAGGGAAAACAGGAAGGAGCGAAAGGGGCTGTAGCCACTGCAATGACCACCTTTTAGGCTGAGCCTTAAAATCCCTCCCAGCAGTGAAAAGAGGAAGTTAGAGGATAGAGGGGGTTGCAATGAAAGAAGCCCACTTTCTACCGTGTTTCCCTGAAAATAAGACATCCTCCAAAAATAAGACCTACTTCATGGAAACATAATATATCGCCTGAAAATAAGACCTAGCGCATCTTTGGGAGCAAAAATTAATATAAGACACTGTCTTATTTTTCGGGGAAACAGGGTAGGAAGAGCCGGGAGGGGCTCAGGCGTGTCATGCTGGCTTCGGGACTCTCGCCATCCCCAAACACCACCTCCCTGTTAGTTGTCCTTTTTTACTTAACTGAATTTATTTATAAAGGGCTTTCCCTAGTCTTAGTTAAAATAACATGTAAAAAACCAGCTTCCCTTGGCATAAATAAAAGGTAACTGAAAAAGTAAGTGTGAGGCAAACATAACCACATCACCAGTCCTAGGCAGATGCTGATGTCTGAGGTCTGTCCTCACTTCGTAAAAAGAGAGATTAGAGCAGCGTTAGGAACACACTAATAGTACCAAACAGGGACTTTCTCCTTGAGGCAACCACAAAGTTGGAAAGGGAATTGAAAAGATAATTCAATATTTATGGTTCATGTGCTATCCATGATCCCTCCCTCATTTTGAGGAGCATTAATCTGGCCACCCATCACAGTGTAGCAATGCACTCCATACCACTCACCAAGTGGCCCGGGCCCAGCCTTTGAGGGTACCCCTGCACAGATTAGGAGCTCACACCTTTCGAGGCAGCCCTGGGTGTGCTGAACAGCTCTGGCTACTGGAACGTTCTCAGGGATGTGTTGAAGTCAGCTCCTCTGAAAATGCTATTTTGGACCTCACATCTCTCCTTTTGCAGCCACACAAAATAAGTCTGTTTTCTTCATGTATTTGAAAGAAGCATTTTTATTGTAATTTGGACTTTTCAGTCATTCATTCAAAAACCTTTGATAGAGACATCAAAATTACAACTTAACTACAGAACAACCATCATTCAGAATCACCTGAAATCAAGCTGAATGGAAGTCCTACAACTAGGGATTTTAAAAAGCCACACTGAGACTGGTAGGGGGGCAAGGGGGAGATGCAGAACGGGCTGGTCCCACACCTATGTGTGGTAGATAAAAATTGGGAAGGATATCTCAGTATCTCAACTGCAAAGGTTCCCAGTGCGGAGGGAGGGGTCCCAGCCCCACACCAGGTCCCCCGGCCCAGGTTTCCAGTGCCAGGAAGAGAAGCCCCCGTTACTTTTGGCTGTAAACACCAGCGGGGATTGTGGCTTGGGGAAACGGAGGTTCCAAAAGTTCCAGGCTTTCCTCTTAAAGGGCCTATACATGGATTTACTTGAACTCTCCCCTTCCGAGCTCCAGTGCTGGGGCAGCAACTGGAAAGGCACCAGGGACATACAGGGAGGAACTGAATTGTCTGTCATCGGGAAGAGACCTGGAGGGGCAGGTTTCTCCCAGACAGAAGTGCTGGCAGAAGCTGTGGCTCCTTCTCTGATATCTCTCATTTTCCACCCCCACCCCTGCCCCCAGCACACACACACAGAGCCAGCAGGTGGGTACCATATCTGAGTCTCTGTCAACCTGGCTAAAGCTGTTACCTGGCCCTGGTCAGGCCCTGAGGCCCCGTTTTTTCCCAGTGGTTTTTCCATAAGAATGAACTGCCTTGGCCTTCGCATGCTCCATACCCCTCACTAAGTGGCAGCCAGCCTTGGTTCACAGATTAACCTTGCCTGGGCACATCCATGCCAAGCAAAGGTAGCAACCATCTGCAGATCACTCTGTAGCTCATGTTGGGTTGCCCTTGCCTTCAAGCAGCCGGCAGACCAAAGTTGGAGAATCAGACTTAGGAACTGGAACATTCCTTGATAATTGGCCTCAGGCCCCGTGAGAGCAACACACAGATTTGCTCTGGGTCTGGGATGAACAGCAGGAGCTCCCAAAGGAGGCGAACCCTGAACTGGCTCTGATGGGATGAGCAGGAACTGACTAGCAGGAGACGAGGGAACCCCTGATACCAGGACACGGACCACGTGGTCTGGACTGATGGGTGACTCTCCAGAGACACTACACCAGCCCAGAGAGGTGAAGGGACATACCCAAAGTCATGCAGACAGAAGCGGTTTTGCATTTTTGGAGCCAGACGACTCAAGATTCGAATCTTAGCTATGCTGCTTAACTTGCTCTAGCTGCCCCTCTGGACAAATTACTCAATGTTTTTAACTAGAAAGACAGAGATAAGACCTGCCTCAAAGATCACAACATTTACTGTGAAGGTTACATGAGGCAATGCATGAAAAACATCTGGTAGAGTCATTGGCATGTGGTATTGTGGACGTGGAGGTGTTTGAAAGACTAAACACCTGCACAGCACAGACTCCAAAAGATCAGGAAAGATCTGTATTGCACAATGTCCTGAGAGAATAGCAGCTCTGGAAAGTATTACGGGAAAGCCATTACTTGTGCGATAGTCATCATAATAGTAGTAGCTGGAATGGAGAAACGGGCCCCACCTGGAGGGCCTACCCCGTTATCCTCACCTTGTTCTGAGAAAACTTTTCATTCTGAATCCTTTGCACATTTATAGGTTCAATTTGCCAGCTACAAAGGTGCTTCTCTGCTTAGAATTCACTTGTAGGGCTAAGTCTAAATTATAGCATCTTTTTAGGAACATGCAACCTCTGGGGAAAAAAAGTTTGTGATGCTTTATACTCCCCCCCCCCCCCCACACACACACAAAAGCACATTCTCAGCAATCAAATTAGTTACTCACTGGAATCCTCCCTCCCAACTGTTCTGGATGCTGAGAGATGCTACAAACCTCCTTTGCATAGAATATTAAGCTTTATACATTAACTAGCCAAGCACCTCCCAGCTCTTTCCAAATTCAACTTCCCTTATCTTAAACATTTGAATAGAATTCCCTGTTGCTTCTCTCTCTCCACCCCCCCCCTCTCTCTCTCACACACACACACACACACACACACACACACACACACACACCTTAAAGTACCAGTGTGCTTTAAGAAAATGCTGCTCTGGAGGAAGAAGAAGCCTCAGTCCCAGAAAACCTCTGGCTTCCTACAACCATCCAACTTGATGGAGAACATCCACCTTCCGCAAGAGGCAGGTGTTGGCCTCCTGTGTCTGCGGTCCCCCCCCCCCCCCGCCTCTCTCTCTCTCTCTCACACACACACACACTCTCTCTCTCTCTCTCTCTACTGCTCAGGAAGGGCTTCCAGCTCCAGGAAGCCAGGCTCAGGCTGGGCCTAGCTGGGAAAGGGCAGTGGAAGGGGAAGGAGCGGCCAGCACGGCCTGGAAGTAAGTTGTAAAGAATTTATCATCTAAAATCATCTTTCTGAGCAACTCTTTAAATACGAATGGCCATCAGAATTCCCGGGAGGACTTGTGAAGACACAGATTGCCGGGCCCCACCCCTGGAGTTTCTCCGTCAGCAGGTCTGAGGGGCGGGGCAGGTTTGCTGCTGGTCAGGACCACACTTTGTAAGCTAGGGCTCTGGCTTCTGTGGTCCCCGTGCCCTGTCAGGGAACCCCCGTTCTGTCCTCGTACACTGCGCCAGGCTCCAGGCACAGGAGAGGGTGGCCCTCAGCCCCAGCGATCTCACCGAGCTCCTGAGTCCGCCAGAAGGTAAATGTCCTTTCCCTTCCTCTCGCCACCCCACCCCCAGAGCAACTCCACTTATCACTTGACCTTTACTGATTAATTCAGCAAGCATTTAGTGAGTGCCAACCGTATGCCAAACCTGGACCAGGCGCTAGGGACTCTGCCCTTTCTGTCCCTTCCAAGCATGTAGCACCGTGGTTGTCAAATGAGGGACAGATAAGGGCAAGGACTATTACAAAACAGGGTGGCAGCTTTTGCCCCGCCCCTCCCTCAGATCCTTCCATTGCTAAACGGAGAAGTGGGAGACATCCTTGATTCCTCCTTCCTCTGATTCCACCTCTGAGAGATTTCTCAGCTTCCATCCACCCCTCTTCCTCTGCTCCGCTGTCACTCAAGCGGCCATCGCCAGCTGTGTGGAGAGCAATCCTCCCACCCACCCCACTGGTCTCCTCAGCTCCACTCTATCCGCCTTCGATTCAGGGCAATCTTTTAAAAACAGAAATGGATCATCCTACTTCCTACTGATGATGCCTCAGTGACTTCCCACTCCACTCCCGTCACCAGTTCCGGCCCCACTGGGCTCTCCCCCCCTCGCACTGCCCCATAGCTAGTCCTTCTCATCCTTTAGGTCTCTGCTTAAATGCCACACTGCCTCCAGAAGTCCTCCCTGACTGCCATTCTAGCTCAGTGTGGAGGACTGAAGAGGGTTGCAAATCCTTTGACATTCTCCAAAGAAGGAGAGTGGGCGTTGTTTCCTATCCCCTTGATGCTGGGGCAGGGCTGGTGGTGAGGATATGTCCATTCCAGGCCTTGCCTTGAAGAGGACCACAGCCTCCCCCTTGCTCTCTCTCCACGCCCTGGGATACCACGTCTGAAGGCCAACAGCTGGCTGAGGCACTAGTTAGAGGGGCCCTGGCACCATATGGAGAGGGAGGCACCCCAGCCGAGCCCAGCCTTCTAGCCATCCCCACCAAAGTGCCAAGCACATGGTTAAAGCCGTCCTGGACCTTCCAGCCCAGAGCAGCTGCCAGCTGAATATCGCCAGATGGTTCCAGTTGATGCCGCAGAAAGCAGGAAAATCACCCAGTTGAGCCCTGTCCAAATTCCTGACCTCACTGAAGCATGAGATACGTTAAGTTTGGGAGGTACTGCCGTTACAGAGAAGTGATAACCAGAACGTAGCATATTACGTTTACTTCCATCACAGCAATCATTTGATGACACAGTGTCTTCCTTTTCATTCTCTATGTTTGATTCCTCATCTCTCTGCTCCCACTGGATGCTAAACTCCACCACGGCAGGAACCAAGTCTATCCTGTGCACCGCTGTAAATCAGGGCCTGGCACATGGCAGGGGCTCAAAAAATATTAGATGAATAAGCACATCAACAGGTACAGCATATGATGGGCACACAGAGGAAGCACCAGGTCAGACTCAAGGTAACTTTCCAAAGAAAGTGACATCTAAACCCTGAGGCCTGGAGGGCAAGCAGGTGGCAGGCTCAAAGCGCAGAGCCACAGGGTGGCCTGTCCCAGCCATACCAATCACGGGCATTCCCCAATCCACGTGCTCCAGCTCTCGAGAGAAGAGGGAATATCTGAGAGCAGGGCCTGTGTCTTGCTCATCTTTGTGTCTTCAGCACAGAACACAAGAAAATAAGAGGTCCTCATTACATGCAGTTTAAATAAATGCACGACTGGCATGGCTTCCTACAGAGAGGAGCCCGAGCTTGGATGTAGGGAACTGTGGGTTTTCCCACTCAACAGCTTGCTTGAGGTCCTTTGCGAGATAAGCCACTCGGCTTGTCTGGTGCTCAGTGGGCTTGAGATAAAACCACTGGCTCCTCTCTATGCCCTTGGCTTATCCATCAGGATTATGAGAGCGCAAAGATGTCAGGGTTCTCTGAAAAGGATGCGATTAGACTATAGAATAGAAACATGTGACAGTAGAAAAGAATCATGTGATGGTATTATTCTCTCACTAGTCACCCTGCCCCAGGTAAACCCTCAGAGCCATCATTTGAGTCTTTTCTTTGAATTGCGTGCCACCCAGGTAAGTCTAGCCCTGGACACAGCACCTCCTGGGCCACTGTAAATGTTCTTATTGTCTGAGTGGGTAGGGGGCAGCTGGGGCTCACAGCAAAAGGAGGAACGCTGGAGTCAAGAGACCTGAGTTCCTATTATGGTCCCCCAAAGTCATGTTAAAACCGTACCCCCAATCTGATGGTGTTAGGAGGGGGGGCCTCTGCAGGCAATTAGGATTAGATGAAGTCACGAGGATGGAGCCCCCATGAATGGGGTCGGTGCCCTTATAAGAGTCACTGGAGCTTGCTTCATCTCTCTGCTCTCTGCCACTTTGGAACAGAAAGAGAATTAGCAGTCTATGAGCCAAAAAAAGAAAAGAAAAAAAGAAAAGAGGGCTCTTACCAGAACCCAACCATGCTAGCATCCTGATCTTGGAATCCCAACCCCCAGAACTGTGAGAAATAGATTTCTGTTTATAAACCACCCAATCTATAGTGCTTTTTTATAGCAGCCAAACAGACATAGATGGTTCCCATCCCAGTTCTGCCACTAATTTGCTGTAAAATCTTGAACAAACCAATTCCCTCTCTGAACCAAACCTCTCAGCCGGAGTGGACTTTATAGACTGAGGAAATCCCCTCCCTCCCATTCTCCCACTCATTGGCAAACACCCCATTTCTGCCCAGCACTGGGCTGATTGACAAGCCCTGGACCCTGCCCTCCAGGCTCTGAGAGGCCACCTGGAGGACAGAGAGACACTCTTACATGGAGTACCTGTGAGAGGGAAGGACGGGGCTTCTCCGGAAAGCCAGGACCAAGACCCCAGGTGAGGCTCCAAAGAAGAGGCGGCCAGGGGGGCAGTGCTGGTTGGCCCTGGGGTCAAAGGGCAGGCCCAGACGGACCCTAGAGGTTCCTGTTTCCAAAACCCACTGGGGGCTCTGCAAGTCACATCAGCATCACGCAGAAGCCCACGCCAGCTGCACGGGCCTGGCCCACTCCCTAATTAGACTTTCATACTCTGTCAGGCAGCCTGCTTAGCCCGGCTGCCAGCTGGGGCTCCTGTTCCGTCTGGTGGCTCCGGTTAATGAACCCGTGAGGGGCTGGCCAAGCTCATTACAGGCGATGCGAGGGAACAGGCGACCCCGCCTCTCCCCTCTCCTCCCTGTTCACACTGAGAATGGGAAGGGATCTGACTCCAGACCAACAGGAAGGGGAGGGGCAGGAGCGGAGGGTGGCTCCAGAGGGCCACACAGGCCTGGGTGGTTCCAGTGACAGCCCAGCCTGAGACCGGGGCTGCCCAGCGTGTGCCCCCCAGTGCGTGTTGGTGCCTGTGTATTCAGGGGAGTGTTCGGATTCCACAGCTGCCCCCAGGCTCCCCCCAGGCCCTTCCTGTCTCAGGGCGAGGAGGCAGAACCAGAGTGACGGCTCGAATCCGTCTCCAATGGCTGGTCTGCTTTCTCGGAATTTCACTGTCTTCATCTCTAAGATGAGACAGTAATACCCACCTGGCACAAAAGTAACATTCAGTTAACATGCTCAGTGAATTATTGTTGCTGTAGTTATTAGTAAAAGACAGGCGAGAAAAGGCACCAATATGTGCGCAGCGGTTGATTCTGACCATCAGGACTATGTATTTTTTTTCCTCCTATTTTTCTGTACTTTATAAATTGTATACAATGAGCATTTTACTTCTGTCACTGGGGGGGGGGAGAGACAGCACAAAATTTCTCCAAAACATATATCAGAAAAATGAGATTCTGTATGTGAAAGGACCTCAACAGTGCCTGGGAGAAAGTTATTAATAGAAGCTCCCTTCTGCAGTGAACGTTTAAAGAGATGCGACTGAGTAGAAAAACAAGCATGGTATTTGCAAGAGAGTAATGAATTTTTGCCTTTTAATAAAGCTATTTCTTATTCCCAGGTGTCAAAAGAAGAAGCACCAAAGCAAGTGTTCAAATGCTGTGGCCCAGACTGAGGGAGATGTTGAGAGGGGCTTACAGGACGCGTGCTTCCTGCCCAGAGCGGAATGCAAAATTACAAAGAAGGGCAAAAGCAACCCAAGCATCTGAACAAAATGTGGCGTGTACATAGACAGAACACTATTTGGCCTTTAAAAGGAAGGAAATTATGTCACATGCGACAACATGGATGAACCTTGAGGATATTATGCTA
Source organism: Vespertilio murinus (assembly GCA_963924515.1). Classification (NCBI taxonomy): domain Eukaryota; kingdom Metazoa; phylum Chordata; class Mammalia; order Chiroptera; family Vespertilionidae; genus Vespertilio; species Vespertilio murinus. The sequence goes on along the minus strand of OZ004715.1, from coordinate 34,863,181 downwards.
AGCGAAATAAGCCAGTCCCAAAGGACCTGTACTGTGTGATTCCATTTCAATGGGGTCCCCAGAGTAGTCAGGCCCATAGAGACGGAAAGTAGAATGGTGGTTGCCAGGGGCTGGGCCGGGGAATGAGAGGTAGAAGGGGGGAGTGATTGTTCAATGGGTACAGAGTGTCAGTTTGGGAAGAAGAAAGGTTCTGGAGATGCATGGTGCTGAAGATGTAGAAATGCCACTAAGCTGTACACTTAAAAATGGTTAAGATGGTACATTTTATGTTACGTGTATTTTACAATTTAAAAATATACAAAAGGGAGAAAAGAGATTAAACAGGGAGGCAGAAGGAGCAGGTCCATGTATTGAAGTAAGTCTCTGGTCTCCGGGGGCTGAGGACCATTTGCCGGAGAGATGCTCTGAGGAGGGAAACACGGGGAGAGTGGCCGAGGAAAGGGGCTGCACAGTGGTCCTGCCCGCGGGCCAATGCCTCCCGGGGAGGCTGTGGCTTCCGCCTGCACTAGGAGAGTTTTGCAGCTGGAGGACTCAGAGTCCCCACAGACCTGAGAGGACCAGGCCTCCAGGAACGCAGCCCGTGGGGTGTAAGAAATTAGCACCCAGAGTCTGTGTGCCTCAGGTAAGTAATAAGGCAGCATTGGTCCCCCAGGGAGCAAGGAAGAGGGATGCTTGAGCATCGGTTCCATGGAGAAGACATGCTGAGGTCCTTGTGCAGAAGGGATCTGGAAGTGGGCTGGCTGACCCTGAAGGACAGCGAACTGGACAGGGCCAGGATGCCCTGAGGGGAGGTGAGGAGTCACTAGCTCCCACAGTGCCTAGTCGGATGAGAGTTGGCAACAACAATTTACTGAGCACTTCCTGTCTGCGAAAGCAGTCTTCTTGGGGTGCTCGTTTATGCCCTACAGCACCCTTATGCGGAGGAACTACCCTCTCTTCACCCTCCACCAGGAAGACTGAGGCTTGGAAGTGTGGTGTCCTGGTGGCAGACCCAGGGCCTCAGAGCCAGCCAGCCCCCCTCCAATGAGCCCTTGCCTCCGGTCAGTTTTGTGGCCAGCCGCCTGCCCCCCCCCCCAGCGCTGCCTCCCCTCGCCCCGGACCCTGACCCCTTCTCACTTAAACTGGTGCTCCCGGGAGCTGCGGATCTTGGAGGAGAAGCGCTCGGCCAGCTTCTCCAGGCTGCGGGAGTACTCGAGCTCGATCTCGGCTTTCCGGCGGAAAAACTCCTGGAGGTCCTGCAGCAGCTGCAGCCTGGACTCCGACTGCTGCTCCAAGCATTTGAACTGCTCCACCAGCTGCGTGCGGATCTCTGCAGGCGGAGGCAAAGGACGGATGGGACGTTAGGCTGGTTGGGACCACCCAGAGCCTCTCGGGTCATCGGCACAACGATCTGGCACTTGCCAGGGTTTGCCACACGGTCTAACCCAAAGTCGAATCACTGCATATTGCCTCCAGCGTTGTTATTTCTGCCATATCATCTAGCAAGCCTTACTGAAATGAGGTTATTTTAAATGAACGGTTTTATGTCACTATAGTAAGGGGAAACTAGGACCGCTTGCCACCCTGGCACATGGAAAATTAATTCCATAAAAACAAGTATTTTGTAGACTAGAGATGACTGCTTATCAAAGGCCCTAAGCCTACACTGCTCGCTGCCAACCAAAGAAAAACGGGAACGTGAGTGGTGTTAAAGAAAGGAGTTCGGGACTGAGAAGGGGCTGAGAGGGAAGGCCTCTGCTCTAGGGTTTCAGTGCTAGTTAAGGCCACGCCGGTGTTCCACTCTGAATTATCTTGAGCTCCATGCATACGCTTCTCAGGTACCGCTAGAGGAATGCAGCCCACACTTCAGGAAATACTGATGGAGCACCCCGGGCAAAAGTTCAAAAGCTAGGGGAGCGGGTGGGGACTGGAGGGTGGTGGAGATCGAAATCACAGCCTGGGTATCCCAGTAACCACGGCCAGCCTATTGTCAAGCCCACAGTGCTGTCACCGCATCAGCTCTCTCCCAGCCGTCCGTGGGCTGCTCACCACAGCACTCTGCTCAGTGCCCTGCTCCAATCAGCCCATGGCCCCCTTTGCCCGAGTATTAAACCCAACTCCATAGAATGGACTCAAGGCCATCTACCACCCAGCCCCAAACCTAACTTCTCGGAACTTGCCCCCGGTACACTGTAAAACCATCCGAACCAGTTCCTGAAATGCCCAATCCCGCCTGCTTTAATGGGTACCCTGTCTGAGAGGGTGGTGGCACCGTCTTAGCATCATTGACAGAGTGTTCTTCAAAGGGGCAGCCCGGCCCTTTGTACACGAAGCTCCCCGAAGAGCCGCGGGCAGAGCCAGCTCTACGGAATCAGCTGGAGACCCTGTTCCCATCCCCACTCTTCTGCTCTCCCTGAGACTGTGGCTCAGTCTCGATGACACCGCCCCTCTTCCCACTTCTCTCTTCATAGCAGGCCTTCTCCCTCCTTGCAGAAGACCAACTTCTCCCTCATCCAGAATCTGACTACGGTGCAGAGTTCCTACGTGTCAAGATGTCTGGGCACCAAAAAATGGGCCGGGGAGACTGCTGGTGTTAGCAACTCTTTAATCTAGGGACCTTGCTACCCAAAATGCAATCCATGGGCCCACAGCATTGGCAATACCGAATCTCAGGCTCCAACCCAGCCCTTGTGCATCAGAATCTGCATGTTAGCAGGATCCCCGGATGGCCCTCATGCACCGTAATGTAGGAGAAGCACTGCCATCAATCTCCCTATCCCTTGCATTATGAGAAGTGTTTCCCATACTATCTTACTTTTTCTGTTTAGTCGTTATTTATCAAATTATAAAACATTGACGGTATTTTAATGAATTGTATGATAAATCAATCCAAAAGAAATATAACTTAGAGTTTTTGTCATCAAAGGAAAATTTTTTAAACATCCATCTCCATTCACATACATATTTTGGTTAAAAAAATATGATCGAGTTAACAATAAAGTTTTTCAAGCATGAAAATATAGTAAGATAAAGTTCTATGAAGAAAGCAGAAGGGAATTATGAGTTCAAGAAAGTAAAGAAAGAAACGATGAAAATTTCTGACTTGTGCAGGTAATTTTTGATGAATGGTGGTGGATACTAAGTCTATTCCCATGTTTATCCTATGGCCCATCAATTACACTCTTGGATACAGACCCTAAAGAAATACATGTTTATGTCCACAAAACATATAGAGAAAAGAAAAGTCACAGTATCTTTACAGCCAAATGTTAGAAACAACCCAAAATGCCCATTAAGAATAGACCAGGGTTTTTAATATGAAATATTCATTCAATGGAAAACTGTGCAACAACAAAAAGTGAACTACTGCTACCTGCAGTGACACGCTTGAATCTCTACAGACCTCTTGCTGCTTGAAAGAAGCCAGAACAAAGGAAATCATGCAAAACGAGTTTATGCTGGTATATGTAATGATATAGCGATAATAGAGTTCAGAGAAATGTCACCTTTGGGGGGAAATTGACTGGGAGGGGGCACACAGCTGCCTCCTGGAATGCTGGGTGTTTACCCACCTCCATCTGGGTAGTCAGTACACTGATAAAAATTAATTAAGCTGCATGCTTAAGATTCGTTCATTTTACTGTGTATAAATGAAGTTTCAATAAAAAGGGAAAATTAAAAATTGCTATGGTATTTAGCTTCCATTTGATGCATGTAAGAGAGCAGTGTGGTTTTATTCTACAAGGTCAATATTTACAATATGGCAGAAATTATATCCTTTGTAACTAAACTTATAATGAAACTTTTCAGATGTCAAGTTAAAATGTGTGAGGCAAAGAGACTTTCTTTCTGCCAAAGTTCACTTAGAGGGTAGGCAAGCAAAAGTTTTAAAATCAAAATCATTGCTTTAGAGTCCATGTCAAACCCTGCTCCTCCCAGACATTCAGGACTGCTCAGCCCCGGTGACCCTCCTCTGAACTCCCGCTGTACTTAAGTTAGTCTCAGACCACCTCCTGCTGGTTTTAACTCTTTCATGTACATGTCTTCTCTGCCTGGGCTCCTCAAATGAAATTTAAGCTCTGAGGGTGGATTCTCCTAGCACATATGGGTCATTGGGATGTAAATATCTGTATAGCAAATTACTATTTACCTTTACTAAGTGCTTTCCCCCCAGAACATTAAGTACTGTGATTATGGGAGTCTTTTCCAATATAAACACACACACACTCCCACACACATATATACCACACCTCACATCCACCACATACACTCACACATACACACATCATATAATACACACACCACACATACACCACACACACTCATACACACCACTCATACCACACATCGCTCACACATACACATCACATACTTACACACAGCACACATATACCATACACACCAGGTGTACCACATACCATGCCACATAGCACATACATACATGCCATACATATCACATACCACATATACACATCACATCACACACACTCATACACCCCACATACCACACACACTCACACACCCCATACACCACACACATACTTACCACACATCAGTCATACATACACATCACACACTTACAAACAGCACACATATACCATGCACACCTGACATCCTTACATACCACACACCATGCCACATACCACATACATGCATACCATACACACTCACATATACACCCCACATCCCACGTATACATTATCACATAACATACACACACAACTCACATCACACACTCGCACACAGCACACACAAGGCATGAATATTATAGTTATCCATTTGTACAGACGAGGAAACCAAGATCAGGCGCTTGTCCAAGGTCACGTGTTGTTCTATGAACGGTAACAAACTATGCAGGTCCACCTATGACATGGCCTACTTGTAGAGCTGGATTGAGACGCCTTCGTTCCAAGCGCAAGCCCTGCCGTACCAACACATAATTATAAAAATGCTTCCCAAGTAGTTTCCCACTCACTTTGAGACCATCCTACTCTTTGGGTCTCAGAATAACCCTACTAATGCCCAGCACACATCTGTTCCAGGCTGGTGCTGAGCTCTTCAGCTGTTCCCCTCATACTCTGCACAGCACCCGCCGAGGGGGGAGCCAGCGTTCCGCTTCCCCCCACCGATGAAGAAGTGGAGGCTCAGAGGTGAGTAGCCGCTGGTCTGAGCAGCTGGGCTGTGGCCATTAAGCTAGAAACCAAGCCAGAGCCTTCAGATGGGAGCAGTAACCCTCCCGACACCCCATTAGACGCGTTTATTAAGAAGAAGAAAAAAGAAAAGACTTTAATCCATCTGTAGTCAACCTCTTGCACCTTTTCAGTAACAAGACGGTGGTCTAAAGAGATAGTATTTATCAGAAATGCGGCAGCCGCTGCCTCCCCCCATTACAGGACCTAATCAGGAGCCAACGTCCTCATATTTTAGAGGAAAAGCTCATAAATCACGCTGTGATGACAGGAGCTGATTTGGACGGAGCAGAGGAGCCTCCCCCGGTTCACACCACCAGCTGGAGCCTTCTAGGCGGGGTCGCAGAAGGGACCCCTTGCAGCTTGGACGCCTCAGAGTCAAGTCTTCCTGGCAGGGAGCGGTCCTGGCAGGAGCCCTGGGGGGATTGATTACCCATCTCTTTCTTTCTTTCTAACTCCCTCCCAAGCTGCCCCTCCTTGGGGCAGGCACAGATTTGGTTTTTCTCCTTGAAAATTTCAAAAGGAGCAAGAACATAAAATAAAACACAATTACTCCCGAGGCACAGACTTCATTCAGCACGCGTTCCCCCGGGGAGCCGTTCCAGTCTCAGCGCAACACGGGGTGGCAGAAAAACAAAAGGGCGGCGGAGGTGGGGACAGGGAGGAGGGAGGGTGATCTTGGGAAGTCCAGAAAGGCTTTGATCTCAAAACCTTAGAGCTGAAGATGACCCCCTCGAAGGTCTAAGGCAGACTCCGGGGTTACAGACAGAGGCATGAGGCCCAGAGAATGGGCCAGAACTAATTGTGAAGCACACACTTTCCCCGTGTCACTCTCCTGATAAAATTCTCTATGGCTCCCCGCTGTTTGTGGAATCACGGCCAAACCCCTCTGACATGCCTCATAGTGCTCCTGCTTACGCTCCGAGCAACAGTCTCCCCGCAGACCACTGTGCCTGCGTCAGACCTGCCACTCATGGCGATACCCAGGGCAACCCGCATTGCAGGAGAACAAGTTTCCTTGCACTCCCTAACCCCACACACAAGCCCAACCTCACTGGCAGAGGGCACAGGAAGCTTCTTCAGATCTAAGGGAATGAGGAATTGCATTTTTTAGTTAATAGGCTATTTTTAGAGCAGTTTTAGGTTTACAGAAATATTACCCAGAATGTGGGGTTCCCATATATCCCATCTCCTTCTCTTACACATGTCCCTATTATTGACATTTTACACTGGTGTGGTACCTTTATTACAACTGATGGACAATATTGATACATATTATTAATTGATACCATCATTTACATTAGGACTCACTCTTTGTGGTTTATATTCTAGGGTTTGAACGAATGCATGACATGTATCCATCATTAGAGTATCATACGGCGTGTTTCCACTGCCCTAAAAATCCCCAGTGCTGCACCAACGCATCCTTCCCTTCCTCCTCTCCCCAGCACCTGGCAACTACTCGTCCTTTTACCGTGTCTTTATAAATGTTCCTTTTCCGGAACGTTACACAGTTGGAATGGTACATTATATAGGTTTTTTAAGCAAGCTTCTTTTAATTAGCAATGAGCATTTAAGGTTCCTCCACGTGTTTTTGTGGCTTGATAGCTCATTTCGTTTTATCACTAAATAATATTCCACTGTCTGGAATAATATCCAGGTAGTCTATTCGTCTACTGAAGAACATGTTGGTTGCTTCCAATTTTTGGCAATGATGAATATTTTGTGCAAGTTTCTGGGTGGACAGAAGTTTTCAACTCACTTGGATAAATACCTGTTTATTAATTAATAAACTATACTTAAGAGCAGTTTTAGGTTACAGGGGGGAAAAGAGAATTTTTGATTTAGATAGGAAATACAGGAAAACTCAAAAGGTAGAAGGGGTATAAAGAGAAAAGTCTTCCACCCACCCCTATCCACCAGCCACCTGGTCTGCCTGGAGCAAGGCAACCCAGTCACACCAGGGTCATGTGCACTCGCCCTGAAATAATGGCATATTTCAAGTATATTGCTTCTCTTCTTATGCATTGTTATAGGATATCACTCACAGCATTCTGTACCTAACCTTGCTAAGACTACTGGGGAGATTAGTCCATATCATTTTATAAAGAACTTCCTCATTCCTTTTTACACCACTATAGAATTCCACTGTAAAAAATGTTTAATCCAACCAGTACCCTTGGTTGAGTGGTTTTTTTTTTAATGATCGTTTACTATCCCCAACACTGCTGGAGCGAATAACCACACACAGCCTCATTCTGCACATGTGCAGGTACATCACCTGTGTAAAGTAGAAGTGCCAGATCCAAAGACACCTGCAGTAGGATTCTGCTAAATCGCCCTCTTCTGAAATAGTACCAATTTGATTCCCACCAGAAATTTATGAGAGGGTCCCAGGGACTGTTTAAGAGGAAGACATGCTAGGATTTGCTTCAAAATAACCTTGGGTCGGGGGCAAGAGGGTAGTAGGATTATGGGCAACACAAGGTTGGTCTTGTCTTTTGAAATTTAGTTGTAGTGATGAATATGGGAAAGAGGCTTGCTATCCTATTCTCCCTACTTTTGTTGTGTCTGAATTTTTCTTCATAATATAAAAGAGAGAAAAGAAGGGCAGACAAAGCCAGAAACTTGACACAAAGCCTGCGGCTCTGGTTAACAGGCCTGGCCAGCCAGGAATGCCGATAACTTGTCCCCAGAGGCCTCTGCCCCCAGCCTGTGCGGGCTGTCCTGGGTTAGAAAGAGGGGCCAGAGTGTGACCCTGAGAGCAATTTCAAATGCTGTTTCCCAGGCCCCAACCAATTCTAATTCTTGGACCCTGTCCTGGGAATGAGGTATATCTCTTCTGACCCCTCCTGAGATGGTGAGTCTGTATTCGTCCTGAAGATCAAGATCATGTGAGCGTTTGGCCCCTCTGCCCCCAGAGGCAGCTGGGGTACACGGCCCAGTGTAAAGTTTCAGGAGCTAACAAGGAGGATGTACCATGAAGTTACAGACCTTCATCATGGCTGTGCACAATCATGCCTGATTACCACCACATCCAACGAGGCGGGACTATTGTCATTCCTATTTTACAGATGGAGCCATTGAGACTCAGGGAGCCACAGTGATTTGCCCAGGATCGCGCAGAGAGTGGCAGAGCCAGGGTTCGAATCTGGAGTAAGAGGGAGACAGGTGCCGAGATTACCCCGTTTCCAAGTCAAGGTGCTTTCCTCAGGGACCCAATGCTTCTCCTTTCAGGGATCTTGTCCCGATCCACCTCCTATCTCACCCTGCACTCCATCTGTCTGTCACCTTGGTGCCATTGTCACTGGTCCTGGCTGTCATCATCCCTGGCATCCTAACCTTGACCTCAAGCTCTCCTGTGGCGGAGGGACACATTAGCTGGGTCACACGATGTAGCAGGCTCTGGGTTTACCTGCCCAGGGAGTTCAGGGCCTGGTCCTTCCACACGGTCAGCTGGGCAAACCTGTTCCCTCATTTCCCTGGGTCTCCGTTTCCTCTGTAAAACGGGGATGATAATAATCTGTCTCGTTGGTGTGAGGATGATACGTAGTCATTCGATAAAGCTCTCAGTACAGCACTGCATCTATTTTTAACACTGCACTGTCCAACACAATGGCCACTAGCCAAATGTGGCTACTTAAATTGATTTTTTAAAAAATGCATTCCTAAGTGTCACACTTGCTGCATTCCAAGTGCTCAAAAGCCCACGTGGCCAGTGGCTACTGTATTGCAGAATACTGCAATCGCTGGAGAAACTTCTGTCGGACAGCACTGTATTGCAGGCTTAATAGAGGTTAGCTGTAATTATCATTTATTGTTATTGCTTTCTGTGGCCATTTTTCATCTCCTCAAATGGAAAATAAGGTCCTGAGAGGCACAGATGGCGTCCATGTTCTATTACTAAGAATCCGTGCATGACCCCTCCAACAAAAGCAGCGTCCTGGGGTCTGTAGTGAAGACGCTCTCGCTGCCACCAGCCCAACCCCCGGCATCCTAAAGGGCTCCTGAAGGGCCCACTGCTGCCCGGCTCCAGCCATCAGGGAGGGCAGTCGTGTGGCACAGTGGACAGATCCACAGAGCCTGGACTCCCGCTGCTGCATGAGGTGAACTGTCATCTCTGCCAGTGAGGAGCTGTCCCCTGACTCCCCCATAAAAGGCAGTTAACTGTGCCCATCCTGCAGGGGCACAGGGACCAGACTAGCAATAATGTCAGCAGTGTGCCAGGCACCTAGGAGGCCCTCAGCCAACAGCCTCCAGAGAGGTGGCACGCTCACCCAGGCTGTGGGGACATGGGAAGGGCACACGCTCACAGGCTTTGGGGACATGGGAAGGGCACACGCTCACAGGCTTTGGGGACATGGGAAGGGCACACGCTCACAGGCTTTGGGGACATGGGAAGGACACACGCTCACAGGCTTTGGGGACATGGGAAGGGCACACGCTCACAGGCTTTGGGGACATGGGAAGGGCACACGCTCACAGGCTTTGGGGACAGCAAGCCTGGACTCCAAACCTGGTTTTACCCTCTTAGTAGAAGTCACTTCCGCTCTCTGAGTCTGTTTTCTCATCTGTAAAATGGGGAATAATAATACCTTCCTGGTGGGTTTGTCAAGAGACTGGAATGCATATCAAGCAGCTGGCATGATGCCCAGTGCAGAGTGGATAAGCAATAAAGAGCAGGCATGAGCCATCCCGGCTGCGGTAGCCAGGCAGATTAAGCACGCGGCACGCTGGGTGTTTCCCAGGCCCCTCTTGTTCCCTCCCTCCACAACCCCGGCGGAGGGTGGAATTACTTGCGACCATCCCTACCCCTGGCCTCTTGGGCTGGGTCCCCTCCTCCTTCCCACCCTCTCAGCAAGCCGGGCCCACGTTCCATTCCTTCTCTGGGCTTTACACAAAAGGCTCTGCTTCCCGCCCCTTCTCCCAGGCTCCCGTGGGTGAAGAGATGGTTTATTGTGGGGGCCCTGCGCCCCTGAGGGTTCCTGGACTCCATGCCTTGCAGGAGAGCACCAGCTGCCAGGTCAGGCCAGACACAGCCGCCACACACGCCGTTTCCCCGGCAACCACTGCCCACCCACCCGTGCCAGCCACTGTCCCTGCTGCCTCCACACCGGGTGGAGCCAGTCTGGTAACTGGGAGCAAGCTCCTCCACGTGTCCTCTCTGGAGATGCCAGGGGTTCCTGGGCCCTTGTATTGCTTAGCTCATAAGGCCAAAGGCCCCTGCCAATGGCATTGGTCATCCTTTATTAATCTTGACCAAGCTAATTCACATCCATCATTGCTTCTACCTCAAAAGAGCTGCGGGGAGGGGGTGGGTATTACACCATTTTACAGGTGGGGAAACTGAGGCCCAAGAGAAGAGAAAGGATCTGCCTGAATCACGGGATTCCAACTTGAGCTGGCTTGACCCTGCCAGGCACTGCGCTGGTCCAGCTCTGATCCCGAGGACCAGAGGGAGTGAGCGCCAGCATGGGATTGTTAATGGGTGTCTGCGTGATGCAATGTCAAAAAAACAGACTTGCTGAGCTGAGAGCCCGGCCTTGAAGCTGTGTAACCTTCAACAAGTCACTAACCTTTCTGGGCCTTGGCTTTCTCATCTGCAAAACAGAGAGCATAACAGCAGACATTTATGGCACAGAGGGCCTCCCCAAGTTGTCTCCTTGTTAAGCAAAACAGTGAATATTATCCACAGTCTTAGGAGGAACCACATGGCTGTCCTGTTTGCAGAGGAGGACGCTGAGGCAGAGAGGTAAGTGACCTGCCCAGCTTCACCCAGACATGAAGAGATCTTTAGGCTCCAAACCTTGTTCCTCTTGCCAGCGATGGTGTTCCTGTGCGCTTGCCGTGTGTACTAGACCAAGTCGGCCAAGTTTCTACAGGCTGTCTTTAGCTGTCTCACAAATACTCAGGGTAGCAAAGGCCAGGCTTCGCACGGATAACCAAAGCATATCAACATCCCTGAAGCAGATGTAATCTGCTTCCAACTTTCTTGAGGGGTGGGGAAACACATACCCCGGGAAGAAGCTGGGTGAAATGACTGGCATTTCCCCCTCCGCTCCTTATCACCACTCCCTCCCCCCAGAAGGAAGCACAGTATATGGGCTAGGTGGCCTCCTGCACAACTCCTACTGGGGATATGCCCGCAACCAAGGTACATGCCCTTGACCAGAATCGAACCTGGGACCCTTCAGTCCGAAGGCTGATGCTCTATCTACTGAGCCAAACCGGTTAAGGCTGGGCTAGTGTTTTGAAAAAATAAGAGTTATTTAATAATAGTGATCACGAAGCTGTCAACCAGGAAAATCTTCCTCTAGGTAAGAGGAAATGATCTGAATCCAAACATACTAGCGCTGGATATACTACATCCGTGGCTGAAGAGATGGTGGTCAGGAGACTCCCACCTCCCACGGCGGTCCAAAAGCAGAGACCCAGCTCCGCAGCCCCAGGAGCACCCCACCTGGATTGCTAACCCAGTGTCCTTTGAAAGAGGAAAGCAGGGTGTGGGGGGAAGAGGCTTTCCCCACAGCATCTGTGCCAAGTCCAAATAAGAGCCATTCCCTCTCAAACAGAAGTCAGAAGTCCCCTCCCTGCCTTCCTGATGTTTGGTGAGATGCAAAGAAGGGTCAGAATAAGACCACGCCTCCTCCTGCTAGAAGCTCGGACTTAAAATGGGCCGTGATCAATTTCAACACCATGTTAATATTCACAGCGCTGCTGCCCCACGGTCCCTGAAGGATCGGACGTGTTTAAATGGGAAGAGATCAGAATTCATTAATGCTGAATTTCCAGCTGCGTCCTCTGACAGAGAATGCTTTTTCTTGTGTTTTCGATCCACCATGCTCTGGAAGCATCTACGTGTTCCCCAAACTTTAGAGCCACTTTCACGTGTCCTCTCTAAAAACCATCTGTTCTGTATTTATTTAATATGTTTCTTTAAATCGCCTTGCATTGTACATCAGATGATGCATAGTATTGCCATAACTGGAAAAACACGCATCACTCACCATTAATGGAAGGAAACTTTAAAAATAAATACAATGAACACAAAATAATGTTATTAAATCCTGCCTACATTCTGTAGCCTGAGATCTACTTTCTTTTTGATAGGCATTACTTCCCTAATATGGAGAAGAACAAGAAATTTTTTTGAATGTCAATCTCAGTGGGCCTGGGAAGGCCATGGTTGGGCCATAGGAAGGTAACATCACCTATAGGGGTGATAACCTCAAATAACCCTCAGGGGTAGGCAGGTACCAAAAATGTGATTAGAGAGACCTGGTATAAAATAACACAGAGAGCACAGATCTGACCAAATGTATTCAAATTCACTCTTGAATGTTAATGCTATATCTGCGAAACAAAAACAATATGTAAACCTCAAGCTTGTGACTCCAGAAAACTCTCCCAGCAAATGTTACTTTAAGTAGTTAGTCCTAATCTTACTGGATTCAAACCCAGAGCAGAGAAGCCCCGACTCACGCTGCCTCAGCTGTCCCCAGCGTGACCCCATTAACTCGTGCTGAAATGACCAGCCCAGGCAAGAGCTGCTAATCTTTATGGAGAAGGTGCCTCCGGCCATGTGTGCGTTCACCTGACAGTAACAGGATGCAGGATGAATTTCCCTGACCTTCTGATGAGAATGCCACATGAAAGAATATCCAAGGCCACAGTGAAGCTCAAATATTGTATGCACGTTGCAGCTACTGCTCAGAAGGCTTGCCATGGGATGGAAAGGCACTACGTCAGGAGTGATTTATATTTCTGAAAGCCACGTGAGTTATTGCCCATTACTTCATTTCTGCAAATTTGCAAATTATTGCCAATTGATTTTGGAAAGGGGAAAAGGAGAGACAAAAAGGGTCTGATTTTGATATGTGTGCGCATGCGCGCGCACAAGTGTTTAAATTTTCAAGGAGATCAGGGGGGCTAGCTCTTTGAAGGGGTTTCATTTTTACACTGCAGGGCAAGCAAGTCCTTACAATTATCATTACCAATTCTTTTGTCAATAGGTGAACCTTCAAGAGATTTCAGGAGACCCTCTTTTGCCTTTGAGGATGGATGAAGGGCAGAGGACATAAGAAAAGGTTTCCAGGGAAATGCCTTCTCAAATGCAGTATCCAACAAACTTTTAGGGAAAAGCCTCAGAAAGAAAATACAAAATTGTTTTAGTTGCCTAATGGCTTAATAACCGGTTACAAGTCTGAGTGCCGATAATGTACATGCTGTGGTCTGGAAACTATTTCATACTCAAACATAGGCTTGGAAAAAATAGGTTCTGAGTTCATTCCAGCTCTGCCTCAAGGCATTATTAACCTCATCCATAACCTGGGCTTAAAGATACCTACCTCAGAATTGTGGTAAAATCAAATTAAGAAATACATACATTCATGAAAGAGTTCTATAAACAGTAAAAAACGTTTTACAAATGGGCGTGATTCTTCATCGTGGTATAATTATTATCCATCACCTGCAAATTAATACAAAGTGTTGCTTGCACATTGCTGACTATAACACTGGCACAAGGTTAACCCAAGAGGAAGAGGTTGCAGCCCCCTTAGCAGAGCCAACACGCTCCCAGTGTGGTAGCGAATTTCAGTGCTCAGGCTGGAATCCAATCACTCATGCCTGGGTTCAGAGTGAGCACTTACTACCCCAGTGTAAATCTGTTTGTCTTTTTAATGTAATATGGAACTCTCTGCCAAACTCATATTTCATGTCTTGACCAAAGAGGAAAAACACCTTGTGTTTATTATCTTGCCACCAGCAGCATAGTATAGGAGTTGTGTGTTTTTTTCTGTGCCCTACGCAAGCATGTATATATATATATATATATATATATATATATATATATATATATACTGTGTGTGTGTGTGTGTGTGTGTGTGTGTGTGTGTGTTAATTTATTGTGGCTCACAAAGTTTGGGGAAAATAGCTTTAGCTTTACTACGCTCGGACAGTTGGCCAGTGTATTGCAATTGTGGTCCTACTCTAAACCAAGCTCTGGGCCTCAAATTCTGCAGAAAGTGGGGTCATTGGATTAAAGTCTGTTTCTGCATTAAGAGCTTATTGGATGTCAACCAAATGGGCCATTTCTTAGTCTCACACACCTCTGTTCCCCATTTGGACATAAATCAGGTTATGTGCCCAACAGTCCCATAGGAATCACCTCGCAGCCAAAGGGCCTGCCACCTGCACTAACTACATGGAAATGAACTCTCGCCCCTAGCCCTTCCCCTTCCTCTTCCCTTGGCCTCTACTGATTTCTCCCTAGCACTGAGGTGAGCTGCTGGTGCAGCCTGCTCAGGCAAGAACACGACAATAACAAAGGTGGGGCAGTTCTGTACCGTGCTGCCTTCCACTGGTTAAGACCTCCAAGAGCAAAGGCCTACCGAGGTAAGGATGCCCCTACTGTCACCTGTAGAGGGGCAGCACTGAGCTGGCCAATATTTGTGGTGGTGGTGCTGCTTGTCCTGGCTCAGGGGAAGCGTTCCACTAAGTCTGAAAGACTAAGACATCGCGGGGACTCTCCGCCACCGCCCGCGGCCTGCTCTGCCAGGCCTTCGCGCACACGCTGTGCTGGCGCTGCGCCTTCCATTGGCAGACCTGGAGAATCCTCTCTCCGCTGCCACATGGCCAGGCCAAAGCATCAGACACTACCACCACGCGGATTTTAAAACTACAGGGGAAATTGAGCCACAGGAGCTACCATCGCTGCCGCCCCCACCGCCGCCCCCAAGAATGGGAATCCACCGAAATCAGAGCTCACTACACACCGGGCTCATAGAGAGTGTGGCGTCAGAAATTAGCCTCTGCATCCACAGAAGCTCCACATCCACAACAAAGAGGACACCATTGAGGGCGGACTCTCCCCATGCAGCCATCACAGCCCGCCCACAATCTTCCCAGCACACCCACCATGCTGGGAGGGAGATGGAGCATGCTGGTGAGGAAATGGCACGGTGCCTTCCATTACCCACCCAGGCGAGCCCATCCTCCGATGCCACATGGCCAAGCCCAAGCTCTCACCACCACCGCCATGTGAACTTTAAAACTACAGTGGTAATTGAACCACAGGAGCAACCGTCAATATTGCACCTGGCACCGCCACACACCACTGCCGCTGAGAATAAAGGAAATCCACCAAGAACAGAGCTCACCACGCCTTGGGCTCAGGGAGTGGGCGACCTCAGAACTTAGCCTCCATGTCTGCAGCTGCTCCGCTCCCACACCGAACGAGACACCTTTGAAGGTGGTCCCCCCGCCTGCAACCATCTCAGCCCAACTGCAGCTGTCCCAGCCTTCCCGCCATGCTAGCAAGGACCTAGCAAGGCGCCTCCAATATGCGACCCCAACACCCTAGAGGGGCCGTGTGCCCCAGGTGAGCCAAGTGTCCCAGGGGGCCGAGTGCCCCGGGTAAGCCGTACCCCCCAAAGGGGAAGGGTGTCCCGGGTGAGCCGTGTGTCCCAGGGGGCCGAGTGCCCTGGATGAGCCGAGTGTCCCAGGGGGCCGAGTGCCCCGGGTGAGCCGAGTGTCCCAGGGGGCTGAGTGCCCCGGGTGAGCCGAGTGTCCCAGGGGGCCGAGTGCCCCGGGTGAGCCGAGTGTCCCAGGGGGCCATGTGCCCTGGGTGAGCCGAGTGTCCCAGGGTGCAGTGTGCCCCGGGCGAGCCGTGTGTCCCACGGGAAGCAGTGGGACCCAGGGGAAGGGGCGGTGTAAACCAGGGGAGGAGCGGACTCTATTCATATGGTCCTGAGATAGTCACCATAAAACAAGCAGACTGCCAAATGAGGAGCAGATTTTATTCATGGGGTCCTGAGATGGTCACCATAAAACAAGCAGATTGTCAAAAGACAGCGGGGAGGGGAAGGAGACCTGGGGGGAGATAGGAGAACAACCGAGGGACTGGTATGCATGAACATAAGTACAACCAATGAACACAGAACTCTGGGGAGGGAGGGCATAAATGGGAGGTGAGGGGGGGGGCAATGGTAAACTATGTACACAGAAAATACCTTAATAAAATAAAATTAAAAAAAAAAAAAGAACACGACAATAACAGATTCTAACTTCCAAAGCACTGCCTGTTCCCATCTTTTCAGCTCACGTGCAATCTCCCTCCTAAACGAAGGAGGTTGCTGTGGGTCAGCTCTTGGGGGAAATGAATGGATAAAATGCCATCTAAATTTGCGTTCTAGTGTCCAGGACCAGGCCTTTTGGATCTTGAAAGCAGTTCATAGTAAGAAATATATAAAATATTAACAAGGAATGTAGCAGAGACAGGCCAGAGATGCTGATTCCTTTCCAGTGTCTGTCTTTTCAAAGGTCGAGGAGCCGTGGGCACAACTACAATCACCACAAGATGAGAATTTCCCATCTCCCACAGGAAAGGGATGTAAGAGACCTACAAGCACCATTAGGGAGGGCGGTGGTCCTGATGGGGCCCTAATTTCTGAAAATTCTAGGATCCTTAGTGATCATCAAAGCCAACATTTATCCCAGGGAGTCCAAGAGACCCCTGAGCCCATGAGATGCCCCCTATTTCTACCCTGAAACTTGTCCCCCAACCCTGAATATTCCCTATGTGAGGAAATGGCACCTTTATTCCCTTACTTGGTTGAATTAGAAACTAGCCATTACCTCACCTCTCCCTTACCTCCATCCCGTCCATCACCAAGTCCTTTCCATTCTCCTGCCCTGACGTTTCTAAGTTCACCCATTCTCTCCATGTCCACTACCTCCACCCTAGCAAAAGTCCCCACCATCTCAGACCTGGCCAACCGCAACAGCCTCCTAAACCAGTGCTCACATCACTTTTGCTGCCCCCATTCCAATATTTTTAAATCAATCCTTCTTTGGAAACTAAAAATCAAATTCATACCACCACTAGCAGATCCCTATCCTCCCCACTCTCCACCTCCAGCTTAAAATCCTTTGATGGATTGTCATTCCTTTTAGGATAAAGACCAAAACAGTAACATACTTTTAAGATAATAGACAAAGCCTTAATGTGACCTATAAGACTCTACATGATGCAGTCTCTTTATGCCTCCGTGGCCTTACGTGGTCCCTGGCCTTCTCTCTGGTGCTTGGACATACCAAGTTCTTTCCTGCCTCAGGGCCTTTGCACTTACTATTCCTTTACTTGAGATGCCCTTCTCTTCTCTCCACTTACCCCTCCTATTTTATCTTACTCTTGTTTATCTTCAGGTCTTGGGTTTGAGAAAATTTAATGTCTCATGGTGTTGCCAAGAACATTAAATGAGATTATGTGTATAAAGTGCTTGGTACAGTGCACAAGCATTCAATGAATGTTACATATATATTATGCATGTTCAAATCTGAAACTTTATTCTTATTCATATCCATGTTTTCTTTCTTTCTTCTCCAAAGCAAAAGCTTTATCTTCAACTCTAGCAAGCCTTTCAGAATGCTCAGAAGGGAGTTAAGATTTTTCTTGTTTCTACCTAGTCTTAGAAATCTCACAGCTACTTTCCTTTTTCTCTATCTCATATAAGCTTTATGTTTCAGTCAACTATTTAAAATTCCCCTTCCTCTTAAGGCCAACTTCGTGTCTCACTTTCTATTTACCTATTCAACATTCATTTATATATTCAGCAACATTCATTAACATCTGCTAGGCTCTGTTGGAGGACAGGAGGATTCAGCTACAGTGATGATGTAAGACCTGTCCTTGAGGAATTCAGTAGAGAGTAACATATACACAAAAAAATCACAACATTACAATGAGTTAGACGAGTAGCACACACAAAAGTGCTGGCGTGCACACTGAGGAGGAAGCAGGACCTCTGCAGGGAGATGGTACAGGCCAGAGAGATCAGAGAGGCTTCCCTTGGCATCTGAGCCTGGCCTTGCAGGGTGGCCAGAAGCTCAACAAGTGAAAGGAGGGCAGTGAAGGCAGCAGGCATAAGAGAGTGGACCGAGGCCCTGAGGTGTGGAAGCGCATGGCATTTTCAGGGACGGGCAGAGGGGTCAGCAGGGCTGAGTGAAGAAGTTTGGAGGATGCAGGAGACACTCAGGCAGAAGGGTTCCTTGGAGTCATATGGTGAATGGCCTCAAAGGCCAAGGGGCTTAGACTTGACCCCAAAGTCAATGTTAGAGAACACCCTGGTGGCAGCATGGGGGGCAGGCGGATTGTCGCCAGAGGAGATAGGACATAAGGAGATGAGGCAGGAGGCTGCTGTACACAGGACACAATTGAAGAGACATTTATTGAGGTCCTTCCACAAAGCAGGCATTTCATGTAATGACAACTCCTGGTCTAACTAGCTTCCTCCAGAAGCATGTGGTGCCACAAGGCCAATTTCAAATGCTATATTCCTAGTAGTGGAGGCCACAGAGAGCCTTTCCAGTGTCCAGCCGTGATTGGTGGGATAAAGACAGTGAAGTGCTGCTGCTGTCACAACCTAGGTCAGTGGTCAGCAAACTGCGGCTCGCGAGCCACATGTGGCTCTTTGGCCCCTTGAGTTTTTGGCAAAGGCCAGCTTAGGAGTACCCTAATTAAGCTAATAACAATGTACCTACCTATATGGTTTAAGTTTAAAAAATTTGGCTTTCAAAAGAAATTTCAATTGTACTGTTGATATTTGGCTCTGTTGACTAATGAGTTTGCCGACCACTGACCTAGGCAGTTCCTAGCCCAGGCTAGAGGAGTAGGGCAGACAACCCAGCATCAATTTGCATAGTCAATTTCATATCCCTATAAAAAGGAAGTCAGTCTGGGAGAAGAGGTGGCTTCTAAGTAAAATATAAGTATTATATTCACCCCTCACCTGGTAAACTCCTACTCACACATTAAGGCCCAATTCATATGTGCCCTGGAAGATACCATGAGATTTCGGCAAAGTGAGAGGGAAGGGTTTCTTCCAAATTTTGGCTTAGAACAGGGATGGCTCTGGGGCAACACAGACCAGAGGGAACACAGTGGCAGCAGGAAGGATGACACTTGAAGGGCACCAGTGCCAGGTCCTGGAACAGAAGTGGTAATCTCGGGAGGGCACCCCCGGAAGGGGCCAGGAGGTGATGCTTCACTTCTGTGTGCCCGGCAGGAGACAGACATTAACTGCAGCACAAGCAGACTTGCTCAGGGCACACGTGAGATACCTTCTGGAAGTTGGACCCTTTTGGGCCCCTGCCTGGATGTCCCCTTCCCTAGAGGACATGAGCATGGAGTCACAGCAGCCACCAGAGAAGTGGGGTGGAGGATCAAGAGTTGATCAGTCTTGACTCAGAATCAAAACCCATCCGCACATGGCAATTTCACACACCTGGTCTACCTAACACTGAGCACAAACCTAGAGGAGCTCGTGGGTGAGAAAGCTAAGGCCCAGGTGATGAGCTCCCCAAGGCCGGGCGGCATGTGCTGCAGCCAGAACCTGAGCAGAGGATTGTGGGAGTCCAACAAGGCGTGTTCCCCCTGAATCTCAGCCTCCTTGGCTGGTCGCACACCAGAATGTCAGAATCCTCAATTCTGGGGGCAGAATCCCTAGCCAGATAAACCCTCCCCAGGAAGATTCCAGGCATGGTGATTCATGAGTGAGGGAAGAGGAAAAGAACAATGTGCTGTCAGCGAGAAGCACTCGAGCGCTTCCTTTTGCGCTTTGGAAATTGGACCCTCCCTGAGCCAGGTGTTTCCACGCAGCCAGCCAGAGTGACGATGGCCTCGGGAGAGACGGGAGACCTGAGGCCTGAGAAAGAAAGGAATGCAGCCTGCACTTGAGCCACAAAAACAGATGACATGCTGCAAGCCAGAATGCTGCGGGCTCAGATGGGCACCCAGGCCCTGAGAATGTGTTACCATTCTCTGGCCTCTCCCTCCCACCCTGTGAGACCTAGCTTTCAAACAATCTCCTGGAAGACCTTGCGCTCCCCCCACCCCCAATATCCCCACCCCTCCAGCCCTGTGACTGTCTCCGGCACCGGAGAGGGGCTGTTGTTCTGAGGGGTGTTTCCCACCAACACCAGTGGGAGAAACACCCCCAGATCCAACTTAGCTGGGGTGCCCAGGTGAACTTCCCATCAGCATTACAGAAATGTTACGTTTGAGATGCCTGCTTCACTTCCAGAAACACAGGCTTTCATCTGAGGGGATGACCAAGTAGGACTGGAAAAAGAAAACACTAACCCTAGGCTTTCTCTACCCTGGGCAGACAATAGAACCTCGGGTACCATCACCAGCCATTCTACAGGCAAACTTCACGGCGCTCATGTAGAAAAAGAGGACGGAACAAGGTTTGCTTGTCATTTTCTTGGTCTATGTTCTTTACAGGACAATGTGCTCCCAGCTGTCTCACCTCCTGGGGAGACTGAGGAAGTGCCACGTGGTAAGGCCAGACTTGTCAAATAGCTACTCTGGCAAAGGTGATCCTGTATCTAATAATACCTTATGACCAAATAATCCTTGGCACTTTTCAAAACCCATTTGCATCCATTATTTATTAGGTCTCACAACAGCCTCCAATTCACAATGAGAACCTGAGATGCTGGACGCCTAGAATGTGGGGGTGGCAGGTGGGTTCCTGTCTCGCCGTCCCCCCACCCCACTTCCCCACACTTCTCGCCAGTTCTGTTGGGTGCGTGCCCATGGAAGGGCAATCCTGCTCCCCACATCACAGCCCAGTGCACACTCTGCAGTTTATAGTCCTTCCCGGACTCTGAGTGTGGCTGAAGAAGGGGGGAAAAGAAATAAATTCCTTGTAATTATGTGAGATGACCAGAGATCTTTATTTCCATTTTCCGAGTGAGGAAACTGACACTCATAAACCCATTTGACATGTGTGTCTTCCCTAAGGCCCCAGTGTATTGTAAACTACAACCCAGGATTTTTGATGCCCAGTGTGGCAGATTAATTGCATATTTTTTTCCGAACTTCAGCCGAAACCGGTTTGGCTCAGTGGATAGAGCGTCGGCCTGCGGACTGAAGGGTCCCAGGTTCGATTCCGGTCAAGGGCATGTACATTGGTTGCAGGCACATCCCCAGTAGGGGGTGTGCAGGAGGCAGCTGAATGATGTTTCTCTCTCATCGATGTTTCTAACTCTCTATCCCTCTCCCTTCCTCTCTGTAAAAAATCAATAAAATATTTTTTAAAAAGAACCCCAAACTTCTTTAATTCCTCCTTGTATCCACAATCTTTGCCATGTGACTTTACGAACTATAGAAGATAAATCTGTTTACCCACAGAATCTGAGCTGGCCTATAACTTGCTTTGGCCAAGAGAAAGTGGTGTACTGCTTCCAGCCTGGGCCCCAAAAGATCTTGAGTATTTCACGCCCTTACCATCACCAGGATGGCATGCCTGGTCTAGACTGTGGGAGGGTAAGAAACACAAGGAGTGGAGCTGTGCTGCCGTCCTTGCCCTAGTCACCCCAGGCAAAAACAGCCAACTTCAGACACCTGAATGAGCTCAGCCAAGATCAAAAGAGCTGCCTAACTGACCTTCAGGTAACTCTAGAAACATGGGCGATTAACACTAGTTACCCAATGCCCCTGAGGTTACAGGGTTGTTTGGCATGCACAATTCTATGGCAGTGGCTAATAGATACATAGCACCTATTTTCATCCATTCATCCACCTATCCATCCACTTATGTCTCCATCCATTGGTTCAATATATTTGCTGAACGCCTACTATGGGTCCAGCACTGGGGACACAGTGGTGACCCTTCCCTGCCTTCATGGAGTGTGCAGATCAGGAGGATGAACGTTGGGGGCACAGGATGGGTGAACTTGACTGAGATGGGCGGGTGATGGGCAGTCAGTCAGGAGGGCTTCCTGGAAATTTAAAGACTGAAGAGGAGCCTATGGGTTTGGAGAGGAGTGTCAGGAAGAATGTTCCCAGCAGAAGACTCAGTCTGGTAAAGGCTTGATGAGGTAGGGAACTGGCTGGCTGAAGCCCAGAAGTAAGAAGATGGGACAGGACAAGGGAGTCCAGAGAGGCTAGCACCATGAGGACCCAATCATCACCCCAGGCACTTTTTCCTTATTTATTTTCAAAGCCAAGTGAATCCAGAAGAAATGGGAACCATTTCCATGCACAGATGGAGAAGTGAAGGAAAAGGCCACCGAACATTTCCAGGGCACACTCAGCAGGGGCAGTGCCGGATGGGGGTAGTGCGGGCGGGGAAGAGCCTTCCTGGGCAGCAGAAGTTCTTGCATTTCAACTACAAAGGACATTTGCTACCTGCCTAAAGCTCACAATAGGACCTGAGTCAGGGAACAAAAGCTGGAATTGACAACACTGGGTAAAACAGCCAACTTGGGGGCCGGGTGGGGAGAGAGCACCGCGGTGAGCACAGGGGTGGGCAAAAGCAGGTTTACAGTTGTGAGTATGCGAAACAGTTACTCTTGTATTATTATTATTATCCTACTTTTGCCTCACCACTATGGAGGGAAAAAAAGGGAAAGAGAAAATCCCAGAGAGGCTGTATGTTAGTGACATTCATTCATTCATTCATGCATTCATTTGTTCAGCACAATGACCACATTCTGCAAGCCCCCAACCACATGCCATGGAATTCGAGGAGTTCACATAAGAGTTGGATGCCCATATCCGGCTGAGCGAATCTAGCAAGGCTTCTAAAAAGAAGGATGAGTGAAGGATGAGGAAACTAGGGGAAAGGAGATGGAAACTACTGAAAGGCATGGAGGCAGGAAGCCTGGAACCCACCTGGGGACTTGTCTGGTTACGGAAATCAACAAGATGGGAAACGTGGAAGGTCAGTTGGAAAGGCAAGTTGGAGCCAGATCAAGGAAGTCCTTAGAGGCCAAGAAAAGGAGGTAGAACTTTATCAAGAAGATAATATTGAGCCAAACAATGTGACATCAGGAGTGCATTTCAGGAATATTAATCTGGCTGACTAATGAAATGGGTTGGAAAGGAGAGGCTGAAGCCAAGAAGAGCAATTAAGAAGATCCTGCCAAAACCGGTTGGAGAAGAGGAGACAGATGTGAGAAACAGACTCCAAACAACTTGACAACTGGCTGGATGGAAAGAGCAGAGCCTCGGGTCATCCCCGGGTCCCACATCTGTGAGGGTGACTGTGAAGTCCACCGCGATAGGAAAAGAGGGAGGGGGCTGTCAGACGTGGTCGGGTTGAACTGTCTGAGGGGCATCAGCAAGGAGCTTGAAGGAGAGCAGAGGTAAGAAAAGGTGTTGCTGTTCTTGAAAGACAGGGCAGGTTTGGAAGAAGGAGGAAGCAATGGGGGAGGGAGGGCAGTTGGAAGGAAATGAATTAAGCTGCAAGAGAAAGAGAAGATAATGACAGAACCAGGTTCTGAGAGGAGCTCCTCCCACTCCTCCCCACGGCTTCACATGCATCCTAAGGAAATGCTGTTCGAGACCCCAGCCTTTGTCTTGGTCAGAGCGCAGTGATGTCTTCACAGTTACTCTGCCCCGAATGGAACGTGCCCTCTGAGGGCAGGGACCCTTGTTGGCTGGATTGGCTGCAGTATCCCCTATACCCTGACGGCTGCCTGGCACCGCAGAGGAGCTCAGAAAATCCATGTTCAGTGTCCCACAGACATACGTTTATGGTGCCTGACCAGGCCACAACCCCTAGAAAATGGAGGAACAGCTTGAGATGATCCTATCTCCCACCTCCAGAGACTGGACTGAGAATGAACAGTGATCCAAGTGGGAGGTGGAGAGAGGATGTCCACTCATAGATTGGTCCAAACCGGTCTCTCTGTCTATATATATCTCTCTCTCAGACATTTTAACTAAGACACAATGGTTAAGGTCATGAGTGAGTCTTAACTAGACTGATGGTACCCATTTTTTAAAAGTCCATTTCAATTGTGGTGACTCCTTTTTTTTTTGTATTCCCAAGAGCACGTTCCGGGGTGTTTTGCAAATGATTGCAATAAGAATAACATTTATTTAACAAATACTATGAGCCAGCCATTGTTCGAAGCATTTTTATAAGGATCATTTAATCCTCACAACATCCCTATGAGGAAGATACTATTATCCCCATTTCATAAATTTAAAAAGAAAACAACTGAGGCATACTTTCCCAGTAAGAAAGGGAAATATCAATATGAAAAGCTAGAACCTGTGTCCTTAACCACATTCAACTCTGTCTCCTGCATCACTCAATTACAATATCAAAGAAAGAGTCTATGATTTTGAGCTAGATGGGTCCTGTAAATTGTCTGGGCTAGTCATTTTATTTTACTAAGGCCCAAATGGATGGGTGTTTTCTTTTTATGCTCAAGGTTATACAATCCAGTTGCAATATATGAACATTTAACTTTTACAAAATCAAAATAGGACAAAAAAGAGAGTGATAAAAATAATCATTTAAATAATATAATTTCTCCACAATAAATCATCTTGTTATATGTACTCTACTCATAGCACCTTACTATATATATATATTATTCATATTACTGCATAGTGTTGTATACTCTCCACCATGTACATTATGTTTGAAGGGCAATTTCAAGGGCTGACATGGGAATCTAAACCTCTGTAAGATGAGATCTGCCTCTGGAGGAGCTGATGACAGGGAGAGAACTGGATCTCAGGTCTTAGACTCTTGATCCAGTGACCCTCCACCTCTTCCACCTATGTCTCCTCCCTTTGTTTATCTAACTTATTTCAAAGAAACCAAGCTGATTCAGAGCATTTCAACAATGCCTTTTAGAAAAACTCAAGCTATTGAGAAATCCATGTGAATTGCCAGCCATGCTTTCGAGATCACTGTTTCTAATTAAAGGACTGGCTGACACATTACGTAGCTTCTTGGGAAGCATACCATCACACCACACATTCCCCCAGATGTCCCTCCTTCTTGACTTTTTCACTGGCATTTTCACCCTCATCACCAAGTACTGTTCATTTATTCACCACTGCTATCCCAGGAGAATGATGTAAGACACTAAACAATGTGACAGACCAGCAACTAGACCAGCTTTCAGATCTTAAGGAGGATACAAGGCAATATCCAAACATCTCTGGCCCCAACCAAACTCACTTCCTCCTTCCAAATGCCACTCCCCTCAAATTCTTATTTTCTGAGCCACTCCAAATGCTTTCCTACTCTGTCTCCAGCGTCCTCTCCAACTTACTTAAATTCCATCCTTCATTCAATTCCCAGTCCAAGTACAACGTCCTATAGGAAGACTTCCCTGCTGCTGTGATAGAAACCAGAGAGCCAAAGGGACACTGAAGTACTACCCATTCCTGAAGTCATCAGTTGTAGGCTGAATGGCTGGCTAAAGTTTTATTTGATCTACAGAGTATTGAAGAGCCTGGAATGCCAAAAGTTTCTGGATTTATTAAAAGCCAAGATATTTCGCATAAAAACTTCTGGCTTTGTGGCTTGTCTTGAAAGACCAGTGATCTGGAAACATTACTTCCGACATGGCAATAATCTCAGATGAAAAGGGGTAGAAACTGCCCTCACTATACCTTTTTTTTTTGTACAAAAGTTTGGTTTTGCTTATTTTAAAAAAAAATCATTGGTTATGTAAATTGGCAACTGACACAGTTCACCAATTTTTAGGCTTAGTCTTTTTTTTTTTTCAGCTTTTCATCTTGATATTCACTTTCCTTCACGATAAAGTTCATCCCTTAGTGTCTCTTTAAGTAAGCATCAGTGTGTACTAAACTTTCTTCTTTTTCTATACTCAATGCTTTTATACCATCCTCGGTCTTTAAGAGCTGGCTCAGCTGAGTGTAGACTTCTGGGCGGACAGTTATTCCTCAGCACTTCCAAGGTGCTTCTTCATTGTCTCTGACAGCTGTTGCTGCTGATGAGAACTGTTGTTTCTTCGAAGGTAATTTGTCTTTTCTCTGTGGAGGCTTTGAACAGTTTGTCTGTGTCCTAAGAATATGTCTAGGTGTGGATTTATTTTTATTTATCACTCATGGGTTTTTTTCATCCCAAGAACTTGTGTCTCTTCAGTTATGGGAAAAGGTGCATTGACCATTATCAAATATTGCTTCTCATTCATTCCCTCTATTCTCTTCTTCTATAACTCTGACATACACTGGAGCCTTTTGGTTTATTCTGTTTCTTAATTACTCTTCCATATTTAAATTTCTCACATTCAGTTGAGTTTCTGATGAACTCCATAGTACTGACTTCTAATTCACCAATTCTTTCTTCAGTTATGTCCAGTATCCAGTCTATTGTTTCTATTGAGGTTCTATTAAGAAATTCAAAACTACATAGAAAGTGATGGTAGTGCAGCAAACACCTGCATTAAACAACTTTTTAAATGACTTCTGATGTGGTGCCATCCTTTGAAAGGCCTTCCTCTCCCAGTGTAAGAATTAAAAATGTTCTCCCATAAAAAGAAAAAATCAAAACTACATATTTCCTGATTTCTAATTGCTTCTTTTTATGTGCCTGTGTTCTTATTTCGTTAAGGCTTACTTTTTATTTCATTGTTTCTTTTCTTTTTTTTATTTCATTATTTCTTATTCTTCCTTATAGATTCTACTAGAGGCCCAATGCATGAAATTCATGCAAGAATAGACCTTTCTTCCCCCAGCTGCCCGCACCAGCTTCCCTCTGGCACCCAGGACCCGGGCTTCCTCGCAGCCCCGGTTTTGTCCAAAAGGTCATCCGGTCTAATTAGCATATTACGCTTTTATTATTATAGATTCCTTTCTTCAGCCTTTTGAGGATGCTCATCTTTTGCTCTTATTCCTTCGTCTGAAGTGAATTAATCTCCCTATAGTTGATTGTGCTGGCTATTTCTCCTTTCCTTCCTTTCTTCTTTCCTCTAATCTTCTTTCCTTCCCTCCTTTCTTTCTCCTTCTGCCTTAACAATAGTCTTCCTCCAGTGTATTTTACAATTTGGAATTGTAGGCTCATCTTGAGTGGAGGTTTATATTATGTTGTTGCATATTCTCTCTCTCCCTCACTCTCTCTTCCTAAACCCTCCTCACCATGAGCTTTGCAGTTGACTTTTCTTGGCCCATCAGAGTCCCTAGCCTAGGATCAGACCCCAGTGGCAGTGTAATTAACATAGTTATACTGAGGGATATTGAAAGTCTTGTTACTGAGCTGCTGGGTGACTTACCCAGTACTGTCTGCAAACACATGTTGGTGAATCACTTTTATTTTTCATAGCCTTAGACAGCAATCAAGAGAAGCTTTTTGCTCTGGAGCATTATCCCATACACCAGAAGCGGGGAGTCTGATCCCCTATCAGGGTGCAGGCAGGAGGTAACTGATCAATGTTTCTCTCACATCAAAGTTTCTTTCCCTTTCTCTCTCTCTCCTTCCCTCCCCTCCTCTCTCTAAAATCAATTTTTTTAAGAGAAAGAAGCTTTTTTTCCCAACCTTCTTTCCCAGTTGAAGGAACTCTACTACAGTCTCAGATTTCAGCAATTCCCCTGGTTCTGGAACCTTCACCCTTATGGGGAACTTTAATTACCCATTTCCCTCCCCATAATGTATTCCAGGGGGAGCTGACACTTGGTATTGTCACTGGTGCATTGAGGCTCCAGCCCAGGAGTGGGGAAGAACTGCATTAGCCACTGGAGAGCAAGATCTGTTAACATATTTCCCAAGGGACTTTGACTAGTTCTGGGAAAGTGAGAATGGCAGGGAATTTTATTCCCTGGGATATGTTTTTCAGCAGACAGGAAACAGCCAAGCACAGCAGGAGATAGCACCTCAAAGGAGCATCCCCCCACCCTTTATTTCCAAGTAAATACAAACACCTATCAGGACCCTACTCCATACTCCCAAGTACCCTAGTTTTAATATTCTAAGTATGGATCCGGGGATTTATCCGAACCTTTCAAGATGTTTATATTTCTAGGAGGTATATTTTTCTTGAGGGTAAAAATACTATATTAGCTACTTGGAAAAAAACAAAACAAAACAAAACAAAACAAAAAACCCTCAACACTTACTGAATGTTCACTATGCACTAGGTACCATCTAAGCACGTTACATACATTAGTGCTTTTTAGCCTCTAAACAACCCACGAGGCAGCTACTGTTTACCTTATTTTATGGGGTGGGGAGATGGAAGTTTGGCCATTATACAGTGAGTCTTCTCTAAATTACATTGGGGAACACTAGGAATTAAAGTAAGAGAACCCTAAGAGGAAAACTAAACCCAGGCCAAAGAATTATACATCTATAGCCCACACATATCGGATGTCCCCAAAAAATGTATACAGCTGATAACTCATTTAATTTTCACTTCTTTTCAGGTTTAACTGATTTGAAATAGTGGGTGAATCCAGACTAAGCTTTGAACAAAGAAAATGTAACCTAAAGTGCCACTAGACTTTTTTTTTTTAATGAGGATACATAAAGGATAAAATTTACAGTACAAAACTGGCAACAGTCAATGAACTGAGGGCACACAAATACCCAACGAAATGATTCTTGATGTTTACAATTCCATTATTTCACATTATCAGCAGTGCCTGGACCAGAACAATCATCAGTGAGAAAACAGGCATTGACAAAAAAAAAATTACACATTTCCATAGATTCTTTTAAATTTTGAAAATGAACTATGTTAGTAAACACTAACTTTATAATCATTCAAAGTGTGTACATTTGTATGTACCCATCTAAAATACGCACTTCTAAGGCATGAAGAAAGTAACACAGGAAGTACAGTCAAACCTTGGTTCTTGAACGTCTCCCGTCTCCAACAATTTGCTTCTCAACCTGACCACCTCTTCATGCTAATACCTATATGATCAGTCACCAGTCTCTCAGGCAACAAAAAAGGAAAGAATTTGCGAGTATGAATCAATTTACTGCTAAACCTCACGTGGTTAACATCTTAGGAAATTGTGCTGAGAATATTTTCCTGTGTTTTGTTTTTTTATTGTTGCTTATTATTATTATTAAATTTTCATTTTTTACAGTACATTCCATTTCCTTTTTGTTAAATTTTCATTTATGCTTCTGTCCTTTTTCAAAGTGTTTATTTACAGATTAAACAGCATTAATCATGTACTGCATATAAGAAAGGTTAAAACGGGGAACCATTGGGGGAAGGGTCTGGAATAGATTAATTCAATTTATATTATTTCTAATGGGGGGAAAAAGGATTCGGTTTTCGAAAAGACTTCCAGAATGAATTAAATTACCGAACTGTAATCCTAGGACAGTAATTTTAGGCTTGAGGGAAGAGGCTTCAGGGGGAACTCAAGTCAAATTGCTCAGTCTAGATCACCATTCAGTGAGTAACAGTCATAGTTATTTTCACCTAATTCTTTTGTTATCTCTCTGAAAGTCCAACTAAAATAACTCAGATATTATCAAGAAGTAAGAAGCCTGTCTGGAAACCAGGCCTGTGTGAGGAAAAAGCCACTTCCCACCCAGGATTCTGTCTGGCTCTCTTGTCTGCTCAAATCCTTCTGTATGAGACCCTCACAGAAGACAAAGTTGCAGGTGGGAAGGAATTCTAATAAAATTGGAGATTTTTCTTAACCAGGTTCTCCTTGAGTTTTTGTTCCATGAGCCAGAGAAGGGCAGTGTGTCATTCCTGTAGCTCCCCTGTGAATGCAACTGGGACATCCAGGTTCCTCTGTAAAGAGGGATCCACCGATAGTATTAAGACCTTTCCGTTCTCACTGGGTGGAGTTTATTTCACAGTATTATTCCCTTGGGTTCACATACCACTTTGCTGTTCGAAAAATTATATTCACGTGTGTGATTGAATTTATTCTCTCCAAAACCCCAGGAGGTGGGTATTAATTATTTCCATGTCCCCAATGAGGAATTAGTCACCTGAGATCCCACAGAAGGAAGTGGCAAAGTGAGGGCTTAAATCACAAACTTAAACCTTCCTTGTAGAGAAATGTAGATGCTAGTCTATCTCTTTGCACAGTACAGAATTTCAGACAGGCTTCCACAGGGGCCGTGGTCCTTGGGTCTCGTTTGCAGTGTAGGTTCTGAGTTTCTCCTAAGAAATTCAATACTAAAAATCCCTTGAGAGCAGATTCGCCTTCACTCCAATATATACCATAATCTACGATTTGTGCATATGAAGGCCTCAGCAATCTGTAGGACACATTGCACTGGGTTGGCCCTAATGAGACCCTCTTCCCTAGTCCCAGCTCCCTGACAAAGCCCCTCAACAGCTACAGGCACCTCCCTAAGTTACTCCAGTCCCTCCCTGCTCACATTCCTGAGAGTGAGCCCCTCTGGCACCAGTTTAGGCCTAAACAAGGTCAAAGGACACCAAAGGGCAAACCATGTCTGCCCCAGACTCCAGCCCCTGTTCTGAGCTCTGATCCTAGGGCTAGAACTCTCTTTGCCTGCCGCCCACCTAGATTCCTGGTGCTGACACCTGCCTGCCCCAAGATTTCCCCTGCCACACCCCTCCTGACATCTAATATATTCCCGCCCTTGAGTCTTCAGACCATTTTTGTGTGTGTGTGCTTGTCAATTCTGTAGATCCTTATGATACCTCCGTGGCTATTATCCTCTGCTAACTCCTACCTAATCCTGCCTCCTGGGGCCAGATGCTTCATAACATGTACCTCCTCTGGCGGGCTCCCCTGGCTTCACCACCTACCTCCTTCTTATCTCTGCCACCAGTGCCATGATAGGGCACCATCATGGTATCTGTGTTTTGTTCATGTAACAATCAATAAGGAGAGTGGTGCCCCCTGCTATGTACTGTGATGAGATAAAAAAGCGCCCAAGACACAACCCTGGGCCCTCCTGCTTAATTGTTAATTACAAGCTGGGTCTTACATGATTTCATGTTTATATTCTTGTCCTCCAAGTAGGCAATTACCTAGGATAAACCCCATACTGTCCCATCTTTTTCTCCTACCCCACCTTCAATACAGGGGTGCCATACCAAGCCTTCCCGCGGTGCTTTTGCCAGGAAAAAAAGGGGCCAGCACCACCATCCTGCCCATTTTTAAAAACTGTGATATACACTGCTTTTTTCTGTCTACCTCTAAAATGAACAGATGGAAAGCACTAGGTGGAAAGACAAGCCTCCTGGCTGCAGAGCGAGAAAATGGATCTGCAAGCAAGCCCTAGGTGAAAGGCAGCTGGACGCTCACTTCTCCTATCATCCTCCCCACTGCTGCGTGTTGCCTTCAAAAACTGGCCTGGGCCGAGGTCAGTTTGGCTCAGTGGTAGAGCGTCGGTCTGGGGACTGAAAGGTCCCAGGTTGGATTCCGGCCAAGGGCGTGTACATTGGTTGCTGGCACATCCCCGGTGGGGGGTGTGCAAGAGGCAGCTGGTCGATGTTTCTCTCTCATAGACGTTTCTAGCTCTCTATCTCTCTCCCTTCCTCTCTGTAAAATATCAATAAAATATATATTTTTTAAAAAACTGGCCTGGAACATGTCTGTTTCTCTTCAAATACCTTCAGAGATTCTCCATTTCCTTGGGTCAGCTTAGCAAAGTATTCAAGGCCCTGTCAGATCGGGTAGTGGCTGAGAACAGAGGCCCTGGAGCCAGCTGCCTGGGTTCAAATCCCAGCTTTACCACTGGTTGTGTGACCTGGGGCAAGATAATTATTCAGAGGAATGCCAAGCTTACAGGGATATGGCACAGATGAAAGAGTTAATAAGAGTTCATATATTTTGCATTAGGTTTACAGAACTACCACAAATTCCTTGATTTCCTCTCTTCGAAGGGGGCCTAGGAGCATACTTGGCCTCCCTTTAAGTGTGGGGTATATTCAGTGATTTGTTTCTAATGAATAAAATGCGGCAAAAGTGATAGTGTACATCTTCCAAGACTCGGCCACACAAGGCGTTGTGGTTTCCTCCGCGCTCTTCTATGTGGGATCGCTCACTCTGGATGTTGGCTGCTGTGCTGTGTTGTGAGGAGACTCAAGCAGCCATATGGAGAGGTTCATATGGAGAGGAGCTAAGGCCTCCTGCCAACAGCCATGTGAGTTAGGTGTCGTCAAAGTGGATTCTCTAGCTCCAGTTAAGCCCTGAGCTGACTGCAGCCCTTGCCAAGATCTTGACTGTGAGTTCATGAGAGACACTGAGCCAGAACCACCCAGCTAAAGCCACTCATGATTCCTGACCCACAAAAACTCTGGGAGAAAAATAAATGTTTGTTGTTTTAAACTGTTACATTTTGGGATAATTTGTTTCTTGCAATAAATAACAATTACATGTGTGAAGAATAATAAAGAGACTTAGAACAGTCCTGGCATATAGAAAGGGCTCTATATTATTATTATTTGATATTATAACTACACTTGGCTATTTACTACTATTCTCCAAGCTTATCAGATATTTTAAGTTAGAGAAAAACAATTTAAGCATCAAAATAAATAATGATTGTTACAGAGATTATAACCCAATGAATAAAATAGAAATTCATGAAGTTGCACTGATCTAAATTAATGAATGCTCAAACAAACATAAATAATGGAGAAAAAGCTCTACCTTGCAGTAGAATTCCAAGTAATAAATGTAGAAGGAATGATGAAATTATAAAATCATCATTCAGCTAAATATGATGCTAAAACTACAAGGTGAAAGGTTGATGAGGAATAGAATATTCATATAGTCCTAACGTAGCTCCCACAAAATGCTTATTAAATACTAATTAATGAGTATAAAACACTTGTTAATTAACTTTGCAATGGAAAAACCTGGTAAATATCATCTTAATCAACTAATGCATGCCAATGTGACCAGTAATGGGACAAATCAATAGCATGTGCCTCTATTTTTTTCCTCTTATTATTTTATTTTATTTTTTTCCTTTATTAATTAAGGTATTACATGTGTGTCCTTATCTCTCTATTGCCCCCTAAAACTCCCCCCCCCAATCATGCCTTCAACCCCCTGGTGTCTGTGTCCATTGGTTAGGCTTATATGCATGCATACAAGTCCTTTGGTTGATTTTTTCCCCCTTATCCCCATCCTCCCCTACCTTCCCTCTGAGGTTTGATGCTCTGATTGATGCTTCTCTGTCTCTGGATCTGTTTTTGTTCATCAGTTTATGTTGTTCACTATATTCCACAAATGAGTGAGATCAGTGATATTTATCTTTCTCTCACTGGCTTATTTCATTTAGCATAATACCCTCCAGTTCCATCCATGCTGTTTCAAATGGTAAGAATGTCTTCTTTTTTACCGCAGCATAGTATTCCATTGTGTAGATGTACCAGTTTTTTAATCCACTCATCTGCTTGGGCATTTAGGCTGTTTCCAAATCTTAGCTATGGTAAATTGCTATGAACATAGGGGTACATGCATCCTTTATGATGGGTGTTTCTAGTTTATTGGGATATATTCCTAGAAGTGGGATCATTGGGTCAAATGAGAGTTCCATTTTTATTTTTTTGAGAAATTCCATACTGTTCTCCACAGTGGCTGCACCAGTCTGCATTCCCACCAGCAGTGCACTAGGATTCCTTTTTCTCTGCATCCTCGCCAGCACTTGTCCTTTGTTGATTTGTTGATGATAGCCATTCTGACAAGTGTGAGGTGGTACCACATTGTCATTTTGATTTGCATCTCTTGGATGATTAGTTACTTTGAGTATGTTTTCATATGTCTCTTGGCCTTCTTTATGTCCTCTTTTGAAAAGTGTCTATTTAGGTCCTTTGCCCATTTTTTGATTGGGTTTTTTATCTTCCTTTTGTTAAGTGTATGAGTTCCCTGTAAATGTTAGAGATTAAACCCTTATCAGTGATAACATTGGCAAACAGGTTCTCCCCATGCAGTGGGCTTTTTTTGTTGTTTTGTTGATGGGTTTTTTTGTTGTTATACAGAAACTTTTTATTTTTATGTAGTCCCATTTGTTTATTTTCTCTTTAGTTTCCGTTGCCCTGGAGCTGTATTAGTAAAAATATTGCTTTGGCATATGCCTGAGATTTTGCTGCCTGTGGATTCCTCTAATATTGTTATGGTTTCCCATCTTATGTTTAAGGCCATTTTGAGTTTATTTTTGTGTATGGTGTAAGTTGGTGGTCTAGTTTCATTTTTTTCGCATGTATCTGTCCAATTTTCCCACCACTTACTGAAGAGACGTCAATGTATATTCTTGTCTCCTTTGTCAAATATTAATTGAGCATAGTGGTTTGGGTTGATTTCTGGGTTCTCTATTTTATTTCATTGATCTATAAGTCTGTTCTTATGCCAGTATCAGGCAGTTTTGAGAACAGTGACTTTATAATACAGCTTGATATCTGGTATTAAGATCCCTCCTACTTTGTTCTTCTTTCTTGGGATTGTTGCAACTATTCGGGGTCGTTTTGTTTTGTTTTGTTCCAGATGAATTTTTGGAGAGTTTGTTCTAGGTCTGTGAAATATGCCATTGGTATTTTAATGTTGAATCTATAGATTGCCTTTGGGTAGTATGGTCATTTTAATTATGTTGATTCTACCAATCCATGAGTGTGGTATGTTCTTCCATCTGTTTATGTCTTCCTCTATCTCTTTTTTCAGTGTCCTGTAGTTTTCCGAGTACAGATCTTTTACCTCCTTAGTTAAGTTTATTCCTAGGCATTTTAATTTTTTTGGTGCGATGGTAAATGGGATTGTTTTGTTAGTCTCTCTTTCTGTAAGTTCACTATTGGTATATAAAAATGCCATAAATTTTTTGGTGTTAATTTTGTATCCTGCTACATTGCCGAATTCGTTTATTAAGTCTAACACTTTTTTTATGGAGTCTATAGGAGTCTATGTATACAGTATCATGTCATCTATGAATAATGACAGTTTTTTGTGCCTCCTGATGTCATGCACTGAGAACTCCCATGGGCCAGAGCCTGTCTTGTTCATCTCTTTATCCCAGCAGTGCCTTGCGGAGGGGCAGCTCCTGTTTCCTGGGAACTGTGTGCCAGACACGCATCGAGAAGCACTGGACACATGTCATCTCAATTGATCCTCACCGTGACCGTAGGCTGTAGGCTCTGGGAAGTGAAACAACTTTCCCAAGGTCATAGGACCAGCAAGAGGCCAAAGTAGGACACGACCCCTGCTCTGTCCATCTCCGAGTTGGGCTGGCTCCCTCAGGCACCCAATAATTGTCAAATCCCGTCCTTCCTGCAACTCCAGGAGGTTTGTGACAATTGCCCCCAAACAGAGCTGCGTTCTCAT
Source organism: Vespertilio murinus (assembly GCA_963924515.1). Classification (NCBI taxonomy): domain Eukaryota; kingdom Metazoa; phylum Chordata; class Mammalia; order Chiroptera; family Vespertilionidae; genus Vespertilio; species Vespertilio murinus. The sequence continues at coordinate 34,827,964 of OZ004715.1, read as the reverse complement.
CCTTCCTCTAATAAACATCAGAGGAAGAAAAGATGCTGCATATAGAGTCTACAAGCTGCACTTCAGCTCTTGTCCTCTTATGTACAGTACCTTACTCACACTTGTTGGGTCTCCATCTCCCCCAACTTTAGACAGAACAGTGGTTTTCAAACTTCTTTCAGCAGCCGATTTTTCCCCCCCAAACAAACTTTTCCACAAAACCTCAATACATAATGACTCTACTACTGGCAATAACCAAAATTTTTGGAAACAACCCACGTGTCTATAGACAGATGAATGGATAAACAAAATGTGGTATAGGCATACAATGAGTATTATTCAGACTTAAATAGGAAGGAAATTCTAACACCTTCTACAAAATGGATAAACCTTGAGAACATTATACTAAGTGTAAGAAATCAGTAGCAAAAAGACAAATGTGTACTGTGTGATTCTACTTATCTGAGATGTCTAGAGGAGTCAAGTCCATAGACAGAAAGTAAGTGGTAGTTGCCAGGGGCTCCGGGAGAGGGAATGGAGAGTTAGTGTACAAAGTTTCAGTTTGGGAAGACAAAAAGTTCCAGAGGTGGATGATAGTGATGGTGGCACAACAATGTGAATGTTTTCAATGCCACCGAACTGAACACTGAAAATGGTTAAAGTGTAAATTTCATATAATGTGTATCTTGCCACAATTAAATAAATAAACACCTCAATAGGTGCAATAGATAAATAAAGCAAAAATAGTAATGGGGTATTGAGATCCCCCTGAATACCTTCCCCCAAGATGACTGCAAAGACTCTCTACCCCTGAAGAGCACATGGACCATTTCAATCTCAATATTTGGAGCTCTGAGAGCAATGTCTGTTCCAGGAGTTTCCTGTCCACAATTTCACATCCTGGACCGTCCCTCCTCCCTCTATGGCACTTGCAGGCTGCTGTGACGAAGCCCATGGGATAATCCACAGTGACAAGGTTTCCAGGGTCATCTGGCCAGTAGGAGACACACAGGGAAGCTGGTTTGGGGTCAGCAGGACTAGGAAGCATGAACTCTACCACCTGATGCAATGGCCTGGACTCCCTATCCCAGGGTTTCTTGTCCAGACCCTCGGCTAATCAATTAACTGATGTAAGCATTAGAGATTCCTGGCACAGAAAATGATTCAAAAGGGGGACACTGTATGACAGAGGCAATGTCCTTGTATAGGTCCAGGGTTGCGCTTTGGAGGCGGGATGAATGAATTTCAATCCTAGCTCTGCCACTTACTAGCTATCGGATTTTGAGAAAGTTACTTGCCTTGTCTGTGTTGCCTAATCTATAAAAAGAGAGGGGTCCTCCTAACCACTTCTTAGGCTATTCAGAAGATTAAATAGGGTGATGGGGGTAAGGTTGTTAGAACAGTGCCTACTACTTAGCAAGGGTTCATCTGCCCCAGGCCTGTCTGCCCAGGCTTCCCTGGCTGAGAGGGAGGAGGATGGAGCCCCCACAAGGAGGCTGGTCTGTCTGAGCCAAACCCAAATTAGACCCGCCAAACCAAACACAGGCTGCCGGGGCCTGCTCCCACAGCCCAGCACCCCCCTCGCAGGGTACAGAACACTTCCAACAGGCTGCTCCGAGCCAAGACTGCAGGGCCGGGGGACCCCTGGAGGGTGTGTCAACTGAGGAAGCAAAGAAGAAGGAAATAAGATTGTTTTCTAGTTTTTCCCTCAAAAACAAGCGGAGGGCGTGGGCCCATCTGTGGGCTAACATTTGCTCTGTTTATGGTCTTGACCAAAGGTATTTTGAAAATGCGGCTGCCTCTTTGCTTTCCCCTTGGTCTTCACCTGTGGCTCACCACCGAAGCCAGAGGGCTAACATTAGGCCACTCTGCCTCTTGGGCCCAGCCAGAAGGCTGCTGCCTTCAGAGCAGAGGGCAGGGGAGGTGGAATGCAGGGGTTGCACAGGAAAAAGGAGGCAGATACCGCCCAAGGGCTTCCGGACACGGCCGGGATTGGGCCTGGCCTGAACCATTGCAGGGTTGTACTTGCCCCACCTGAGGCAGGTTGGAGACCTGGCGCCTGAGCACAGGCTGGGCTGGGGTGAGTCAGAGACCCCGCGATCCTGCCAGTAGGAAACACTCATAGGAAACTCTGACATTCCCCCTGAAAACCCTTGTCGCTGTCACCACTGGGATAGACTCAGCTCAACTCTGCAAATGAGGAAGTTGAGGCCCCTTGTTTCCATTTGAGGCACACCCACTGCACCAGGATTGCATGAATCACCTTAGATGTGGCATCTCCTCTAACTCCCAGCAGTGACTGGTTATTTCTGTGTTACTGTAAGAAGCATAGCTAATAAATGGCTCAGCAGGATTTGACACTACGCTAATCTTTTCCGGGATTGTGCATTTAAACACTGTAATCTACCATATAAATTGGGGACCTGAATTGCTCAAGATCGCCCAGTAACTACTGCTGCTACTGAGCTTGGGCCTCAAATCTCCTGATCAATTTACACACACACACAACACACACACACACACACACACACACACACACACAAGTATTCTGAAAAACATCTCATATGGAGATATCAGGTGTGGATACCATCATCTTCATTGCCACAACAATGTAGGCATTTCAGGTAAATGTCAGAGCCACTTCATACTCAGATAGTTGGTATTATTATCAGTGTCCACAATGTTCATGCTGCACCGCACTGTTAGTTGATCTTCCCTTTGATCCCTATGGAAACCTTATTTTACAGACAGAAAAACAAGGACAGTCCCAGGCTCAATAAATAGCCCAGAAGGAGGTTCCCTTGTGGTTCCAAATGCAGCACCCCGCCCAGGCGGATTCCCTGCCCAGTCACTGGGCCCACCAGCCTGGCCTCCCAGGGAGCAGCGTCCCATGATGCTATCAGTTTGGGAACCAGCTCTGTGGTTCTTCTCAGGGGATATGGAGATAAGCTGGGGTCAGCTAGGGTGGGAGGCCAGGCCTGTGGACCTGGAGAAGCCCTCAGGGCCTGGGTGCTGCTCAGTCACCAATGCTTCATTCCAAGGGAAAAAGGGCTCCAGAAGAAGGGCATTCCCCCACAGTTTTCTCCCCCAAGGAAAGGGGCCATGCTGGGGTGAGGTGCCCACCGTGATAGCCGGCACATTAGTCAGCCATGGAGCCCTTCCTGGGGAAGGCCCGACACGTAGTTTCACACCCCAGTTCCAGATGGGAGTCTGAGGTCAATGAGCCCATTCTCTGTCCCTCCATCTGCTCAACTCCTCACACTTATTGTCCAAGTGAGCCATGGACCTTACCCACGGCGTCCCTCTGTCCACCCTGTTCTCTCAGCCTTCCGATCCCTTTCTAATGCTTCTCCTGTATCTTCTACTTTTCTGCCAAGACACTGCTCCTGGGCTTACCCTTTGTAAGGTTCTGATCATGTCAGTCCTCCCAGTTAAAACTCGTCTGTGGCTTCCCTTGCTTCTTATAACAAAGGCCAAAATCCCTACAGAAACGCAGGCCCTGTGTGTGCTTGCCCCTCATAACCTTTCCAACACCCCTCCTCCCCACCCACCCCCAAGCCTGCTTCAGGAACACGGGCATATTTAGTCCCTCCATCCCCAGGGCCTTTGTATATGCTGTTCCCTTGATCTGGCATACTCCTTCCCTGGTTAATACCCTTTCATCTTTCAAATGATCATTACTCCTTCCCTGAGCCCTCTGTCTGGGTCAGATCTCTGTTAAAAACTCTCACAGATCTGAATTCTAAAGCTGTATCTCAGGTTGTAATTATCCATCCCATATAGGTGATTAATTGATTAATAAGGAAGGAAACCCTATTAGGAAGAAAACCCCATGAGACTGAGCACTGTACCTGTTTTTACTATCCCCATCCCCATCATTAAGTACTTGATGAATAAACAATGAATGAATGAATGAATGAGCGAGTGAGTGAATGAATCTTCCTCTACTGCCTAAGCCTGAGTCCACCCTTCCTTGACACCACTCTTCCCTTCACAGCCTGTTCTTGTGAAGCTGCCCATCTCTAGGCTCTCACATGTTTCATCTACAGCTGTCACTCAATAGTCTTATTTCCTTCTCCAAAGACCATACCAACCAGTAGGCTGTGAGCTCCATGAAGGCAGCATCATGTCTATCTCCTTCACCTCTGTAACCCTAGTACCTAATGAATAGGAGGTCCCTCAATAAATATTTGTTGAATGAATGGCTCCCATCCTTAAAGCCATCTGTGCCAGATTGCTAAATGGTCTCACAAATTCTGTTCCTTCCTTTGTCTGTAAGGACAGAAAGTTAGCCAAGTTCCATATATATATATATATATATATATATATATATATATATATATATATATATATTTGTTGCAGAGTATCATAGAGATGCCCCAGATAGAAATTCCCTGGCCTTCCTTGTAGTTAAGGGTGACCCTGTGACTAAGTGCTTTGCAATGGAATATGAGCCCATGTCACACCACAGGACCCAACATCAGCATACAGGTGAATGCAACATCCTAGGAAATGGCAGAGCCATGACACAGAAGGAACCCATTCAACCAAATGACCTCATTCAGAGTCTCCCAGACAGCTGGAGCCAGTGGGACTGTTATGTGACAGAGAAATCAACATCCATAGTACTTAAGTGTAGTATATGTGGGCATTTCTGCCCAAACATGTTGTTATTTATAGAATTCTAAGCCACACACCCACAAGAGCAAATGTTTGACTTGATTACAGGTAAATACCCTCTTGACGTACACTCTTCGAGTTGCCTAGGGCCATTCCAGCATCCATGCTGCTGACTAATCAGTTATCACCCTGACTTCATTTCTTGGTCTTCACTTATCTAAAAATCTTACATTCCATGGCTCTTCAGATCCCATTCATATGGCCCCACCCTGACCTTCTCAACTCCCAGGAACTGCCCTACCTCTCATTCCTTTACATGGCACTCAACACATATTTGTGGAATGAACCGAGGTATGAATAGTTATGCAGCACATATTTGATTTGGACAAGGCATGGGAAAGACATGCTGGATGGAGAGGACGTAAGAGTGAACGTGGGTGTGAAGTAACTGGTAGACAGCAAAAAGACCAGCCTAAAGAAAGGAGAAGCTGGGTTTGGGCTATCTTGGGATGTGCTGGTTTTTAAGAAACATCCCCAGAAATCCAGGATGCAATGTAAGGATTTCAGCTCCCAAATTCAACTTTGCAGCATCTGTTGAAGACCATCAACTTTCCCACTTCAGAATGGAAAAAAACCAAAAACCATTCTCTTCACCTCCAAACATGAGCCCCACCCTAAAAGTCTTCTAATTCTCAGCACCACCTCCAAGTCCACTGAGCAGAGGTAGTTGGGAACAAAAATGCCCCCAGACAATGGTAAAAAAACAAACAAAACAAAACAAACAACAACAACAAAAAAAACCTACCTAATAACAAATAATGATAGTTACGGAATCTGTACAGGCCTTTCAAATTCCCAAGGTATTTTATTTTCATAAACGTTAGCTCCTTGACTCCCCACCACCATCCTGTGCAGTAAGTGACATTCTCCCCCCATTGCTGGAGAGCAAATGGAAGCCCGGTGAGGGTAAGAGACCTGATCAAGCATGCAACTAGCAAGGCAGGCCTCTGTTTCTACAAATGTTGCAAAGACAGAAGTCAGAACTAAAATGCATGGCTTGACTTCTCAGCCCAAAAAACCATCAAAGAGAATGTTGTCCCCAAGTCTCTCCATTTCCTTGCTTTGACGTGAACAACTCATCCTAAAGCTCCGTTTTTGTCTAAGACAGAGGTCCAACCATCAGCTCTTACGTTCCCAGCTGCTGCATGTATGCTGGGAAAGTCACCTGGCCGGGCAGCAGGAAGCCCTTCCTCCCGGGAGGACCACGCTGAGACCCTGCTGGAGAACCCAGTGCTCCTGCACCGGTACTGGAGCCAGCATCCGGCACACTGTCTGTGAACAGAGTGTGCAGTTCTTGCAGCTGATTTCAAACCAAGCCTGTGTTTCAGCTCACCCGTGGCTTTTGAACAACTGCTTAAACAACTTTCAAAGGTCCAAAGATGGCAGAATGAATTTACTTAGAGGACACCTATGTAATACAATGCAAATGCAGACCTCTTTCTGGGTTTACAGCCATTTCTGCCAGGAGGCAAGCCAACTAAAAGAAGTGCTTCTTAACCAAGTACCATGTTAAGTGGTGACCTGTTACTGCAGATATGAAGAATGATGAAAAGGGAAAACCCTATCCTATATAATAAAGGGGTGATATGCAAATTGACCACCACTCCAACACACAAGATGGCTGCCCCTATGTGGACACAAGATGGCCGGCAGGGGAGGGCAGTTGGGAGGGATCAGGCCTGCAGGGGAAGGCAGTTAAGGGTGATCAGGCCTGCAGGGGAGGGCAGTTTGGGGGAACCAGGCCAGCAGGGGAGGGCAGTTGGAGGGGACCAGGCCTGCAGGGTAGGGCAATTAGGGGTGACCAGGCTGGCAGGGGAGGGCAGTTAGGAACAATCATGCCGGCAAGGGAGCACTTAGGCGTCAACCAGGCTAGCAGGCGAGCTGTTAGGGGGTAATCAGGCTGGCATGAAGGCGAGTGGTTGGGAGCCAGCAGTCCTGGATTGTGAGAGGGATGTCTGACTGCCTGTTTACTGTGGGATCAGGCCTAAATGGGCTGTTGGACATCCCTCAAGGGGTCCCAGATTGGAGAGGATGCAGGCTGGGCTGAGGAACACACCACTCCTCCCCTGTACATGAATGTTGTGCACCGGGCCTCTAATTGGTTTATAATCTCCCTTTTCATCCATGTTTGGGCCCTCCTCTGTGTCTGACACTGGTGATGTGAATCTGCATATTTAAATTCCCGGTGTATTGCAGGGGTTAAGAGTGTGAACCCTGGAGCCAGTCACAGCTCTGTACCAAGGTGAGAGTAAGAGTTCAGCCATACTGGCCCCTCCCGCAAATGCCCTGTCCAGTGTACACCCTGCCAAACTGTACATGGCAGCATTGATTTCATTCCTGCCTCTGCCACCTACTGTGTAAGCTCAGGCAAGTTTCTGAGCCTCTCTATGAAGCTTTTAGCTTCACCTAGAAAATAAGGATTGTACTAGTATCTAGCTTATAAAGTCATGGAAGATGAAATGAGAAAATGCGTGGAAAGTGGTTAGCGTAGAGCCTAGCTGCAGGGAAGCACTTTTTAAGCACCATCCTATATAATAAAGAGGTAATATGCAAATTGACCCTCATGCCCTCTCATAAGATGGCCACCCCCATGTGGTCAAAGATGGCTGCCACAAGATGGCTGGCAGGGGATTGTAGTTGTAGGTGATCAGACCTGTAGGGGAGGACAGTTAGGGGCAGCCAGGCCAGTAGGAGAGGGCAGTTAGGGGCAACCAGGCTGTCAGGGGAGGGCAGTTGGTGGCCACCGAGCCGGCATGGGAGGGCAGTTAGGGACAATGGGACTGCCAGAGGAGTAGTTAGGCATCGATCAGGCTGGCAGAGGAGTGGTTAGGGGGTGATCAGGCTGGCGAGCTGGCTAGCGGTTGGGAGCCAACAGTCCCAAATTGTGAGAGGGATGTCCAAATGCCGCTTTAGGCCCAATCCAAACTGGCAGTTGGACATCCCCCAAGGGGTCCCAGATTGAAGAGGGTGCAGGCTAGACTGAGAGACATCCTTTCCCCCTCTGCTGTGTGCAAATTTCATGCACTGAGCCTCTAGTTATTATTATAAGCCCTTATGGAGTTTACAGTTTGTTGGGAGAGGTGGACTATAGAAACACTACATCTTTTTATGACTAGGGTTGGGGGAGAGGAGTGACAGGACATGAGTCAATAAAGGGCTCTTGAAGGATGAGTGGAAGTTAACCAGGCTGAGAACAAGAGGTGAGGATTAGGACGGAGAACATTCGGGGCTTTGAGAACAGTATGTACAAATGAAATGAGGCACAACATGTCATTACATGTTCTGGGAACAGTGAGAAGTTCCTATACTATTAACTACTGATTATAAATGTTTGCTGAGATCAGGTGGACATAACTGAACAACTAACTCCCTCTGGGTGCCAAACTTATGTATCCAGACCCTTGACTTTGAAACCCAAAGTAGCTATACTTTGGGTCAAACTTCAAAGTAGCTGTACTCTTAAGAAAGCCAAGGGCTTGAATTAACCGATACCACTTCCTCCAGGTTTAACTGGGACCTGGGATATAACTGCAAGAGCATCGTTGAATCGGGGCTCTTGCTGGTACCCAGTGGCCATCTACTAGCAGCAATTCAGTGTCTCCCTGGAGAGGACAGGGCAGCAGGAAAATCCCTAGAAATCAGGAAGCCTGGGATCCGGTCCCTTCTTTTAGGCAAGTCACTGCCCTCCTTCCTGGGCCTCAGTTTCCTCACCTAGATGATGAAGGAGCTGGTCTAGAGTTTCTTCAGACAGAGAGACAGTGTGCCGTAACTGCTTAGAGCCTGGCCTTTAAAGTCAGAGGGGCCTGCTTGACATTTAAGAGGATAAAATGAGGATTTTAATATATACAATACACTCCTCACACAGTGGCAGACCTATAGGAAGTCCTGATAAAAGGATAGAGGTTTTTGATCACTGCCATTGAAACAGTGCTGGTATGTGGCTATGTCCCTAAATGCTTCAGAAAAAAACAGTCCCTCAGTTTTACCCCTCACGTTGACAAACCAAAAGTCTTCTGACACCGGAGAAGTTTTCAAGCCTGCAGAAGTCCTGTGCCAGGGCAATGAGACAAACTACTTCAAACTCAGTAATATCATCTTTCTGTTTGGCTTGAATGGGTTTTCCAGATTTTTTTTACATGGAAAACACATGACAACCTCAGAATGTGGTGGCAGGGAGGGTGCAAGGAGGGATGGAGTGGAAAGAAACACTCTGGCGATAGAAACTGCAAGAGAACTCGAGTCACACCCTGGAACGATAAAAGGGAGGCAAAGGTGGCAGAGTGGCCCTTCTCTTTAGGAATCACCTTGGTTCTGGATGGCTCCTCATGGGCAGAAGGAGTTATGGCATTCTTCCCTCCTCACCACTGCCCAACAAGGTGGATGCACCCACCCAGCCATTTCACAGGTGTAAGCCCTGACTCTCCATGAGGTTAAGGGACTTGCCTGAGGTCACACTCTGCAGAGACTTAAACTCAGGCCTCTGACTCCTAGAGGGTAGCAAGCACTTTCATAGCCCCGAGGAGTGCTGTGAAGTGGCCGGGGACCACACACCACCATCATTCCCCGGCTGGCTAAGGGTCAGGGCCGTGTGACTTGCTTCTGTCCAGTCCCTCTGCTGGCAGACAGCTGGATGTCTGAGGAGTGCTAATCCCACCCTGGGCAGCCGGGTCTCGTCTGGAGCCTCTCTCCCCACGTGCTGTGCGTTGCTGCGACGACCCCAACATGGCCCACTCTCACAGCTGGACTGCTCTAGCGCAGTCACAAGAACCCGAGGGCCCCGTGGCCACCGCGGAGCCCTACAAGAATGTGAAAAGGTCCTGGCTGGCTGATGTCGCCTCTTCCTGGCTCCCGAGAAAGAACCAAAAGAATGTGTTACTCCGTGGGCCACCAGGCAAGGACTCAGCTACCCTCAAACTGTCACCTGCTCCAAGTTCGGGGGCAGCGGAGAAGCATGGGAAGAGCATGAGACTAAAGTCAGAAGGCTGACATTTAAATTTCAGCTCTGCCACTTCACACAGTTATGGAACTTCTGTGATGCTCCGTTCTCTCCTCTCTAAAATGGGAATCTCACAGCCTAACCTCCCTGTGAGATCAACCTAAAACGGGATAATAAATAAGGAAGACTTTATCAACTGGAAAGCCCTAGAAAAGTGTAGAGGGGTTGTTGGTCTTACTATGCCTTACCCTGTTCACATCCATTGGAAGGATATCAAAAAGTTTCTTATTAGAATCTCATTGCAATTCTCATTAGTCTTTTTAAAGGTTTTTTATTATTTTTATTATTAAAGATTTTTGCCTGGATACCACGAAATAACCCCTGTGTCTCCAAACTAAATAATATGTGAAGAAACCCAGGAGCTAAAACACACTGTTCCATAATCAGAGGTGAGAGGCTCTGACAATATTAAAATATTACATTCGTTTCCTGGGGCTGCCATAACAAAGGACCACAAACTGGTGGCATAAATAACAGAAATTTTTCTACCTGTTCATGAGGCTAGAAGTCTGAGATCAAGGTGTTGGCAGGGTTTGTTCCTTTGGTAGCTTTAGGGGAGAATGGATTCTGGTCTCTCCTCCCTCCTGGTGGTTTGCTGGCCATTTTGGCACTCTTTGATTTATACCTGCATCTCTGTCTTCATCTTCACGTGGCATCCTCCCTGTATGTGTATTGGATGAGGGCCTACCCTAATGACTCTATCTTAATTTGGTCATCTGTGAAGACCCTATCTCCAAATAAGGTCTCATTCACAGATATTGAGGGGTCAGGACTTCAATTTTTGGAGGGACACAATGCAACCCATAACCAATACCTTCCCCCGAGCTTTCTAGGACACTGAGAGCCTGGGTCCCCAGCTACTGTCTGCCTCTCACTCATCTCCTGGGCACTTGATGGAGGAGCCCCAGACACAACATCACAGAATTAAAATTAAGAAGTGCACAGATCCTCCTTCATGATGGTAGAGAATGCTGGGGAGGGTGCGAGGAGCCTGGGCGAGGAGGGCTAGCCAAAGATAGCACGTGCTCTGGAATGAAGTCACCTGCAAGGGGCCACTGCAGGGGCTGTGTATAGTGCAGTGTATTAAACTCGAGGTGGCATGGGGACACCACAGGCAGGAGGCCAGAGAGAGAAGTAAACACAGATAGTCATGTGAGAGGAAGCTGGGAAGCAACCAACACCAAGAGGAGAGGTGGCGGGGCATGGCTTATGGCCACCGACATCTGAGCACTGTGCATTGTGGCCCTCAGCGACTCTGGAAATCTGCAGAAGGGGGAAGATACCGCTGCATTGCCCAGCCGGAGGCAGGATGCTTCCCATATTCCCTGCTTAGGAGGCAACAGTGCAGGGAAGCTCCAGACAGCTGAAACAGGCACGCTGCACAGTGACGTGTCCAAGTATGTGGCACATCATGGGAGAAAGCACAGAGGAAAGGCTTCGATGTTGAGTCAAATGTCCTAATGCTAGTTCTATGTCCAGCTCTGGCAGGCCTCAGTGGCAGCAGGCTCCTTGTGTAGATGTTCTTGGGGCATTGCCAGGGAAACTGCTGACCTCAGGGGAGTGTGTCTAAGAATTGCTGACACCTACCAAGATATGCAAGCATGCCCTCCCCCCCCCAAATAAAATAAAATAATAGTGCCTGGGGGGAGATCAACCAAAGGACTTGTGTGCATCCATATGAGCCTAACCAGTGGTCAAGGACAACAATGGTGGGGGGAGGGGACATGCGTGGGGAGGGGTTTGGGATGGGAATGGGGGGATGAGGACAAATATGTGATACCTTAATCAATAAAGAAATTTAAACCAAAAAAAAATAAAAATGTTTAAATTAAAATTAAAATAATAATAATAAAATAGTGCCTGCACTCAAGCATAGCTCACTAGCTAAAACAGCTGAACAAAGGGGCAGTTCGAATGAATTGGAGTAAGTGCCAGGGTGGAGGAAGTGACGAGGGGGAAGTAATAAGCTGGGCCTGGGGTTTGGAGAGGCTCCTGAAGAAGGGCACAACGAAGTGACAATCTAAGGATTTCAGCTCTTCCAACTTGCCAACTCTGTCTCTCTTCAGCGGCTCCATTCAGGCTCTTCCTTCTGTGTCAACCTTCCCCCTCTCCCCTCCCTTACTCCTCATCCTTCAGGCCACTTCCTGAGACCTCTTCATCACCCCGGCCACCCACCCCTTCCTCCACACCACCATTATTCTCCCTCATAGAGCACTGCTCTTTATCTTCATAGGACACAGGGCAATCCGATGCACCTACTGACTTGTTTGCTTTTGTTTTAAATATATTTTATTGATTTTTTAAATAGAGAGTTAGAAACATCAATGAGAGAGAAACATCAATCAGTGTTGTGCAGCTCCTGCACAATCCCTACTGGGGATGTGGCCTCAACCAAGGTACATGTCTTTAACTGGAATCGATCCTGGGACCCTTCAGTCCACAGGTTGATGCTCTATCCACTGAGCCAACCCAGTTAGGGTTGGCTTGTTTGTTTTTTGACCTCACCCAAGGGACTATAAGCTCCATGGGCAGTGGAATTGAGTTCATTCCCCACCACAGCTCCAGCACAGTGCTGGGTATATGGTAATGCTCAAAAAGTGCTATCAGTATACTCATGTCCGCATCCACGGCAGCATTATTCACAAAAGTCAAGACATGGAAATGACCCAAATGTTCATCAACAGATGAATGAATGAACAAAATGTATATGTACATACAATGGAATGTTATTCACCTTTAAAAAGGAAGAAAATCCTGACACATGCTACAACATGGATGAACCTTGAGGACAATATGGTTAGTGAAATAAGCCAATCACAAAAAGACAAATACTATGTGATTTCACTTATTTGAGGTCCCTAGAGTAGTCAGATTCAGAGATAGAAAGTAGGATGGTAGTTGCAGGGGCTGAAGGTTGGGGAAATGGGAGTTCGTGTTTAATGGGGACAGAGTTTCATTTTGGGAAGATGGAAAAAGTTCTGGAGATGGATGGTGCTGATGGTGGCAAAACAATATGAAGGGATTTGATGCACTCAAATGATTACACTGGACTATACACTTAAAAATGATTACAATGGCAAATTTATGTTATGTATGTACCACAATTAAAATAATTAAAGATAAAATAGTGTCTATTAAATGAGTAAATAAGGAAGTGAGGATGAAAAGGACAAGGGGAGGAGAGGGATAAAAAAAAAAAGAAGGGCATTGTAGGCAGAGGGAACAGAACAAGAGCAGCAGGAGCAACAACCAGCTCCAGGCAGTAAGCTCTTTCACGCACAGGCACCACACTAAACCCTCACATTGATCGCCTCAGTAAATGCAGCCGCAGAGACCTAGAGGCAAACAGCCCAAGAGGCTTCAGGGTCATGAAAGAGTTCAGGCCCTGCCTGACCTTGCCTGCTGGCACTAGAGCAAAGTAGGAGGCTAAAGGGGCCGCACTTCTCTGCTTCTCCAGTGGGACTCCTGAGGTCCCTGACAGGCCTTTAACAATATGTGACCTCTGTAAAGCTCCTCCAATTACTTCATCTCATTTGATCCTCCCAACCACCAAGGAAGGAGGAATCTTTACTCCCATTTGATGGATAAGAAAACTGAGGTCAGTGAAATGAAAAGTCCATGCTTGTCTCTGGGGACTCAGGTGACTAATCTGGAGAAATGGGGGTGACCTGGCAACACTGGACACCGGGAAGGCATCCTTCTGTGGCCAGAAGGACAGCACGCAGGGCAGTGGGCGATGGCATTCTGGGTGTTACCTAGGCATAGTCAGCAGCACAACCAGAGGGGGCCCAGTGAGGCAGCACCTCATTCCCACATCCCTCCCTGTCCATGGGGTAGGTGGGCAGGAATTCCCTGGGATGCTTCGGAACACACAGATGCTCACTGCTGTCAGCCAAACATCTGGCCCTGTGCTTTGTCGAGATGTTTTGGCATCATTTAGGCATGAACTTCAATCCCAAAACAAAATTAATTTGGAAGGAAGGAAGGAAGGTAGGAAGGAAGGAAGGAAGGAAGGAAGGAAGGAAGGAAGGAAGGAAGGAAGGAAGGAAAGAAGGAAGGAAGGAAGGATCTCAGAACTCCCACAGCATGCTGGTCTGCATCTCTAACGGGCCACATCTCAGTTTGTCGAGCATTCTGATTTATTATGATTGCCTATGCACTGATTCGCCTCCCCCAATGGATGTTTTGGGAAAAAAGACATTATTTTATTTGCCTCCTTATTCCCAGTCTCCAGCACAGGTTCTGGAGCACAGAAGGTCCTCAATAAACATTTACAGAATGAATGTGCATTTTGCTCTGAATTAATTTGTGGATGTGACTCGGGGCAATGCTCCACTGAGGGAAGATACAGCTGAATAGTCTGAGGCTGACCTGGAGACAAGTGGGTCCTGGGTGGGGCAGCCCAGGAGCGTGACTGGTCTATTATGAGGACAAGTGGGACGACTGGGCACCCCTGGGCAATGAGGATGTGGCTTTGTATCCATGTTCCTGGCACTCCTAGCACCACGCCTGGCACAGAGGGTGCTCCATAAATACTTGTGGGATTGAGTCTGTGCCAGGCCTACATTCTTCCGGTCTTAGTCCTACTCAACATGACTCAACACTTGATTAGTGTGTCCCCAACTTGCTCTGATCCTGAGGATCTTCTACATGTTTGGAGAGAAAAGAGGTTCCATGATCAATAAATACGAGTTAAACAAAGATAAACTAGTCCTGCCATAGGATTTCTCACACCTTCAGTGATTAAGGAGATTGGACACACATAAAATTGCCAGGGTTTGAGTTCCAAATCTACCACTCCCTAGAAGATAGCTTGGGATTCTTAACCCCTCCTATCATTCATTTATCTTCTGTAACCTGGGATGATGATGGCATCTATCACACAAGGCTATTATGAGATTACATGTGAAAATACATTCAAAGAACCTATTAAAGTACTTGGCACATAGTAAGCCCTTAATAAATGGTAGTTATACTAACAATAATGTAATCATGTAATTTTGAATATCCAAGAGGAGGATATGTTAGATTATACAGTGTTTTCCAACTTTATTTGACCACAGATGTTAACCCAGAACTCGTCGTCATCATCCACAGGACTCCACCTAGGAGACACCAGTTTGAGTAGAAAAAAAAAAGAGATTATCAGAAAAACCATATGGGGATGGGAGGTGGTGAAATCCTCATTTGCATGGCCCTGTTTTAAGTGAGCTGATGGCCAATGCCTTGATTTTTTCCATTTTTTATTCTGTGGTTTTTAACCTCAGGTTCAGAGACTGACTCTAGAAAGCTATAGTGCCACCAGGAATTTCAGAGCAAATTGTGTACGTAAGGACATTCACTCATGTACTATCTGGCACCAACTATGTGCTAGACATTCTACTGGGTGCAATGGATACAAAGGGAGTAAAACCAGCTCCCTTTTTCATGCAACCTCCATTCTGGCGGTAGAGACAGACGTTAACAAAATAACCAATTCAAATTGCTACTGAAATAGGGACCTAGACTTATCTAGGCAAGGAGAGGCAATGAGAATGTACACAAAGGAAGCGTTAACTAGGTCAGAAGGAACAATCAGCAAGTTCAAGGCCCTTTAAGGGAGGCAGCATTGTGAGTACAAGGAACAGCTAGGAGGCTTGGTGGGAGGGGGCAGGCAGAGGCAGGGGAGACTGTGCAATGCCATAGAGGCCATGCTGGGGAGTCCTCACTTACGTGTCTTTCTGGGGAGAGGGCATTCTCAAAAGATCTTATGAACCTAATAGTTCAGAGAAGTCCCACTGTTAGTGGCTTCTTTGAGAGAGAGTCAGACCAACCCTAGGATGGTGAGGAGGCCATCTGCAGTTTTTGCCGGCCTGTTCTGGGATCAGCGCTTCTATGTTCCTTTGGAGAAGCCATCCCTTCCCATTCTCACTCCATGTAGTTTCTGGGACTTAACTATAAGGAAGATCATCTGACCACAGTCTGACCAATAAGAGGTGGGCATCTCTTGCCACAGGAATAGACACAGAGTTGGTCACAGGACCAATGAGCAGCCATCCTAGCACTTCTGCAGGAATTGCTAACAGATCCTCAGCTCCCATGGGTAGAAGGTACACCTGGAGCAGCTGGCAGTGACTTTGAGATCTCAAAGGATGAGCCTGTGACAGAAGACATCACAGAGGACAGTACAGCCAAAAGATGAAGAAAAACAGACACCCGATGATACCATTTGAGCCTCCGATCCAACCTTCCCTAGAACCAGAACTTGTACTTTCCAATCACAAGTCAAACATATTTGTTTTCAGTCCATTTGCAATCAGTTCTTACTGACTCATCTCTCAATTCAGTTTGGAAAACTGAGGCCCAGAAGAGAATTGATGTTCCAACTCCACAAAGCTCCACAGGGGCACAGCACCTGGGTCTCTGGGCTCCAGGCCAGGCCTCCTACAGCTTGCAGGCATCGGCCCTCCTGTTGGCCTGCCTGACCCTCCCGACACCTCCCTGTGCCTGGACCCTTCATCCTCCTCCTCCTCTTCCTGAATCTAGGGGGAAGCAGCTCTGTTGTTCTTCTCTAACCTCAAGGCCCCAAAAGAGAAACAACAAGAACTGCATGATCTTTGTTCCATCCCAGACCCTGGGTACTAATTTCCTTTGTGGCCGGGCATGGGCAGCTGTGCTCACCCTCAGGCCACAGCTGCAACGGTTGCTGGAACCATTCAGCCCCTCTGCTGCACTTAAAGCCCATCTTATCTCCACTGCTCCCCCAAATGCACCCACTAGCCAGAATCCCCTCCTCAGCTCCCTTCCTCCTCCACATCCTCTCCCAATCCTTCCCTCTGAGCTTCAAGATCCACTTCCCCAATAACTCCAGGCTGCAAAAAGCCCTCTTTTCCTGATGCCCACTGTTCCACTGCCTTGGTCACACCCCTGTGTGTGGGTGTGAGGCAGAGTGCAGCCTTGCCTACTCTCTGGTTTGCTTTCTGGTTATTTTGGGCATGTCAAGTGGGGATGCCCAACTGTATAAGCAGATAGCATGGAGATAAGTGTGGGCTCAGGAGTTAGACACACCAGAGTTTGAATCTGCCTCTCCCTCTGCCTCTGCCTCTGCCTCTTCTTTAGAAAAGTGACCTGGGACAAATGACTTTTCCCAGCTGAGCCTCGTTCTCCTATGGAAAGTGGGGGATGATAACAAGCCATGTTTATAGCCTAGAACTGGGCACATAATAAGCATTTGATGAATGTCAGTTATTAATGCTGTTGTTGCTGAAAATGCGTTAAACACTGTTACTCCTGGACTACAGCTATGCAGTAAAGGAGAAGCCAACAACAAAGAGTGTCTGTTCCTGCCCCTGCTCTACCACCTCTCTGAGGCTTTGCTTTCTTGTCTGTGAAATGGGTTTACAAATGCTGCTGCGCTTTTTCATGAGGTTACTGAGAGGATCGAGTGAGAAAATAATAACGAACAATATCACCTCCAGAGGGCTTTATAGTTTACTACACACTTCAAAGGGCCATGTCAGTCTTGCAAGAGGTGGAGTGAGTAGCTCGGGGTCACACAGCTAGCAAAGGGTGGAAGCTGGCCATGCGCAATGCCCTCCCGCTGTCTTGCTCAGTGCTGTGTCCCTGAGGGCTAGCACAAGGCTAGGCGCACAGCAGGTGTTTAATAAGCACTTGCGTTCTCCCCACAGTGCCATGCTGCCTCCCCCGGTTATTTCCGGAGCATCCCCACAGTGCCCGGCACAGTGTGTTAGAAAGAACTCCCGATCTGAACAGCACTCCAGGACATGCGGGGGAAAGCGGGGGAAACCCAGCGGCCTTCACAGCTCCTAAGAGGGTCTTGGCTTGGGAAAGCCACACTGTAAGTCACCTAAGCCATTCAGAGGACAGACAGAGGAGGGAACAGTCCAGGGGCAAGAAGGACAAGTGGAAATGGCTGAGGAACCTTTGCTAGGACAGAGGACCTCAGAAAAACAGGCCGCTTGGTTTCCACCCACAGAAAGCCAGAAAGTGAACAAGAGTTACAGCGGGTTAGCAGAGAAGCCACAGGAAGTGAGGCCAAGCAGGAAGCTCTCGGCCTCTATTTCCCTTGCCCTTCTTGCTCTCCCATCACTGTACTGTTCTTTTGGCTGCAGAAGCAGTCAACCGCACGGTGTGTCCTCAGCCACCACGATGGACTTGGAGGTGGTGTGGGGAGGGCAGGCCAGAGGCCTGGGGTGCACTCACTTCAGGTTTGACCCAGTTCCTGCCAGCAAGTTTCACCAAAGCAACTGGAGTCAGAAGGCGTGGGCTAAAGACATACCCTACAATCACACCAGAAACCCAAACACAGCCATCCTCTCTAAGCCCTGCTCGTTCTCCAAGTCCTAGGGCAGATCTCGCCTCCTCTGTGACCCCATCTGCTGGCCAAGGCAACTCCTAGTGAGTTTCCTCTTGCCAAACTGAAGTACAAAAAAAATAATCTCGCTTCCCACTGTGGACCCTGAATTGAAAAAGGCATTAGAAAGCATCTGCCGACATCCTTCCACGAATAGCAGGGATTCCTTCCTCAGCATCCCAAGTAAATTGTCCACAGCTTTTGCTTGATCATTTTTTTTTTTGGGGGGGGGGCGCAGCCTCACAAGGGGGCTCGGCCCACTGGGCAGCCCTAATTGTGTTTGGACTGCTGATGTTTTGTGAAACGGAGGCAGCAGTGGGCTACGGCAAGAAGCACATGTGATTCAGAAGCAGGAAGCCTGGCTTGTAATCCCAGTTCTGTGAGGCTTTGGGAAAATCACTTACTTCTTTAAAATTTGGTTTCCTCCTCTGAAACTGGAGAAAATAATCTCCCTGCATCTCACAGAGCTGCAGAAAGGAGTAAATGAAATTTTGTGTGAAACACATTGGGAACTATCGTGTTCTGCACAGGGGGGTGGTATTGTTAAAGACCCACGAAAGTAAACATATGGCCCCAAGGAATGTCTAGCATTGGCCATTTCATCAGCTTACGGTTCCAAAGGGCCAGTGAAATGGGAAGGTGACGGTATTCTTTTCCTATTGCTGCTGGAACAAATTTCCACAAACTTAGCAACTTAATATAGTACACATGCACTATCTCTCAGTTCTATAGATAAGAAGTGCAAGCTGACTCAGCTGGTTTCCTGCTTAGGGTCTTGCAAGCTGTCGACTAGCTGAGCTCTTACAAGAGGATTCTGAGAAGAACCCACTTCTTCGTGGATTGTGGTTGCAGCATGATCTAGTTCCTTGCCGTTGTCGGATGGAGGTCACAGTGTCCTGGCTAGCTGTCAGCTCGGGGGGGGGGGTGCTTAGCTTCTGCAGGCCTCTCTCCAACCTTCCCAACCTTTACACTTGGACAGGCTCCCATGTCTCTGAGCCAGGGTTGGTGCAGTGGGTCAAGTCTGCCTGTTACCTCTGGGGCACTTCTCTTCTGCTTCCAACTGGATAAAGTATTCAGCTTTTAAGGGCTCATGTGATTAGATTGGGCTCATCACCCACAATAATCTCCATATTTTAAGATGGCTATGGGTTGAATTAAAAAAAAAGATATGTTGAAGTCCTAAGTCCCAAATATCTCAGCTTACCTTAATTGGAAATAGGGTTTTACAGAGGTAATCAAATTAAAATGAGGTCATTAAGGTGGGCCCGATCCATTGTGTCTGATGTCCTTATAAAAATGGAAATTCGGACACAGAGACAGACATGCACAGAGGGAAGATGGCCCTGAGACTGGAGTGATACCGCTATAAGCCAAGGACTGTCAAGGATGGCCAGCCAACACCAAGAGCTAACAGCGGCCAGGAAGGAGTCTCCCCACAGCCTACAGAGAGAGCAACGCCCCATGACACCCTGACTTCAGACTCCGGCCTCGCAGAATTATAAGACAAAAAATGTCTGTTGTTTTGAGCCACCTCGGTTTTGGTGCTTTGTTGTGACAGCCCTGAGAAACTTAAACAAGGGTCTTTCTGGCAAAGTCCCTTTGCCCTGTAAAATAACATTCACAGGTGCCCAGGGAATTGAGGCGCAGACATCCTTGGGCCCAGAAGGAAAAGCAGTGATAGAGATCCTGGGAGAGGAAGGGGAGGTGAAGGGACCAAGAAAGTGGCCCAGAGCAGAAGCCAAGTTGCAAAGAGAGCTAATGTAATCCTGCTTTGTTATAAACAACACAAATATGGCTAGCAGGGAAGTATAAGAACCTTGTAGAACATTTTCTCCCCTTTGCACCTCACTGTCTCACTTTCCTCACCATTTCAGTGGGAATTATATTAATATCTAACTTCATAGAAATGTAAGAATTAAATGAGGTAATAAAAATAAAAAACACCGTGCACTTATTTAGAACCTAGCATCTCTATTATACAGATGTTTAATTATGTTCATATAAAACATAGTACACACACACACACATAAATGCACATGCACACACATACACACACACACACATACATGCATACAAGTCTGGCAGAAAACACTCCACGGTGTTAACAGTGATTACTTATTGTGGGTGGCAAGAGAATCAATGTTTTATTTGGAAGTTTATATATTTCTATATTTCAATTTTTATAGCAAGTATGCATTACTCTTATATTTTAAAGCTATTGTTAATTAAAAACACATATCTCCCTGGGAAACTGTTAAACACATCCTTTCACACCCATATAGTTGTGCTCTAATACTGAAACATGAATTTGCACGCACACACACGAGCACACCAGAACGTTTCCTAAAGACATTCTCACTCCAATCAGCCTTAACCCCCAGCCCCGGCCCCGGCCCCGGCCCCTCAGACTCTGCAGTTGCACCCCCAGATGAAACTCAATCCTCTGTGGCTTGTCTCTCTTGTGGAGTCAGAGCAGCAGTAACTCCAGCAAGCCCCCCCTCTCCCCCTCACTGCTGGGAGCTCCTCCTCCTTGTGGAGCTGGGTTCTGAAAGGCTCTTTGTTGCTAGGCAGACCGCTTTGAAGGGGCTGTTTGAAAAGCACTCTCTGCAGACATGTCCATCTGATCCCAGGGGTCTCCATGCTGAGGAACTCAAGGAAGCAAAGGGCACTATCTAGGAGCCCCCGGGTTGCACAGCCCCTAAATTCACCTCCCAGCTCAATCAATTAACCCATGTACAGAGATGACTGAGCAAGGGGTGCTGGAGGCCCAGGTTACTGAGCAAGCGAGGCAGCACGTGGTAATGCACTGCGCAGGCACTGCCTTTGACAAATAAAGACTCGTTTCAATGAGTTGACATGATTGTGTTTCGCAGGACAGCACAGGGATTTAAAGTACAAACTTTGCATCAGACCTGATGTGAATCTGAACTGCTAGTTACTACCATATCTGTGTGAACTTCAACACTAGGTTTTTCGTTCTTTGAGTTTCAGTTTCTTCTTCTGTCAAGTGGGGATAAGCCTGCCTCAAGGTTTTAAAGTTAGGTTGGATGACTTCTACATGTAAATCTCCCAGCACCTAGAGGAAGTGCTCAGTAAATGGGTGTTGTTGATGTCGTTACTATTATTAGAAATGCAGGCATGGATTCTGCCCTCCAAGAATTTATGCTCTAGACGGGAGCTAGGCAGAACCACCTGGAAGTTCTATGAGGCCTTGGCTGCAATATGAAAGGCATTTGGAGGCTAAGGGTCAAACAAATAGTGAACAGCTAGTTAGCTGCTTTATAGGAGAAGTTAGAAGAGGGAGGTTACCCAGCCAACCCGGCTCCTTACTCTTTCACTGAATGATCCCTACCAGACAGGAGTATGAATCCGCTCAGGCCCCACCCTTTAGTTCCCACACCATGCATCCCTTTAGTTCCCACACCATGCATCCCAGCAGGACAGCCAGGACCCCCCCCCCCTTGCTCTGGGCCCTCATGTGGGTGTTGCGAGAGTGTCTGCCTGATGTATCCTGCTCTTACCACCTTCCTCCCCAGACTGGGGTCTCCTCTATGAGGCTCCACCCTGGATTCCCAAGGGTCCCAGGCCCAAACTCCCATTTCAAGTATTCCATCCACCTAGTGGGGAGTCTGTGGTTTCAGAAATACTGCAAGTCCCTTGGCCTGTTTGGACTCCACATTCTCCCACAGGTCACCATGCCATGCCTTTGCCACCAAGTGGTGCCTCTCTATCCCACAGGTGCCTACCTCACCTAGGCCAGATTCCAGCCCCTCTCACTAGCTACCCTGAAGTGGCCAAAGACTGAGAATCAGAGGAAGGAGCCATCTGTGAACTGAGAAGATTGAAGGTGAAGAGGGCATACCAATGACACTTCATTTGTAAGACAGTTGCTGGGCAAATGTTGTAAAATATTGATGTACAGGGGGAAAAGATTCGAAAGCAGACTGTAATGAGCCTTGGATGCCAAGCTTGATCCCTCTCTCCCAAAAGGCTCCTGGGAGGATTAGAAGGAGAAGGGTATGTGGGCAGGCACATACAGTTCAGCAAGGCAGGGAGCACTCTACTTTCTACCTAAACCAGAGAGCTCAGCAATTCTCCAACCACATCACACCTCAAACCCCAGGGCTGGTGGAAATAATCACCAGCCCATTTTGCTCACGCTGCACCACACTAGTTAATGCTTCCTCAAAGAGCACCAGGTTATCTCAACCTCATTGCCTTTGGACTCGCAGACTCCTCTGCCAGGAATGTCTTTTCTCTGTTCTTCTGCCTTCAAGGTCTAACATGAGAGACTCCTCCTCTAGGGAAGTTTGTCTGCCTCTCCCAGAGAGGATCCCTTGTCCTCTCCTCCATGTTCTCACTCATCTGAATGCCCCTCTATTACAGTATTTACCACACGGCCTGTTAAAAATCTCTCTTTTTTGCTACATTGCCAGCTTCTAAGAAGAGGAGTCTTGCATTATTCATTCTATAGCATCACCTGGGAAACTCAATAAATGCTTGATTATATTAGTACTAATACTACCTTTTATAGAATGCTTACTACATGCCTGGGATGACATTAAATATGTGAGATAGAAAATCTCACTTAATCCTCATATAATTCTGCAAGCTAACTATCACCCCATTCTACAGATAAGGAGCCTATCCTTTGTAAAACCTCAGATAAATAAATGTCAGGTGAAATCATAAAACACCTTGAGCAGGTCAACTCTACCTCTCTCTAAACCAAGCTCATACATCTGTCTCTGGGAATAATTATGCCATGTCCTTAGGTAGCCCAAAGTAGATGTTTGTTTCCAGTTGTTGGAATCTATTCAGTTTGAGTCATTCCAACCGATGATCTGCTCTTGAATAAACATCAGGGGCATCTGTTATTCTAGAGAAGCAGCTTGTCATTTGGACAGCCCCCGAGCAAGGTTAATTAGACCTTTCTAGAGTGAGTGATACTAAATTCTCCTTTGTATCTTACTATTTCTCTTGCAAAAAGAGATGTGATGGTGATCTCTCTAAAAGGCAGTGTGCCTCCAAGACAAAAAGTGTGAGAGAGGTGGCCCGGTTGGTGGATTAACTGAGGAAGGGGCCAGGCAGAATTTGATCATTATGCCCAGCAGCGAGAGGTGATTCGGAGGAGAACCCCACTAGCACACATACAAACTAAGTGTTCTGCACCCATTTTCTCTCCCATTTTCTGCGCTAAGTGTTCTGCACCCATTTTCTCTCCCTTTCACCTCTTCAAAGAAGCATCATCTTCGCCAACCTCCTAATCACAAATCCAGTGGCCTGCCTCAGTCCTGGTCCTCCTCATGCTCTCTCTTCCCTGCCTGAACTTGCCACCCCCATTCTCTCACCCCTGACCTCCTTGGCTTGTATGAATCCAGTCTCTGCTGCTTCTTTTCCTTTGTTGTTCCTCCTGACAGCATGTGCTTCATTCCCCCTCACTCTCCTCTTCCTGTCTCCTCTTCCTCCGCCAACCTCTCCAATCAGGGCCCTGCAGTCAGCCTCTGTCTCGCTTCACTGAATGACTGCTCCCTGGGGATCTCATTCAAGCCAGTGTGAGACGGGCTTAGACAAATCAGTGACGCCCTTAGAATCCCCGCACACCTTTGCATTATCTGTAACGGTGATTAGGACAGCAAACCAGCAAGTCTCCCCTCACTTAGCAAACAACTCCCTGCACCAGAGCCTTATGAAAGCAAGAGATCTGGGACTCTTGTCCCAGTCCGTTTTAGTATCCATCCAAAATTAGAAGAGGGAGGAGGAGAGGAAGAGAATACACAAAAAAAAAATTCATAAAAAGCAAGGACCAAACTATATACTTATCAAATGTACACTTTTCTTTATATGCATTATACTATACAAATACAAGTTTTAAAAGACCCAAATAAAACAAAAAGCAAACAGCTGGAGGAAAAAAATCTATGCTTTGGTGGAAGCAGGAGAGAGATATAGAAATATTAGTTCACTTTTCCTGTTCCTAATAATGCCCATGGGAAGGTTGAACAAGGAAAACCTTATGGATTATGAACAGGTAATTAGTGTGTCCATGTGTAATGTTATGTAATTATAAGTCTTCAAAAAGACTTTGACAGATAGTTGTAGACCTAGAGGGAGGGCCATGAAAGATTAACTAACCTGCCTTTTCATTTTATAGATGAGGAAACTCAGGCTCGGGGAGGGAAAGAGTCTTGCCTCCACCACTTTCTGATCCACTGAGATACTGATCAAAGGTGTGACAAACAGGGCTACAGGAGTTTTAGAAGCGCTCAGATGCACCTGCTGACATTTCCTGGGCTAGAGTAAAGCTCACAGCAGCCTGAAATGGCCACTTCCATCAAAGCGCATCCCATGGCTTTAGTGCCACGTCTTTTTTCCCTTTGATGTATGATCACTTAATTCCTTCCTTGATTGCTTTTCAAAAGCAATCTAAATTAATGCGAACTCACAAAGGGCAAGGCTCTCTATGAATAATTAGTGCGTAATAATATATGCAAATAGGGAAAGATGCAAAGTTGGGCTAAGAACTGCTGCTCCCAGCTCCATGACCCACTTGCTCTCTTCTCATTGGGAATTCTCTTTACACCATTTTTAAAAAGGGTTTTGAGGAAACTTGAGAAGGGGTGGTATTTCTAAATAGGCTGTTGGGTTCAATGAAGGACAGCCAAAGGAAAAACAAGCTGAAAGAATCAGACCA
Organism: Vespertilio murinus; assembly: GCA_963924515.1. NCBI lineage: Eukaryota > Metazoa > Chordata > Mammalia > Chiroptera > Vespertilionidae > Vespertilio > Vespertilio murinus. Next base: position 34,803,262 of record OZ004715.1, on the reverse strand, counting down.
GTAACTACTATGGGTCTTTTCCTTTTTTGTAGCTTCGGCTGGAGACAAAACACTTGTCCAAATTTCTGCCATTTAGATAGGAAATATCATCACAGTCAGGGACTCAACCATCACTTAACCCTATCCATGCAGGATTTCCCTCCACAAACCTTTAATCCAGCCTATCTTGTCTCCGTTCTGTCTTTGCATAAAGCCAGTGACTCCCACCGCCAATCTTTAACTCTTGCTTTGCCCCACCTGGAATGCCCTCCCTACTTCCCATCCCTGACACAGTCACATCTTATACATTTTCCAGAGCCCTTCTCAAGGCCTTTCCTTTTTCTTTTATTTTTTTTCAAAGCCTTTTCTGACAACTTCACTCCTTTTGGAAGTCTCCTGTTAATCCAGGGTGTGTGGCAGAAATGGCTAGTGCCCATCAATCTCTGTATTTCATCCCTATTTTCTGGGCACACAGCAAGACTACATTTCCCAGACTTCTTACAGTCAGTTAGGGTCACATGCCTGAGTTCTGGTCAATAAAAAGTGAGTTCCGTGGTGCATGCCCCTTCCAAGACTAGACCATATAGAATCCTCAGGCATAGTCCTCACTCTCTTTCCCTGTCTATAAGTTAATAGAAAGGAATCCACAGGCCTCGAGGAGGGACAGAGTCACAGATGGAAGAAGACTGGGTTTGTGAATGACTGTGTGGAGCAGACTTCCCTACTTAATTTAAAAATTAAGTTTGAAATAAAGTTTTATTGTGCTAAGCCACTGAGATTTTTGAGATCTGTGGCAATAGCTCTAACACAGAATGGCATATAGGTTTTACTTCACGTGCCAACTCTGACCTATGGTAGTGGCTGCTTGGAATCCCATGCTGAGAAGGATTGTTGGGCAGCACCTGAGGTTACTAGGAAAGACTATAGTGATTGATCAGTTATGTCTGCCATGGGCATAGTGATGCTGTGTTTTCCTGTCTCTGACCTATATGTTTTTAGTACTTAATTTAGCATCTGATTGTAAACACCCTGTACTGTATTCTCTTACTGCTCTGTATACTTCAATCCAATCCTATAGTTAAAATTCCTTTGGGGCAGAGGCCAAATCCTGTCCACATACACCTAAAAGAGAACATATAAATGCAAATGCTTATTCAGTGGACTTAAAACCAAATTTAAAGGTGGAAATAAAGTGTGTTCAGGCCTTCAGTAGGACTGTCTTAAATATTATGCCAGGAAAACAGAAATCTAGAAAGTGCTGCGGCCAATAAGGCAAACCCCTGCTTATCCTCAGCTAAATGGCTCACAAGACCTTGCTGAAAGTCCATTTTTATTTATTGTCATACTTAATAGGTAGAGTTGTATGGGAGGAGGATCAGCTACCTGTGGAGCCTAAATATTGGGCTCCACACACCCCTTTATTTAATAGTATACATGATCAAAACTGGGATATCATTTAGCCCAGGGACAAAAGACAGATTTCAAATTAGGTGCCATCTGATCAATTTATAACAGCTGCCCTAAAGACCTGTATTCAGAAGATTCTGAGGTCATATATGAGACTGGTAGAAAATGATTCAGAAAAATCCCATAAGTTCTACAGTCCTCCTATATCTTTCATTCCTGATCTAATCCACCCTCATCATTCTACTGTGACCAAATTAAGTTGTAAGAAGAGGTGCTGGCTTACTCTGTGATGTTGGGTTAGTCATAGGTAGGAACCAGGATTCAAACCCAGGTCTCCCCATGTTTCCTTTTATTCCAGGTTTTATGATAGGAGATACCCCTGAGAGTACCATTTGGAGATATGGGTAATCATAATACTCATAACCAGTTATTAGTGCTTACTATATGCTGAGCACTGTTTTAAGTGCTTTTCGTACACAATCCTATTTCATCCTATCAGCACAGTGAGAAAGGTGCTATATGTCATCATCCCCACTTTACAGACGAAATTGAGACACAAGAGAGGTTAAGTTACCTGCCCACAATCCCAGCACCAGTAAGTAGCAAAGAAGAGACTTAAACACAGAGAGAAGGAAAAACGCAAAAAAGAACAAAAACAATAACAACACTGGATTCAGAAATAACCTCATATGATCTATAGAAGATTCTGGTCATTTCACCAACACATACAAAACCCACTCACATTGAAAGCACACCCCATGGGTTTCTGGTTATTTTTTCAAAGCCTAAAAGCTGCGGAATATGGTGTGAAAAGCTTGGTTTCAGAGGCAAGGAGCAGCAGGGAGTGACTTAGAAGACAGGAGATGAGGACAAGTGAGTCACAAGAACTCAGGGAAGACACTGAGCTCTTGGCATGAGCATGAGATCACCATGATCTCAAGCATGACAGGCTGGCCCTTAAAGGTCCCGTTTTGCTTAAAAGACTCCCCCAAACTACCAATGTGGTATAATGGAATAGCACTGGCTGGCTCTGATCCCTAGGGCTTGCTGTTTGAAACCAGAAAGATGTGCCAATTGATGTATTTATAGGCTTAAAGCTGGCATGCAGTTAAGCTACCTGGGTTGCTCGACATCTGTTTTAGCGCACATTTCTCCCAATTTTTTGTTTCACTGGGTTTTAATCAGCCAGCTATTTTGAGCCTGAATTACAATTTCACACATATCTAGAGCCAAATGACCAAAAAAAATAAAGAAAAAATAAAGAAGACCCATAGCCAAAACAGAACTTGGAGCCAGCAGCTTGGCAAGGGCAGGCCCCTGGGAACAAACCCTGCCTGGGATCAAAGGCATCCGAGTAAACGCGTCCCAGTCTGAGGCCTGGGGACTCGGGGGGCTGGGGAGCCCCACAGGCTTGAGCTCAGCCAGCCCAGACCGCACATTGTCACTCACCCGCCTTTGTTCTATGACCTTGGCCTGGAAACCTCTTCCTTCCCTAAGTTCCTTTAAGCAAAACCCTAAGTTCCTTTAAGCCCATGCCTAAATGTCACCTTCTTTGGGAAGTTTTCTCTTACTCCATCCCTATTTCATCTCCACTTCCTGCATTTAAAAAAAAAAAAGTTACTCTTTCTCCTCCACTCTGCCAGCACCTTTGTTTGTGGTACTTTCTCACGCCCCAGCAAGCTGTCTAGTCTGTCTCTCTGTCTCCCCGACCACACTGAGCTCCTCAAGACTGGGGGGAAGGAGGCTAGAGGAGGGGTTTCCCTCAACTCGATGTCCTCAGCTTCCAGCCCATTCCACGTGTCTCTGGAACGAAGAGAAAGGACGATGGGAGAGAACACGGGTGTGGGCCACCCTCATTCACAGCCTTAGAGAGGTTTAGGCAGCATCGGGCAGCAACTTGGAAGCAGAGGCAGGCTCAGGCCCTCTGGTTGCAAGGCTTTGATGTTGAAAGCACCGGAGAGAAAAAAAAGTTGTAAAGCAACACACTGCCCCAATGTTTTACCATGTGTATGTATTATTTTTATAATTGGAAAAGCGTAAACTTTTTTTTAATGGACTACTTGTTCTCTACTCTTAAAGCGCTAACAGTGTTTCCCATTGTGTGGGAAATAGACTCAAGTGACCTCTGAATGACAAGGGTATTTAGACTACTTTGAGGGTACAGCAGGGAGAAGCTCAGCCTGCCTGGGGGCATCGGGGAAGGCTTCTCACAGGATGGGGCGCTTGCCCGGAGACTTGAGGACGAGTGAGAGCTCTGCAGGTAGACTAGGGCAGGAGAGGTGGAAGGGAATTCCAGGCAAAAGGAACAGTACGTGCAGAGGCACAGAGGCATCAGAGTTCAGGCTAAATGATATGGCCGGAGTGTGGGGGGCACCGGTGGATGTGAGGCTGGAGGGTGTGCAAGAAAGGATTAACTCAATGGGCCTGCAGTGTTCAAACCCTGCACGTTCCAAAGGAAAGACTGGTCCTTGACCAGCTCCTAGGAGATAACCTCTGATGTCTTGGAATATCCTGCCTGAGCGTGTATTTGTATACATGGGGCTCTGGGCCACACCAGAGTTTATGCTAACAATGGTTTATGGTGAAGGCCTGTGTTTGTTTGCCTGGGGGACTCTGTGGGAGCTCAAGGCTGAGAAGCTAAGGTTAGTCACACAGGTGCTCCATGCCTACGTGACTGACACCAATAAACACCTAGACAGCCAGACGGTGAGCTTCAATGTGTTGTCACACATCACTGGTGGGAGAATGAAGCCCTGTCCGTATGACTCCACTGGGAGAAGACAGCTGGCAGCTAATGTCTGGTGTCCCTGGACTCCACCCTGTGCACCTTTTCCTTTGCTGACTTTAATCTGCATCCTTTTTCTATAATAATTCATAACTATGAATATAAATACTTTGAGTTCTATTGAGTTCTTCTAGTCAGTCATCAAACCTACAGGTGTCTTGGGGACTCCCCCTAATCACAGAGCAAGAAGAGCTCTGCCCAAAGCTAATGAGTTTTATTTCACCCTGGAGTCAATTGTTATGAAACTGAAGGGTTCCAACTTGTGATGCAATGATGACTCTTTCTGAGAGATATTGGAGACTGCAGGTGGGAGTGGATGGGAAGAGAAGACAGAGCTAGAAGCAGGAAGACCTGGAGAAGTCTGCTAAACCAGTCCAGGTAAGAGCTGGTGAGCCCTTGGGAGTGGGCAGTGGGCCATGGAGAAGAACTGAAATCAAGGAGGTCAATAAAACAAGAGTTGGTAACCAATTAGACTCTATAGTGAGGGAGGAAAGTCAAGGATAATGCCCAGGTTTCTTGCCTGGCAACTGGATGGATGATTGTATTGGTAACTAAAATGGGAGATCCTGAGGGGAGAGTTTAGGGATGTCCTGACTCTCAAGCCCACCCAGCCTGGCATCTTTCACTCTTCATTTCTATAATCCAAAAGTAAACAGGTTTGGAACGTGCAGGGTTTGAACACTGCAGGCCCGTTGAGTCAATCACTGGTTTTTCTCTCCTTGAAACCATCCCTTCAGCTGTCTCCCTTCAGTGATCGCTTATAGATCACGCCTGCTTAAAAACCACAAAAAGATGTTCTTGGCAGATCTCCCTGACCTCGATTTCCCTGCTGGCAGAATCACAAGAAAGGCATTAGTGCCTTATGTGAAATGGGAAGCCAGGCAGAAGAGACACCCAGAAGCCTAAAGAAACAGTGAGTACATGAGGAGATTTCAAACACCAAGATAGGATTCTGGGGCAGACACTCAGGTGAGGCTCAGGTCCCTGTTACACTGGAGTGTAGGCTGAAGGAAACTGAAAAATAAAGGCTCTTTGGTCTGTACAGAAAGTCTCCCCTTGGCCTGGTGTAAACTATATTTTATGTGTTTCCAGGTGGCAAGAAGTCAGTGTGAAATGTGAGCTCTCCTTGCTTGGTCCAGGACCAGACATCACAAAAGAGTAGCTGGGCATTCTGGGTAAAGGTGATCTGACCCTTTGATAAGTCCTAGGGTGAACATCACATCTCCTGGCTGTGTTCTGACAGCTGCTACAGCCCCAAACAGCAGCTCAGCATCTGCAGTGCCTCTTCCAAGCATCACTGGGAAGTGTTCATTATGGACCTCCTTTGCTCCTTACACCCCCTCGCTGTGCATCCAGACAAATGGCTAAGTGTACAGTTGGATTCCATTCCCCTGGCCTTTCTGACAAGGAGCTAAGACCAGAATCGAGGGCATCAGACTCCTGTTTCCTCATTCTTTCATCTCCATGGAAACTTGGAGATGACAAAAAGAGAGGATTCCACAAGTCAGGACATGGACAAGACATCAAATGACTTGCTGCAGTAAAGAGGAAATTGTTGGTGCCCTGTCCAGATCCCTTTTCCCAACCCTCTGCTGCTGTGAGTGTTGGCTGCCAGTGGTTCCCAGTTGCCCCTTTCTCTGGACAATGCCACCCTCCTGCCCGACTGATGGAAGCTGCCTGACCAAGAGATTATACCCAGTGCTGTGCTGGCAAATATTTAACAACCTGGTTTGAGTGTCTGCCACTTTCCATACTCCCACCAAGGCTGATTTCAAGCTACCAACATGGCATCAATGAATGCGGAGCTGCAAGGAAACGCAAGGTAGTTCTTCATCACATGGTATTTCTACCCTAAAACTATGATGACAGATGAAAAATAACCATAAGAACACTGATAAACGAAAACTTTAGTAAAATTATTAGGAAGTGGTGAGTTTTGAACATTTATTAGCACTATTTTTAATATTGTTTAATTATAATTTTATATAACTCATTTTTAATAATAGCTCACAAAATTTCTGAAAGTTTGACAATTGGCTCCTGTTAAGACGTAGGGGACAAGTCCATCACATCACTGATTCACTCTACCTCCCTTCCCAACAGCCTGAGGCCAGTGGCTGACATAGGAACACAGAGGCTGCCCCCCACCCATCTCACCTACGGAACAACTCTGTAATATGATAAATTCCAGAGCCACCAGTGACATGGGGCTACTTTTCCCCTCGATTCCCCCTTTCCTATCCTGGTCCCTCACCCTTTACAGGTTTCTCCTATAGATCACCTCTTTAATAAATCACATGCACCCAAGGCCCAGTCACAGGCTCTACTTCTAAGAAACCCAACCTAAATGTTTGTACAGGGTAAAAATGTAAGAAAAGAGTTGCTTTGGAGGGATCCCAAGAGGCTCTCTGGAGGATCCAAAGGGTGGGTGGATTTAGGTTTGGAAAAGAAAGGCCATAGGATACTCCAGATGGAGTGGTTGGGTCCAAGTTACACCAACCACCATGCAGTTAGCAGATCCTTCTACCAGGCTGAGCAGGGTTCTCAGAGAGTCATGGGCCCTGGGGTCACCCATTAGGGACTGCCAAAGTTGAAGGAGGGGGTGTTTCCATGGCAACAGTGTGATAAAGAAAGCTAAACTGTGGGTCCCTCAAGATATGTGGCTCTCTGGCAAGGACATTATGGCATCCTAGTCTGCACTAGAAACATTGTGTGTACTAAAACCTTTGAAGCGAGAAGGTGCTTTTTAGATCATCTAGTGCTACTGGTGGATGAAAAATATGAGGCAGTACAAGGAAAATAGTATATATTTTAATATTACTTATTTTAAAATATAACTGTATTTTCTTTGCTTTGGATTTTTAATTGTGGTAAGATACACATTATCATAAAATTTCCGTCTTAATTCCTTGCTGTTGTTATTAAAGTCACCTTCACTATATAGCAACAATGCTGACTTTTCATTTGCAGAAGTATGTAATGTTTCCCTTTAAAATAACTTGTACAGAATAGATCTATTTAAAGAAAAATATGCAGAAAATAATTAAATAGGTGATACACATATGGAAAATTCACAAAGATAAAACACACACACACACACACACACACACACACCGCTACATTTTGCAAACTAATCCACACTTTCATTTGAACCTAGAAAATATAAAGGAACTGCCAAAGATCATATGACTAGTTAATTACAGAAACAGGACTAGAACCCAGATTTTCAAATTCCTGTTTCCAGGTTTTCCACTGAGCCCTGTTTCTCCTTTAAAGAAAAAAGAAAAATATTGGTTTTGTCCTCCCCCTAAAAGATAGTTACAAAAGAAACATCCAGGTTCTTTTTCATTCGTGACAGGGAAAAGTCACCTTCCCTTTTTAATCAGCCTCCCTGATGGTTTTCAGAGTAGGGAGGGATTCTTATAGCTAACTGGGTGTGGCAGCCTGGAGAGGACACAAATCCTCTTGAAATCTGCCTCCTCTGATTTCATCATCCTGCCAACATCAGATGTCAAAGCTAGAGAGGAAAGGAAAGTTGGCATTTTGATGCCAGCATCCGCCTCCAGCTATTCCGTGGTGCATGCTCGTCAGAGAGAGAGCCTGTCTGTTTCATAAACTAAATCTGTGAGCAGAGTTGGTCTAAAATGCATCTCGATAAGAACTGTGAGTCAGGAGACTGTCTTCGCCATTTAATGGCTCTAAACAACAGACTCCCTTCTTGACCTCTATAGGCCTCAGTTTACCTACTCCATAATGGAGACAATAGTTCTTATTTATTTCAATATAATCTCAATAATCACTAAATGTTTTTGCAAAACAACTTAACAATTGACAAAATGCTTTTCGGACCTAGTGTCTCTTTAATCTGTACAATTGTGTGATGTGGGTGTTATCATGTAATGGGTGGGGACCGTCTCTGAAAGAGGCCATGTAACTTGTTCATGGTTGTGAGGAGGTCTCAAATCCAGATCCTGTGACCATGGACCACCCACCTTAAAATTTAGAAGTATATCATCAATGTTTCCCAAAGCATATTCTTCAGGATCTCAGATATCCTACCTATTAAAAGAATAATATGCTAATTAACCATCACTCCGCTACACCCACCAGCCATGCCCACCAGCCAATCAGAGTGAGTATGCAAATTAACCCAAACCAAGTTGGTTGCCACCTCAGAGAGCAGGAGGGAGAATAGGGTTGCCCCTGGCCATAGAAGAAGCCAAGATTCTGCAGCCCTTGCTGGCCTAAACCTCCACTCAAGGCTACAAAGTTTCAATTGTAGAAGGTAAATAAATTCCTCCACCTGAGACACCAGGGGGTGTGGCTGGCCTGCAAACCACCACAGGCCCCTCACCCAGGCCACTCCATGCCCAAAAGGAACCCCCACCCTGATCTGGGACACCCTTCAGGGCAAACCAGCCAGTCCCCACCATGTACCAGGCTTCTATCCTATCTAATAAAAGAGTAATATGCAGATTGACCATCACTCCAACACACAAGCTGGCTGCCCCCATGTGGTCAAAGATCCTTCCCCCATGTGGACACAAGATGGCCACCATAAAATGGCCAGCAGGAGAGGGCAGTTGGGAGGGACCAGGCCTGCAAGGGAGGGCAGTTGAGAGGGACCAGGCCAGCAGAGGAGGGCAGTTAGGGGCATACAAGCTGGCAGGGGAGCAGTTAGACATCAATCAGGCTGACGTGAGAGTGGTTAGGGGGTGATCAGACCGACAGGCAGAAGCTGTTAAGGGCAATCAGGAAGGCAGGCAAGCAAGCAGTTGGGAGCCAGCAGTCCTGGATTGTGAGAGGGGTCCCAGATTGGAGAGGGTGCAGGCTCCGCCGAGGGACACACACACACACACACACACACACACACACACACACACACACGAATTTTGTGCATGAGGCCTCTAGTAGATAGATAAATAGGTAGATAGAGCTGCAGTAGTGTTATACACACACACACACCCACACACACACACACACACACACACACACACACATACATACTAGAGGCCTGATGCATGAAATTCATACAAGAGTAGGCCTTCCTTCGCCCTGCTGCTGGCACTGGCTTCCCTCTGGCACCCAGAACCCAGCTTCCCTTACAGTCCTGGCTTCATCTGTACGGTCCAGTCTAATTAGCATATTATGCTTTTATTATTATAGACTAGAGGCCCAATGCATAAAAAGTCATGCACTGGAGGGGGGTCTCTTATTCCAGCCTGCTCCCTCTCATAGTCCAGGAGTCCTCAGGGGCAGGAGGTGACCCGGCAATCAGGGAAAGGCAATTCTCCATCACACCTCTACTATTGCCACTGCTGGCAGTGCAAGCCTCAGCTGGCCCTGGTTACCTTGTGGCTCTGGGCAGCTAGGCAGCTGCCATCTGAGGTTTGCCTACACTTCGGCCAGCCCTGGGCGGCTAAGGGGCTGAGGGGACTGAGTGTCACCATCTTGTGGCTATGGGCATTGCCAGCTTTGAGGGCATGGAAGTCAATTAGCATATTCCCTCCTTATTGGTTGGGGGTGTCACCATCTTTGTGATGACATGAGGGTCAATTAGCATATTCCCTCTTTATTAGATAGAATAACTATATGCATCCTATAGCTATGGATAGATATCTATAGATATAGCTGCTACTTATTACTCTGTAAAAGAGTAATCAAATAATGTTGTGTCAAAAGTATTAAGGGCTTTTTTGCTGCTGTGAGACTTCATAATTATTGTAAATCTCCAGGAGAGAACAAAGTTAGAAGCATCTCTAAAACTGACTTGTCAAATTACCTAATTGAGATAGGGTGATTAATTAAAATTAATATTCTAGAGGCCATTTTGGGGAATTTGAAACTACTCTATTGTAGTTACTCTTAGTTCTATTATTACTTTGTTAGGTGTCTATTGCTTTATAGAAATGCTAAACTCTACTCTGTGTTACCATACAGAGAACAGACCTTCCTTATAAAGGCTGTCTTTCAGGCCTATAACAATTAGACTGATCACAACTTATGACTGAGCTCCACAGGATAAAACTTTGGCTTGAAAAGCTTTCTATCATCATATTTGATTATGTCCAGGTGTGTTCAGAGAAGCTGAGCATCCTGTTCATATCTCAAGCAAGCAATATTTAATATTTATCTTGCCTCTTATCTGTGTTCTATTGTCTCTCTATGTAAGACCACTAAGTCAAAGAAGTTACTCTCTTCTTCTGAGTCCCACACATCGTGATAAGGAGGGTTAGGGTAACAGGGAGGAGAAAATCACAATGAGGTGCTCTTGAGAAACAACCACAGGGCCAGCTTCCCAGTGTGTGACCTGTACACATACAACTACATGGTACACATCTCTCAGAAGGGTGCTTAGCATGGCGCTCTGCCATGTTTTTAATAATTTCTGAATAAGGGGTCCTGCATTTTCATTTTGTACCAGGTCCTAAAAATCATGTAGCCCATACTGAACAATCAGTATTTAATTGTAAGCTCCATAAAAGACCCTATCTGTCTACTCCCAGCACCTGGCACTATACCCAGCACCAGAAAGGGGCAAACTATATTTGTACTGAACAAACAGGTACAATGAAAGGCTTGCAAAGAGGTGAGGCCTGGTCCTTTCTCTTCCCAACAAGGCTTAAGACACCCTTGCATTTTGAAGTCAGAGCCAGTCACCAAGTGAGATTGAAAACTCACACACAAACAAGCTGCAGGAATAGGCTAGCCCGTGAAATTAAAACCCAGCCTGTAGGAATGCAACAAGCAAAAGACAGGAAGCGGGCAGACACACCGTCCTCTCCTCAGATAACGGTACATTTTCCACCGCTTTTCCAGGTGACAGCCAGTTTCAGAAGCCAGCACTAACCTGAGTGTGATGCACTTTCCTTCTCATCCCCATCCAGGGCCTGCCCCCCTTCCTCTCCCTCCTAAGCCAGCTATCTCCCATCCCCAGCACCTCTCGGCTGCTAACAGCCTGAAAGGTTTAATCTCTAAGAAGGATGCTCCAGGGCTCTGTTATCAGAGTTACTTAATTCTGCATTCACCACGAGCTTAATCATCTGCATCAGACCACACTCCTGTGACTCATGGGCGCGCACACTGGCTCTCTGGGAGCCAAAAGTTGTTCTCACTTCATCAGCACCTCAGAAGCATTAATAAAGTGCAAAAGTGTAGTGACAAAGGCAGGCGAGGGAAGGGTGTTCAGTTTTGTGGTTTTTGTTTTCAATGATATTGATGTTCTCGCAACACTGACAAAAAATAAAAATAAAATCATGGCATTTCACCCCAACCACTGATTACATGGTATTCATTTTGCCATGTTTCCTTCCTTGTTCATTTTATATCAGTGCCATAACGATAAATAAATTTAAATGTTGATGCATCACTTGCAGAGGCCTTGTTTCTAATATTCCATCAAATGGTTGTGACCATCTGTTATGGACTAAATGTGTGTGTGCGCCACAAATTCATATGTTAAAGCCTAATCCTCAGTGTATTTGAAGGCAGGGCCTTTGGGAAGTATTTAGATTTAGATGAGGTCCTGAGGTTGTGGCCCCAATGAGATCTCTCTCTCTCTCTCTCTCTCTCTCTCTCTCTCTCTCTCTCACACACACACACACACACACACACACATACACACACACACACACACACACACACACACACACACACACACACACACGTATTATGAGGACATAGCCAAAAGGCAGCTGTGCCCTCACCAAGAACTTAACCATGTTCAGACCTTCATCTTGAACTTCCCAGACTCCAAAACTGTGAGAAATAAATGTCTGGTTTTTAAGTCACCCAATCTGTGGTGTTTTTTTTTAAAGAAGCCCAAGATGCCATCCAATACTTAATAATTATCCTATGTGACATTACATAGATTGTGCTTTTGTTTGTTATTAGAAATAATGCTGCAACAATCATTTTTGAGAGAGTAGAACTGCATTCAAATTTTGGCTAAGTCTTTTTTTACTAGCTAGGAAGATCCTAGAGGGGAAATAATAGTATTTGCCGACTTGAAGCATTATTGATAGGAAAATGGTATATACACTATATGGCACTCAACAAATTTCATTATGGCTGGACATGCTAAGCCTTGTCCAAAAAGAATGACAAACACATGGTCTCTGCCCACTGGATACCTGCCATTCAGACAGAAACCAAGTTGGGCTATTAAGTAGAGGAACTATGACAAAGAAATGGGAGATGAATATCACCATAGACATTATAGATGTTTAAGAAAGAAAAAAATCAAGATTTCAAAAAGGACTTAAGAACTAAAAAATGCAATATAGTAGGTTGACTAGTAACCAGGAAAATGGATTTTAAAAGCAAATTGATTATATGGCCATTATAAGCAAGACATTATTCGTGTGCTTGGGGGAAAAGCTATAGCCAGGAATATAGTATACTGTGTCCTTTGGGGATTGGGGCCATGAAAAGAAAATGTATTTATCCTTTAAATTGCACCAATATATATTAAGATAAATAAGCTATATTATCATGCCCTGGATAGTGTGGCTCTATTGGTTGGAGCATCATCCCATGTACCAAAGGGTCACCAGTTCAATTCCCAGTCAGGCACATACCCAGATTTTGGGTTTGATCCTCCCCCAGTCAGGGTGCATGTGGGAGGCAACTGATCGATCTTTCTCTCACACATTGATCTCTCTCTCTCTCTCCCCCCCCCCTCACTTCCTCTCTCTCAAATCTATTTTAAAAATATATTTATATTATCAAAACTAAAATTGTCTATTTGAATATACTTAAAGAAGACTACACGAAAAGAGTATGTTATTAAAGGGGTTGACAAGGATTCTTTTGTTTAGTCAACAAATATTTATTGATGCCCATGATAAACTATTCTGCTATAGTCTAGGACAGGGGTGGGGAACCTTTGTTCTACCAAGGACCATTTGGATATTTATAACATCATTCATGGGCCATACAAAGTTATCAGCTTAAAAATTAGCCTACTATATTTGGGGAAACATTTTATTAACTCACTCCTAATGCCTTGACAGGGCCAGACCAAATGATTTTGAGGGCCTTATACAGCCCATGGGCTGGACATTGCTCTATTACAGGACAAACAAAAAGATGAAGGTGATGAGCTCACTGCCTTCAAGGAGCACATAGAAGCCCAAGATAAATGTGCATTGTGCTGTCCTATCAAAGTAAAAAAGTACCTGCAAAGTGCTATGGAAGCTAAAGGAAGAAGTAAGCAATTCTACCCGATAAAGCGGTGTTCAGAAAATGCCTCACAGTTGAAGTCACTTTTTATCTAGATCTTTCTTCTTTCCCAGGCCAAGAAGAAAGAACATGAACATGTGTGACATTCCTGGGATAGAAAGCAGAAGAAACTCCAGATCAACAAAAAGTCAGGGTTCCAGGCCACATTGTTCCTAGTAGTCTAAAGTTACCCGTATTGGCACTACCTGGGGTGCTCATTTCTTTTTATTAAACTCTTTTTTTTTTCAGAGAGGAAAGGAGAGGGAGAGAGAGATAGAAACATCAATAATGAGAGAATTATTGATCAGCTGCCTCTTGCACGTCCCACACTGGGGATTGAGACCGCAACCTGGGCATGTGCCCTGACCAGGAATCGAACCATGACCTCCTGGATCATAGGTCGACGCTCAACCACTGAGCAACACTGGCCAGGCTAGGGTGCTTGTTTCAAATGCAGATTGCTGGGCTCCACAATAGACCTATTGAGTCCCATCTAGGGTTCAGAAGTTTGCACCTTACTAAACTAGCCATGTCACTCTGACACATGCCAACGTTTAAAATCAATGGTACTAACAACAAAACGGCACTTTCCAAGTACAATTCAAGTCACAACTGCCCCCTGAGCTGTCAATGATCGGGCAATGCACCAACAGAGCCGATGGGGAAGGAAAGGGGTGAGCTTGTCGGCACCTCCTTCAAATCACTTCCAGTGTTTCACCCTCCAACTCCCATTTGACAGCCAGCCAATGTTGGTCCAGATGGATATATCCCCTGATCAGGCAGACACCATTTTGTTGGCTTAAGATTGGTTTTCCAGCAGGAAGGCTTAGTGATAATAAACCAGACATGGAGGGCAGGGACAGGAGCCAACCATGCCCCACTCTCGTTCCCTCTCCGCCACCACCTCTCTCAGAAATCAGACTGGCACGGCCCAACCGTGAGCGAGGAAAGGAGAGAGAGCTCCTCCAACACCCATTGGTGACTGAACCAGTGTGGAAGCTCAGGTGATGGAAAAACGTGGAAGCCAAGGCAGATGTTCAGTCAAATTAAGTGGTTCCAGAAGAAAGCGAAAGCTCGCCTGCTGAGACAGCTGGTGTCCATTAACCTCCTAAGCAGAGCGGCAGCAGATCCATCTGCTGGAATAGACTCTGGAGGCGGGGAGCTTCCCCCACCTCTGTGTGCCTCTGCATGCTCCCAGCAAAAGAGCTGGCCTTAAGAAGGGAGAGCAGACACAGGCCCATGTGCCTGCAGGGTCCTAGAACTGATTCCTCTGAAATGTGGGGCCAGCAAACGGAATGGTCAAGAGATATCCTACACGGTTGCAGTCCTAGGACTTGATGTTTGCCATTAGGGAAAGTAAACTGACATCAAAAACAACTTATTCTGTATTGAGTGGATGTGACGCTGTACAAAGATTGTGGATACTACTGGTAAATGTGATTTTTAAGTGGCACAGCTGACCAATTACAGAGGAAAGAAATGAACGTTTAATGAGGACCCACCATGAGCCTGGCAATGTGTTGGGCATTTTCAGATACAATCATCTCATTTAATCCTTATAACAACTCTATTCCCTCGGTAGCGTTATTTGCATTTTACATATGATAAGGCTGGGATTCAAACTCAGATCTTCTAAATGTCTAGGAGGAAAAAAAATCCAATGCTTCTCTGAGAGATGGCTGTGCCACAATTAAGCCGGTTTCTTTGGTTTGGAGGATGAATGGGAGGGATGGGGGAAGGGCTATAACAAAAGCTATTTGTGGGGCTGTAACAAAAGATTATGCATGGATGGGGGTTTGCTGCCTTTGATGCTTTTGAAGATGACCAGACTGAGGCTTGAAATGTATCCATGGAAACAGCTATGCTGGGAGCTGTGGCCAAATTAGCTCACCCTTGAGGCAGTTGGGTTGGGGGCTCTGGAGACTATTCCTTGATGGAGAGCGTAGTGTCAACTCCCACTTCATTTTTAAGCCCCTGCCTCCCTGTCCCCACAGCTGGACCCCCTGAAGGCTCAGTCTCCGCCCAACGTACCAGCCAATCCAAACGCCAGGCTTTCTGTGAAGCTGAGCCTTAATCAGCCTCTGAGGCCCCAGTTCCAGGGGCTGCAAACCACTCTGTCTTTCACTAGGTCTGCCTACCTACCCCACCCCGCCCTAGCAAAGACCTGGGCCCTAACCAGGAGCTCCCGTCCGGTGCAGAGGTTTTACGCCGAGGTTCAGACCTCCAGGTTGAAACTGCCCCAGCTGTGGCCACCCCACAGAAGCCCTTCTTTCACTCAATGGGAACCCCTCAAGCTAGCACTCAGCCTTATTTTCCACTGAGCCTGCAGGCCTTTGACTCTGTGCTTCATAGCCCAGACCTCTATTGTTTCTCCTGCCAGCATCCATTCCCCATGCCAGCACAGAGGTCCGGGGTACCATTCCCCAACTGCCCACAGGGTTAGTGGCCCACAGCCCTCAGCTAAGCCCCTCTCCAGACATGCTCTAAGCCTCTCCAAAGGTCACAACCCCTTTGGGGGAAAACCAACTCCAGTGACAGGTGGATGGGAGGGTATAAAGCTCAGCCACCTCCCCCAATTTGTGACACCTCTGAAAGCCAGCCCAGCCTCAGCACTCCCTGTGAGATCAGCGGAGGCTTTTGATGTGACCACATTGCAGTTGAGTTTCTCTCCTCTTCTGCTAAGTCCTGTTTCCCCTCCTTCTACATTTACATTAATCCTGAGAGCATTCCCCAATAAACTTACTGCACAGAAGTCTCCAACTCGGAGTCTGTTTCTCAGGGAACCCAACCTCATAATGACATTTTGTCCTCATTAACTGAAGGGCACCATGTTCCATGTCCCTACCAGCTCATCCCTGAAGCTGTCGCTTATACGTATCAGAAACAACCAGCCTCCCTCCCAAACTCAGGAGAATCACCCTGAGGCTTGTCCTTACTGACTCTGCCACATCTGCTGGGCACCTTTAGGAATTAACCTCTCTGAGTCAGTTTCCTATCGACAAATTGATAAATGAACCCTGGGGCAGTTATCCTTGTAGCTCATAGCACTTTTAATTATTTTATTCACTCAACAAACACTAATTGAGAACTGGCCACATGTTTTCATCCCTCCAACGACAGCTTAGATGTCACTTCCTCCAGGAAGCCCTTCCACTCCCATCCCCAAAGCTAGAATAGATAGATCATGTTCTTCTATGTTCCTGCAGCCCCTGCTTTACCCTTCTGGTAGCTCTTACCCCTGGATTGTAAATAACCTGCTTTTTGCCTTTTCCTTTCATCGGACCATGAGCTCCAAGATGACGGGGAATGTGTTTATCCACCTTTATATCCTTCATGCCTTGCTCAGGGCTTGGCCCATGATTAAGGGTATACAAATACTTGTAAACTAGACTTCTAGGTGCTGCAGGAAAAGCAAAGATAATATCCCACATTCACACAGCCCTCTACAATGTGCAAATTGCTTTCCTACCCAGTCTCGTTTGGTCCTCATAAGAACATTGCAGGGTAGGCAGGCTGGAACCGTGTTCCCATTCTACAGATGAAGCGACAAAGACCAAGGGGTGCTGAAGCGGCTTGCACCCTGCCGGAGCCAGGTCTCCTGACTGCTCAGTGAGGATCGCTCTCTGTCCGAAACAGGTCCCCCACCAAAACAGGAAGAGGCAGACCTCGCGTGCACAGTTTGACATCTCTATGGAAGGGCTGGCTTCCACCAGTCCCAGCCCACTCTCGGGATCTATGATTTCCCTCCCTGCGGACCACAACCCTAACAGTGAAAGAAGAAAGCCATGAAACATCCATTCCGCTGGGTCCCATCTTAGAAACTATTTAGACCCCAAGTGACAACATTCCAAGGGAGCGGGGCGGTAGTTGATACAGGAAAGCTGGAGGAGGCAGAGGCCTGTCTGAAATGCCAAGGGAGAGGGAGTCTCAGGTATGCCCTCTCAACTCTGGGCAAAGCATTGGGTCTGTACCGATTAGAGAGCAGAGGAGAGTGTATTGCTGAACGGGGCCATGCCCCCAGGCTCATCCCGTTCCCAGCGCCGCCTGCCAGGGTCTGAGCTAGATTAGTGCCTCTGCTTCCACTGGCTTGGCTCTGAACTTATCTCTATTTTGTGTTGAACACTGGCTGTCTCAGCTCCTTGAATATCCTGTCGGCGGGGAGATAAAATGAGGGAAGAAGGAGGGGCCCTCACACAAAAGCTCTCTTCCAGCTGCAAAACAGAAATTCTTTTCTCCTCTGCCCCATAGAAGAAAAAAAAAAACTCTATACCCAAACAGTACCGAACGGGCCTTAACTCTTCCAAGGTTGGTGGTGTTGTTTTTTTTAAACCCTAAATTGTTTTTCCCTAAAGAAACTGTGATAATACAATTAGCGATACACAGAGGCCTGAGCTGGGAAACTGTGGGGCCCTCCCCACCCACCAGCCCAGCCTCTTAGGAGTTAGGCTTTGAAATGAAGAAATCTATTGTCGCTGGGGAACACAGGGCTGAATCACAAATCCCAGCAGAGGGGTGATGCTGAAACCTCCCTTTGTGGAGGGAACGGGGAGGCAGCGCGGTAATGGCTGCATATTATTTGCAGCAATGTGGGGCCTATTCTCTTGGCTTGTTTAAGCTTCCAAGGGCCATAAACATTGATCACCATTTAGACTGCAGCACCTTAGTGATGTAAATCATTTGTCTGCCTGAAGCTCTGGGAGAGAATCTCCTTCCAGACCCCAACCAACCGGGAAGAAACACCCAGAAAACTGCTGATTATGATCCAAAAACATGTGGTGAGCTCCAGACCAGAGCTATCCAGTCCAAATATGAAGCAAGCCACACCTGTCATTTTAAATTTTCTAGTTGCCACATTAAAGAATAAAAGGAGATAAAATTAATTTTAATAATATATTTTCTTTAACCCAATAATACCTAAAATATTATTATTTCAACCTGTAATCTATATAAAAAATATTACTGAGATATTTCACAGTCTCTTCATTTTGTACTGAGTTTTCAAAGTACATGCATAGTTTATATTTATAGAATGTCACAATTTGGACATACCACATTTCTTTTTTTTCTTTAATTTCACTTTGCTTTACTGTATTTCACAAATTAAATTTGTTGAGATAAAATCATGTAAATTTCAGGAGTACGACATCATCATTCAATTCAGTATCCTCTATTATGTACTCACCACCCAAAGTCTAGTTTCCCTCCCTTACCATATATTTGACCCTCTTAATCCCCCCACCTGCCTTCCCCTCTGGTAACCACTATTCTGTTGTATGTGTCTATGAGTTTGTTTTTATTTGTCTTGTTGCTTTGTTTATTTGGTTTTGTTTGATACTTCACCAAGGAGTGAAATCATACAGGTTTTTGTCTTTTCAGTCTGACTTATTTCACTTAGCATAGTACTCTCAATATCCATCCATGTTATCACATATGGCAATATTTCATCTTTTTTTCTGGCTGAGTAATGTACCATTGTAAATATATATGCCATACCTTCTTTATCCCTTCATTTGTCAGTGGACATTTAGGTTATTTCCCTGTTTTGGCTATTGTAAACAATGTTACAATGAACACAGGGGTACATATATCTTTATGAATTAGTTTATGATATTTTAGATAAATACCCAGAAAGGGAAATGCTGGATCATATGGCAGTTCTATTTTTAATTTTTTTTAGGAACCTCAATACTGTTTTTCATAGTGGCTGCACCAACTGGCATTCCCACCAACAGTATACAAGGGTTCCCTCTACTCCACATCCTTTCCAACACTTGTTAATTCTCAGACTAACCACATTTCAAACGCTCAGTGGTTGCATGAGGATGGTGGCTGTAGTATTGGACAGAATAGCTCTAACGTTTGCAGAATATATCTAATTTGACATTTTCAACAAGCCCTCCGAAATAGGCATTAGCATCACCATTTCACAGATGACAGAGTTGAGGCTCATGCTGAATAATTGAGTTGGCCTCACACAAATCCAGAATCTACGTCTCCTGCCTCCCCCTCTTAAGCACCTATCATTTCCCCACACAAAAACCAGGCTAAAAATTATGGCAAAGATAAATCCAGTGCTTACAAAATGCAGAGCATGATTCACAATAGCCAGAGGTGAAAGAAACCCAAATGTCCATCATGGGTGAATGTATAAACAAGATGTGGTATATACAATGGAATATTATTCAACCTTTGAAAGGAAGGAAATTCTGATACATGCTACAATTTGGATGAACCTTGAGGACATTATGTTATGTGAAATAAGCCAGTCACAAAAAAGACAAACACTATATGATTCCACTTATGTGAGGTCCCCAGAGTAGTTAGACTCATAGAGACAGAAAACAGAATGATGGTTGCCAGGGCCTCGGGGAGGGGGAAATGGGGAGTCAGTGTTTAAATGATACAGAGCTTCAGTTTAAGGAGATGAAAAAGCTCTGGAGGTAGATGGTGGTCATGGCTACACAGCAGTTTGAACGTACTTAATGCCCCTGAACTGAACACTTAAGAATAGTAAAAATGGTAAATTTTATATTTTCTACAATAAAAAATCAGCTATAAAAATGCAAGTATTAGCCTAAACTCTATGAGTATTACCACATTTTAACCTCACAACGTAAAGTAGATGCTGTTATTATCTCTGTTTTACTGATGGGGAAGACAAGGCTTAAACACATTAAGCAAATTGTTCAAGATCCCATGGCCAGTGAGTGATGGAACCAGGATTTGAACTCAGGGAGTATGACTCCCAAGACTGTGTTCTTAAATATGACATCCTCCATGAAACCTCTCTGATGTCCTTAGAAATTGAAATAGAAATAGAAATAGAAATAGAAATAGAAATAGAAATAGAATCCAGAAAGGAAATGGAAATGACATTTATTACAATCTATTCTCAGAACAACAGTCACAAAACCCCCTTTGAAACAAACTTGATCATGCCACTTGCATTCTCCAAACTATCTTGCAATAAAACCCAAGTTCTTTATTCCTTACCTCAAAGCCCTCCAGGATTATGGCTGCTGATGCCTCTCCAATCTTATCCTCTCCAATCTCTCCTATTGGCTCATCATGCCCCTTCCACCCACCTCCTTCATCTTAGACCTGCCAATGTGCAGGGCCTTGGCACATGCTGTTCCTCCCTCCTGGAATGCACTGCCACTGACATCTGTATGGCCATTCCTCCTTTCATTCAGGTCTTTGGCCAAAGGACTCTTATCCCAGAAGGCTTCTTTGTTCCCGGTCTCTAAAACACAACTCTTCTTCACCCTAAGCCCATTTCCCTATTCTCTTATTTTTCCATCATTACCACTGCCACTGCTTGACTATAGTATGTACTTATTTGTCTATTCCATTGCTGTTTCCTCTCCCTGCTAAAAGGCAATGCTGGTCCCTAAAGTGGTACTTGACACAGAGCAGACACTCAAAGAACATTTGTTGAATGAGTAATTGAATGGATACATTCATTGAGCGCTTCAGTCTACCCTCATATAGGTTGACCAACCACCTGGTTCACCAGGGAGTTCAGAGGTCCCAGGATGTAAGACTTTCAGTGCTGGATCGAACAAACTCAGATGCAGAGATTAAGGCTGTGGCCACAAGAACTTTCAATTCCCTTCCAGCAATATGATTTTATAAACACGTGATTTCCATTGCTTAAAGTCACACATCTATAGGGTAGCAATATAGAAAGGCTGGGCTTTGGACACAGCTACACTCAGTTTGAACCTGATATCTGCCACATAATGCCAATGGGTAAACCACTCCACCTCCCTAAACCTCAACGACTCCACTTGTAAAATAAAATAATCCCAGCCCAGCGATCTAACATGAGGTCACAGTCAGATCACTTGTGTGTCACGAATTGGGCTCTCTGGAAAGCAAACTCTGAGACAGAGAACATCACACAGGAGTTTTTTAGGGTGAGGTGGGGCCACGATGTAGTCCCAGTGGAGGTGCTAAAGCTGAAAGGGCCCATTATAGTTATACCAGGTTTAGGGGAATGGACTGGCCTTTACACGTCGAACTGTCAAGGAGCCATAATCTCAGGCTAAGCAGCTCAGTGATCCAACAGTCCCCCAGGACTAGGGATAGACCCTTCCATCCTGAAGGAGACCTATGGTCTAGCACACCAGGCAACACACATGCTCAACAAATGATACTACTGTTGCTGCCATAATCACAGAACACAATCCAAGGCCAGATCTATTTTCCTGTGAAGTCTGTGCTCACTCTGCTCTGCCTCCCAGTTCTTTGTCTGAACCTCTCTCATCATTGATATTTCTATCTCTCTCTCTCCCTCTCCCTTCTTCTCTCTGAAATCAATAAAAACATATAAAAATGACAATGAGACATTTTTCACTTATGAGATTAGAAAATATTAATTCTTGCTCACATTGACAAGTATGTGGGAAAACAGTCACTCTCCTGGGCTGCTGGGGGTGGGAACTACAAATTGGCGCACCTTCTCTTATATGATAATTTGACACCAGCTATTGAAATTTCTAATGTTTACATCTGTTGACTCAGAACTCCCCCTTCTAAATATATGTCCTTCAAAAACATTCACCCATATGCAC
Organism: Vespertilio murinus; assembly: GCA_963924515.1. NCBI lineage: Eukaryota > Metazoa > Chordata > Mammalia > Chiroptera > Vespertilionidae > Vespertilio > Vespertilio murinus. The sequence goes on along the minus strand of OZ004715.1, from coordinate 34,781,293 downwards.
AAAGATATACAGTTTTTTACTTACAATGATTCAACTTAACTATTTTCCTACTTTATGATGGTGTGGAAGTGATACGCATTCAGTAGAAACCATATTTCATATTTTGAATTTTTATCTTTTCCCAGGATAGCTATATGAGGTATGACCCTCATTTATGATAGTAAGCAGCAGCAGTGAGGTGATTTTTGTCTAAATGTGAACTCATTAATGTATGTATTCTGAGCACATTTACTATAGGCTAGACTAAGCTAGGTGTGCTAAATGCATTTTTAACTTAGGATACTTTCAATTTATAATTGATTTTCAGGACATAACCCATCATAAGCTGAGGAATATCTGTATGTACAGGTTTGTACAATACAGTATTATTTATTCATCTAAAAAAATCAGAAACCAAGTAAATGGTCACCAGTAGGGTTAGCCATAAAATGGAACTCTATACAGGCACTCAAAAAAGAATTAAACATGTATCCACACAGAGATTTGTACAAAAATGTTTTTAGCAGCATTATTCGTAATAGCCAAAAACTGGAAACAACCCTTCAATCCTGAAGGAGACCTCCTCGTCTAGCACACCAGGCAACAGTCCAAATATCCACCAACTGGTAAATAAACAGAATGGGATATATCATAATATAGTTCTACTGAAAAGAAATAAAGGTCTGTCACATGCTATAACATAAATAAACCTTTAAAAACATTATACTCATTAAAAGAAGCTAGACACACACAAAAAAAACATATTTATGATTTCATTTATATGCAAGCCCATAAAAGGCAAATCTACAGAAGCAGAAAATAGATTTAAGTCGTTGCCTGGTGATAGAGATGAGGATGGAGGTGACTACGACTACAATGGGCACAATGAATCTTTTACAGGTGATAAAACTTTTCTAAAATTGGATTATGGCATTAGTTACACAATTCTTGATATTTGTTTAAAAAGTCAATGAGGAACATACTTAAAACAAATGAATGTTATGGTATATAAATTATGCATCAGTGAATCTATTTTTAAAATAGAATGTGAGAAAAATGCAAATCAAAACGACAGTGTGGGAACCATCTCACACCTGTCAGAAAGGCCAACATCAACAAATCAACAAACACTACAAGTGTTGGCGAGGTTGCAGAGAAAACGGAACCCTCGGGTACTGCTGGTGGGAATGCAGACTGGTGCAGCCACTGTGGAGAACAGTATGGAGTTTCCTCAAAAAACTGAAAATGGAACTCCCATTTGACCCAGTAATCCCACTCCTAGGAATATATCCCAAGAAACTAGAAACACCAATCAGAAAGGATATATGCACCCCTATGTTCATAGCAGCACAATTTACAATAGCTAGGATTTGGAAACAGGCTAGGTGCCCGTCAGCAGATGATTAGATCCAAAAACTATGGTACATCTACACAATGGAATACTATGCTGCCATAAAAAAGAAGGAATTCTCATCATTTGCAACAACCTGAATGGAATTGGAGAACATCATGCTGAGTGAAATAAGCCAGTCAATGAAAGAGAAGCACCACATGACCTCACTCATTTATGAATAATAAAGAACATTATAAACTGATTAACCAAAAGATAGATATATAAACAGTAAAGCAACAAGCAGACTGTCAAATTACAGCGGGGAGGGTAGAGAGATATGTGGGAGATAAGAGATCAACCGAAGGACTTGTATGCATGCATATAAGTACAACCAATGGACACAAAACTCTGAGGAGGGAGGGCATGTATGGGAGGTGGGTGGGCAATGGTAAGATATGTACACAGATAATAATTTAATAAAAAATATGCATTAAAAAATAAAATAAAATAGAATGTGAAATATCAATAAATTCACACATGCAAAGATGTTCAAGATAAACTGTTAAGTTCTTTTAAAAGCAAAATAGTACTAATGACATTATATGAGTATTAAGATAGTCATAATAATATATGTTAATATATCAGAGAAAAACTCTAAAGGACTATACATAAAATGTTGAGGGGGAAGTGGGCATTACTTTTACAATCTAAAAACACACAATGCAAATCTACACTAATAAAAGAGAAACATACAAATTAATCATCACTCCACTACACCCACCACCAAATCAGGAGCAAGTATGCAAATTAACCCAACTAAGATGGTGGTCGCCACAGAGCTGGAGCAAGCAGGAGGCTTGAGTTGCCCCTAGCGATGGAGGAAGCCAAGTTTCCCACCCGCCCACCCTGGCTGGACCTGGCCTCTGCTCAAGGTTACAAAGTTTCAATTATAAAAGATAAATAAATCCCAGATACCTGCTTCCAGCTGGCCCTGGCCTCAGCTCAAGGAGGCACTGAAAACAAAAACAAAAAAAAGAAAAAAAAATATCCTTAGCCAGATTGCCCACACCCCATAGGGTGAGGCTCCCCGCTGTGGAGCTTGGCCAGCCTGCAAAAAGCCATCAGCCCTCACTCAGGCTGGCCAGGCATCCCAGTGGGGACCCTCGCCCTTCAGGGTGTGTGGCCAGCCTGCAAACAGCCCTCAGCTCCTCACTCAGGCTGGCCACACCCCCATGGCCCAATCCCTGTAAACGGGCAGTTGGACATCCCTCAAGGGATCCCGATTGGAGAGGGTGCAGGCTGGGCTAAGGAACACTCCCTCCCATGCACAAATTTCGTGCACTGGGGCCTCTAGTATTAAAATAAATACGTCAACGAGTGTTGTTTAAAACTGACTCTGTTTTGTTGATACCACTCAGTTAAAGATGCCACATCTGGTCAAAAGATTTATGGAATCTCTCATTCTCGTGGCTTTACCACAGCCTGAAAAGGGGTGGGTGGTGGGGGAAAGGAGAAGGTAGATACCTGAAAACCACCAGCTCTTTCTTCTTTCATTTCAAGCTCCCCAAGCATACTATGACTAACTCTATTTCCTAGCGACCTTGGAGCTGGGGAGAATGAATTCCCTGGAGAGGTGTTAGCCTGTCTATGAATACCATGGCTTATAAAGCAATTTCTTGTGTGTTCGGCTGGCAAAATAAATAAATAAATAAATAAATAAATAAATAAATAATTTCCCAAAAGGCTAACAAAATAGTCTAATTACTCATTAAGTTGAAGAATGGGATCAAGGGCCTGTAGACCCTGTCAATATACAGAGACCCCAGAAAGGTCAACCCTATATGCCTGACCCACTTCCCTGTCTTGATTTCTTTTAAGCTCAGACCCTGGCAGCTTAGAAAACTCAAGTAGCATTTTCTTAAGTATTCATTAAAGTATAATAAACTTATGAAAATGTGTACTTTTTAAAACAGCAATTTCATGAAAACTCCCTCAAAAATAAATCTTACCATTTTCCAACAAAAACCATAGTGCCACCTTTTTTCTTCTCCTAATGGGAGGTAAATGAAGAGGCTGAGCTAATAAGAGTCCACATCCTCGCTGGCCCCATCTCCCTGAAAGTCTAGACTAAGATGCACGGTGGTCATTATTTCCCCACCCCAAGAGGTGCTTTCCAAGTCAGGTGCCAGCATCTCATGTCCCAGAGAACAGGGGCTGCGATCAGCTCAGGCTTGCCCAAAAGAAAGCTCTCCGGCTGCCAGGAAGAGAGACAGATGGAATGACCTCCATGAGGCTATAAGCTTTGTGAGAGCCAGAAGCATGTCTGCCTGTTCATCGGTGTAAACCCAGTGTCTGATACAAAGTAGGTACTGTTAAATATTTGTTAAAAACAATTGCTGACTGACTGGAACAAAGAAGGGGAAGACAGACCCTGGAAACTAGGCCACAAAGCAGAAACCCCAAGGATTTGGACAGGGCTTCTGCTAACCCAGATGGTGACTTTGTGCCAGTTAGGAAAAAGACAGCCCTTTCTCCCTGAGGATGCAGCTCCACGCCAGGGCAAACTGCTTAGTGGGCAGAGCTTGTCCTGGGTTTCAGGCCCCACTTGTGAGCCAGGTGCCCTTCTGTAGGGGATAACCCGCACCTGCTGTATTGGTGGCCCAGTGGTGATATCAGTGCTGCCGCTTGTGCCATGGAAAATACAAATCAGGTGCACTATTCCTTGCCAGGCTTCCGGGCAAATGCCCAGTGTGTCCGCAGCAAAGTCTGACCTGAAGTAGAAACCACAGGCCTAGAAAAATCTTCCAATAGTCAATAAATGCTTGTTGACTAATTGCAGGACCATGTAATCCCAAACCTTGCGTCATCTGAAAAGGAAACGCAGAATGTCCCCCTGACCACTTCAGCTCCCGGCCTACTCCTAAGAGAGAGCAAAGCAGATGGGAAAAAGCAAAAGAGAGGACATCCTACTTTATACCAGGAGACTGCCCTGTACATCTGAAAAGTTGCATGAACTTCATACCCAAACACCTCAAAGATTATTTTATCTGTCCTTTTTCTGGTGAGCAGGCATCATTTCCTCCCTCGACTTCTGCAATTGGCCCTCACTGACATCACTGCTTTCTTCTTGCCTACCAACAATCTATTTTCCACATTCTAGGTGGAAGGATCTTTCTAAAGGAGAAAATTGATCATGCCATTCATTGCTTAACATCTCTAATGGCACACAGGCTCTCTATGAGCCTGTTCTGGCCACCTTCTCCCACTAGTTCTTATGACAATCTCTGTTTTACTCACTTGGTTCCTGCCATACCTACTTTCTTACAGTTCCTTCCTCTTCTTTCTTTTTTTAATTCTCCAAGCTTGTTGTGTGTACCCCGGGGCCTTTGCACTTGCTGCTATCTAGTCCTGGATCCTCTTTCCCAGCTTTTGAGGTGACATTCAGATGAAACTTAGAGTGGCTTTTCCTGATCTTTTATCAGAAACTCTAGTGCTGCCGAAACCAGTTTGGCTCAGTGGTAGAGCGTCGGTCTGCGGACTGAAAGATCCCGGGTTCGATTCCAGTCAAGGGCATGTACATTAGTTGTGGGCACATCCTCGGTAGGGGGTGTGCAAGAGGCAGCTGGTCGGTGTTTCTCTCTCATCGATGTTTCTAGCTCTCTATCCCTCTCCCTTCCTCTCTGTAAAATATCAATAAAATATTTTTTTAAAAAAAGAAACTCTAGCGCTTCCCCCATCCTTAATTCTCTATTCCATTACTCCGTTTTTATTTTCTTGGTAATGGTTTCCACTACCTGAATTTATCTTGTTTATTAATCTTTATATTGCAGTCTCCCTGCCTTCCCATATTCCCTATACTACTTCCCATCCCCCAAATACACACACACACACACACACACACACACACACACCATTTCCCTCTCTATCTCTGGTATCTAAAACACAATAGAAGCTTAATAAAATACTTCTGTTAAGAATTAGAATAATTATAATTGTAAGGCTCTTCATTTGCAAAGTATGCTCATATTCATTGCCTTACTTAAACTTAATAACAGCCCTATGGGGCAGATAGCACAACCTTCATCTTACTGGTGAGGACAACAGAGGTTCAGAGAAGCTGTGCAACTTGCCAAAGATCACACAGCAGGGAATAAGTTTAATTTGCACTCAAGTCCAGGTTTTCTCCCTCCAAGTCCAGAGTTCTTTCCTCAATATGCAGTTAACATTCAACTGTGCTTACCACCCACTAAGCAAAAACTTTACAACACCAGGATTGTTAAGCTCCAAGACAAAGAAAATATAAGGCTATGAAACCATTTTGGAAATCATCAAAATAGACAATTACGTAAAATGAGCCCTCCCCGAAATTCACAGATGGAAAAGTTGCAAGGTATCCAGATGCTTGTTCTCTTCTTATAGAATTCCCTGACTCAAAGGAAGGACAGGGAACTTGGGAGTGAGGAGCATAGGAGAGATGAAAAAGACTGTATCTCTAACCAAGAGTGGCAAAAAGAAACTATGACTAATAGGGAAAAACTCACTGTAGGAAACTAACCACATGCAACAGGAGGATTGAATTTCTCACCATTCAGGCCAGAAAGTTAAAGGCATAACAACCCAGACATGTTTAAAACTTTCTTCTCAGTCCTAGGTCAAAGAAAATAATAGTAAAATTTATCTGGGAAGATAAACTGAAGGAAAGGGGAGCTAGGGGGTGGGAGGGAAATGTGCTTTCTACTCTATTTAAAATACTTTATATGAGTGTCTACATTACATATCCCAAAAAACGAGCTAAATTTAACCAAACAAGTAAATCAACGAGAATGAAAAGGTTTAAGAAGCAATTTCAACAGGTCTGTTCTTCCCATCTGGCCTCCTTACCAGATCTCATCTTCCCCAAACCAGACAAGGGTAAGCAGGTCTGTTTCTCCCTCTTCATAACGTGACAGACAGGCAGCTCCTCCTTTGGTCTCACTCATGTCCAAGCCATTTCCCCTTCAAATCCTGGAGCCACCGCTGAAAAGAACCATCCCCTCCAAATCCTTCATTTTACAGGTGAGACCCAGCGAAGGGAGATTTTCTCAAGATCCCGCAGCTAATCACCAGCCAAGTTGAAGCTTGAGCGCAGGGTCCTTGCCTGCGGTGCTGTTCACCTTCTGAGACACCAAGTTCTTTCTCTGTTCAACAATCAAGAGGACTCAAACCCCAACTGTGAACATGCCCAGTGTAGGAGAATCAGCTGCCCAGACCATTTCCTGCAGCCTGCCCTTTTCCACACTGTGTGTCCCTAAGGCCTCAGGCCATTTTTGACACACTCAGCAGGCGGCTCTGCCCTGGAGAAAGGACCATCCCCCAAGAGGAATGCAACACTTGGTGGGTATATCACAGTCACTAGGTAGCACTACCGATATTTAGTAGAGAGGGGCCAGGGGTACAACCCCCCGACCCCACCACCTCTGCAAAGCCTCTGAATCCTCTCCAACCCTTTAAACGGTGAATGTCCACAGGAGTAGAAACCCTAATAAATGTTAGCTGAATGTTATCACAAGTAACTACAGTAATCCAGCATTTGATGGATCCTTGCAGCTAAATACGGTCATGAACAAAATTTACAACCCAAGGAAAAGGACACAGCTGTTCCCATTTAACAGACGAAGACACCAAGAAACTAAGGGGCTCAGTCACTTGCCAGAGCCATGCTAAACAGTGACAAATCAGGCACTAGTCAGCTGAGTCTCTCAAATCCAAATTTTACTCACCTTAAGTGTACAGCAGATCTCAGGCCTAAATGAAAACAATGCACCTTTAAAATAAACTGGGCTGTGGGAAATGTAAACTACTGAAAATCCTGTGCCTCGGTGCCAGACCGTGTCTTCCAGACTCAGCCAGGAGGCGTACGGAGTCCTGATGGACCTCACCTTGAACAAGGCTATAGTTTTCAGACCAGATTTCACAGTCTAAAAATCTCAACTCGCCCCCACAAAAATAAAAATAAAAAAATGAAAGAAAGAAAGAAAGAAAGAAAGAAAGAAAGAAAGAAAGAAAGAAAGAAAGGAGGTCAAGGGGTCTACAAAGAGTGGCCAACGTTTATTACTAAAGGCATCGAGGAGAAAGACTACCCCAATTAAGAAAGAATAATTTTGCCTCAGTGGTTGAGCATCGACCTATGAACCAGGAGGTGATGGTTTGATATCCGGTCAGGGCACATGCCTGGTTGTGGGCTCAATCCCCAATCAATGATTCTTTCACATCACTGATGTTTCTATCTCTCTCTCTCTCCCTCCCCCTTCCTCTCTAAAACCAATAAAAATATTTTTTTTAAAAAAAGAAAGAATAATTGTTCTCTCTCTTTCTCACACACATACTCCAGAAAGGAAGGACATCATTTAAAATGAAGAGCAGGTGTTTAAAGATAGTTAGCTTTATGAGAAAATCCTTATATTTCTATATTGCTTCAAACTGGGATACATTTCAAGGACTGACAGTGGTCCAGGGACCTGTAGGACAGACTACCTCGTTGTAACAGAGGAGACCCATAGCCTTTGGTCCTCACTGTGCTGGCTGCAGGCTCCAGCCTTATTGAAGCCAAACCACCAAGAGAGTTGCAGAGGTGGGGAGGGACGGGGGCTCAGAGAACCATGACAGCAGAAAAGAGGCAGCAGGGCCATCCCCTAGCCTATGCTGAAGTTCCCCCCCCTGCCCCCCACCCCGACCAGGAGCCATGTGCCAGTGGCCATTACCCCTATGAGAAGAGAACAGAGCACAGGGACTGACACAGTAGGGGTTGTCTCTAGCTCTTCTGCCCTTCCTCCTTTCTCCATCCGAGCCCCCTGCTCCATCCTCCCACTCCCTTACCATCAGAATCAGGAGCAGAGTCTCTGAGCTACAGCTTTACCAACACAGGGAAAAGGCTAATGCAACTTTAAGCCGCATTAACAGGATCAAGAGATGTATGATTAGTCTCGGTAGCCTCCATATTGTCCAGGGTAACTTCTGAAAGATGGTGCTTAGCTTGGGCTCCAGATTTTAAAGCACGTTAATAATGTGGAGGTTTATCAGTGGACTGCAGGCTGAAAAATGGTCCTCGTCTATTTGGGAAGACTTCCCAGAAAACACTGCTCTAGGAGAGACCCCAGCCCAGCTAGCCAGATTGGTTAAATCCACCATAGAAATGAATTAGGTGGAAGACGTGGCAGCCAGATGGCTTTTTTTAAATGCTGATAAGCTGAAATGTGGCAGGGGAAAAAGACCAGAGGGTGAGAGAACAAGTCATCTAAAGCATAATAGAAGAATTTAAGCCTGAGAATGCTTAGCAGAGAAAACAAATGTATACCATCTCTGCCTACCCCCCAGCCTATGGCAGATATGTTGTTTTTCCTTCCAGTCCTAGAAGACAACCTCAGAATCCTTCTCCACACAGCCCTCCAGCAGCCACCAGCAATCCATCACAGCAGGCCCATCAGATATGAGCTGTTCCCCGTCCCCAACTTAGAAGTACATGAAAGCAGTTTTCAAATAATGGAAATATTACTACAAGTCAGCCAGCTTAGACTTATTCTGGGTTGCTCCGAAGGACAGAAGTGTCTTGTAACTCTATTCAAGGAAAACCTTCCTAACCTTTCCAACAATGGGTAGTCTGGTCTCTGAGGTGGTCAGTCTCTCACTGCTAGAAGTTCCAATCAGAAGCTTCACAGCTGTCAGGGTTTCTAGGTGGAATGGGCATTTGGACAAATTCTGCGATTCTAAGTAGGGCTTGAAGTTCAGATGTAATACCTCTGTGAGCACTTTATGGGTGGCAGGAATGGGCACGCAAGCTATCATGGTGGATACTGTGAATCTCCACATACAGAGGAGGGCACTGCAGCCCAGGAGAAGTGAGTACCGCACACAGGGCCAGAGTGGTAAGTCAAGAATTCAAATCCCCATCTGGTGACTCAAGTCCTGCATGTTTTCCACCCACTATTAGCTGCAAACAAACACCAACACAAGGCCTCCGCTGAAGCCAGCCAGTCTTCAGATGGCGCCTATGCTGGCTGCTTTTCTTCCCTAACGATGCTTCCTTGTTGTTATTTGATGGCTCCGTATCTGCTGCTCTGTAAGTGTCCGGCTCCTCGCTGCTGGACAGCATATTCTTGTTTGCTCATTCTATCCCAAACAAGAGTTCTCTCCTCAAGGAGCACAGATGGAATCTTTGATGTTTTTCTCAGTATCTTTGTCCTAAAACCCCAGGCACTGTCTTTTTTTTTTTTTTTTTTCATTTATGGCTTCTGTTCCAATGTAAAAGTCCCTAAAATAAGGTGAATGCTACATCCACATTAATCACTAACTTCCCAGATGATTAGCTTACCATTACTGAGCGTTGGCAGGGAGAATAGGAAAGTTTGAGTGAGGAAAAGGGAAGACAAAGCAACTCCATTCTCAATGCAAGTCCTACTGTGGCCTCATGGTTCCTTTCAGATTCCTGGGGATTGTCTTGTACCCCAGCTCCCATTCTCTCAAGTAATGCTTATCCCATCCCTCCAACAATAGTATGTCTTATTCCCCAGTGCCTGGGTCTTATCCCTGAATTACTTAGCCTCATGGCCAGGCCTGGTTTTTGCTCTATCTTGCTAGTACTGGGGAACACCCCCATTTCAGGCACTGTCAGTCCACTTTTATAGACCTACACCTGCCAGCTTGAACTTCCCCAACACACTTCCTCCCCCAGGGGGTGCAGTTCTAACTTCCAGCCCCTCCTGTTACAGCCCCACCAGCGCACTCCTGCTTCAGATAACCAGACCATAATGAACTGTTTGCCCAGCACTGTTTGTACTTCCTACAGCTCTCTACAGTTACCTCCCTGATCTTGTTAAGGAGCCAGACGACATTTACATCTATCATTCTATTCTTTATCCATGTCCTAGTCAAAATGTTTTGCTTCCACCTGCCCTGGGAGAACCTATCTTTGCTGCTGGAGGGCCTTCCTGGTGCTGTCAGCCCACACAAGCCTTTCCTGCCTCTCTCTTTACGCTCACTGTCTGTACAGCATAATTGTTCCCTTTTTATACTAGTAGCTTCCTCACTGTCTATTGAAACAATTTAACTCATCTGACATTCCCATCACTGTTATGCATTTGTTTTACTTTCCAACTAGTTTATAAATATCAGTAAATAAAAATATTCGACTTCACTCTGCACCTGCTCAGCAGGCGCCTAGCCAGGGAAGGGCTGTACTAGATCCTCTTCTCTGGAAAGTGACTGCCTCACCAATAGGGGTAGGATCCTGGCTGGCACAGTTGTGGTGTTAAACCCACCTCACTGGCCATAACAACTGTGGTTCAGGAGCCACCTCGGCTGGGCCAGTCAGAGTCCCTTCCCCAGCAATACTGAAGTGAGGGAGGAGAAGAAAGAGATGAGGAGGAGGAGGAGGAAGGGAGGGCATGAGAAGGAGAAGGAAAATGTCTTTCCATGTGATCACTCCCAACTGAAGCGTGAAGTTAGAAACTATGGGCAACCATTGTCTACCTTCCAGGAAGTAGTATCAGAAATAGCTGGTTTGATGAGAAGGAAGAGTGGAGCAAATGTGCAGAGAGAAGCCAGAATGAGAGAAAGTACACCAGTTGATATCTAAAACAGACCATAGCACCCAGGCTCCTGGTCCCAGGCCATCCTGAGGCCACCTGCATTTCCTCATCTGGGTCCCATAGAATACCTTGCATGTTTACAATAAATTCCATTTTCACTGTCACCTGCTTCAGCTGGTTTCTGTTGCTTGCAACTAAAAGTTCTAATTAAAGCAAGGGCACAAGTCAGAGGAAAATCATTTGGGCAAAAATGAAAAAGGATCCCAAGTCAAATTTATAGAAAATATTCCTTTATGAACTTTTGGTCGAGAATATGTTTGTATATTTTCAGAAAACTCCAAGACCATGTGGATTCTGACAACAGAGAGGAAGTGATAGGACTACTCCAACCATGAAGACAGAAGAGAAGCAGTCCAGAGATGGAAGATGCTGACAACGCCTTGCCATAATAGCAGTCAGCAGCTGTGTATCACTGTAGGTTGCCCAGGACCAAACCAGAGAGGGTTGGACCTGCATTACCACCATTTGTCCACCATCCAGAACTGAAATATCATTGTTGATATGTACATATAAGGAACTGTTTGACATTGAAATTGGGTCTCAAAAGAATTGTTGGCCCAGAAAGAAACTCACTACAAACTGATTCATATGCCTTTCAGCATAATGATTACGTATTGCTTGTCTCATTTTTTATTCTTATAAGTATATTTCCAGTAGGACATGAGCTCACTCATCTAGGGGAAATGGTGAAAAACAAAGACTGACAAACAAGAACAGACTCAGAGATAAGGAGACATGGGTCAGACTGTTGGACCGCAAAGGGAGGGTGGGGATAAAAGGGAGAGATCAACCAAAGGACTTACGTGCATACATATGAGCCTAACCAGTGGTCAAGGACAATACAGGGGGATGGGGGAAGGGCAAGAGTAGGAAGGGAAGGGGGGTTGGAACAGGAGGATGAGGACAAATACCGAGTTTCTCCGAAAATAAGACCTACTTCATGGAAACATAATACATCCCCTGAAAATAAGATATAGCGCATCTTTGGGAGCAAAAATTAATATAAGACACTGTCTTATTTTCGGGGAAACATAGTATGTGATATCTTAATCAATAAAGAAATTTTTAAAAAATAAAATGAGGGGGGAAAAATAAAGCAAGGGCACATGTTAGGTATTTAGTAAATTCTTGCACATTGATTGAATATATGCCCAATTTCTTGCCATAAACTTTAATTCAATTAGTGAATCTTTTTAGCATCTTCCATTAGGTGCTCTGAAACAAAGACCTCTAACTGGATAACTTATCTATTGGCCACATTTATGCTTAATAACACAAATACTGTGATCACACTCAGACCAACTTGCATACAAACACCCATATGCACCTGTATGCACATTGCCTCAGTTGCACATAGCAGCATATGTTATATTTTGCCCCTTTCCCAGGTCTGTTGCTCCAAAGGAATAGAGAACAATTTTTAAAAAAAGAATTTATAGTCAAGAGCATGGTTGACATCTCTGTGACAGCACTTAGCAACCAAATACCCTAAGCAAGGCATTCAACCTCTGAGCCTCATTCCATAAATCATTGCTACCTATGCCAACTGTTCTGGCGGCTGAGAGTAGCGTCCCTACCTACTATTCTCTGGACACTTCAAGAGGCATCTACCAAAGAATGTTCTGCAAAATGCTTGTTCTAGAACAGGGTTGGCAAACTACAGCCCATGAGTCACTCGAATCTGTCCCTCGGCCTATTTTTGTAAATAGAGTTTTACTGGAGCATAGCCACACCCCTTCATTCTCTTCATCACTGGCTGCTTTTGCATTCAACAGCAGAGGTGAGTAGATGTGACACAGACCATATGACCCACAGCCTGAAATGTTTATTAGTTGATCTTCTACAGAAAACGTTTGTACATCTAGGACAGATATGTGTCATAAATAAAAAACAGTACCTAGGCTAATGAGGTCAGAAAACAGTGGATAAAGAGATTTTTTTTTCCTATAGGACTTATCAGAGCCTTTAATAAATGGACATGTGCTATAAATTTCTGAGAGCATACAAGAAAGCTTCCCACACTTATTTGAACAAAGAACCCTTTTACAGCAGACATTTTGAGGGGCTCATCTGTAAAACAGGAATTCCTCATCTGTAAAACAGAGATAATCATAACCCCAATTCCATCCGCATCACAGGTCTGTTAGCGAGATCAAATGCAACAATGAGTGTGGGCCCTGCAAACAAACCATGAGCAGATGAGAGTTGTACCTTTACCCCAGTAACCTGAAGGGATTTTCTCTCCATTTCCCACCCCGCCACTCAGAGGAAAGACACAAATGGCTTCAAGGGATCGACTGTTTCCAAGAACCTGCTGATTCTGAAGAACTCCCTGGCTCTTCATAGAAAAGTGCATAACTGTAAGCTAAATGGGAAAGGTTGCTGAGAGATGCAATTTGTTTCCATTAAAGAACATCAATTAATCTTGATTCTGGACGGAAGACAGGCATTTCTCCTCTTGAAGTTTTGATTAGCTCCCACACTACACAGGAGTGTCATGGGCTCCAGATAGACGCTTTCCTCATGCAAAGCCATTTCACAAGCCATGGGGTTCTGAATGGGACAGATGCTCCTGCAGAAGAAACATCTGACCTCTCCCCGCTCCCTGTACCCTCCTTGTGCTCCACACATACAAACCGCTTAGCCCTTCCACATAACACCTACAGTACCAACCGGGTTTTGTCATGAAGTGCTACCCAAACCCAGTTAACAAGACAATCCCTGAGACACAAGGCCTCTCTATTTCTAACTCAGACGCACGGAAGCACCCAGGGAAGGCTGAGTAGGTCAGGGAGGAAATGGCCAGCATCCAGCAATGACATTACGCTGAGATTTATCCCTTTTACATATGCATGCCACCATTTCCTTTTCCAACACAAGAAGTGGGAATGGAGATGGATATATGGAAATACCACCCACCCACCCATCCACCCACCATCCTGCAATCCTCACCCTCTCCATGCAGTTAAGATGGTGCTGGCCATCTTTACCCCCTTCTCCATACAGACTTAAGTTCTTCCAGATGCCAAGTATATTTATTGGGAGTCCCTGCCATTCTCAAGAGATAACACTTTCCTGGAATTCCCACAATTCAAAATCACCACCTCTATCTGTGGAAGAAAGGGCAGATCTTTTTTATCATTTTTTAAAATATATTTTATTGATTTTTTATAGAGAGGAAGAGAGAGGGATAGAGAGTTAGAAAGATGGATGAGAGAGAACCATAGATCACCTGCCTCCCGCACATCCCCTACAGGGGATGTGCCCGCAATCAAGGTACATGCCCTTGACTGGAATCGAACCTGGGACCCTTCAGTCCTCAGGCCGATGCTCTATCCACTGAGCCAAACTGGTTTCGGTGAGATCTTTTTTTAATGGCTTCACTGTCCCCTTTAGGGAAAGGTGAAAGGGAAATAACACTCAAAGGATGACTCAATAAAAGGATTCATGAGGCAACTACAATAAAAACAAAATTGCTACCATATGGCTGTGCCATGGAGAGCCAAACAAGATCTCTGTCTGCACTAGAAGTAACTCAGATCAGCAGGGCATAAGCCTGAGGTTCCATGCAGGGAGGGGTCCATCTTCAAGGTGGAGGTACTGGGGAGTAGCCCTAAGAGTTTTGAAGTCCCAAGTTGGCCAATTTCAGTCTGAGAACCTAGGAGCAGAGAGACAGGCTGAAGCAGGGTGAGGGTCTAGCTTGAAGTTTTGAACACCACTGTCTTGACACCTGAGGCAAGTTCGACCTTGGAGTGGGAGAGCCCACCAACAGGCCTACAGGTAGGCCTCACTCCCCTTGACTCCTAGCAGCCATCAGACATTAAGCTAACAGCCCTTGATCCCTGCTTCTAGTGAAGTTCTTGCCATTTCTACCACCAACACCAAAGCTTCATTGGTCTGCCCCAAGCTCTGACAGCTGACAGAGAGGTTCTTGGGCGTCCAAGCTCAAGCCACCCAGCTCGTGACCCACTTGAGGGCAAGACTGTCTCAACCACCTCCGTTAAATGCACCTGGTCTCTCTTTGTCCTGGTGCTCACTCCACCTCCTCAGAGGAAGGATTGTCAGCCAGCTCAGAGGCAAGCCCACTATCTGCAAATGTCTGTAAGTGGTGCTGAGGAAGAGGAAGCCATTGTTCTGCACAGTTCCAGAACTGGCTCACAGTGGAGTAGTTACAATGATGAAGATTTGGGTCAATATAAGGAAAACTATGGGGAGTCTTGGAGTAGTTCAAAAGAATAACTGGGGTGTCCACTGGGGTGCAAGAATTAGGGCTGCTGGTATATGATCCATGGGTACTTTTTTTAGGAGCAGCTATAAAGGCATCTCTGCTCCATCCACCCTACCCCAACCCTCCCCTGTGGACCGCAGGCTGCCCTCCCCACACTGTTGAAGAGATGAACAGAGTTCGGGGCTGCACCTTAAGAATGACTCTGGTGGGAATAAAAGGGAGAGATCAACCAAAGGACTTATGTGCACACATATGAGCCTAATCAGTGGTCAAGGACAATAGGGGGTGGGGGCATGAGTTGGGGGGTAGAAGATTGGAATGGTAGGTTGAGGACAAATATGTGATACCTTAATCAATAAAGAAATTAATAATAATAAAAAAGAATGACTCTGACTATGCAAGGCATTTTGATGTAGCTTTGAAAACAAACCAGTACCTAATGTATTATTTGTGCTCAAATAAACACATAACTCTTTTTTGTTCCTTAGACTTAGAGTGAAGCACACCGTATAGAGTTAGCCCAGGGAGGAAGATTTCGATAAGATGCTCATGCTGCCATTGTCTGCAGTCTCGGTCTGCACTGTCTTGAAACCTGTGGCAAGTATTTCTGTGACACAGATACCTACTTCTCTTTGAGGTATCCCACCTGACCAGCTTCCAAAAAAGTGAATTCCAAAGGCTATTTTTGAAGTCAGACAGTCCCAAACATGACATTTCCTCAAAATTAATCAGTGGAAAAATTAATCAGTGACTTTTATATAATGAAAATAAAGTTCAAAGACATTTTCATTTAAAAAAAAAATCACCACCACAACAGGAGTAACTAACTCCAATACCTGCTAAGATCTGGGGAACCAGGTGAACAAGCAGAGCAGGTGAAGTTAGGGGGATGTGAACAATGGCCAAGTGATCTCAAATTCTGTCAAAGAAGGGCAATGGGGTCAGCTCTGGCCATTGCTGCCATGTGAGAACACAGGCCCAGAGCTGCCAGACCTTTTGATTTTTTAAAAAGGTGCTAGAAATCCAGATTTTACATGGAATCTCCTCATTTTTACATGTTGGCATCTAATTCACATTTTTCAAAGACACAGTACAGGCCAAATCAAACACATCTGAGAGCTGGATTTGTCCTGTGTGCCGTCAGTTTGCAAGCTCTGCATAAAAATTCAACTTAAATAAATTACCACCAGTAATGTGCAAAACAGATCCTTCTCCCTTACCCCCGCCATCTCTGAGAACTGCAGCCGGGGACCAGGGAAGCCACTGCAGGTGAGAAGAGGCTCCGGGAGGAGGTAGGCCTGTGCCATCTGTTGTCCAAATTACTACAGAAGAACTGGAAGTTTACATTCCCATTTTGACAGAATCAGATCAAAACAGCCGCTTCCAATCAGCCTCTTCAACACGTCCTGCTTCCCTCCATCAGAGGGCAAGATTCTTACTTTGGTTATGAAAATTATCTTCTTTCACTGGGCGGTAGAAAACAGAATCTTACGGTTGGCAAAGACTCTGGATGTCACCTAAAACAGTCGCCTTCTAATGCCTAAATCCCCACGTGGAACAATATTTTCCAGGGACATAGCACCCAGCCGCAAATACTGCCGGGGAGTTCCAGGCCGCCTGTTTGTCCCTTTAAAACAACTCTAACTGTTAGAAAGATCTTCCAGACACTAGGCTTCTATAAACCCAGCTCAAAAATCAGATTAGATTGTTTTTGGCCGCTGCCTCGCCATGACTCACACCACTTACTGTCCACGAGACCCTTACGTCTTTTTCACAAGCGCTGCTGCTCAGCACAGCTCTCCCCAAGCTGTACTTGGCCAGCTGGGTTTTTAGACATAAGGGCAAGACTTTGCGTTTTCTTCTTAACTAAATTTTAGCCCACCTCCCCGTTTCGATGAGGAGGCTATCCATTCGCAGGTACAAATTTTTTTTGTTTCCCACATTCTTTTCAGAGGACTTTGACCTACCTCTGCCCCATGGTCTGCTGGAGCTGAAGGCTCTGCACTTAATCGATAACACAGATGGCGCTGTGACAGTTGCCATTAAGACAACCTGCCATCTCCCTTCTCCAAAGCCTGGTTTCTGGAAATGTTTATGAAGTATTGAATGAAAGGTTGATCCATTTCTCCGGATCAAAAAGCTCAAACACCAACAGGAGCTAAGCAGGCAACGGAAGAGTGAAGCGGACGGGGTGGGCCCGAGAGCAAAGCAGAGCTCAGGCCCCATTGGCTGGGGCAGCCAATTCTGGCCTCTGTCTGAGAATGAGGGCCCAGTGTTTCCAGATCTTCCTATTTCTTTAAAAAAATATATTTTTATTTAAGCTCGCCTGATATTCTTTAACACTTTCTTGATTTTTTTTTTAATGTTGGAAACTAATTTTCTTTTGTAAATGTTCCAAAAGACAAACAAAACACACCAGTGGGGTTACGTTTACCTGCAAGCTGCTGGTTCTGCTGTAGATGTTCTAAATGTCACTCTTTGACTGAATCAAGCCCTTCAAATCTGGGTAGGAATAATAATAGAGAGCACTGATTAAGTGTGGCCTGTCTTCCAGACACTGGGCTAAAAAGTGTGGGTTATCTCATTTAATCCTCACAAGAGTCCAGTGAGGTATCCATTTTACGGAGGTGGAAACTTAGTAAGTGATAAAGCTGGCATTCAGCTCTGAGTCTGGCTGACTTTAGAATCCAATGCAGAGTTTGTGGAGCACATTGTTTGAACAGAAATGCTGTAAATGAACTGTGCTTTGGTGTTCAAACTAACAACTGACAGTGAGGGATTTTTAACTACTAAAAACATGTTATAATCACTACTATAGGTGACTAAGGCCACACCTGCCACATCTCGGGGTTCCTATGGCCCCCAGCAGCTGAAGGGCCCTCCTGCTCCCCCTCCTCCGGTTGCCCTCAAGAATGGATCAGAGGAAAATATCGCAGCACTTCTCTTTGGGTGACTGTCTTGCTCTTGACTCCAGACTTGAACTTATTCTTGAGGAGAAGTAAAGAATTTCCTTAAAATAATGCCAGGGAGTCTCTATTGACATGCAAGTCTCATTGAACAACCCTACCTGATGAGCATAATGTGAGACAGAAAATAGAATATAATTTCTTGGCCGTATCCAAAAATGGCAAACCCAACTGCTTATAGAAGCCAGGAAGCTTAACTTAGGTCAATGAGTGAAGCAGTATAGATGTCAGATAAGAAGGTGCAGGGACTCAAGAGCTCCTGCCCAGAAGTGGAGGAGACTGAGAGTACATGCTTCATCTAAAAATGGCAGCTTCTACTCAGCTCTGGCTGATGGGCTGCCATGTTGGAATGCAGCCAGATTGTCCAATTTGTTCTCAAAGAGTCAGAAATGCAGATTTTTCTATGAAGTTTCCCTATTTTATTATGCATCTCAACAAAATACATCACTGGCCTGCAGAACATCACTTGCTTAGTGATCAAGGCTGGTCTGGGAGAAAATAAGTTGAATTTTCAATTTTGTCTTGAGTTGCTTTGAACATCTGAAGAAGGAGAAGGACTCAAGGAGGCATTCTTAAATCCGTGGGGCCTAAACTACCCAGCTCCTGACTTTGTGGCAGGCACACATTGGAGCAGTGCTGGGGATGCAGGCTGAACATCACTGCTTCTCCATTGATTTCTTCCACAAAGGGAGATAGCCACATCCTGAGGTGATCATAAGCTTGGAAGTTAAGGTCATGGAGGCATTAAAAGAAAGATCAACAAGAATGGGAAGGACATATTGACCTCTACTTAGCTTAAGAGCAACTCTATTCATTCCTCCAAAGTTAGGGTCACAATTAAGGGCATGGAAATCTACCCATTGGAAGAAAATTATATCATGGACTAGCCAGGTTCTAGAGCACATTTGTGAACCAAAATTCCTAGATGTTGTACTTCCAAGGAGGTCCAAAGTCAAGTCTGGGTGGGTGCAGACTTCTAACTCTTCTCCCTGTGGCTGATTAGACTTGGTAGCACCTCAGAGAGAAGTCAGAGCAGCTATCCAAGTTTGTCCCTATAGGGGTTTGAGCTCCAGACCAGCTTTTGTTACCCTGGAGCAATAGAACTAAGACTCAAGTATGGGCATGGAAGGGAGACCTATGTGCCCAACCTGCCGAGGCCAAAGGAACTCTGCAGGTAAAGATCAGTCCACCAGACTTCTACATTATTAGGGTATTGAGCCACAGCTTCAGGAAAGACATTCACTTCCCAGTGAGTAGCCTCTATCATCTATTTCCCTCCGGATCCTCTTAGGGAGGTGCCAAGAACCACCTGGACAAGGGGGCTCAAGGTCTGATATCCTAATCAAAGGCCAATTTGTTATTACTCCACTTACATTTCTACCTGTTCATGGGAGAAATTCCTCCCAAGGCTCAAAAACCTTAAAGGTTTAGTTTCTCTTGAAGAGTTGGTGGTGTTCTCTTAAAGGTATTATTAAACTGTACATTTTTAGAGTCAATGCCTTGTCCCGTTCTGCTAAGATATTTCTGCTTCTTGATTCTATTCACCACAGAATGTGCTGTTTCTCTTAATGGTAACCACTGTTTATGGAGCACCTACCATGTGTCTGTTCTGACCTGAATGCTTTACAGACATGCCCAAGGGAGGTCTATTGTTCCTGTTTTACAGAGGTATAGAGAGCTGAGCCTCAGAGAGGTTAAACAATTTGCCCACAACTAGTTAAGTGGCACAGCGGGAATCTGAGCCCAGATTTACTAACCTCCAGAGCCTGCAGTCTTACTTACAGTTGTGATTATTAATAACAATAGCTAACACTGATTGAGTCCTTACTATGTGCCTAGCCTTGTGCAGGGGGCTTTACATACATTGTCTCAATTTAACCACCTAGATAACTCTTTGAAATTGGATTACTATCTTCACTTTACAGATGGGGAAACTGAGGCTCAAAGAGATTTAAAAAAAAAAAAAAAAAAAAAAAAGACTTGCCCAAAATCAGATAGTAAGAAAGTAGCAGAGCTGGGCTTCAAATCTCTAGCAGTTTGATATTAACAACCATGTTCCTAACTACCACGCCTGCCTTCCTTGGTTTCCTGACATCCTCAAACTGGTGGGCACGCTCATGTTCTCATCCACTCAATGGAAACACCGAATAGGGAAGAGCCTTTCGGCAGGCCACTGGAGGCTTCACCTAGGCAACAATGGACCATGCAACAATCACCACTTGTTTGGACAATTATGAACCCGTCTAATGATGCCCCTAGGCTGACTTGTGCTTAGGGAAGTGGTGCAGGAGAGGGAGAAGGAAACGTGGCTTCTCAGTAGTAATAGAGAAGGGTCCAGAGGCCCTATACTGAGATTGGTCCCCTCCTTCCTAACTGCAGGACTACATGAAGGCTATTTCTAGGCTTGGCTCCAGGCCTTCCCCCACCCATTCAGATGATAATTATCTGGGTTTTAGAGGTATTGGAGCCCCCAAGTTGAGCCTCAGATAATCCTTCCAGTTTTGTCAAGCAACTGGCCTTTTTCCCACTTCCAGGGGAAATAAGGGATTTTGTGGTTTACCGGCCACAGTCTGGGGTGGAGGCCAAAAGAGGGTCTTTGTCTGAGGAGCCTGGAGAAGGTTTATTCCAGGGTTCTGACAAAGGAAACTGGTGATTCAGGGGCATTCCTGTTTCTTGGGAGACTTTTTTCCAGGAGTATCAGGGTTTGTCTTTTTCTCAATCCCTTTTCATTCATCTTGCCTTCCTTGGAACCAACTGTCAGGTCTTTGACAGTAATGAGGATGGAGAGATGTGGCTCTGTCTCTTTATAAAACTGTGCAATTAAATTTTCCTTAATGAGGTTATTTACTTTCTCCCAGCAATATCATTTCTGTTGTGGACTTAGCCGATTTCTTTTCTAATTCCTTTTAGATAGAACTGGAAGGCAGTGTTTCCTGGAAGAGCATCTTAATATTTTCATAAGCCTAAAACTAACGGTGCGTATATTTTTCTGTCCTTGATAGCTATTCCAGAAGTTGCTTTGAATGCCTCCTGTGTGGCAGGCGCTAGGCACAAGAATTCGGAATGAATAAAAGAAGGGCCTGCACTCTGGGGCACTCAGAGGGAGACAGACACATAAACAACCCCGTGGTAAGAGCAGCATGCCCCGGGGAGGAGCTAGGCAAAAATAGAAATAATTAACATTTCTACAGAACTCCAGAGTTTACTGTCTCACACACCACCTCATTTGATCCTCATGGCAACTAGCCTTTAGGGTAGGTAATGCCTCATTTTACAGATGAGAATGCAAGGATGCAGAATGGAGAGGTGCCTCATTCAAAAGACAGATCAGACAGGTTTTATGACTAAATCCCAGACTCTGGACACAGCAGCACAGTGGCTCCTGATTTTAACCCAGTACTTTAATGGTTGGACTTGACTATTCCACCCCTATACCCATCTCTTTTAAAAGAACGGAGAAAAGAAAACATCTTCCACACTGCATAGGGGGTGAGGGTGAGGGGGAAATAATCCAGTAAAGTAATACAGATAATTCCAGCAATCATTCTTATAATACATAATGAACACCACAAGATGTTAAGCAAAACTTAAAAATCTCTTGCAGGTGTTTTCCTCCCTCCCTTTCTTCCTCCTTCCCTCTCTCCTCTCGCCCTCCCTCCTTTCCGTCCTTCCTTCCATAATGCAGCTGATGTCTGAACATCCTCCATAGCATAAAAAATTGTCAACAAATTCCTTACTTTTATTGCCAACTTGGTGGGTTTTTAAATTAGGAAAGTAGTCACAATCACTATTTCAGAAGTCAATCAAAAATAGAAGAATATAAGAGAAAAGGTCTCCTTTCTACTGCTCACTGTCACTACCATCCTGCCCCCAATCCGACCTCTACCCAATTCACAAGTCCCCAAGAGAAAGCATCATTATCAATCATTAAGAACTATGAGACTCTTTTTATACACACCCAAATACCTAAAGACACACATTTTTTTTTTATTTTTAAAAATAGGATGGTAACACAGAGAGACATACATACACTGAAAGTTCAGTCTTTTTTTTTTGTATAATGAAATATTTATCCAAGGTCATTCAGCTGATAAGCTATAAGCCAAGACTCAAACCCAGTTCTATGCAATTCCATCCTGAGCACCTCCCCACACCCAACCCAGCCATATCACAACTGCCTCCTTCAACAATCCTTATTCTTGCCTCACTTACTTTCTGTGACTTTAATGTAACTGTCCAGACAGGATAGATTTCAGCTTTAATTTCACCTTAAAAGCACTTATCCCATTACTGTACTTACTGTCTTAGGTATAATTACTATAAAATTCCTTTTCTGAAACCATTTCAATCTTTTACACCAAAAGTTGTGTGTTTCCCTTAGAAGTACAAATCTTTCTGACCTCTTAAATATTTTGATTGCTTCTGACCCTTCTCTAAATGAAAAGATGGTTCTGTTCTGTCTTGGTCCTAAATAGCTCAGGAAATAATGTGGTGGGATAAGCTTGACCAGTTCAGCTTTACAGATCAGTATCAGAAATCACATAGAATATTTTCAACAGTTTATATCCATTCACTATAGGTTCCTCCAAGAAGTCTGTACCATCCTTTCATAACACTCAACATTTTTATAATTACAGGTTGAAATTTGTAGGAACTAATAAATTTTTGCTAAACTAAATAAAAGTAAACTGGCCCACCATGTTCTCAACATTTCTTTCCCACTATTCCCAATAGCATACAATTCTGTTTCTGGCAGAGAGCAGCGGGGCCTCCATCATTTTTTTTTTGGTGCAGAGTTTCAATGGTAATATTATGCCAAGTATGAGATCCAGCAAGACCAATATATTCAGGGTGAGTCCTAAAGCAAGAGGACTGAACCATACACTTAGACTAAAGCCCTAGATGAGCGGAGGGTCAAGAGACAAACTCAAAAAACCACAACCAGGCAAAAGGTCAGGAGTCCAAATGGCCAGGGTAGGAGATCAAGAAGTATTTAGTTATCAGGTATCAGAAGCCAGGGAGTGACTGTTTTTCTGCTTCCATTTCCCCAAGATCGTGTATCTTCAGGAGATCCAAAAATACTGTCTGGAAAGACCACTATTCAAAATAAAGCCCATGTAAAGTAAAAAAATAATGTATAGGCCAACACTACTTGGAAATGTCCTACTGAGATAATAATTGGAGAGCAGTCATGCTGCTCAGCCTGTGTGCATTCTTTATTACAAAAAAGTCAGAGAAGAGACATCTACTCTTTACTATTCTTGAAGGTGACTAAAGTGTTTCATTGTTACATGTCTCTTATGTCCTCTTCTCTCTCTCTTTCTCTCTCTCTCTCTCTCTCTCTCTCTCTCTCTCTCTCTCTCTCTCTCCTTTCCTTTTAAGGCACTCTAAGCTATGGAAGGTCCTCCTACAGAGCTATCTCTTCCCTCTGAGCTCCAATCTCTCAGTAAGAATTCTACATGCCTACAGAACTTTCTGTCTGACAAAAAGTTGGAAAACACACTGACCAATATTCTGAAAATACCCTCACCAACCATTATAAGCCAGGGGAGAACAAGTTACCACTATTGGGAATAGACAAGCAATCGGGAATCTCAAAAGTTCCACTGATGACTAGGAACTCCAGCAGAGAACAACAACAACAAGGTAAATCAGAGGGAAGGTGCCCTCAGAGAGGGTAACCTGCTCCTGAGACTAAATTCATTGCTTTAGACAAGACTCTCTTTTTAGTACTTCCTGCTAAAGTACTTCCTGGGTACCAACAGGGAAGTGAGACTATAGGGGACTGGGAAGGGGAAAATTTTAACTGAATGTGGCTGGAACAGATGTGGGGTTGAGGGAAGTTCTTGATGAGTCAGCTCAGTTTTCCCCAATTTTATACAGATTTGTGGGGATAGAAGTGACCCACACAAGCCAGCTACCACAATCTCCCACCTTAAAGGACCAGCCAAACACATGGAAGATCAGGCTTATTAACTGATATTCTTACTTGGAAGCATCTGTTTATTTTTAGGCCATACTCTTGTCTATTTCAGACCTAGGTCTACAGGCCTATGATGATTTGTTTATCAGTTTTATTTTTATAACTTTTCATAAAAGATATATTAGTATAATCCCATTTTTTGTTACATTAGATATAAAACAGATTTAATATAGATATAGAATCTGGAAGATAATATATTGAATGTTTATAGTGGTTATCGCATGTATTGGCTTCTAGGTTCCTTTCTTCCTTTTTTATATTTTTCTGTATTAAAAATAATGAGCATGTACACTTCCATAATCATGAAATAAAATATTACAAGAAAGGCTCTTATCCACCATCTCCAAGGTCAAAGACTCATAGGATCCAATGGTTAAAAAGAACTTCAAGCTCCTCTCATTTCAAATCTCATCTCCCACCACCCCTCCATTCCATCGACTCTGAATTTCAGCCACATAAAATTTCTCACCATTTCCCAAGTACCCAGGCTCTTTCATGACCATCCCATACCTTTGCATAGGCTGTTTTCTCTTCAGGAAATGCTTTTTATCATCTTAAGAGCCTCTACCCATCCTTCACAGCCCTACTCAAAAGTCCTCTTTCCTAAAACAACTTCTCCAACTCTTCCAGACAAAGCTGACACGCTCACTCTGAGTTTCCAGTGTATGATTCCAGTACCATTTCAGCACTTACTGAAATTATATTTAATTGATTGTATATTGTAAATATATTTAATTGTATTATAATTGATTAATCTATGTTGTAACTATAAGTCTATTAAAGATAGGGATGGAGACTATATTTTACCCATTTTGTGTCCCCATACTAGATGCATATGCAACTAATAAAAAATATAGTACCCCTGCAAGTAGCACCTGGTGTCTCTACCTCGTTCCCCTCTAATCCATCAACTGATTGCTCTGCATAGATACAATTATCTCTTCTGTGGATTAGTTTTCCTGAATTATCTCTCAATCAGGGCGTGGGGAACGCCTGGCTCTGCTTCATTATGTGCCTCTAGACTGCAGTTCCCAGTTGCATCCCATGGACCCCAAAGCAAAATATCTACAAGTGATGGTGCGTAAAGTCCATCACAAGGACATCCACAATCATTTGTTCAATCAACAAATATTATGATCACCTGTTGTTATATACCAAGTGCTATTCCAGATGCTAGTAAAACAAATGAACAAAAGAAACAAAAGTCTTGTTCTTACAGACTTTCAATTCTGGTAAATAAAATAAATAAACAAAGGGAAAATATCATATAGTCGTAAGTGCTCTGCTAAGAATTCATGTCAGCAGACTCAGTAGTTACTCCATGGCTACTTAAAATTGAGTGGTCAAGAATTGACATGCAAGCTGAAAGCAGAATACCTAGAAGAAGCCAGCCTGGACATGTGACAATCCAAAGGAAGAGGATTCCAGAAAGAGGGAAAATCTAAGTGCAAAGGCCCAAAGCAGGTCCAAGCTTGGAGAATTCAAGGAACCAGGAAAGTGGACAGGTAATGTGGCCAATGTAGGTAGAGCACAGATTTGTAAGCTGGGGTAGGTTTTGGATTCAATTCTCATGCAGTGAGATGCTACTGGAAGGTTTGGAAACCAAGAGTGACATAATTAGACTTAAACTGTGTAAGAATTACTGCCGGGGCCGAAACCAGTTTGGCTCAGTGGATAGAGTGTCAGTCTGTGGACTGAAAGGTCCCGGGTTCGATTCCGGTCAAGGGCATGTACATTGGTTGGGGGCACATCCCCGGTGGGGGTGTGCAGGAGGCAGCTGGTCGATGTGTCTTTCTCATCGATGTTTCTAGCTCTCTATCCCTCTCCTTCCTCTCTGTGAAAAATCAATAAAATATATTTTTTTAAAAAAAAAAGAATTACTGACGGTTGCTGTGGGGAGAACAGATTATGAGGACAAGAGGAGAAGCATGAAGACCATGTAGGATACTGTCTTTCGACTGGGGCCTATTTGGCTATTTTGCACTCCACCCCCCAGGGAACACCTGGCAATGACTGGAGACATTTTTGGTTGTCACAATTTGAGGAGGGGAGTGCTACTGGTATCTATTGGGTGGAGGCCAGAAATGCTGCTCAACATCCCACATTGGCAGGACATTCCCTCCTCAACAACAACAAAAAATGATCCAGCCCAGATTTCGGTAAGTGCAGAGGTAAGAAACCCTGAGTTAGGAGGCTGTGGCCATGGTCCCAGCAAGAGGTGATGGTGGTCTGGGTCAGGATGGTAGCAGATGGAGAAGGGAGGAAACTCGCTGTAATTAATATATTGAAATATTAAAGGTTTTCTTCCATTTTTCTTTAGACCCCTTGGGCCCGATTCAGTCAGGGAAGGCATTCTGTTTTCATTGCCTCAGAGAAAGACTCAATTCTTGGCTTTTGACTTTCCAAAGCCTAGCCTTCAGGGAGAATAAAAAGAAATGTGGATTATGGACAATAGCTGTGAGAGAATGTTTGATGACAAAGTGCCAGGTTACCACCCTTCCTACCCTCCTTTCTCCTTCCAGTCCTATACATGAATAAAGATTTCAGGGAGTAGGTGTATACAGATTTTATGTATGCATAAGAAAATAACCTGCATCCTGTGTCACCCCAAGCATGCCCAGGAACAGAGGGGAGCTAGGCCACTTCCCCAGGCAGAGCCCCAGGGAGACAGTGGAGAAGAGAGTGCTGGGTGTGGCAAGACAAACCTGAGACAAATGTCCAGTCCCTCAACAACATGGCATGTGCGCCCTGGTGCCTGCAAATCACATGGAAGGAGGTGAAGAGGGGGCATGCAAAGGAGCCTCAGGATTTGTAAAAGGAGGATCACTGTCACAGAATGACCCCTGAATACCCAGTAAGAAGGAGAATAGGCCGAAACCGGTTTGGCTCAGTGGTAGAGAGTCAGTCTGCGGACTGAAAAGTCCCGGGTTTGATTCCGGTCAAGGGCACATACCTTGGTTTCGGGCACATTCCCCGGTAGGGGGTGTGCAAGAGGCAGCTGGTCGATGTTTCTCTCTCATCGAGGTTTCTAGCTCTCTATCTCTCTTCCTTCCTCTCTATAAAATATCAATAAAATATTCTTTTTTTAAAAGGAGAATAGACCAGTAGTACCAAATCAAGCAAATGTCCTTAGTGCTGCCTGTTTCAACCTGGATTTGGGATACAACACTGGGGAAATGAGAGGGGAAACCCCAAATTGACTTAGATTTGTTGCTGCCACCTCCAACAGAATAGAAATGTGAGATGGGATTAAGTTACAAAATATACAGAAAAGCATATTTCTCATGCATCTGGATTTTTGGCTGAGATCTGTTCACTCTAATGTGCAATGGGCCATGGTTCATCTGCACCATTATCACCTGGCACTAACTGTGCAATCCCAGGGGCCGTGCCTAGGCCCATTCAAGACACCTTGAACAATGCCTGCAGTCCTGTGCACCCCCTTAGTGTCATGCACAGATGGGCACATGTGTACATGCCATGCATATTGATCAGGGTGAGCTGTCACCAAATTACTATTTAAATCAATGGTTGAGCGCTCTGTAATTGGAAATGTCAAAACCAACATTTTCTAAGTGACCTCAAAACAGCACACTGATATCACTTAGCTGAGCTAGATATGCTTTTATCTTACCTCTTCCCTTCTTCAAATTGCTCTCTGAGAGAAGTATAAAAATTAGAGAAATAGGCAAAAGGCAAAAAGAGAAAGAATCTGGATAATCCACAAGCCATGTACAATTCCAAAATGTAATCTCAAGATGTCCCATGAAAAGGATCTATAGATGAAATGAGTTTGAGGAAGGCCCTGACCCTTTTGGAGGCTCCCACCACTTAGTACATTCAAAGTTCCCAGAAGTCCTATGGGAAACAAACTTATTTCATTCAGTTTATGCTAATACTTCCAAAACCTATTTGACCACAAAAGTATTTCTTCCACCCAACGCCTGCAGTCTCATGGAATACACCTAAAAGAACACTACTCCAAACATAAATTGGTCTAATAAACAAATTAAGAGAACAGCACCAAAATCCCACTCCTGGCCAGCTAGGATATTTTAGAAATAGCAACACGCCATCAGGAATGAAGCATTTACAAGTGCAACTGAGCCCAGGACACAGCTTCATTCAGCCTATGGTAAGTCAGACGTTCTGAAATTCAGCACTTTTAGAAGGTCCACCCCTGTCATCTTCTTGGCACTTACAAGGAAAGGGCCAGTTTCTGAACCAGCCTAACCTCTTCTCCTGATCTCTCCAATCCTTAACCTGTCACATGCTTGCCTCATTCTGTTTTCCAAGGCACCACTCAGCTCTGCCTCCCAGGCAACCTCTCCTTAACAGCCAAGATATTTTATAAACATCAACAAGCCACAGGAATGAAGCATTTACAAGTGAAACCACTGCCAGGGCTTGCCCCACCCGCCAGAGCAATTCAACTCCATACATTTATTGATCACCAATTAGATCCCAAGAACAAGGCTATAGCAATAAATCAAGCAGATAGAGCTTTTGCCCTCCTGGAAATATGGTCTAGAAGTGTCTGCTAGCCAGAATCCTTCTCTGAACATCAGTTTCCACATCTGGGAGGGAAAAAATAGAAAACTTGGGCCAAAACCGGTTTGGCTCAGTGGATAGAGCGTCAGCCTGTGGACTGAAGGGCGTCAGGTTCGATTCTGATCAAGGGAATGTACCTTGGTTGCGGGCACATCCCCAGTAGGGGGTGTGCAGGAGGCGACTGATCGATGTTTCTCTCTCATCGATGTTTCTAACTCTCTACCCCTCTCTCTTCCTCTCTGTAAAAAACCAGTAAAATATAAAGAGAGAGAGAGAGAGAGAGAGAGAGAGAGAGAGAGAAAACTTAGACCAGAAGACACCTAAGCCAAAACCGGTTTGGCTCAGTGGTAGAGCATCGGTCTGCGGACTGGGGGGTCCCAGGTTCGATTCCAGTCAAGGGCATGTACATTGGTTTCGGGCACATCCCCGGTAGGGAGTGTGCAAGAGCCAGCTGGTTGATGTTTCTCTCCCATCGACGTTTCTAGCTCTCTATTCTCTCCCTTCCTCTCTATAAAATATCAATAAAATATATATTATTTTTAAAAGACACCTAAGATTTCTGTTTCTATATTTTCAGGTTGATGGAGGTAGAGCTGTCAGCCTCTGTCAGGTCTATAGGAGTGTTTCCAGTCAGCTAGTTTCCAAAAGATGACTCCCTGTAGTGGGAGTGAAGAAGGGACCTGACACAACTAGGGGATATCAAGTGGGGACTAAGAGAGGTTTGATGAGAAGATGCATGGAGATGTTAAGGGAGGATAGGAAGTCAAAGATTAAGACCCATCCCAGACTGCTCCCTCCAAGGAAGAATCTTTGGGTTTCAGAGCCACATTTCCTTAGTGTGCAGCTTGCCTTCCTACTCAACCAGGAAGACTGGTTTAAACCCTAGTTCTGCCACTATTTGCTACGTAATCATATGCAACTTACTTTGTTTCCCTGAACTTTAGCCTTTAAACTATAAAATGGGACTAATAATGACTATCTCTCAGAATTATTGGGATCACAAAATTAGATACTGACTAAATGACTGAGACCTACAGCTAAATAAAATTTAATTACCTCCCACTGCTAAATAAAGATGTATTTACTTAATACATATAAGCCTGGCTGATAACAGTCTCTAAGTGAATGATAATCACCCACACACAAATTCAAATGTCAAAGTCCTAACCCCCAACCAAATATAATGGTATTTTGTGGTGGGTGTGGCCTTAAGAAGTGATGAGGATTAGATGAGATGATGAGGGTGATGCCCTCCTGTTTGGGATTAGTGCCCTTTTAAGAAGAGAGAGACAGAGAGCTCACTCTCTCTCATCACACACTAAGGAAAGACCATGGGAGCACACAGCAAAAAGGCAACCATCTATAAGCCAGGAAATGGGCTCTTACCAGAAATTGTATCTGCTGGCACTTTGATTTTGGACTTCTCAGTTTCTAGAATTGTGATAAATAAATGTCTATTGTTTAAACCACCCAGTCCATGATATTTTGTTATAGCAGCCTGAGGTGACTAAGTCAAATGTCAAAGAAAAGAACTGCTTGAGCCAAGAGTAAAACTTATCAGTAACTTATCAGCCACTCCCTCAACCAATCGTGTGCCACGCATTGAGGAAACAAAGATGACCATAAGTATTTCTGCCCTCAAGAGTTCAGAGCCAAAGGACTAAACGTAGAATTGTAATGAAGGAGATAATAAGGCTCAGAATAGAAGGGCAGATGTGAGAGAACCACTGATTCTGCCTAGGAGAGTTAGGAAGGCATCTTGGGAGAGGGTATCACTTGAGCTGGCACTGAAGGATGGTTAGGAGAGCTGGTGAGACAAAAAGAAAAGGGATGAAAACAGAAAATGGGGAAAGAATTGGAAGTAGAAAATGGTATACAGAATCCAGAGACAAGGGGTGTGGTTTTAAGAGTAGACAGCCCTATTTATAGAGAAAACAACTAAAGATAAAACAGGAAAATTGCCTGAAGGCCCATCACCAAGACTTTTTATGGACTTCATCTAGTAGGCCAGAAGTTGCAAACTGGTGGGCCATGAGCTAAAACTGTCCTACTATCAGGTTTGTTCAGACACTGTAGTGTTTTTAAAATCTAAGTTGTCATTTAAAAATCAAGAGGTTGTCTTTATGGCCTTAGATTTGGCAAAAAAAATTTTTTTAGATATGACACCAAAAACATGAGGGGAAAATAGAAAAATGGATACTCTGAACTTCATAAAAATTAAAAAATTTTGTGCTAAGGACTAAGGGACACCTTAAAAAAAAGTGAAAAGACAACCCACCGAATGGAAGAAGATATTTGCAAATCATATATCTGATAAGGGACATATGTGGAATATATAAAGAATACTTACAGCTCAATGATTTTTTTAAAAATTTTAAATAAAAATCAGGCAATTTTGTTTTAAAATCCAGTTTCACTTGAAACAGTGTAAGAACTGACCACTCCTGAGCTCACATTTCATGGCGATGACAAACTGAAGCTGCGCAATGGCCGTCTCCTCCAGGCAGCTCCCTGATCAGCCACAGTCCCCATGACTCCTCATTGCTTCCCCTACCCAGCCTGCATTCCACACTGAATCCTGTTGAAGGCAATCAGGCTTCCAAAGATGGCTATCCAATCACTCTATGGCACAATCTCTTTTAAGACTGAACTCATCTGGCCTTCAGTTGGAAATTTTGTGTTTTGTGTGTTGTTGTTTTCTTCACTGATTCTTTTCACCAGAAAACTGTTAGAAAGCAAAGAATACACCATATAGGTTGCATCTCTCAAAATACCCAGCACAAGACCAAGAACAGAGTAGTATTGGATGAATGCATTCTCTGTGATCTTCTTCAATACCTGCTTTTCTTCCCCAAAATTATAGACTCTTGCTATTAAGATAGACTGAAATGATGAGAGGCATGTAATAAAAAATAAAACACTAAAGTCAATCACTGCATTTCTATTTTAATTTTCCATTAGGTTGAAATGGAAATGGGAACTCTGAATAAATGTAGAACAGACCATTATGTCTGACAGCAAGATGAATTAGAGCCCAAGATACTGAGGATGCCTGCAAATAAGATTACCAAACACTATCAGTGGTCTTTGAGGGATTATGAAAAATAGGATAGGTGCCAAAAAGCTGTAGATGGGCAAATGTTGTTCTACCTTCAAAAGGGGAACAAGTTATAACTTGCCAGTTCCTGACTAGAGAATATGATGTCACTCTCAGGCAAGATTCTTGAACAGATTTGTAAAGGGACATTTGTGAGTACATCAGTCAGGAAGCAATGTCCATTTAGAACCAGCACAAGGTCACCAAGAATAAGTCATCTTAAATTCATTTCATTTTCCTCCTCTCTGACAAGGATCCTAGCTAGTGGATTGAAGAAATAGAGCAGATATAAATATATATGTTTGCAATGAGGGGTTGGGCAGTGAAAAGGCTATATTAATAAAAGCATTGCATACAGCCTAAGAGATGATCGTTGTTTTCTTTCTCTGATCACATCTAGAGGATCTCATTTAGAACTTAGCACCACTCTTGAAGATGGCTTTGGTAAAGAGATCTATTTGGCAAAGTCTCTTTAAAAGAATAAAGCTCTCATCCAGATTCCTGGCATCTGTTGAAAAATGGAAAGATCTGGCTGGGCCTCCATTCCTAGATGGTCAACTGGTTGAATCCAGGTGGTGATTGCCCTTTTGTATAGGACACCCACCCTCAGCCCCATCATTATCACTACCACACCTTCTTATACTGCCTTCGCTAAGGTAGTGGAACACCTGCCACAATCATCTTACTTGGCCATCCTCACTCATTTATTCTACGTGCCAAGCACCCAAATGCACTGGAGTTTGCAACCCAGGATGCAGTAGAGTTAAAGGAGAGTGAAGATAAGCAGCAGAGAGTTATTGTAAATCAACAAATGAGGATAATCGTAGTCTAGAGGCTATGATCAGAGTCTCCAAACATCCAATGGGCAGTCATAGAGAAGAAGCATCTGTCTTGTTCTATGAAGTCCCAAGAGGCAGATACTCTGGAACCAATAAATGGATGAGAGACTTATTTAACCCAACATAAAACCACTTACAACAGCCAGAGCTGTCTAAAGATAAAGTATGTGGGCTTTGGAAGTGGTGAGTTCCCCATCACTGGAAACGAACAAGCGTATGGTCTACTACTGCATTGCAGGTATTTAATCAAAGGAATTCAAGTATCTGATGAAGCAAGGAAAGGCATGAGTCTGAAATTTTTACAACAGGAACAAAAATTGCTTTCAAGTATTTCCTTTGTTGGGTCAAGAAATTCTCTAAAAAGAGATAAAAAGAGAGTACGTTTACAAAGAACTCAGTATCATTTTTAAAAATCAAAAGTTCCCCTCACAGAAGTCACAGAGGACAAAAATCTGTCTAACTAGGTGGTGTGTTTGCAACAAATTGGTCAAATGCTGCCCAGGAAGAAAGATAACTGGCATCAGGCATTATTTTTGGTGATTGGTCAAACATTCTTCAGAGGCAAGCAACAAAAGCAAGGGATCAAAGTAAGAGGGAAAACAATGGAATGCCACAAAGCAGCAGCCATCCCCGCCACAAAACTGCCATCTGCTACTGACATCAATCCTTCCAGGGGCAGCTGCAGGCAAACAATGTATCAGGGAACGCTGGGCCTGGCAGAAAACCTGCCGCCTTCACATTTCAGTCTTGTGACCTTGGGCTAGTCATTTAACATGACAAAGCTTCAGTTTCATCCTCTCTAAAACCCAGTTCATGTGCACCCTTTCCGAACCTTGTGTAAACCAAGAGTAAGTGATACCTGGGAGTGACCCACAGAAACTGTAGAGCCCTGAACACAAAACAATAATGAGGAGGAACAAAGAATTTTGAAAGAAAAGATTCCAGATGGTTTGGGGCACAGCAGCGTCCTGACCTTAATTGTGTGGGTGTCAACACTAAAGGAATAAATTTAAACTCTTGTATCTAGAATGCAGAGGCGTTTAGAGTCTGGAAGGGACAAGATCATTTGGGCAAATTTCCTGCTGAAATGCATTACCTTGTACTCGCAAATTAGTTTTTAAAATAAAGGTGAAGTGTAAAAAGTAAAAGAATCAGCCAGAGCAATAAATGTTTAATGGATCTTCCAGCAAAGTTCACGGGCCCAGTGGTAGCAATGCTTCAAAGTTATCAGCATGTATCCTACCAACCTGTCCAAAACTCAGTATCCCTTTCTCTATTATGGCCTTTT
Organism: Vespertilio murinus; assembly: GCA_963924515.1. Taxonomy (NCBI): domain Eukaryota; kingdom Metazoa; phylum Chordata; class Mammalia; order Chiroptera; family Vespertilionidae; genus Vespertilio; species Vespertilio murinus. The sequence goes on along the minus strand of OZ004715.1, from coordinate 34,747,406 downwards.
TTCAAGGGAACCTCCATTTATTTTTTAAAAACTCACACAGCCCTAACCAGTTTGGCTCAGTGGATAGAGCACCGGCCTGCGGACTGAAGGGTCCCAGGTTCAATTCCAGTCAAGGGCATGTACCTTGGTTGCGGGCACATCCCCAGTGGGGGGTGTGCAGGAGGCAGCTGATGGATATTTCTCTCTCATCCATGTTTCTAACTCTCTATCCCTCTCCCTTCCTCCCTATAAAAAAAATCAATAAAATATATTTAAAAATAAAAAATAAAATAAACTCACACAATTTAGTCTTAGAAAATATAAACTCTTTAATTTTCCCAAGCGGTCGGGTAAATTCAAATCTCTGACCAGGGCTTGTTTCTAAATTTTCAGCAAATCTGAAGCATCATAAGTCACTGTTTTCTACACTGAACTGAAAACTAAAGGGGAAGAGAGCAGAGGGCTTTCTGCTTATTTCATCCTGGGGTCTACCCAGAGGTGATTATTAGCATGTGAGGTGCGACCAGAACTAAAAGACACAAGACAGTTGGCGAGACTGGAAAAAAACGAAGGCTCTCCCCTGATGGCGGCTCCCCTCCCAAAGTTCCCCAAGCACCTGAAGCGTGCACAGCAGCTGTGACTGCCTGGCCTCTGGCGGTTCCTGGGGAGGCAACCGCCTTTCTGGGTCACTGAGTCTTGAGCTGCAGCAGCACCTAGAAGCAGGTGTGGCAACCTCAGATCAGCTGAGCTCCAAATAGCCAACTTGCCCAACAGTCTACTCATCACCTCAAGGGGAGGGAGGGAGGCACCAACATCCACTCAAGAGGTAGGTATGCATCCTGTCTTTACTCCTTCTAAGAGAGACCACAACACACCCGTGTCACAACAAGAACCGTGACCAGAAAGAAAACAGATGCTGAGAGGGACAGGCCCCAGCTTCCCGAAGAGTATATATATCCTCAGAGAAAGGGTGAGAAATGGTGCTTTTCGGTGTTCCTTGCCAAAGCTAAGCCTAGAACTCATGGGGGTGGGAGAAGCCTGGCCTTGTAGGAGGGTTCTGCCTGCATTTGTCTATGCAACTGTGTCCAGCGTCCTTTTTCGCCTTGCTATTGTGGACTTAAGGGAGGGGCTCCCGAGAGGGGTGTGCACCGAAGCTGGAACACCCAGCCAGAGGTCATCTCACCCTGCTGGCTGGCTTCCCCTGGCACCACGGAAGCCAGGCGGCACCTACCAGTCGACACAGCGCACTGAGCTGCTGGCTTTGAATAAAAACGGGTGACCCTAAGCGCGAGTGCATGGGAGGTGATTGGGGGCTGCACACTGCAAGCGAATATATTTTCTGCACCAAGCTCCGTCCTTATACCTAAATGCCTGCATTAGTTTGGATCAATATGCCCCATTACAGTTAATCCATGGCAACCCAGGCCAACGGAGAGGCTCTGACAAAGCAGTGCAGCCTCCCTGTGCTGCTTCCCTGTGCACATGCATGTGAATTCCAGCCCAGAGGAAGCCGCAGAGGCAAAGCGACAACAGCATAAAGGAGAAAGAAAGGGAAAAAAAAACACATAGTAGACCGTAACAAATAGACACCATATTAAGGGACTTTCAGGAGGCCTTAGAGTGACATGTCACAGCCAAGATGATGGAGTATCTGAGACACTCCTAAATCCGGGGTCCGATCCTCATCGCACACCTGCAATGCAGTGATCGCTACCACTTCATAATCCATACACCCAGCACCAGCGCTCTCTGCAGTTGAAACCAGTCTGGACTTGTACAGCTGCCACTGTTTCTCCTCACAATAAGATTATTGATGCATAACAACATTTCATAATGGCAGGGAGGAAAAGGGGGTAAAAGCCGAAGCAGGGGAATAAGAAAGGGGTGGGGAGGCATGAGTCCCCAGCCCGCATCTCACCTTTTATTTGGGCTTCATATTCAGCAATGATCTCTTTGTCTTTCTTGAACTTAGTTTGAGATGACATCTTCCAATGTGGCCAAAGGCACTGGCAGGCTGTTTAATTTATATCTCCTCTTCTTCCCGTATTCTCTCACACACGGCTCTAGTCGATTTCACAGGTTTAGGGGCTAATCTCTTTCACTGGGCTGCAGAGCCAGAGAGGGGGAAAAATCCCTCTCCTGGAAGGAAAATTCTCTTTACTCGCAGAAAAATGTCTCTAGTAGCTTGGTCTGGTCAGCTGCTCTTGCAAAAGAAGAACCACTATCCTAGGAGCACGGTAACCTGCCCCAGATTTTCAAGATTTTTCTTCCAAAAAAAAAAAAAAAAACACCACAAGAGCACACGCGCATACACACACACACATACACACACACACTCACACACTCACACACACACACACACTCACGCATGCACTCACACACTCATCTGGACACGCACACACACAGCCACAATGCACACACACACCCTCACTCACACCCACTCACACACACACACAGACACATCCACAAGAGGCGCGGCGCCTCCTCCTCGGTGCTGCAGTCAGTCTCTGGCTGTCTTTCCAAGGCTCTGCTAAGGAGATGGTCAGGTTGCCAAAGGGCCAGTCATCTCGCATCCTCCCTCCCTTCCGCGCCTCTGGTCTGATGTACAGTGAGGATCAAAGCCAGGAGAGCGAGGAGGAAGTTCTGCTGCAAGGCTGGAGCTCCGGTGAACCCAGAGGAGGACTGCTCGCCCTGCAGGGCTGGCTGAGCACTCCCCCACCAACCTCGCCCTCGTCACTAAGCTCCACCCCCCGGATTTTATAACAACTGACACATTGTAGCCTACAGGAGAGCAGAGCTCACTGCAAGCAAAGAGGAAGAGACAGTCACAAAAGGGAAGGCAGCAGGAAAAAGAACCAGGCTGGGAAAGCCAGAGAGGCCCCTGCAAACTCCTACGGTTAGCAGTGGGGTTAGGGAATTTTCTTCCAAAATCTCCGAAAGGTCCAACTTTTCTTTGTATTGTGCAATGTACCCAATTTCTTAAAGCAACAGCTCTGTGACAATTTGTCACTCCGTGGGAATTGTCTAGCAGAGTTGAGGGGCCGACCCATGTAGGCATATTCATTAATATTTTTCTGAGCAATGGTGGGGTAGCAGGGACAATGTCAAGCGTTTCAGACATGCAATTTTGCAAACCCTTTGAGGGCAAGCAGGCTGACACACCCAGCTGCCTTTGTCTCTCACTGGGCTTTAGGCAAATTAATTATTCATTGAGCCTTAGTTTTCTCACCAATAAAATGGGTTTTGGGGGCTTTTTCGTTCAACAAATATTTATTGAAAGCTTTCTATAGGTCGGGCATTGTTCTGAGCACAGAGGTACAGCAGTGATCAAAATAGGAGGGAAGCCGAAACCAGTTTGGCTCAGTGGATAGAGCGTTGGCCTGCGGACTGAAAGGTCCCAGGTTCGATTCCGGTCAAGGGCATGTACCTTGGTTGGGGGCACATCTGCAGTAGGGGGTGTGCAAGAGGCAGCTGATCGGTGTTTCTAACTCTCTATCCCTCTCTTTCTCTCTGTAAAAAATCAATAAAATATATTTTTTTTAAAATAGGAGGGAAAATCCCTGCCTTCCTGAAGCTCCAAGGCCTCCACATCACACAACTCCAGGAAGTCACTACATTGATATTCTCAAAGCAGAATTCAGAATGCACTGTGAGTGGTACCTGTGGGATTGTGCAAGGTGAGAGACCCTGAGAGGGGCAGATGAAAAATAAGCAAAATGAATAAATTATATAATATGGTATAAGATGATAAGTGCTATAGAGGAGAAAATATTGCAGGGTAGGGGACTTCAGGAATGAAGGAGCTCTTAAGAAGATCAAATAAGAATGTAGTCAAAACCGGTTTGGCTCGGTGGACAGAGCATCTGTCTGCGGACTAAAAGGTCCCAGGTTCGATTCCGGTCAAGGGTGTGTACTTTGGTTGCGGGCACATCCCTGGTGGGAGGTGTGCAGGAGGCAGCTGGTCAATGTTTCTCTCTCATCAATGTTTCTAACTCTCTATCCCTCTCTGTAAAAAAAAAAAAAAATCAATAAAATATTTTTTAAAAGAATGTAAAGCCAAGCTTAGCACTCAATCAATGACAGCAGTTATTATGATCCTATGATACCCCCCAACACCCTAACAACATAGTATAAGTATCTCTCTTTCACAGATGAAGGAATATAAGCACAGATGTGGAAAGTGACTTACCCAAGGTCACCAGCATTCAAAACTAGGCTGACTGACACCAGAACAGATTCTGACCATGCAAATGCTCAAAACATTCTACTAGAGAGCCGAAACCCATTTCATGTGCCTTTAAGGTAGAATAAGATTGAAAAATGAAATCAAACGCTATATAGGGTCACTGACCACTAGAATTTCGCATGCTAAGATTATCATTAATATGTATTATCCCCTGGGTATGGTATTTTCACAAATTTCTCAAAACAGCCTTCCATTTGCCTTTTTTGAATGTATAATTAATTACTTGACTCAAGTTCAGAAATGAACAGATTACCCATGCCAACCCATGGAGGTTTCCCTGAGAGGGTGGAGCTGTAATGGGTCTCCCCAGGTAGGCACAGTGAGGGGAGTGTGGGCAGCAGGACATTCCTTTGGAGCAAACAGTATGAGCTAAGGTCTACAGATGGGAATGCACAGGATCTACTTGGAGAAATCACAGGGGAAAGTCCAGCTGGTGAATCCCAGGGCTTATTCCAGCTTTGTGCCCAGAGATAGGAGTTTGCAAAGTTCATAAATCACAACCGGCCCATTGCCATCACCCCTCTGCCTCTCCCTTCCCATGGACATCCTCAGGCCCTCTTCAGTTCCCCTTTTGGACTGGTTTAAGAAAGAGGACACCGCGCACGTTACCTGAGGAAGATGTGCTCAGAGATTAGCATCCCTGCCTCAAGCCTAGACTCTCAGAGAAAAACAGGAGTCAACGCTGCACACCTTGGCATGTGGCAGACGGGACCCCCTGCCACTGACTAGCTCTGAGAAGGAAAGCAAGTGACTTAACCTGCTGGCTGCCCTTTTGAGACGGGAACCAATAAATGTCAGCTATTCTCTTCATTATTAAAACTTTAAATCCACTACTAAAATTTTAAAGCCATAAATATTTCTGGGAGACCCATATGTAGGGCACTGAGCCACAGGAATTCACAAAAACCCATATGAATCTGAAGCAAAGTATGGTACAGAGCTATGTGCTAAATGGCAGGGGAAGCTGGATTCTGGTATAAGACAGATGGTGACTTAAATTCTGGCTCTGCTGCTTACCAGCTTATAGGGGCCCTTCTCTGAGCCTCGGTTTTCTCATCTATGAAATGATCTCACTCGTTGCCCAGGATCTAATGCAATTGGGGATTTAGAGTGCCTGGCATATAGCAGAAATCCCAAGGATGTTTTGTGTGGGGGTTTTTTAGGGCTCAACCATGCTGGACCTAGGACAAGACCCCCAGACACACAGGTTAAAAGCAGGAAGAGAAGAAAGGGGGGGGGGGAATGGGAAAAAGAAGAAAAGGGCTGTGCCCTGGCAAATATATCATCGCACACAGTGAATCACACCATCCAGAAGCTTCCGTCTCCAAGAACAGGTGATGTGACCTAGGCAGGCCCCCGGGCACAATGTCCTCACCCTTTTTCTTCCAGCCATTCCCACAGCTCACCCCAGTCTCCCAGCTTCCCTTCTGTGGCACACCCCTCCCCGTGGCCACTTCTTCCTTACTGTGTGAGAACCAACTGCTAATCCAGATGTTCACCCCCACATGATAGTAACAGAAACCAGATTTCTCCCCCAAGTAAATGTAGTCTGCCCCAAGAAAAGGGGTTCTACTATTGATCTGTGCCAAACTCACAGGATGGGAATACCTGCTAGAAGGGTATATTCCATTTCCCTTGGGCTCATCTTATGATTTTTTTCAATATTCCTGAATTTTACTAATAGCTAGTATTTACCGAGCCCTTATCCCATAAAGGCACTGGACTAAGTACTCTATATAGATTATATCATTGACTTCTGCTGCAACATAATAGTTAGGTGCTGAAATCATTCTTGCTTTACATGAGGTGAAATAGAGGCACAAAGCCATCTGTCCAAGATCACACACCGGATTCCTAACTGAATCATATTCAAGCCCAAGTCTGACCAACATCAGGGTCCAAGGACTTAACCAGTACACGATTCTACCTCAGAGCCATTTTCAGACAAATAATTACTATCAAATATTGATTTCTTTTTCAATCAATAGTGTTCAATCTAAAGCTTGCTACTTTAAAAAATAATAATAATTGGGGCCTACACTGGTGTGGCTCGGTTGGTTGGGCATTGTCCTGTGCACCAAAAAAATTGCTGGCTGGATTTTTGGTCAGGGCGCATGCCCAGGTTGTGGGCTCAATCCCCAGTAGAGGGTGTTCAGGAAGCAGCTGATTGATGTTCTGTTCTTACATCGATGTTTCTCTCTCTCTCTCTACCTCTATCTCTCTAAATTGAATAAAAATATTTTAAGAAAAAGAATTTGGGGTTAAAAATACAAGAAAATCGTGTCACAAATGGCCACTGATGAGGTTTAAATTACAAGTACAGCTGAATAACACAAAACCCACAGAACTGGTTTCTTTTCTTGGCAGAAAGAGAAAAACAAAAAAAGATTCTACTAGAAGGAAGAGTGACCAGAATAGTTTTCGGCTTAAGGCAATTTTATTTTTCTGGTCAAATATGAAACCCTCCTAAGATGACTAATAAGAGTTGACATCTTTTGTGACATTCTCCATATTGCTACCAACTAAAGTATCCGTGGCCAGCTCAGTGAATAATTCTGCCCTTCAATCTCTGCTCTGCAAAAAGAAAGCAAAAACAACTCAGCTAGTTAGTGCCAGAATCTGATACAATTAATAGTGATGATGACAACATGCCTTTTGTGTATATATTGCTTTATATTTCAAAAGCCCTTTCATATCATTTCTTATTTGGTACTCACAGTAACCCTGGGGGACAAGTAGGGCTGTTTTTAATCCCTGTTTGACTGATAAGGAAATGAGTGGATAAGTGGAAGCTCTGATGGAAGAATTACTTTATAACCTCGAGTATAAGGATGGCCTTCTTAACTGTGTCACAAAACCCACCTGGACAGGTTCAATTACATTGCAATTTTTTTAGAACTCTGCTTGCAAAAGCCAACATAAGCCAAGTCAAAAACAAATGGTAAACTGAAACACAATATTTGCAACACCTATCATAAGCCAAAGACTATTTTTCTCTGATATATAAAAATGTATTAATTTCCCTGATATATAATTCAAAAAATACGTGTACATGAATGTCCATAGGAGAATTGTTCACGATGCCAAAAAAATTGGAAACAGCCAAAATGTCCATCAACATATGAATGAATACATAAAACATGGTCTATCCATACAATGGAATATTATTCAGCCATAAAAATGGAATGAGGGCTGATGATTGTAGAGGGCCAAATGGGAAGATATCTGGACATTCTTTAGATTGTTGCAGACTGGGCCGGGGGTTTTGACAGAATCATGTCAGTTGCACTCCCGCCCTGGGAGTGTGGAGATGTTCTGAGTTCCTGGCTTGTGTTTGTCCAGGAGGAAGGAGTGGGTGGGCCCTGGGCCCTCCCAGGCTCCTTGTTTTCCTGTGAAACGCCCTTGTTAGACTGGAGTATAAATAGATGTGCTTTGCAGCTCAGGAGGTGGCCAGTCTGCCTCTCCAGCAGAGGAGGGCGGCGGCCCTCCCAGCTCCCAGCTTAAAATCTATCTCTGTGTCTTCTCTCTTTATTTCTAATATTTCTCAATCCCTGGCCACCTTCACTTAGAACTGGTTTGTTCATCTCTCTTTCCATGCGGGACTCGGAAAAGGGAGATCCCGTCACATCAGACCCCTGCAGATGATACTACAACATGGATAAACCTTGAAAACATTATGCTGAGTGAAAGAAGACAGACATGAAATGTCACATATTGTTTGAGTCCAAATATTTGAAATATTTAGAATAGATATACCTACAGAGAGCAGATGAATGATTGCCAGGGGTTGAGGGAGATTCGAAATGAGGAGTGACTACTTAATGGATACGGGATCTCTTTGGTGATGATGAAAATGTTTTAGAACTAGATAGAGGTGATGGTTGCAAAACATTATGAATATGAATATACTAAATGCCACTGAATTGTTAATGAATAGTTCATTGCAAATAGTTAATTTTATGTTATGCGACTTTTACTTCAATAAAAAATAAATATTAAAAATGTTCTTTCAAATCTATAAGAACACCAACAAACAGCCCAGTAGAAAAATTAGTAACGGATATGAAAGGGAAATATATACATTAAATGTTAATCAACCTCATTCATAATGAATATAAATCAGCATGGCTGAATCCAGAAACTTTAACAATGTCAATAGGACATTATGTGTCTTCCTCCGACTCTCCCTTATGCTTTCCTCTATGGTAGCAGGCTCTAAGATGGCTAAGTGGCCCGCAATAGCTCCAGGCTTACATTCCCCCATCTTGGCAATTCCAGCAAGAAAAGCGGGTCGTGCCGAAACCGGTTTGGCTCAGTGGTAGAGCGTCGGTCTGCGGACTGAAAGGTCCCAGGTTTGATTCCGGTCAAGGGCATGTACGTTGGTTGCGGGCACATCCCCGGTGGGGAGTGTGCAGGAGGCAACTGGTCGATGTTTCTCTCTCATCGATGTTTCTGGCTCTCTCCCTTCCTCTCTGTAAAATATCAATAAAATATATATTTTTTTAAAAAAATTTAAAAAGAAAAAGAAAAGCGGGTCGTTCCCAGGAATTCTAGAAAAAGTCCCAGGAATGGTCAACTGGTCCGGGGTTAAAGTGAACAACTATCCCTGAACCAATAACTGTGACCAGGGAATGGAATGTTTTGCTTGGTGAGGCCTGGATCATGGGTTTTCCCACGGAGCTATGGAATGGGGTCAGCCCCAAACAACCCACATAGCTGGAGAGATTCCCAAAGGAGATCAAGGTGCTATTCCAGAAGGAGGAAGAATGAATGTTGGATGGGCAAAATCAACATGTGTCTGCTATCAAAAGGATGGTGGGGAAATCCCGGCCAGGTAGCTCAATTGGTTATAGCATCATCCCAATAAGCCAAGATTTCAGATTTAATCCTAGGTCAGGACAATACAATGAAGGCATAAATAAGTGGAACAATAAACCTCTCTCTCTCTCTCTCTCTCTCTCTCGCTCTCTCGCTCTCTCTCTCTCAAACAAATAAAAAATTTTAAATGTTGGAAAGAAGGGAAGAGAAATTCACAGAAGTGATCCATGGGAAAATGTGATAAAGCAGCTTGAAATTATCCAGCTTTGATGTTTCTAAAGCATCTTCTTATTCATCATCTTGATCCTCACACAGCCCTTTGAGATAGGTCATTTTACTCCCATTTTACAGATGAGAAAATAAAGGCATGAGGAAGCTGAAGGACTTCCCCACTAGAAAACTCACATAAGGAACCAGGACACCTGACCTTCTATCTGGTGTTCTTTCCCCTAACCACATAGGTGCCACATCCTACTGAGAAGCACTGCAATGCACATGGGAACTCACAGATCCTCAGGCACCTGCCCACTTGGCCCTGTTAGAGAAAGTAAAGAAATGAGTCTCTTAGCACTCAGAACCTGTCACTAGGCCTGAGGAGAGCTACCAGCTGATGCAGCAGAAGTCCTCTAGCTTTTCAAGAAGTGTGCTTCCAATTATATAGCCCAACTGTCCCTTTGCCCACGCACAGGGGCAGTGATTCAATCTGGACCTCAGAATCCTAATTCTGGGAAAAAAAAAATAGAAAGAAGAGCGTTAAAACACCCAATCTCTTGATTCCATTACCATCAGTTTGCTCACTTCCAATGATGATGAGGCCTCTGGCTCTCAGCCTCCGTAGGGTCCAAGGGAACACATTCCATCTGGTGAGACCTTAGCTAGATGAACACGCTGGCCATTCTCCCCATCTGTCACTCACCCCTCTCCAGAGGAGGAAACATGACTTAGCCGATGGGTGAATTAAGGAGAAGAGACTGAGTTCGCCTTGCTGATTGGTGATTTGGAGAGGAGAGACTGAGTTCACGCCTTAGCCTTTTCTTTTTGGATCTGCCTGCTCACAGGATGGGTGTGTTTGGCTGTGGTCTCTCCACCTTGCAAGAGAAGGAGCATGCTGGCCGGCTCTGCCCCTGTGGAGAACACCTGTGATGGCCCCAACCGGCCTGGGGAGTCTGACTCATTCAGGGATGAAAAGTTAACTCGCCTTTTTGGACACGCACCTAAACCATACCCTTCAATCTAGTTTTATCATAATAAAGGTCACATTTTGAGAAGCAGGGTAACAAATTTCTGGAGCTGGTTTGGAAGCTTGGCTCTGTCACCTACTAGCTGCATGACCTTGAGCAAGCTGCAGGCTGGCACCTAGCAAGTACCACGGAAGTATTTCCTCAATAAATACAAAATCTTCATCTGTATGTCTCCTTTGTCTGCTCTCAGTTGGTTTGAAACTCTGCCCTATGAAAGTCCAACACTAAAGAACTTCTGCATCATGATTTGTCTAATCACTATGCTGTACACATCAAATTAATACAAAATAAACTAAATTGGGAAATTTTAAAAAAATTTTAAACTTACACCTTTGTAAGGTTTTTAATTGTAAGGCATGATGTCATCACGGCAATGCATAGTTCCAGGTATTTTGTCAGGTGGCCCAGAATCTTAGTTCATTTGAACTGCTATAAGAAGATACCACAGATTGGGTGACTTTATAAACAATTAACATTTATTTCTCACAGTTCAGGAGGCTTGAATTTCAAAACGTGGGTGCCACCATGGTCAGGTAGATCATTGACTTCTTCTGGGTCACTGACTTCTTGTATCCTCATAAGACAGACAGAACTGGGGGTCCTCAGGGGTCTCTTTTCTAAGGGCACTAATACCATTTCTGAAGGCTCGCTCTCATGACTCAATCATCTCCCAAATGCTCCACTCCTAACAACATTACATTGAGTGTTAGGATTACAACATGTGAATTTGGGGGGATGCAAACATTCAGACCACAACATCATGGTACAAGGACTCAAGCCAGAGCCTGCAGAGCAGGAGATGCCTGCCCGGATAATAAATCCTCAAGATCTGACAGGAGGTGAGGAAGTGAAAGAGGAGACCATGAAACCAGTGCACAGGGAGAATATTCCAGGATCAGGACAAAGAGACTGATCAGAGACTCCTTGAGTCTCAGCATCCTCATAATATGAGTTCTTAGGGTTCTTGGAAGGATTACATGAGACACTGAATGAGGGATCTTATCTTACAGACATGAGGAATTATTGAAGTGCCCACTGAGCCGGTGTATGGAGTTAATAAGTGTGTCCTGGTCAGCTTAAATGCCTTCTATGAAGTATTGGGAGAAACAAGAGATGATGTGACTTGATCAAGGTCTTATAATTTATAAATGTTGAAGCTGAGCTCCTCTCTGGTCCCTCTGACTCTCTACAACTCATAATCAACCCAGGAGCCAGAGTGAGTTTTAATATCAGATCATATGACCTTCCCCTGGTAAAAATCCCACAATGAATTTCCACCAGTTAAGAGTTAAATGCTCTGTCTTTTCCATGACCTCAAATCATTAATACTTTACCTTACTCCTGACCCCATTTCATACTGTTCTCCCTCTGACTTCCTACTCCAAACCATAGTAACTTTCTTATACTTCTTAGAGGCTCCAAGGACGTGCTGTCACTCAGCATCTTCCAGGACCTTGGCCAATGTGTCCATCTTCTCTAAGAAGGCCACCCAGAACATTCTGTTCAAAGGGCAACTCTAGCCCCTATACCTGTTTTACTTTCTTCACAGTACTACTACATCCAAAGTGGTCTTATTTATGGATAGCTTGCTCGGTTAATGACTGTTTCCAGACCCTCCACACCCTGCCCACAGTAGACTAGTGTGTCTGATAAAACTTTCTGCAATGGTGGAAAGTGCTCTATACCTATGCCATCCCATACACCATTCACCAGCCTATTGAGCACTTGAAATGTGGCAAGTGTGACTGAAGAGTTTAATTTGACTTTGTCAAAAGTCAAAGGAGTCTTTGACTTTTGTCAAAATCAAAAGAGTTTAATTTGACTTTGCTTTAATGAGTGTAAATTTAAATGTAGTGGTTATTGTACTGTATAGAGAAGCTCTAGAGTGTAAGCACTAAGAAGGCAGAAACCATGTATGTCATCGTGTCCCACAAGCCTACAGCAATACCTGATATTTAGTAAGCACGCAATGAATGGTTCTTGAGTTAATGGACAAAGATATGAACAAATGAACGTGGAAATCCCTTCTGACCTCCACTTGGCACTGTTCTCCCACCTCTCACTACAGGCCCTGAGGTCTCCCTCCATCAGGAGGGGAGGGGGGAAGTTGTTTGCTGCAGTGACCTTAGGCATTTGGCAGAAACACCAGGTGCCAGGGCAGCAGAGTCAATTACTCCCTCCACTGCACTCCACTTGGAGCTGAACGCCCCCGGAGAGGAGGTGGGACAGTAATGAAGCCTTGCCAGGCCCCAGTAAATACTGCAGCTGTTTCCTATGCAGTCATTTGGGCTTTATAGAATGTGGAAGTGGCTCGGCCTATAAACCCACGTGGACTGCTTTATTTGCCTATTTCTCCTCTTCCTCCTCCTCCTCTTCCTCCTTCCTTGTCTAATGTTGGAAGGCACCAGGATAGAGAATCAAGTCAGTGTCAGTGTCAAGAGGCTGAATTCAATTAAAGCCTTATTTGGACCCACTCTCTTTTAGGAAATGAGATCAAGATTGGGCTGAATGATATATTTTTGCAAGTTAGGATCCCTCCTGGGCTCTGTTTAGGCAGAAAGATAATTCAGAACAGACATTCAATCTGGTCTTATTTTTACACAGTGAGGATTAGGACATCTACATTATCCGGTGGCAATAAAATAAAGTTATACTCCCCCCCCCCATAATAGTCCCAAATAATGATTCATAAAGATATGGCTCCCAAGGTCTCTAGGAAACACTGCTTCACCTTATTAACTGTGCTTAGGATCAGATGAAAAAGGAGCAGACACCGATGCTTTGAGATAGTAACACGTATGAGACAGAGAACGGACAATGGTTTCATAGACAAGACAAACTGAGATCAACTGCACAGAGGTGGCTCTAGTTGAACTTCCTGGAGAATCCACGTCATGAACAGGCACTGGATGCTATAAGGGGACTGACTGGTTTCCATTGGTGAGAAAGGAAACTCTTGCGCCCACTCTGTGAGGCTGACATGGAGGGACAACAAAAAGTTGGACTACGTCCTACTCCATGACACATCTCCCACAATGGCCAATCACATCATCTGAGATGCTTCAGGAAAAGAGCTATACTTTTCTCTGTAATTTAGAAATCATCCTTTACCCGGAGATGCCTCTGTGGCATAGCAGGGGTCTGGGGCAGGGGGGAGGTTAGGGGGATGGGAGGCATATCTCCAACTGCTGTCTGGACAACAGCTAGCTTCCAGAGTATCAGAAGCCCTAAACATTACAATAATAGTAACAATAGTTGCATTTAGGAAAGCCTGACATTGTGCTAGCCTCTGTGCAAAGCCATTTTCTACAAAATCTCGTGAGTTCCCATAACAAAACTCCAACATAACCATAGCTATCCTCATTTTTCAGGGTGAAAAAAAAAGAGGGTTCAGAGAAGTCATTCATTCCATGAATCTGGAATGAGGGGATGGGACTAGAATTTCAGCATGGCCAGCACAAACCAGCTATGCGACCTTGAGTAAGTCACTTCTGAAATCTGAGTCCTCACAGACCATCTCTTGAAAGATTATTGCTTATAAGATTACTAGAAAAGCCTTTATGTGGAGGGCTATACTGTGGGGACAATTGTGGATAAGGTCCCTTGCCCTCGTCTTTCAGCCTAATAAATATCATCTCGAGGCAAGAGGAGTCAGTGGGCATTCTCCAAGGTAGACCAAAGTTAAATGTGCCAGTCTGAGGATGCAGTGCTCCCCAGCAGTGCAAGAGAGAGGGTTAAGGTTCTGCCATGACCAAGGAACCAGACAGTGTCCCCCACAGAGCCACAGTCACCTTTCCATCAGGACATCTCCTCTGCCATTGGCATGGTTGTGTCTGCCTACCTAGATTCCTTAAAAACTGATTCTTATTTGGAAACTACAAATGTCAGCCCTCTATGTCATTTGCCTGGATAAAATGGTTACTAACCCAGTTCTGCATGAGACAAAATCTTTTGGTAAATCTTCCCAAGTACAACTGGAATCATTCTACCCAACACATTTCCAGCATCATCATGCTATATGGTGATGACAGCAAGTAAAGAAAGCAGTCCGTAAATGTGTCATTTTGGGAAATAATTATCCCAAGAGAAGGCAAAAGCCAAAACAGGCCACATTCAGCCTCATTACTACACTTAGAGATCACAGAGAATTCTTTAGGTAGATAAGTTAACTCATTACCTGTCATGACATGATATTACTTCTAATAAATTGTTACATGAAAAGGTAGAATGTAAAAATGTGAATACAGTATGACCTCATCTAGGAAAGAAAAAGAAAAGGAAAGAAAAACAGTACTAGTATAAGGAAATGGTTTTCAAATACATGTATATATATATATTAGAGATACCAGGAGGACTTTTTAAAATTTATTGCTGGGCCCCACACTTAGAGTTTCTGATTCAGCAGGCCTTGGATGAGAATGGAAAATTTGCACTTATAATAATTCTCAGATGTTGTTAGACAGGACACCAAACTTTGAGAACAACTATTGTAAGAAAATATACCAAGATTCATTGCTTACCTATAGGAAGTGAATCTAAAAACAATCTTTTTTTTTTTTCATCCTCACCCGAGGATATTTTTCCATTGATTTTTAGAGAGTGTGAAAGGGAGGGGGAGAGACAGAGAGAGAGAAATATCAATGTAAGAGAGACACATCAATTGGTTGCATCCTGCACATGCCTGACCAGGCCAGGAATTAAACATGCAACCAAGGATGTGCCCTTGACCAGAATTGAAACTTTGACCCTTCAGTTGGCAGGCTGATGCTCTATCCCAGGGGTGGGCAAACTTTTCGACTCGAGGGCCACAATGGGTTCTTAAACTGTACCAAAGGGCTGGAAGAAAAGCAACCTAACCATGCTGGCACTCTCATCTTGGGCTGCTGGTGAAGGAGCAGAGGAGAGAGCAAGAGAACCCTCCACTCTTTTGGCTCCACGGGCCGGATAGAACAGCCAAATGGGCCGGATTCGGCCCGAGGGCCGTAGTTTGCCCATGGCTGCCCTAGCAGGAAGGAGACATAAGCTCCGGACTGCTCTTAACTCCAACTGCACTGAACTCCAGTTGCAGGCTCATTGGGGGAGAGACTAGACTGTCTGGTAGCGGGCAAAACTCTAGGACACCTTTCTCTCAGAGGTACTTGTAGCAAGGTACCTCAAGCTCCCCCAGTTGGGAGACAGGGCCTCAGTTCCCCCAGCCCAGCGCCAGGAGGGTGGGCGCAGCCTCAGGTCCCCCATCAAGCCTTGCCGGGTGGGAGCACAGCCTGAGGTCCCCCAGCCTGGCACTGGAGCAGGGGGCGCGGCCTGAGGTCCCCTGGCTTGGTGCCAGGGCATGGGGCATGGTGTGAGGTCCCCCATCAAGCTCTGCCAGGTGGGGGATGCAGCCTGAGGTCCCCCAGCCTGGTGCCAGAGTGGGAAGCGTAGCCTGAGGTTCCCTGCTGGTTGTTCCTTAAGGCTCATTACAGGAACTCAGCCTCTGCTGTGGGTGCAGCCATCTTGTGTTATGGAAAGTCTGCCTCTGCTGTAGCGCAGCCATCTTTTGTGGTGGAATGATGGTCAATTTGCATATTCCCTCTTTATTATATAGGATGATACAAATATACATAATACCTATAATCATAACTATCTAAAATTGGTATATGCATAAGGATACTTACTGATCAGATAATAGCACAGCAAAGAAAAACAAGTAATTCAGAGGGAAGCTAAAAATCTAATAAAATTACAAAGGTTCTAATTTTTCCACATTCCTTTTAACATTGTTATTTTATTTTTAATATATTTTTTATTTATTTCAGAGAGAATGGGAGAGGGAGAGAGAGATAGAAATATCAATGGTGAGAGAGAACCGTTGACTGGATGCCTCCTACACACCCCCTACTAGGGATCAAGCCCGCAACCCTGGGTGCCCTGACTGGGATTAAACCATGATCTCCTGGCTCATAAGTCAACACTCAATTACTAAGACACACTAACCGAGCAATTTTCTTTTTATGATAGTAGTCATTCTAATGAGTATCAAGTGGTATCTTATCACCATTTTGATGAACATTTCTCTAGTGATTTATAATGTTGAGGATCTTTTCTTGTGCTTATTGGCCATTTGTTTTTGTCTTTGAGGAAATGTCTATCGCCCTAACCGGTTTGGCTCAGTGGATGAAGCATCGGCCTACAGGCTGAAAGGTCCCAGGTTCGATTCCAGTCAAGGGCATGTACCTTAGTTGTGGGCACATCCTCAATAGAGGGTGTTCAGGAGACAGTTGATCAATGTTTCTCTCTCATCGATGTTTCTAACTTTCTATCCCTCTTCCTTCCTCTCTGTAAAAAAATCAATTAAAAATATTTTTTTAAAAGAAGAAAAAGAAATGTCTATCAAGTCATTGCCCATTTTTTAATCAGGTTGTATTTTTGTTATTGCTGCTGTTGAGTTTTAGTTCTTTATGTATTCTGGATGTTAACTCCTTATTATATATATATGATTTTCAAATATTCTCTCCCTTTTCACTCTGCTAATTATGTCTTTTGATGCATAAAAGTTTTTTTTTATTTTAATGTAGTTCAATTTATCTATTTTTTTGTTTGTTTGTTTCCTGGGCTTTTGGTATCATATCAAGAAATCAATGCCAAATCCAATGTCATGAAACTTTCCCCCTATGTTTTATATTATTTAGCTCTTATATTTAGATCGTTGAACATTGTGACATAATTTTTATATATGGTATAAGATAAGAGTCCAATTTCCAGTTTTCTCAAAACTATTTGTTGAAAGATTGCCCTTTTCCCAATGAATGGTATTTGCACTCTAGGTGAACATCATTTGACCATATATTGTTAGGGTTTCCTTCTGTTCTTTATTCCATTAGTCTGTATGTTGGTCTTTAAGTGAGTGATAATTTTTTATATATTTTTTTATTGTCTAAAGTTTTATATATGTCTCCCTTTTTCCCAATTCACACACACCCCAACCCACCCGCCATTTCCACCCCGGGCAAGCCCCCACTGTCCCAGTGTCTGTGTCCATTGGTTATTCTAATATGCATACATACCAGTCCTTTGGTTGCTCTCTAACTCCTCCCCACCCCACCTCCTCCTCCACCACTACCACCATCATTTGTCTCTGGACATGCTCAAAGTCACTAAGCATCTGAGAGATGCAAATCAAAACAACAATGAGATACCATCTCACCCCTGTCAGAATGGCTACCATCAACAAATCAACAAATGACAAGTGCTGGCAAGGATGTGGAGAAAAGGTAACCCTCTTGCACTGCTGGTGGAAATGCAGATTGATGCAGCCACTCTGAAAGACAGTATGAAGTTTCCTCAAAAAGTGGATAATGGGCCGAAACTGGTTTGGCTCAGTGGATAGAGCATCGGCCTGCGGACTGAAGGGTCCCAGGTTCGATTCCAGTCAAGGGCATGTACCTTGGTTGCGGGCACATCCCCAGTAGGGGGTGTGCAAGAGGCAGCTGATCAATGTCTCTCTCTCATCAACGTTTCTAACTCTCTATCTCTCTCTCCCTTCCTCTCTGTAAAAAATCAATAAAATATATATATATATATTTTTAAAGTGAATAATGGAACTGACATTTAATATCCTTTTAAAACAATTCTGATGTTTGGCCTCCAAAATTAAAGGTCTTCCAATATAATCTGTTTTCAAATGCCTTGCTAAAAGACGACATGCTCCTTAAGAGCTGAGACTACTGGATGTCTTAGTAACCGTAGTGCCTGGCATTGTGCCTAGCACACAGTACGTGCTACAAAAATGTGACCCAGATGTGGCAAGATCCTGATGGGCAACTTTTGTTCATCACATGCCCACCTTGAATTGAGACTCAACCTTTCAATGCATTCTCAAAAGAGATTAAACTCCACAACCCATTAGTAAGAAATGTCTATTTTACTGAAAAATTCTTAGGGACACAGAAAGGAAAGTGTATATTAAATATAATATAGCAATACTTCATAAAAGTCCCTTTAAATATGTCTCTTTTCCTTCAAAGTCCTCTCCCCTATAGACTACTTCATTTTTTTTTCCTTCTCTTCCTCTTCCTTTATCTCAGCCTCTAAAAACTTTGCTCTATTATCAATTCTCGGCCTTAGAATTGGCCAACCCACTCAGCCAAATAACAGGTGGCTGGTTAGGAATAGAATCCTCTATCTATTGTCCCTCCAGCTTAATGCTTTGAGCTCTTCACCCCCACCCTAAGCAACTGATCAAAGTATTCACCCACCTATATGGGTCTCCTGAAAGGGAGGTGGGAGAGTAGGGTACTAAGAGATGGGAGAATCTACCACTAAGAAAATAAGACTTTCCTCCATCAGGTTACAGAGATTATATTGAATGAATGAATCAAGATTATCACCATAATGGCTTAGACAATGTCAAGACATAGATGCCTGACAGAAGCTGCCATTTCCCCTAATCCTAAACCCTTCTTTTGCAGAGTCCCAATCAACCACTCTTCAGTGGGTTTATGGCTTAACAGAAAAGTTCTGGGCCTGAGATATAGAGCCTTCTGAGTCATTAAGTTGCCCCTAATGTGTTTTCTCTAGTCCTGTGCATCTCTAATTCCTGAGTCCATCCGTCTTGCTGGGCCCTCCTTCATTGCCATCAATGCCCCATCTTGGTCTCTGGTCCACAAAGATGCTTTGACCTTCACTACCTGCCTGATACAGTCTTCAACGCCACTCTCTGATCCAACCTGGACATAACCCTTTTTTACCCTTATTCCACTGCTTCAATTCTGTCCTGAACACTAGATACTGAGCTTTTCAAAGAAAAGGGAGATAAAGAAAGAGCTTCCTGTTATTTAAACACTTATTCTGTGCTAAACCCAATTGGGATTAAGGGCTCTTAACCAGTATGTTTGGGCTGAACACTGCTGTTCCTTGGGTAAGTCACTTGACTTTTCTGTGCCTCAGTTTCCCCATATGGAATATAGAGATAATAATGGTAAATAACATAGTAAACACTCAATTCATTGTTACTATTATATTATTACTGCTCATGCGTACTGACTTTAATTCTCACAGAAGTCGTGCAAGATAAATATTATTCTTCCTGACTCATAGGTTTTACAGAAGAAAATAGAGTTCAGATAAACTCAACTGGCTTGTCCATGGTTACAGAGTCAGTGAGAGGCGGGAACAAGATCTAAACTTGGGTCTGTTTAATTCCTAAACTGCATGCCATTTCCAACTTGTCAGGCCTCCTCCAAAGGCAACTACCTCCCAGGTATGAAGTGGTCAAGACTCCTTGGGAAAAAGTAAAGGACAAGAGGACTCCAGCTGAGGCAATCTCTCTTCGTGGCATATTCAGGAAGTAACTGAGAAGAATGGAATGAATAAGAAACCAGACCTAAAATAAGCAGCTTTTGTGCCACCAGCTAAGTGCACATGTAACCAATCCTCAACAACCTCGTCTGGAAAATGGGAATGATAATACTTTCATAACAATAACAATAGCCCTGTGCTGGGAACACCTGGTGAGAGCAGTGAATTGGTGTGTGATGTAAGTTATGTAAAAGTACTCTGCCTACTGTGAAATGTGTCACAAATGTGAGGTTACTATTCAAAGTCAGCGTGGGATAATGGAAGAGAGATAGTCTTTGGAGCCAAGAGAAATGAGGTCAAATCGCAGTAGCTAGGTATCCTAGGTAGGTTATTTCACTTCTTGGAGCTTCAGTGTCTTCATGAATGGGGATATGTCAGATTCTTTCAGTTGCTAGTGGCAGAAAACACAACTCAAACAGGCATTTGCATAAAAAAGGATTTATTCTTACTCAAGTATTTGGACTACAGGAAAGGCATGCAAATAATGTCACCCAGTCACCACAGGCTTTCTCTTGACCTGTTAATTCTGTTCTTGTCTGCATTGTTTCTGCTCCTTAAATAGTAGCCGCCCCCTCAGCACATCAGGATTACACCCAACCCCCTGAACAACCACAGAGCAAAAAAATTCTCTGCTGCAAAATTTCCAGAATTCATCTTCATTTACCAGGTTCAATCATGTATCTATCCCTGAACCAATGATTGAAGCAGAGAGATAATAATATTCAGGTTGGCCAGGCCATGGAATAAGAAGGCTGGAATGAGCCCCGTTAGACACCTATAAACTGAGTTGAGTCAGTAGATGCTGGGCCTGCAGCAACAAATGTCTCCTGGTGGAGTTGTCTCCAGCATTAAATGAGCCCTGAATATAAGTGGGTAACTATGATGTTTACAGAGGAGGACAGGGCTCTGCAAAGTAAAATTCGAGCTACTGAGAAGTCAGTTCAACAAGAAGCAAAATGAGGCAAATATGGAAGGTCCTGAAGCAGCAGTGAGGTAGTAGACTCCACAATGTACTGGTACACGGGCAAAAATTAAAGCCAGTCCCACAAGCAGGGAGGGTTAGAGCTCAGGATGTGCAGGTGATGAGATATGGCTGGGACTGTGGCCAAAAAGCCAATGCTGGCAGAACTGTGCCTCTGGCTTTTGGTTGAGTGGACAGCTTGTCCCCTTAAAAAGGCTAGGCCCAGCAGGCAAAGGAAACCATAGCAACCACAAGTTAAGGAAGAAGGATGAAAACCTTGTAAACACAGCTTCCAGCCATGTGGCATAGCTTTGGACTCCTAAGAGACAGCCACATAAAGACCAGTCTGGCTCTTGATGACCAGGCAAAGGGGGCTACTTCTGGGCCCCAATGTGGACTGATGCAGAGTCTGCAAACCAGGCAGGCAAACAGGCAGAACAAACAGACATGGCTGCAAAAGCAGAGTCTTCGTGTGTTGTATTGCTTATGTGTGCCAGGTGGCCAGGTTTGCTCTTTTTGCCCATACCAGTTTACATACACCTCCCCTTCCCATCTCTGTGCAAACTTCTGACCCAGCCTCAGCACTAGGTGGCAATTGACTATGTACAGAGTGGCAGCAACTAGGAAACATACTAAGGAGCTCTGTGTTGCTCAGCTGTAAATAACCAGCTGTGTCATGCAATTTCCTGAGCTGCACAACTGGCAATGACAACCTGCCTTCCCATCCGTCATCAGGCAGTGATTGTGGGTCCTCAGCAGGATGCTGATAACTGCATTTTTTCAAGGTCGCGGCCAAGCCCACTTTTTACCAATGGAAAGTTAATACTCAGCACTACTGGGTATGACAGTACCCACCCAGAACAGACACATTGAACAAGATATAAAATCTGCTTCCTCTCCGATCTGATTTTCCAAAGAGAAAATAGAAAATCAGCAAACTCTTTTTGCCTGATAAATACTTGAAATTTTAGGTGCACAGAACCCAAACAGTAACTATGGCAACACAAGCCACTCCAATAAGACTCACACATTATTTCCAGCACAATAGCCTGGCTTGTGCTCAGAAAGCAGAGGTAATGTTAGCTGAAAGCAATTCCTGAATTAGGGGGTGGAGGGGATAAAATCCTCTGGCAGTGGGAGCTTCATGCTTAGGTTTCCGGTTTCAGGCCTCTAGGATTCAGTGGCCAGATGAATTAACCACGGGATTAATATCTTACCTCTCCACACTAACGAACTGGCAGCCTCTCTTCTTTTGCTTGAGCTTCTTCCCTTCCAACACAAAGCTATTCAAACCCCAGGACTCACAGTGACAGCACTGAGAAATATGGGTTGTGAAAATTACAAAATTACAAAAGCTTAACCAGACATTAGGGATCTCTGAGACTAGGAACCTCTTAAAGGCAGGAGAATGTTCTACACAGAGCTGAAGACCTCCACATGATGGGTGAAATTCCATCTAACTTCATTTGTTTTATACAGTGGGAAACTGAGACCCTGGACAATTAGGAGACTTGGCCATGATCACTCAGAATCAAGAGATGACATGAACTCCCAGTTAAGGTCTCTGGCTACGGAGCAGGACAAATGGGGTTTGCATCCTGGTTGTTATAGGTATTTATCACGTTTATTATGTTGAGGTATATTCCCTCTTTTCCCACTTTTTTTGTGAGTTTTTATCATAAGTGGATGCTGAATGTTTCTGCATCTATTGATACGATTTTATGATTTTCATCCTTCATTTCATTTATGTGGTGTAGCATGTTAATTGATTTACAGATAGATATTGAACCAACCTTGCATCACAATTACATAAATCCCACTTGATCATGGTGTATGATCTTTTCAATGTGTTGCTGAATTCAGTTTGCTACTATTTTTGCATGTATGTTCATCAGGGATATTGGCCTATTGTTTTCTTTTTTTTTATTGATTTCAGAGAGAAAGGAAGAGGTAGAGATAGATAGAAATATAAACAATGAAAATCACTGATTGGCTGACTCTGGCACACCTCACACTGGGGATCAAGCCCACAATCTGGGCATGTGCCCTGACCAGGAAGTGAGCCATGACCTCTTGTTTCATAGGTCAATGCTCAACCACTGAGCCACACCAGCTGGGCTGTTTTCTGTATTGTCTTTGTCTGGTTTTGGAATCTGGCTAATACTGGTCTTGTAAAATGAGCTTCGGAATCTTCCTTCCTCTTCATTCTTTTGGAACAGTTTTGAGAAAGTTGGGTTAAAACAAAGTCCTTCGGTTGATCTCTTATCTTTCCTATATCTCCCTACCCTCCCCGCTATAATTTGACAGTCTGATTGTTGCTTTACTGTCACTATATCTATCTTATGGTTCATCAGTTTATAATGTTCTTTATTATCCATAAATGAGTGAGGTCATGTGGTGTTTCTCTTTCATTGACTGGCTTATTTCACTCAGCATAATGTTCTCCAATTCCATCCAGGTTGCTGCAAATGATAAGAATTCCTTCTTTTTATGGCAGCATAGTATTCCATTGTGAAGATGTACCATAGTTTTTTGATCCAATCATCTGCTGACGGGCACCTAGGCTGTTTCCAAATCCTAGCTATTGTAAATTGTGCTGCTATGAACATAGGGGTGCATATATCCTTTCTGATTGGTCTTTCTAGTTTCTTGGGATATATTCCTAGGAGTGGGATTACTGGGTCAAATGGGAGTTCCATTTTCAGTTTTTTTGAGGAAACTCCATACTGTTCTCCACAGTGATTGCACCAGTCTGCAATCCCACCAGCAGTGCACGAGGCTTCCTTTTTCTTCGCAGCCTCGCCAACATTTGTCGTTTGTTGATTTGTTGATGTTGGCCATTCTGACAGGTGTGAGATGGTACCGCATTATTGTTTTGATTTGCATCTCTCGGATAATTAGTGACTTTGAGCATGTTTTCATGTGCCTCTTGGCCTTCCTTCTGTCTTCTTTTGAGAAGATTCTATTTAGGTCCATTGCCCATTTTTTTAATTGGCTCATTTATCTTCCTTTTATTAAGTTGTATAAGCTGTCTGTAGATGTTGGAGATTAAACCTTTATCAGTGATAACATTTGCAAATATGTTCTCCCATACAGTGGCTTTCTTGTTGTTTTGTTGATGGTTTCTTTTGCTGTAAAAAAGCTTTTTATTTTTGATGTAGTCCCATTTGTTTATTTTCTCTTTAGCTTCCATTGCCCTAGCGGCAGTATCAGTGAAGAAGTTCTTTTGGCATATGTCTGAGATTTTGCTGCCTGTGGCTGACTCTAGTATTTTTATGGTTTCCCTTCTTATGTTTAAGTCATGTATCCATTCTGAGTTTATTTTTGTGTATGGTGTAAGTTGGTGATCTAGTTCCATTCTTTTGCATGTATCTGTCCAGTTTTCCCAACACCATTTATTGAAGAGACTGTCTTGACTCCATTGTATGTTCGTGCCCCTTTGTCAAATATTAATTGAGCATAGTGATTTGGGTTGATATCTGGATTCTCTAATCTATTCCATTGATCTATATGTCTGTTCTTGTGCCAGTACCAGGCTGCTTTGAGAACAGTGGCTTTGTAATACAGCTTGAAATCTGGTATTGAGATCCCTCCTACTTTACTCTTCTTTCTCAGGATTGCTGTGGCTATTCGGGGTCTTTTTTTGTTCCAGATGAATTTTTGGAGAGTTCTTTCTAGGTCAGTGAAATATGCTGTTGGTATTTTAATGGGGAGTGCATTGAACCTATAAATTGCTTTGGGAAGTATGGACATTTTGATGATGTTGATTCTACCAATCCATGAACATGGTATGTTCTTCTGTTTACATCTTCCTCTATCTCTTTTTTCAGTGTTATGTAGTTTTCCGTGTATAGGTCTTTTACCTCCTTAGTTAAATTTATTTCTAGGTATCTTAATTTTTTTTGGTGGGATGGTAAATGGGATTTTTTTTTAGTCTCTGTTTCTGTAAGTTCACTATTAGTGTATAGAAATGCCATAAATTTCTTGGCGTTAATTTTGTATCCTGCTACTTTGCCAAATTCATTTATTAAGTCTATTAGTTTTTTATGGAGTCTTTTGGGTTTTTTATGTACAATATCATGCCATCTGCAAATAGGGACAACTTCACTTCTTCTTTTCCAATTTGGATGCCTTTTATTTCCTCTTCTTGTCTAATTGCAATGGCAAGTACTTCCAGTACTCTGTCAAACAGGAGTGGTGAGAGTGGGCTCCCTGTCTTGTTCCTGTTCTTAGAGGGAATGGATTTAGTTTTTGCCCATTGAGTATGATGTTGGCTGTGGGTTTATCATATATAGCTTTTATTATGTTGAGGTATGATCTTTGTACTCCCACCTTGTTGAGAGTTAAGTGGTAGTTTCTTAAAGATTAGATACATGTAGAATCTGAAACCATATCAATGAACTTCTCATACTTGTTATATTAAAATCTATTAATCTATCATGCACATTCAATGGATTTTTTAAGCATGCATGTTCTTTTAACATCATGTATTTGTCTTTTGGAAAATACTAGCTCACTGAGTTATTCAGATATTTCAAATGTGGTCACATTTCATTATACAAAATAATGTTCATTAATATCATTACCAATTGCATGAGATAAGTCTTTTAAGTATTTGGAAGCTATAAAGTTCATAGTGGCAGATATTCTAATTTTCACTTGAAAGTTTGGATTTGATCTTTGGTAACAAATACTACCAATATTTTCCTTGACACGCTCATTTCAATTATTTTTGAGAAATTTTCTGCCACATACTCAAACTGGAGTAATTATCGTTTTTGTTAAGAGATAATTTTTAAAAGATAAAACTATAACTCTCATACAGATATAAAATGAACAAATGTTAAAGATTATATTTAACTCATAATGAGGGAGCCAGGCAGATGTTTTAACCAGTTCAAAGGAGAAGTCAAAGATGCAGAAATTTATAATGAATAAAAGAATGTCGAAATGAATGTGCAAATGGCACAAAAATGGCTTTTTTATTGTCAGGGAAGGGGTATCCTCCACAAGGCAGAATTCATTTGCATGTCTATAGACAATAATTATTTTGCATTGCTATCATTTATCTGTAATTTACAGTTATAAAATAGCTTCACAGAATCAGAATCAGCTAAGCAGAGGCTATGTACAAGGCTCAGTTTTCCTTTAGCACAAATCTTTCCTACAGTCATCTGTCACTCACTTTGATAAAATGGTGTTTGGGGGGAAGGGGCGAGGAGCAGCTAGTTTACCTCACAACTTAACAGTTGCACAAGTGCCTTTCCTGAGATGATTATCGTGCTTTGGTATGCAACACAGTAACACAAATAAAATGTGGTGCTTCTGCCTTGATTTCTGCTAAGGCTACCATTGCTTTTGCACCATTAGTTCCAACATCGGCTCAGTGAAATGGCAAATGATGGTCTTCATATTAATCTAAAAACAGTTCTGACTTTGAGGATACCCTGACAGAGTTTGGGGGAACCCTAGAGGTCTGTGGACCATACTTTTAGAGCCACTGTCCTAAAGTTTGCTGTTGGTCAAGGAAATGACCCAAAGAAGAATGAGTGAAAAGAAGCAAAGAGCCAGACATCTGCAAAAGGCAGTTGCTTATCTTTCTAACTTAGTTTTTGGCCTCTGAGGATTCCTCGATCACTTGCTGGGTCATGAGCACAATTCTTTAAAAGGCTTTCAGATGTTATTGAGCACAGGAAGTTCTTTCCACCAGGAGGATCAGTCAAGGCAGCTATTCCACCCTCCTGCACGAAACGAAAGTTCACGTGAAAGCATGTGATGTGGCTCTTTTGGTCAGGCCTGTCACACCAGTGGGATGGGCAAGTGTCATAGTTTTCACACTGCCAGGAAGCTCTGGAGTCGTCAATGAGACCAGAGTGGCATGATAAACAGTACAAGAAAGTCCATTTGGGGAGAGCCCTGAAGGCCAACCCTTTTGGAGGCACTTCCCATGCAAAGGGAATTGTACTAAAAAAAAGTAGGGGTTAAAGCCAAACAACCAAATACTGCCTTAGGAAGTATGTCAGAGTCCAAATGATCAAGAATGGCCAAAAAAATCAATTTTAAAAATCATAGCCTTTCCCCAGGGAGCCGTATGCCCCAGGGGGCCGTGTGCCTTGGGAGAGCTGTGTGCCCCAGGGGAGACATGTGCCCCGGGAGAGCCGTGTGCCCCGGGGGAGGGGTGGGACCCGGAGAGGGGGGCGGTGTGAACCAGAGGAGGAGCAGATTCTATTCGTGTGGTCCTGAGATAGTCACCATAAAACAAGCAGACTGTCAAATGACAGCGGGGAGGGGAAGGAGACCTGGGGGGAGATAAGAGATCAACTGAAGGACTGGTATGCATGCATATAAGTACAACCAACAAACACAGAACTCTGGGGAGGGAGGGCATGAATGGGAGGTTGGGGGGGGCAATGGTAAGCTATGTACACATATAATATCTTAATAAATTTTTAAAAAAATGAAAGAAAAAAAATAAACTGGAAAAAAATCATAGTCTTTGTACCCAATGATGGTTGTTTGAATTTTACTGAGGGAAATGAAGAAGTTCTGGTTGCTGGATTTGGTTGCAAAGGTCATGCGGTTGGTGACATTCCTGATGTCCAATTTAAGATTGTCAAAATAGCCAATGTCTCTCTTTTGGCCTTATACAAAGGCAAGAAGAAAAGACCAAGATCTTAAGTTTTGATGGTGAAAACACAGTAGTAACTATATTTTCATATGCTTAAAAAAAATGTATGTAGGCCAAAACCAGTTTGGCTCAGAGGATAGAGCATTGGCCTGCAGACTGAAAGGTCCCAGGTTCGATTCTGGCCAAGGGCATGTACCTTAGTTGCGGGCACGTCCCCAGTAGGGGGTGTGCAAGAGGCAGCTGATCGATGATTCGCTCTCATCGATGTTTCTATCTCTCTATCCCTCTCTCTTCCTCTCTGTAAAAAAAAAATCAATAAAATATATTTTTTAAAATGTATGTAGTGTGTAAATGATGAATGACCTGATATGGTTTGGTTATACAGAACAGGAGTGAGTGAGGGCAACAAGATTGCAGCTGGGGATATACCCAAAAGCTCAGGAGGGACTAGCCAGGAAGGGTCTTGAATGTCATTGTGCATTTTGAACTTTATCTAGCAGGTAACAAAGGTACTTTCAAATTTGAACCACAAGATCCACAACTTTTTTTTATATACTAACATTTTAGGATTCTATTGCAGTTTCCCTTTAAACCCGTGTTTCTTAAAGTGTAGCCAAATTTCACCTGCATCAGCATCATCTGATTCACTTACCAAATCTTGCAGATTCCCAAGTCCAAACCCTACTGAGAATTCTCCCCAAAGAGGAAGGGTAAGGAAGGGGGAACACCCAAGATCTGGGAATCCAAAGTTTAACAAGCTTGCAGGTAAACCTTATGCACATTAAACTCAGAACCTGTGGGTGAGAGAGTGCTTTTCAATCCACTACTGAGACCACTGATGGACTGGAAAATCATTTTTTAAAATATTTTTTTATTGATTTCAAAGAGGAAGAGAGAAGGAGAGAGAGATAGAAACATCAATGATGAGAGAGAATCATTGATCCACTGCCTCCTGCACATCTTCCACTGGGGATTGAGCCTCAACATAGGCATGTGCCCTTGGCCAGAATCGAACCTGGAACCCTTCAGTCCGAAGGCTGACACTCTATCCATTGAGCCACGCTGGCTAGGGCTATTTATATCATTTTTAATCAGGCTTTATCTATAATTAAAAATGTGAGGGAAAGGAATTCAGTATAATTAACACTGACTAAACCTGCCCATAGCATGCTGGGACACATCTATGTTTGTTCATAAATCAATTAATTTTGGCACCTCTTTACTCCAAATGATGTGATGAAAAAACATCTCTATGAACCTGGTATGGATGGAAGCGTGCAGTTAATTGTCACCTATTCAAGAACTGTTTTCTTATTTCTCTCAAGAGACTACAAAGCCTATGTTCCAACTCTCATTACATCTCATCAACCCTATGCTTAAAGGAGATGAAGTATCACAAAATCCTGGCACAACTAACTCCAAAGTACTGAGTGGGTCCCTTTACTGTGTAGGATTTTGTTGTACTGAATATTGGTCGCTCCCACAGTGGTCCTAGATTGTAGCCTGGAACACCTTTTACCATTTGGATACTTTTTTCCTTGCACTGGTAATCGCTTCAATTGAGTCTATAGCTGTGGCCTATTTTCCCAAAAAGAAAACAATAAGCAAAAACAAATGCAAATCCATCCAGTCAAGCATCATACACACACGCGCACACACACACACACACACACACACACATCTTGAATAATATTTCACAAATTTCAATCATTCACATAATGCATTTACTATGTTTTCAATTTCCACATACCTCTGGTCCTATTATTTACCATGTTTCTTTAAATCGAATCACATTTTTTATATTTAAAAAGTTCTCATAGCTGAAATAGGTTTAGCTCAGTGGATAGAGCATCGGCCTGTGGACTGAAAGGTACCAGGTTCGATTCCAGTCAAGAGCATGTACAGTGATTGATGATTCTCTCTCATCGATGTTTCTAACTCTCTATCACTCTCTCTTCCTCTCTGTAAAAAATCAATAAAATGTATTTTTTAAAAGTTCTCATAACAAATACTTTATATACTTTCTATAAATGGAAAACTATCACTTGCCAAAAGAGAAGGTAACTGTAGAAATAAATGTTGGGCAAGGAGAACCAAGTTATCACTCTCAAATTAAATTTTGTTCCCTGCCAAGGCTCTGAACCCAGATGAAGCCTGTTCTTTTTGCTTGGAAAAAAAAAAAAGAAGAATTAACCCCTGGCTGGTGTGGTTCAGTTGGTTGAGTGTCATCCTATAACTCAAAGATGGCCAGTTTTATTCCTAGTCATCCTATATCATAAAAGCCTAATATGCAAATTGTCCCCTTGGTGGTCATTCAACCAAGAGTTCTACCAAGAGACTGGAAGTTCAACCACTCACTATGACATGCACTGACTACCAGGGGGCAGTGCGGAACATGGTGGATGTCAGTGATGCACTACAACCTCTCGCTGACTACCTGGGAGTGGGGGTGATGGGGATGGAGATGTAGTGAGAATGCAGGGTGTCTTCCAAGCTCGTTCTCACTCCCCCTGCTAACCTCCCCCTAGATGCCAGGGCTCATGAGGCAAGGAGCCTGCCACACCTGTGAGGCCCCTTCGGGGTGAGCTGGGCCGAAGACACCAGGACTGCAGGGGCTGGTCAGGCTCCCCATGGGTTCACGCAGGAGCTGGTCCGTCAGGCCAGCCGGGAAAGGATGCACTGCCCACCGGGCTTCTGTGCAGCACCACTGGGCAGCCCAGAGACCCATGCTGCACCCCGACCCATAGCATCCAGCCTCACCACATCTCTGCGTGAGGACTGAGGTACCATGACTCAGGCGGATGGGGCACACAGGAGTCCAGGTGCTGCTCAGGGCCCAGAGGTCAGCTGGGACCTGCCCTTCCACACCAGATGCTCACATTTTGATCACTGGCCAGGCCTACCCACCCGCACCCGTGCACAAATTTCGTGCACTGGGCCTCTAGTAAAACATATCTTTTAAAAAGAGAGAGAGAAAGATTTGAATGTTTCTTGTTAAAGACCTACTAGAATCCAGTTAAGTCTTTTTTGTGTGTGTGTGATGTTATCAAAAGGCATAAAGATTGGAAAAGGAAATAACATTTTCAATAGTGATTTCATTTTGTCTTAAGGCTGCACAGGTACCTCTTAGAATCATCTCCTGCCTCTTCAGTATCTGAAACTTTGGAGAATAACAATATAGATTCCCCTAAATATATATTTTCATGCTATAGCATGCATCAGAATCCCCTAGGAGTCCCGTTAGAACAGATGGGTAGGCCTCTTTCCCAGAGTTTCTGATTCAGCGGGTGAGGCTCCGGAATTTATCTTTCTAGTGAGTTTCCAGGTGGAGCTGAGCTATTGGTGCATAGCAGACTTTGGAGGCCACTGCTAAGATAAAACCCATACATCTTTCACAACTCTGACTAGGTGAGTCGGTCCTCTGCCCTCCCAGAAGCCTTCTCTGCCCTCTCTAAATACATTAAACTTTTTCTAGTCACTTCTTGCCCATCTCTCTCTAATTTCCAGTTTTTTCACCCAACCCATGCTTTAAAATCTTTTCATCTTTCAAACCAAACACATATATCAAGTAATCATTCATTTTTCTCATGTTTTTATTAATCAAAGACAAGGGTAACTGCCAATCAGAGCTTCCAGGCAGTATGGGATAACTGGTGTTTCTATACTGAGTTGATATAATTCTAACCCAGAGCAAAGAAACCTGATGTTTTAGTTTAATTAACATATAATCTTTGGTAAATATGAGTTCTTTTGGTCTTTTTGAAATACTGAAAATAGCTTACAGGCATACTTCCTGTCTCCTCCCATTACTGCTATTTAAGACCATTGGGGGCTGGGAAGCTCAGGTTGGGACCACCAGTATCTCTCACTCTTTTGGTAATTAATCACTGATGGTCTTCTGTCATTTCTTCCACTGTTGTTCTTTAAGAGCCCAAGGAGCTACCTCTGATACTTCTCTGTTAACTGTATGGTACCATGCTCAGAGCTTTAGACCCATCCAAAAAAAATTTTTTTTTAATTTTTTTTAAAAAACACCTATTTATTTTGTCTGTATGTTTGACTATACCACAATTGTCTCCAGGGGGAAGCAACATACAAAGAATAATTGCAGTAAAATGCACCAGCATTGTAAATAGGAGAGTTAAACTCAAAAGTTATCCTTTGGAAGAGGAAAATGAGTCAACAAAATAATTTATTTCCAGGGTTGATAAAAAAGACTTGAAAATGAATACTAAGTTCACTAGGATATGATTTTACTGGTTTGCTCTGCCTGGTGCCTCCTGGAAGGCTGGTAAGGGGGAAATGTTTGAAATATGTCAGAATGAATCAAAGCAAACTGAGAATTTGGGGTGATGTTAAGATCTTAATAAATCAGAAATATTTTTGCCTTCCTCAAGAGTATGTGACTTCCTTTTTCTAAAACTCTACTTAAAACTCTTGTCCTCCTGGAAGCTATCCCTGGTATTAATTACCACCACTCTCTTCTCCATCCCCACCTGATTCTGATCACATTTTATTCTGAATTTCTTTAGCAATATGGACTCACTACATGTTGCATTGGAACTGCTAATGAAGCTTTTTCAAGTGTGAATGTGTGAATGTAAGTGTGTGTGTGTGTGTGTGTGTGTGTGTGTGTGTTGCACGTGCACACACATTTGGGTAAGTGCCCTTCTTCCCTCCAAGAAATAGCTCCCCACCCACCTGTGACAAAGACCTAAAAATTAACTATTGTAATTTCTTTATTTGATAACCATACTTATGCAGCCATCTTCTATGAAAATGCCACTAGCAGTAAGTTGTCATCCATCATTAATATGTTGGTGTCCTTCCTGCCCTTTGCTGATGAGTGGGATGCTCAAATGTTATTGCTAATACTGCCTTGAATAGTTCCACCATGGAAGTGCCAAGAAAACCTTTTTTGACTACAGATGACTCATAAAGATGCAAAAAGCAAGATTTTAGGTTGTTGTTTTACTCATTTCAAAGACTTATTAGATTTAGCTAATTATACAGCTTATCAAAAAGATCTTATGGGTTCCATGTGATGGTCAACCCTATCATTCATGCCTGATTGAATAAAGTGGTTAAAATCCAAGGAGCTCTTCCTCTAATGAAGCTCCTGCTCTGGTCTGTTGCTATGGCAACTTAGGGCTGTAGTCCAAAATGACAGCAAATATATTAAATATTGAAGCAAATCCACTTTCTCCATGCTTTAGTGACCTCAGAGCCAAAACTGTATTTGCTAGCACACAAGTTTAGAAAGAGTATTGTGCCTGCTACTATTTTTTTAACATGGAAACCAACCATATTTATATTCTCCATAAAGATGCAAAAAGCAAGTAGTTATGGAAAGTAGCCATCCATGTAGCCATCCATGTAGCAGGCATTGAAAAAATATTTGAGGAGAGTTAGTTATATGTAGTAAAGTGACCACACACATTTATTGCCTATTTTTCCTGAAACCATACCAAAATGACAGTAAAAGAATAAAAAAATGAATATGTTCAAATAAAAAAAAATGCAGGAAATGATACCATAGTAGTCAAGAGATTTCCATTCTTTTTTTAGCTCTTTTTTTCTTATAGTAAAATATCCTTAACATAAAAGTTACCATTTTAACCATTATTAAGGGTATAGTTCAGTGACATTAAGTATATAGACATTGTTGGGCAACCATCACTACCATCCATCTCCAGAACTTATTCATCCTCTCTGACTAAATCTCTGTACTCATTAAACACTAACTCTCCATTCCTCCCTCTCCTCAGCCCATAGTAACCACTATTCCACTTTCTGTCTCAATGTTCTTGACCACTCTAGGACCTCATATAAATGGAATCAGATAATATTTGTCTTACTGTATCTGGCTCATTTCTCTTAACATAATGTATTCAAGCTTCATCCATATTGTGCCATGTCAGAATTTCATTCCTTTTTTCCCCTACTAAATCAGATTGTATTTAATTTTCAACTTTATTGGGGCATAATTGACAGAATTTCATTCCTTTTTGATGCTGAATAATATTCCATTGTACAGATATATCACATCTTGTTTATTCTTTCATTCGCCAATGAACATTTTTGGTTGTTTCCACCTTTTGGCTATTGTGAAAAATGAAGCCGTGAACACTGGTGAACAAATATTTATTTGAGTCTCTACTTTCAAAACTTTTGTGTGTATACCAAGAAGTGAAATCACTGAGTCAAAGAGTAATTATATCTTTAACTTTTTTATATATACTTTATTGATTTTTTACAGAGAGGAAAAGAGAGGGATAGAGAGTTAGAAACATTGATGAGAGAGAAACATCGGTCAGCTGTCTCCTGCACCACCCCCACTGGGGATGTGCCTGCAACCAAGGTATATGCCCTTGACCAGAATCGAACCCAGGACCCTTCAGTCTGCAGGCCGAGGCTCCATCCACTGAGCCAAACCAGCTAGGGCCTGTTTAACTTTTTGAGAAACCATCAACTACTTTCCACAACAGCTGTACCATTTTTACATTCCAACCAACAATTCACAAAAGGGTCCCAATTTCTCCATGTCCACCCCAATACTTATTGTGGGTTTTTTTTATAATAGCCATCCTGTAAGTGTGAAATGATATCTCATTGTGGCTTTGATTTGCATTTCCCTAATGATTAATGATGTAGAGCAGCTTTTCATGTGCTTATTGGCATTTGTTCCATTCATTTTGAAAAGATGGAAAGCAGATGGAGGAATTATAATCATCTTAGCAGAGCAAAGGGAGTTACAGATGAGAAGCAAACTGATTTGCCCCACAAAAGCTCTGGAATAGTCAGATTGTCATAGAAAAATGAACCAGAGTAAGGATCAGGGATGAAAACATCCCTTGTCCCAACAGCCAAGCAGTTATTCCTCACCCAAACAGAAGGGAGGCTCAGTCCCTAGGGAATCTGAACTGGTGAGGCCCTAGCTTCCAGCCCAACTGGACCAGTAGCCAACAGGAGTGAGAGAAGGTCTAGAAATGGGGAATCTCCACAGTGGGACCTCCAGTCCTCTTCCTTGAATCTATTCCCAAATGCAGGCAATGTGTCTTACTCTGAGGCAGAACATGAGAGGATTCTTCTCATAAGAAATTGAACTTTGCCCTGGCTGTTGTGACTCAGTGGTTAGAACATTGGCCCATGCATTGAAGGGACATGGGTTTGATTCCCATTCAAGGGCAGTTACCTGGGTTGCAGATTTGATCCTCAGCCTCAGTTGGGGGGTACATGCAGGAAACAACCAATCTATGTATCTCTCTCAGATCAATGTTTCTCTTCTCTCCTCTCTCTCTCTCTCTCTCTCTCTCTCTCTCTCTCTCTCTCTCTCTCCTTCCCTTTCTTTCCACTCTCTCTACATATCAATGGAAAAAATCCTGGGCTGAGGATTAACAAACAAAAAAAAGAAAAGAAACTGAACTTTCCAGGGGAAGCAAACTAGTGACATTTGGGCTTTTCCTAACAAAACAGCAAAATCCCCATTAGAAACCCAGCAGTGAAAGTCTCCACTTGATAAACTCTGGCTATATACACAGGACTTCCAATTAGGTTTTGCGCATTACTCTAAAATATAAAGTGACAATTAAGTATCACCAGATATTGTAAGAAATCCTCCGTCATGAAAAACAGAGACTAAGACAAACAAAAAGAAACACAAATAGATCACAATAGAACAGAAGAAAGCTTCAAATAAAAATTGCAATTAATACCCCAAGTTAGACAAGATAGTACATCCATCAATTTAAAAACAAACAAGCCCAGCCAATGTGTCTCAGTGGTTGAGCGTCAACCTATGAACCAGAAGGTTGTGGTTTGATTCCCAGTTAGGGCACATGCCCGAGTTGTGGGTTTGATCCCCAGTGAGGTGCATGGAGGAGGAAGCCAGTCAATGATTCTCTCTCATCATTGATGTTTCTTTCTCTCCTTCTTTCTCCTCTCTGAAATACACAATAAAAATATATTTTTTTAAAGGTTGGCTTCACCATGTTTCCCAGGGGGCCATGTGCCCCGGGTGAGCCATGTGCCCCAGGGGGGATGTGTGTCCCGGGAGAGCCGTGTTCCCCAAGGGGCCGTGTGCCCTGGGTGAGCCGTGTGCCCCAGGGGAGCCGTGTGCCCAAGGGGGGCAGTGGGACCCGGGGAGCTGTGTACACCGGGAGAGCCATGTGCCCTGGGGAAGCGGTGGGACCTGGGGGGGAGGGGGAGTGTGAACCAGAGGAGGAGCGGATTCTATTCATGTGGTCCTGAGACATTTGGACAGTCTGCAGCCATTAGCTACAGGACACTCTGCTGTATTTCCCTACAAAAACAAATGAGAGAGAGTGTCCCACTTGAAATTCATATATGGAAAAAAGGAAAAGAGAAGGAAAAAAAATCTGAGGAACAGAATAAAGAGGTGAATATAGTAGAATCAGGGGCAAAGAAGGGGAGTGGACTGATAATTATCAGAAGGATAAGGGGGTGGGGAAGCAGTGAGACTGGATTGAAATCGTATAACCAATGGATGAAGACAATTGGGGGAAGGAGGGGTAAGAGCAGAGGGTGGGAAGGGAACTGGGTGGTCGGGAGCTTTGGGGGAGAAAAAGGAGAAACAATTGTAATAATCTGTGTAACAAAGATTTATTAAAAAAAAAAAAAAAAAAAAAAAAAAAGGTTGGCTTCAGTCCAGATAGCGGTATAGCCTAGTAGATTTCAATCAAGGGCACATGCCCTGGTTGTGGGCTCAGTTCCCAGTAGGAAGCGTGCAGGAGGCAGCCGATCAATGATTCAACAACTAGGGAATCAAAGAAGAAGCACATGGAGACTAGTAGAAGGTGCAGAGATGCAGGGTGTAATCATGGGCCCTGCTGGTCCCACACCCAAGTGAGGTAGTTTAAAATCAGGAGGGTTATCTTGGCTGTGGAGGTTTCCTTGAAGAGCAAGGGGTCCCAGCCCCACGCCAGACCCCCAGCCCAGGGTTCCAGTACTGGGAAGAGAAGTCCCCACAACCTCTGGCTTAAAAACCATAGGCATTGTGGCTGGGTGACATGGAGGTTGTAGGAGTCTAAGGCATGCCTTTTCAAAGGCCTGCTCACTGACACCCTCTGACTCACTCCCTCTGAGCTCCAGCACTGGGGCAGCAGCTTGAAAGGAAACAGGAACATTCAGGGAGGAACTGACTTGTCTGGAACCATGGAGAGAGCTGGAGGGGCAGCTTTCTCCCACACAGAAGTACTGGCAGAGGCCATCCTTCCTTTACTGAGCCTTCTCATCACAGAGCCAACAGGCAGGCACCATGTCTGAGTCTCCGTCAACCTGGCTTATACTTCTTGCCACACTGTGGTGATTCCCTGAGAACTGTCCCTCCCTACTTGCAGGCTGATCTAAAACATTTCCAGTGGCTTTTCCATACAACTGGCCTCTCTTGCCTCATGCCTCAGACTTTCTTAAAATCTCTCAAGCAAGCAGCAGCTGGCCTTAGAGTGCCCCATAACTCTCAGTAAGTAGTCCCTGGCCTTGCACTAGTGGCAGCCTGCCTTGGTTCACAGCTTGGCCTCTACTGGGCACCTCCAAGCCCAAAACAAGTAGCAGCCATCTGCAGATTGCTTTGTAGCTCATGCTGGGTGGCCCTGGGCAAGGCACAGGCAATGGCTGACTTTGCACCTCCCAGGAATCCCAAGGGCCAGCTCACCTGGTGGCCAGATTTGATCATGCTGGATAACAACCCTACTACATCCATGAGCAACACACTCAAGGGGTGGACTCAGTGAGCACCAAAGCCCCACTGAAGCAAGTCCTGCTCTTCATAGGGGCAGCACCTACATAGAAACTCTTCCACTGCAGTTGCAGATGATCCTCGAAGCCAATTGGCCTGGGGTCAATCCCTCCCGGTGATGCCAACAGCAAACAAGGCTCAACTACAATAGGATAGTGCACAGAGCCCACACGGGACACACCTGGAATGGCCAGCTCAGGTGACTGGAGAGGCTGAGCCATTGGACTCTACAAGACACCTTCTACACAAGGCCAGGCCACTCTATCAAGTCCATGAAACATAGTAAATCTATCTAATAAATAGGAACAAACGGAAGCAGCCAAAATGCAGAGACAAATAAACATGTTGCAAATGAAAGAACAGAATAATCTCCAGAAAAAGAACTAAATGAAATGGAAGCAAGCAAACTACTAGACACAGACTTCAAAACAATGATTATAAGGATGCTCAAGGAACTTAATGATAACTTCAAGAGAACATCAACAACATTTTAAAAAAAACTAGTCAGAAATGAAGGACACAGTAACTGAAATAAACAATAATTTACAGGAAATCAATAGTAGAGTAGAGAACACCTAGAATCAAGTCAGCTATTTGGAGTATGAGGAAGCAAAAAACACCCAATCAGAACAACAAAAAGAAAAAAGAATCTGCCCTGGCTAATTTGGCTCAGTGGATAGAGGGTCAGCCTATGAAATCAAGGGTCTCAGGTTTGATTCCAGTCAAGGGCATGTACCTTGGTTGTGAACACATCCCTGGTAGAGGATGTGCAGGAGGAAGCTAATGGATGTTTCTCTCTCATCGATGTTTCTAACTCTCTCTTCCTCTCCCTTCTTCTCTGGAAAAAATCAATAAAATATATATGTAAAAAAAGATACATCATAATCAAAAAGCCAAAGGTTAAAGACAAAGAGAGAATCTCAGGAGCAGCAAGAGAAAAGCAGTTAGGAGTGCCCATTTGACTGTCAGCTAATTTCTCAACAGAAACTTTGCAGGCCAGAAGAGAGTGGCAAGAAATATTCAAAGTGATAAAAAAGCAAGGACCTACAACCAAGATTACTCTACGCAGGAAAGTTATCACTTAGAAATGAGGTTATTTAGAAAAGAGCTTACCAGACAAGAAAAAGCCAAAGGAGTTCATCACCACCAAATCAATGTCACATGAAATGTTAAAGGGACTTCTTTAATAAGAAGAAGTCCCTTTAACATAAGTAAAAAAGAGATAAAAAAAAATATGAACAATAAAATAGCAATAAATACATATCTAGCAATAACTGAATGTAAATATCAAATAAATGAACAAGCAGCACAGATACAGATTCATAGATACAGAGAAAATTTGACAGTTTGCCAGATAGGAGATTGGTGAAAAGAGTGAAAAGGGTGAAGGGATTTAGAAGTACAAATTAGTGCTTATATTGTAATTACGGGGTGGAAAGTACAGCAGAGGAAATATAGTCAATAATATCCCAATAACTATGTATGTTGTCAGATGGGTATGAGATTTTTCAGGATGATCACTTAATAAGTTTTATAATGTCTAATCACTGGGGTGTTCACCTGAAACTAATGTAATATTGATTGCTAACTGTAATTGAATATTTTTTAAATCTTTATAACAAAACAAAGAAACAAACAGGATATTATGAAAAATAAAAAGAGCCATTGGAAAAATAAAAAATGATGGTCAATATTAAAAAGTTAATAATTTGGAAGTAAAAAGGCAAAATTATTTTAAAAAAATAATAGGGATCAAATAAAGACAAAATATTTAGGGAATAGACTGAATTAAATGTCCAAATAAGAATACATAGAAGAAGAAAATTATTAAGAAATAATTTAAGAGAATTGTCCTGGTACTGAAGGACATGAGTCTCCAGTTGAAAGCACAATAAATGAAAAAAGGCAATGTCAAGTTTCAGATAATGAATGATACAGAGAAGAACCAGGAGTGTCCAAATAGATAAGTTACATACAAA
Organism: Vespertilio murinus; assembly: GCA_963924515.1. Classification (NCBI taxonomy): domain Eukaryota; kingdom Metazoa; phylum Chordata; class Mammalia; order Chiroptera; family Vespertilionidae; genus Vespertilio; species Vespertilio murinus. Next base: position 34,708,461 of record OZ004715.1, on the reverse strand, counting down.
GTAAAAGGACTTGAAATACTTGGTAGTGCTGGACTGCTCAAAAATGACCCTGAAAGACGAGAAGACAATGGAACGATGCCTTCAAGGGAAAATAATTTGCAATCTGAATTCTACACAATAATACTGCAAATCCAGAATAAGGGTAGAAACAGGGGTTCCAACACAAAAAGAAAAAGTAAAGAGAACTCCCAGAATAACAACTAGTAAAAGTCTAAGGAAAAACCTATCTATACTGGAGCAGGAAGGCTTCAAGGAGGAAAGCTCACAGAGTATACAATTTATTATGAAAAACTATTGATAGGCCATGAAAGTTCTAATGGGAAGGAAAAGGACAGGTACAGAGAAAGTAATTCAAGTAAAACAAGCTAACAAAATAACATCATCAACAGGAACAACAAAAAGTTATACTAGGAAGAAAATATAATCAACGTGCACTTTTTGGCTTTGAAATGTGTAATAATTATATAAATATAATAATCAATGAATGTTGGTTAAATAAGAAATAATTCTTTGATTATTTCTTATTTAATGTAAGTACCAGACAGACATTTTTATCTCAGATAATAGCAAGTCAATAGGTGATTTCTAAAGCTGATAAATCAAGAAACAGCAGTATGAGTATATTATTTTGATACGCAGCAATAAATATCTTGACGGTTGCAATTAGAAACTTTTTGGAAAGCGATGGTCTAAGGAGTCTCCTGACTCAGGATTCTTTTTGTGGAAATGGTATAGATGCATTCTTCACCAGGTTCCCAGAGGCAGTATGGAAGCATAATAGTTAAGAGTACAGGCTCTGAGTTTAGACTTCCTGAGAACTCAGCTTCACTGTACCACCTCTAATTAGCGGGACAAATTTGAACAGGTTAATTCATCACTCTGCCTCAGTTTCCCCATATGTAAAATAGAAAACATAATAGTACCTACCTAATAAGATTACTGTGAGGATTAAATAATGCATTCTGCCTGACATATTGTATACATTCATAAAGCATTAGTGATCATTAATATTATTCCCATATATCAGCATATATCACGCCTGCCACCTTCCAAAGTCCTTTCAAAAAGATCATTTTGACAGAACTATAGGTGAAGGATACAGAAAAAGCAATTGGAATTCAATCCCCTGCTCCTCAAGTTATAAATAGCTTCCTAGCTATTTATGCAAAGCTATGCAGACTTGTTACCATCCTCCAACTTGCTATGTTTCTGCTTGGGACAAGAACTGAAGACAATTTTTGCAAATAGTATAAGAAGTCATTAATACAGAGCATGAGGTCAGATTCAGGTTAAATTATGGCTTCCCACCTATTAACTACATGAGCATAAGCTAATTACTTGATTCTATGGGCTGAATTGTATCCCCCTCAAAATTTGTATGTTGCAGTTCCAATCCTCAGTACCTCAGAATGACACTGTATTTGGAGACAGAGTCTTCAAAGATGTAATTAAGATCAAATGAGTCATATGGTTGGTCCTTAATCCAATATGAAGGAGTCCCTGCAAGAAGAGATTAGAACACAGACACACACAAAGGAAAGGCCATGTAAAAATAGGAAAAAGATGACCATCTCCATGCCCAAAAGAGAGGCCTCAGAAGAAACCAGCCCTGCCAGCATCTTATCTCAGACTTCCAGCTTCCAGAACTATGTGGAAACAAATATATGTTGCTTAAGCCAACCAGTCTGTGGTACTTTGTTATGGCAGCCACAGGAAACTAATACACTTCATCTCAGTTTTCTGAAATATAAAATAGGAATATATATATACCTCATGAGATCATTGTAAAAATTAAATTGTTTAGAAAAGTGCTTAATACAGTACTTGGCACATTGTATATGCTCAATAAATGTAGACTAATGTGATTACTGTTATTATTACATAATTACTCTGGTCTTTCCACAGCAACAGAAGAAACGAGAGAAGCTGAGTGACCATTTAACCAAAGTTATTGAAGTGATAACAATGACTTCATAGTTCATCTTCAAATTTTTATTTTTTTCCCTCTTCAGTCCACCTCCACAATGCTACCAGAACATTCTTTCTAGAATAAAAATATGGCTGTGAGTCTGGTATCTAAAGATAATTTCAAACAATTCCTCCCCTCCGTGTGAATCAGTGCTGTGTCTATGATCACTTTGACCAGCACAATATAGAGGAAATTACAACTGGGGTTTCTGAGTACAGACATTAAGAAGGTCTGGCCTAGCAGCGAAGAAGGAGAAGAAAGAAGAAGGAGAAAGAAGGAAGAAGACAAGAAGAAGAGAAGGAGGAGGGGAGGGAAGAAGAGGATGAGAAGGTCTAGCAGCTTCTGAATCACCAAAAGAACAGGCTACTCTGTTAGAGTGAGTAGTTATGGGAAAAGGCCCAGAGGGATGGAGAGAGAGAGAGAGACATCATATATAGGAACACCAACATGTAGACATCCAGCCCTAAGCCACAAACTTACTGCATAAGAGACCCCAAGCCAGACCAGTATAGGAACTACACAGCTGAGCCCCAACCAATCCATGGAATCAAGACCTATAATAAAATGATGTTGCTTTAACTGATAAATTTGGGGTGGTTTATTATGTAGCAAAGGATAACTATGACACTGCTCTCTACTTAAAACCTTTAGTTCTCCATAACCAAATTTCCTTAACTTTCACATTCTAGGGGACTTGGGCAAGTTACCTAATTTCTCTGTGCATCATTTTTCCCATCTGTAAACTAGAGGTAATAATAGTCCTTCCTCAAATGATTGCTGTGAAGATAAAAAAAAAATAATAATACATGTAAGGCACTTGGAACAGCATCTGACATATAATAAATGTTCAGTATATGTTAGTCTTTGTCATCATCATCATTCTTGCCCTGTCCCTTTCTCTCTGTTACCTCCTCCTCCCTAACCAGGTGCACTCTGAGGTACAGCCATACTAACATACTTTCATACTTTCTATACTAATATACTAACATACTTTCTCCCCACCCCCAAAATGTCACACTTCACAATTCTTTACCTCTGTACATTCCATTCCTTCTGCCTAGCATGTCCTTCACCCACCAGCTGCCTGGAAATCTGAAGCCTTCTTAGATCTCCCCAGTGAGTGCAGTGTCGGCCTCTGCGCTCCTTAAGAGCATCTAGCTCTTATCTCTATGGAGGGGTTTCCCATACTTTACCACTGTGTGGCCCTGACCGTCTTTCCAACTAGACTCTGGGTCCTCTGAGGACATGCTTGATTTCATGTGTCAACAGAGCATGGCTCATAACAAGCTCTTACTACATGTTTCTGGAAGGGAATGAGCCTGCTTTTAGAGCACTGGTTCTCAACAGGCATGTGGGGGAACAGGGAGGAGAGCAGTTTTGTCTTCCTGAAAACGGTTTTGCTTGTCACACAACTGGCGGTATACTACTGGCATCTAGCGAGTAGAGGCCAGAGACGCTGCTAAACATGGGACAATGCACAGGCCAGCTTCCACAATAAGGAATTATCTGGCTCCAGATGCCAATTGTGCTAAGGCTGAGAAACTCTATTTCAGAGGCTCATCACATCCCCTCCCAGGAGAGGGCCAACTGGCTGGATGCACATATGCTCAGAAGCCATATGCACACCCCCATGCTGCCCCCAGCTCAGCCCTTTCTCAGCACTTCTGGAGGCTGCGGCTGCCAGCAAGGGCACCAAGGACAATATAAGGGCTCAATCTGGTCACCTTCCTTCCTTCTCAGTGTGGTGCTGATCAAGACTCTTCCCCCATCGGGGTCCTGTTTTCCACATTCCGTGGTCCCTTCCAGTCCCGACTGACATTCTATGATTCTATAATTGTAGATTGGTGCCTGCTGTTTCTTTCTTGGCAAAAATATGTCAGTGCCACACAAGTTCTCTCATGTGCCAAGAAAGGAAAAAAAATCCCAGATATGCTGGCCCGAGTTACTGAGAGCTTGTGTGACATCCTGGACCACCCAGAATTTGGGTGAACTCACGTGCCTGAGATGCAAGCGCCCTGCCTGCCCAGGTAGGAGGCCTGCAGGCTGCGAAAGAAACGGGATGGGGGAAGGTAGCCCTTGAAGGCTGCATGGCTATCTGAACGCTAATTTGAAGAGGACTCTTTGTTGGTCAAAGCATGTTGTGTCTCTTTACTGTGAAATCTGTTCCTTCATCCCCCAGAATAAGAGTGAAAGAAAAGACCTCCTTACAGGAGAGAGAGGTCCCTCAGAGATGCAGAGAGTATATCTGATGCCAGGGGATTCAGTTACTTTTAACTGACTTTAAGAAGAGGTCAGTGTATGCCAAGACTGGTTTGGCTCAGTGGATAGAGCATCGGCCTGCGGACTGAAGGGTCCCGGGTTCGATTCTGGTCAAGGGCATGTACCTTAGTTGCGGGCACATCCTCAGTAGGAGGTGTGCAGGAGGCAGCTGATTGATGTTTCTCTCCCATCAGTGTGTCTAACTCTCTCTCCCTCTCCCTTCCTATCTGTAAAAAAAATCAATAAAATATTTTTTTTAAAGAAGAGGTCAGTGTAGTCCAGCTGGTGTGACTCAGTGGTTGAGCATCGACCTATAAACCATAAGTTCACAGTTGGATTCCCGGACAGGGCACATGCCCAGGTTGTGGGCTTGAACCCCAGAAGGGGTGTGAAGGAGGCAGCTGATCCATTATTTTCTCTCATCATTGATGTTTCTATCGCTCTCTACCTCTCCCTTCCTCTCTCTGAAACCAATAAAATCAATAAAAACATTTAAAAAAAAAAAAAAAAAGGACAGATCAGTGTAACTGTAAAAGCCTCATCAGACAAGCCTGAGTGTGAGTTGCAGTTCCATCACTTACTGCATGATCCTAGGGAAAGGATTTATGTTTCGTCTGACCCTCAACCTTGAGATGTAATAGTAACAGTATCTACCTCATAGGGTTGTTCTGTGGATTAACTTAGATAATGAAATTGTAAGTTTAGCATATTGCATAGCATAACTGCGAGTTATATTAGAAAAGGATGTTATAGGATGAGTGAATAAGTAAGAAATGTGATGGATCATACTGAAATTCTCACATAAATTCTTATATCCAGATAGGATGCTGGTGAGTTATAATACTAAGAGCTAACTTTTTATTTTTTGAGGGCGAGAGAAAGGAAGGGAGAGGGAGAGAGAGAAACATCAATGTGCAAGAGAAACACTGATCAGCTGCCTCCCGCATGCACCCCAAATGGGGACTGACCCACAAACTGGGCATGTATTCCAATCTGGAATCAACCAGCAATCCCTGGGGGCACAGGAAAATGCTCAACCGACTGAGCCACACCAGCCAGGACAAGAGCTAACATTTTTATAACTCTTACCACATGCTTAAAACTGTTCCAAGTGTATTATACATATTAACTCAGTCCTTTGCCATAGGTACTTTATTATTCCCATTTTAGAGGTGGGAAAATGAAACACAGAGGTTTTCCCAAGGCACACTGCTGGTAAGGGAAAAATGAGGTTTGGGACAAAGGTGGTTTGGCCCCGGGATTCTCGCCTTTGGCAGTACTGATACTGCCCCTGAATGACTCTAAAGAAGGGTAAGAAGTGGGAGGAAGGGGGCCTACCCCACCCTGCCTCAAACCCTTGCCCTACTCCCAAACACCTTCTCCACCCCCATAGAGCAGACGTTACACTGCCCACCAGGGAAGTACCCAGCTCTGCAAGGAAGGGTCCAGAAGTGGCTGTGGCGAGTGGGCAAGGGGTACCACGTGGCAGTAGGAAGCAAATGAAATTCAGAATTGGATAAATTGGGACTCCACCCCAGCACCACCATGTGGCCATTAATAAATATGGGCTCAGAGTTATACTTTCTCAAAGCTTTATTTCTCTCCCTCTAAAACAACAACTTAGACACACTCAAAATCCATGCTAGCTCTAGAATGCTAGATACTCCACATGAGAAAAGGCTAGTCCTCTGCTGGGGCCTGGGTCTGATCCTAAACCGTGGGAAGAGCGCCACCTAGTGAGGCACGCTAAGAATGTCCCAGAGTATCGGGCGGGGCCTCAGACCTGGTTCCTATTGCTCTGCCCATACCTAGCTGTGCAGTCCCTGGCAAGGTGCTTGGCTCTCTGAATCTCAGAATTCTGATTGGTAAAATGACACCAAAAAAAACTAGCAATGATGATAATGTTATAGCAGCAAACACTTTTGCCCCCACACACATATTTTCACCACTTTATTTTGAAATAGTAATTGGTTATAAACCAATGTGCATATATTTAGAAGTGAAATAAAATTTGTTCTAGCCGAAACTGGTTTGGCTCAGTGGATAGAGCTTCTGCCTGTGGACTGAGGGGTCCCAGGTTCGATTCTGGTCAAGGGCATGTACCTTGGTTGTGGGCACATCCCCAGAAGAGGGTGTGCAGGAGGCAGCTGATCGATGTTTCTCTCTCATCGATGTTTCTAGCTTTCTATCCCTCTCTCTTCCTCTCTGTAAAAAATCAATAAGATATATATATTTTTTTTTTTAATTTTTTCTGGACACCCTGATAAGTTTTGTAACATTGCCTGTATTTTTTCATATACATTTTTTCCTTCACGTTTTTTTGTTTTGATTTGGGCCTGGGGAGGGCATTTTTTTTAATTGTGGTAAGAACAGACAACATGAGATCTACTCTCTAAACAAAATTTTAAGTGTAGAGTATTGTTAACTCTAAGCAGTATGTCATAAAGTATATCTCCAGAACTTATTCATCTTGATGACTAACACATTATTTAGCTAACACTGAGTGTTTATTACATGGTTGGCCCTGTTCTAACATTATGTATATTGACTTATTTAATTCTCCAAATAACTAGGTGAGACAGGTACAGAAACACTGCATCGCTCACTACCTTCATGCACAGGAGACTGCAGCCATTAGAAAAGTACAATGATGACATTTGCAAGGTGATTTACATTTGATTAACATGAGCCCATTCAATCCATACAACTACCCATGTATCAGTGTTGTTACCCTCCTTTTACAGTAGAAAAAAGGAAGACATATTTGCCTGTGTGTGCCCAGCCCTGCATTGGGCCCTATGGATGCACGTAAGTAGACCCTCGGGTCGGCATCCATTTGGAGTCCTCTAGATGGCAGGAAAGGAAGGCACAAGTGAATGCCCACATGATGATTGTGAGCTTATGGAAAACCTAGGATACAGGAGTTTCACTCAATCTCGGAGGGGAGAAATGTCCCAAATTATTACCAAGCCCAAGTTCACATGCTCCAAGCTTTGTGGGTCTGCCTCATCCTGGGACACTGCATGCTAACTACAGGCCTGTTTGTTCACCCCAGCATCTGCATTAGCATCTGAGCTCCTTAAGAGTGCCGCCTGTGCCCTAATCGCCTTCACAAACCCAGCACTCAGCAGAGGGGCTGGCACATGGCAGCTGCTCATAAATACTGTTAGTCCAGCGAAAGCCCTACTCCTCTGCCTCAGACCTTCTTCTCCTTCCCAATAACCCACACAGATCTGGGCAGTGGCTCTTGAGACCAGGCCCCAGCCATAATTCTCCCACTCAGAGCAATCACATGAACGTTACTATTCCAAATATCACAGAATGAAAGTCTTGTGGGAGGGAAGGAAGGAAGACTAACAGTTTTCAGACACTTACTTTGTGCTGAACATTCTTTCTTTATTATCTTAACCTCACAACCTGGGGTCGGGGAGGGGGGCTGAAATTTGAACCCAAGCAGCCTGGATCCACACACTGGTGCCACGTTCACCATGTCCTGCTGTCCTGGACTCCCTCCTCCAGACTTCAGTGAGTTCGAGGTAGAGCTCAAGGCCTGGCCATTTGGGCTTCTCCTCCTTCCTAGGACTTCTCAGACCTTCCTAGAATCAGAAGATTTTTCTGGAAACTCCATGCTCACTCACTGAAGGCCGCAAAGCATCTTTCCAAGGCTCTTTCCCATTTCCAGTTTCTAGCCCTTTGTTCCTGAAGAAACTCCTAAGGATCCGGTTTGGCTCAGTGGTAGAGCATCAGTCTTCGGACTGAAAGGTCCAGGGTTCGATTCCAGTCAAGGGCATGTACCTTGGTTGTGGGCACATCCCCAGTAGGGGGTGTGCAAGAGGCAGCTGGTCAATGTTTCTCTCTCATCGACGCTTCTAGCTCTCTATCTCTCTCTTCCTCTCTGTAAAATATCAATAAAATATATTTTAAAAACAAAATAAAATAAAAAATAAAAAAATAAACTCCTAAGGATGCAAGGGTTCAGGTGCAGGCCACTGGGCTGAACCAACTAATGAAACTGCTATCTGAAAGATACCATTCTCCACCTGCTCACCCGGGGAATACAATCAGTAAGAGTAATAACAACAACAATGCATATCCTTCACTGAGCTTTTCCGCGGTACTGGCCTTCTGCTCAGCCCTACTCAAACATGATCTCATTTAAACCTCACAACGACCTTCAGAGGTATGTACTATCCCCTCTCCAGTAGATAAGGTTCTTGAGGACATAGCTGCATTGGTTTGGACCTTCCAGGATGCTGACACCAAGAATTAAACATGTAAAAGGTTTATTTGGGAGACACGCCTACGGAGGCTGAGAGAGGAAGAGGCAGGAGCAGCCAGGAAAGCTTCTGACCCTGAGGCAGGTCTGACTCCTCAAAAACATTGGGTGGGAAGCGCCCCAGGCTTCAGTGTCCTAAGTACCCTCACCGTGGTCCCAGTGTCATGGAAGATACAGGAGGAAGGCAAAAGTTATCTCCATCCCTAAGGGAAGGTTCCCTCTCAAAGTTTTTCTGAGCAGCTTGAACCCCCATTTCCCAGCACCTAGAACAGTGCCTAGCAAACTGCACTCCATAAATGTTTACTGACTCAGTCTGTTACTTGAATTAATCCCCTTTTATGTGTAAGGAGACCTAAGTGCAGAAAAGTTGAATGATTTGCCCAAGGTCATACAACTGACAGGTAGTCTGGCCCAGATCTGAGGCCTGGTTTCCTAAGTTCACAGCCCAGGTGCGAGGCTGTGTTCTGTGCCGTGCCCTTCCTGCCTGACTCCTCATCCCTGTGCCGAGCACTCAGACATTGCCTGATGTCATATCAGGACTTTTTCTTGTTTGTTTTTTTGTTTGTTTGTTTGTTTGCTCTTCACCCAATCACTCATTCATTCATTCAGCAAATATTTTCCAGATACTTACTTCACAGGATAGCTGGGTAACACAGGCCAATAAGAAAGGTCCCTCCCTTTGAGAAGTTCAAAACCTGAGGCAGGGAGGCAGTCGCATCACGAAGGATTAGACAGGTGTTACAATGGCAGGGCACTGCTAGAATTAAGTCTCAGGGGTGGGGGGGGGGGCAAAAAGTGGGGCAGAAGCCCACGTAATCCAGGTAGCTTTGCCCACCTCATCCCCCTCCCCCAGCCAGAGCACAAAATTTCTGGAAGGAGTTTAACCTCTGAACACACCAGCCAGCCAAGGGCCACAAGGGCTGGAAACGCTGATTGTATGAAATTACTTTAAGGAGATAATGGTAGCAAGCCTCGTAACCATGGTTACATACAATTCAACTCAACAATATGAAGGGAGATGGCCAGCCCTGGAACCCACCATACAGCTAGCAACATACAGCTTTTTAGTCAACTAAATGTACGCTACATTTAAGGAAAAAACTGAAAGAGGATTTTAAAAATCTATTGTATATTACTTGAAAGCCATTTAGAAATTCCTAGTAGATGTCCTAATAAACAAAATGTATGTCAATGGTCAAAATAGCCAAGACAAAAGAAAAAAGTGGGGAGGGGGGTGTACATAGATAGTATCTTCAGCAAAATGACCCAGAGAAAACAGGAAAATCTCAAGGGCAGATCTGAAGTCAGAAAATAAAAAATTTACTTAATCCTCATTATACAAATTGAAAACAACCTGAATATCCATCAATGTGGGATTGCAGAAGCTCATTCACAATTTGGGATTTTTTTAAAAAATCAGTTGACAGCACTATCCTTTTCATTATACCATGCATATACTCCCACTGAGGAATGCCTGAAGGCTGTTCACTAAAATGTTAACAGTGGTGCCTGCTGGGCGGTGGACGTTAAAGAGGCTTACATTGTTCTTTACACTTGGCTGTATGTTTGGATGTTTTAATTTTTTGTGATTTTTACATTTTCTGTGAGAGTACGTTTATTTAAAGTTAGTAACGAGGACAGGCTTAGGATAGAAGAAACAGCAGGAAAGAGACTAGGCGGGGCTGCTTTGGCTCTCTAGAAATGTTGCAGGAAAGACATAAGCCAAGGCAGGGCTGCTTGTCAGCTCACTGGAAAGTCAGAGAAAAGGGGCCTTGGAGACAGGGTCAGGGGATAAGCCTGACATGAGCTTTCACCTGGATATGAAAGGAACTGGCCTTCCTGCCATCTATGTCTCCCTGGTTGCAAGTCTTATGGGGATCCTTAGAATTTAGGTGATGCACACCTGAGAAGGAAGAAAAATGTGGGCGTGCTCCCCGGAGGAAGACTTCACTGTTTGAATATTTTAAAACAAGCATATATCATTTATAAAATCAAGGGGGAAAAAGTATATAAAGTTATTTTTACTTTGAAAAACAAAATAATCAGAAAAGCACTCAAATTATTACAAAAAGTGCTTTTGGAACAAAGCACTGAAATGATTCCAGAAGAAGGAAGGCCACAATCCAGGAGCAACTATCCAAAATGTTTTTTCTAAACATCTAGCAAAGGAAGCAAATATCACTGGGAGCTGACTGTTAAGTAAGACTCAATGAGTAGATTGCAGAATCCCCTCTAGAATTTCTCTGATGGCTGTAATATCATGTGCCTAGGACATAATAGTTGCTCGGCAAATAATTGTTATATAAATCAATGAATGATCATGTCGGCAGAATACCAGTTCTTTGGTTTTATCTCAGTTCCTTTCATATCTAGGTGAAAGGTATTGATTCACCTGATACATTCACTAGACCGCATTTCCTTTACTTACAGGGTCAGTGATAACCACAATTTATACCTAGATGAAGCATAAAGCAGCAGTCTAGTTGGGGATTTGGCTTGGGAGCTTGTTCTGAAACTATACGTTCGACAAGACAGAGATGATGCTGATTGTTCCTATCAAAGGAAGCAGAGGGAGATGGAAATGACAGGGAACTATGGTTTTCTCAAGTGACCTCTTGGCTGTACCAAAGGGCAAATCTAGTCAACCAGATCACAGGAATGTGGTCAACATTCTTGGCTTGGCCTCTCTCTACTCCAGCCTAATCCCCACAGCCTATCAATCACATACAACCTTACCTCGTTCTTTCAATAGGTTTAGAAACCATGACCCCTGGGCCTCTATAGGTGGCCTCCAACGAGCCTCACATCCTCATATTCAAATTCTTATATGTGGTCCCACACTGACACTGGGCTTGACCATATGGCTTGTTACATTTAAATGTAATGGAAACAGAGGCTAGATACGCACTTGCACACTCTGGAGCTCATCCTCTTGAAATGCTCCCTTTGGGACCCAGATGGTACATAGGAAGGTTAAACAAGACAAGTGAATAATGAAAAACCACATGGGGCCCAGCCATCCTAGTATCCTGCCTGAGCAGCCACATGAAGGACCTCAAGTGAGACAAGCAGAAGAATTGCCTTGTCAAACCACAGAATCATGAGAAACAATAGATAGTTTTAACCCACTAAGTTTTGGAGTGGTTCTTTATGCAGAACCACTGAAATAACTGAAATAGCCCCTAATAACCCCTGTCAGCTCCACTACCCTTTTTCCTGGTTTGCTTCATGTACTTCAGATCACCTTGGGAATAAATGTTCCTTCCTGCTCAGTTCCTTCTTGCCACCCCCAGGACACTTTCCTAACGTTTCACCACTGTATCCTCCAAACCTGGGCTCCGGACGGAATCCAATAAACTAAAACCGATGCCACTCACCTGAATTGGAACGGAACAGAGGAAAAACTACATGGAACTGTTATTCTGCCAACGTGATCATTCACTGATTCATGCAACAAATATTTGTAAGGACCTATTATGGGCGAGGCACATGGTATTACAATCATTAAAAACATTCCAGAGAGGACCCCAAAATCTATTCACTGAGTCTCATTTAACAAACTGGTGACATTAGTACTATTATAGAACTTTTAGCACTTCCCTGTTATAGAGATAAGAACATTGAGGACCAGAAAAGTATATGATTTCTCCAAATTCATTAAACTAAGGAGTAGCAGAGCCAAAAGAGGACCAGATTTCCCTTTTCATCATAAAGGGCAGGTAGAAATATAAAGGCATTTCCCAGAATGAAAATGGGTAAATATCGAGAGTTGCCCCCTTGCTGAAACCGGTTTGGCTCAGTGGATAGAGCGTCGGTCTGCGGACTGAAAGGTCCCAGGTTCGATTCCGATCAAGGGCATGTACCTTGGTTGCGGGCACATCCCCAGTAGGGGGTGTGCAAGAGGCAGCTGGTCGATGTTTCTCTCTCATCGATGTTTCTAACTCTCTATTCCTCTCCCTTCCTCTCTATAAAAAATCAATAAAATATATATATATATATTTTTAAAAAGAGTTGCCCCTGGATCAGAATTGGGGATCATTTTTATAAATAAGCAGAAAGAGAGGATGCCCAATTTAGTTGTCCCTTTCCAAGCATCCTCTCCCCGTGCTTCCTGACAACAGTCTCCTTATTCCTTGGCCTCAGCCATGCAGGTTGGTTGGCCAACCTCTAGCTGCAGAGCTGGATACTGGTTGGCACAAGCTAATTCATGTATCCCCAGGCTAATGATTAGCCTATGATTGGACATACAACCTGATCAGAGTCAGACCCACTCAGGAGATGTCTGTTAGTGCTTCTGGGAAGAGGAGGCTCTTCAGGAACTACTGAAAGAGATATCCCGTCTTTCCTAAGATGGTACTGCTCCAACCAAACTGGTAGCATAAGAAAAGAACCTGGAGTCACCAGGTAGTGCCTACGATTGGAAAACTGAGTAGCTAAGCAGAGGGATGGATCTAACAGGTCCTCAGAAACATCATCTGAGTGGTCGGCTCAGGCCTTACTGAAACTAGTGCTAACAACCCTGGACTTTTTGGTTATAAAAAGTTACTGTTTGAAGTGTGGGTTTTCTGTTACTTGCAATCAAAAGATTCCTGAGTGATACAAATAGCAAACAAAACAGAAACAGTAATAAAATAAAAATAAATAAATGGTAAAATATATCTTTTATAGTTAATTAAAATCAGAGTTGTACAAAATATACTTAAACCATTGTAATACAGCGGTCTAAATGATGCTAATGATTTTTCGATATAATTTGCTTTCAGAGCTTATAAAAAAAAGAATGTAATGATATTAACATGTACTTTAAAAGAACAGAAAAGGCAGAATGAAATTAGGGGAAGGAAAACAGAGATGAAAAACCCATTACAATAGACTCCAAAGGCTGCCTGAATTCCTCTCTGGTAATGCAGTTTAGAGCCCAAAAATGGTCATAAATTTTTTTTTTTAATGTAGAGATTTGTCCCATATGATTTTTCTTAAAGCTGGATTTTTAAATTGACCCGATACTTTTGTCCATCTGAAGGAATGCATCAAACATATATGCTTAGAAGTTAACTATTGAAGCAATTTCTAAAATGTTTAAACCAACACTTGATGTAATAATTGTTCTGCCCCCTAACTACTCCCTGCTAAGCACCTTAAAGCTGGAGAGGAAGTTGGAGGAAGGTTTTGTGTGTGTTTTTTCAAAGTTTGAGAAACTGGGACTTCCCTACATTTCAAAGCACAAAGACCTATTATTCAAGGAAAGGCCCAGGGAGGCAGAGCGATTCAATTTAGTAGGTCACCGGGTACTTCTTCCTTTCTCCTGCCAAATCAAGGCTCACCCCAGTCCCAGGCGGCCAGTAAGAGGGCAGTCCTCTGAAAAAAGTGAAAGTAGTCGAGGAAAAAGAAAAGGCAGCCAGCCAGAAGAGCCCGGGGAGCACTCATTATGTTTGAACGGAGCCAGTGAAAGGGGCCTTTGCTGAGGCCCTGGGTGGGGCCACTCCATTACGCTCCCGTTGTAAATTCCATCTGTGTGCTATCATTTCCTGACCCAGAAACAAGAAAATGCTTCCGCTGTAAAATTTCCCTAGGACCGTGGCTGGCCACAAAATCATTCCTCCTGACGCTCACCAGCTCCTTCAGCTTTCATAAAGGTTTGAGCATGTTTGCCTATGATTCCCTCTCCTCATTTTCTAAAGGGTCTCCTCCCCACCTCCAGCATTTCCTGCCAGGAACTGGATCCTCAGGGAAGTAAAATAAATCTGGGATGGTTGTGAGGAAAACTCTGGGGGGAATCAGAAGTTCTTCTGTCCTCACAAGCTTAAAATATCTGGCTGTCCCAAAGCTGATGACTATGCTTAAATGAGCCTGAGAAGCTGAGGATGTAAGTAGGACAAGAAAACAGAAATAACGTAGAGCAGTGGCTCTCAAACGTTAGCATGCACCAGAATGACCTGGAAGAGTTTCTGACTCAGGAATTCTGGGAATGTGCATTTCTCATAAATGCCCAGTGGTGCTGGTGCTGCTGGTGCTGCTGGTCCAAAGAGGGTACTTTAAGAACCCCTGTGAGTGGTTCTTAGAGGGTAGCTGTCCCACACCTCAGACATCAAGCAGGACATTAGATACAGTCAAGGACCGATAATATCTGGATTCAGACTCCTTAAACATATTCTGGCACTTACATACAAACACAAGCTAAGTACTTTTAAAAAATATATATTTTATTAATTTTTTACAGAGAGGAAGGGAGAGGGATAGAGAGTTAGAAACATCGATGAGAGAGAATCATCGATCAGCTGCCTCTTGCACACCCCCCACTGGGGATGTGCCAGGAACCAAGGTACGTGCCCTTGACTGGAATCAAACCTGGGACCTTTCAGTCCGCAGGCGGAAGCTCTATCCACTGAGCCAAACCGGTTTCAGCTAGGCTAAGTACTTTTTATGGTAATTATTATGGCTCTTGAATCTACCACACAGTTATACACAAAATAATCCTATTTAATAAAAGAGTAATATTCAAATTGACCATCACTCCAACACACAAGATGGCTGCCCCCATGTGGTCAAAGATGGCTGCCCCCCTGTAGACACAAGATGGCCAGCAGGGGAGGGCAGTTGTGGGCAATCAGGCAAGCAGGAGAGGGCAGTTGGTAGGGACCAGGCCTGAAAGGGAGGGCAGTTGGAGGTGATCATACCTGCAGGGGAGGGCAGTTAGGGGCAACCGGGCCAGCAGAGGAGGGCAGTTGGGGGTGACAATCCCTGCAGGGGAAGGCAGGGGGGGGGGGACCAGGCCTGCAGGGAAGGGAAGTTGGGGGGGGGGCAGGCATGCAGGAGAGGGCAGTTGGAAGAGACCAGACCTCCTATAGGGGAGGGCAGTTGGGGGCGATCAGGTCTGCAGGGGAGGGCAGTTGGGGGGAGACCAGAACTGTAGGGGACAGCAGTTTGGAGGGACTTAGAGATAAGACATAAAGGTTCAAATCTTAGCTACTTACCAGCTGTGGGAACTGGGAACTCCAGGTCCTTTAACTTCTCTGGGCTTCATTTTCCTCATCTGCAAAATCAGGATTAGTGTAAGGGTTAAATTAAATGAGATCATTTAATTTATCCAAATATCATCTCATCAAATGGGAGTGTGGTGGGAGTCTTGGCTGAACCTAAGTAAACTCTGGATATGTGGGATGGATTTTAGGTGGATTTGACTTACAAAAACAGCATTAAGTTCCAGCATCCAAGACCTTCCTAAAGCTTTAGTTCCCAAAGTGCTTTCTGTGGAGTACTAGGTCTACAGGATGCTATAGTATGTTCTAAAAATATTGGTTATGTGGGTTCTTACTAGGTGTTACAAAGATAAAAATAGTTTTGTGTGTGTTTTCTTTTGTTTTCTGGCTAGCATTCTTCTTTCAGAAAAAAAAAAAAAAAACTTTCTGCCCTGAAAGTTTTTTGTTTACCACCAAGTTGTGGGGTGATTAGTTACACAGCAATAGCTAACTGATACAATTTGAATTTCTCTCAAGTCATTGAGGTGCCTGTGCTGGGTCTATGCTACAAAGAAATACTAAAGTAACACAATGTAGTTAAAGCCCTTTCATTGAGTTCCTCTTCACTTCTTTTCCTAATACATAGATTAAACCCACACTCCATGCCCAAAGAGTGATAACAGATCTCATACTCCTTTCCAAATAAAAATAGAAAAAAAGGAAAGGAAAAAAAAACAAAAATAGAGAGCTCTTTTTATAAGAAAGCAAGGAATTGTTTGTACAGGAAAATGTGTGCTGAAACCTATTAATTTTTTTCTTTGCTTTTACAGCACATTAGGTTTTTCATCCAAGATTTATTGTCATGAGACATATTAACTGTGGCAGGCTGGGTTTCAATTAAAGACAGAAGGCGAGGGTCATTTACCTACAACTAAATTCTTCTTCAATAATAACAGACTCGTGAGCAAAAGGAACTTGCTGCAAGGAGAATATGACAAATTGTTACCATAGCTGTCATTTTTATTCAGACACAAATGGCCCTTGACCAGAAAATCATATTAGCTCAAAACATGATATAAAACCCACTGCTAATACCAGGAAATGTTCCTTGCAGGTGGGGGATTCTCTACTGAAACCAGCAACCATGAAGATAGGGGGGGAAAAAATACCCAAGTTTCTTGACTTATTATCTCTCCTGACAGGATGACTTGGCACATTTCCATTTCTCAAAATAACAAAATGCTATCATAAATTAAACTCTGAAAATGAAATTATAGTCTACATTTTTAAAGCAATGCCACCAATAAAATACTGCAGTCGCACGTGGGGTTCAATGATGACAATCCTTTTCAGAAGAAAGTGTTTCACAGGAAAGAGAGTACAGATGGTATCTTGCGGCTCCTTCACGGTAGGTCACTTTGCATTCCTTACCCTCTGTTAAATGCTATCGACAGAGCACCCTCTCCGCCTTTCCTTCCTCTCCATTTCTCATATTTCTTGGCCCGTTCACTTTGTTGATTTCAATCACTTGGCCCCTTCTAACTCCTCCTTTCCTTCAACCTTAGTCCTCTCTTTTCTGCCTTACCTGATACACACAGAGTATAACAGCTCCTCACATGACAGCCCTGCATTTCTCTGGTGTCAGCACAAAGAAAGAATTCTCTCTCAGACAGGCTCCAGTTACCCTGCTATTTCCCAGGTCTTCCTTTTCTCAAAGATACAAGTCTCTCTTGGCCCTGTTTCTTTCTTTCCACGGCATCCAATCCACGATAAAAGAGTGAGAGTATATTTGGTCTTCAGATAGAGTGCAAGTAGACTTAACCATAAGCAACTTCTAAACAGCTCTTTCAAATATTTCCCTAGAGTGGTAACCAATGTAGCTTCTAACGTTTGGAAGTGGACACTCCATTCAAATCAACTATTACTAGCATCTACGCCTGCCACACTTCATAAGGCTGAGGCTCTGCCATGAAGGTGAAAACTTTGCAGAAATTATAAAGAAAAGCAAAAAACAACAGTCAACCGCTTTGTTTTTGTTTCGTTGTTGATTCTCACCCGAGTATATTGATTTTTAGAGAGAGTGAGAGGGGAAGAGACAGAGCAACATCAATGTGAAACACATTGATTGGTTGCCTCCTGCACCACCCCAGCCCAGGATCAAGCCTGCAACTGATGTACACGGGCTAATGCTCCATCCACTGAGCCAAACCTGCCAGGGTTAAGAGTCAACAATTTTGAAATCAGACAACCCATGGGTCTGGGCTGCCTGTCACTACTTGAGCCAATTAAGCACAGAAAGGGTTGAGTCATATATGAGGGCTTATTTCTATAATGCTGGCAGTGTAAGAGAGCAGCAGATCACCCATGAAAATCCGCTCTGCACACCCCCATAACCAGCTGCTTATAGGGGTTAGGACAAAATTACAAGGGGAAGTAGGCAAAAGGAATAAAAATGGGTAGAATGGTTACAGGTTACAGACAATTCGGGCTGGGGGTTTGCGAAGGGCAGTGGAGGAGCCTCTAGTTTCACCACAAGGTTGTTAATCTTTCCATGACAACAGGCAGCTCTTAACTCACTGGGACATACAACTCCCAGCCAGATCAGAATATGCTTTCTTTAATCAGAACAAAACAGTCAGAGTTAACAGAGTGTGATTAATATTTCTTATAACCATAGCTAGTCTCTACTGTTCTATTTCTGCTGCTAACAGTTTGATGGAAAACCTAGTGAATATCAGCTGAGTATCACCAGTTGGAAATTATCAGTACTACTGAACTTCTGTTTCCCCATTTTTAATATGGGTATAATGATATCCTATAGAATAAAAGCCCAGCAACCGAACCGCAGAACAACCAGAATGACCAGTCACTATGACACACACTGACCACCAGGGGCAGCTCCTGCATTGGGTATCTGCTGTAATAGACTTATTTTATTATGTCTATAACATAATAGACATCTATTATGTCTATAATATAATTGACATATATTATTTAAAATATATATATATATATATTTTTAAATAACTATCTCTCATTAAGCCAGTTCTATGTACTAATCAGTATTAGGTACTTTATAGACAATATTCTTTTTTTTTAAATCCTCACCCAAGTATATTTTTTCCATTTATTTTTAGAGAGAGTGGAAGGAAGAGGAAGAGAGAAGCATGGATCGATTGGTTGCCTCCCACATGCCCCCCCTGACCAGGGCTGGGAGCCTACAACCAAGTACATGCCCTTGACCAGAATCTAACCCAGAACTCTTCAGTCCACAGGCCGACACTCTATCCACTGAGCCAACCTAGCTAGGGCAACAATATTCTTAATAAGTAAATACTAGATAGAAGGTTCCCCTTCTTGAAAACATTGTATTTCGATAACATTGGCCATATAGTGGCTATCAAGTCCATTAGCCTGGAGAGACTAACAGCTGATTGCCCAGATGGAAGGAGGGGAGGGGGACACATTCACTGAAATAAATGTGAAAAGTGATGGGTCCTCATCCTACTTTGTTGCTATGTAGCCCTAGGGATATCCCTTCGCTTGCTAGTCTTCAGTTTTCTCATCTACAAAATGGAAATTTAATGCCAACTGACCTTGTAAGGTTTGGGGGATAATGAATATGCAAAGGGCTTTCAAGTTGTTGAGTGTTCTTCAAGGGAAGGCCCAGCTGGCAATTCACTTGCCAACAGGGGTCAGAGAGGTAGCAATTTAGCAAAGCAGGGCGGTGGGAACTCTGCCAACTATTGCATCAGTTAGCTATTGCTGCATAACAAATCACCCAAAAACTTAGTGGCTTAAACCAAAAATGGTATATTCCTTTACACTGTGTTATAAGTTTACTGGGTAATTTTTCTGCTGGTTTTGACGGGGCTCCCTCATATGGCTGTTTATTTGGAAGGCTGGCTGGAGGCTGGGCTCATTAGGGATAGTAAGGCAGCTACTTTTTGTTAACGTTCAATGTCGCCATGTAGGAGAGGGGGCCCCTTGCTGCCAACCTATTGTTCTTGAAAAATTGAAGTGTGTGTGTGTGTGTGTGTGTGTGTGTGTGTGTGTGTGTATGCATGTGTGCATGTAAATGTGTGTGTATACAAGTGCCTTGAGTCCCTGACTTTTAATGGAAAATGTTAGACCCTTCCAGAGCAAGGACAGTGGGCCGAGTACAGAAACTCACCATCAGGATTTTTAAATGCTTTGCAAGTGACTCTAATTTGCAGCTATGGGATTTCACTTGGGCCTGGAAACGAGGGAGGAAAGAAACTGGTAACTGCAGATGTCTCTAGAGGGGAAAACACTGGGGAACAGACGACTGGGAAAGAATCTGGTTTCTTAAATTCTCTTTTACCGTGGGCACTGCCTGCAGGTCTTCCTTAACTTCCAGCATATTAGCACTCCAGCCACTGAGCACAGAGCACAGTACACAGGGATGAAGGCAATTCAATGCTCTTCAGGACTTTTGGGGGGGGGAGGTTTTTTTTTTAAGAATTTAAAAAGTAGAGAAGGGGGGAGGGAGAAATTAGAAAAAGAAAGAGCTGGGTAGAATGTGAATGTATAGGGAAAATGACAGCTATGTTCTAAGCAAAAGAAACAATGTGGACAAAGGCTGGAATTCAGTAAGGGGTGTTTACAAATAATGAAAAGCCATTTTACCTGGAGCATGGCCCCTACAGCTTTGGGGCTCAAATCTTACTGGGTTGTTTGGAAAATCAAATGAAATCATATGTACAAATTATAAGGCATAGTGGTTCCTGCATAGAAGGAATGCATAGAATAAATGCTAGTTTCCATTTAAAGGGTAGCAGATAAGTCACCCCCAAATATGCCTTTTTTGCATATGGATCATTTTGAGCTAAAGGCAACTGAGAACCAGCAAAGGCAAGAAAAGCTCTTTACCTACCCCTAACTGCCTAAATATAGAGTATAAACTTCCCCATTTGCAAAGGACGTTTACATTTATAAAGGAAATTTTCATTTATAAAGGTGCCTCTGAACCAGAAAGAGAAATAACTTTTATCACCTGAGAGGCTCTTATCTGCATAATCAGACAACCCATATTTACCTTTTATTTCCTCCCCTTATACCTTCCTATAACCTGCTTCCCTTACCCAAAAGCCCCAAACCCTTTTTCCTTTGTCTAGCACAGGATGGTATGTAAACCTCAAGCATCTGGCTACCTCCTTGAGTCTTATTTTTTTGTGAAACTCCCATCTGTACCTATGCAATTTAAACTCTTTTCTTTTGTTAATCTATCATCAGTTTGATTCGAGGGCCCAGCCAATGAATCTAAGAGGATAGAGGGAAAACGGGTGTTTCCTCATCTGTACCTCCTTCCTATAGACCAGTGGTCGGCAAACTGCGGCTCTGTTGACTAATGAGTTTGCCGACCACTGCCATAAACCGTGAGACAAACTCAAGTGCCTTTATGTGATCCACTCAGTGCCAGCAATAGTTTCCAGGAGGGGATGCAGGTCAAATGTTCCAGATCTTCCAGTTTTTTAAAGAGAAACAATGTTAGCAACTGAATTCCTAATCCTGGAATAAATAAATATAACCCACCCAGGGGCTGCCCGTTTGCAACTTCTGTTACAGAATAATTCCAAGAAGGCAGGGCATTCAGGTTACTCCCAGTTTTAAGCACCCTCTGAGGCATTCATTATGCAGGAAGACTAAGGGACCTCCGGTAAAATCCTTATTTCACTCCAGCTCAGACTCAATCAATCAGCCTAACTCTCTTCACGCTCCAGTGAAACAGCAACCTGGTGTGACAGGGTCATTATCACCAGAGGAAGGGACAATCTCACCACGGGTCATCGGTTTGCATTATATAAATGAACCTAAGGGCTCCGTGTGAGGACACAATGAAAAAGCACTCCACAGGGCAGTGAGGTGCAAGCAGTTCAGGAGCTAAATTGTGCTGATGGGACTTAAAGGGCCAATCATAGAGACACAGGGAGCATTCGGTCAGCACTTTCAGGTGATATTTTCCCAGTGACTGTGGCTTTCATATTTCCTTTATCTCTGACTCATTCTTTCTGGTTCAATCTATTTTGTTTATAGATTTAATATCTGGCACTATTCCTCCAGAGAGCTCATAATTTTCCTCTGTCTTCTCTTCCCCCTCCTGCTTCAGAACAGGGCAGATGGAAAACCAATAATAAACAATGACACATGCACAAAGAGATATGGGTATGTATGTTGTTTCAGTTTGGGGCCCCGATGAAATTGGCCTAACAGACACAAGGTGCCTCATCCCTACCAGAAGAGGCTAAGTATTGTTGATGGGCATAAACCTTGTTTATAAAATGGAGTATTTATAATTCTGTTTGGCATACCCACACTTCCCCCTTTACTTCATTTCTTAAGGGTAACTGAGCATTTGTGAGTCAGAAATGACCCTAACAGACCTGATTCATCTAGAAGTCTAACTCTGAAAATACCAACATTCAATAGAGTTCTTACCTATTGGAAAGGTTTGGTGATGGTGAAAATTGTTACCGAGACACATTCCTTGATGTGTATGGGACACAAGAGCCTTATGGAAGAGATGTTGAATACAGCCCACAATTGGGATATACTATACCACCCTATAGAACAGACAAGTAAGCTCCTTAAACAAAGCTGGACTATGCCCTAACTGGTTTGGCTCAGTGGATAGAGCGTCAGCCTGTGGACTGAAAGGTCCTGGTTTCAATTCCGGTCAAGGGCATGTACCTCGGTTGCGGACACATCCCCAGTAGGGGGTATGCAGGAAGCAGCTGATTGATGTTTCTCTCTCATTTCTGTTTCTAACTCTCTATCCCTCTCCCTTCCTCTCTGTAAAATATTTTTTTAAAGGGCGGGGGGTGGGGGCGCTGGACTATTAGAAGAGACAATAGAGCCAAGAAAAAACCACCATAAATGAAGGAGTTTGGTAGGATGGATGACTTAGTCACCTCAGGCTGCCATTAACAAAACACCATAGCTAAAATAAAATATTTTATTATATTTTATGAGAATAAAATTAGTTTATTGGTGGTAGGGGAGATGACTTTCTTGGGACCTGAGCTTGGTGGTAGCCCATATGTGTGGTTGCAATAGCCTCTAAATTGCCAAATGTAGTGGGAACTTTCCAGCATATATAGTATCTGGCATCTGACACGGTTGACAATTCCTTCCTTGAAATTCTGTCCCCCCTTAACATCCTTTCCCTCCAAATCTTTCTGGCCACTGTTGATATGTAATGCTGAGCCTGGTGCAGTGGGGAGGCAACAAGGAGAGAACATACAGAGACGTACCTATGGAACAGCAAGGAATTGCTGTAAGTGGTAGCAACTAGAACAGGAGTGGGCAAACTTTTTGACTCGAGGGCCACAATGGGTTCTTAAACTGGACCAGAGGGCCGGAACAAAAGCATGGATGGAGTGTTTGTGTGAACTAATATAAATTCAAAGTAAAGATCATTACATAAAAGGGTATGGTCTTTTTGTTTTGTTTTTTAATTCAATAGTTTTATTCACCGGATCCAGCCCCCGGGCAGTAGTTTGCCCAGCCCTGAACTAGACCCTTGAGAGCTACCACACCCTTCCCCAACCTGAAGAGCAGTGAGTGGCAGATCAGACTTGTGAGGGACTGTGCTGAGCCCTGAATTTTGGTCACATACCCATAAGGAGCAGAAGAAATCCCAGAGTCTATCACTCACTTTCATTCTCATTTCCCGTGCCTGCTGCAGTGCTTGCTTTCAGAGTTGGAAGTAAGCTAAAATGAAAACAATCTTGAACTCGTCCAACCAGTCATTCTTGCCAGGCTTTGAACCTGGATTGGTATATTACAGGCTGGCCTAGCTCGCTACTCCTCAGTCTTCTCCATGACTTTCTTTCCTTGTCCTGCCCTGAACTGTTGTGGTTCGACAGGGGTCCCTGCCCAGTCTTTTTCTCACTGTTCACTCTCTACCCAATCTTAAAAACCACCCCATTTTAACAATTGCTCATATTCTAATGATCTCTAATTCTATATCTGGTGACCATATCTGAACATCAGACTCATGTACCATAGCTTAGCACATACTCCTCAAACTCCACATGTCCAAACTGAATTGATTCTCTCCCAACACAATCCAGCCCTATTACTTTCTCTTTCTTGATCAACTGGGCCTCCACTCATTTCACTGGACAAGCCAGAAAACGAAAATTCTCTCATCAGAGTTGGCTCTGAGTTTCTTTAAATGTTTATTTAAAGGAACTGTAGATATATAAATGAATCATGTTGGATCTTTTAAAAAATCAATTTTATTACTGACTTGATGGTATGGTATGTGTTTATAGTTCTCATAGGACTACTGAATATGTTTTCAATCATTTTTCCCTTCTCTATCCAAATTGCCAATCCTTGGTTCCTACTTGCATTGTGTTTTTGCCTGAACCACTTTAAAAACCTCTCATCCAATCTCCCTCATTCATATTCTTCTAACTACTGTTGCAAAAATGATCTTTATGTTTCAAGTATATTTAGGTACCTTTTTTAAATTTTTTTAATTTTTATTTTTTTAATATATTTTATTGATTTTTTTACATAGAGGAAGAGAGAGGGATAGAGAGTTAGAAACGTCGATGAGAGAGAGTCATTGACCAGCTGCCTCCTGCACACCCCCTACTGAGGATGTGCCCGCAACCAAGGTACATGCCCTTAACCAGAATCAAACCCGGGACCTTTCAGTCCGCAGGCCGACGCTCTATCCACTGAGCCAAACCGGTTTCGGCAAGGAACCTTTTTTTTAAATCCATAAGTAATACATGTCTATTGTAGACATTTGAGAAAGGCCTAATGGCAAAAGGCTTAGCGACCATCCAACTGTCCGACCGTCCAACTGGCTGGTAGGTGTGATGCACATTGACCACCAGGGGGCAGACACTCAATTCAGGAGCTGCCAAGCTGCGGTGAGTTGGCAGCAGTGGTTCTCGGGTGACGCACCCTGGAACGAGAGAGGAGGGAGCCCGATATCTCGTGGGGCCACACAATTCCACCTTCAGTCATGGGTTACGTTGTTGCTGGGGTACTGTCAGCCCCGAATCTGGTTTACTGCCAGATGCCAGGCTCACGGCTGGCAAGCGCAGCTGTGGCAGCCCAAGCCTCTCCCACCTCCACAGCAGCGCTACCCACGTGACTGTGGCAGCAGGTGCAGCGGGGCCAGGATGCTTGGGAGCAGCACAGTGCCCCACCTAGGCTCAGGCTCCTCCCCAGCTGCCTGCCCCTTCGCATACTACTACATCCCATGGGGGATGTCAGATTGCCGGTCTCAGCCCAATCCCTGCAGGCCACACCTCAGGGGATGCCAGGCTGCTGGGGTACAGGCCGAAACCAGCAGTCTGACATCCCCTGAGAGGTCCTGGATTGCAAGAGGGCACAAGCCAGGCTGAGGGACCCTGCACCAGGCCTCTATTTGAACCACAGAAAGGCAGCCCTAACTGGTTTGGTTCAGTGGATAGAGTGTCTGCCTATGGAATGAAGGGTCCCAGATTCAATTCCAGTCAAGGGCACATGCCCAGCTTGTGGGCTTGGTCCCCAGTAGGGGGAATGCAGGAGGCAGCTATGGGTCAGGAATAAAACCCTGAAGGGACTGCCTGCTTAGTGTGTGTGGTTAACAGACCCTGTGTTGGCTGCACAACCTTCTGCAAAAATAAAGATATTTGCCTTGCCAAAAAAAAAAAAAAAAAATTAAAGGCTATGTTGTCTGGCCAGTGTGGCTCTGTGGTGGAACATCAAGGCATGAACCAGGAAGTCACCAGTTTGATTCCCAGTCAAGGCACGTGCCCCAGTTGTGGGCTTGGTCCCCAGTAGGGGTGGTGTGCAGGAGGCAGCCAATCAATGATATCAATGATTCTTCCTCATCATTAGATGTTTCCATTTCTCTGTTCCTCTCCCTATCTCCCTAAAAACCAATAAAAACATTTTTTAAATGTTTTTTACAGAGAGGAAGGGAAAGGGATAGTTAGAAACATCGATCAGCTGCCTCCTACACACCCCCCACTGGGGATGTTCCCGCAACCAAGGTACATGCCCTTGACCGGAATCAAACCCGGGACCTTTCGGTCTGCAGGCTGATCCTCTATCCACTGAGCCAAACTGGTTTTGGCTAAAAAAAATAAATAAATTAATTAATTAAAAAAAAAATTTTAAAGACTTTGTTAAGAACAGCATCAACACTGATTTATACTCATTCCAGCCTTTGGCCTGCAGATTCATGAAAGGCTAGCCAAAAAGAGAAGACAGATCTTCCTACATGGGTAAACATCCAAGGAAACTGAGACATCTGGATAATTGTTTCTGGTGATAGGGCCAAAGCTCCTTATTTTCCCATCTAGCCCTGGGAAGTCAAGGTTTTAAACTTAGGGGATTTACCTTGAAAAACAGCTTATGAGAGAATATGGGAATTTGATTTCTACCAGTCCAGCTTACATTTCAACAGGAATTTCAAATGCTACCAGTCTGAGAAAGAACTGGTCCACTGTGTCACAGTACATTTCCATCCCCTTACAGGGAAAAAGGGGGAGAAAAAAAATTGGCTAAATCAGCTTGACTTGCTCTGCTCACATTTCTACTGCCAAGAACAACATGGCTACTCACCAACAGGCACTAGAAACACCCACATGCTACGAAACATGAACAGTCAGGCATTTGGTTATAACTCAATAAGCCTATTTTCCATAACCTGGGCCCTAAAATATTTAGTAGCGCCAGAATTGGACTCACCTCAATGACAGAATTTTAGGTGAACACCTAAGTCAGCTACAAACCACGGTTAAATTTCATCCAGTTCCAAAATCTTTTCCTGCACATCCGCTGAGGTAAGACAAAACAACATCTAAGAGGGTCCCTGGAAGGCCACAAGTAAGGGTAAGAGAGAAAATGCAAGGACAAAAAGAAAAGAAGAATAAGGAGAAAGAGAAAGAGTAGGAGAGGGAGAGGAAGAAGAAAGGCACAATGACTGGAAAGGAAAGAGAGAAAGACTAAATGTAATAAAATATTTTAAAGATAAATACGAATGCCATAGCTCAGTGGTTGGCAAACTGCAGCTCTGTTGGCTAATGAGTTTGCCTACCACTGCCCTAACTGGTTTGGGTCAGTGGATAGAGCATTGGCCTGCAGAATGAAGGGTCCTGGGTTGGATTTGAGTCAAGGACACATGTGCAGGTTGGGAGCTGGATCCCAGCGGGGGCATGTAGGAGGCAGCCAATCAATGATTCTCTCTCATCATTGATGTTTCTATCTCTCTCTCCCTCTCCTTTTCTCTCTGAAATCAATAAAAATATTTTTAAAAAGATAAATATGACTGATCTCATTTACTACAGTGTTGCACTGTCATAGGTTATATTTATTGAGCAGCATCTACTTTATGCCAGACATGTTCAAAGTGCTTTTGCATGCATTATTTAATTCATTCAACACGCATTCATTGCATTATCTTCTGTGTACCAGGCACTGTTCTAAGCAAAGAATGTTCTTTAGAGAATAGATGAAACATCTCTTCCTTCCAGGTGTTACATTTCAGTAGGTCAGATCTTATTTAATCATCACAATAAGGAGAAGAGATAGGAAAGGATATATAGATATATGGACAGAAAAAAAAGAGGATTTAGGAAAGAGGACATAAAGGAAGTGAAAATTAAAGTGTGTTTCTCTGGGCGTGGCATGCTAGATTAAAAGGATAAGTCTCTGTTGAGGCCTCAAATCCTCCAATATAAAGGCTTTGGAAGATCCCACCATAACCAAGTTATTGAAAAGTTTGAATTGTAAATGTTTGAAGAAATATGCTTCTCGAAGGACTGGTATGCATGCATGTAAGTACAACCAATGGACACAAAACTATGGGGAGGGAGGGCATGTATGGGAGGTGGGGAGGGTAATGGTAAGCTATGTACACATATAATACCTTAATAAATTAAAAAATAATAATAAAATAATAAAAAATATGGCTAGTAAAAAAAAGAAATATGCTTCTATATTATTTCAAATGTATACTGAGTGGCCATATTATGATCTCTGAACACATAATAATCTGGCCACTCTGTGTGTGTGTGTGTGTGTGTGTGTGTGTGTGTATTTATATTTATATTTTTATTTATATTAGAGGCCTGGTGCATGAATTCGTGCATGGGTGGGGTCTGGCCAGCCTGGCCATGGGGAGGGAACATGGGCTGTTGACCAGCCTGCCTGCTGGTTGAACTCCTGGTCGAGGGAACAATTTGCATATTAGCCTTTTATCATATAGGATATACTCTCAGTGGCCAGATTATTATACCTCCAGAGATCATAATAATCTGGTCACTCAGTGTATTTGGCAATTTGAAATGTTAGCAAAATCTTTTTGAGTTGATATCCAGCAATATTCTCTTTTAATAAAAAGACAAGACACATTTGTAACATCTGCTTATAAGCCTCATTTCTCCCAGCCTACCGGTATTCCAGTGAAAAGGGGAAAGATAACAGTGACCTAAGAAAAGATCACCCATGTATTTAGCCGAATCCCTCACCAGCACCAATTATAATACCATCTATTGAGGGCTTTCTATTTGCTGCATAACAAACTATCTCAAAACTTGGTATTTTAACAGCAATTATTTTGTGTGTGTGTGTGTGTGATTCTGTGGGTTCTGGTCTTGCTAGGCTCCCTCCTGCAGCTGCATTCAGATGATGAGCTCAGCTAGATCACTGGCTCCTGCTGCCTCTTTCTCCATGTGATCTCTTACTATGCAAGAGTCTAAGCTGGGCTTCTTTATACTGGCACTAGTGGTCCAGGAGAGAAAAAACGGGAGTTGCTAGGCCACTTAAGACCTAGGCTTGGAACTGGCCAACGACACATTTGCCACATTACTGAATTGCCCAAGGAAGCTATAAGCCCAGTCCAGATTCTAGGAGAAAGAGATTCCACTTTTATATTTAAAAAAGGATGAAAAAAACTGTTGGCAAGCAACTATATATTATCTATATGTTAATGACACTATATATTATCTCAATGAATCTTCAACAGTCTCCAATAGCAATTTAATAGTCTCCATTTTATCTTTGTTTTACAAGAAAAGGCCATTCCTAAAATGTTAAATAAGACCAGATCTGAATCACCTTAAAGTTCCAATTCACAACCATCCTCCATATGAGGGTCTGAGGAGTGAGAGTGGTTGAACCTCCTATTCCCTCTTCCTGAAGGAAACAGGAAAGTACTATAGTTAGAAGCTCAGAGCCTGGGGTCAACCCATCTTGTGCCAATCTTGGCTCAAATCTTATTAGCTCTGTGACTTTGGGCTAGTTAGCTTCAAGTTCATCATTTATAGAATAGGGCTCATAATATTTACCCCCACGGGACTATTAATAAATAATGCAGGTAAAGCACTGCCTGGATAGAGTATGTGCTCCATAAATGTTAATTATGTCTGATTTGTTTCCCTTCAATCAAGCAGCACTGCAGTCCCAAGACCATGGTTTCCAGGGCTGCTGCTGACCAATGATCCTGAGTCTATGTGGCTTAATCATCATTGTCCCTGCTGGCCTTGACTCTGGTTCTGGGCCCATGCTTTTGCTGCACTGACCACTACTGAGGGTCCTGCCTCACAGTGGTCTCTCTTTGCTCATTTGTTGCCCTTCCTGCTTCCTTCTGGAGTTGCTACTTGTTGCTAGAGATCTGGTGGCTGTCCATTTTCGCCTACAACAGTCTCCCTTTGTCAGTGCTCTGTTAATTCTTCTGTTAATTCTTCTGATTACACAAAGGGAGAGCAGCTCTGAGAGATTAATCCCATGAACACCCTGTTTTGTCCATTTACAAAAGCTTCCCTTTGTAACAGGGGAGGAGGAAATGGGAGTTTCCAGGTTTCAGGACATTGTCTAGATGTTTCCTGTACTGACTCAATTCATTTTTGCTTGTCTGTGCTTTGGAAGAACTACAGTGTTTCAGAATGAGTGACCACTAGGTGGCAGAGATGTTTCACTCCTCAGCTCACTTCCTTCTCTCCTCTTCCTGATAATCTGTTACATTCAAGATAACAGTTCCTTTCAAAATGAGTAAATTGTTTTTAAATCAACTATCCACATGAAGTTCAAGGTGGACAATAAATTTCATGTATATCCTCTTGTAAATTCGTTGTGATGTCACTAATTCCATCGGAGAGCTCTCACAGGAGTTACATTACTAAAGCAGTTTTATAACCTTTGGCCTGAAAGGACATGAGAAAAGTAAATAAACCTCAGCTTGCTTAGGGCATGGCCAAAGCTGATTGTTCTCCCTTCTGGCTGTTAACTCCCAATAGGCCAAAGGTTGATTGAGTTAAGAGTTCATGGACTCTCAGGCTATCATTTCTTTAATAGGACTGTAGACACATCTCTCATTTCCCAATGAGGTCCCAAAAGGTTTTCTTGGAACAGATGGAATTTCAGTAACTTCTTGAGGGAGAAGCAGATGTAGGGGCATCCCTTGTTTCAATTACATCCCCACAGAAATCCAACCTGCCAAGTGGAATGCTCTTTTAACAAAATAGATTGGGAGGTACGAAGAAGGGAGGAAAGATAAAAGAATGGCCAGGAGTGCTGATAAAAACCCTCATCTTAAAGTGTGGGAGGGTCAAGAAATGCTGTCCAGAGTTGATAAAACTAGAAAATGTTTAATATATTTTATTATTTTTAAATATATTTTATTGATTTTTTTTAGAGAGAGGAAGCGAGATAAGAGAGTTAGAAACATCAATGAGAGAGAAACATCGATCAGCTGCCTCCTGCACACTCCTTACTGGATATGTGCCCACAGCCAAGGTACATTTTTGAACCTGGGACTCTTGCGTCCGCAAGCCGACACTCTATCCACTGAGCCAAACCGGTTAGGGCATATATTTTATTTTTTTGAGAAGAATAAATTATACTGGGTTATAACTTCAATGGGGGAAGGGAAAGAGAAATAGGACAATGGGGATGTTATAGGGCCCAAGCTAATTCTCAAGTACCATAGAGAGACTGTAAATAATCCTTAAAATTAAAAGAGCAAGAAATAGCACTACAAGCATGTTATTTAGAGATGGGGAGGAATTCCCCACGTGAACGAAAGACAGAAATGGTTAATAATCCTTACCTCTATAGAAGAGCACAGGAAGAGGGAGGGCTGAAGAATGGCTGTACTGTTGGATTTTCTAACAGTGACTTTGTTTTACCCTTAAAAATAGCAAGGAGCCCTGGCTGGTTCGGCTCAGTGGATAGAGTGTCGGCCTGTGGACTGAAGGATCTCAGGTTCGATTCTGGTCAAGAGCACATGCCCAAATTGTGGGTTCACTCCCCATTGGGGGGCATGCAGGAGGCAGCCGATCGATGATTCTTTCTCATCACTGATGTTTCCATCTCTATTTCCTTCTTCCTTCCTCTCTGAAATCTATAAAAATATATATTTTTTAAAAAGAATAGGCAAGGATAAAAAACAATGAGGGTAAAATAGATTATCTGGGTTCATGGGAGCAACTACCACTGAGTAGTGTCTCATTTGTGTCACTATAGCTGACAGGAATTATCAAATTCAATTCTTTGCTTGTTTATATAACCACTACTGCCACCAGCGTGGCTCAGTGATTAAGCATCAACTTGTGAACCAGGAGGTTGAGGTTCAATTATCAGTCAGGGCATATGCCTGAGTTGTGGGCTCGATCCCCAGTGTGGGGCGTGCAGGGGGCAGCTAATCAATGATTTTCTCTCCTCATTGATGTTTCTATCTCTCTCTCCCTTTCTGAAATTAATAAAAAAATTTTTTTTTAATTATTGTTGACACTATTTCAGATGTCCTTCATTTCCCCACCTCTTCCTTTACCAACCTCCACCCAGCCCCAGCCTCACTCCCTCTGGCCATCACCACACTGTTGTCTGTATTCATGGGCTATCCATATATGCTCTTTGGTGAATCTTTTCACCTTTCACTTGGGTCCCTCCTACTACTCTCCTCCCCCTGACCACTGTCAGTCTGTTCCATGTATCCACAACTCTGGTTCTATTTTGTTTGTCAGTTTATTTTGTTCATTAGATTCCACACATAACTGAGATCATATGATATTCATCTTTCTATGTCTGGCTTATTTTGCTTAGCATAATAATTTCCAGACCCATCCACGCTTCCCTTTTACAGCTGCATAGTATTCCATTATGTAAATATACCACTACTTTTTTATCCACTCATCTACTGATGAGCACTTGGGCTGTTTCCAGAGTTAATCAATAAATTCTGCTAAATAACAGATCTAATGTGATACTACTGGTAGATAATGTGCCTTTAGAACAATAAGACTTGTTATGAAAATGATTTTAAATAGTACAAACGTGTGCATTAAATAACATTGAATCAGCCCAGCCAGTGTGGCTCCGTGGTTGAACACTGGCCTATGAACCAGGAGGTTGCAATTTGATTCACAGTCACATGCTGGGCTTTGGTCTCAATCCCCAGTAGGTAGGGTGCAGGAGGCAGCCAGTCCACGTCTCTCACTCATTGATGTTTCTATCTCTCTATCCTTTTCCCTTCCTCTCTCTAAAAATCAATAAAAAAACATATTGAAATAACACTAAATCAGGTGAAGAGAATCTTGAAGATTCTTGTTTTAATTCCTCTTATTTTGTCAAGAAGGTCTCATTTTGTGCACCAGGCCTCCAACATCCCCCAAGGTGTCCTGTATTGCAAAAGCGTGCAGGCCAGGCCAAGGGATTTGTGCTCCAAGCCTCTAGTATGCATATAAGATCTTTGGTTAATCTCTTCTTGCCTTTCCCCTCCCCTCTTCCCTCTGCGATTCATCACATTCCATGTTTCCATGCATCTGTGTCTACCCCCTGGTGGTCAGTGCATGTCATAGCTACTGACCAGTTGGCCAGTTGCTTAGGCTTTTACATATATAGGTAATATCCCATTGCATGGATAGATCACATTTGCTTATGGCTATTTGTTTCCACTTTGGGGTTATGAAAATACTGTTAAGACACACATTCCTGCACAAATATTTTCTTGAATATCTATTTTCAATTCTCTTGAGTATACACACCTGAGTAGAAATGCTGGTTCACAAGGCAATCCACATTTAACTTTTTGAGAAAGGCCAATCTGTTTCCCAGAGTGGCTTTACAATTATTAAAAGCATTCCCAGCAGCAATGCATAAATGTTCCATCACTCTACAGCCTCACTGGAACTTGGAAATGCATGTTTTAAAAAAAATTAGCTACTCAAACTTGAAAATGAATGTGTGGTTTTTTAAAAAAAAAATTAGCTACTCAAACAGGTATTTCATTGTGGTTTTCATTTGCATTTTCCTAATGGCTAGTGATACTATCTTTTCATGTGATTATTGGCCATCTGTGTACTAGTATGTTCTTCAGAGAAATATTTAAGCCTTCATTCATTTTTAAATTGGGTTATCTTTCTGCTGTTGAGTTTTAAGGGTTCCTTCTAAAATAGCTTGTTAAAAATATATTTTAAAAAAAGTATATTAAATAATAGCACAATTGGGCAAAGATAGTAAAGGCGATATAGAAGTACCCCCTTGTAGAGGGCCAAATGGGAAGATACCTGGACATTCTTTAGATTGTTGCTGACTGGGCCGGGGGTTTTGGCAGAATCATGTCAGTTGCACTCCCGCCCTGGGAGTGAGGAGATGTTCTTAGTTCCTGGCTTGTGTTTGTCCAGGAGGAAGGAGTGGGTGGGCCCTGGGCCCTCCCAGGCTCCTTGTTTTTCTGTGAAACCCCCTTGTTACAGCGGAGTATAAATAGATGTGCTGCGTGGCTCAGGAGGTCATCAGTCTGCCTGTCCAGCAGAGGAGGTCAGAGACCCTCCCAGCTCCCAGCTTAAAATCTATCTCTGTGTCTTCCCTCTTTATTTCTAATATTTCTCAATCCCTGGCCGCCTCCCCTTAGAACTGGTTCGTTCAACTCTCTTTCCGTGCGGGATGCAGAAAAGGGAGATCACGCCACATCAGGGTCCCCACACCCCTCTTTCTGCTGAGGATATGTCCCAAGACCCCAGTACTTGCCTGAAACCACAGACAGCACCAAATCCTACATATACTATGTATTTTTCCTATGCATATATACCTTGATAAAGTTTAATTTTTTAATTAGGCATAGTAAGAGATTAGCAACAATCAATAATAAAATAGAACAATATATGCTGGCTGGTGTGCATTGGTGCATCCTCCCATGCACCAGGAGGTCATCGGTTCCATTCCAGGTCAGGGCACATACCCAGTCAGGGCACATACCAGGGTTTCAGGCTCGCTCCCTAATAGGGGAGGGTGCAAGCGGCAAAAAGATCAATGTTTCTTTCTCATAAATGTTGTTCTCTCTCTAAAAGCAATAAACACACACACACACACACACATAATCACAATGTACTGTAACAAAAATCATGTGAATGTAGTCTCTCTCAAAATGTCTCACGATTGTATGTAGTGTGTGGATACCTTGAACAAAGAAAGGAATGATTCATATCCTGGGCAAGTCAGGGCAGGATAGCACAAGTTGCTACTCAGAAAAGGGTGCAACCTAACACCTATTGTTTATTTCCGGAATTTTCTATATACTGTTGCCAGACCAGCGTCGGCCCAGGATAACTACAACAGTGGAAAACAAAACCACGAATTAAGTGTGCGGGTGCAGGAGGAGGGGCGGGCGGAGGAAGACTGCTGTATGTAACTCAGGGACTTATTTGAGCAACACTAACTCAGATGTTAACAGCGGGAATTCTGGTCACATCATCCAAATTCAAATCCCAGCTCCGCCTGGGAAGTGCTGAGCCTGACATTTTAGTCACGATATGTAACCTCTCTGAGACTAAGTGTCTCCCGCTTTAAGACGGGAACGGCCACATCAGGTAGCTGTTGTAACAAAGGTCGCCTGTGAGCACTTACTCGATCCCTGGGACGGACAAGCACTCTAGAAATATTAGCCACTACAGGACGCGACGCGCCCGCAGTCCCACAGGTGCAGCGCGCAGACCTTGCTGTCGCCAACTGCAGCAATGGACACTCCCAGTTAGCCGCCACCGGGCACAGGCCTTTATGCGCATGCGCCTCTTTCCACACGACCTAGCGCCGGCGCCCGCCTTCGCTCGGAGCCGCGACGACCCGCGCCGCCTGACTTCCGTTTCCGGGGTTGTCGAGAGCCGGCTTCCGGCCGCGTGACCTGAGCACGTTGAGGCGGCGGCGTGCGGGAGCCGGAAGGGTCCTACGCGGCGGCCGGTAAACGGGCGGCGGGTGGGAGTGGCTGGGTGTGGAATCGCTAGCCCGTGGGAGGGAGGGGCGGCCTTGGTCTCGGTTCTTGATCTCACGCCGGGCCGGACTTCAGCCTGGTGTCCTTGTGGAGCCCTTCCCGCCGTCTCTTCCTGTCCTTGGCCGCCTCTCGCGATGTCTGTAACGAGGGCCCTGCGGGCGGGGGTCCGGAGGCGCGGTTTTCATTCCAGCCTGAGCCGCTGATTGGCCCTCTGACCTTGGGCAGGATGTGTCCTTTTACGGACTTTTGAGTCTCATTTATTTATTTGTCAGCTTAAAAAGTGTTTTGTTTTGTTTTTTAGATTTCAGAGAGGGAGGGAGAGAGAGAAACATCCATGAGAGAGAATTATTGATCAGCTGCCTCCTGCCCGATGGATCGCGGATCGAGCGGCCACCCGGCCAAATGTCGTGACCTCCTGGTTCATAGGTTGGCGCTCAGCCACGAAGCCACCACTGTCCGTGCTAGCCTCCTTCTTTAGAAGCTGGGGCTCTTATTCACAGTGATTGTGAGCTCATTGAGAGCAGGAATTGATTTTTATTAGTGTTAAGACACTGTCGCTTGACCCTGTACGGAACAAGGACTATGTAGGTACTCGGGGCCTACTTCTAGGTTGCAAAACCTTAAAAAATCGGGTGAGAGCTATTGATCTCCGCTTCCCACCTCCCTAGCCCCAACCCCACCCATGCTCAGGTATCGGCAGTTTGGTTTACTGTTTCAGATATTTCACAGATCTATCTTGATGCCCAGTCATGGATTCCGGAGCCTGGTCAGTAATAGGCATTGAAATATTTGTAATCCGCAAAGTTAAGTTTATCATTTTTAAACGCATGAGTCTCTATCTTCTTCAAAGGAGGAAGATAGATATCCTATTAGCAAGTTTTAATTATGGGCCTGGAAGTATGCTATTCTCACTTAAGTCTCCCAACAGCTCTAGAGGGAAGGCATTCTTTAATTCCCATTTTGCAGATAAGAAAATTGAGGCACAAGAAAATAAACGTGTTTTATGTCATTCAACCTATGAATGGTGAGGGCAAGAAGTCAAATCTGTGTCTGAAATTCCAGTCCCCATGTTCTATCTAAAAAAGGACAAGATGCAGAAATGTTTTTGAATACGCTCTAGTAACCTCTGTTTTTGGAGTGTTAACTATTGTAGTTATGAGGTGGCTATTATCAACATAGATGATCCCAAACCAAACATTGTGTGCTGTGAAAATTGTCTTCTTTTTTTCCATAGTATCTGTATTGCTTATTTAATAATGTCTTTTACATCTATGCCCATGTTATTCCTTCCTTTTATCTTTGGTGACTACTGATTCAGGGAATATGGCTATATCAGTTGTGTTGCTTGTTCTTATAGCTCTCCAAAGCAGATGTTTTTACTTATGGTTGATATATGAGGTGGTAATGTTTGGAGATTATTTTTTTCTTTTCTGTACTGCTTTTGAAGAATCTTGGAAGCACTGCCAACATGTCTGATGTTCAAGAAGCCACTAACCAACTTTTGCATGTGAATCTTCATGAGAACCATGTGACAGAAAGCGTCCCCAGAAGTGAATCTGAGCATCTTCGAGTCACTATTGGAGCCACTGTACCTACTGGTTTTGAGCAAGCAGCTGCAGATGAAGTGAGAGAGAAATTGAAATCATCATGCAAAATCAGCAAAGATCGGGGCAAGATATATTTTGACATTTCAGTGGAAAATTTGGCTCAGGTTTGAATGAAGCAATATTTAAAATAGTTTTCTAAATAATTTTATGGATATTGCCTATTGTATTTTGTATTGGGTACTGATTTATAAGTTTGACTGGTAGGTTTGTTATATTTTTAGAAGTGATCCTAATATTTCCTGAGGGTGAATTCACCAGAAGAATTTCATGTACCTGAAGGAATTCTGGATATCTGCTACACATCTTTGAATTTATTTACTTTAAGCATTTAGCTGAAGTTTAGATTTTGGGGGTGAAGCATAAAAGATTTTTTTTTAATCTATTAAAAAATACTTGCTCAAAAGTAATTAGGAGTCACTGCAGGTGAGAAGTGAAGGTCAGCAAACTGCCATCCCATTAGAATAAAACAGCTAAGCTATATCTCATTACTGCTTAAGCAACATGAGGACAGGGATTGTCTTTTTTTTTTTTTTTTTTTTTTTAGTCTCCCAAGCTCTTAGTGTCTAGCATATAGTAGAAACCCCATACCCCCAAATGTGTGGGATGGATTGGTAAGCAGGAATTTTTCCATCCAGTATTTTAATTAATAACCTCAATAGCTTTGTGAAGATAGGCATTATTATCCTCATTAGTCATTAGGCTTAGTAATAAGTAATCTGTCCAGGGTTATTCAGCTAGTAATCATAGAGCTGGATTAAGTCCTATGCTCTTAACCCCAATATACAGTGTACACCAGAGAGTTATGAGAAATATGATAAAGCTTCTCTTGACTATCTTTGTATTTCCCTTATTCCCCAAACCTGTGTTGCTGGAATAACACACTAAGCTTATATTCTTTCATCTGTCCTTTTCTCTAGTGGAATAGAAAATGTTAAATATCAAAAAAGATAGGAGACTGGGGAAATGGAAAAAAATTTTAAATACAAATTATAGGCACAGTAAACCCAACTCCAAATCCATGGAGAGACATTCCAAAAACCCCAGAATCCTATATATACTATGTTTTTTCCTACATATACATACTTATGACAAAGTTTAATTTATGAATTAGGTGATTTCATGGGTATAAGATTGATTTTTGCCATATATCTTAGCAACCTCAGCATATAGTTTTTTCTTTCCTTATTCAGTCAAGAGGTTTCACCTTTTCACTTAAAGGAAACACTTTACTGCTTCTCTTGGGCATATTCAAATTGCTAGCATCACCACTCTTGTACTTCTGGGCCATTCTTAAGTAAAATAATGGCTACTTGAACACAAGCACTATACCATGACATGGCTACTAAGTGACTAATGGTTAGCATATACACTCTGGATACACTGGACAAAGGGATGATTCATGCCTTAGATGGGACAGCATGAGATTTCATTAAACTACTCAGAACAGTGTACAATTTAAAACTTAAAAATTCTTTATTTCTAGAATTTTCCATGTAATATTTTGGGACAGTGGTTGACTACAGATAACTGAAACCACAGACGAGAAGGGATTGCTGTATTAGGTGCTTTAAAGTCTTTGTACATCATTTTTATATGTAAATGTCAATAGTTTGTGTGATTCAAAAGCTTTCTCAGAAATTTGTTTCTAACTTTTTTCCTCACCAGGTTCATCGTCTGAGATCAGTTGATAATTTATTTGTGGTTGTTCAGGAGCTTAAAGATTTCCAGTTCAAAGAAACAAAGGTGAGCTATCCCAACCAAACATGGTAGCTGATATTCAACTATCATCCCCCAAAAGATTATTTCTACTTTTCATATTCTATCCTTAGCATTATTGCTGCTTTTATCATATAGAATACTGGGAAAGTTTTTACAATAAAATCCAGAGATTTGTTGACAGTCCATCTTAAAAGTTGTTTCTAAAACTTTTATTGATTTGAGAAAGAATCATTGGTTGATTCTTTTGTGTGCCCTGACTGGGAATCAAACCCCCAACCTTGGTGTATTGTGATGGCATTCTAACCAACTGACTATTTGGCCAGGGCCCAAAAATTGTTTCTTTCTTTTTTCCCCCCCAAAAAAATTGTTTCTAAAAATCATTATTGGAGAAGGTGGAGAATGGGCAAAAGGAGTGGAGGGGGTCAAAATGTATAAACTTCTAGGAATAAAATAAGTAATTGGGATGCAATTTAAAACATATAGTTAATATTATATATAGCAACTATAGTTAATACTACTATATAGCATATTTGCAAGTTGCTAAGAGAGTAGATCTTAAAAGTTCTCATCACAGGAAAAAGTATTTTGTAACTGTGTATGGTAGCAGATGTTAACTAGACTTACTATGATGATCATTTCTCAATACATACAAGTATTGTACACCGGAAACTAAAATGTATGTGTTATTTATACCTTATTTTTTAAAAAGATGAAAGAATAAGAAAATATAAAAATCAATATTGAAGACATAAAAATGTATAACAAATAAATTGCTTGACTTTCTTTTTTTGTTTGTTTAACTTTGTTACAAAAGATATATATACCTTAGATTAGCTTTGCTGATATATATGGTTTCAAATAGAATTGCTTCCCAGCTGTGAACCAAAGAGCAAGCGACAGTTTGTATCATCTACAAATAACACATTCCCTCAGCATTGGGCTTTTGCCTGGCTTTTTTCTCTAAGTTTAGTTTTTGAAATAAAGCCAAAGTACTATCCAAATAATTCTTCAGTTGTTAGGACAACAGCTTTGTCTCCAACTTGTATTTAGCATCTGATTTGTAAATATTGAGAGGCTGCCTAAGCTGAAGGTTGAAAATAGACCTCAGTGAGGCTTTAGTATTTTTCCACATTGCTTTTTGCTTAGGTTTCCAGAATCAAATGCTTGAAAACTTTTTCCCATTAGTTTTATTGCTATATGAGAAATAACCTGTTTTTAAAAACTATGATATGGTGCTTAATTCTCTTGAGTTTCATTTATTGGCAACAGGTTGATTTCTAAAATATCATTCAAAAACCAATCAGCCCTGTCTGGGTGGCTCAGTTAATTTGAGAATCAATCCCATACACCAAAGATTGCAGGTTTGATTCCCAGTCACGGGTGGCAACTGATTCAGTGTTTCTCTCACATTGATGTTTCTCTTTCTCTCTCTCTCTTTCCCTTCCTTTCTCTCTAAAAATCAATAAATAACATATTATGAGTTGAGAATTAAAAATACAAAAAAACCAAAGTAGTATAAACCCACAGCCTAGAAAAAATTAAAACCAAACCTAAAAGAATTCAGATTGAAAATAGATAAAAGTTGTAATAACCAAAAATGTAACTTTCTAACACTAGCATCATACCACTTCAGACTTCTGATAGTCATTGCCAACTGAATCGTTATCTGTGAAACTAGTAAACAATAGGTAGGCTACTAAACATTTTTGCCAAAATGTTAATAGCCACAAATAAATGTTAGCAGGCATTAAAAAGCTAGATTTTTTAAAAAAATTTTTATTCTTGCTTCTAACTTGGTGGGCCCTATTAAGACAGTGGAACCTCATTTCTCGAACTTAATTAATTCCAGAAGGCTGTTCAAGAAACAATTTGTTTGAAAATAGAATCTTCTTTCCTATTAGAAATAATGTAAATTGAATTAATCCACTCCAGACCCCAAAATGATTCTGTTTCAACCTTTCTTATATTCAATACATGCCTAATGTACTGTTTAACCTATAAATAAACACTTCTTAAATTTATCGAACCACCTCCTGCTAGCCTTAAAGGAATTTTTCATATATTGCTGCCTCCAAAATGCTATCACTGGCTAACTGCTTTTCCTTTATCTAATCAACAACAGTTTTTCTATCCATTCAGTGCCTGAGATTGCTGTTTTGTGAGCACTTCACACCCTTAGCAACATTAGCACGCTTGATGGCTTCTTTACATTTTAAAATTTTGCTAATCACCAGAAACAAGGATTTCCTACAAGACTTTGTCATGCTGAGGTATCCACATGAAAGGGTTGTTAGGTCGAAAACTTGAAGTTTTGGTCAACAGTGGAATCATTTTTTTTTTTTCTGAGAACAACTTAGTGGAGAACCAAATTATTAGAGATGAGAGATGTTTGAGAAATGTGAGGTTTGACTGTATTTTCTCAATTCCTGCGTTTTTTTCCAGCTTAGCGTTTGTATTATTTTGGTGTTTTTGATCTCGAATTGGTGGTTAATCTAATATTATGTAATGGTTCTATGTGAGCCAGCTTTTCAGGGTTGCTTTGTAGGTTAAGTACAAAAAAGGTTGCTGGTAAAGATCAGCAAGTATTAAAGTAGATTTTCAGATCTGTGCGTGGGTAACTTCTGTTGTTTGTGACCATGAAAAATTGTTAAACCTTTCACTTTGTGGACTTTAGTTGCAACATGTCCCAGTAAAACATTGCTTTTAAATATTTTCTCCTAGCTTTCATTCTGTTGATTATCAATTTTATTCTTTGTAGCATTGTACTTTACCTTGTCTTATGAAAAGCCTGTTAGTTTAAGCATTTTAATGGATATTTTTAAGTATTCAGATGATGTCATGAATTTATACTTTTTAAAAAATATATATTTTATTGATTTTTTACAGAGAGGAAGAGAGAGGGATAGAGAGCCAGAAACATCGATGAGAGAGAATCATCAATCAGCTGCCTCCTGCACATCCCCGCTGGGAATGTGCCCGCAACCAAGGTACATGCCCTTGACCGGAATAGAACCTGGGACCTTCCAGTCCCCAGGCTGATGCTCTATCCACTGAAGCAAACCGGTCTCGGCTATAGACTTTTTTTTAAAGGCTGGCATCAGTGAGTTATTTTTCTTTGAACTCTACAAGCTCCTCTTTCTTCTGCTGCCTCATCCCCTTTTCTGCTTGTCTATCTCTGCCTGGAGCTCTTCTTTTTTTCAAAGGTACTCCTACAGCCTCATTACATTTTTTGATGCTGTGCCAATATGTTTGATTATAGCTTTCAGCTGCTCTTAGCTATTGTCTTTCTGGTATTCGTTTTTTTGTTTTAATCTATTTGTTTTTCTGTTCCTTTCCTCCTTTTTTCTTTTTATGTTCCTGTAAACCTTGTGCTGGTAGCATTGATAATTGCTCATCTTTGAATGAGGGAGTTCCTGCTATTTAGAGGAGGTTCTCCTGGGAGAAGCCAGAAACTGTTAACACCAGGTCAGCAAGAAGTCCCTCTGATTTACTTGGAAGTTCCTTCTGATAAAGGGCTGTGGGTGAATGAGTTTTCTTCTTCTTTTTTTTTTTTTTTTTAAAAAAATAGCTTTACTGAGATATATTTTTAAATATATTTCAGAGAGGAAGGAAGAGGGAGTAAGAAATAGGAACATTAATGATGAGAGAGAAAAATTGATCGGCTGTCTCCTGCACACTGCCTGCTGGAGACTGAGCCCACAACCAGGGCATATGCCCTGACCTGGAATTGAACTGTGACCTCCTGGTTCATAGGTCAATGCCCAACCACTGAGCCACACTGGCCTGGCGAGATATAATTTCCACACCATTAAATTAGTTCTTTTTTTAAAATATATTTTATTGATTTTTCAGAGAGGAAGGGAGAGGGATAGAGAGCTAGAAACATCGATGAGATACATCGACCAGCTGCCTCACCACCCCTCCACCCCCCACTGGGGATGTGCCCGCAACCAATGTACATGCCCTTGACCGGAATCAAACCTGGGACCTTTCAGTCTGAAGACCGACGCTCTATCCACTGAGCCAAACGGTTTTGGCTAAATTAGTTCTTTTAGCTATTACTTCTTCCTAGCTTAAAGAGATCAGCAGCTTCAGGTTTATTTACTACGGAGAGCACTGTTCCCCATTCTGCCTTACCAATGGACTGCTTTCAGCAAATAGAACTTGGCTGTGGGGTTCCTTGTTCAGTCTCCTTTTCTTCCCCCTGCTTCTTCTTGGTACAGAGTCCAGTGCACATACTTCTTCTCTGCTGTTCCCAAGAAGAGTTTTTTTGCTACTATTATGCAGAATGGTCTACCCTTTACCTGAGATCTATAGGCATTCTTCCTCTATGTCTTACTGTACCTGTTGACCTTCACTGCATTTGGGAATTCTTCTGTTAGAATTCCCATGTTATTGTTCAAGGTTATAGGTATCATGCAGATTACTGTTGTTTTTCCTTTTACTGTGGTTTCTGAAGAAAGAAAGGGACTGTACCAGTATTATTCCACCATGTTAAACCTAGATGCCCTTTATAGGAAAATTATTTGTAAATGGAGTTAGATCCGCCAAACCTGAATTTTACCATTATTTTATCAGGTTTCAAGTAGTATCAAAGCATTCACTCACTTCCATTTCAAGTTTTAGTTCCATCAGCCAGCATTGATTTTGTTCTGCCTGGATCATCTATGACAAGTACTGTCTACTAGCACTCTGCAGTACAGCTTTGTAATGGAAATGTCCTGTGTCTATGCTATCCAACATGATAGCCACTGGCCACCAGTGTGTGAAATGTGGCTAATGTGACTGAATTTTAAATTTTAAATCATTTAAATATTGGCTGAATTAGTCAGCTCTGTACCACCATTTTAACATTTAATCACATGTTATCCAACAGTTATTTATTGAATGCCTTTTGCATATCAAGCACTTTTCTATGTGTGTGGCTTATAGCAATGGTCAAGACAGGTAAAGTCCTTCCCACCCTGCACTTAATTCTAGGAGGAACTTTGGTGGTGAGTGTCAGAAATGCTCTTAACGATAAGACAAACACTGAAACTGGGTTGGCAAGGCAAATTTACTCCTGCAGAAGGGTGCTGTTGCCAGCTGGAAATCTTGGGCAAAGCACACCAAATGGGAAGTGGCTTCAGGGTTTTATTTCCTGACATGGGTTTGCCCTGCCTTTCACTCTGAATTCTGACTTGATTGGTCAGGGCTCAGAGCTCAGGTTCCCATTATTGTGCAATTGGCTAATTCAGAGGAAAGGGAGGGGTAAGATGGGGCCTCAGATGATGGCCCCCTGAGAATCTGAAGGTCATATCAAATGGCCGGACCTAAGATGGCAGCAGGCTCCTTTCTTTGACACAAAAGATTGCTGGTTCACTCTCAGAGTGAACAATATATAAACCTAGTAACTAGGTAATGCTAAGCTCTGTAAAGAAAAGAAAATGAAAGAGAAGACTTGAGAGGATGAATGTTAGTAGAGCAGGTCTCTCAGAGGAAATGCTATTCAATAATGAGAAGAAAGCCAGCAGTGCAGAGACCGTGTGAACCAAATAACTTCCAAGCAGAGGAAGTAAGGGAGAGAATGATCCTGAAGTGACATATGAGAAGTAGGCAGGAGTGAGATTATGTTGGGTTTCTTAAAGAATTTCAATTTTTTATGTGCATTGGGAAGCTATTGACAGACTAAGCAAGGGAGGGGCACATCAGATTTACTTTTTTAAAAGATGAGTTTAGATACTATTCAGAGATGCATAAATTTTTAACTGCTCAAAATTTTTTCTTTCAAAAAATTGTTAATAATTCTCCTGAATGGTATGTCTTGGTGGTTGGAGCATTGGCCCTCACATGGAAGGGTTCAATTTCCGGTCAAGGGCATGTACTTGGTTACAGGTTTGATCCCCCACTCTGGTCGGGGGCAAGTGTGGGAGGCATCCAATGGATGTGTCTCTCAAAAGTCAATGTTTCTCTCTCTCTCTGCCTCCCTCCCTCCCCTTCCTTTTTTCCCTCCCTCCTTCCCTCCCACTCTAAAAACCAATAGATTTGATTTGATGAGGATTAAAAAAAAGTTAGTATGTATACACAGCACAAAATTCAAAAGGTAATTAGTGAGAGGTAGGTTGCCCTCCTTTCATCCACCCACTTCCCCTCTGGAGGTAATTACTGTTAATAGTTTCTTATTGCTTATATTTTAATCTTAAAGCTCAACTTATGATCTATTAGTATGTCTTGTATTCTTCTTTAGTGATTTAATTTGTAAATGTCTTAATTTTCAACGAGATTTTTATTTCTTCAATTACAACCATTATTTTATTGACTCTTGTTTTGCACCCCTACCACCCTTAACATAATGATTGATGT
Organism: Vespertilio murinus; assembly: GCA_963924515.1. Classification (NCBI taxonomy): domain Eukaryota; kingdom Metazoa; phylum Chordata; class Mammalia; order Chiroptera; family Vespertilionidae; genus Vespertilio; species Vespertilio murinus. The sequence goes on along the minus strand of OZ004715.1, from coordinate 34,664,090 downwards.
CATCTGCAGGCAAAGTAGGAGTTTATTTGTCTAATTAAAGTGGTGAAAAATTAATGGATTTTATTCTCTATCCCTTCTAGGAAAAAGTCCTAAAAGATTTTGAAGAATTAGCTGGGAAGCTTCCATGGTCAGACCCTTTAAAAGTATGGAAAATTAACACCAGTTTCAAGAAAAAAAAAACAAAGCGCAAAAAGTTAAATCAGAATTTAAGTAAAGAGAAGATTGATAATGGACGAGACAAAAGAGAGGAGAGAGAGATAAAAAAAGAGTTGTCTAACAATTCCTTAGATTCACATATTTTAGACTACTATGAAAAGCCAGCCATCAAAGAAGAGATATCAACATTAGTAGGTGATGCTTTGGCATCTAACAAAAATGAGACTGAGGAGAGCTTAAAAGAAGACACTGATCCTGAAGTGCTAAAGTTTAGAGTCACATGCAACAGGGCAGGAGAGAAACATTGCTTTTCCTCAAATGAGGCTGCAAGAGATTTTGGGGGTGCTGTTCAAGATTACTTTAAGTGGAAGGCTGACATGACCAACTTTGATGTGGAGGTAGGTACAAGCTCTGGTTGTGTTGATTCAAGAATGCCATTATAGTTTTGTAGAATTTTCAGACTAACTTAATCTGTGGACGATTAAACAGGCCACAGAGCTAATAGTGTGTGGCTAATAAGAGCATGGGCTATGGAGACTTGATTTTAGATCCAAATTTAGATTTTGTACTGTGTAACTGGACAGAATATTCTTTCTCAGCCTGTTTTCAAATAGAGCCAGTAGTAGTATATACCTCTAAGTGTGTCCTGAAGGTTACATTTTAAGTGTTTGGTATAATACCTGGTATTTACTATGAGCTCAATAGATGAGAACTATTAAGACTTGAGTGTTCTAATTTCTAATCTAGTACTTTGTACAACATTATACGGACTTTCAGATTATAAATAGAGTACCTTCGTTTAAGAGAAAAAAAATTTTTTTAATATATTTTTGCTTTATTGATTCTAGAGAGAGGAAGGGAAAGGGAAAGAAGGACAAAGAAACATTAAGCAGTTGCTGCTGCACAAGCCCCCACCAGGGATTGAGCCCACAACTTGGGTATGTGCCCTTTCCAGGAATCTAACCTGCCACCTTTTGGTGTACAGGACGATGCTCCAACCAACTGAGCCACACTGGCCAGGGCTAGAGAATTTTTATAAGAGTTTATTTCAGCCAAACTGACAACGTATTCTGGGGATCAATTGATTATTTTTTTAGAGAGAGAATAGGGAAGAGGGAGAGAGAGAGAAACATTGATGATAGAGAAACATTGATTGGCTGCCTCCTGCACTCCCCCTATTGCTTAAATTCTGCTAGATTCTCAAACCCAGATATCTCATTTTAACATGCTTACTCTCCTTAGTCTCAATCTTCTATTACATGAGTGATTCACATGTGAACCATACTAAATTGTTTTTAAATCTCTTAATAGCTTAAAAGGTCCCTAGCAGCTGATGTTTTTACCAAAAAGTCATTTTCTGTTGCTTTTGGGACACTTGAATCTGGGGCAAGCTACTTATTCTCTCTGTAACTTTGTATTTTATTGCATATCAAATCAGAACAATAATTTCCCGTTCCTTTTTTTCCTCATAAGAATAAAGCTAACTAGAACACTAATGTCCAAAAAGTTAACAAGGAGGCTCAGAGGACAGATACTAGCTGGGTTCAGGTCCTAATTTACAAGCAGTATGACTTTGGGCAAATAAGCTGGCATCTTTGTGCCTCAATTTCCTCATCTAAAACAAGGAGGATAGTGTAGTATTCTAGCTCAGATGGTGTAAATATGAAATGAGATAATAAATGTAAAGTGTATAGAATACTGGCTTGCATATGGCTAGATAAGTGTCAGTTGCTGCTAAGATCATGATGAGACATTTTATTTTTGTTTTAATAGTTTATATTTTGTGACATTAAAAGGGGATTAATTAAAGGAAATATTTTAATATTGTTATTTGCCCTTTCTCTATAATAGAAGTGTCAGAGATGAAAGAAAATTAGTAAAATGTATATGAAAACCTTCCTCTTGTCAGAGTCTGGCATACACCATGGGACCCAGAGTGAAGTCCCCACCCACCAGCGGCACCTCAAAGTCTTGTGAGACCCAGACCCAGCTGGCCCCACCCCCATTGGGTGAGATCCAGACCTGGCCTGCCCAAATCCCATCAAGTCCCACCTGGTGGGGGGCGTGGCCTCAGGTCACCTGGCCCAGGGCCAGGGCGGGGAACGCAGCCTCGGGTCCCCTCTCAAGCCCCGCTGGGGCCACACAGTGCCACACAGCTTCAGGTCCCTGCTGATTGCTCCTTAGGCTTGTTACTAGAACTCATCGCTGTGGGTGCATCCATCTTTGTGATGGTGTGACAGTCAACTTGCATATTCCCTCTTTATTAGATAGTATTATGTTAGAAAAACTATAGGACAGAAAACATTTCCTAGACATGGAGTCAAATTTTAAAAAACATTAAGTTAGAAAATAATAGGTGATAAAGCAGTTGTATTAACAATTACTTAAAAGTTAAAAATTTTAAAACGTATATTAAGACCCTACCAGTGTGGCTCAGTGGTTGAGTGTCACCCTATGAACCACGAGGTCACGGATTGATTCCCAGTCAGAGCACATGCCCGGGTTGTGGGCTCGATACCCTATAGGGGACGTGCAGGAGGCAGCCAATCAATTATTCTCTCTAATCATTCATGTTTCTATCTCTCTCCCTCTTCTTTCCTCTCTGAAATCAATAAAAAAATTTTTTTAAAATGTATATTAAGAAACCATAGACATTCTAAATATGTTTATATTATAAAAATGAAGGCGACATGGTTATAACCAACTTACAAATACAGAAAATGAATAAAATAGGTGTTAAAATTTAGAAGTTATATATATTAATTTCATTTATATGAAGTTCAAAACAAGATAAAACTAATATATAGAAGTAGTCAGATTAATAATTACTGGAAAGGGCAAAGGGGAGCATTCTAGTGTGATGGAAATACTGTATATCTTTATCTGAGTGGCAGTTACAGTGTACACAGGTAAAAATTCACTGCGCTACATACTTAAGATTTGTGTACTTTATGTAAAGTATACCTCAATAATAAAGTAAAAAATTTAATAAAGCCTGAAATTTAAAAATCCTAGTAATGAGTGCAGTTTGAACAATTCTAAGACTATTTTATTTTATCTTGCTTTATTTTAGGTGCTTTTGAATATCCATGATAATGAAGTCATTGTGGGCATCGCATTGACAGAAGAGAGCCTCCACCGAAGAAATATCACACATTTTGGACCTACAACTCTAAGATCTACTCTTGCTTATGGGATGCTCAGGTAAGAGAATGGGTTTACCATCCAGCTTAAAGTGGCAATTTGGTTTCAGTTTTCCCTTCAAAACACTTGAATTTCTTGTGAGGTACTGTATGGGGAGTTAGTGGATAAAGAATAGTATAAAAAGCTGAGGATCTGTTTCTTTCTCTTGTGTCCAGTGTTGATTCTTTATGATCCTGAAAATATCACTTAATTACGATATATCAGTTTTATAGATTTTAAAATGGGAAGATAGTTTTCATTTACCTCTGGACTAACATTGCCACATTGTTTAGAAAGAGTATACTGTATGTTGGGAAATAGAGAAAATTTTACTTTGTTTCATTTCTGTCAGTGAAGCAGATGAAAGCAGAGATTTTTTAAAAAAATGTCTAATGTGTAAAAGAACACAGAGAGCTTTTACTTATATTTTTAAATTTTATAATCACTGCAACCTAGGAATCATTCTGGAATTTTCCACTTTCCCAGATGTAAGATCCAGCTTGCTTGCTTCTTTTCCCTGTTCCCCCTTTTTTTAAAAATATATTTTATTGATATTTTACAGAGAGGAAGGGAGAGAGATAGAGAGCTAGAAACGTCGATGAGAGAGAAACATCGACCAGCTGCCTCTTGCACACCCCCTACCAGGGATGTGCCCGCAACCAAGGTATATGTCCTTGACCGGAATTGAACCTGGTACCTTTCAGTCCGCAGATCGACGCTCTACCACTGAGCCAAACCCTTTTTATTGGGTGCTTCTTTACATCACTCAGATTGTCTTCTCTAGATTTACATTTTTTAGAGTGAAAAACGGGTTTGCTGTGAGTCTTCAGTTATTATTAGTGAGGAATCAATGCAGAAACATATACAAAATACCTGTTATTTGCAGTGTCTGGCAGTCCTCTTTTGCCTGCTCATTCATGGAGTCACAGTTCAAACACAGAGCCTATCAATTCGATAACAATAATAGAAAACTGGAGACATTGGATTAAGTCTTCATTTTTTTTTTTAAATCTCCCTTCACCCCCCAGTATTCATTTATTTGACAAACATTTATTATCTACTGCCAGGCATTGTGGTGTAGGAGCCAGGGATATGAATAGTTATTTTGGGTGCAATGATTAGAAACCTATGTAAGCTAGTTTTAAGATTTAAAAAAGTGTTGATGGTGTGGGAAGGGGATAATGGAAAAACACTGAGAAGTGTTGAGGAATCCACAGGAAAACTGAAAGCCATGTTTCAAGAAGAATAGGAACCAGATCTTGAAAAACTACCTTGACGGTAACTTTTCTCTTCCAGGGATTTGTGTGCTCTTTTCTCTGTTCATGTGTATAAATGGCTGCCTGTCATCCACAGTTATGTGTTCCAATTTTCAAACAACCAATCCCCTATTGCCTGGGGCTTCTAGTTCTTTATTCCAAATTCTTGGAAGAGAGAATCTGATTGACATAGTCTTGGTCAGGTGTTCACCCAGACGCTGGCAGCAATGGCTGGGAGCACAGGGTTGCTAACAATTCTGTTGCCGTGTGTGGAGGGGCAGGGACAGGGAGGTAGAGCGGGACAGGTATTAAAACAAGAATGCAGTGTTATCTCCAAGAATCTCAAAGTCTTGAGAGGGAGGTAAATAATTACCTTCCATGTAAAAATACCGTAACAGGATGTGGAAAGGCTAGCAGGACAAAAGGAGAAACCGAGTGACCTGAGGAGGGGGTGCTTCAGAGAGGAGGGTAACATTTAAGCCACTAATAGTAATGTTTCCAATCCTGACTCGGTCACCTATTAGTTTTGTGTCTATGGACAGGTTTTGCATCAGTTTATCTGTAAAATTAGAATAATAAGTGACCTAGCTCATAGGGTTATTAAAAGGATTAAATAAGATGATGCCTGCAAAGAGTTAAATCCAAACCTAGCAAATACAGCAGGTCCTCAAATAACAGTGTTTCTTATAGCATTGATGAGATGCCAGAGATGGTGTAGGAACTTAACTCTTGTTTATATCCATTAGCCTATGATAAAATTGGTTCCTTTATATGTCATTTCACTTAAAGTTGCAGAACCTATCAATGACATCAAGTGAGGAATACTGTACTAAGTACTCATAGTAAAGCAAATATATTTATAGCAAAATTATCTTTAAAATTTATAAGGAAAGGAATACTGAATGTCTAACTGCCACTTCTATTTGAAATATATTTGGGGTTGTTTTAAAATGTTTTAAAGTTTATATGCAAAATAATGTGTTTTCTAAAGGCATACATGTATATTAAAAGATCTAGAGACTAAGTTTCATCTATAATAAAATGGGATTTTGGGTAACAGTAAAAGGATACTTTTAGTTATATATATGTTTTTTGTGGTTTTTTTTTTTTACAGCTAAGATATAGAGTCAACATGTAATTACAGATTGATTTTTAAATCGAATATTAATTGGTGTGTTTCTTCATGCTAATATAATAGGTCCTTGATTTTATAGCTTCAGAAATAGTCACTGTGGTGGCTTCAGCTGTTGGCTGAAGTCTCTTCACATAGGTTGTTTTCTTTTTTCTAGGCTCTGTTCACCTCAACCTTCTGATATAATAGTTGATCCGATGTGTGGAACAGGGGCAATACCAATAGAGGTAATAACTTTTCTTTAGCTTTTAATAAGCAAAAGTTACATTCAGAATGTTCTAGAACCAATGAGCGTATAAGACATAATGAAATCAAAGGCCCCTTTCCCTAAAAATATATATATTTTTAGGGAAAGGGGCATATATATATATATATATATATATATATATATATATATTTAAATATACATTTAGAAAAACCTAAGCTGATATATGATCAAAATGAATGAAATTATCAAATGAATTGACAAATTATGTATGGAGATTTGTTCGACAAAGTATAAAATAAAATAAAAATTAAGAATACTCCCCTTAAAACTGGAAGTATTACAAAACCTAAGTCTGTTAGAAATTAGAAATCTAAATAGGTATTGGAGAAAAAAAAGAATGTTGGGGAATCAGAGTCACCTGAGAGGCTTTCATCAAAGTCTCTCTTACATCCCCTGAACATCACCCCTCTACATCACTCTCAAGTGCTGAGCAAAGAAAAGGCTGTGAAGCAGTGTTCATGGATGAGGGGATATTACCGTTTACAAAGAAAGAGGTGTTTGTTACTCATCCCTAAACAGAAGGCAGAACTCCCACTGCCTTCATGTCAGAAACCTGTTAATCTGCACAGACATTGTTCAGGCCTGGGGGAGTATGCCACCTTACTCCACAAATATGTAATAGCTGGGTATTTACATTGTGCTGACATGTTTTTTACCTAAAATTGCAAAATCCTTTCAGGGATATGGTGGTTATCATTCAAAAGCCTATATATAATGGAGATTATATTGTATTTTGAAATTCTCAAATATTCTAATATATCAGATTATGCAAAATCTTATAATCACAAAAGGATATAGGTTAGTTTGATTTGGTTGTTTTTTCAAACTACACTTGTAATTAAGGTCTGTAATGCCTACTATAGTGTGCCAGATTACTGCTGTGTGAGGGATTGAATAAAATACTAGATCTGATTTCTCAGTTTTGTTGAGAGTCAGACATGCATAGAAATGATTTAAAACAGCACAATGCAGTGACAGACAAGTACAAAGTACTCTAGGGAGGAGCAAATGAGGCAGCTTGGAGAGTTAGGGTTTATGCACCAGGTAGGTCTTGAAAGATGAATAGTTCGGCAAGCAAAGAAAGGAGAGCATTTCAAACGGGGCATAGCAAAGCTGACAACATGCAGGGTTTTGCCACTTTAGAAAAGCACTTGACTATTGAATTGGATGCCTTATTTGTTGACAATTGAAATGATTTTTTCCTTTAATCATTTTTTGCAGTTGTGACTTCTGTTTCAATATATAATCTTGTCTTTTAGGGGGCTACTGAATGGTCTAACTGCTTTCATATTGCTGGTGATAATAATCCATTGGCTGTGAATAGAGCAGCAAATAACATTTCATCTTTACTGACCAAGAGCCAAATTAAAGAAGGGTAAATTTTTTTTCAATCCTTCCCCAAGAATACAATACACTTAGTGATTTTTAGAGTGGAAGGGGTGTGTGCCGGGGGAGACATTGATGTGTGAGAGAACAGAGTGGTTGTTTTCTGTATTTGCCCCAAAGGGGGATCAAACTTACAATCTAGGTTTGTACTTCGATGACTGGGAATCAAAACGCAACCTATACATGCCAGTGCTCCAAACAACTGAGCCACATCGGCCAGGGCAAAGAAGGGTAAACTTTAAGCATCTCTAATACTTAGATATTGACTTTATGTGATTAATACCTCAAGTGTATTATGACATGATTTAATCAAAATGAACAGTGAGACTACATTTAAATTTTAAACAATTGTGGGTTATTTTTATTGATTTTAAAGAGGGAAAGAAATGTCAATTTGTTGTTCCACTTATTTATGCATTCATTGGTTGATTCTTATTTTTCTATTTTCTGAACATCTTGTATTTTTAGGCCCTCTATACCTTCACTTTTTGTCTATTTCACCTGTACTATTTCTTATCTAGGTTTTTTAAAAGATGTTTTTATTGATTATTAGAGGGAGAGATAGAGATCAAACATTGATAATGTGAGGAACATCATGGATTGGCTCCCTCTTGCACACGCCCTACTAGGGATTGATCCATCAACCTGGGCATATATTCTGATCAGGAATCAAACCAGCAACCTCTTGTTTCCTGGGTTGATGCTCAACCACTGGACCACACCAGCTAGACTTCTTACCTAGATTTTTTAAAAATATATATTTTATTGAGTTTTTACAGAGAGGAAGAGAGAGGGATAGTTAGCAACATCAATCAGCTGCCTCTTGCACACCTCCTACTGGGGATGTGCCCGCAACCAAGGAACATGTCCTTGGACTGGAATTGAACCTGGGACCTTTCAGTCCACAGGCCAACGCTGTATCCTCTGAGCCAAATCGGTTTAGGCCACTTACCTACATTTTTAAAAAACTTTTGTTATTTTGTTGCAGTTATTGGTGCTTCTGATTATAAAACTTTTTTCAATGTGTTTCTCACTGGCCCCCCATTATATTATGATTTTTCTTAAATTCTTTATTATATATCAATAGTAAAACTCTTCATTTATGCTCATATTTTGTTTTCCTGTTGTATTTTATTTCTTAAACCAGTAGCTTTGCCTTAATGGGATTTAAATCATGCTATTATTATCTTGTCATCTATGTTAATATAAAGAGGGAGGGAGATAGAAACATTGGTTTTTTTGTCCAACTTAATTTATGCATTCATTGGCTGATTCTTGTATGTGTCCTGAATGGGGATCAAAAAACCCGCAACCTTGGCAGATTGGGATGATGCTCTCACCCAGGGGTGGGGAACATTCTGCCAGGCCTGCAACATCATTTGGTCTGGCCCTGCCAAGGCAACCGAAGGTGGGACTCAAAATTCAATGAAACTGAAACTTTTTTCATAGCAACACAAATTTATATTAAGTGAATTATATTAAGCTAATGATATTATATTCAAATGGCCCTTGGCAGAAAAAGTTTCCCTACCCCTGCACCAACCAAACTACCTGGCCAGGCCCTGCCCTCTATTTTTTTTATCTTACCTTTCTTTGCTTCTATTTAATAATATGATACAAATACTTTTTAAAAAAATCTTAAAGTACCTCTATATTCACTAATTTTACATATCTGCTTTTAGGTCTCCTGTTATTACTATGTAGATTTATCAAACTTCCATCTTTCAGATGTCACCTCACTTTTTTCCCTCTTTAGTGTTGATCCAGTGTCTATTTTATCTGTGTTTTACATCATCAGTTACATAATTTACTGTTGCAAGTTTTCATAGCTGTCTGTTACAGTTGTGTTGCAATCTTGTTTTTCCCCTTAATCCTTTTTCTTAAATCATAAATGAAGCAGATGTAATCTTTTGCATGCCAACCTAACCATAAAAATCACTTAGTCATTCTTGTAAGTTTGGTTTTATTTTATAAACTTATACTTCTTTCTACATTCTACTTTTAAATTTTTGATTACTAGTATTATAAATATCAATTGATATTTTAGTAGTATTTTGTACTTTATAGCAGTCTCTTCAGAAAAACATTTTAAATTTCACTCTTCAGAATATGTTGAAGTATTTTTCCTTTGTACCCACAGCAAATTGTCCTGGGGCTTGCCCATAGATCCTATTCAGTGGGATATCTGCAACCTGCCATTGAGAACTGGCTCTGTGGACATTATTGTAACAGACATGCCATTTGGAAAAAGGTGGGGCTGTTTTTAAATATCTGAGTTTTACTTTCACTTGTTATACTAGTACCCATGTGTCTTCTAAACCTGTTGTATTTTCTTTTTCTTTTTAAAATATATTTATTGATATTTTACAGAGAGGAAGAGAGAGGGATAGAGAGCTAGAAACGTCGATGAGAGAGAAACATGGACAGCTGCCTCTTGCACACGCCCCACTGGGGATGTGCCCGCAACCAAGGTACATGCCTTTGACTGGAACCTGGGACCTTTCAGTCCGCAGACCAACGCTCTACCACTGAGCCAAACCGGTTTCGGCAACCTGTTGTATTTTCTGAGTTTATGTAAAAATCTTTCGTTCCTTTTAGCAGAATGTCAGTAGAACAGTTTTCACTTAAGCATTGTAACAAGACTATTTGTGCACAGGATGGGGAATGGATGGCCCATCCCAATTGGGCTGGGCTGGGCTGGGGCGGGGGAGGCGGAGAGGAAGAGGACTTTGGCCAGCTGCCCCACCCCTAATTGGGGTGGGGTGGGGACAGTTGGGGATGGGGCCAATCAGGAGGAGGAGCTGCAGGCCTTTGGCCAGCACAATTTGCATATTAGCCTTTCTTCATTATAAAGTTTATTAGATTCACCCTTTTTTTTCTTCTGAAAACTGAGGAATGTGTTACATTTTAATCTTGACCATCACAAGAAGCTCATCCTCTTTCTAGACCATTGTTGAATTACATAATTCAAAAAGGTTGAGAAAAACTTGGTTCTCATTTCTCAGTATAAGTAATTTTTAATCACTGATTTAGTTCCTACAGTGGACTGCTCATGCTCATTAAGAGGACAGTTTATATGCTTATAGTTCTCAGTTCTTTTCTGCAAGTTGATCCAAAATTCTATCCATCTCCTTTTCTCTTAGTCTGCTTGTCTCTCTCCCTCTTTCTCACCCCCCCCCCCATTACCCAATTTCATTTTGACACTATTTTTTTCCCATTGATTGGTTCCTCCCACATGTGCCCTAACCAGGGATCAAGCTGCAACCAGTATTTGCCTTTGATTGGAATCGAACCCAGTACTCTTCAGTCTGCAGGCTCTGATGCTCTACCCATTGAGCCAAACAAGCTAGGGCTGCCATGAGTTTTTAGTAACTTCTCAGTGCATGTTTGACTCACTGGGCCTTCTTTTATAGGATGGGCTCCAAGAAAAGAAACTGGAACCTTTACCCAGCTTGCCTGTGGGAGATGAGCCGAATCTGTAAACCAGGGACAGGCAGAGCTGCACTACTCACTCAGGACAAGAAATGCTTTACCAAGGTACAGTGCAACACCTCGACTCAGCCGGGAGGCCTAGGGATATCAGTTTGAACAGGATTTGTGTTCACTTTCCCTAATGTTTCTTATTGGCACCCAAGACTCCTTGTTGGTCTAGAACAGGCCCACAAAATCATTTGGTGGCAAGTTAAATGTTTAACCAAATATAGCAGACTAATTTTAAAGTTGATAATTTTGTATGGAGTACAAATGGTAGAAATACCCAAATGTCCGTGGCAAAAAAAAAAAAAAGTTTCCCACCCCTGGTTTAGAAACAGGCAAGTCATTGAAGCTAATTACTTTTATGCCTTTTGTGTGTGCACAGGCATTATCTGGAATGGAACATTTGTGGCGCAAAGTACACACTGTCTGGGTGAACATAGGTGGTCTTCATGCTGCAGTTTACCTTCTGAACCGTACACCTCAAGCTTTTGTTCATCCTTCAGGAAAAGATAAAGAGGAACTTCTAAGTGCAAAGAATGATTAATAGTATTTGTGCTTCCTGACACTGGAAATGCCAGAATTATCTTGCTTTAAGAGAAAAATAGTATTTAGTATTAACAAAAGTACAATTTGCTGTTTAAGTTAGTCTAAAGCTCTTCACCTGGGTTAGCAGGTGTGAATGTAACCTCATGAAATTGAAAGTCTTAAAGAGAAAAGGACATTTCTTCCTTTGCAGCTGTTGGGAAGAGGTAACTGGGTAATTGGTACTTTTCCTAAAATGCTCTTGAGATTTGGGTTTATATTTTATTTTCAGGTTTTGTACCTGTTCCTATTGTCCATGGGAAAACAGAAAATATAAATAATCATAGCATCTTAGGCAATACAGATGTTGCCTATGCTTTTGCTTTTTAATTGTTCTAGTTCTCTTTATGTCAACCTTAAAAATGTATTCCATTTTGTGAAATAGTGTTGGCCCCATGATAAGATGAAATCTCATAAGACCTATAGAAAAGTTTACCATCTGCCTTAAAGATTAAAATATGCATGTTATTCAGGTTAATACATAAGAGGACTAGAATTTAGCAAAGGAATTACAAAGACACATTTTTATTTGTAAATAGTAGCAAATACATCAATAGATGAAGAATGGGACCAACAAGTCAAATTTAAAGATTTTATTTTTCAGTACACAAAAGTGGTATTGCTTTTCAAAGCCAAACATAAACCTGTCAAAATATTTTTGGTTTCTTAAAAGGACAGACTGATTTATCTTTGAATTAAAAACTTCACCTGAGTTCTTTGTTGTTTTCTCCTTGGTCACTATTCATATTTAGACGCTTTTCCAGCTGCAGAGAGAGTAGAAAATGAAATTACCTCAACATTATTGAGTCCTTGTGAAAACTGCTTCCCTGGGACAGAGCACTTGGGGCTTTATGCGGAATTCTTTATAGTAGTCACGAGTTTATTTTGTAGTTAGATTTTCAAAGTCTTATTAGTAATATAGTACTAATATTACTTTTGATGTCTTAAATTTCAAATAAAAGGACAGTACTTTAAAAGAACAGAGTTCAAATTAATAGCATAGCCAACATTCCTAGTCTGGTTTTCTGACACTTGAGAATGAGTGCCATTATACTGTAGTTGTGTTATGGGATCAACATAAAACAACTTTTCACCTCTGATAAAAGAAGCCATTTAAACCTCTGTGGGTCAGTATAGTCCACAGAAATGGAAAGTATAAGGATCACATCTATGTACACCACTGTTTACCAAATGTCGGTTACACTAACTTCCAGAGTGGACATTTAATATTTAATGAATGAATATTTTTGCTATTGGCTTAGTTTTTACATCAAATTGAGCCTGTTCCTTCTTAGCTGTAATCTTAAATATCACCATGAAACATGACCTCATTAAAGATTATGCAAATGTGTAGAGCATTGTCTGCAATAGTTTGAAGTCTTTCCACCCATATAGTATGATGTTTTAAAATCTGATGGCAGGAATAGGAAATGGGCTAACAGGATTCAGAAGAGCTGGGATTGAGTTATACATGACACTGTCACCTAAATCATTGTGACTTTGGTTTTAAACCTTGAAGTGGGCCTCCTACACCATGGAAATGTGGAAAGATGGGTGGGTAATCCTAATCTGAACACAAAGTGAGCAAGTCATAGTCTAGACATTTTGTTACTGGGAGAGTGGATAAATTTTAGAAGGAACAATAGCAACATAAACACACTTTTTTTAAAAAATTAAATGAAAGGAAGATGGTTATCTCCCAGAGACTGACAATGGTGAGAAAAGGAAACATTTGTTAAACACTTCTTTTAAAACAGAGGCCCGGTGCACAACATTTGTGCACTGGGAGGGGATATTGGGGGAAGGAGTCCCTCAGCCTGGCCTGCAGCCTCTCACAGACCTGGACCCCTTGAAGGATGTCCACTGCCTGGGTGGGCCTAAGCTGGCAGGTGGATATCCCCCAACAGGTCTTTAGTGCTGCCTCTGAGGTGGGAGAGGCTCCCACCACCACCGTTGCACTCGCCAGGTTTCTGGATAAGCAGAGCTCCCCCTGTGGGAGCCCACTGACCACCAGGGGGCAGCTTCTCATTGAGCATTTGTTGTCTGGTGGTCAGCGCTACAAGTTGTTCCACCAGTCGATTTGCACATTACCGTGTTTCCCCAAAAATAACACCTACTTCATGGAAACATAATACATCCCCTGAAAATAAGACTTAGCACATCTTTGGGAGCAAAAATTAATATAAGACACTGTCTTATTTTCAGGGAAACAGGGTAGCCTTTTATTATATAGGATGGTAGTAAGACTTTCCAGAAACAGCCAAGACTATAGATTCTGATATGTTCAGTGTCAAATACAGCTCAGGTCTCTACTGCAAGAACCAAATAAGTTGAAGAGTGAAAAAAAAGGGGATTTATTTTAAAAGGCCTGTAGAATGCCTAAAGTAAAAAAGAACAGTAAATAGGCATAGAAAAAGTAATACATTCGTAATTCTCGACATAGCCTTTTCTAAAAATTTCAAGTGAGATGTAGAAATTTTAGTGGAGATATGGTAAGTTTGAAAATTCCATAAGGAGAAAAAAATCATTTAATTATTGTACCTTGGTACATTTTTAAAAGAAAAAGAAGAAACACACAGGTCTCCTATACCAAATTTTAAAGGTGCAATATGATTTTTGTGAAGAAAAAGTATCACTGTTTAAAGAGACCTACACTGACCCTTGTATTTTGCACTAAAGCTAACATATTTGCTAATCAGTTGTGAAGTTGTAGCTATTTGATTATATATATTCATGATAAAAGCAATTTTCACTGGAAAGGGAAATGGTATTTTAGTTTTTCTCAAGATCAAATTCTAAATTTCCAACTGCCCACTATAATTATCCTTATGTGTTCCACCCAAAACTCAACATGAACATACCTTTCTCCATTAAAATCTTCTCTGGGGCCTAGCATACTTGTTCTCCCAGTCAGCCAGCCTTAACACTGGGAGTCTTTGTGTGTGCGTTTTTTAAACACCATCTAGTTAATTCAACAGGCACTTGAGGGTTTACTACCCTGTTTCCCCGAAATAAGACAGTGTCTTATATTAATTTTTGCTCCCAAAGATGCTGCTAGGTCATATTTTCAGGGGATGTATTATGTTTCCATGAAGTAGGCCTTATTTTCGGAGGATGTCTTATTTTCGGGGAAACAGGGTAGTACATGTGCTAAAGAAGCTGTTTTTCAAACTTTTTGGCCTCGGGACCCCTTTTTAAAAACTGAGGAGTCCAAATAGCTTTGATTACCATTATTTTTCCATATTATAAATTAAAAAAATTTTAAGTTAGTAATAAATATATTACATTAACATTTTCATGGATTTAACTATTTTCAGAGTGGATTTTACATTTTTTTGCAAATCAGTTTCTGCCTTAATTGAAGGCAGCTGATTTTTTTTCTTTCCACATTTAATTGATTGAGATATGTTACTTATTTGCATTTTGGGGGATCATTTCATGTATTGGTCATTTGGAAAATATTAGTTCACTAAGCTTAATGTAAACTAATATAAATTCCCCAAATGTTGACCCAGTTCATTATTTAATATCTAAAAATCACATTACTATATATCTCACAAAAAAACAACTATGTACTAGAAAAATGTCAAGCTCCCTGGTAGTGGATACAAGTATTCCCAAAATTCTAATTTTCACTTTAAATTTTGAATTTTATCACTGAAAACAGCAGTCAATTGTTTTCCTTGATAGGCTCACTTCCTTTATATTCCAAAATATGTCTGCCAAATAGCCAACTCTGACAGCCAAATTTGATAGTCATTCTTTCCAAACTGCACAAGTGCTTTTTTCTTGAAAACAATGTCCTTTAGCATGTAGCAGAAGTACTATATGCCATTTTCCTATTTTTACCCTTGGGTGTATTCTGCAAATGCATGGCAGGAAAGAACAAGTACAGTCTGGTGTCACTGCCTTGATTTATGCCAAGATGCTGACAGTCTTCACCCACCTTTGCCTTTTCACCATGTGAAAATGTCCTGATAAACCATGAGGTTTTATTCAACATTTTAACTATTTCTGGATATATTTTGTTGCCAAGCTTTCACTTAAAAGTCTCTGAGTAGTTGATGCTGGACAAATACAGGGTAGGGCAAAAATAGGTTTACAGTTGTGAGTACAGAAAGTACACAGAGCTTTTTATTTATTGTATTATTTTCCCTATGAACTACCAACCCACTTTTGCCCCACCCTATAAAGCAAAATAACAAGCCCAGTCACGTTTGTAGAGTCATCCATTTGTAAGGCTTAAGTACACTTCTACAAAGATAACAGAGTTCATGTCTGCACATAAATCTTTCCTATACAAGCATACTCTATTGTTAAAAAGTAGAGCTACCATTTTTTACTTTGCATCTACTTGTGGCAAATGTATATGGCTTTTTTTCTCAACTATTGTGTGTTGCTTCAGGCAATGTCCTACAGTAACTTATTTCAGTAGCTTTTCCTTATAGTTTATTTGAACTTGATTCTTCCTGTAAGAGCTCTGCAATATCTTAAATTCACCCCCCCCCCTTTTTTTTTAAGCATTTTCAAACATAAGCTGTGGGTTGAACAACTAATTTTACTATCTTTTTAAAAAAATCTGATCCATTCTTGAATAAGAACAATATAAATTGGGTTTATTTTGTGTTACTAAATTCTAAAGTAAATTTTAGTTAAATTTAAAATTTTAGAAGTTTTGAGCAAATATTTAAAGTACTATTGCATAACAACAGGATGTACTTATGTTTATACTTAGGTATAACCTAAACAGTTAATTCCTAAAAACAAATATTCATACCCTAACCCTACCACCTAAGGAAATTCTATAAAGTTTAAGAATATCCTCTGTTCAATTAACATCAGTAATGATCTATTTCAACACACATCATGTAGCCCTTACACACTTGTGAGAGGTAAATAACAGCTCAGTATTATGAATATCGTTTGACCTAAAAGACTTTCCCATGCTTAGGCAACTAGGAAGGCAACCTTAAAAAAGTAAAACAAAAACCCAACATTCACTCAACTAATTTAATTACAATTGTGAGAGCTGCTATTAACAACATTCAGGTTGGGGATCCAAAGTAGCAGAATTGAAGACATCAAGGTCCCCTGAAGAAGTGATGTATTGAGACTGTCCTCCCTCTCAGTGATTGGCATTTGGTCAGTTATTGAGTCAACTTATTTCCCATTTTGATTGCCATCACTATACCAGATCTCATCACTTGGTGTCTGTCCTACTGTGAAAGAAACTCCTAAGTAGTCTCTCTCTGCCTT
This sequence comes from Vespertilio murinus, assembly GCA_963924515.1. Taxonomy (NCBI): domain Eukaryota; kingdom Metazoa; phylum Chordata; class Mammalia; order Chiroptera; family Vespertilionidae; genus Vespertilio; species Vespertilio murinus. Next base: position 34,647,394 of record OZ004715.1, on the reverse strand, counting down.
CAAATTTCTCCCCTCTTTTATAATCCATCCTGTATTCAGCAACCAGATTAAATTTCTTAAGACTATCATCAGAGAAAGAATATTGACTTATGCAATTCAAACCAGAATTCCTGGTCCTTAATTTGTTTGTGTGTCTACAGCAAAGTTGTTTAACCTTTAGTTCCCTAACTCTGGTTTATGTATCAGCACCACACCATAACGACAAAGAGGCTCACTATCTGGTACACAGTACACAATTGGTACTCAATAAATATTAATTTCTTCACCTAAACTATGTTTTCATTAGCTTTTGCCTATAGTGTGCACTAGAATATGTTGCCATTATTTATCATGATAAAAAGTGTGGGATGAGATTTTAACCAAAGGTCAGTAAAAATAAGAAAGGCTGTAAGGAGTGTTAACTGAATTGACAAGAATTCATATACCAGGGTGGTTTAGTTAGCTGGTAAAATAACTCATTCTATAAAACATGACCCGAAAATGTGTTACTTTTGTTAGTAGGAAGATTCAATCTTAAAAATGTTAGAAAACAATAAGCAAAGGTGACTAAGTACCAGGACAAACTAAAGGTCAGTGATGATTGTAAATTCTAGTAAAAAAGCTGTAAAGCTGTATTATTTCATATAACCATGACTTTGAGAGATATAATCTAAGAGGCAGAAATAGTCTATATTTGAAGGTATACATCAAACCAGGAATAATTCATCAGGTTTAACTCTGGCCAACATAAAATAAACATAAATATTTGATTCAATGCTAACATAGTTCTGTAACAATCCAGTTTCTCACCCCATCAAGAATGGGGAAGTTTTAAATAAGAAAGGAAAAAAAAAAAACAATTTTGTAGAAATATGACCTCCAATATAAAACAGGATGTAACAAAATCCTACATAATATAACAAAACCAAGGATTTCCAACCTGCAAAGTAAAATACCAGACTCCTGGATGTGACCTAACAAAGTGCTCTACAATTAAGACCGGCATAAAACAGTCAAACCAGTCTTAGCCTTGTGATGCTGATCCCTATCATATTCTGGATTAACAGTTGCAAACCATAATTGTACTAAACTCCTCCATGCATAAAAAATATATGGGAGCAACATTATGTAGTTCAAATTTTGCAAACCTAAAAAAATTAAAAGCCTGTACAAAACCTTCAGTTCGCTCATGCAAGATTAAGTGCTACAGTATACTTAGTTTTTGTCCTAGAAAAAATAGTATGGTTCTTCTTCAAAAGGAGATAGATTGCTGGTTTATTAAAAATTTATAAAGCCTAAGGAAGTCAAGCACAGGAAGAGGTTAAGTACAGTGGTTCATACAGGAAACCTAAGGAAGAGTTAAACAGTGGACAGATGAATAGATTGTATTCAGAGACTATGAGGCATCAGTTTCCTTTATGAATAGAGTATTAGCAGACTTAGGTTTAGTATGACCTAGTTTCTCAAAAAAAAAAAAAAAAAGGAGCTTTGTTTCTGTGTTCTGTGGACTTAAACTATTATCTGAAAAATAATTTCACAAATAAATCAATAAAACCAACAGGTATTGGAAATCAAAAAATAAATCTAGCCAAAACTGGTATGGCTCAGTGGATAGAGCATCAGCCTGCGGACTAAAAGGTCCTGGGTTCCATTCTGGTCAAGGGCATGTACCTCGGTTGCAGGCACATCCCCAGTAGGTGTGCAAGAGGCAGCTGATCAATGATTCTCTCTCATGGATGTTTCTAACTCTCTATCCCTCTCCTTTACTCTCTGTAAAAAAAAAATCAATAATATATATATCTTTTAAAAATAAAAATAAATCTATATCCTTGAGGAATGCTTTTAGTGGTTAAACCAACAAAATGTAACTTTTATGTGCAAAAACACAGTATTTGAAATATTTTAACAATCCCATTTAAAAGAAAAAAATCTGACCTGAAAGTTCCCAAAACTATTAACTATTACTACCTTCCTGTTTTTCCATTCAGTTTTTTTGGAAGGGAAAAATTCTCCAAAAAACAATTGAGGAAAAAATTAGGGACATATTGGATCAGAGAGTGTTTCTCAAGTTGTAGTCATTTTTGTCAGATAAATAGGAATACCATAGCCCCAAGATGTTTTTACAGTGTGGTTTAGGAGCTGCCAACATCAGAAGCAAATAAGAAACTTTAAAAAAAAGAATTCAATTCTGGTGCCTACCTTCCCTCTGTCTCAAATGAATTTGAAAACTCTGAGCTTGGGACTGGGTATCTACATTACAAATCAAGTCAATTGTGTACTGAATGTTTGAAAAACCCTTATCCTAAGGGGCTCATATTCTTTTTTTTTTTTTTTTTACTTTTTCTTTTTTTTTTTTTAATTTTACTTTATTAAGGTATTTTCTGTGTACATAGTTTACCATTGCCCCCCCCCACCTCCCATTTATGCCCTCCCTCCCCAGAGTTCTGTGTTCATTGGTTGTACTTATGTTCATGCATACCAGTCCCGCGGTTGTTCTCCTATCTCCCCCCAGGTCTCCTTCCCCTCCCTGCTGTCATTTGGCAGTCTGCTTGTTTTATGGTGACTATCTCAGGACCATATGAATAGAGTCCGCTCCTCCTCTGGTTTTCACCGCCCCTCCCCCTGGGTCCCACTGCTTCCCCTGGGACACACGGCTCGCCCGGGGCACACTGCACCCTGGGACACTCGGCTTACCCGGGGCACTCGGCCCCGTGGGACACTCGGCTCACCCGGGGCACTCGGCCCCCTGGGACACTCGGCTCACCCGGGGCACTCGGCCCCCTGGGACACTCGGCTCACCCGGGGCACTTGGCCCCCTGGGACACACGGCTTACCCGGGACACCCTTCCCCTTTGGGGGGTACGGCTTACCCGGGGCACATGGCCCCCCGGGGACACTTGGCTCACCCGGGGCACTCGGCCTCCTGGGACTCTCGGCTCACCCGGGGCACTCGCCCCCCTGGGACACTCGGCTCACCCGGGGCACTCGGCCCCCTGGGACACTTGGCTCACCCGGGGCACTCGGACCCGTGGGACACTCGGCTCACCCGGGGCACTCGGCCCCGTGGGACACTCGGCTCACCCGGGGGACTCGGACCCGTGGGACACTCGGCTCACCCGGGGCACTCGGCCCCCTGGGACACTCGGCTCACCCGGGGCACATGGCCCCCCGGGGACACTCGGCTCACCCGGGGCACTCGGCCCCCTGGGACACTCGGCTCACCCGGGGCACTCGGCCCCCTGGGACTCTCGGCTCACCCGGGGCACTCGGCCCCCTGGGACACTCGGCTCACCCGGGGCACTCGGCCCCCTGAGACACTCAGCTCACCCGGGGCACTCGGCCCCCTGGGACACACGGCTCACCCGGGATCCCCTTCCCCTTTGGGGGGTACGGTTCACCCGGGGCACATGGCCCCCTGGGACACTCGGCTCACTCGGCCCCCTGGACACTCGGCTCACCCGGGGCACTCGGCCCCCTGGGACACTCGGCAGGGGCTCATATTCTATGGAAAAAGTTTTAAATAAACAACTTTAAAAAATATAATTGAAATGTGTAAGGTGCTATATTAGTATATGACTCAAAAAGCATTTTAGTGTTAAAACATATTAATTTATACTTCATCAAGATGAAACTTAACTTTGACGTTTCCTGTAACTTAAGATATGATACTTATGGCCTCATCTGATGGAAGTTTTTCCAAAACTGAAAACTTGGGGGTCTGAACTGTAAGGCTGGTTTTCATTAACATCATATATAGTCTTATTACCATTATGGTTTCATGAAATGCCACTTTCCTAAAATTCATTATACATTCTCTTTTGAAGTAAAACTAGTCACTACTTGTTTTCTCAACACTGTTGTCCAAGGAAGATTTATGTTTAGTAAGGGCTCACAGCTAGGTTCAGCTGAAGTACAGAAACAGGTAAAATAAAACAAGCCGGGGAGAGGAGGGGGAAACTGAATGGACCACAGAGGTCCAACTTTCCTTCTTTACTGCTCAGCATGAAGAGAAAGTCATCAACATCCATATTAAGTATCTTGCAATCCACAAGTTTGTGGCTACAACTACACTGTCCATACAATTTAAATTATATAAAATTAAAAAATTCAGTTCTTTAGTCACATTAGCCACATTTCCAGTGCTCAGTATTAATGTATGGTTAGTGGTCACCATATTGGTCAGCACAGATAGATAACATTTCCATAACTGCAGAAGGTTCTATTGGATAGTGCTAATCTAGAGCACAAGCAAGCACACAAAGAACTGTTTAAGAGACCACAATAATCTATCAAACTTTACCAAGACATCTACATGTCATTCTCTGTTATTTAGGATTGGCTACACATCAAGGAATATACTAGGAGCTTAGTGTTACTACAAGATTCAACAAGAGCCTGTGCTCAGAACAGTTAAGAGAATTCAAACAAGCAATGACAACATCCTGAGAAGTGCTATGATTCAACATGCTTGTTATGGGATCAGGAGAAAGCACTATTTTTTTTTTTTAATAGGGAGTCACTATTAGAACGATAGATCAGAGAAAGCAAGATCATAGGACAGATGATGATACCTGAGTCTTAAATCCTGAAGGGTTAAGACCATCAAAGTTAGAATTCCAGCAGGCAGAACCCTACAAAATGGTATGACTATTTAACTATGATTTGGGTAAAAATAACAAATTCAGTGTGACATGAACAGAGAAGTAGTGTTGGTGTGTATGTGAAAAATTGCAGCAAGTGAAAAAGCTGTTAAGAACAGAGATAAGCCCATTGAGGGAACCTGTATATCAGTGAAGGAGTTACATCAGTCATTTGGATGCTCTAGCAATGTTAGAGCAATTGTCCTGGTAACGTTTAAGATGGATCAGAAGAGGTAACAGGAGGCAGTGACAACTGGTTTGGAGGACCCTTAGCATTATGGTAAATGAACTCAGGAACTAAAGAGAACAGAAATCATAGGATGGACTGAAAAGTTATTCAAATGAGATAAAAAGGGTATGTTGCTGAATCTCACGTCTAATTCTCAGTAAAGCGGTAGTCAAGGTTACCTGTACTGAGAGGTTAGGGGTAGAACCCCAGTTGAGAAAAAAACATACTGGTTTAAGAGTGAGGCCTCTGCTCAGGTTAGGTGGCCTTAATTGGTGTTGGAACCAATCTGTCTGGTTTCATGACTCACCGGGCTATCAAAACAGGAGAGGAGAAAGCCAATGGTATGTCTGGAGACTGGATGAGCAAGTATAACAAACAGAAAATGGGCTCAAAACATGAGTGAGAGTTGCTAACGTGCCTGATCCTGGGGGTGCAAGGAAGGGAGCCTACAATTTTATGATTTAGTAAGGGTTTCTAAGGGGTGAGTATAAAACTCAGTCTGCCTCTCACTTGATCCCAGGGAAAAAAGCTACCAAAAGGACTTTTAAGTGGTAATAACACGCAGTCTTGCTGTAGAATCAGTCCCAGGTGAATGCCTTTAACTCCATTTTCCTCCTCCTCCACTCCTTCCATAATGACTTTGTGACACACATTCAAGTCTGTGGGAAGACAAGAGCTATTGGGCTCACCCTCAATATCTTACATCTTGCTCAAACCCCAGCAGGGCAACGCCCCGGACCAGGTTAGACCTGGGCAAGAGAATCCCGCCCATTCGAGAAGGAGACTCGACATGGTGGCGATCACGAGATCGCGGGCGGGCGAGGGAGGGGTTCTTCCAGGCCCAGGGCGGTCCTTACATGGGAGACAACAGAGAACTCCCGTAAAGATATTGCGGCACTCCCCTCCCCCCGTCTGGAAGGGCGCGGCCTCCTCTCCTCCTCCACCGCCGCCCCCGCAGCCGCTCCTTCGGGGTAGCACCTCCCGCCGACTTTTGGGGAGCATGCCCCTCCCACCCACAAACCCGCAGGACCGACCCCCCCCCCCCCCCCCGCTCCTCTCCTCACTCCCGCGATCCGGGAGCAGTTCGGGCTCGTAGCTTTTTTAGGCGGCGGCGGCGGCGGCGGGCGCCCGGGGCGGAGCCGCAGCGGCCGCCACCCAGAAGCCTCCGCCGGGCGGGCCGCCCGCCCCCACCGCCGCCAGCGCGCGCTTCCTGCCACGTTGCGCAGGGGCGCGGGGCCAGCCGCTGCGGCGCAGGGCCCCGCGAGGAGCGAACCAACGGCCGCCCCCCCCCCGCCGCCGCCCCGCGCAGTGGTTCCGCTCGGTTGGGACCCGAGCCAATCGCGAGGGGCCCTTCCCCGGGCTCGGCAGCCAATCAGAGGCGGAGACCCGGCCGGCGGCGGGTAAACCGACTCGCCCGAAGGGGGAGGGTGGCGGGACGCCCGCGCAGGAGCCACTTTCACTGACCCGTCCTCCCCGCCCCCCCGCACACACCCCACGTTAGGCCGGCCGCGCCCGTAAGTCCAACTCTCCCCACCTACCTACCTCCCCACCCACCCGCCCACCCAGCCAACCCAGAGAGCACTGCGAGGCTCCCTCGGCGGCTGCGCAGTCCCGGGCCGGTAACTGACAGGCCCTGTACTCCAACCAGAACACGCCATTTGTGTTTTCACACACGGCGGGAGACGCGGCGGCCAATCGGCGGCCGGAGCTGGGCCGGCAGCGCTCCTCCCTTTGCAGTGGCCATGGCTCCGTCTGGATGCGAGCCTTTTCCGCTCCTCCCTCCCCCTCCGGGGGCCGCCGGGCGGGCCGCATTCCTGCCTGCCTCCTCACCTCCTCCTTTCCTCCCGGCTTAAACACACATTATCCGCCCGAGCTCCCGGCGGGAGAAGGCATCCCCCAAGTGCCGGTCAGACTCCCCTGAGCCACCCGTTTTCCCCGACCGTGTCCACCGGCCTCCCTCCCACCAGAGTCCCGCGCCCCTACCTAGCCGAGGCTCTCTGAGGAGCCGGAGCTCCGAGCACAGCCTCTTCTCCAGGCGGCCCCGGCGGCTTCCGCTGATTGGCAACAAGTTGGCCAATGGGTGCGGGGCGGTGGGCGGAGAGGCCAATGGCGCGGCGGGAGGGGGCGTGTCCCAGGTGCCCCTGGCGCCGGCGCTGGTAATCCCCGTGCGGTCAGTGGCGTTTCCGCTCGGGCAGCGGCTGAGTGAGCTGCCGCCGCCGCCGCCGCCGCGCCGCCGCCGCCGCCGCCGCAGCCGCCGCCGCCGGGGGAGGGGCGGCCGCCGCCCGCCTGCGCTCAGAGACTCACGCAGCCCCAGTCCCGCCAGTCCGCCAACATTGTAGTGCCGCCCCCCCCCCTCTTCCCTCGGCCCTTCCCCCACCCGCCTTGGCTCGCTCCGCCTTTTCTGCCCCCCACCCCCACCTCACGGGCAAGGGCCATTCCCGGCCAGGAAACGCCGTGGCGCCGCGTTGGGCCTAGCTCGAGTCCTCCTGCCTCCCGGGAGTGCCGTGCGCCGCAGCCCGGGCCCAGGCCCCGGCCGCGCCTGGGACAAGGTAAGGGTCCGACAGAAAAGAGGGACCTAACCCTCCTCACGCCGGGCCCCCGGGGGAGGGAAGGGGTCACCTCCTCCTCCGCCGCCGCCGCCGCCGCCGTCTCCCCGCGCTCGCTTTCGGGGACTCGGGCCTGGCCCTCCCCGGGGCTCTTAGCAGGAGGATGCTGCCCCTTCTCGTCCCCCCACCTCCCCGGCCTCGTGACCCCCCCCACCCCCCTGTACACGGTTGCATTCCTCTTTCCCAGGGGGAGAGAGATCCCCTTGGTGATCGACCCCACTTACCCTTTTCGCCGTCTTTCCTGGGTCAGGACGCTTCCCCTCCCCCCACGCCTCTTCACCCCTGTTCCTGGGAGCTGCCTAGTCCACGTTTACCTTTGGTCCGAGGCGAGGCCCTCCCGCTGCCCTCGGGGGAGACACGGGCATACTTTTCCCCCCTTTCCCTCCCCTCCGCTCCCCTCCCCGCACCGCCACCCCAGCCAGCCCGGTTCGCGCGGCCTGGTGACAACTCCGACCGTCCGGGGGGCCCCTCTGTCTCTTCACAATGTTCCCGGACGCCTTTCCCCTCTCGTCCTCGGGCCCCATCTTCCTTTCCCACGACCAGGAGGACGTTCACCCCCGCCGGCCCCCCCCCCCCCGCTTCACATTTTTTTGGGGGGGGTTCTCGAGTGGCTCCTGCCCCAGTGTCTGCGAAACAGCCCTTATTATTATTATTATTATTATTATTATTATTGAATTTGTAGGGTTTGAGCTTGGCGTGGAGCCAGTCGGTGTCGTTTCTCCCAAGCCTTGGGCGTGGAGAGCGATCATTTGAGAAGGTCTTTAAAGGCAGAAAAATGTGCCCTGTGTGAATTCCCATATCCCCCCCCTAGCGTGGAAGCTAAGGGATGCGAAGGGAATGACGGTGAGAGGAGAAAAAAAAAAAAAGGCAGAAAAAAAAAAAAGCCCTGGTTTTTAAGGAGGTGAATGGCGTGAGAGGGAAAGTTGAACTGTTGGGAAAGCCCCCCCGCCCCCACCCCCACGCTAATGTATTCTGTGGAGCTCTTGGGCTTCTCGCTTCTGAGGAATAACTGCTCTTTCCCTCGGATCCTGACGCTGCAGCCAGCTCTGCTGCTGGTCTGGGTCAGGGGTGCACGTATGACCTGCATTTTCTGCTTTCTCATGTTACTTGTGCAATGTGTGTTCACCAGCAACTCGTTTCGTGCCCAGATCTCGGGGTTCCATTGAGCTTTGTCTATATTTTAGGTCGTTTCTCCTCTTTTTCTCCCTTGGCTCGTAGTGCTGAAAGAATCCCCAAGGCTCCCTGCGAATGTCTTTCATCATTTGACTGAAGGAGTTGCTTATAAATAAATGACTTGTAACCAAGACCATACTTAGATTTTTTTTTTGTTGTTGGGCAGATCCAACAACAGCAGAAAAACAAAACACAACTTTTGGTTGGGTGGGATCCAGCTGAGTTGAGCATTTATGAGCTTTTCAGGAGAATGTTTGTGTACCCCCTATTTGGGAAAATTTCTTGGTGGTGAATTTTATATCGCTAGTGCTTTTAGGTCACTCATGGAAAAAAAAGTTATAAGTTGTAAATTTAGATTAGTGTGGAATCTGAGCTAGGGCTAAAGCAAAGAATAGTCACATATTCTGGGCCTCTTGAAGAACACAGGAAATTTTTTTTTATTGGATTTCTTCCAGTTTTCTCAGGAGGACCATTCATTTTCTTCTATAGCCAAAAATTCTGGTCAGTTATAGGATTAGAGTTTTATAAGGTTTACTCAGACTGTCATGAAGATTCAGAAACGAATTAATGTCCTTTGGTAGGGCATAACACAAGTCTCTGTCTCTAGCTGCAAATTTAAATTTGACTGTAAAGAGAGCCCTTGGAAAATTGGCCTTTTCAAGACTAAAGCTTAATCTTCACTTCTAAATTGCTGGCTTAATTAAAATGGATATCTGGAATTTGGTAAATATTGGCTTTTCTAATAAAAGGCCCTCAGTTTAAAACTAAAAGGATATTAGGATTGTTTTTTTTCTAAAAGCATAATTCCAGCTCTTCTGGCATGGAGCATTGGTCCAAAAAAAAAAAAAAAGTGTGTAAGGAGTGGGGGTGGGGTAAGGAAAAGGTTGTTCTTTGGGTTGGATCACAGGACTGAGTATACAAGGCAGCAGCAGCTGCTGGCTCTGGAACTCTGGTTGCTACGTGAGAAGCTTGAGTAGTGCTGGCTGCCGTCTCCAGGGAAGGACAGCAGCGCAGCGTCCATTAATGCTCTTGGCTGCAGGGAGCTAGCAATAGCTGCTTCAGGACCAAGAAGAAACCTTGCTTTCCTGGGAATTTTCACTGCTGAGCTGGTTTGCATTTTATTGGTGGGGAGATGAGAACTCATAACCTCCTACCCATTTATGGATATTAGCAGCATCTGGAAACTGGATCATAGAGTTTTTCTTTTTTGTTTGGTTTTTGGGGTTTTTTGGCAGATTTTTGCTTTTTGTCTGTAGATTTGTGCTTGAATAGGACTGAAAGTTTCATTGGGGTTTTAATATTGCAGTCCATTTCGTATTTTGCCGTGTGTCTGTCTTTCAGTTGTTAGGCCATATTTGCCTTATTGAATAGATGTTTTGTAAACATTTTACTAAACTCTAAAAAGAAGCGCCCTTTTCAGAATGACTTGTAAATATAAATTTCAGAAGTATTCTCTTAATTTCTGTATCAGTAATAGACTTATGCAAATTGAATGATTTCTTTGGAGTTTGACCTATAAAATGAATTCATTATATGTGTATTGGATGTAGTCTTCTAAGACCACAAGGATGCATGCTTGGTGTGATCCATCTGAAACATAGGACAAACGAGAAAGAATATTCAGAGATCGAATAAATAGTGTACGGGATACTTGAGAAGATGGCCTCTTACGTGGTTTCCCCTCCCCCACAGCTCCTGCACATTAGGAAAATCTTTGATTAAACAGAACAGTTTATTGAGTATGGAAGTACTTGAAGGAGAGGCACCATACAAATATACCACCAATTTTACACAGTACTTAACAGATGGGTTGTCTCTTCCCCACCCCATAAGGCGCTTGCATGCTATATTTTTTCCCCTCAGAATTTTATACGTTTAGCTTTGTGTACATGTACTTAAATCTATAATGTATAGAATGAGTGTGGCATTTGTGGCAGGGAACCAAAAGAACGGAAATGAGTTGTATCATTCACAAATGTGGCTTGCGTTGTCTCACTGACTAATGAAACAGAACCTTTCATGGATAATATTTTTAGGTGGTTTTAATCTTATCACTATTATATATAAAAGATGCCATATCAGGTAAATATGGTTTCACTCATAGTGATTATTTAACATTTTAGATATTTTTTTAGCTTAAGTTACATGTTAAAGTTACCTTATAAAATAATCATTTTTTTTACTTGGATTTTCTGTTATTTGGAATCCATTGTGATTTTGATGTGATTATTTTCTGAAAAATCATAGAGGCTTTCTCCATGGATTTATATGCTTTTAATGCATTTAATATGCTTGACAATTTTTATATCTTCTGATACCTTTTTATGTCCAGGAACTTACATGCTTTCTGAAGTTATTCTGGCCTTTCTGGGGGAGAATGGTTATTTAATTTTGCCTTTGGATAGGAAAATAATATAGGGCAAAATGCAGATGTGAAGACAACCACTTTTATGTTGTCCTTTTCATATTGAAATTACTTATGAAACATTAGGCCATAGTTAAGGATAGTCTGTGGTTATTAGGTACATATTATCAATGAGAAATTGGATCATAAATAGAATATAATTTTCTTATAACTTCTAGTTCCACTCTGATGATTTGTCAGTTTAATTTGAAATTTTGTTTATAAAATTTGTTTCAGGTATTGGAAAATAAAGCTTGATAGGAATATTTTAAGACAAAGCTTACTCTGACTACAAAATATGTGAGATAATGTATATTTTAATACAAATTATTGCTATTTGTAATTTGATTTAAAACATTCATTTAAGGGCTTAAAAAGTATGATAGACAGTAATTGGTACCTTTTTTTACAGCTAAAAATTCAAAAATATGTGGTAAAAATTGCATTTTTAACCTTTCATTTGATGCAATGATTGATTTTCCTTGTAAAGATTTAGAGAAATTCATGAAAGATGAGAGAATATAAGTTTTTTTCACTTATCAATACATATTTTGTTAAACCAGAGTCTTATGAAAAGTATCCTGTTGTATATTTGTCTAAATCCAGTAAAAGATACCCAGTAACTTGAGGGAGGGAGAAGCTGTTAGAAAACATCACTTTAGAGAATTCTCTTATTCTTACTAAATATGTTCAGACTCTTTACCACTTTATGAAGAAAATTTGAAATATAACAAAGGAGTAATGAAGCTAAATCTCAGCCTACTTTATACTAGCCTTCACTGAGCAAGGAATTTGTAATCCCATCCTGCCTCTCAGTTTTTGCACCATATTGATTTTGTTTGCTGAATACCTCAGGGAGAAATGTAAGGATCACATTAACTGTATTTGATATAAAGACAGGGAAAGGAATTTTCTGCTTATTAGAATAAGATCTTACTATTTTTTAAAACTAAGGTTATTTGGCTAGTTTTGCTTCATGTATTCGACTGTTGGTTTGGTCTGACTGCTTTCTCTTCTGTGCTCTTCCTTTCTTCATAGCATGAGAATTCTCAGAGTTTTGATGGCAAACTAAAGTAATAAGAATCATTTTCTTAGTCATGTTAGTTATGTATATACACCCAGAGCTGGAAATACTCCTTGACCTATGTTATGAATCACACAAAAAGCAAAGGACATAGGAATTTATACAGAATTTGTTTCTATCTGGGAAATCAAGTTTTTGTTGTGCTACCTAATTGAGGGAAAATGCCAAATTCCTAGCTGCTCTATTTTAAAAAGAGATGAAAACATGGGAGGAGCCCGAGACCTCTGCATCAGGATTTGGTCTGAGTAGAAAGGAAGATTTTTGTTTCAAATTGCCAGCTGCTTATGTCATACTGACTCCCTTATTATGCCTTTAGTTGGCCTGTCAATATGGCCAAACAGCTAGATAAGTGTGGGGCAGGACAAAGGGCTCTTTGCACAGCAGGGAGGCGATGTTGGTGGGGGAGGGGTGGGAGGTAGGAAAGACAGGAGGAGGAGGTTCTTTTCCCTGGGAGATTATTCACTTTGGCACACAATTAAAGAAATCATTTGTATTTCCTACTGAAGCATTGAGTTTGTGCCAACCTTATACTGTTCACCTGAAATTTAGTATAGTATCCCTGAATATATGGTAGAGACCCATCCTCTCCTACAAGGAAAAATAAAAAATTAAAGCTTTGTGTAGATGAAAATAAATTCCATGCACTCCACTCCTAAATACAAGTCACTTCCTGAGTAGAGCAGTTCTGGAGCCTCTAGAGCAGAATTCTCATTTAAGAAATGGAGAAGGATATTATAGCTGAATAAAACTTGAATTTCAACATATACATTGTCTTTATTTGAGTTGGAATTAGACAAAAATAGGTAAAATAATGTTTCCCTTTGTAAAATAGTAGCATATCGTTAACTTCCAGTCTTATAACAGTAATATAGAAAACACCCTCCAGCATTTACATGTTGGCTTGCCATCATGTACAATGCTAACTGAAGAAAGGCTACTTACTATTTCATTCTTGTGCTGCTTCCTGAAGAACCTGATATTCCCCAGAGATTTTTCCTTCCCCCATTTTTATGGTGTTGGCACTACTTTGTTTGATACATCTGTGCTTAATTCCCAACTAAAAATGTGGTGGTTGCATCCATGTTATTAGAATTAATATGAATCTTAGAGTTGGAAGAGATTTGTGGGTTATCTGGCACTTTAAGCAAAATTATAAAGAAATATTCAAAGTTTGGGCCCAATTGAAGTTTTCATTAATGTTAAAAGGCTCAGTGTCCTAAACAATATTTTTAGTTACTTTTAAAATAAATGTTGATACGTTTACATGTGTATTAGTTGTGGGGTGTTTTCTTGTTTTTTTTACAAAAGTATTAAAGAATTGCATTCATAGAAAAATTAAATAGCAATTATTTGGATTGCAAAAGGATTCCTCCTTGCCAAAACCAGTTTTACTCAGTGGATAGAACATCAGCCTGCGAACTGAAGGGTCCTGGGTTCGATTCCGGCCGGTCAAGGGCATGTACCTTGGTTGTGGGCACATCCCTATTGGGGAGTGTGCAGGAGGCAGCTAATTGATGTTTCTCTCTCTCTCATCGTTGTTTCTAACTTTCTATCCCTCCCTTCCTCTCTGTAAAAAGTCAATAAAATATATTAAAAAAAATAAATTTAAAAAAGGATTCCTCCTTAATAAAGGAGTATATGCTGAATTTATTTCAAATGCTTAATATATTTTAAGAGAATTTGATATTTAGAAATAATTGGTCAGAACTCAGTTTTCCAAGAGTACATCTGTTGTTTAAATTAAGATGCCACCTGTATTGCAGTGTTATTAAACTAGCCTTAAAGTTTTCCCTTCTATCCAGACCACAGGAGACTTAACTGTAAGGACACTGCAATGCTAATTTTTACTTATGGATCCAGAGACTATGACTGTTAGCAAAGAAGAGGTGTTTATTTAACTAAATAGAGTAACTAAAAACTGCCGTTAATGCACATTGTAATATTAAGCAAACCTGACCAAACTTTGTATCTTTTCTCTCTGTAAAAGAAAGATACATGTGTTACCTACTTAACTTTAAAATTTCTGTATTTATTGGTCTTGGCAGCAATATCATATTTTGTCTGATAAGGGATATTTGAGTGACTTAATTATGATTGTCATTTAGAACTTTTTTATCAGTAAAATAGCAACAATGTTAACATGAGATTTAATAGGCTATATTTTCTATCACTATAGAAATTCCTTCTCTTAATAAAGATTCATTCACATGGATTATTTCCATAGATTTGTGGGACTAAAATAGAAGCCATCTAGTTCAAACCCTGGCCTCTGTTCCAGACAGTTTTCCCTACATATACTGAGACCCACATTGCTTGCTCTGAGGAAAATAGTGTCTCTGCACCCATACACATACCCAATTTCCCAGATAATTAGAAATGTCTTCATTGTAGCTTCTACTGCTCCTGTTACCTGAATCTTGCCAAAGGACCTAAAAAGTTTCTGGTAAAAGTATGGTGGGGAGGGGGACACCATACTGATCCCAAAGGTATTGATAACTGCTTTGGCTCCCAAACAGCTAATCTCATTTTCAATAAAACCCAGCCATCAGTAGGCTATAATGGAGGTAAAATGTAGCACTGTACCTCATCTTGAGATTGCAGCTGCTCCACCTGATTTCCTGCTATTATCCCACAATGCTTCTCCCCAGCAAAAAAGAAACTAGGACAAAAGGGGAAAATTGGATGGTTTAATAAGATTTTTACTATGATTATGGATTTTTATATATACTTAAATATGAAGTTCATTTGTCCTTAAAAGTCAGTAGTGAAAGAGACTTTATAACTTCAGTGTCTTCTACTTTCTTGATAAACCATTTCAGATTCTTAGCTTTATAGAAAAAAAAAGATTAATTTTCGTTGGCTGTTCACACACAGTTGTTATTACTGCCAAGTGCCACTGCATTATTATTATTGGCTTGAAGGGAGAGACTCTCTTCTGTAGTTTGAATTGAGAATTACTAATTTGTGTAATTCAGATATATAACTAAAATAATGTTAAAATTAAACCTTTATTTATGCTTATCTCTATTATAGTGGAGGCGAAATTGTTAGGATATAAATTTTTTATTCTTCAGAATTCTTTCTTCAGCTGCATAATTAATGTTCTTCAGATCTTCTTTTTCCCTTACCACCACTCCCCCCAAAAAAAATATATAAAACACAAAGAAATTTCATTTTTATCATTTTTACTGTTGTCTTTGGCCACTGAGATTTTCTCCTTCCCACTCCTGAAATGTGAAGACTCATAAAATCCAGGAATCTAATAATGTGTGCATTGCTGAGTATAGTAAGAGGATTATTTCATAATTCTTAGAAATTATTATCTGAATAGGCTGTTTTAGTATCATGTTAGCATATTTAATAATGTTGGCTTGTTGATATATATCCAAGATGCATCTCATTGTTTTAGATTTGCACCCATTGTTTGTCGTTTTTATATGAGGTTTCTTTCCTGCGCCCCTCCTCCCCCCACCACACACACACACACACACACACACACACACACACACACACACATCCTCGTTCGTGTTCATGGTTTTGTATTTTTGTCCTGTTGTGATCTTTGGCCTGTGTTGAAAAATTCTATCTCCTCCCATCAACTTCTGCATGCCACAACACATACAGTTTTTGCTCTCCTGGCATTGTGAAGGAGGATGATCTGTAGTTAACAATCAACTGTTTGGTATCCAAGGACGGTTTTATTTATAAAGAAGAACCTAGAAGGACCTGTTGGCAGTTACACTGCCTCTGCATTTATGGTACCTTTTTATTAATGTAGGCCATTGAGAGTTAACTTGTTTTAATGATAGAAACCAGACAGAAAGGGAAGAGCCACAGTTAGAACTGATTATTTAAAAAATAAATGGTTATTATGATTACATTTGGAATAGAAACTTAGGCACATTTTTTAAAACTTTCTTTTAGTTCTAAAGACAAAACAGTTTAAACTCTTAAAATAGAACAAAGGAGGATTGTTGCTGCATTATGATTGATTGCATGCTCAATGTAGCATTAGATTATTGCATGAATGCATAAATTTTTATTTTCTCAGTTTCTATGGCGCAAACTACTATAGCCATGCAAGTTAAATAAATGTTATTTTGCCCACAACCTGAAAAATATTAGGTGGAATGATTTTTAAAAATAACAGATTTGAGGAAAATGTAGAAGCTAGTCCAATTTTTTTTTCTTTAATCCTCACCTGAGAATATCTTCAGAGGCAGGGAGAGGGGGGGCAGGGGCTTTGATGTGAGAGAAGCCTCTAGTGCACACCCTGACTGGGGATAGAACCTGCAACCTTTTGGTGTACAAGGTGACACTCCAACTGAGCCACCTGGTCAGGGCATTAGTCCACATTTTTTAAGTCCACTTTTATTTTTGTTATTGCTAGGTAAATTTATTTATGGCAATTAGAACTTCAATGTCATAGATTAGTAATAGAACAAAATAAGGGTAGATTGACATGATGCCAATGCATATTGTAGGATGAGGCTAACATTGTACCAAATTGTTGCATATTTAGGCTACTTTTATTTTAAAAGTTTAACTTTTGTTAATCCTTGCCCAAGGATATTTTTTCCATTGATTTTTATAGAGTGGTGGGTGCCTTCCACCCCCACCTCCATCAGGGATGGAACCCACAACCTAGGTACATGCCCTTGACTGGACAACGATGACCAGCGCAAAAGTTTTTAAACTTATCAAGTGGCATAAAGTACTCACAGATTGAATAGGCAGTTACCTTATTGATGGCACATTGTATAAACAGTAATTTAAAATATTTACTAAAAATGAAAATTGTGCTGACATATCATATATGGAGTTCTGAAATTACTGTAGCCATACCACTTAGACCAAATAGGTAATAATGCCAGCTCTTCTTTCTTTGGAGCCTAGGCTGGTTGGCCTGACCCAGATGATTTTACCTCACTCTTCCTTACTTAATCCCTAGGCTATTAAGATTTGAAGTATTGCTAGGAATAAAGAATCCGTTCATAAATTGAATAGGAATCTGACTGGGCCTGTGGGAAGACATGTATTTTTAGAGAAGCAAGGTTCTGGGTTAGTGTAACTTTCCACTTATAGTTTATCATGAAAGGGAATTGCTGGAAGTTTGCAGAGTACACTGAGCAATAAGAAGAGAGTGGACATCTTTACAAAATAGCTATGTACCAGTCAAGAGACAAAACGTTTTTTTATGTAGAATATTTTAGTTTTTCTGAAAACTTAATATTAGGAATGTGTTCCTGTGGAAAGTAGTTACCCAAAGGATTGTGTTGAATATATTTTGTGAAAATGATTTTTAAAATTGAATATTTTACAGATAGAGTGACCTTTCCCTGGGACAACCCTGGTTTATGCTTACTGAATAATTAGTAATGGCATTTCTTTCTCAAAAATGTGCCCAATTGAACCAAAAATTATATGTTCGGTCTAATTGCAGAAGATCATGAGTCTTATTGTCACTACATAACAATCCATTTATTTGTCTTTTATATAGTTCTAATTCTCTCTGCAAGGATTTATCTTTTGTCCTCTCTGAACCCCCCTTTTTTACATGAGTGATTTTGTTAGGATGCCTTTTTCTTTTCCTTATAGTTAGTAAAGGAGGGGATATATTTTTTTTTATTATGGAAAAATCCAAATACAACAAAATAGAATAGAAAGGGGACTCCTTTTTATTTAAACTAAGGTAAGGTCCATATATTGCACTTGGTTGATAAATTTGAGTCAAATTTATAGGTTCTCACATTTTCATATAATATACTTATTAAGGGAATTTATTATATTGTAAAGTTCCTACTCTTCGTATGTTGGAGGTTGCATGTACACGGTGTCACTTAACATCTATCTATATAAAATCCTAATATGCAAATAGACTGAACAGCAGAACAACCGGTTGCTATAATGTGTGCTGACCACCAGGGGTCGTGTGCGGAACATGGCGGGCATCATCAGCACACATAGAGAGTGTTGGCCATAGCAGGATGGTGGAGCAGGGGCGCCAGACCAAGGCAGGGTGCCGGTTACTGTCATTGGGGCAAGCCTCTGGTGGTTACTGAAAATTCTTTGCTTCTGTGCGCTGTGGTCCCACCCAGTGCTCACACTTACTGCTGGTCCCACCTACACCCACTGCCAGCATGGAAGCCGTTACTCTCACCCGCTGCTGCCCCTGATCACCCCTCAGGGCTTCTCCACTTTCCCCTGTTCCTGAAGGGCAATTGTGGCCAGCAGCCACCTCTTTCACCCCCTGCTGGCACTGCTGCCAGCCCCGCTCACACCTGCTGACAACTCTGGCTCTGTTCGCACCCACTGCTGGCCCTGGCCCCAATTGCTCCCTGCCATCAGCAGGTGGGTATGGGGTCAGCATGTGGGAGGGGCGGCAGGGGCAGGGAGGATAGGCTAAGAACTACCCCTGTGCCCACCGCAGTATCGCAGCCCACGGTTCCTTTCAAGGTGCATGAATTTGTGCACTGGCCCCTAGTGTTCTATAAGATGACAACCCACACACATCATATTTCATGTAAATAGTGATTAGATCAATTGCAAGTATACTTTTATAAGAATACTATGTACTTTCTTCAGAATTACTTAATATCTACTTGTCTGTGTGATGTTAAGCAGCTGTTGATATTTATTGCCTAGATCAGCTATTCTTAAAAATAGGAGACCCCAAGACCTTTTGTTTGTGTGGGTTATATCAAGATTTACTAGATTTAAAACTGAAGGGGGGGGGTGGGCGGATCTTAGTTACAGGTTGATTTAAAAATAACAGTAACAAATCCTGCTAACCTAAGTAACATGATTTTTGTGGGAAATACCTAATTTTTTTAGTGGCATTGCTTTCCATTTTTGCAAAATTCCTTAGTATCTTTCTGGTTTGATAGGGGGGAAAAACAGTTTTCTCTCAGATCCTTCTGCATTTAATTTGTGTTTGTTTTGGTTGAAGAATATGAAGATAATTTGTTCTCACACAGATAAGTAGATGAAAGAGGAAAGACCTCCCATATTCCTTGAAAAAATCTGGGGAACTTCAGGAGTTCTAAAATAACAGATTGATAACTACTGACCCAGGTTATTTCCATTACTAGAGGCACAGAGCACAAAATTCATGCATGGGTAGAGTCTCTGGGCCTGGTCGGCAATCAGGGCCAATCTGTGAAGCAACCAGCAGGGTGATAGGGGGGCCCTTGCTGGCACCCACCTTAGCCAGCCTGGCACTGCCTGCTCACTGGCACTTCCCCCTGCCACCACCGCCAGTTGGGGAGGCACCTCCCTCCCCCAGCAATCATTCTGCCATTTGGTCAATTTGCATATTGGGCTTTTATTATATAGGATGATTGTGAAGTATTGTTATTTTATCTCCACTTCATTGTTTTCTGTAATTATTTGCTTGCCCTAAGATGCAGTTTGAATACAAAAGGCAAGGTTGATGCCTGTTTTTCCCCTTACTATTTTTCTAAATGTTTGGTGACCTAGCAACTCCAAAGGTGATCAATGAAGTGTTATTATTGTATACTTTTTTTAAAAAATCCTTACCCAAGGATATATTTTCATAGATTTTAAAGAGCGAAGGAGGGAGAAGAGAAACATTGATTGGTTGCCTCCCGTGTGCACCTGGTCAGGAATCACACCTGCAACCTTTTGGTGTATGGAATGATATTCCAACCAAGCCATACCAGCCAGGCCATTATTGTGTATTTGTGGTTTTAAATATGTTGATGTGTTTCAGTCCCTTGTAATTACTATTTTTAAAAATATTTTTTATTGATTTTTTTTTTTACAGAGAGGAAGAGAGAGGGATAGAGAGCTAGAAAAATTGATGAGAGAATCATCAATCAGCTGCCTCTTGTACACCCCCCACTGTGGATGTGGCCGCAACCAAGGTACATGCCCCTGACCGGAATCGAACCTGGGACCCTTCAGTCCACTGAGCAAAACCGGTTTTGGCTGTAATTAATATTTTTGACATTCAAATTGTCCCACAATTGGATCTTGACTCTTAACATATTGGGTGCAGACTAGTACTTTTTTTGTTTTTGTTTTCCAAACCAGTAGTTTTATTGCTAGCTTTACTCAGTGGCCAGATAAGTTTCTATTGAACAAGTACAAAAAACGTTTTATATAAATGTTAAAAGCACACTTTAAAATTAAATATCCATTGCACTTTGAAGTTATTTATTACATGTTCTTACAAACTAATATACTTTAAAAGTATTATCCTTTTAAAGTATGATACTTTGTAAAACACTGTGTAATATGAATCGAGAATTTGAGTGATCATCTGCAATGTGTTAAATCCTTTTTCCTCATTCTCTATCAGTTCCTGGTTTTGTTGTTAAGTTGGTTCTTTGCTTTCTCATATGACGATGTTCCATTGCTCTTGGTTTGGTCCTTGTTTCTAGACCTTTTCAGTGGACAGAACTAAAAAGTGGTTTCTTTTCTGCCCTCTTTGTTTCTTTTTTAAAATCTCAGTTGTTGGTGTTTGATAGCTTTTATTTTTAATTCAATACTATGTGATATTTAAATAATCCTAATCTTTCCCCACACCCAAAATTTCGATTTTTGTTAACATCAATGTAATTACTCTTTGATTTATCCCACAATACATACAAAACAATTTTAGAATCTCAGAACAATATGAAACTGGAAAATGGAGTTGTTTGTTTTTGACCTTAGGATATGTCCCTCTAAAAAATACAGTCAGATTACAGTGTTTTAAAATCACTTGGAATAGTTCTCTATGTGGTGATGCCACCAACTTGATACACAGTGAGGTTAAATTTTTTTAGTCATAACAGATTTTTCAGGGACTGCTTTTTGTTTTGTAATTACATAAAATGTGGTTACTAAGTAAAATTTATATCTCTATACAGAGAAATCTGACTTCTAGTCTTTTCCACCCTATTCCTACATGTAAGACTTAACAGATTATTCATTATTAAAGTGTTTCTTTTTTTATCCTGGTACTTTCATTGTAACAGAAGAACCATTTACTAAAAGTATCTGCTGCTAGATTTTTCAGTAACTAATAAATATTTTTAGGCCATGGAAGAGGAACACTGACTTTTCTGGGTGTTTTTTCTGCTGACCACAATTTCTTGCCTTAATATAAAGTCAAGATATGAAACTTCCTTATCTCTCTTGAAATGCTAGATAATTTTCCATTTATCTCTGATGATTTCAGACACTTAAATCTAACACTTGGGACACTGGTTCTACTTGTAATAGAAAGTTGTCATCATTTAACACTTCTTGAATGAATAAAATTCAAGAAATTTAAATATGAAATTTAGATGTTATCTTAGGAAGAATGTAATCTTTTTAAAATATATATATATATATTTTTTTTTTAAAATATATTTTATTGATATTTTACAAAGAGGAAGGGAGAGAGATAGAGAGCTAGAAATGTCGATAAGAGAGAAACATCGACCAGCTGCCTCTTGCACACCCCCCACCGGGGATGTGCCCGCAACCAATGTACATGCCCCTGACCGGAATCGAACCCGGGACCTTTCAGTCCACAGACCAACGCTCTACCACTGAGCCAAACCGGTTTCGGCTAAAATATATATATATTTTATTGATTTTTTTTACAGAGAGGAAGGGAGAGGGATAGAAAGTCAGAAACATCGATGATAGAAACATCGATCAGCTGCCTCTTGCATACTCCCTACCAGGGATGTGCCCGCAACCAAGGTACATGCCCTTGACCGGAATCGAACCAGGGACCCTTGAGTCCGCAGGCCAACGCTCTATCCACTGAGCCAAACCGGTTTCGGCTGTAATCTACTTTTTAACTTAGTCATTTAAAATTTAAAGTTCAAAGTGCTTGATTTTATAAGTTTTAAATTAAATCTGAAACCTGTTTAATATTCTATTTTATTCTAATAACTGAAAGAAGTTGCAGTATCATAGTTCAGCAATATATGTCACATTCTAATATGATATATATGACAGAGGCTAAAAACTATTAAGTTGGGCTAGTCATATGGTGAATCAGTTGGATTCAGATTTTAGTTTGCAGTTTTCTTATTCTGGCCTTGGCAAGTTTCTAGCTTTGGTGAGTTTGATTCTTTGGCAAGTTTAATTCTTTGACGAAGTAGGAATATTACCTTCCTCATAAAGATGATGTGGACATCACATGAACTAATGGCTGTAAAGTGATTTAGGGAACAGTGGTTGCTACAAAATAAGGATCCAATAAGTGTGAGCTTTTATTTGAAAATTGTATTGTTACAAAATTTTGGTCAATTCTTTAAACTCTATTTGCACCTTACTTAGGATAAGTAGTGGTTATTACATGCTGTAAATATAGCACCTCATTTTCATGACTCCATTAGTTAAATGAAAAGAACCAACTGTTAACAAAAGAATAATCAGGGTCTAACTAAAATTTGAGTCTTCTGGCTTTACAATGTGCCAGTGCTCACCATATAAATATAGTCACATTAAAAAGACTTAATAGCTAAGGGAGCTTTAAGGAAACATTTTCTTATCATCAGGTTGTTTGTTAATTCAGGTGTTTTGGTTTGTTTGCTTGTCTCAGCTTTATTGGTTTTTTAATATATTTTATTGATTTTTTACAGAGAGGAAGAGAGAGGGATAGTTAGAAATATCCATGAAAGAGGATCATCTATCAGTTGCCTCCTGCACACCCCCTACTGGGGATGTGCCCGCAACTAAGGTACATGCCCTTGACCGAAATCGAACCTGGGACCTTTCAGTCCGCAGGCCGACACTCTATCCACTGAGCCAAACCGGTTTCAGCGCTGTCTCAGCTTTATTGAGATTCTACTGGCCCAGTACATGAAATTCACGCACAGGGGGAGAGTTGTCCCTCCGTCTGGCCTGCACCCTCTCCAATCTGGGATCAGGCCTAAACCACCAGTTGGACATCCCTCTCACAATACAGTATCACTGGCTCCTAACCGCTCACCTGCCTGCCTTCCAGATCACCCCTAACCACTCTGCCTGACAGCTTGCTTGCCCTCAACTGCTCTTTTTCACCTCTCCCCCACTGCCAGCCTGATTACCCCCACTGCCCTCCCCTCCTAGCCTGGTCACCCCTAATTGCCTCTGCCCCGCCACCATGGCTTTGTCCGGAAGGACGTACAGAAGGTCTCCTGGTCTATTAGGCATATTACCCTTTTATTAGTACAGATAATTGAAAAATAAAATTGTAATATATTTACAGTGTTCATCATGATGATTTGATATATATTGTGAAAGGATTCCAGCAAGTAAGTTAATTAGCACATTAATCCTTTATATTTGCACCCTTTCTTGGGTGTAGGGGTGAGAATCTTTAAGTTCTAATCTCTTGGCAAATTTCAGTCATACAGTACTAGTACATGCAGTATTATCAACCAGAGTAGGAATCTTTTTTCTGCCAAGGGCCATTTTGATACATATAATATCACTTGTGGGTCTTACAAAATTATCAGCTTAAAAATTAGCCTGCCATATTTTGTCAAACTTACCCCTAATGCCTTGGCAGCTCCAGGCCCAATGATAGTGCAGGCCTTATACACCCAACCCCTCAACTAGTCACCAATGTTATACATTAGATCCCAGATCTTATTGGTGTGTTTTTAAAAAAATATATTTTATTCCTTTTTTACAGAGAGGAAGAGAGAGGGATAGAGAGTTAGAAACATTGATCAGCTGCCTCTTGCACACCCCCCACTGGGGATGTGCCCGCAACCAAGGTACGTGCCCTTGACCGGAATCGAACCCGGGACCTTTCAGTCCACAGGCTGACGCTCTATCCACCGAGCCAAACTGGTTCTGCTCTTATTGGTTTTTATAACTGAAAGTTTGTACCCTTTTACTAACCTTTCCTCATTTCTCCTTCAGCCCCTGGCAAACATGATTCTACTCTCTGATTCTATAGTAGTAAATTTGATTTTCTTTTTAAACGATTCCACATATAAGTGATATCATGCAGTATTTGCCTTTGTCTGTCTGGCTTACTTTATTTAGCATAATGCCCTCAGGGTTCATCCATGTTGTTGCATGGCAGAATTTCCTTGTTTTTATGGCTGAATAATATTTTGTTGTAGGTAAATAGCTAGATATAACATTTTCTTTTGACAGATACTTAAGTTGTTTCCATACCCCAGCTATTGTGAATAGTGCTGCAGTGAGCATGGAAGTACAGGTGTTTCCCTTCCAGATGGTGATTTTCCCCCCCTTTGGATATATTCCCCAAAGTGGAATTGCTGGATCATATGGTAGTTCTATTTTTAATTTCTTGAGGAACCTCCATACTGTTTTTCAGTGACTGTACCAGTTCCATTCCCACCAACAGTATACAAGGGTTCTCTTGTATCCATATCCTCACTAGCATTTATTATCTCTTTTTGGTGATAACGCAGAATGTTTTTTCCATTCATTTGTGTCTTCAATTCCTTTCATCAATGTCTTTATTGTTTCACTGTACAGATCTTTCATTTCCTTTGTTAAATATCTTCCTAAAGTATTTTCTTTTTGGTGCTATTATAAATGAGATTGTTTTCTTTATTATTCTGTCCTGTAGTTCTCTGTTAGTGTATAAAATGCAAATAATTTTTGTTTATTGATTTTCTATCCAACAATTTTACTGAATTTGTTTAGTCTGGGTTTTTTTTTGGAGGAGTCTTCAAAGTTTTCTAGATGTAGTGCCATTCATCTGCAAACAGAATTTTATTCTTTCTGATTTGGAGGTTTTTTGTTTTTCTTGCTAATTGCTCTGGGATTTTCAGTACTATTTTTCAGTACTATTTGAATAAAAATGGCAAGAGTATGCATCATGTTCTTGTTCCTGGTCTTAAAACAAAAGCTTTCATCTATCCACCCCTAAGTATGATGTTAGCTGTGTGTTTGTTTTATTATGTTGAGGTGCATTCCATCTATATGCAATTTGTTGAGTGTTTTTGAAAAAAATGTTAAATTTCGTTAAATACATTTTCTGCATCTGTTTGGTTTTTATTCTTCATTTTGTTAATGTGGTACATCACATTGATTGATTTGGATTGTTGAACCTTTTTTGTTGTTAATCCTCACCTGAGAATATTTTTTTATTGAATTTTATTTATTTTTTTTTTTTAAATATATTTTTATTGATATTTTACAGAGAGGAAGGGAGAGAGATAGAGAGCTAGAAACGTCGATGAGAGAGAAACATCGACCAGCTGCCTCTTGCACACCCCCTACCGGGGATGTGCCCGCAACCAATGTACATGCCCTTGACTGGAATCGAACCCGGGACCTTTCAGTCCGCAGACCGACGCTCTACCACTGAGCCAAACCGGTTTGGGCTTTATTGAATTTTAGAAAGAGAGGAAGGGAGGGGGAGAGAAAGAGAAACATTAATGACACTTTGATTGGTTGCCTCCCATGTGCACCCCTACCAGGGCTGGGGTTCAAGCCTGCAACCTCAGTAAGTGCCCTTGACTGGAATCTAAGCCAGGACCCTTTAGTACAAGGGCCATTGCTCTATCCATTGAGTCAAACCAGCTAAGGCTAGTTGAACCATTTTTGCACCCCCAGAATAAATCTCACTTGATCCTTTTTATGTATTGTTGAATTTATTTTGCTAATATCTTATTAAAGACTTTTGTGTCTATGTTCATCAGGGATATTAATATTGGCCTGCAGTTTTCCCTTTTTTTGTAGTACTTTGGCCAGGCTTTAGTATCAGAGTAATGCTAACCTCATAAAATGAGTTTGGAAGTGTTCCCTCTATAATGCTTTAGAAGGTTGGTTGGTTGGTTGGTTGGTTGGTTGGTTAGTTTGTTTTAATCCACACCCGAGGATATGTTTATTGATTTGAGGGGATGGGGGGAGGGGAAGAGAGAGAAAGATCTATGTGTGAGAGAAACATTAACTGTCTGACCTGTCCTGATGAGATCGAACCTGAGACCTAAGTTTGTGCTCTGACCTGGAATCAAATCCAGGGCCTTTTGGTGTATGGAAGGACTTTCCAACCACCTGAACCACACCGGTCAGGGCAGTTTTATTTGTTTTTAATATGTTCGGATTAGAGTGAGATTGAGGAATGCCAAAATGAATTCAGACTGGATGACAAGTCCTTAGGATTCCAGCCATAATCTTTTAATTATACCTTATATTACCTATCTTTTTTTTTAATTTAATTTATTGATTTGAGAGAGGAAGACAGTGAGAGAAACATCTACTTGTTGTTTCCCTTATTTATGCATTCGTTGGTTGCCTCTTATATGTGCCCTGACCAGGGCTCAAACCCTCAACCTTGGCGTATTAGGATGACGCTCTAATAACCAACTGAGCTACCTGACCAGGATCCTAACTTATTATTTTAGATATGGGGAGTTGCAGAAAAGGACAAATGGTGGGCTACTGTTATCTTTTTCCTTCCACAAAACAAAACAGGAACTAAAATGTACACTTTTTTAGAGATATGTGCTAAATGTTGAAATATGTTGTTTGGTGTTTACTTTTAGAATGGAGGAGAGTTAACAGATAAACAAGATTGAATATGAGTTGATAATTATTGAAGTAGTAAGTAAATGAAGTTCTTTATAAAATTTTACTTTAAACTTGTTACAACAGGCAAATAAACATAATCAGATTTTTCAGTCTCCCCATCCGTGTTACTTGCCTTCTGAACCCAATTTCTCTTATGACTATCACATACTTCCAATCAAAAGGAAAATAGAGTGGCTACGTAGGTATGTAATTGACTATACTAAAAGGAAATGTTAATATTTAAAGAGATTCTAAAGGTATTCCTGACAGAAAGATTGAAGAGGCATATGGGTAAATTAACAGTGTTTAGTATACAATAGATATTATCTTATAAAATAGTTAAATATCTGAAAAGGTATCTTATAAATACCAAATCAGTACCAGTCAAGATTTCTCTAAGAAAATTAATAGACTATTTAGGGTGCAGTTTATTCTGTAACTGTTGGCAAATCTTAGTATTAATGGATTTGGCGAATTATTAACAGGACTCAAACTGTAAATTCCTCCCCTCTACTTCATAGTATTGGCTTGGAAGTAGAAAAGTGGTTCCTATTTACATTTCTTACTTTATATACTTCTTTAATGTAACCCAGCATATCAAAAGTTGGGTGCTTGCAATGTGTCAAATATCTTGTTAGGTTCTTTTATGAATGTTATGTCACTTAATTCTCAAAATAGTACAGTGGGATGGTTTACAAAAGAAAAAACTGAACTGGAGTGGTCACATAGCTAGTAATAAGGTGAGTCAACTCCTTATGATCCCAGAATCTTTTCATTATACCATATTCCTTATTTTATTTAAAAAGCCTTCCACCTTCACCATTATAATCTTGTCCTTTTCTCTCCTCCTGACTTTGGGTACTGCTACCTATCTGAAATTTTGGCAGTTTTTTCTTTAGGATTCTTTGCCTGAAATTTTCTTTAAGATGGGGCTCCTGGATCTGGATAAAGAAAGGAAAAAAATTTTTTTTATTGGGCATCATCCCTTATTACAGTGATTATTCATTATCTTTGATATTAAAAAAAAAAGTTTATTCGCCCCTTCCAATTACCCATACCTTTCTTATAAGTCAGTTAGTTGCAGGCTTCATATATCGAGTCTGGCTATAGTTCAGGAAGGGTTATAGAACAAGGGCCTAGAATCCCTAGAAATTTTACAAGGTTTGTTGGTGTTTTTCTGAGGAAAATATTCATGGTCTTTATCAGTGTCTAATAGAAATCTGTGATCACACTTCAAAAAGGTTAAGAAATATAGGTGTCCTAGGATTTGGTTGCTAAGCAACCAAGAAGATAGAGGACTCAGTTGGTTATTCTTGGGCCTAAAAAGGTGTCTCCCTTTGATCTATTGGGCCAAAATGAATACCACCACAATGCCCACTATGAGCATAATTGTTTTCTTATAAAGAAACTAGAAGCCTGTTGCATGAAATTCGAGTATGGAGCTCATCCCTTGCAGCCCCTGCTTCATCCAGAAGGCCATTTGGCCGCCCAGTCTAATTAGCATATTATGCTTTTATTATTATAGATAATCTATGATTTTTATTTTTTTATTTTTTTATTTTTTGTTAATTCTCACCAGAGTGTATTTTTTTCTTGATTTTTTAAAGAAAGAGTGGAAGGGAGGGGGAAAGACAGAGAGAAAAACATCTATGTAAAAGAGACACATCTGCCAAAGCCGGTTTGGCTCAGCGGTAGAGCGTCGGTCTGTGGACTGAAGGGTCCCGGGTTCGATTCCGGTCAAGGGCATGTACATTGGCTGCGGGCACATCCCCGGTAGGGGGTGTGCAAGAGGCAGCTGGTCGATGTTTCTCTCTCATCGACGTTTCTAGCTCTCTATCTCTCTCCCTTCCTCTCTGTAAAATATCAATAAAATATATTTTTAAAAGAGACACATCGATTGGTTGCCTCCTGCTCATTTTTTAGTTTCAAAAATTCAAATAATTTTGCTACTAAAGATTATAGCCTACTTAGTTTTATTTGTATTAACTTGACATAGATGCACTTTAAGTTGTGCTTGGTAAACTCAATTTTTTTTCCAAAAGAAAATGCTTTTTTTAAAAGGAAGGTATTAATAACAGTTCTAGAAGTCAGATAAGAATTGCTGAAGGAATTTGTTTTGGTAGCAAAAGGAATGGTAACAAGCATCTCCCAAACATTGCCTTGTAAATTAGTATTTCTATCTTGTTATAAACTGATAGCCAAATAAACATTTATTATAAATCTCCTCAAAGAAGAG
This sequence comes from Vespertilio murinus, assembly GCA_963924515.1. Classification (NCBI taxonomy): domain Eukaryota; kingdom Metazoa; phylum Chordata; class Mammalia; order Chiroptera; family Vespertilionidae; genus Vespertilio; species Vespertilio murinus. Next base: position 34,618,550 of record OZ004715.1, on the reverse strand, counting down.
ATTAGGCAAATACTGTCTCCTTTGAGCAGTTCACCAAAGAAGGGTATCATGTAGTCCTATAATGGCTAAATCAAAAATGGTTCTTAAGGTTATAAAATGAAAGGATATGGTACAGAATTATTGTCAATTATCTAATTATTCACTAGAGGTCCTGTGCACAAAATTTGTGCACGGAGGTGTGGGGGGGTGTTCCTCAGCCCAGCCTGCACCCTCTCCAATCTGGGATCCTTGAGGGATGTCCGACTGCCCTCTCACAACCCAGGACTGCTGGCTCCCAACTGCTTGCCTTGCCTGCCTTCCTGATTGCCCCTAACCACTTCTGCCTGCCAGCCTGATTGATGTCTAACTGCTCCCCTGCCAGCCCCCAACTTCCCTCCTCTGCTGGCCTGGTCACTCCTAACTGCCTTCCCCTGCAGGGTTGATCACCTCCAACTGCCCTCCCTTGCAGGCCTGGTGCCTCCCAACTGCCCTCGCTTGCCTGATCACCCACAACTGCCCTCCCTTGCAGGTCTGGTCCCTCCCAACTGCCCTCCCCTACTGGCCATCTTGTGGTGGCCATCTTGTGTCCACATGGGGGCAGGATCTTTGACCACATGGGGGCAGCCATCTTGTGTGTTGGAGTGATAGTCAATCTGCATATTACTCTTTTATTAGATAGGATAGAGGCCTGGTACACGGTGGGGGTCAGCTGGTTTGCCCTGAAGGGTGTCCTGGATCAGGGTGGTGGTTCCCTTAGGTTGTGGGCAGTCTGGGCAGGCCAGCCACACCCCCAGGTGGCCCAAGCAGAGGCCCTGGTATTTGGAATTTATTTACCTTCTGCAATTGAAACTTTGTAGCCTGGAGTGGAGCCAAGCCTTCTGCTTGTTCCTTGGCTGCTGCCATTTCTGTTAGGATTTGTTTACCTTCTATAATTGAAACTTTGTAGTCTGGAGCAGAGGCCTAGGCTGACTAGGGCAGGTGGAAAGATTGGCTTCTTCCATTGCCTGGGAAACCCAAGCCTCCCTCCTGCTCTCTGTGGCCACAGGCATCTTGGTTGGAGTTAATTTGCATACTCTGATTGGCTGGTTGGTGTATCAGAGGTGTGGTCAATTTGCATATTACTCTTTTATTAGATAAGATGGACACTAATACTTTGTGGGACAGGAGCCCCAGTTGCAAAGGATCTAATATATATGTATATATTGTTTTACTGTATTTTTCTAATCAACAAGTAAAGAAGTTTGCACTTTTGAAGTCCAAGATTAAGATACTGGCAGGAGCCGAAACCGGTTTGGCTCAGTAGATAGAGCGTCGGCCTGCGGACTGAAGGGTCCCAGGTTCGATTCCGGTCAAGGGCATGTACCTTGGTTGTGGGCATATCCCCATTAGGGGGTGTGCAGGAGGCAGCTGATCAATGATTCTCTCTCATTGATGTTTCTAACTCTCTATCCTTCTCTTCCTCTCTGTAAAAAATCAATAAAATATATATTTATAAAAAAAGATATTGGCAGGATTCGTTTCTCCTGAGGCCTCTCTCCTGAGGCCTCTCTCCTTGGTTTGCAAGTGACCTGCCCTCTTGCTGCCTCTTCATGTTATCCTTTCTCTGTGTGCATGCTTCTTAGTGTCTCTTCATGTCTCCAAATTCCCTGATCATATTGGATTAGGGCCCACTCAGTGGCCTCGTTTTAAAAAATCTTTTCAATTGAAGTAGATTAATTGACGTACAACATAATGATTCAGTCCATATGCATTGCAAAATGATCACAACAGTCTAGTTAACCTCCTTTACTTTACATGGTTACCAAAAGTATTATTTTTCTTGTGATGTAAACTTTTAAGATCTACTCTCAGCAACTTTCAGGTATGCAGTATTATATTAACTGTAGTCACCATGCTGTATGGCATATCCCCATGACTTATTTACTTTATAACTAAGTTTCTACCTTTTGATCCCCTCCACTGGTTTCTCCTACCCCACTCCAAAACTTTTGCACTTTTAAAAGACTCCTTTTTTCCCAAAAGATTGGAAACCGCTACTCTAAAGTTATTATTGGTGGTCTACAAGAGATTTGTCATAATCTGGGATATAAGGTTGTTTTGGTTTTTTTTTTTTAATATCTTAGTTTGGCCAAGTGACTTGTGGTTGAGTGGTTCAGTGCTTGAGCATTGACCTCTGAACCAGGAGGACATGGTTCAATTCCCAGTCCGGGCACATACCTGTGCTGCAGGCTTTATCACCAGTGTGGGCCATTCAAGAGGCAACTGATCAATTCTTCTCTCTCATCATTGATGTTTCTATCTCTCGCTTCCTCTCCCATCCTTTCTGAAATCAATAAAAATATTAAAGGAAAAAAAGATGTCCTAGTTTTTATATTGCTCACCAAATACTTGGTTACCAAGTACTGGAAAATGAAATACAGTATTCAGAAACAGTAAAATTCAGCATTTATAAATATTTACTCAGTAAAAAATAAGTTTGTAAATAGAAGACTTCTCAACAAAGAGGGAAAATAACAGTTAAATGCTAAAATTCTTAGTGTTTTACTTTTATGCAATGCTAGAATTCTGGGCTTTATTTAGGGTCAAACTGATATGACAGGAAAACCCACAGAGATGATTAAAGGAAAATAAAATAACAGAAAATTTAGCATAGTATATTACTGTGATTATTTTTATGCATAAGGATTTGGAGCAGTTTTACTATGCCAGTTATATTCATTAATTAAAAAGTACTATTTTGTCAGTGTCCTGGGGCTAATTTATTATAAGAATTAATGACAATTTTGGCTTAAATACGGCTGAAATGTTTACTGAAACTGGACCAAAGATGAGCATCCATGTAGATGCTTATATTAAGATCTCAGATAAAAGTTTTACAGTATTTTGATGTTTTGTATGATGGGAATTCTTGAAGTTCTTGGGTCTCATAACAAACCATCATACATGCTTGTCCTCTAGAGAAATAATGTACTACTCACCATTCCAAAGGTTTCATTTTGCTCAAGAATCTACTGAATGAGTAAAAATAGACTCGTTTTATGCATAGGCCAAACACTGTACAGGATGACAAAGATAAGTTTATTGATGACAAAGAACTCTGTATCCAAGTGTGTTTGAGTATAGCAGGTAGACTACCAGAATATATAAATGAAGGCCAGCAATTCCAGCCACAAGATTGTACATAAATGCACTGTAACATTGTGACATTCCTTTGAGTTAATAAAGCTATTGTAATAATCATAATCTGGTAAGTTCTTTTTCCATATGAACAACTACGATTTAAACCTACTTTTGCCCACACGGGTATATCGATATTTTGTTTTTAATTTATGTCTTTTATCACCATTACTTTTTAAATTACAAGTTATTCTGAGTTTTAATTCTATTGTTATCAATATAGCTTCTGGTGAGTAGTTTGGTAATAGAATGTTGACTATTTACAGTTTTTAATTTTCATTTTAGGGTTTTCTCTTAAAATGTAGAATTTTCTAAGAAAAATTGAGGAAAGAATTGAAATTATTTTAAAACTTATGAAAAAATGTAGACTTCTCACTGTATTTGTGGGAGGATAATATGGTTTTTACTTTCTGGGAGGTGGTTCAGCATTGCTAATATGCTTATGCCATTCTAACAGTTCCACTTTTAGGAATGCGTCTTAAGGAAATGTTTGTGCGCCTTTGTTTGTGCACAAACATTTCCTTAAGACACATTCCTAAAAGTGGAACTGTTAGAATGGCATAAGCATATTAGCAATGCTGAACCACCTCCCAGACACACACACACATGGCCCAGTGCACAAAATTCATGCACAGATAGGGTCGCTAGTGGCCGAGGTCTCGGGGTCTCCCTTCCTCAGGCCACCTGCCTGCCCCACCAATCTGATGGTCCCACCAGCTCCCAGGCACTGAGAGCGCCTGGTGGCAGTCCCACCGCTGCCACTAGTTGCCACCTGCAAGGCCAGATTGCCCCCTGATTGCCCTGCTACTGCCTGGCTCCCAGGTGCTGAGGGAGCAGAGCAGCAAAGGCATTGGGTTCCTGTCCAGCTCCCTCAGCGCCTTGAAGCCCAGCGGTGGCATGGTGGCATGGTGATCAGATTGGCAGGGTGATCGGGGGCCCACTTGGTGACCAGTAATTCGCACCTACCATGGCCTGGGGCTGCCCACTCACCTGCTCCACCATCCTGCCCGGGTTCCACTCTCATCTGGGCCCATCAGGACCTGCAGTGCTTCAGTTGCCAGTGCCAAGTTGCAAATGCCCGCCATGTTATGCACCACCCTCTGGTGGTCAGCGAAGGTCATAGCAAGCTGTCAAACTCTCAGCAGAACTCCAGTCAAGAGGGTAGTTTACATATTAGGCTTTTATTGTGTACACACACACACACACACACACACATACATACACACACGATTCAGCATTATATATGTCATGAAAAATTAGCAACAATCTAAACATCCACCTGCAGAAGACTAACTTAAATTATGGTTGATCCATGGGATAAAATACTGTGCCATCATTTAAGAGGAAGAAGTAAATTTGTATATCTCCTTTGAATATAGAAAGATGTCTAAAACATTACTAAATGAACAAACCAGATTACAGAACAGTAGGGTTAATTTTTTTTTGGATTATCATTAGGAAATGGAATTGTAAGGATTTTACTTTATTTTATGCTTTTGTGATGTTTAAATAATTTTTACAAGCAGTTTTTAAATAAGATTAATGATTCAGCTATTAGGAGGTGAGGGGAATACGATTGTACATATCAGAATTATTAAACTTTAAATATCCTTACTGCTATATACTTACCTACCTGGTCTGCCAAATAATCACAAAACATGTATGGTCAGGTTCTGTTCATCTGTGTTTTGCAGGTTCTTGCAGCCCATTACCCTTCATTCTTAATAGAATTTTCCATGAGACCAGTAAGTTTTGTCTAAGTAGTTTAAGAGATTTATAAAATAATCTCTTTCCCTAAAAGACTCCTCTGTGTCACTGATAAATGATGGATGTTTTTGGGGTTTTCTTTTTTGGGGGGAGGGTGATGTTTTCTCTTCAGAATGACTCATTAAATGTAAAGGCATACTTTAGGATTCTTTTTCCCCTTCATGGTTGTGAAAATGCAATACTTGGCACATAGGCAAACCTAAAGAGTTTGCAAATTGCTTCTCTTCTCTGGATAAGAGAAACATCTTAAAATAGCACGTTAACATAGCTTTTATAAATAGTAGTTACTTTATGATCATTGAATGAATGAATGAATGCAGAAAAACTGGCAAGTCTAGATAATATAAATTCTAAAAGAGTCAAGAATTTTAATATGGACTTGTTTGTCTAACAACAACGATTGGTGCTGAATTTTACAGTATTTTAATTCAGATGTAGCTCTCTAAAATAAGTATTATTTTAATAAACAGAACTATATATTAAATCCTAATTTTTTTCTGAACTCTCCACCACTGTGTTTGTGATTTCTTTTCTTTAAAAAAAAAATATTTTATTGATTTTTTTTTTTTTACAGAGAGGAAGGGGGAGGGATAGAAAGTCAGAAACATCGACGAGCTGCCTCTTGCACACCCCGCACTGGGAATGTGCGCGCAACCAAGGCACATGCCCTTGACCGGAATCAAACCCGGGACCCTTGAGTCCACAGGCCGATGCTCTATCCACTGAGCCAAACCGGTTTCGGCTGTTTGTGATTTCTTACACTTAAAATATATGTAGTCTATTTCTTCATCTACAAAATAATAAATTAGACTTTATTCCTAGAACTCTAAATCTTTAATCAACTGGATAAATTTTACCTGAACTACAGAAAGTATAACAGATATTAATGCCTCATAAATGTGCATAACCCACTTCTAGAGTAAGTAAATCTGGTTCCCATTTCAGTGTTTGAAAATGAAGGTCGTTTGGACAGAGGAGGCAAATGTAGAGATATGAGAGGTTCTTTTCCTATCTAGTCTGATACATGTTTCTAAAGCATATACTGTGGCTCCAAACATAGTAGGACAGAACCTTCAAAAAGTCTTGAGACGATCACCCTTTAAAGAGGTAAATCAAAGTCCATGTCATTCTAATTGATTCTTATTAAGAATAGTCTCTGTGTCCTTGGTTAGGTTAGCAGAATATATGTATTTATCTTTTTTTGAACAACTTATAAGTAAAATATTTTTCTACAATGTCAACATAAAACAATTTAAAAGTGTAGTATGTATTTAGCTTCATTATTTATGGCATGTACTCTTGTCCTATCACCCCTCCCCTCTGAGAACAACTAAGTATGTCTTTCCTCCATAATATTGCCATTAATGAAATTTTTCATGACAAAAGAAATTCTTACTATAGACTATAAAATAGGGTTATTGTTTTGTTTTGTTTTGTTTTGTTTTAACTGGGTTTTAATTGCCTCCTATTCTAGTCATTGGTTTGTTGTACCAAGCCCAATAGCCCCTAGAGGGAATATAAATTTAGGCAAAGTGACCAAGGGATAAACAAGTATTGCAGAAGAGATGGGGCAAAAAGGAAAACTTTATTTTGGCTCTAAATTACTAAATCATGATATTTCTTTAGTCCCTTAATTTTTGCCCCAATGTTCCTCTTTTTTTCTTTTCAGCCCTGAACTTCTCTTAGATACTCTGCCTGCATTAACTTGCTACAGATTATAAGCCTAACTTAGAATTTGTACAATCCCAATTTTATGAACTTTTTAACACATTTATTTCTTCTAATGCTTATTACTTATCTCACCTTACTCTTGGGTTTGTTTGTTCGTTTGTTTCATGTTTTCTACATATAGTCTTTTCACATTTTCTGTTGCAAGATTGAAATACTGTTGAAGAAGAGTGAAAAATATTTTTACTCATATTCATGTCGTTAGTAGCAGTTTATCTTTCTTCACATGTATTTAAAGACTACAAAGAGCAATTTAAACTCGTATTTACTACAAATAATAGTCCCTACACACCTGAGTCAGCAGGACAGGTATTATCTTTTCTATTATACAGATGAGAAAACTGAAACTTTGAGACATTGTGTAAGGCAGTGTTAGGATTCATAGAAATTTGGAGCAAGAAAGATAAGAATATAATACAGCTGCCACATTAGTTCTCAAGCATGTTGGTCATGTAGATAAAATGCATTCATATATTGTATTTTTTTCTGTGATTTAAAAATTAAATTGAGGGTAATGATCATACCAAAAATCCTTCTTTTCTTATCTCCTTTTTATCATTTTGTAAAGTTATTCAAAAGAAGGAAATTATAGAAGTATTTAAGAATAAATTCAACTTACATATATAACAAAATCAGAAATTGAATCTTAAAATTAGTGACTAAAGTTTTCTTTTAGTCCTAATTGAAAGTTTTTCTGGCATGTTTTTTCTCTTCTCCTTAACCAAGTTAAATTAAAGATCTTTTATGGCTTCTATCTATCTGTTATTTTGTATATCTGTTAATTTCATTATTTAATAGTTTAAATGTATAGGCAGGTTGGTCTGGATATGTTGATTTCAGGATATATTTTAGATGCTTGTTTCTCGTAACTCTCAGTTTGAGGGTTATTGCTTAAGGGAAGAAATTTGGTTAATTGTAGCTAGTTGGAGTTTAGAGAACTGAAGTTTGCTGGATGTAGTCCTTTATTTAGTAAGTGAGAAAAAATCCTAATGATTTTATAACTATACTGTATAAACACCCTAGTAAATCTCTGGAAAAGAAATGAGGCCTAGGAGATGAATAATCTGTGGAGGATTTTAAATTGAGGATTTTTCTAAGCTAGATTCTAAAATAAAATAGTAAATTGTGGCTAGTAGGATGAAAATAGTTAATTATCCCTCCTATAAGATCTGAAATAATATTGTTGCCCTTAGAAAAGTAGGCATTACAGTGTAATGATACTATTCAATCTACTTCTTTTGTCAGCCTAAGAAGAAATTTTCTGTTTTTCTTTAAGACATGCCTGTTTTTAACATAGAGTTCCATGTGATTTCAAAGATGTCTATAAAATATACCCTTGTGGGTGTACATATTTGTCCTTACTTTGAAATCTCATAATTGGGCTGTAGATTCCAGAGTGATTTTTATATTTAGGAAAGCCATTACCTCCTAAAGGTTTTCTTAGGCAAGTGAGAAAAATAAGTAAAATTTCAATGTAAATACCTTGTTTATATGCTTGGAAAATTATATTCATAGTAGAAATGGTCTCAGTATTCTAATTAAAATTTAATGATGGATGATAGATATTGTAAAGCCAAAGGAATTAAAAGACGAGACATTTTGAGAAAATAGCTTGTTCATATATATCTATTTACTTACATGTTTTGTCAGAAACCAAAATTGGAGGAAGCAATTTGCCTTTTTATTGGTTTGTGAAATTGATCAGAGATTGCTCCTTGGCTTAGTTGCTGTCTGCATAGGCTGTTAACAATTGTTTCTCTGGCAGCAGATCTTGTTCATCAGGATTGCATCATTTCTGGGAGAATGGCCAAGGTCCACAGCCTCAGTACAAAGACTGTCTGAAGCATATGAGGCCTGTTCTCTTTCTGAAGCAGCACTCCTCTTCCTGCCAGTCCTCTTCACAGGATTACTGAAGCAGACTTGTTCTGAATTTTCTTTCATTGAATTGGCTGTTTATTGGACTCTTGTCTCCCAGCTGCTTCCGGCTCACCTGGCTGATGCAATTTCTTTCTCTAAGTCTCCGTTGGAATTATTCACACAAGTCTTGTGCTTTCAGCAAGTCAAGTCATATAGAGAAGAGACTGTCATAATGACAAATACAAAGACTTTTTTTTTCTTTTTTTACAAAGACTATTGGCCATTTCTGAATACAATTAAAAAGATAGTAATAATTATAAACTATTTCTGGCATGTTCAATTTATTAGCCTTTTCCCAAGAACCTGTGTGTAAAGGGTGACTTCTCAAAGGAGTAGTCAGTATTGGGAAGCAGGCTGATTCTGCTTCTGAATTCGAGAACATAATGGTATTTTGGTGGATTCTGACAGATTCTTCTGGAAATACTTAAATTGAAATGAAATTGAAATTGTGTTGCATTCATTTTCCTCCTGCTGTGCACTCAGATTTATTGCTTTTTTCCTCTGTCATTTCTTACCTTATTTATTGCTGCTAGAGGAGTCTACATCTGTTTTGGGTTCTTTATGTGTGTTTGTTGTTGTTCCTTTTACTATTACCTTCATCCTTTTATTATTATAATTTCTAATGTTCTTTGTGAATTGTTTCTACAAAATAGTTTATTTTCCCATTTTTAATAAGTTGGAAATTCATAAAATAATGTAGAGTACATTTCCTCTCCTTGGTAACTGAAATACCATTAACAGCTCTTTCACTTCTGGCTAATGTTAAATTTCACTTTTCCCAAAAAAAAGTCCTAGGTTATCACCTATTTATTTCCTTTCCCTTTTTTGGAGGGTAGAAAGTTGATTATGACTTTATTTGTCCATGTGTTTCTATTACGGAGTTGATAGAAATTACTTCCATTTGTCAATCTTTTTCTATAGTAGGAAAGAAGATATAAGTGGGATGGGATGTGGATGGGGAAAGGAATAATATGAATTTATTGGATCATGGTAGATCCTTGTATGACTGGAGAGTAACTTTGAGATTTGGATAAAGAAAAGCCTCTGAATTTGGGAAGGGGTCAGTGGAGAAAAGAAACACTTACTGGGAGGGAGAAAAAGAAGGAATCCCTTTAGAAATGGGAGATAATTCTAATTTGAAGGAAAGAGAAAGGAATATCCAGTGACATAATAAAATATTTACCACTTAAGTAAAAGAAGGTGATTTCCCTTTCCATCTTTATAGGGAAATAGGATGTAAAGAATAAAGGATAAAAATAATAGCACTAAGGGACTCTTTCCCCCTCCCTATGTGGGAGTCAGTTCTGTGGGACTCTTCCTCCTCCCTTACATGGGAGTCTGTACTTGTTCTTCAATAAATCTCCATCTTTGCTATACAAAAATAAATGAATGAATGAATGAATGAATGCACTAGAGCCCCAGCCAGATGGGTTAGTTGGTTGTAGCATCATCACATATACCAAAAAGGTTACAGGTTTGATTCCTGGTCAGGGCATAAACTAGGTTGCTGGTTTGATCCCCAGGCGTGGCCAGCCAGAGAGGGACTTCAGGAGGTTGGCCCCAAGGCGTGTCCAGCCCCACTCACACAGTCCCACTCTGCTGGCCACCTTCTAATTAATTTCCTTTCAGTGTGAACAAATCCATGCATCAGGTCACTAGAAAGACAAAGTTTCTTTCTCCCTCTCCATCTTTCTTCTTTCCTAAAATCAGTAAACATATCCTCAGGTGAGGATTGAAATAAACATATATAATGAGAGAGATCATAAGATGTAAAAAAAATAATATACAGATGTAAAACAAACATAATTACCATTAAAATATTATTTCTGTAATCAAAATCAGTTTGGCTCAGTGGATAGAGCGTCGGCCTGCGGACTGAAAGGTTCCAGGTTTGATTCCGTCAAGGGCATATACCTTGGTTGCCTGCACATCCCCAGTGGGGGGTGTACAGGAGGCAGCTGATTGATGTTCTCTCTCATCATTGTTTCTAACTCTCTGTCCCTCTCTCTTCCTCTCTGTAAGAAATCAGTAAAATATTTCTGTAGAATTATATTCTGTGAGTCTATCAATGCTATTTCTTTCTATACTAATTTGTGTCTCAACTTTTTCTAGGTCTTCAGAGCTACTGACATAATTTTTTTTTGCACTTCATATTCACAGGTCTATAAAAAGATGACTGAGCCAATAAATTATTTTAATTTGTTTGTATTTTGGTGAATGATAAAATCATATATTGAGATAAGAATAGTCAAAATTCATTCAACAAATACTTCTTGGAAGCCCATTATGTGTTGGGCACTGTTCTGGACATTGGAACTACAACAGAGGATAAAAACAAAAAAATCCCTATCCTCAGAGAGTTTATACTCTAGTAGGGAGAGAGAGACAAATTAACAAGTAAGTAAAAAGTATCTTAAAATTGTTTCAACTGGAGACAGTGTTAATTCTTCTCAATCTCTAGGAAACATCTCCAAACTATGTGATAGATTAATAAATGCTATAACTACTATAAACTGTACTAGGAATCTGTTGTCTTGGCTTATAAAACTAGTGTCATTATTATAAGAAAATATTACATATAGATCTGTTAAAAGTTCTTTATAATTAAAATTTTAATAGCTACATGTTGAAAAGGGTTATCTAAGGAAGAAATTGTCCTCAGTTACATGAGAAATTTGGATTTGCTACCATTTTTTAAATTAAGAAGCCTGGGTATTGAGAAGGCATTATAACCTATGATTGCTTTCATTAGAAGATTAGAAGAGTCATGTAAAACTAGACAAAAAGAAAATCACATATTGATAGAAGAATAGTCAATTTATGAAAAGATAAATTGATAGTTAACAATGTTTCTCTTTTTTTCTAATATATTTTATTGATTTTTTTACAGAGAGAAAGAGAGAGGGATAGAGAGTTAGAAACATCCATGAGAGAGAATCATCAATCAGCTGCCTCCTGCACACCCCCTACTGGGGATGTGCCTGCAACCAAGGTACATGCCCTTGATCGGAATTGAACCTGGGACCTTTCAGTCTGCAGGCCGACACTCTATCCACTGAGCCAAACCAGTTTCGGCTAACAATGTTTCTTAAAGTTATTTCTCAACTATCAAAATTAGCTGGGGTGGGATTTCATTAAGGAATGTATTAATTATTCATTTATTAAGGAGATACCTGAAGTAATTTTTTCATCTTTTCCTTTTAGTATATATTTTAAAAATTATTTTTTGTTGTTGTTGTTAATCCTCATCCAAGTATATTTTTCTCCTGATTTTAAGACAGAGTGGAAGAGAGGGGGAGAGACAGGGAGAGAGACAGACAGAGAGAGGTACATACACACACATCGGTTGGTTGCCTCTTCCTTGGGCCCTGACCAGGACTGGGGATCAAGCCTGCAGCCAAGGTATTTGCTCTTGACCAGAATCAAATCCAAGACCCATCAGTTCACAGGCCTATGCTCCAACCATTGAGCCAAACAGGCTAGGGCTAAGTTTTTTTTTATCTAAAAACCTACTTTGTTTATGAGCATTTAATAGTGGCTGTGATAGAGGATTTTTTATGGTGCTGAGTAACTTTGTTCTTTACTGAAAATATAATTCAGATTTCTATATATTTGTCAGGGAAGGTATGGTTATTATCAGGCTCTATTTTTTATTATCGAGCCACGCAGTTGGGGGCTTTTTTATTTTTATTTTTAATTCGAATTATACAGTGATACCAAAATTAGCAAAAGTTGAACCAACAATCCTCAGTATTTAATGTTATGCCCTTTGGGATTATTTGATGTGTTCTCTTATCATTGTAGATTTTATTTCAATTTTCCAGAGACTTTTAAGATCGTACTGCTTAAATCTTTGTCTGTATATATTGTTAGGGAAAGGAAACATTTATGTGTAAGACGGGCTCAAAGGCAAAAGGTTATATTAGTCACTTTTATGAGCTGTGAAGAAGCGATAGGAAGATTTTGCCCTTTCATTTTAGTCCCAAATCTTAGCATTATGTCACCTTCTGTTGAATAGAACCAGATCTATTACCACATCCATATTTGGAGATTCCTAGATCCATTAGAGAGATGGATCAAGCTCTTGCAAAGTGTAGGTGCCAGAGAGGACTGCTCAATTGAGCCGTTCTAGCATTCTAAAATGACATAAAAGAGAAATACAATTTATGCGTTCTTAAAAATCTTGGCTTGATTCTCTGTTTGCAACTGGTTTTTTTTTTACCCATATTAATTTGCTTCATATATCAAAATAAGATTGAAACATCTCAGATTGTCTACCATTTAAAATATTAAATATTTTGCCGAAACCGGTTTGGCTCAGTGGTAGAGCGTCGGTCTGCGGACTGAAGGGTCCTGGGTTCGATTCCAGTCAAGGGCATGTGCATTGGTTGCGGGCACGTGCATTGGTTGCGGGCACATCCCCAGTAGGGGGTGTGCAGGAGGCAGCTGGTCGATGTTTCTCTCTCATTGACGTTTCTATCTCTCTCCCTTCCTCTCTGTAAAATATCAATAAAAATATATTTAAAAAAAAATTAAATACTTTTCATGCCATATTTTTAAGTATAAATAATAGTTTGAATTTTCTACTATCTTCATTGACCATTAATCAGTATATCAATCATGACTCTTAACAGGCTTCATTTTGCAGAAATCTTTATCAATCTGGGTCTTTTAACATGACTTTCTTCCCACATAAAATGCTTATACTTCATCCTTTTAATCTTTTTGTTGTATTTAATGTTTTGGGAGGGTTTTTGGTTTTTTTTGTGGTGTGGTGTGTGTGTTTCTAGTATAAAACCATTAATGTAAAATCATACAAAGGAACCTTTTTTCCCTTTGCGCCATACCTCCAAATACTTTAATCTACTTTTGTATTTTTACACTTCAGTAGTTTGTGAGTCTTTCTGTTCTCAAATTTCACTGGTTATGGTCACCAACTCTTAAGGTATCATCACTGCTTTTCCATACAAAATTTTCTGATCTTTATCATGAAGCTGTATTCTTTGGTTTATGTTTTTATTCATACTTTGCAATGGATATTACCTCACAAATAATAGTTAAGGTAAACTAAATCTTCTCCCAAAATTACAGTTAAAATAAAAATGGTTTTAAAAAGGAAAAGAGACCTGGCTGGCATGACTGGGGTTCACAGGTCAACCCTCAATCTCAGTTCCGTTCCTGGTTGGGGCACATGCCTGTGTTGTAGGCTCAATCCCCAGTGTGGGGTGTGCAAGATGGCAGCTGATTAATGATTCTCTCATAATGGATGTTTCTCTCTCCCCCTCCCTCTTCCTTCCTCTATGAAATCAGTAAAAATATATATATTTTTTTAAGGAAAGTGTGTTCTATGACAAAAGAAGGCAGCAAGAAACAGCTTTGTCTAGTCAGAAACAAATTGATCTCTTTTATCATATTTAATTTGAAAGAAATAACATTGGCTGCTGGAAAAACTGCTCTTATTTGTGGTGGGGCAGAGGGAGCAGAATTTAAATGAAGGTTTTAAATTGTCAAAAAATTAAACTGACATTTCCATTAACCAGTCTATATCTTTAAAATTGTTAAGTCCCAGGCTACTGGAAAATTTCATTTGATGAGAAGTTGTACAGTGGGGGAAATGTGCCACTTATTAGTGATCTGGACAAACTCTTACTTTCTCTTTATCTGAAAGGTGGAAAAATATAAATGAAAAGAAAGCATAACTTTTACTACTTCATTCATGAAGTGCATAGTAAACATGTGTAGGCTTGGTCCCTTGCTATACTTACTTTATATTTATCCCTTTAAAGGACTTATTCAAAAATGGAAAAATATTTAGTAACATTTAGGATAAATATTAAAAAACTATCCCAGGGGGCCGTGTGCCCCAGGTGAGCCGTGTGCGGGGGGGGGGGGTACCCCGGGTGAGCCATGTGCCCCAGGGGGGCCGTGTGTCCCAGGAGAGCCGTGTGCCCAGGGGGGGCAGTGGGACCCGGGGAGCCGTGTACACAGGGAGAACCGTGTGCCCCGGGGAAGTGGTGGGACGTGGGGGCGGGGGGTGTGAACCGGAGGAGGAGCAGATTCTATTCGTGTGGTCCTGAGACATTTGGACAGTCTGCAGCCATTTGCTACAGAACACTCTGTTGTATTTTCCTACAAAAACAAATGAGAGAGAGTGTCCTACTTGAAATTCATATACGGGAAAAAAAAAATCTGAGGAACAGAATAAAGTGGTGAATATAGTAGAATCAGGGGCAAAGAAGGGGAGTGGACTGATAATTATCAGGAGGATAAGGGGGTGGGGAAGCAGTGAGAGACTGGATTGAAATTGTATAACCAACGGATGAAGACAATTGTGGGTGAAGGGGGTTAAGGGCAGAGGGTGGGAAAGGAACTGGGTGGTAGGGAGCTTTGGGGGAGAAAAAGGAGAAACAATTGTAATAATATGAGTAATAAAGATTTATTTTTTTAAAAAACCTATCTATTTTTTTTCCTTTCCTATGGCAGGATTCCTCATGTCCATAACATGTTGGTTGAGGCTGTACAGCTCACCCCCACTCTCAGAGTGGCCAGTCTCCATTAATTGGACCCCGTGATTTCCACTTTCTGCTGTGTTGGACGTCATGAGCATTGCAATCCCTCTGGGAGTCACCACACCAGATACATCCTACTCAGATATGGCTGCTGGATCAGAGTAAGTGCTACTTCCTAACTAGTAGATGAATTACCAGTTTGTGTGGAGACAACCTTTGGGCATCTAATAAATATGTAGTATTTTTTAAACCCAAGCCTAGCCCACTGTAAATGACATTAGATCCTTTCTCCCGTAGAAACTGAATGTGGGAGGGAAAATTTGGGGGAGGGAGGTTTCTAAGTAAATTATTAAATGGGATGAAATTTGCAAAGTAGTAACTACATTTTTATTTGTTTTGATGGGTGGGGAAAATTGAAATAAAGTAGGTGTCGCTGCCTGCTTCTGTAGAATTAATTGGTGGAGATAAAGAGGAGTTCTCTCCAACTGATTTTCCTTGAAGGCCTCTTCCTATGTACTTCTCATTATTCTAGAGTAAAGGGGCTAAAACTTTATATGGGCAGGTTACTTAAACCTTATATGGGGCAAAAACATGGAAAGTTAGTGTCATCTGTTTTTTATAATATTCGTTGCCTAGAAAGAGGACCTTCAAAATCAGTGGTACCAAACTTTTTTTTCAGCTAAGAGCAGCTTTAGGAATTCAGAGTTTGTCGAAAAGTCCAATCCCTAAAATAGACTCTCAATTCTTGAAGAATTTAAATGCCAAATGGCAATAAAGGTAGGCCTTCGTTATAAAACTTTATATATTATTCACAGTTTAAAAGATTTTAGCCTTTTGTATCCCTTCTCTTTTAAGTGTCCGAGATTCCCCCTGCTCACAGATTCCCCCCTCTTGTCCTTTTACCTCCCTTGTACCCAATCTTCCTTGCTTACAGAAAGGAAGTGGAAGCCCCCTACCTTTCAAGATGAAGTGGCACTACACAAGGATGTGAAAGTCCAGCGAAAGAGACCCAAGGGGCCTAGGGGGCAGCACACCCCCAGAAGCCAAGTCTATTCCAGGCAGTACCAGGGATTAGGGTCTGGGCTGGAAAAATCCTGGTGTTTTGAATATGTTCAGGTCCAGTTCAGACTCTTGATCCCACAGCCACTTCTAGAGTGAGGTGGGTGTTGCTCTAATTCCCCTGTTTCTCTTGCCATTTTCACAGTCCCCGGGGATTCTCCCCCTTCAGCAAAGAAAAGCAACTGTACTAGAACTATGGGTTCAACTGCATCCCTGATTAATAGTGGTTTTCTTCCTTAACAATGAGAATATTAGTAAAGAGCATGTATATTTCTTCATAAAGCCACTTAGGATAACTTAACTGCTTAATGACTTCCTTAAAGAGGAAGACTTAAAATGAAGCTACTTAAGCAGCAATGTATTACTATATTCTGGGGTAGTCTCGATTTTAACACAGTTTTGGCCTTATTCCCATATAAAATGAAAGATGGAGGGTGGGAGATGGAAAAGGGTGGATAGTGTTTCTTCCAGGGCTTTCCCTCCTCTCCCCCCCCCCCTTTATTTTTTGCATGCCAAAGAAATTTCATTATGCCAATAGCCAAGGTTTCCAATTTTATAACTATTTCCCAAGTAAGATAATTAAAAATATTCCTGTATTAGTAATTGGTTACATAGTATTAATAGATTTTTGTAAAGTTAGCCACTAGCCTCCTATATGGATTGACTAGCAAACTATATAGTTTGACAGCATTAACATTTGTGAAAAAGATTAATAAAAAAGATTAAATCAGTGAGTTTGGGATAAGTGAATAAGAAAAATACCAAAAACAGTTATTCTTAAAACTGGTGTTTTTCCCAGAGTGCACAGATGACTGCCCATAAATGTTGCTAGGGAGTCCAGAAGTAATTGCAGAAAGAAAAAATACTTCTGGCATAAAAAAAATTTGCCTACAATGTTTCTATTTTCTGAGACATTTCATTCACAATCTCCAGGCAGATTTTTGATAGTGCGATCATAACTAATTACACAATTATTTGTTTGATATTTTTACAAAGCAAGAGAATGTCAACAATTAGCTTATATGCCACTCTGTTAAGTTATTGATGCCTATTTTAATGCTTCATCATACATATTTTACTGTCATGCATATTCCACTAATCTAGGCACTGGTATGAAGATTAAATCTGTTATGGAGGGCAAAATACTCAACCAAGAAAAAGACCTAGATTTTACCTCATGCTTTTTTTAATGCTGAAAGCAACATTATGCATTATCCATTTTTCATATATTTGTAGGGGAGGGAATCTTCATAAACAAATGAAGAAAAAAATTTTCTGAATGTACAGTCTTGCCATAAATGAACTTCAGACATTTCCCAAGAGGTAGCATTATAGCTGCAGGTTGCATATTGTACTTAGAACGCAGTTGATGGAATGTATCTAGTGTAAGCATGGGTTCTGTATGTGCCCAACTGTCATTTCAAACATAAGGGCGAAAGGCTATAGTTACATTTGCATTAAATGGTTGGCTAATAAAGAGATGCAGTCCTAACACTATAAGTTGTAATCCATTTAAATTATAGATAAGATCTGATATATATGTCAAGGAATATCCTAATAAATAATTACCTGTCAACATGTAACTGTATTGAATCACTAATCAGTATGGGAATTAGAAAGTTTCCTCATCAAAAGATATGGGCTTAAATTTTAGTATTTGGCATGCATAGCAATATATTAAATGCTGTGCTTGACAAGAAAGTATTGTGCAATGGAGTGGCCTTTTAACCTCCAAAACATACATTTTATTTTTATTCCCTAGACTTGCACATGAATTGCATATGTTCATATTTACCCAGTTTGGAGATG
Source organism: Vespertilio murinus (assembly GCA_963924515.1). NCBI lineage: Eukaryota > Metazoa > Chordata > Mammalia > Chiroptera > Vespertilionidae > Vespertilio > Vespertilio murinus. Next base: position 34,600,605 of record OZ004715.1, on the reverse strand, counting down.
GGTAAGGTACAACCAACATAGTTACATCTCCATGGCCATCTTTTATTTCATGTCACTTTCCTTCTCCCTACCCCCCACCCCAATCCTCCCACCCCCACCCCCCAAAAAAAGAACTACACAGGTCATTCCTAATAAATAGCTGTCATGTTTCACCCCATGTGTTCAATGGTACAAAATCTCTTATGTAAATGTGTACAGCTCTTTGGAATACTTGTTTATCAAGTAAATTTTAAAATGTTGTATAAAATTTCTTTCTCTTGACTTTCCATCATAGAAACTAAATTCTACCTTCATTTTATTAATGCTTGCCTATCTTTGGTTTCATTTAGGAAACCCCACCTGTTTCCTAATACTCAGAGCTGATTGCCTCCCAAAGAACCATGTTCAGTTCATCTTTTTCTCGAGTATACTGACGTGCATTCTTGATTTATTCCCTCCCAGTTCCCATCTTGCAGACACTCTTTTAAAGTAATAAAATGCATGCACTTCACTAACAGAGAATACTTTCCTATGTCTAAAGTTCTTCTTTACCTAGAAATTACCTTTGCTGTTATTAATAAGATCCCTTCTCACAGTTTTGGAGCATATGATTGGGTGAGTTGGATACATATGTCAGAATTTTCTTTTATCCCTCACTTCTCAGCTGACATTGTGCCATATTGAACCTCACATTTTATTCCTGCCAAGTACTATATATTGTGTATTTTTAATATATTGAAATAAACATATTACTTGAGGCAAACAATATGCACTATTTGATTCCCTAAAAGCTTTGATCTCTAAGGCTGAGTTATGCATGGTGTCCTTGGAGTTTCAAATTTGTGTGACAGGTAATCTGTTATTCAGTTCTGCAAAGTCATACAATTGCATTAATTATCTTTCAAAATTCAGCCAAACCTAACTACTAAAGTTCTTTTTTCCCCTAAAACTCACATTTTATCCTTTGCCACCCATGCCTTTTTATTACCAAGTAAAGGATTACATTGAATTTCTAAATTTGAACACATTTATAATTCTTTTATATTAATAAATTGAACTGTTTATTTTCCACTCCAGGAGGATACTAAAAGATACTGAACCAAGCTTTCACTAAGCCTGGTTACTTAAAATTTCATATAATTTTCTTTAAAGGTAGAATGTTATCCTGGTTTACAAACCAGTTAGGCAGAGTAGAATGACTACAAGCTTTGGAGTCAGACATTGTCTCAAATCCTGGCTCTGTGTAAACTCATACCTGTTTACCCTTCTGTAAATATGTGGTTCTATTTACCATGTTTAGTAGTTGTAGAGTAATGAATTGATATAAATATATACAGTACCTAGAAAATAATGGGAAATTCAAATTGGTAGTCACTCTTGCTGTTGTCATTAGACTAACAAAACATCTCAGTAGAGTTTTGATTATTTTGAAGTTCTATTTATCATGCAGCTGTGAGATAATTGTGTCCTTGATATGCTTGCATGTCATTGGTGGATGAGAAGTTATTAATCTAATATTTGAAAGGTGTTTGGGGGTTCATCAAGATGAGAGGTATAAATATAAGATGCCATTGTTTTTACCTGTACTTTCTTCAGGGTATCCAGTCTTGGTAGTGAATGGAAGAGGGCCTGGTCCCTGGGGCAGTGCAGAAGGCACTTTCATCATCTCACTCACTGCAAATGTCATGTGAGGTTTCATGGAAGTATTAAGAGATCCAATTAAGAAGAATAGTTCTGAGTCTAAAGCAGCCCAGAGTGGCTTCTCTAGGGGAAACTCCCTGCTCAGCTGGTACGTTTGTGTTTGTCATTAGGGACACCTTGTATCCCAGGTGCCTGCCTTAAGACATCTGCCTGTACTGGCTTCATGTTGCACACAAATCCACATTTAATAACACTCGTAGTGTTATTTATAGGCTTAGTTGTGTTAATCAGATTATTTCACTGAGTTTTTTATTCTAGTAGCTGGTGGTTGTGGAAAGAGGAGGGGTTAGAATGGGAAGTTAAGTTTTAGTTTAAGGGAAGATTAGGTGTTATGCTATCATGCATTGCTTTTCGCCTTTGTGCAGCCCTGAATCTGTGGAGGCTAGTCCAGCAGTTAATGAGAAGAGCGTGTATTCCACTCATAATTATGGGACCACTCAGAGGCATGGGTGTCGAGGACTGCCTTATGCTGTGAGTATGCATTTGTTTCTCTCCAAAGCAGTGATCTTCCTGGAGTATAATCCATTCTTATACATTGTGACTTTCTTGCAATGTTTATATGCAGCATGACGAAGTTGCCCCCTTTGCACTTCCCTGCCTCCAGCGGACGTCTAGCCCTGCATCATTGTTCTTGTTTTTATGTCCCAGTTGACCTTGGCATTTTGTTTTATCACTTTCCTGGTTGAAGCCAAAAAACGAAGGGTACTACTTTCTTCTTTCTTTCCATATGTACCATACTTTAGGGGAGAGAGGGGCCAGTGTTTGGACACTGTTGATTTAAAAAATCTTATTTTCAGGATCATAATTACGGAGCCCCTCCTCCTCCGACACCTCCTGCTTCTCCCCCTGTCCAGACGATCATCCCTCGTTCTGACCTGAATGGCCTGCCGTCGCCCGTAGAGGAACGCTGTGGAGACAGCCCGAACTCTGAAGGAGAGACTGTTCCTACCTGGTGTCCTTGTGGTCTTTCTCAGGATGGCTTCCTTCTCAACTGTGACAAGTGCAGGTAAGATCATGTTTCATCTAAATTTAAGCCTGGGTTGCTGGGATTAGGGTTTCTTACTAGTAGGGAAAAGCTCAAAGTATTCTTTCTTGTGTTTGTTAATGTAGATGATTCCTTAGTGCTCCTTGGCTCGAATTCTCTGCACTAGGTGAGAATTGCTGACAACAAGGAATGAGAGATTGATGTTAAAGCTATTGAATTTGATATGAAATTTAATGTCCTGGAAACTTTTGGTAGGTGGGAGGAAGGGGGTAGTGTATACAGAGACACATCTCCCATATGTGCAATGATGTGCTGCATGCTGTTGGAAGGATTACTTTAAGTTTATTTTCCATCTTTAGGGGAATGAGCAGGGGGAAGGTTATTAGACTTCATCGGCGGAAGCAGGACAACATATCAGGTGAGCAGAAGATGGGTTATGCCCATATTTTGAATAAAATAGTTTATATTTTAAATATTTGTCTAAATCCCTTCTGTAAGTTCCCATGGTCCCTTGCTCATTTTACGGAAAGAGAGAGAAGTCCTCTGAAGACCACATGTAATTCTCTTAATGTACATAAATGACATTTTAGCCCTGTAGCAATAAAAATATTTCTTGTGAACACAGAAAATCAGATCCTCTTTCTATGTTACGTACTGAAACAATGGAGCTTTGGGACTGGTTATAAGGGGAGAAATATATACAATATAGAACAGTTTATTTGCTTACTGTTTTCAAATGGAAGGTGGGTATTTATGTTCCACAGATAGATTTAGTGGTAGAAGTAATGACTTAATGATTATAGAATAAATCTATAACAGAATAAGCTGCTTTAATATGCTTTTAAATGTTTATATAATGTGAACTATGAAATAACCTTTTTTTTTTCTTTCAGGTGGGGACAGCAGTGCAACAGAAAGCTGGGATGAGGAGCTTTCTCCTTCCACTGTGTTGTATACAGCAACACAGCACACACCTACAAGCATCACCTTAACTGTTAGAAGAACCAAACCCAAGAAGCGGAAAAAGAGTCCAGAAAAGGGTCGTGCAGCACCAAAGACAAAGAAAATCAAGGTATGGAGGGTAAAGTATCTTAAATAGAAGTATGTCTGAAATAGCTCAAATTTTGGACCAAGAATGCACCAAAATTCTTTTAAGAATTTGATCCAGATGTTTGAAGGGCCACTTTTGCTCTACTTGCAAAAATCGGCTAATCTGTTGTCAACATGTAGACCAACCTCTCTTCTGCCACTCCATACCATCACAACTGGCACAAAGTTTCTTCTCCAAGTCCCATCCCAGGTATGAAATCCTAGCCCCAACTGGTAACAAGCCCATATGTGCTACAGCCTCCAGTCTAGACTTCCACTATCCTTACAGTATTTCCCTGCCTCCTCAGCCCAAAGTAGTCTGAAATTCTTGTCCTGGTACATGCCTACTTCATGTCATTGGATTGATTTATTTCCTTGTTTCAAAAAATTAGGAAATGTCTCTTGAATGGTCTAGGCTTCCTCAGTGTTGTGGTCACTTTCCTATATTCCTGGAGAAACCTCTTCTGTTTTGTGTTCTTTCTTCCCCATCATGGCAACTTTGTTGCTCCTAGGTGACTTGCCCATCCCTTGCTAAGGGGATTGGTCTTTGTTTCCTTCTTAATTTCAAAACTGGTAAATCTGTCAGGTGTGTTTATAGGATTTAAGTGATGCATGCTCTTCCCTGTTAATTACCTAGTTTCACAAAGGGAAGTACTGGAGTTAGCCACAGGGTTCACTCTCCTTGACCTACCCCTATTCTTGATAATAGTGTGGGGAATTCAATTATATTTGTTACCTAGGAAAAAGGGGACAGCCTAGAACACTAGTTCTTGCCTTAGTTTTAGTCTCAGATAGGTATAACTGTCATTCTTGGTACCAAGTTTTGTTTTGTTCTACTTGTTTTCCTCTTTGGGATAGGCATTTCGAGAGGGATCCCGGAAGTCCTTGCGGATGAAGGTAAGGGGTATTCTTCCCTGATGCTGTGTTTTACTTCACTGTGATCTTGCATTTTGGTTAGCTTCTTTCCCGAGATTGATGGTCTGGGAATCTTGGATTCTACCTTTTGTTAGTTTGTAATTATTTGCCATTGGTTTTAATAGAGCATTTCTCAAAAGTAGATTTTCTCGGTCATTTTCTGAAATATTTTCTCTTTCTGTAATTAGCTTTCATTTGTTGGTTTTTCATTAGCTGCTTTTCTAGGGGTAAGTGACATTTTGCCAAATAAAATAAAGCGGATATGTTCTCTTATTGTGTTTGGACTCAACCTCAGGACTGAGGTTTTTCTGGTAAAATAAGATCTCTTATGTACCGACCCTAGGACCATATGGGCTTTAGTCACCAGTTGGAAGGATAATTTTCATCAGTAGGAAAGTGGTATTTATTGATAGGATCTACTCTTATTGGAATTACTTACATTTGAACTGTTTTCTTCTGGCATATTTATTTGATATAGAAGATTCTGATGGCTGATGTGTTTCTTTTCTTCGGTTATCAAATAAAAGAGCTTATGAGGCATGATTTTGGATAACAGAATAAAGAAATTATGTGCAATGGACTTTAGGTACTGGGTGACAAAAACAGAATTTGCCCAAAGGAGATTTGATTGTACTATCTGGTATTTCCCTATAAGTATTCATATCCCTAAATATGTTTATAATAAAAAAGCAGAATCTTTCCTGTTGACCGTTATATGGGGAAAACATTAAAATATTTTAGTGAAGATAAGTTTATTAGGATATATATGTGTGTGTGTCAAGAGATGGGAAGATGACTTAAAGGCCAAGAGCATCAGAGTCTTTTTTAAAAAATATATATTTTATTGATTTTTTTACAGAGAGGAAGAGGGATAGAGAGTTAGAAACATCAATCAGCTGCCTCTTGCACACCCTCTACTGGGGATGTGCCCACAACCATGCCCTTAACCGGAATCGAACCTGGGACCTTTCAGTCCGCAGGTTGACGCTCTATCCACTGAGCCAAACTGGTTTCGGCAGCATCAGAGTCTTGAGATACCTTAGAACACAACTTAATTATCTCCTTCAAGGGGCCAAGTTTGCTTTAACTGCCCCTTTATTTTTGTCTCCTTTGCTTTCAGAGAGCCTTTAAATAGAATTACAGAACAGACAAAGGCTTATCCTAGCTGTTAAGCCTTTTTCTATTTTATCAGCTATCATAATTTGTCTTTAGAGATTTGAAATGTTTTGAAAGCTGTTGACCAACTCTCCAGAAAAGTACCCATAAACCCCAAATATTGCTTGTTATTTCGACATGTTGACATATAGTCCCATAGACTTAATAAAATTTAGTCAATAAAAGAAAATTAGTTTATTTTAATTCTCATACCAGAATTTTAAGTTGAGTTGCAAATTTTGTACTCAAAATTCATTATTAGTAAGAACTTCACCAAAGATCTGGGTGATAGCTGTAAGAATAGGAAGAACCTATCATTTGGATTTTTAATCCCAAAGTCAGGCACTTCCCTACTTGGAGACTACTCAAAATTTCTCAACTTTGACACTACTGACATTTTGGACCAAGAAATTCTTGGGCTGTTGAAGGGAGCTGTTTTTTGCATTGTAGGCTATTTAACATCTTTGGCATCTACCCATTAGTACCAATAATACACAGTTGTGATAATAAAAAATGACTTCAGATATTACCAAATGTCTCCTCTTATGGGCAAATTACCTCTGGTTGAGAACCACTGTTCTCATCCTACTGAGATAGGATGTTCAATACCCAGAAGAATGGGACAGCAGGTTAGACGGAGTTGTATTAATGAAGAACACATGATACTGTGGCAAAGGCTTCCCATATACATCGAGTTTAATAAGTCAAAAGTTTAGTGATCTCTACTGGTTACATAAACTTGAAAATACTGGTTTGGGCATCCATAATACTCAGTCCTATAAGCAAGCACCCTTAAGTCTTGGGTTTTGCTCTTTTTCCCCCCACCTCCCTCAGCTGTTACTGACATCTCAAGCTGATAATATTCTGTTCTCAGTGTATTGGTCTTAGGTGTTTCTTAGGTCCTTTGTTTGTTGTTCCGTCTTTTGGATTCTAGCATGAAATGTAAAAAACAATCGTATTGATATTTTTCTTTTCCTTTCATGGGGAAAGAATGGCAGACAACAGTCAGTTAAAATAAGTGACACAAATATAAAAGAAAGCAATTGTTACAGTAGGTATAGATGTTTTCTATATTATTCATGGAAAGTATGTTTAATTTTCTCATGCCTGTTTTTGCAAGTTTAGTGTGGACATTATTTATGAGTAGCTTTGTTACTATACTGTCTTTTCCTTCTAATCATCACTAATATGACATCATCACAGTTATTTGTTTTGTTTTCTGATGGCACCTTAAGTCTTGAGTTCCAGAGAGGAGAGCATGTGTCAGACTTAAACTCTGTCTTTGTAGCTCAAGCACACAAAAAACTCTCTGTTTAGGATAATGCTTATGTAATATAATAATATTTTCTTAGTTCTGTCACCATAGAGGGCAATGGTTTTCCCTAGAGAAGTATAGTAAAGTACCTCTCAGCATTTTCCAAACTCTACCTACCCACCCCCTCTTCTCAACTCAGCTCTTCAGAGTGTGACTATTGAAACTGTCGAAAATAGAGTGTTAGAAAGATACACTCCAGAATGATACCTTTTTCTATGGGAAATGAGATATTGGGTTATTTATTTATTTGGGTCACATGTATATTTCAAGTGAGCATCTAATAATTGTATAATGAATATAAGTCACACAACAAAAACATTCTCCTGTAGAGGAGTAAAATACTATAAGTTTGGGCTGGCACACTAATGGAGATGTCCAAGAAATTCTGAAAATTAAGTGATATGATATTTGAGAGGTCTCTTGTTCATTTTCATGAAAATTTTCTTCTTAACTTGATTTTTATTACTTAAAAATGATCATAAAACCTCAGTGATGGGATAGAACTAAGTTCCAAATTAATTTCTCACTTTAGAAATAAGGAAACTAAGCTTTTTTAAGTTGTTTAAGGCTTCCTTGCTCATTGGTAATGAAACCATTATAGAAGCCAAATCCCCTGACTCCCACCAACTGCCAGTTATACCACACCAACTGCCAGTTAAAAACAAATTTTCTGAGACTCAGCCTATCCCTCCCCCCACCCCCCATTTTTATTTATGGACTCTGCTAACCTACCTACTTTGTTCTTTACAGAATTCTCCTTCTGAAGCACAGAATTTAGATGAGAATACAACTGAGGGATGGGAAAATCGGATAAGACTGTGGACTGATGAGTATGAAGAAGCTTTTGCTAATCAGTACAGTGCAGATGTACAGAATGCCCTTGAACAACATCTACATTCTAGCAAGGAATTTGTGGGCAAACCTGCTATCTTAGACACTATCAATAAGACTGAATTGGCCTGCAATAATACAGTTATTGGTTCCCAAATGCAGGTAAGGATAAAAGGATTGATGGCTCAAAGTGGTTGATTTTTAACAACTCAGGAAGAGGGATTATATTGGGATTATCAAATCTTTCAAATTTATAAGGACTTATAATAACAAATTAGCTAGCTACTGAGCATCTTTAACCAAAAGCAGGTTATAGTTGCCCTAGCTGATTTGCTCAGTGGTTAAGAGTGTCGACCCGCCAACTGAATGGTTGCATGTTCAATTTTGGGCAAGGGCACACACCTCAGCTGCAGACTGAATCCCTAGCACCAGTCGGGGCACATGCGGGAGGCACCCAATCAATGTGTGTCTCTCACATCGATATTTCTCTCTCTTGTCTCCTCCCCTCTCCCTTCCACTCTCTCTAAAAATGAACCTGGTGGGCATGGCTCAGTGGTTGTGTGTCCACCTATGAGCCAGGGGGTCAGGGTTCAATTCCTGGTCAGGGCACATGCCCAAGTTGTAGGCTCTGTTCCCAGTGTGAGGCATGTAGGAGGCAGCCAATCAGTGATTCTCTCTCATCATTGATGTTTCAATCTCTCTCTCCCTCTCCCTACCTCTTTGAAATCAATAAAAAATATTTTTTTTAAAAATCAGTAGTGGTGAGGGGAGTTATAGTAACTGGACACTATTCAGTTACTTATTTTTAGACTATATTAATTTAAAATTTATAAGATAGGAAATTTTATACAGCCTCAGTGGAAAGTAGTAAGCTTATTAGAAAGCTAAGCTCTCTTCTTCTCTCCCTCCCCCCATTCTTTTATTAGACGTAGACCACTAAAATCTTAATTTTGGATTTTAAAAAATATTTTCACTGATTTCAGAGAGGAAGGGAGAGACAGAGAGAGAAAGATCAATGGTGAGATAGAGTCATTAACTGGCTACTTCCCCACAAGCCCCCTACCAGAAAAGAACCCCAAACCTGGACACGTGCCCTGACTGGGAATCAAACCGTGACCTCCTGGTTGGTTCATAGATTGATGCTCAACCACTTAGCCCCTCTGGCCAGACCTGTATCTTTTCTTGATGTCATTGGGCCCGAATTAAGCTGTGAAGGTGTGAGGTAATGTGGCAGGTTCATTTCCTAGAAATACCTTTCATCAACTCAAAAATTTCTAGCTGGTTTGGCTCAGTGGATAGAACATCAGCCTGCAGATTGAAGGGTCCCAGGTTCAATTCCAGTCAAGGGCACATGCCCAGGTTGCAGGCTCAATCCACAGTTTGGGGGAGGGTGGGAGGATGCAGGAAGCAGCCAATCAATGAGTCTCTCTTATTATTGATGTTTCTCTTCCTCTCTCTTCTCTAAAAATCAATAAAAACATATGGAAAAATTGTCTGATTATTGAGCTAAATAATATTTCCTCAGGAAATATTATTGTCCACACTAGAGGCCCAGTGCACAAATTTTGAGCTCTGGGGCGGTGGGGGTGGGAGGATTCCTCAGCCCGGTCTGTGCCCTCTTGCAGTACGGGACCCCTTGTTCCTTACCACCTCCCTGCTTGCCACTCCTTAGTGCAACCATGCAGGTGGAGAGGCTTCCACTGCCACCACCACACTCACCAGCAGTGAGCCTGGCTCCTGGCTGAGCAGCATTCCCCCTGGTGGTCAGTGGGCATAATAGTAACTGGTCGTTCTTCTGTAACTGTCCCTTGGGCTTTTATTATATAGATGTTCCTGCAGTCTAATGTTAATATTCTGATTTTATTCAGCTACAGTTGGGAAGAGTCACTCGTGTTCAAAAGCACCGGAAGATCCTGAGGGCTGCACGAGATTTGGCTTTGGACACTCTTATAATAGAGTATCGAGGGAAAGTCATGTTACGACAGCAATTTGAGGTCAATGGGCATTTCTTCAAAAAGTAAGAATATCATCTTGTGAGCGGTGAGGGCTAAAGTGGGCCTGGTTGAGCCATATCAGTATAAAAACCATTCTGGTTAATAGGACACTCTCTTGGGGAAAAGATTACAGCTTAAATAACCTCATCCGTGTCTGCCATTGCTAGAGAAGTGTGAATAAGTCTGCAAATAGTTTAACGTATAAAGTGGTAATGACTCCAGGTCAAGCATTCCTTGCCTTGTGCTTATTTAATCAAAAGCAGACAACCATGTGATATTTTCCAAATTTAGGCATTGCAAAAGACTACTGTCAGCATGAGCTTTATATTTGAATCACGGGGTGGCCTTTTTATTTGTGTTGAGAATTACAGGAATTTTTAAATTACATCCCTAGACCATACCCCTTTGTGCTCTTCTACTCAAAATTCAATGGTGTAGAGATGTGTGTGGATGCACGTACTTTCGGTAATGATGCGCGGTTCATCAGAAGATCATGTACACCAAATGCAGAGGTAAGATTTCTGTAGCAACTTCTCCTTGAATGGAATCACCAAAGAATAGAGTAAGTCTACTGAAGAAACAATCTGAAAACTTCACCCAGATTAAGGTCTGTAGACAATGGTTATGATCTTTAATTGTAAAAGAGAGACAAAAAACAAAAGTAATGATGCTTTTATTCTGAAAGGATGGGGGCAAGGGATGAATTATTTTCAGAGAAGAAGTGGGGGAAAGCATTTGTTAAAGAGAAAGAGCTAGACTGGATAAGAAGTCAGAGAGTTTATAGTAAAGAAGTTGCCATATAGTAGGAGATGTCGTTGGTTCCAAATTAAGCTGTATGGTTAATAAGTGCTATAAAAGATATTCTAGACATTTTTAGAATTGATTAATCATTGCAACCATATCAAAGCAAGAAACTCCACAGGAGTCTTCTTACAGGCTAAGTAGGGAATTTTAATTCTCTGAAAACAGCTTTAATATATAAAATAGTGGTTTTACCTTGATTTCTAACATCTCGAGGTTTATTGAAGTATACATTTTCAAACAGTTACTATATAATAGTTCCAAATGAAATGATAGAGTTAAGACTATTATAACTCTAAGTTGGGATAAATTATTTGTACAAAACGTTTTTTTGTTGGTTTTTTTCTTTTGGAGAATTTTTGGTCTTTATGATAAATCATCAATCATAAGTGCTATTCACACAGGTGCGACACATGATTGCAGATGGGATGATTCACCTGTGTATCTATGCTGTGTCTGCTATCACCAAGGATGCTGAAGTCACCATAGCATTTGATTATGAGTACAGTAACTGGTAAGACCTCTAAAACCTTTCCTAATATGAATGGCCTTATCTTAAATATTAAGCCTATTAAGTCTACTTTTATTCCTAAACATTTTTCTCTTTTTTAACTAGTCTTTTCATGAGTATTGCATTTTCTGCTTAGAAATTGTAGAGGGAAAGAGATTTGGGGCATTTTTGTTTTGTTTGTTTTATGAGACATAGATACATAGTTAGTATTATACTGCTCAATAGTCTGCTAACCAAATATATTTTAGTTTACACCTTTATAGCAAGAATAGCAAAAAATGGGTATGTATGACATTCCTAGAAATTGTGACAGCATCAGTTCTATGCACACAGCAGTTGTGCCTGGGGTCATATAGAATGAGAATTTAAAGGTTCACCTATCCACTCAAATCATGTAATCTAGTTATATATAACAATACAGAAAAACAGATGGCAAATCACAGATGAATATGTGATGGGTTTTATAAAATGGATGATTTTTCTTCCATGGTCCTTTTAGGCAAATAAGATTATAGATTAATGATATTTGGCACATGTATAAGAAGAAATTGTATTAATAATAAGTAGGCCCTACCAGTTTGCCTCAGTGGATATAACATCGGCCTGTGGACTGAATGGTCCCGGGTTCAATTCCAGTCAAAGGCACATACCAGGGTTGTGGGCTTGATCCCCAGTGTAGGGTATACTGGAGGCACCAATCAATGATTCTCTCACATCATTGATGTTTCTATCTCTCTTTCTCCCTTCCTCTCTGAAATCGATAAAAATATTTAAGAAAAATTAATAATAATAAGTAGGGAATTAGTGGGTAAAAACGTTGTAATGTAGACAAAAGATAAGTATAGCCATTTAGAATTTTTCATTGATTTGTTGCTCGCTCAATAGTATAAAGACAGTTGGGAGAATTGGTTTTAGTTGGAGCTTTCTTTTCTTTCCATTGAACATATGCCAGTGGGAAAAGTTGGGGTTCTATAGACACACAGAATATTGAAAGTATTCAAAGGACTCTAATGTCTCTGTTTACCTTAATCACACATAATACCAGATTAAATTATTTTAGTAATATTTCAAGAGAATGAATGGGTAATATAACTGACTTTCAAGGTTACTGAGACAGGCACTTTTATTTGTTTCCTTGGAGCAGTAATTATAAAGTGGACTGTGCATGTCACAAGGGGAACCGGAATTGCCCTATACAGAAAAGGAATCCCAATGCTGCAGAACTGCCACTCCCACCCCCTCCAAGCCTACCCATCATTGGAGCAGAGACAAGACGGAGAAAAGCACGGCGGAAAGAGCTAGAGATGGAGCAGCAGAATGAGGCTGTAGAGGAGGATACCAACCCACAAGCAGAACAAGTTTCTCCTGAGAAAGTGACTGTATCCAGTGACCATGAGGTAATGTTACTTGGCCAGAGGGTGTTGCTATGGTATTGTTCATCTCCAAACGAAGAGTATGCCAGGTTGACACATGTTTTATGTAGGGATCTATAGTAACACTTAATGCCCTTCATATCAAGGTGGGTGTGTGTTCATTCATTCCATTCATTCTCTTTTTAAAAAAAAATTTTTTTTTTATTATTGATTTTGAGGGAAACATTGATGTGAGAGGGAAATATTTATTGGCTGCCTCCTGCATGCCCCATACCAGGGATCAAGCCCAAAACTTAGGTCTGTTCCCTGACTAGGAATTGAGCTGGCAACCTTTTGGTGCATGGGACAATGCCCAGTGAACTAAGCCACACTGACTAGGGCCTCCCTCTTTTTTAAAACTTTTTTTAAAGGATGTCAAGACTATCCTTTTTGCTACTTTCCAGGTTTTAATAAGAGAATGAGACTTGTCTGTGTTTACCATGTGTTCCCACATGAGTAACACTATCAAGCACTAGAAATTGTTTCTAGAGAGTTTTAAGCTACTGGGAGGAGGGTTGATTTTTGTCCAAAGCTTAAGAGTACAGCTAAATATTGCCTCTATCTTAAAGGAAATAGACAATCCAGAAGAAAAGGCAGAAGAAGAGAAAGAAGAGGTTACAGATGACCAGGAGAACCCAGCTCATAGCAGGAGGGTGGGTACCTTATAACATCCTTTTCTTAGAGCTGACTCCTACTACCTATAGTATATGAAGCCCTTCTTTTCTGAGTTTGGATCATCTCATTTCTTTGACAACATACTATACCATCATCTGTACATTATAATTTGGATTTTTTTTTTCATAAAGTCAATTTCATTAATGTAGTAGTTGTCTAGTACCTATTGTCAATGATGGTCTTTAGAAGCTTCTTACTAACAATCTAATTTCCAAAAAAATTGTCTGGTCGAAACAGAATTTGTTTGTTGGGGCTACTTGCTCTGACTTAGAAGAATTTTCCTAAGTTTGTAAGTTTTGACATTTAAAAATCCCTATCAGTCATAGTGATTCAAAACTCTTACTTTGCTGAAACCATCATGTTTATTTCTGTCCCTCAGAAGCAGTTCAAGAAAATATACTTGGTTCTTTTGAACTCTGAAAATGCAGAGAAGTAATTGGTTTTGATGGCTATTTTTCTTTTATTTTAAAGTTTCGGGATAGTGGCCTTGTTTGAAAAGTTAAGGTTTGACCTCCCTTTAAAATTCTAACACTTAAATGAAATATTTCGTTTTTAGTTTTTATGTTTTATTTTACTATATATATGTACTGGTAGTTTTGTAAATGTCTATAAATTTTCATAAATAATATTTCTGAAAAGCTGTTTCCCCCTCATGGTTGAAACTTCCTTCTATGCTAATGCTTTTTTTTTTTTTTCTAGACCCGGGAAGATAGGAAGGTTGAAGCCATCATGCATGCTTTTGAAAACTTGGAGAAAAGAAAAAAGCGACGGGATCAGTCCTTAGAACAAAGCAACTCTGACATAGAGGTTACAACCAATGCCTCAGAGACACCTGTAGGGGAAGAAACAAAAACTGAAACTCCTGAATCTGAAGTTAGCAACTCTGCTTCAAATGTGGCCATCCCAAGCACCCCACAGAGTATTGGGGTGAACACCCGGAGGTCTTCCCAAGCTGGGGTAAGAGAAGAAAAGATTCCAGCCTTCAACATCCTTGCTTTTGCTAATGTCAGTTACCTGGGTTTTGAAAATGGGTAAAATTTGACTTTTCAGCTTTTTTTCATATTGCTTTAAATAAGGCCATTTTCATCAGCTAAGGGAACCAGGGAGGCAGAATTGGAATAATCAGACACTTTAGACTAAAATGAAATGTCATATTGTTTCTGCCAGATAAACTTCTGGTGATGAGTTCATAAAAATCATTTGGTTTCTCTTTTGCCCCTTCTGTATAACACAGTTATGCAGCTGCCCTTTCATAGTATTCTCAGGGTAAACTCATGCTTTCCTTCCCTACCCAAGCCCTAAATTCTAACCCTTAAACTAAAATCTCAGTGTCTGGGAAAGAAACAAAGGAGAGAATTGTCTTCCTTGATAAGATCTCTAAAATTAGGTGGCTTCAGCTGACTTTTGACCTATTTTATAAATACAAGAAGCAAAATGTAATAAAAAATAACCAATACAGCCTATTTAGCTAATTTCACTATTTAAATTTTATAATAATTACTTTTGAAATTAGTATTTCTAAATGCTCGCTTTTTTCACCAGTAAGCATTCAGAATGCTTAAAGGGAATAGGGGGCTAGATGGAATCTTTGCTGATAAGAAATTTCTGGTAAGCATTTACTCTGCTGTTGTTACAGGATGTTGCTATAGAAAAGCCAGTCCCCAAACCACCTCCAGCAAAGCCTTCTAGGCCTCGACCGAAGAGTCGAATTTCTCGGTACCGGACCAGTTCAGCCCAAAGACTAAAGCGTCAGAAGCAGGCCATTGCACAGCAGGCAGAGTTGTCACAAGCTGCCTTAGAAGAAGGAGGAAATAACAGTTCAGTAGCTCCTACTGAAGCTGGAAGTATAGACAGTTCAGGAGAAAACAGGCAATTAACAGGATCTGACCCAACTATGGCATCAGTAACTGGATCCCATGTCAACCGTGCAGCATCTAAATACCCCAAAACCAAAAAGGTCAGTCATGAAAACATCGTAAGTCTAGTCTGGCAAGGGCTGTGTCCTTGTAAAGTGAGAGGGCCTGTAATTCCCCAGGGGGCGGGGGGGGGGGGGGGGGGAGGGATACTCTAAATATTATTAAATTGACAGTTTTAAATAAAATATTTTGCCACAGAGGGCTGAAGCCATCCTACTACAGTTCTTTTGTCCCATAATTTTTAGGCAGAGGTAAATGCTGATATCTGGAATTACTATTCCTCCCTTTGTGGTCACAGATAGGGTAAACTAGACATCCTTGCATTTTGAATGCCCAATTCATTCTCTAGCTGCTGTATCTACCTGTGTCTAGTTTATAGATGAGATTTGTCTATCATTTAACACTGCTGCCTCTTTACATCTTCAGTGTCAACTAACGATCTCTTTTTGCTTTAGTATCTAGTTACAGAATGGTTGAATGACAAAGCTGAGAAGCAAGAATGCCCTGTTGAGTGCCCTTTACGTATCACCACGGACCCAACTGTACTGGCAACGACCTTGAACATGTTACCTGGTCTTATCCATTCCCCGTTAATTTGCACCACCCCTAAACACTACATTCGCTTTGGCTCACCCTTTATCCCTGAGAGGCGTCGAAGGCCCCTTCTGCCTGATGGCACGTTCAGCTCCTGTAAAAAGGTATGTCAATGTTTATTTTTAACCTAGGTTGCTTGCAATCCTAACATATCTAACACATTCTCCATATAGCCACTCTTCCCATGTGAGTTTATTATGAGTTATTTGTTCAACCTTGAATACTGATGCATCAAAAGTCAGTGGGACTAAGGTCGGATGTATACTGTGTTTTTGGTGCTCAGTTTGTGAGTATTCATTGTTGTCTTTTCAGAGAGCCCTTGAGGTTTCTGAGTTGAGAGCGCACAGCATTTGATGCCTGGGAAGGGAGGAACGTTCTATGTGTGCTCTTGTGGTATTGGTTAAAATGTCCATTTGTGATTTTGAGTGAGGTTGGGCCCCAGGTACTCTAAAGTACTTTTGCATAAGTAAAAAAAACGATCAAATTGTGTTTTAAGTTAATTCAATCACTATTATCATTTAAATTAGACTAGAGGAAATGTCCTACTACAATTGGCATAATTGCTGTTCCTTGATCAAATGACAAGTTGGATTGTTATTCCCTAGTGAATATGGAACCTACTATAAATTCATTCTACCTCTTTCTCTTCCTGTCTCTCCTCTCTCTAGTTACATACTATTTTTGGATCTAGTGGCAATAGTGTTTGAGTTGTTTGTTTTTGGAATGCTCTTTCTTAATTCCCAGAAGCCCTGAATATTTTCCAAGGTGTCTCTCAGAAATAGATCATTGCCTCAGACTAGAATGTCGTTTTTGTGTTTCTAGAAGTATAGGACACCCTTTCATTTGGCCTTCCTTTGAGGTAGTCTGTTCCCTGGAACACCCTTTTCTCTTATCCTCAGATCTGGATTCAGGCTGCCTTCCTCAGTGTCTGCCATTGCCCTCCTCCACTGGCATCACGTACATGAGGATGCTGCATGTAGATTATTTGATGTGATGAAGTCTCCAACTCCAGGCAGGTCTTCCCTGACTCCTCCAAACTTAAAGCTTTTCTCTTTCCCCAAAGAGCAGAAATTATTTCTTGGGGGGAGGGGGGTTACAAAAGAAGAGCCAGAGTGGTGTGGGATATGGAGGGGAGGAGGGCAACAGGGATCTGTGCACAAAGGAAAGGCCCTACCACTGAATGAGCAGTGCACACTGAAGAAAGTCTTTTCCTAATCATACATCTTACCTAATAAGTATTTGAGTCACTTACTGGTTTATTTGGGGGAAATTCCCAAGAAGAACTAAAGTGCAATTTGACCATGAGCTCTTTGCAAAAAGGATTTGTAGATAATGCAATAACAGATTACTAGACTTCTAAGGATATTAACTGTTGAAGCATCTTATCAAGCCAGATTGTAGAATATCCTATTTTGGTCCTTTATGAAGGTTAGACATTTAGTACAGATTAATAGTGAAGTCTGAATTGTAAATAGTATAGACTAGCTTCTTGAAATGATGCCTTGATTATTCTGATGCTGGGTTATGGTCTTTCTATTCCCATCTTGCTTTTCCAACTAGCAGAATCCTGTGAAAACCAAAAACGTATAGATATAAAACATAAAGTTTGATAGAAAATCTACTTCTTAGAGCTCTTTTTCCCAGGTTATGGTTTAGGGCTTGTATCTGCCTCCCATCTTTAAATCTCTACTGGCAACAGATAGAAATCCTATTTAACTCATGTTCATGTTATATTCTCCAAATGTGTCTGTCTGTCCTTAGTCTTGTTTTATACAGGCTCTGCTCGGGCACTTGTCATCTATGTGTGTCATTCCAGTCATCTTCAGGAATTCAGGACAATTCATGTACTCTGAATTATCATAGTAAAATTACCTTCCTTAAATTGGGTCTTATTTAAGTTTAGATATGAACTAAGTTCAAATCACAGCTTTAAGATTTACTGTTGACATACCAAAATTATATATTACAAACTAGAATGTAGCTTTTTATAAGGCAAAACTAATAAAATTGGAGCTTTTATCTAGCAGTCCAACTCAGATTTATTCTGGGTGGGGATGAGGATGAGTCATTTGTAGATTGCTTAAAAAGCATTCATCTAGTGCAGAACCTAAGATTTCTGTGATTAAACAAGATTGTAATAAATTTCTGAAGATCCCTTAGAGAAGAATGTGGGTTAAATAGGTAGATGAGAAAAACTATCCTCCATGGGATTAGTTGGAACAGTGTATATTATTAATAGGCCTACTGTTTCATATCTAATTAAAGGAGGTACAGGCCTCTTAAGTAAAAAGCAGAATAAAGTTGTATATGTATATTTGCAACCATATTTTTAGAGTATTTGACAGAATATTTTAAGATCCCCCGGGATGTTCTAAAGTAAATTGAATCATAGTTCTTTAAAGGCATGTTATGGTATTTATGTCTTTTGTTGGATCTTGCTTCACTTCTTATTTTAGAATAGAAGCATTTATAAGTGGCAAAGAAGTCTTTCAAGTAGTATCCTTCCTTGTTATCTAAATCTTCTCTAAACTTACCTTGAAGGCATAATATATGTATGACATTTGGTCTCCTGGATTTCTTAGAAAACCATCCTGACTGAAAAATGAAACACTGTGCTTTGCATTGGTAATATACTGGAAAGTTATTAATCTCTATCTCTATATATAGCATTGAAATTCAGCTGAACCAAGTCCTCACCGAACACTTGTATTCAGAACTCTGCTACAAACTTTCTTCACATACAATATTTCACTTAGCCTACATTGGAATTATTGGCCTCAATTTACAGATCAGAGGCTTTGTCTTAGAAGGGTTCAGTAACTTACCCAGAATTAGGCAGCTAGTAAAGGGGATGGCCAACTTTCAACACAGATCTTTGAACTGAAACCGAAGTTACTTTCTTGCTCTTTATTTTCTTAAATATTTCTCCCTATCATCTCTGAGCTTCCTAAAAAGTATAGGAATACAGAGTTTCAGAAAAGGAAGAAATGTTCTTTTGACCTTAGCCATAGCTGGGACTCGGGGATAGACTATTTAATACTAATTTATTATCTAGAGGGGTGATTTGAACTTGTTAGATACAGATGTTCATGTTCCTTTTTTATGAGCCATAAAATAACTGTGTAGACAAAATAGGGCCAGGAGAAATAGGTTAGATCATATTTGCTGTGCTTGATCTTATATCCAATCATAGTAGCATCTTATTCCTTGAAATGCCCCTATCCTTTTATTTTTCCTTTTTTTTTTTGTTTTTGTTTTGTTTGTTTGTTTGTTATCAAATCCCGAATGTAACTTCTTTTATGGATGCATCTACTTTTCTCTTGGAGGAAAGCACAGTAACCCCACTTAGTCCTGTCATCTGCTTGGAAAAGAAAAACTTGTACTAAAGGTATCTCTAAATGAAGGATTTTACAATCATTTCCTCCTGATCCTAATTTTCTTCATCTGTACCCTACATACTTTGGACAAGGGACTTTTAAGGTCTTCTCTAAGTCCATAAGGAGTTGTGGTTCTAATAGTTCATCTTTATATCAATATTTTGTATATAAGAGAATTCATTCTTGGTCTTATTTGGGCTTTTCAGAGACCTGGTCATATTATACAATGCTGATGTGATCGTTGAGATCTTTTATATTCTTATTCACTCTTTTCCCCTCATGTTCACAACTTTATTTTTGCTTTCATTTGGCATTCCGCAATGCCATTTACAAGATATTAAAATTTTCTTGGTGAAATTTACCTCACACTGTTCCCTAGAAAATAATTGTTTCTTATGTTTCTAATCAGGTAAATCTATTAAAATTGCTCTCTTTAGTGACGAGAATGTTTACTTACCTGTAATACTTGTTCTCTAAAGATTATAAACACCTTTGATCTTCCTATTTGGGGGAGGGTCCTACTGAGAAATTAATGTTTATCAAAATTCGATCTGTCTTATGTCAGGGCAGGAGAGCCACAGAGTGGTGAGCAACCTACAACTGTGTATCTTAAGAGAACACAATTACTGCCAAAACCAGTTTGGCTCAGTGGATAGAGTGTCGGCCTGCGGACTGAAAAGTCCCAGGTTTGATTCCAGTCAAGGGCATGTACATTGGTTACGGGCACATCCTGGTAGGGGATGTACTAGAGGCAGCTGATTGATGATTCTCTCTCATCAATGTTTCTAACTCTCTATCCCTCTCTCTTCCTCTCTGTAAAAAATCAATTTAAAATATTTAGTTAAAAAAAAGAGAGAGAGAACACAATTACAGGTAAGAAATTTTCTCTCTTCCTCAGGATAGGTTGTCTTACTATCCTAATCTTTGTAGGCTTACTTCCTGACCTTAATTTATTTTTCATCATTTAGATTCTAGTATTCACCTCCGCCCCCCCCCCAAAAAAATGGCTTTTCCCCTTTTTTATTTCTGCAGATCATTTATTCTGATTATTTGCATTATGTATGCATAATTTAACCAACTACTTGATAGGGAGAGAAAAATTAACAGGATATTCCATCTGAGAGTAGACCTTTTAGAAGTATTTTGGTACCTGTAGTGAAGAACTGTTTGTTCTTTTATCTTCTTTCTTGGCACTTATTTTATGTACTACTTTCATCCTATATGATCACTCTTAAATAAATGCTAAAGTTTCTTCCTATCTTTCCATTTCCCCCATTCTAAGCAGTATGAAAAGTTGAGTAATCATTTTTTATTGGTTTCGGTTTTTTAATGAGATCTCATTGTGTGTAATCTAGGTTTTCTCAGTTTTGCCCAGTAAAAGGAATTGATGGTTAATATTCCAATATGCTGAAACACAAGAGAGAGAAAATACTTGACTATGGAACTGAATGAGTGTGTTGGATTGCATCTCTCACCAGTTGATATGTAATGACCTGTTTAATGCATTTGAAGTAAATATACTAATCGTTTAAAATTGTTATTGATAATTTCCTGGTTCTTTTCCCATTGTAGCGCTGGATAAAACAAGCCTTGGAAGAAGGGATGACTCAAACATCATCTGTTCCCCAAGAGAGTAGAAATCAGCAGCTATACCAAAGTAATGAGAATAGTAACTCCTCTAGTATCTGCAAAGACAATGCAGGTATGTATCTCAAACCTTACTGAATATATGAACAATGATTATTACAGTATGAATACTGAAAAAGTCTGATACAAAAATAAATAGCATTGTTCTTTAAATAGTTACTTTTACATCTGTCTTTTGAGGAAGAGAGATCTCAAGTCAGGGATCATTTTTTTCTAGGATGACAAAGTAGGAACTAGACGGTGTATAGATAACAGAAATAGTTATTAAGAAGTTAGATATATTTATCAATAAAGAAAAAATTAGATATATTTAAAGCAGTTAAGTTTAGGAAATCTTTATTCATATTTATAAAAGGGGAAGTAAGAAAGATGGGGGCACTATTCAGGAGTGAATCACAATTGTAGGTAATTGAGGTGGGTGTGGCTTGGTGAAGGTAAGTGGATGAATGAAGTAAACAAATTATTAGGAATTGTTTATTTTTAAAAAGGCTTTCCCTGTTAGCATCAAAATTTTTAGAAGACAACCTTGAATCTGATTTAAAGTCCTTGTTTTTAAACTGTGCTATGAGAAATCATCCAGTCCACTAGTTTTCACAGTGACTCTTGAAGGGAGTATAATTGAATTGCAGTTGAAAGTACTGGTGCATGAACTTAAGACACCAGCTTATTTTGGGAGTCTTTTTACTAAAGTTTCTGCTGCTAATATCAGCTTAGTTGAAAAGTTTTCTGTGATTGCCATAAGTTTATTTCTATATCTCAGTTTTGGTGGAATGTATGCAATTAAAATAAAACATAAACATAAATCACATGCTAAAAGTCATCTAAGCCTGCAGCTAATGTATTTCAGATTTTCATAAAAATTACTTCATTGTTTCTTTTCATTGACCTGATGAGTAAATACAAAGTTGTATTAAGGAAATACCTTGTCTGCTAATATCTGCTTTATGTTAAAATGTTGTATTTGATTTTGGGGGGAAATTGCTGCTAAAAATATATTTTCAAATTATTGACTTATTCTCTATCTATAGATTGTATCATACCTAATAAAGTATTACATGCATAACCCCAGGGTAATAAAATCCTAGTGTGGAATGTGTAGAAGATAAATAATACCACGTATTTAAAATATTTTACTTATCATGCACGATGGAGATTTATTCAAACCAAATTAATGTAAAAAAAATGCTGGTACCAGATTTCTATATATCCATTTATGGTAGCTTTTATAGTATAGTGAGTATATAACTTAACTGAAATCTTTTGTCTGGTATACATATGAAATCTGCCTAATGCACATTTTTATTTGTGTGATGTGTGTGTTAAGTGTGTATATATTTGAGGTTGGGAAAGTGAGGTTGTGTAGCATCGTAAAATTGACATAGGGAAAGTGCCTTGGTTATTATATGACTTTTTTTTAAAAAAAAATTTATTGATTTAAGAGAGGAAGAGATAGGGAGAAAGAGATAGAAACATCAATGGTGCAAGAGAATCATTGATCGGCTGCCTCCTACACACCCCCCGCACTGGGGATTGAGCCCATAGCCCAGGCATGTGCCCTTGACCAGAATCGAACCTGTGACCCCTCAGTTTGCAGGCCGACACTCTGTCCACTGAGCTAAACCGGACTATATGCCTTATTTGGAATGGAATTAGGACAACTAGTCACCAACCTTTATTGAACCTCTGCTTCTGTCTCTAGCAGTGAGGAACATACAAATGATACACCTTGCCTTAATAAGGAGTAATATAAACAAAAGGAAAATATTCAGTTATAACCAAGCTAGTCAAATAGGTGACTTGGTATATTGCTACAAGGTAATATAAATCCCAAGGAATTATTTTTGTTAGTTTCAGGGTTGTTTGTTTGTTTGTTTCCCAAAAATAACAAGGAGCTATTAATGAAGAAAGGGAGACAGTTTGGATAGGAGAAAAACTCCTAAAAGACCTGAATTTGAGACCAGCTCTACCCTTTATTAGCTATATGATAATTGGCAAGTTACTCATCTCTTAACCTCATCTGTAAAATGGGAATAGTAATGTCTACTTCAAAGAACCAATAGATTAAATTCAATAATATGTATAAATTTCTTAGTACACTTTCAGACCCATGATTACTGTCATTCTGTACAAAACACTCATTCTTATGAAACATTTATAGAAATTAGATACTATAATAAATTAAAAATTCTAAGTTCCTAAAAACTAAAGTCCTATAGAAATGAAAGTTATTATTAATCAGCTTTGGAGCAAGTTTAATGTTCATTATTTATAAATGATAGGGATATATATCTTAGAGAGCCTAATAATCTACTGAAAAACTTAGAATTAAACTCTTGTTTAATAAAACTGCTGGATAGACAATATATAAAAAATTAATAGCATTTATGCACTAAGGAAATTAATTAAAAGTTTTTATTCTCAAACTTAACAAAACTAAGAAACTTCTTAGGAATAATATTGGTGGAGCATGTGGAGCAAACCGTTCCTGAAATTTTTGTTGCTGTTGTTGTTATAGTTAATGCTCACCTGAGGATGTATGGGGGTTTTTTTTGTTGATTTCTTATAGAGTTATAACTTTATAGAGTTACCATCAAACCAGCATGTGTTGGAATTTGATTAAGTTATATTGAGATTTATCTAAAAATATAAGCATAAAAACAGCCAAGAAAAAATAATTGAAAAAGAATAATGAGATATACTTTCCTAGAAGTGTGAAACTAGCTTCTAATATGAAGCTGGACACTAGTAATTAAATTACTACAGTATTAGTCCTAGAATGGATTCATATATAAATACTAGAGGCCTGATGCACAAAAATTCATAGAAGAGTAGGCCTGCCTTCCCCCCGGATGCCTGTACCGGCTTCCCTCCGACACCCGAGACTGGGCTGCTTCCCTCTGGCCGCTGCCAACAGGCACACGGGACCCTTGCTGCTTCGCTCTGATTTCAGCTTCATCCAGAAGGACGTTTGGTCTGATTAGCATATTACCCTTTTACTATTTTAGATGGAACATAAGAGTCGGAAACAGGCCTTATATAATGAAAGATGTAAATTATTGTGGAATTTGAAGGAATTTAAAAGAATTAGATTCTTGCCAATGCAAATTCGGGCACATTCAAATTTTTCTTAAATCAAAAATAATGTTTCTGTTTATATATTGTCTCTGAATAAACAGGGGACAAATATATTGGGAGAAAGAATTTTCAATAAAAATGACAGTATTAGCCCTACTAGTAATTTGGTAAGATTTATCATAGGCATTAAAAATATTCATACTCCACCGGGACCGGTTTAGCTCATGGATAGAGCGTCGTCCTGCAGACTGAAGTGTCCTGGGTTTGATTCCGGTCAAGGGCATGTACCTTGGTTGTGGGCACATCCCCGGTAGGGGGTGTACAAGAGGCAACTGATCGATGATTCTTTCTCATTGATGTTTCTAACTCTCTATCCCTCTCTCTTCCTCACTGTGAAAAATCAATAAAATATATTTTTTTAAAATATATATATACTCCTACCTAGCAGGTATGGGTCACTGGTTAAGTGTCAGCTGACCCAGGAACCAAGTCACGATTTGATTTTCTATCAGGGAATATGCCCAAGTTTTGGAGTTGATCCCCCAATAGGGGGTGTGCAGTGAACAGTCAAATCAATGATGTTCCTCTCTCATTGATGTTTCAATGTCTCTATCCCTCTCTTTTCCTCTCTAAGAATCAATAAAGCCATATTTAAATATATCTATATATATATATTTAGCCCTAGCCAATTTGGCTCAGTGAATAGAGCATCAGCCTGTGAACTGAAAAGTCCTGGGTTCAATTCCAGTCAAGGTTGCAGGCTCTATCCCCAGTAGGGAGCATACAGGAAACAGTTTTTATCTCTCTCTTTCTCTCCCTTTCTCTCTGAAATAAGTAAAAAAATATTTTTTTTAATTTTTTTTTTTTTTAATTTAGACTCCTTAAACTAGAAGTAGTCTTTCTAAGTATGTGTTCTACAGAAATAGGTGTGGACCAAAATTTTTGTAGAAAGCAATCATAGGATTATTAATAATTACAAAAATGGCCCTACCTGATTTGGCACAATGGATTGATCATTGGCCTGCGGACCCAAGGGTCCTGGGTTTGTTTGATTCCAGTCAAGGGTGTGTACCTTGGTTACAGTCTCCTCCCCAGCCCGGGGCCTGATTGGGGCTCATGGAAGAGGCAACCAATGTGTTTCTCTGACATCGATATGTCTGTCTTTCCCTATCTCTAAAAATCAGTAAAAAAAAAATATCCTTAGGTGAGGATAAAAAATAATAATTTTAAAATGCATAGTATAAAAACAACCTGGATTTCAGTCAATAAAGGAATGGTAAAATTTGGTTTATCTGCTGTGTGCACATAATTTTTTGATGGAATACTATGTAGTGTCATCAACATTTTTATTCTTTATTCATTTTATCAAATTAACTTAACCTTCCCCTCCCCCAAAATAAAGACATAGAACTACTATTTTTTCCCCCCCGAGAGACTTATTGCTCACTTATGTATGCATTCATGGTTATTTCTTGTACATGCTCTAACTGGGGAATCAACTTACAAGCAACGTTGGCATATCAGGATGATAACCTAACCAGTGAGCAACTGGCCAGGGTCATAGATAGTACTGCTTTTGAATTTGATTTTTTTTTTTCTTTTTTATTCTGAACTGAGTTCACCTGAGGACATGCTTAGAGAGAGAGAAATATTGATCTATTGCCTTCCATATATGCTACAACTTGGGATTGAACCTGTAAACCAGGCATGTGCCCTGACAAGGAAATCAAACCAGCAACCCTTTGGTGCATAGGACAGTGCTCACACAACTAAGCCACTCCAGCTGTGCTGAATTCAATTTTAGTGGTCTGAATCTCGAATCTATAAAAATATTAAACGAATAATACATCATTATTAAATAAAATTTCTCCTAGAAATATATGGTTCAGTATTTGAAAATTTATTCATAAAATTAATTTATTAGCAGACCAAATGGAGGGGGTTAGCAGTTGACAGTTATACTTTATCATGAAAAACTTAACAAAACTGATTGAGATCAATAGGGTAGCTTCGTACAAAAATATGTATAGCATTTTCTTATATGTTAACAACATTTAGACAACATAGAAAAGTACATATAATTCATAGTACAAAAAATAGAGAACCCTAAAGAGTAACGCTAATTAAAAAATATAACCAATCTAGCCAAAACCGGTTTGGCTCAGTGAATTGAGCTTCAGCATGCAGACTGAAAGGTCGCAGGTTCGATTCCGGTCAAGGGCATATACCTTGGTTGCGGGCATATCCCCAGTAAGGGGTGTCAGGAGGCAACTGGTCTATGTTTCTCTCTCATCAATGTTTCTATCTCTGTATCCCTCTCCCTTCCTCTCTGTAAAAAAAAATCAATAAAAAATATTTTTAAAAAAATAACATCATTCTTTTTAAAAATATATATACACACACACACACACACACACACACACACACACACACACACACACATATATATATATCAGCAATCTAGCCGAGCCAGCATGGCTCAGTGGTTGAGCATCAACCTATAAATGAGGAGGTCACTGGTTTGATTCCTGGTCAGGACACATGCCTGGGTTATAGGCTTGATCACCAGGGTGGAGCATGTGGGAGGCAGCAGATCAATGATTCTCTCTCATCATTGATATTTCTATCTTTCTCTTCCTCTCCCTTTCTCTCGGAAATCAGTAAAAATGCATTTTTTTTAAATGTGATGAATCTATTTGGAGAGAAGAATGGATGAAGGCATGAGTAGGTGAAAGATCATGCCATGGTGCTGAGAATTCTCAAATTACTCATGAATTTAATGCAAACTTAAAATTCTAACTATATTTTTTTAAATCAACATAGTGAATGATTTCTACAGTTCATTAATATGAACTATTAAGTATGCTAAAATAGTCAAAAGATTTTGGAAAGTTGGAATAGAATTGCTGGTGTTGTCCAATTTTGCTTAAAATGTTATGTCAATATTGATAGCATTTGGACATATATATAGAATAACACTCAGAAGTAAACCTAGTATATGTAACATTCTAATAATTTAAGTGTCATATTTCAAGTCAGTGGAGACATTATAATAATTCTATAATGCTTAAAGATATTTTAAGAATGTGCTAGCCATTTGGCATGTAAAAGATAATCACCACATTACATTCTTTTTTTTTTTTAATATATTTTTATTGATATTTCACAGAGAGGAAGGGAGAGAGATAGAGAGCCAGAAACGCCGATGAGAGAGAAACATCGACCAGCCGCCTCCCGCACACCCCCCACCGGGGATGTGCCCGCAACCAAGGCACATGCCCCTGACCGGAATCGAACCCGGGACCCTTCAGTCCGCAGACTGACGCTCCACCACCAAGCCAAACCGGCTTCGGCACCACATTACATTCTTTTTGAGTCAATGGTCCAATCAAAAGACAAAGAAGAGCTGCATGGATACAAAAACATGACCCAATTATATTCTGTCTACAAAAGACCCACCTCAGAACAAAACACACACACAGGATGAGAGTAAAGATCTGGAAGAAAATTTTTCATGCCAGTAGAAACAGAAGGGGGTGAAAGCTGGAGTAGCAATGTTCCTATCTGACAAAATAGACTTCAAAATAAAGGCCATCAGAAGAGTTAATAAAGGTCACTACATAATAATAAAGGTATCTACCCAACATGAGAATATAACCCTGGTAATCATATATGTACCCAATGTTTGTTTGTTTTTAATCTAGAGGACTCGCCCTAACCGGTTTGGCTCAGTGGATAGAGTGGACTGAATGATCAAGGGCATGTACCTTGGTTGCGGGCACATCCCCAGTAGGGGCTTGCAGGAGGCAGCTGATTGATGTTTCTCTCTCATTGATGTTTCTAACCCTCTATTCCTCTCCCTTCCTCTCTGTAAAAAATCAGTTATATATAGAGAGAGACAGAGGACTTTAAGGGAGAGCAACAGCAATACAGGCATAGGGGACTTGAATATCTCACTAGCTTGACTGGATAATCTTCCAGACAGAAAAACAAAACAAAACAAAACAAAACAAGAAAACAGAGATTCTAAATGACACACTGGATCAGATGGATTTAATTGACATTTATAGGACATTTCACCCCAAAGCTGTAAAATATACATTCTTCTCAAGTGCACATGGTTCATTGTCAAAGATAGACCACATATTAGTACAGAAAACAAGTCTACAAGTTCAAGATGATTGAAATCATATCAAGCATTTTCTCAGGTCACAATGCAATGAAATTAGAAATCAACTACTCTAAAAATACTCAAAAAACATTCAAACTCAAGGACGCTAAGTAGCATGTTATTAAACAATGG
Source organism: Vespertilio murinus (assembly GCA_963924515.1). Lineage (NCBI taxonomy): Eukaryota > Metazoa > Chordata > Mammalia > Chiroptera > Vespertilionidae > Vespertilio > Vespertilio murinus. The sequence continues at coordinate 34,572,330 of OZ004715.1, read as the reverse complement.
GTGGGTTACCAGTGAGATTAAGAAAGACATTAAAAACTTGCTGTAGCTCTAGCTGCTTTGAGTGGATAAGTGTAAGTGGCCTGCAGACTGAAAAGTCCCAGGTTCAATTCAAGTCAAGTGCACCTGCCCGGGTTGCAGGCTCAATCCCCAGTAAGGGGTGTGCAGGAGGTAACCAATCAATGATTCTCTCTCTGAAATCAATAAAAAATATATTTTTTTAAAAATTGCTGGAAATAAATAATGAAAACATAACCCAAAATCTATGGGATATAGCAAACGTGATCCTAAGAGGAAAGTTCATAACACCACAGGCCTACCTCAAAAAACAAGAAAATTTAATAATAAACTATTTAACACTACAACCTAAAGAATTAGGGAACAATAAGCAAAGTCCTGAGAAAGAAGGAATGAAATAATAAAGATTAGAGCAGAAATGAATGACATAGAGGAAAAAGAAATATAAAAAAGTCAGTGAAACCAAGAACTGATTCTTTGAAAAGATAAACAAAATTAAAGAACTGCTGGCCAGAATCATCAAGAAACAAAGAGAGCCATAACTAGTTTGGCTCAGTGGATAGAGCATTGGCCTGCAGACTGAAGGGTCCCAGGTTCTGTACCAGTCAAGGGCATGTACCTTGGTTGCAGGCACATCCGCAGGAGGCAGCCATTAATGTTTCTCTTTCATCAATGTATCTAACTCTTATTTTCTCTGTAAAAAAATCAATAAAAATATATTAAAAGAGCCAAAACCGGTTTGGCTCACTGGGTAGAGCATCGGCCTGCGGACTGAAAGGTCCCAGGTTCAATTCCGGTCAAGGGCATGTACCTTGGTTGTGGGCACATCCCCAGTGGGGGGTGTGCAGGAGGCAGCTGATCGATGATCCTCTCTCATCGATGTTTCTAACTCTCTATTCCTCTCTCCCTCTCTGTGAAAAATCAATAGAATATATATTTAATATGTATATTATATTAAAAGAAAGAAAGAAAGCACTGCCAGTATGACTCAGGGGTTGAAAGAAAATACCATGAACAATATGCCAACAACCTGGGCAATGGACAAATTCCTTTTAAAAAAAAATCCAAAACAAATTAGAAAGCATGAATAGGTCAATAAAAACTGAATAAAAATTTTAAAAAGCGGCCGAAACCGGTTTGGCTCAGTGGTAGAGTGTTGGTCTGCGTACTGAAAGGTCCCGGGTTCGATTCCGGTCAAGGGCATGTACATTGGTTGTGGGCACATCCCTGGTGGGGGGTGTGCAAGAGGCAGCTGGTCGATGTTTCTCTCTCGTCGACGTTTCTAGCTCTCTATCTCTCTCCTTTCTGTAAAATATCAATAAAATATATTTTAAAAAAAAAAAAAAAGCTCCCAGCAAACAAAAGACCTGGTATGGATGGCTTCACAGGGGAGTTTTACCAAACCTTCAGAGAATAACTACAAAGAAAGAGAATTACAGGCCAGTATCTCTGATGAACATAGATGCTAAAATCCTCAACAAAATATTAGCAAATCGGAACCAGCAGAATATTAAAAAGATACACTATAACCAAGTGGGATTTATTCCAGGGATGCAAGGCTGGAACAATATTTGCAAATCAATAAACATGATATATAAACAAATTGAAAAACAAAAATCACATGATCATATCATTGGATGCAGAAAAGGCATTTAACAAAATCTAACACCTATTTTTTATAAAAACTCAGAAAGTTCCATATATGGCAAATCTACAGCCTACATCATACTTAATGGGCAACAATTAAAACCATTTCCCCTAAGAACAGGAACAGGACAGGAATGTCTGCTTTCATCATACTTATTCAACAGTACTGAAAGTCCTAGCCATAGTTGTCAGACAAGCAGAAAGCATAAAAGGCATCCAAATTGGAAAGGAGAAAATAAAACTCATTATTTGCAGATGATATGTCATGATATTATACATAGAAAATTGTAAAGCTCAACTGGTGTTGCTCAGTGGTTGCACATTGATTTGTGAACCAGAACATCATGATTCTATTCCCCATCAGGGCACCTGCCCAGGTTGTCGGCTCCATCCCCAATAGGGGTGTGCAGGAGGCAGCCAGTCAACGATTCTCTGTCATCATTGATACTTCTATCTTTCCCTCTGTCTTCCTCTCTGAAATCAGTAAAAATATATTTTAAAAAATAAAATCCTAAAGATTACTAAAAATCTCTAGATTTAATAAATGAATTTAGCAAAGAAGCAGGATACAAAACCAATACTCTCAAATCAATGGTGTTTGTATACACCAATAATGAATTCTCAGAAAGATAAACTAAACAAACAATCCCATTTACCATTTCAACAAAAATAACATATTAGGAATAAACTTAACTAAGGAGGTAAAAGACTTGTACTCAGAAAACTACAGGACTTTGAAAAAAGAGATAGAGGAAGATATAAACAAGTAGAAGAGTATAGCATGCTCATGGATTGATAGAATCAACATCATCAAAATGTCCATACTACCCAAAGCAATCTATATCTCAATGCAATTTCTATTAAAATACCAATGGCATATTTCACAGATCACATATTTCACAAATACTCCAAAAATGTATATGGGACCAAGAAAAGACCCTGAATAGCTGTAGTAATCTTGAGAAAGAAGAACAAAGTTGGAGAACTCACAATATCAGATATCAAGTTATACTACAAGCCACTATATTCAAAACAGCCTGGTGCTGGCACAAGAACAACCATATATATTAATGGAACAGAACAGAAATCCACCCAAGCCATTCCTCCCAATTAATATTTGACAAAGGAGGCAAGAACATACAATGGAGTCAAGGCAGTCTTTTCAGTAAATGGTGTTGGGAAAATTAGATACATGCAAAAAAATGAAACTGGACCACCAAGTTACACCATACACAAGAATAAACAAATATAAGTCTAGAAACCATAAAAAATCCTAGAAGAAACCTTATGCAAGGTCTTAAACATCAAAACAGCAAAATCTTAGACATCTCTTGTCGCAGTATGTTGACAGATACATCTCCTAGGGCAGTGATTGGCAAACCACAGCTTGGGAGCCGTGATTTGCCACTCTGTTGACTAATGAGTTTGTCGAACACTGTTGCTAGGGCAAAGGAAACTAAGGAGAAAATAAATGGGACTACCTCAAAATAAGCTTCTGCACAGCAAAACAAACCAACAAAATAAAAAGAAAGCCCGTTATATGGGAGAACATTTTTGGCAATACATCAGATAAAGAGTTAATATCCAAATATAAAAGGAACTCATACAACTTAACAAAAAAAAAAAAAGACAAACAGTCCAATTAAAAAATGGGCAAGGGAGCTAAATAGACACTTCTCCATAAATGGACTTATAGATGGCCAAGAAACAAAATGAAAAAATGCTCAAAGTCACTGGTCATCAGAGAGATGCAAATTAAAACAACAATGAGATAACACCTCATACCTGTGAGAAGGGTTACCATCAAATATAACAAGTGCTGGTGCGGATGTGGAGAAAAAATAACCCTAGGACACTGCTGGTGGTAAGTGCAGCCATTATGGAAAACAGTATGGAGTTTCCTCAAAAAATTAAATATGGAACTGCCATTTGACCCAGTGATCCCACTTCTGGGAATATATCCTAAGAGACCCAAAACACCAATCAGAAATAATTCCCCCCTACCCCCCTATTTCATAGCAGTGCAATTTACACTAGCTAAGATCTGAAAACAGCCCAAGTACCCATCAGTAGATAAGTTGATAAAGTTGTGGTACATTTACACCATAAAATACAATGCAGTGGTAAAAAAGAAGGAGCTCTTACCCTTTGAGATAGCATGGAGGGACCTGGAGAGTATTCTGCTACCAGTGTTTCCCAAACTTTTGACATATGTGTACCTCTTCTATTATTTTTGTAACGCCGAGTACCCCTCATTTAAAAAAATGGATGTATTTTAATAATCAAAATATATTTTTTTCTTTTTGGGGGGTACATACACAAAATAATAAAACGGAAAATAAAATTATTCATAATAAAAGTTATAAATAACATTTATTTGCACACCGGACCATCTCACGCCTCACAAGACTGTCTTGACTTGACTTATGAGAACGTAGAATTAGGCGCAGCTAAGCACGGTGCAGTGCATATCCCCACCAAACTTCCTGCAGTGCATATCCCCACCAAACTTCCTGTACCCCTGGGGGTACGCATACCACACTTTGGGAAACACTGTAAGCCAGTCAGAAAGACAAGTATCCCATGATCTCACTCATATGTGGAATCTAATGACCAAGTAAACTGATGATCAAATAGATCCAGAGACATAGAAGCATGGAACAGATTGTGAAGTCTCAGAGGGAAAGTGGGGGTGGGTGGGAAGAGATCAACCAAAGAACATGTATCCATATATGCATAACCCATGGACACAGACAATAGGATTGTGAAGGCCAGGGGTAGGGGATAGAGGTGGGCAAGAATAGGTCAAAGTGGGGGAAAGGGAGCGCATATGTAATACTTTCAACAATAAAGGGTTTTTTAAAATATTTTTTATTGGTTTCAGATAGGAAGGGAAAGGGGGGGAGAGAAAGAAACATCAATGATGAGAATTGATGATCAGCTGCCTCCTGCACAATCCCCACTGGGGATCGAGCCTGCAATCCAAGCATGTGCCCTGACCTGGAATCAAACTGACCTCCTGGTTCAAGGGTCTATACTCAACCACTGAGCCTCGTCATCCAGGCAACAACAAACATTTATTTTAAAATTAATATAGCAATAGAACATCGAAAAGGCAAAAAAGCCTATTGATAAAATTAAAAGGCAGATAGAAAACTGGGGAAATATAACTAGTTTATTTCTTTATTTGAGAGACCTAGCAAATGGCTGCCTCCTGCCTACCCACTACTGGGGATTGAGCCTGCAACCTGGGAATCCAATCGGCGACCTCTGACCTCTCTGTACACAGAACAATGCTCAACCAACCCATAGTGGCCACCAGATCATTGTAACATTTTTGACAAAGAGTAACATTCTTATTAAAGAGCACTTACAAATGAACAATATCAACACCTTGTTAGAATGCAGGCTAAAGGACATGAACTGGTAGTTCACCAGAGAATAAATCTAAAGCTAGTGAGCCTATATAAATACTCTTTTGAGTTAATAATTCTACATCCAGATGTTTGTCCTAAAGTAAACAAGTGCACACTCAGCTGGCATGGCTCTGTGGTTGAGCTTCCACCTATGAACCAAGGGATCATGATTCAATTCCCCGTCAGACCACATGCCCAGGTTGCAGACTCAATCCCCAGTGGGGGCATGCAAGAGGCAGCTTATTATGATTCTCATCAGTGATGCTTCTGTCTCCCTCTCCCTTCCACTCTGAAATCAATAAAATGATTTTTTTTAAGAAAACAAGTGCAGAAATATGTAAGAGCAAGATTATTGCTCATTGAGGCATAGTTGCAATAGCCAAAAAAAAATTTTAATCTATTGATTTTTTTACAGAGAGGAGGAGAGAGGGATAGAGAGTTAGAAACATCAATGAGAGAGAATCACCGATCAGCTGCCTCTTGCACACCCCCTACTGAGGATGTGCCCACAACCAAGGTACATGCCCTTGACCAGAATCGAACCTGGGACCTTTCAGTCCACAGGCCAATGCTCTGTCCACTGAGCCGAACCAGTTTCGGCTGTAATAGCAAAAAATTTTGAAAAATACTTTGATGGGTTAAATTTTGACAATATGAATGTCATACAGCCATTAAAATTTTAATTGTTATAGAAATATTTTTTTACCATGTATTTCCGAGTAAAATTAGTAAGTTATTAAGCAGTGTGATTTAGTCAAGAAATCAATAAGGCAGTATAAATACATCAGGATATTAGCAGTACATTACCTTGGGGTTGTGATTTTAAGTCGTGTTTAAAAATGTGAATGTTTTTTATATAATCCTGAAAAGTAATTGTGTAAAGGAAGTTTTAAAAAAAAGATGGATAGATTTTATAAAATTTGAAAGTTATGTATGACAATAGAACTATAAAACTGGGAAAACTTGATAAATATAATGCTATTAATAGAAAAAATGCAATTGACCACTAGCTTATAAACTTAATACGGGCACACATCAGGTCTGTTTTATGGACTGTGATATCATAATAAGTACTCAGGGAATAGTATATTTTAAATGAATGACCTGTAAGTTGATTTGAGGGATGGGTTCATCTGTACTTCCAAGCTTTTCTTCAATGAACTGTGTCACTTATATAATTAATTGTAACTAGCTATTTAGCCATCTTTTAAAGATTAACTGTTAAGACTTCTGAAATATATAAAAGGTATCCTTTCTGTTAAAGAGGGAAGATGGCAGCACCGACAGCCAGTAAGGAGGGGATATGCTAATTACTGCCACATCCTCAAAGATTATGGTACCCACAGCTAATAAGGAGGGAATATACTAATTGACTGTCATGCTCTCAAAAATGGTGGTGCCCAGTCCCCTCAGCCCTAGCAGGCCCAGAGTCCAGCCCAAGCAAGGCACAGGCAAGCCTCCATTGGGGCTGCCCAGCCTCCCAGGCCCAGCTGAGGCTTGTGCGGCCGGCAGTGGGAGCAGCGGAAGTGTTGTAGGGCATCACTTCCCGTGATTGCCAGGTCTCCTCCTGCCCCTGAGGGCTCCTGGACTCTGAGAAGAGGCAGGCCAGGCTAAGTGGCCACCCCCTCCAGTGCATGAATTTTCATGCACTGGGCCCCTAGTTCTAAATATAAGTCACAAAACACATTTTTTCTTTTGTATACCTAGGCACTTTTCAAAGGAGAAAATAAGAAAGTATATTTAATATCTGAAACAAAAGAAAAAATACAAATATACTTCCAATCTGGGAAAATAAATTTTTAGATATCAAAAAAGAAAATATGTATTTCAGGTATTTTTTCCACTTAATCTTCCACTGTATTTAAAATCTTCTCAAACTAAGTGACTCAAAACTCTTTCAGTTAATTCTTACATTAATTCAAATACGGTAGTTTCCCAGTTGTAATCGAATCCTAATCATTACTACCAGAATAATATTCCTGGTGCACGACTCTGATCATGACCTACTGTCCCAAAGCTTTTCCTTGAGGGCCTGCAATAAATGTTACTACTCCATTCACCAAGTCTTGTGGATATAATTTAATCTAGTGATTAATGTAAATGGGAACCAGATTACCTTGTATTTATCTCTTTACATATCAAATTGGTCTTTAAAATGGGGATGATAATAGAGCTGCTGAATTTATAGAGTTGTTCAAATGAAATCTGATTAATTCACATAAGCACATAGTATATGCCTGCTATATAATAAGCACTTAAAAGTATAATTATTGCCGAAACCAGTTTGGCTCAGTGGATAGAGCGTCAGCCTGCGGACTGAAGGGTCCCGGGTTCGATTCCGGTCAAGGGCTCGTACCTTGGTTGCGGGCACATCCCCAGTGGGGGTGTGTGCAAGAGGCAGCTGGTCGATGTTTCTCTCTCATCGACGTTTCTAACTCTATCCCTCTCAATTCCTCTCTGTGTAAAATCAATAAAGTATATTTTTTTAAAGTATAATTATTTTTTACTAACAGAGCAGTATGATCACCTCTGTTGAGATTTTTAAACTTATACTAAATATATTTTACATGTTTGCTGTTTATTACAAGTTTATAAATACCTCTGGATAAATTATATGATGACCATTTTGCACACACACATACAAACACATAACGTAGTGCAGTGGTTTTCATATAGTAGCTATTAAGAAAATAAATATATTTTAACTATTGTAAATGAATAAAAGTATATTTTTCCTCAGAAAAAGCGAGATAGGTTCTTTGTTCTGAGTGGTCATTATATATATATATATATATATATATATATATATATATATACACACACACACACACACACACACACACACACACACACACACACACTAGCCCTAGCAGGTTTGGCTCACAGGATAGAGTGTTGGTCTGGAGACTGAAGGGTCCAGGTTCAATTCTGGTCAAGGGCATGTACTTTGGTTGCAGGCCCATCCCCATTAGGGAGTGTGCAAGAGGCAGCTGATTGATGCTTCTCTCTCATCGATGTTTCTAACTCTCTATCCCTCCCCTTCCTCTCTGTAAAAAATCAATAAAATATATTTATATATATAATAGTAACTTCCTTTTTAAGTGGACCTAAAAAATATAGAAAGTATAATGTTCTAATGAGGAAAAGTTCCAGCCTAGTTTTTTTAAGTGGTTGGGAGTTTTCATAGAAGTCATTTCAAAAATTAGTGGTTAGATATGGAATAAGTAATCATGTGTACCTCTTTCCTACTAAAGCAGAATGTCATAGAAAGCTTCTGAAAAATGGCCAAAAAAAAAATGTTTAAGAGAAGATAAAAGAGAAAAGAGCTATGTAGTTAGCATTCAGTAAACTTGAGCTGGTGGCATGTTAATTAAGTAGAAGGTGGTTTTAACAAAGTGACACAAATTTATGTTTTTTGGAAACTCAGTGTAAAAGTTAATTTATATTTTCCACTGGAAGAAATTAATTAGCTTCAGGGATCAGTCAGAAGTGTCAGTTTTATCTGGCAGTTCTCTGGGAAATACTTTCAAAACAGAGTGGAAATTAAAGAATATCTTTGGGCTTTTGATTTGATTGCAGGAGATAACAATGGGTTGAGGCAAAAGAAAAATTAAGAGCCATTGTGGGCTAGAAATTAATGGCTTTATTACAGAGCCTCCTTTTGAGCTGTGGTTTCGGCCTCTCATCTGAACTTCATATTTCACAGATTTGTTGAGTCCTTTAAAGAAATGGAAGTCTCGCTATCTGATGGAGCAGAATGTCACCAAGTTACTTCGGCCTCTTTCTCCAGTCACACCACCCCCTCCCAATCCAGGCTCAAAGAGCCCCCAGCTGACCACACCTGGCCCATCTCACCCGGAAGAAGAATGTCGAAACGGATACAGCCTCATGTTCTCACCCATCACGTCTCTTACTACTGCTAGTCGCTGCAATACTCCTCTGCAGTTTGAGGTGATTTGGGTTTGGCTGTTGGGAATGCTGAATATGAAGTCATCATTTGTACCTCCTCATTTCAAATACAGTATCATTCCAAATGCTTCTTTACCATGTTCCTTGCCTGTCTCAGTAAGAGAATGGGAACCCTCAGGGTCAGTGTGACCTATTACCTGGTAGCCTCTCATCTTGGCAACCCACATACTTACCAAAATCGGAATAATTATACCACAGATGACATCATTTGCCTTTTGCATGCAGTCCATTGGTCTCCCGAACTTGAGGTAGTAAGCATGCTAGATCTCCATCTTAGGCTTTACTTTCTACTTGTTAAACAGGCCTCTAGCTGCCTAGTAATCATTAATGACACAGCCTGAGAGCTCTGATTATAATATTTGCGTCTTTGTTTCTAGGCCTTTAAATTAGTAAAGTGTCTCTTTCTCTGTTTTTTTTGTATTTTCATTATGGGCTCAGTGAATAGGGATTGCAAAAGCATATGGTTTATGACAAATGAGAATTTTTTCCTTATTCTAGGTTAATTTCCCTTTTTGTTATAATGTGTTAGGAATAAGACAGAAACTAACAACACTTTTATAAAGACTAATTACATTCACTCTCTGGATATACATTAGAAATGTATATCTGAGTTATTTCAAAACAATTCCAAATCACTTTAGTATTCAAGTTTGGGTGACACCAGATTTGCAGAGTAGATTCCAGATATATAAGAATATACCTCATTTATTGCATGTTGCTTTGATTTATAATTAAACAAATTATTTTTAAATCTCAGAAAAATTTGTTCTGATCATTAAACACTCAGCTCTTTCCCTAACTTGCACTTCTCCAGATGATTGTCCTAACCAATGCCATCCTCCTCCCTGTTCAGCTTTTATGAGAGCGTGGGATGAAAAATATCTGGACTTGTAAATGGCTAACTCAGAGATGTAGCAACCTTAAAAACAAGATGTAGCTATACCTAAGCTAGACCATATGAACTTCACTTTTGGAGCAAGTCTCTTTCTGGTGGGCAAAACATATTCCTGATTATATTCATTGGATTTCAATAATTCCCTGTGGCATTCTTTTTAGCCAAATAGTAAAGCAGCTGATTCAGGCCTTACTAATTTTACTTGGTCTAACTGCAGTTGATTTTTCAATTAGCAGCTAGAGTTTGATAAGTAAAATTTCATGAGAGGACATTCTCCCTGGTGGGCAGCATATTATATTAATAGGGATTCAGACCTTGTCATTGTAGGTTTTACTATAATTAAACATAAAATTATAAGGTAAGTTGCCTTCCCAAACAGCCAAGTTTAGTACTTAGTGTATTTCCTATCCCTTATAATATTTTTGATAACTATGAAAGTGTAAAGTGTTGCATATATTTTTTAAAATCAAGATCTTTTTATTGATGCATAGTCTAAGCATAATGTTAGAATATCAGGAATGGGGAAAATGTTATAATGTATTAAGTAATCCATCCCTTCATAAAGTTCAGTGTATGTCTCTACTATTTAAATATTATTATTTAATTGATAAAATTTAGCCTTTTTAATCAATTAAAAAGCAAACTTCACTATCCTGACCATCTTTATCATTCTAATTGCCATATTCTTTCCTACTTTCTAGTATAAGAAATTGTGGGGAACCTTATTTACATCCAAGACTGTGACACAGAGAAATAGCAAAAAGTGTCATGAGTAAAAATCAGCTTGGTTGGGGAAAGAATGTTTTTGAAAGGAAAAATAAAATACATTCCAGGGGAAAAGTGAGAAATTTCTCCAACTCCAAGACAAGGAGTTAAGGAAACATGTAGTGGAAAAGAACAATATTGTAAGGACTGGGGAAAGGATCAAGAAAAGAGACTAAAAGCAGAATTTAGAAGACACACTTAATTTGCCCCTCCTTCCCACCAGAATAATCCTTCTCTTTCTGCCTTGTGATCCATACTCCACTATCCATCTCACACTCTCTACCCACCCCACCAAGTAAAATTAATAGTCAATAAATACCCTACTCTGCTGAAGCAGCCTCATTTCGCCTACCATAGACACAGTTGTCTGTAGTATACAACATTAAGAACCCCCCCACCCTAACCTTACTCCTGGAACCCTAAATTCTTGTCACAACTACCGCCATCATTCTTTTCACTTTTTACCATTCAGATCTTCCCATCAGAGTTCACTGCCTACTTTGTTTGAACTGGGCTCACTGCCCACTTTGTTTTACCTGATCACATACCTCAGGTGAAAGCCCTAGGGTAAACCTTTTTTGGAAGCATGGACTTTCAGATTATACACAACTGCTTATTTCCCCTCTCTGTTTCTAAAAGTACAATGGATTTTAACATCAGAGAATGTCAGTAGGTGTGGTCAGATCCAATTAGATTATGTCAAGACCTTCTAGTCTAAGCTACAAAGTCCATCAGTAATATCTTCTATAGCTGTCATTTAAGAGGAACAGGCCATCTCCCTAGCCCTGTCGTCTGCCAACATGCTAAGTGGTTCCCTGGATAACAGTGGTGGGCCTGAGTCACTAGGAAAATGAGGAAAAGTAATGTTCAAGAAGGGAGTGTGGGACAAGTGGTCAGATACCCAATAACAAATATTATAGGTTGCTAAATTCTCATCTAATCTAGAAATATACAGTTGACCCTTGAACAACACAGGGGTTAGCGGCACTGACTCCCTGCGCATTTGAAAATTTACATGTGACTTTTCACTCCCCAAAAACTTAACTACTAATAGCCTACAGTTGACTGGAAATCTTACTGATAACATAGTCGATTAATACATATTTTGTATATTTATTATATATTCTTAAAATAAGCTAGAGAGAAAAAATTTAAGAAAAATCATAAGGAAGAAAAAAATACATTTAGAGTACTATATGTAGTTATTTTTTTAAATCCATGCATAAGTGGAACTGCTTGTTCAAGGGTCAGCTGTAATAGTGAAATTTCACCTCTTTCCTGATAACTGCTTGAGATGTTTACTTATAGCATGAAACATAACCAGTTTATTCTTAAATGCTTTCAAAGGCACCAGGAAGCATTTTAACAAGTCATTCTGTTCATTGAGATGAATTCTGCAGTTAAACATTTCCCCTGTACATTCTTGTCCCTCCCACCCCACCCAAAAAAAAAAAAAGTTGTGGCTAACTTTCTATGCTTGCTTTTACTTTATTTTTTGTTTTGTTTTGCTTCTTGACTTCAAGTAGATGAATAACAAGATGCTTTTCCCTCCTCTAGAACATATCCTCCCCTGAGAGTTACCCTGCGAATAGGCCCGAGTCCCTGTCACCCGAGGTAGTTATCACACCATCTCAATCACACTTGGAGGCTGATAGTGAGTGTGCATGAGTGTGTGGGAAGGGCTGGGGTATCCAAGTGAATGGGGTGATGGGCTGGAGGGTGGCCGATTGGTCACTGTTAAGTTGAATGAATCTTCCCATGTATGACTGTTGTTACTCAGAACTCTCAATGTAGGTGGAGGAAAATAAAGTAGCTACATGTGTGTGGTGGGGTTTGTTTTTGTTGTTGTTGTTTGGGGGAGGGAGTGGCTAAAGAGTTTAAAGGAATAGTATCTAGAAGTAAAGTTTAATGAAGGCTGAAAGTATGGTAGGAGTCTTGTTAAAGAAAGTCTGACAAATAAGGTGTGTTTGTTAAATAGGAAAAGTTGGATCAAATGCTGGTAGGAGCTATTTTTTAATATTTATTATTTTAAGTTGATAAAGGAGCAGCTCATTGGGAAAGTTAGGCAGTAATTTATGCCTTGTTCCTGGGTTAATCTGAGAGCTCTGTTTAACTGCATGTTTTGGGTTTTGGTTGGTAGATTGAGGAACTTCTTTAAAATGGGAGAGGCAGGCCTCTTGGCTCTCTACATTCTTGTAGTTCCTTACTGGGTACACAGGAAAACTATGGCAGCCCATGGCTTCTGTGACCTGGGCCTCCATTTTGCAGTGGTTGGAATATGATTGCCATACAAGTGGTATCCCGTAGGACAGTGGTCGGCAAACTCATTAGTCAACAGAGCGGCAAACCCACGGCTTTCGAGTTGCAGTTTGCTGATCACTGCCTTAGGATATTAATTGAGTGCTTTGCTCAAAACCCTGCTACTGTGGAGATGTAAAATTCAGACTTTAGTGGTATATTTCTTAATTGGACAGAGGTAGTAATGATTAATTCCGTGAATCCACATAGAGTAAAGACTCTCTCACGTAACCTTTTAGAAATTAACTGTTAACACACACCCCTCCTTCTAATAAAAAAATTAGTATTAAACATAGTGACAGTTGACCAAATTCCAAATCAGTAGGATTTTATAGAGGGTTGTGAAACAGAGAAAGGTTGTATATAGTGTACTAGAGGTTTTCTGCGTGGTTTTTGATGTCTTACAAGGAAAGTACAGGGCGTTCTCTCCTCTGGTGCTAAAGGTTCTAAGATAGCATATTTTGGAGGCTGACATGGTGTGATATCTGGGTTTCTGGAACCATTCTTTCTAGAGTTAGTTAGTTGGCCTAGTAATGGAAAATCTTGATGTTGGGATGTAATGATAATCAAACAGTAGATGGGGCTTATTTTTGCTACATTTCAGCATTTAAGATACTCTGCAGTGATGGGCATTAATGGTATTGTAGTGTGTTGACATAGATTAGAGGATAAATAAGAATTGAGTAACCAGAAGATTTTATGAGGAACATACCTATTTAATAGTGAAAGTGAGTGAATAACTGATTGGTTGATATCTTGATGCCATTCTCCTTTACTGAACCAGTACCTTAAATACTTGACTTTCCATCTACTTTCTACTTTCTTTCAACTTTTCCCCTCTTTCCACCTTCCATCAATATTAACTTAGAAACGAATAACACCAGAAGCCAGTTATATAAGCCAGCTGGTCTCATCTCTAGCATACATGGGGCTCAGGTAAATCCCAAATTAATACTGTCAATCCCTTAATGTAGTGCAAGGTGATTCAGCAAACTTGATGAAAGGCTAAGCAGGCAAAAGTAGTCACATTTGGCCAATTATCTAATTCTGATTTTTCATCATTCTCCTCCAGTAAGATTTGAAAGTAATTTGGGAAAGGTGAGGGTTGTTAGTGATTTGGCCTGTATACATATTGCTACATGGGACTCTTACAGATGTTAATGGCATTCTCTCTTCTGCTTTCATCCCTTTTGTCTCTGCTCTTCACCTGTGCCCCTCTTCCCTCCTTTCTTTTCTGCCCTTTGACTGTTTTCCTTCTTCCCTACCCCATGTCTCCATTGATTTTTATTCTTTCAGCTTTGTCACCGAAAAGACCTGGACTTGACAAAAGTAGGCTACCTTGACTCCAACACTAACAGCTGTGCTGACAGACCTTCCCTCATCAACTCAGCTCATTCTGATCTGGCTCCTCATCCCTCCATTGGGCCCACCTCTGAGACTGGCTTTCCCAGCAGGAGTGGGGATGGACATCAGACCCTCGTGAGAAACTCGGACCAGGCATTTCGGACAGAGTTTAACTTAATGTATGCCTATTCCCCATTGAACGCTATGCCTCGAGCAGATGGATTATATCGAGGGTCTCCACTAGTAGGAGATAGGAAGCCTTTACATTTGGATGGGGGATATTGTTCTCCTGCAGAAGGATTTCCCAGCAGATATGAGCATGGTTTTATGAAAGATGTCTCTCGTGGATCCATGTCACCTGGTGGTGAAAGAGCTTGTGAAGGAGTCCCATCTGCCCCCCAGAACCCACCACAGAGGAAAAAGGTAAGTTTCACACGATACAGAGCACTAACAATAGATACTTATGAAATTACCACCATGTGTTCAGCACTGCTCTCAGTGTGAGGAAAACAAAGATAAGTAAGACACGGTCTCTGCCATGCCCAATAAAATACAAGCTGTTTTAATACAATTTGATAAATTTTGTAAATAACAAATTTAAATGCCTATTGTGTATGTGCCATACACATAGTAGGCAGTTCAAAAAACAGCCGTGGAAAAGAATATTAGTAATTAGTTGTATTATTTAGCACTTCCCATGTTCTAATTACTGTTAAGCTTTATTAAGCACTTAATTCTCAAAATAATTCTGTAAGATAGGTAATTTCCCACTTTGCAGATGAGGAAACTAAGGCAAGTTGAGTGACTTGCATATGGTCACACAGCTAGTAAATGGAAGAGCCAGATACTACCCAGGTTTGTTGGATTCTCAATTGCATGCTCTTATTGCCACCATGCTATATTGCCTCCTAGGTTATGCCCTAATGGGGCTCAGAGCAAGTGACAATTATATTAATAAGTAATTAATTATAATGGTGATAGATGCTTCAAAATAGTTGTTCAGATGTGGTGAAAACATCTTAACGGGGGGACCTGCCTAGTCAGATCTGTGGAAGGTGCTTTAAAAACAAGCAAGGAGCCGAAACCATTTTGGCTCAGTGGATAGAGCATTGGCCTGTGGACTGAAGGGTCCCGGGTTCGATTCCGGTCAAGGGTATGTACCTCGGTTGCAGGCACATCCCCGGTGGGGGGTGTGCAAGAGGCAGCTGATCGATGATTCTCTCTCATCGATGTTCCTAACTCTATCCCTCTCTCTTCCTCTCTGTAAAAAAATCAATAAAATATATTTAAAAAAAACAAGCAAGGAGCTCTTGGCTAGTTTGAAGAGTGGTGGAGTGAGAGATAACAGGTCATTGATTTAGTTGATCTTAATAAGTAGGAATCAATCATCCAACAAAAGAGGGAGCAGAAGAATTATGTGACAAGTAATTATGGATGGGATGTGATTGTAAACAGTTGAGTGTTGCCATGGTGTCAGAAGAATGGTGGGCAGAGCCAGGCTATAGAGAGCTAGCTAATGGTTTGGGACTTGGCTTTTAAGCAATGCCTGTTCTAAAACTTACAAAGCCAAAAGTTTGCTTTTTATATCAGTGATTTTTCAACTAGGAACATTTGGATATGCATGGGAGTATTTGAGTGTTGGCAAAGAAACTTTTTTTAAAATATTTTTTGTTTGATTAGAAGGAGAAAACACTTGGCAGATAATTTGGAATAAAATAGTAATTGATTTTGAAGACTTGCATGAACAGCATTGCCTATCAGGAACAAAAATGGAAATAGACTGTGTATTTCTGGTTTCATTATGTGCAAAAGTTATTAAAATCATGATTTATTTCAGAATTATTGCTGAGTACCTGCTGTTAGCCAAGTTCTGTGCTGGATGTTAAAGATTTTTTTTAAAAACACACACAGAGATAAACTTGATCTTTGCCCTGATAGACCATACAGTTTAGTGGGAAAATAAGCAAGACATTGTTACAGACTACCAGCAGTGTAAGCCCAGTGTACTGTAGCAGCACAGAGAAGGTATGCCAGGCGGAGCAGGGAGAGGATTGTGTTGTGGCAGTCAGAAAGAATGAGGTAGATGATCGATGAGATGGGGAGAAATTTCCAAGTCTGCATAGGTTAGAGCTGACTTGCTACAATAAGAAGCGAAATCATTCCCTTTCTTTTTATTTTATTTTTTTAATATATTTTATTGATTTTTTACAGAGAGGAAGAGAGGGGGATAGAGAGTTAGAAACATCGATGAGAATCATCGATCAGCTGCTTCTTGCACACCCCCTACAGGGGATGTGCCCACAACCAAGGTACATGCCCTTGACCAGAATCGAACCCCGGACCTTTCAGTCCGCAGGCCGACGCTCTATCCACTGAGCCAAATCGGTTTCGGCTCCCTTTCTCCTTTTATACTAGTTTCTCTATGTGTATGACAAACACTAATGAATCTCTCGAGTGTATCTTGGAAAATTAAGTACATTTAATAATCCTGAAGAATTGGCTTTTTCTTTGGTTGGGGATATTTTTTATATTTTATTGATTTCATAGAAGAGAGAGAGAAAGAAACATCAATAATGAGAATCATTGATTGGCCGCCTCCTACACTCCCCACATTAGGGATCGAGGCCCCAACCCAGGTATGTGCCCTGCCCAGGAATCAAACTATGACCTCCTGGTTTATAGGTCAACACTTAACCACTGAGCCACGCTGGCCGGGCTTCTCTCTTTGTGTTTTTTTTTTTTTTAAACAGCTGTCTCTAAAGATTTCTAAGGCATTAGAAAAAGCTATCAATCACCTGGAAGGCTTTTTCAAACTGCATAAGCTCCCAGCTCTCCACCCTCCCTTTTCTAGGAGCTACCATTATTGCAGATAACTGTGATAACACTGTTATCTCACAAGTTTTTCTGAAGGCAGAAAAAATGTTGAGTTTTATTAGTGAACACCAGTCCTCAAAGATATATTACCTGGTGTCTTCTCCTCACCAATATCTAACTGATGTAAATATGTATCTGTGCTCAGATCTACATCATACCTGACAGAAGTTGCCAATGTTGGTACCTGCTTTGTTTGCATGGCTTGCTAGTGGTTTAGAGGGGTCCATTTCTCCCAATTGCTACTGATCCACTAACAATGTCCTGTTTGTTATTTCCTTCCTAGGTATCCTTGCTGGAGTACCGCAAACGGAAACAGGAAGCCAAGGAGAATTCTGGTGGGGGCGGTGACTCTGCACAGAGCAAAAGCAAGTCTGCAGGAGCTGGGCAAGGCAGCAGTAACTCACTTTCTGACACTGGTGCCCATGGTGTGCAGGGATCCTCAGCCCGAACCCCATCTTCCCCTCACAAAAAGTTCTCCCCATCTCATTCCTCTCTGTCCCACTTGGAGGCAGTAAGCCCATCTGATTCCAGAGGCACTTCATCTCACTGCAGACCACAAGAGAATATCAGCAGTAGGTGGTAAGTGGATATTTGATGTTTTAATAATTAAATGAATCATACCCAGTTTTATTTAAAATGTATGGGAACACTTATCTGAGAAAGCCAGACAATAGCGCCCTCAGTCCTGTTCAGCTGATTAAATAATATCAATCAGAACCACTCCCCGCCCCCAGCTTTACAAAAGCAAACAATTGCCACCGATCCTGTTGTACATCACTTTGACCTGCATACAGTATAGTATTTGCTGGGCCCTTACACTGCCTCTTATGTTATCTCATTTCATATGAAAGGTAAATCAGGAGTTCAGCTCAGCTCCACTTTAAATTGACAACAGAAGTCTCAATTCCGCACCCCTATGTTCATAGCAGCACAATTTACAATAGCTAGGATTTGGAAACAGCCTAGGTGCCCGTCAGCAGATGAATGGATCAGAAAACTATGGTACATCTACACAATGGAATACTATGCTGCCATAAAAAGTAAGGAATTCTCATCGTTTGCAGTAACCTGGATGGAATTGGAGAGCATCATGCTGAGTGAAATATGCCAGTCAATGAAAGAGAAACACTACATGACCTCACTCGTTTATGGATATTAAAGAACATTATAAACGAATGAACAGAAAGATATAGTGACAGTAAAACAACAGGCAGACTGTCAAATGACAGCGGGGGTGGGGATGGGGGGGAGGGTAGGGAGATCTGGGGGAGATAAGAAATCAACCGAAGGACTGGTATGCTTGCATATAGGTACAACCAATGGACACAAAACTCTGGGGAGGGAGGGCATCTATGGGGGGGGGGGGCAATGATAAGCTATGTACACAGATAATACCTTAATAAATTTTTTTAAAAAGTCTCAATTCCACACAGCTAGCAGAGAGAGAAGACCTATTCTGAAAGGACTTGTCTGGCTTAGGGGAGACCACAAATAACTAATACTGATGAGTGAAATAGAGGATGAGGCAGTTTAGTGATCTTGAACTGAAGAAATCAAGTCTGGGAAAGAAGAGGTGGGGCTCAAATATTTATTAACCTATGAAACATGTATTAAATACTATGTGCCAGGCACATGACTTCACGGGCGAGAAAACTGAGCATTTCAAAATGGGGGTTGAGCACATCTCCCTCTTGGGAGCATGCCCATGACTTTCCCTTCCACCAGGGGTGTCACCTCTGCCTTTCTCTCCGAAGCTCCAAGGGCCCTTCTTTTGCTTCTGTAATTGTGCCCTGAGCCCATTTCTTCTATGGCTCGCTTTTACAACCTCTATAACTTTCTTAACTTTCTCTTATAATTTGTCAGGGTGGTTAAAAGAAGTAGACATCTTTAAGTTTACATTTTCCTTGATTGCTTTTTTTTACACATCAAGATGGAATGTAATTGTTTTTTAATTCTTTATTGTGCTTTTTCTTTAAAAGTCTTTTTTCTTTTGTGTCTGACATAGTTTGAGGCAGAGAAAATACTTTGTTTTAAATTGATGTCTAAGAAGATGTTTTTAAATGAATATGTTGTACAACCTTTGTCAAAGATTCAGTTGTTCAGACTCTTGACTCTGAAATCGTGTGGTATAAACTTGCACCCTGTTGCCTTCACAGGATGGTTCCCACATCAGTAGAACGACTCCGAGAAGGAGGGAGCATCCCCAAAGTCCTCCGAAGCAGTGTGAGGGTGGCCCAAAAAGGAGAGCCTTCTCCCACGTGGGAGAGTAACATCACAGAGAAAGACTCAGGTAAGCCTAAGGCTTTATGCTGCCAACCAGTTCAGGGACGTGTGACCAGACTCCACACATTTCATAACAAATGGTAGGCTGAGGTGAGTCAGCTTCTTATGTGGTTGGGCTTCATTGTATTCACGGTTCCAGCTTGGTTTGCTTCTGTTCTTTTGGGCTACAGCATTCTTAAGATCTACCATTGCTTTCTCTCTGTCTGCTTTTTTTTCCCCAAGGGATACCTTTTGGTAACTCATCTGTCCAAAGGCCTGGAAATCTACCCTGTTGGAGGATGAAGAGAAAGGAGACAGGAGTCAGATCAGGCATTTAAGACATAGTCCATAATTAACCACTCCTTTTGCCCTTGTCGCATGCTACACTCACCTTATTTGTCAGAAAGAGAGCAGCATGGGTTAGTGATGGCATTGGTGATTGCAATAAACAATGGCTATTTCTCACTTTCTAAGAAGCCAAGTTGATTCTGTATTATATTCCAGACCCTGCAGATGGAGAAGGCCCAGAGACACTGAGCTCAGCACTCTCAAAAGGAGCGGCCGTTTACAGCCCTTCCAGATACAGCTACCAGGTGAGGCAGGAAATTCCTCATCTCTGGACATAGGAGTATGTTCAGGATGCCAATGTTTTGAGATGCCATCTTTGTGTATAGTTTCAGCAGCCTTATAAATAAGCCGCCATCTGCTCACCTTTGGGTAATCAAATCATTCCAGAAAAATAAGTGATCAGAGATAGCTATTTTGCTGTCTTTGATATTCTAAAAAGAACAGTAGTTAAGATAATGAAGAAAAAGGAGGGTGTTTTAAATATTCACAAACATAAATGGCTTAAATAGGGACTTTTTCACCTCTTTATCTTTTTCTTCCCAACTCTTTCTAGCTCCTGCAGTGTGATAGTCCACGGACAGAATCACAAAGCCTCCTTCAACAAAGTTCCTCCCCCTTTCGAGGACATCCCACCCAATCTCCAGGATACAGTTATCGAACTACTGCACTGAGACCTGGAAACCCCCCCTCTCACGGTTCTTCAGAATCCTCCCTTTCCTCTACGTCCTATTCTAGCCCCGCCCACCCTGTGTCCACAGACTCGTTGGCCTCATTTACGGGGACACCAGGGTATTTTAGCAGCCAGCCACATTCTGGAAACAGCACGGGCAGCAGTCTTCCAAGGAGGAGCTGCCCTTCTAGTGCTGCTAGCCCTACCCCACAGGGGCCCTCAGACTCACCGACCTCAGACTCGGTTTCCCAGTCCAGCACAGGAACTCTGAGTTCCACCTCCTTTCCTCAGAACTCTAGGTCGTCATTGCCATCAGACTTACGGACTATCAGTCTGCCCAGCGCTGGGCAGTCCACTGCCTATCAGGCCTCCAGGGTATCTGCGGTTTCCAATTCACAGCACTACCCGCACCGCGGGAGTGGGGGTGTGCACCAGTACCGACTCCAGCCATTGCAAGGGTCGGGAGTCAAGACTCAGACAGGACTTTCCTAGGGCTTCTGGATTTGGGCAAACAGAACTGAATGAGCCCATAGCTGCTTCCTTCCAGCTGCCTCTGGAATCTAGGCCAAGCAGATTGCTGGGGAAGGGGGTACAAGGTGCCAGAGGATTGGGTCTGGTCGACAAGAAACAAGACTTGTGGTCACAACAGGCTCAGGCCTTGGAGAAAGATGTAAATCTTGTCTGAAGCAGAGACTATAAAGAAGTTCTCCCTGCTGTGAAGGGTACATTGTTGACAAGCAAATGGTGTTTCGGTTGTAACGGTTCTAAGTGCAATGAGTTGTGTTGAAACCTCCGTCTCCCATCCTTGCCTGTAGCCTGTAGTCACTTGTGCAGTGAGGACATCTTTTTAAATCCAAAAAAAGTTTTCTTTTCAAAGGAAAAAAATGTGAAAAGAGCCAATCTCCAAACCCCAAGCCATCTGATAGTGTTAGGGTTTTATGCACTTAAGAAAAAAGGTAGGTATGTAAATGTTCACCGGAAGACAACCATTCCAAAAGCGGATACCCAGCCAAGATGTGTCCACCAAGAATGTTCCTACCTTTGTCTTTAAATCACTGAGAAATAGGCAGGGATAGTGAATGTGCTTGGAATGTGCTCTGACTAAGGGGTGCCTGGCTCTCTGAAGAAAAGCTTGTGGTCAACTCTTGATTATTCAGGAGCAGATTAACCTAGTAGATTGTCTGAGCCCCCAGCTGTTACCATCCCACTCCCCTTCCCCAAGCTATTTCACAGCTCAGTAACCCATGAAGGTAATAGGTAAAGAAAAGAGGAATGATAAGTGAGGTGGGCCAATTGCTACTTATCAGCTGTTGGCAATAAATTTACTTAGGAAGGATCCCAGATGGTTTGGGAATTCTTTGAATTTTATTTTTTCTACTCCCAATTAATCAGGAGTTGACGATCCCATGAGTAGGACCGCCTCCGTGATTGGGGAGCATGCACTCGTGACTGCAGGGTAAGAGTGGAAAGATGTGTGGAGTGGTGCCGACAGGACTGTGATTGTGTGTGGGCATGTTCCACATTTCTTTGGGGGATGCTTATTTGAGAGTGGCCTGGGTGAGACAGTTAGGAAGCCACCCGCGCACCTAACACTGTTCTGGATGAGAGACAAGAGCAGACTGGCTTCTCCCCATCAGTGCATTGTGCCTGTTGTACGCCCCTGGAGGAGCCCTGGAGCCAGCCCAGGTGGGGTACACAATCTTTTTAAAATTCCATACGGTTGCCAGCTTCTTTCTTTCACTTGTTTACTGTAATATCCGGCGTGTTTTTATTTATCTAATTTTGTATTCAGTTATAACCATGGTAGGGGTAGCAGATCTATGACAGGTGTAATCCCTGGTGCTGCAGTGGACCTTACTTCTTTTCTTTTGGACAAGATAATACTGTGAGTCTCCCTCCTTCCTTCCCTCCAGATTTTTTTTTCTTTTTTTTTTTTCTTTTTTTTTTTTGCCCAGCCTCTTCCATCCCCTTCCTTCCACCCTTCCTACAACTATCATATGCACAGTCTTCTCTCTTTGTGTGTGACTGTTACAAAATTTCATTTTTTTCAAAATTGAAATCAGGTGTTTGCTCAAATGAGGGGAGATTTTTCTTTTTAATGCTGACAACTCAGCAGAATACTTTTCTTTTTATTGTTTCCCCCACAAACCCATCAGTCTGGGAGAGCCTTGGGAGTGGAAATCATGTGGCCTGGGATGCTGGTTTCTTTGTATATTATATAAAACGTATGTAAATGTCTCTCCATTTGGGCTGGGGTTTGCATTCTCTCCTTGGCTGTTAACCAAGGGGAGAGGCCAGCAGGCAGGCAGCCCTCACCCTGCCTGGCACGTGCAGAGACCCCAGCCACTCTGTGTGGGCAGGGTGCTGTCAAGACCAGACCTCTGGGGGGGATGGGGGCGGGGGGTGGGGGGAACTCTTGGAAGGGAAGAAGTATCACTTCTTTCTCAAGTGGAGTGTTTACACCTTGATGTAACATTTGAACTTTCACAAGAGATGTAATAATTTTGATAATAAAATTCTTAACCATAATAATCATAAAGTTGAGAACTTCTTTGTCTAGTTCTGTGACCTTGCCTTGCCGAATTTTCCTGTTTCCTTACCTGAAGAGGGTAAGGTGTACCAATGTTAGGAGGTTATGCTCTTGGTGTTGTGCCTATAGTGAGGCCAGGAATATGGATTGGTCTTCATTCTGCCTTTTTTTATTATTATTATTGATTTTTTTTTTTTACAGAGAGAAAGGGAGAGGGATAGAGAGTTAGAAACATCGACCAGCTGCCTTCACACATCCTACTGTTGGTTTGTCCGCAACCAATGTGCATGCCCTTGACCGGAATTGAACCTGGGACCTTTCAGTCCGCAGACCGACGCTCTATCCATTGAACCAAACCGGTTTCAGTCATTCTGCCTTTTATTATGATTATGGGCAGGTCAGTCTGCAGCAGAGGAAATGAACATTGCAAACTGACTTGAGCCAGACTAGAGTTCCTGACCTTGGCCTTAACCTTATTCACTCAGCAATGATTTATTAGCCCAGTTCTTTTCTATCAAATAATTTTAGGCATTAGTTTTGGTGGTGGGTTTATGTTATTAAAATGGGGCATGAGGAAGGCAGATAAAAATATCTGCTTTCAAGGTGCTTACACTCTAGAGCAGGGTGAGAATTAAACCAGTCCATAATTTCAAGTACTTGTTACCATGTTATTGTTTCACAGCTGGTAAATAACTAGGGAGGTTGCCGAAACCGGTTTGGCTCAGTGGTAGAGCATCGGTCTTCAGACTGAAAGTTCCCGGGTTCAATTCCGGTCAAGGGCATGTACCTTGGCTGTGGGCACATCCCCAGTAGGGGGTGTGCAAGAGGCAGCTGGTTGATGTTTCTCATTGACGTTTCTAGCTCTCTATCTCCCTCCCTTCCTTTCTGTAAAATATCAATAAAATATATTTTTAAAATAATAATAATAACTAGGGAGGTTGAGGGGTCACTCTAAATTGGTGGGTCGGGGAAGTTTCTAGGAAGGTGACAGTTAAGCTGACATTTAAACTCAGTAGTAAGGAGGTAGTCATGGGATAAGAATAAAGATCATTCCTGGGGAGTTAAACAGAAGGTACAAAGCTTTTGAGCAAGAATGCTGTGGTTAGGATATAGTGAATGACCAAGGCAGGGAAAAGTGTTAGTAGATATCCAAGAAAATAGGCAACTGGGTCATATGGCAAAGTGGTCAGCAAACTGGCCTTTCTCTGAAGGGCCACATAAAATAGTTAGGCTTTACAAGCCGTGTGGTCTCTGTCACAACTTTTCAGCTCTGCCATTTGCAGCACAAAAACAGCCATAGGCAGTACATGGCTGAGCTCCAATAAGACTATATTTACAGAAATATGTGGCTAGTCAGATTTGCTGGTACCTGAGGGACAGCCTGTGGGTTTATAAGTACAGTGGGAAAGTTATTGCAAAATATTAAACAGAGGGGTAACATAGTCTAATTTATATTTAATTACTCTTGATTGTTTTTGATCCAATTGGGAGAAAGATGAATAGATGCCAGGAAACCAGTTTGGAAGCTATAGCATTTATTTAGGCAAGCAACAATATAGTGATGGCTTCTATTAAAACAGTAATAACAGCCAAAACCGGTTTGGCTCAGTGGATAGAGCGTCAGCTTGCGGACTCAAGGGTCCCGGGTTCGATTCCGGTCCGGGGCATGTACCTTGGTTGCGGGCACGTCCCCAGTAGGGGGTGTGCAAGAGGCAGCTGATCGATGGTTCTCTCTCATCGATGTTTCTAGCTCTCTATCCCTCTCTCTTCCTCTCTGTAAAAAAAAATAAAATAAAATAAAATATATTTTAAAAAATAAAACAGTAATAACGGATAAGGAGAAATACTTAGCATCAGGGCAAGTAAAAAGCAGTGCTTGCTGCCGAAACCGGTTTGGCTCAGTGGTAGAGCGTCGGTCTGTGGACTGAAAGGTCCCAGGTTCGATTCCGGTCAAGGGCATGTACCTTGGTTGCGGGCACATCCCCAGTAGGGGGTGTGCAGGAGGTGGCTGGTCGATGTTTCTCTCTCATCGACGTTTCTAGCTCTCTATCCCTCTCCCGTCCTCTCTGTAAAAAAATCAATAAAATATATTTAAAAAAAAAAAAAAAAGCAGTGCTTGCTGATGGATTGCTGTAACAGTATTATACTGTTTGACAAATATTTGCTGACACTTATGACACACTACCTCTTTGCTAAGCATATAACGGATTCAAAAATAGAGAAAATGCAATCCATTCCTTTAAGGGGCTTAGGAAGTAACCAGTTGGGGACAAAATAAAAATTAACTTTGTTTGAAGGCCTTTCCAAAATGCCTGTAGGAGCACTTAGTAATCTTACAATAGCCACAGTTCTGCCTGTGGTGAAAAAATAAGTTCACAGTCTTCTTTAAGAAGTATTTTCATACATAGTGCCTTTTTTAAAAATCTTATTTTTTGCCAAAACCAGTTTGGCTCAGTGGATAGTGCGTCAGCCTGCAGACTGAAGGGTCCCAGGTTTAGTTCCGGTCAAGGGCATGTGCCTTGGTTGCAGGCACATCCCCAGTGGGAGGTGTGCAGGAGGCAGCTGATTGATGGTTCTCTCTCATCGATGTTTCTAGCTCTCTGTTCTTCTCTCTTCCTCTTTGTAAAAAGTCAATAAGATATATTTTTTAAATATCTTATTTTTTAATTGATTTCATAGGGGATGGGGGAGAGAGATAGAAACATCAATTATGAGAGAGAATCACTGATTGGCTGCCTCCTGCACACCCCCTACCGGACATGTGCCCTTGACCAGAACCAAACCCGGGATCCTTTAGTTCTCAGGTTGACGCATTATCCACCAAGCCAAACTGGCTAGGGCTATAGTGTTTTTTTAAGAGCATATTTTTATTGATTTCAGACAGGGAGGGAGAGGGAGAGATAGATACATCAATGATGAGAGAGAATCATTGATTTGCCTTCCACATGTCCCCTACTGGGGATGGAGGCTGCAACCCAGTCATGAACCCTGACCTGGAATCTAACCATGACCTCCTGATTCATAGGTCAGTGCTCAACTACTGAGCCACTCTAGCAGGGCCATATATAGTGTCTTATTTGGTCTCATAATTCTGAAAAGGAAGCAAGTCAGATGCTAGAATTTAAAGATGGGAAATTGAGGCCTGGTTCAATGTTACAGGGCTTAAGCTCATGTGATTATTGCCAGAATTGGAAGGTTCTGTCCTATAATTATTTACTAATGCCCTACTGCGTGCCAGACTATACGTAAAGTGCTAGGAATGTGAAGGTAAGGCACCCATGCTCTTAGGAGTTAGTATATTTGCTATTGTTATCAAGTACCTACTTTATCACTAGGTACTGTACTTTTGATATGGTATAAATGTAAGAACCTGAACAGTATTTAGTGCATCTTATTTATGGCTTACCAGATTGTCAGACTCTTCCTTTTATGCCTTCAGCTAGCTCATTCAAACAATGTATAAGGTGGGTATCTCTTTTATAAAAGTTTTTTTTATATAAATATATTTTATTTTATTTTATTTTTTTTATAGAGAGGAAGAGAGACGGATAGAGAGTTAGAAACATCGATGAGAGAGAATCATCGATCAGCTGCCTCCTGCACACTCCCCACTGGGGATGTGCCCGCAACCAAGGTACGTGACCTTGACCAGAATCAAACCCGGGACCTTTCAGTCCACAGGCTGACGCTCTATCCACTGAGCCAGACTGGTTTGGCTCTTTTATAAGTTTTTGATGAATTTTAAAATATATAACTTGTCCAAGGTGTGTCTCTTCTAAATGGCAGATCCAAACTGACAATTTTGAAAATTTTGCAGCTTATCAATAGAGAAAGCTAGAAATGCTGTGAATCTGCACCTAGAAATCACTTAACTGAAAAGGTATGTCATACCCTTTTCTACCTTGTAAGGCATCAGTGTGAGGGTACAGGCTTCTCTCTTTAGCAGGGGTCACCCTGAAGGAAAAAGTGCTTCATTGGCCAAGTGAAGTGGTCCATTTGCTTTGAAACTACATAGATTTACTAGCATAAGCTTGTCAACCAGAGCTGGGACAACCTATATAATATTCTGTGAAGCTCAGCGAGATAAGGGGGGGGGGGCGGGGGTTGCCAACGTTCTTAATATATATACCCTGTGCTCAAGGTTAATAAAGGCAACAACTTAGAGAAAAGCATAGTCATTGAAGAAGATGGTGTTCCCTTATAACTTTTACCTGTTGCTATTTTCAAAACAATCTGGCAGTGATTCTAAGATAATACTGTTTTGAATATTTCTCAAATCCTTCATTAAAGTGCACAGGGTGGCTATGGTAGCAAAACAAAACCTTGGGCAACATTACAAGAAAACTTAAGTATCCCCCATGAACCCCAAAATAAGGTATGTAGAAATAAACCAACAATAGCCACAAGACACTCATGATATCACCTGTTCCAGAAGAAGCAATGGAGCATCTGATGCATCTCAACTAGAGAACAAGTTCTCCCTTGGAAGTTCAGTGTGCCAATTTGAGAAGTACAGCCAAAATTGGGAGAGGAATTCAGGAGGAGAAACCAAGATGGCGGCATGGGTAAACGCCAAACTGCAGCCTCACACAACAATTTCAAAAAAAAATACAACTAAAAAAACAAAATGGACATTATCCAGAACTACAAGAAAGTTGACTGGGAATTCTACAACTAGAAGGAAAGAGCAAACCAGAAGGAAAATCAGAGGAGCTGTTAAAGCCTAAGGTACGGAGACACGGTGCGCACATGGGGAGAGGACAGAGCTGGAGAGGAGGGGGCAGCTGAGTGCCTGGCTGGCGTTCCCTATTGGGAAGGAGATAAAAGCTCCGGACTGTGCTGAACCCCAGTTCCGACTGCACTGAACCCCAGTTCTGGGCAAGACCCTGGGGACCCAGGCTCATACAGAGGGATTCTAGGCTGTAAGGCAGAAACTCAGGGGAGCTGTGATAGGCAGAGCCCCGGAGTCGTGCACACTGCATGTAGAGGACAGACTGTTGACTGTGCTGCTAGATTGCCCTAACGGGAAGGAGAGAAAAGCTCCAGACTGTGCTGAGCCCCAGTTCTAGACCAGACCCTGGGGACCCAAGCCCTTAGAAAGGGAACCTGGACTGTAAGGCGGAAACCCAGGGGAGCGGTGAAAGGCAAAGCCCGAGGTGTGCACCATGTGCGCAGAGGACGGACTGTTAATTGTGCCACTGGATTGCCCTAACGGGAAGGAGACAAAAGCTCTGGACTGCACTGAACTCCACTTCCAACCCCACCTCCAACTGCACTGAACCCCAGTTTCAGGCTCAT
This sequence comes from Vespertilio murinus, assembly GCA_963924515.1. Classification (NCBI taxonomy): domain Eukaryota; kingdom Metazoa; phylum Chordata; class Mammalia; order Chiroptera; family Vespertilionidae; genus Vespertilio; species Vespertilio murinus. Next base: position 34,543,999 of record OZ004715.1, on the reverse strand, counting down.
TGGGGGAGAGACTAGACTGGTAGTGGTCGAAAGTCAAGGGCACCTTTCTCTCAGAGGTGCTTGCAGCAAGTACCAAAGGACACTGAGGAACACAGACTCGGGAACTTCATAGGGCAGGAGTTGATAAGCCAAGGCTGTAGGCTCCACCCTGAAACTCCACCCCATCCAAGCTGAACACAGAAGTTTTTGCAATTTTCCAAGTCTAGTCGAATAAGGATGTCTCCCGGCATAGACACAGCTGAGCCTCACAAACGGCCTGAAGGTCAGTTCCTCCCAGTGATACCAACAACAATCAAGACTTAACTACAATAAGGCTGTACACACAGTCCACAAAGGGGTGCACCAAGAGTGTCCACCTCAGGTAACTGGGAGGCTGACCCACTGAACCATATAGGACACCTTCACACACAAAGCCAACCTACCAACTCAGGAAAGCTGCAAAAATGCAGAGACAAGGAGAAAAATTGCAGACAAAAAGAGACTGGATATAGAGTTCAAAACCAGTTATAAGGTTTTTCAAGAATTTCCTAGAAAAGGCCAATAAAATAAATGAGACCTATGAGGATATGCAAAGGGATCAACTAGAAATAATACATTGTCTGAAATAAAAAATATTATACAGAGTCCTAAAAGCAGAATGGAAGATTGCAAGAATCAAGTCAAAGATTTGGAACATAAAGAGCCAGAAGACACTCCTCCCCAGAAGCAAGAAGACAAGATAATCCAGAAAGTTGAAGATAATGTAAGAAACCTCTGGGACAACTTCAAGCAAACCAACATCAGAATTATGGGGGTCCCAGAAGAAGAGAGAGAGTAAGATCCCGAAAGCATACTGGAAGAAATAGTGACAGAAAACTTCCCCCACCTGGTGAATTAGACTTACAAGCCGAGGAAGCACACAGAACCCCAAACAAAAGGAATCCAAAGAACACCACACCAAGACACATCATAATTAATATTCCAAGAGCAAAAATATCAAGAATATTAAAAGCAGCAAGAGAAAAGAAGGTAGTTACCTCTAAAGGGGCACCCATACGATTGTCAGCTGATTTCTCAACAGAAACCATGCAGGCTAGACGGGAATGGCAAGAAATATTCAAGGTGATGAATAACAAGAACCTACAGCCAAAAATACTCTACCCAGCAAAGCTTTCACTCAGAATCGAAGGCCAGATAAAGAGCTTCACAAATAAAATAAAAAACTAAAGGAGTTCATCAATCCCAAACCAGAATTATATGAATTGCTGAAGGCGGTTCTTTCGGAAGAGGAAGAAGATAAAGATAAAAATTATAAACAACAAATATCAAGTGAATCTAAAAACCAAGGGAATTAAAAAAATCTGATGAACTATATTAACTGTTGAATATAATAGAATCAGAGGTAAGAAAGAGGAGTGAACTGACGGTTCTGGGGGGTAAAGGAAGTGGGGGTGTGGGAAGAGACTGAACATAAACTGTGCACCTATGGATGAGGACAATGGAGGGTGGGGAAAGGGCAGAGGGTGGGGTGGGGACCTGGTGGAGGGGAGCAATAGAGGGGGGGTAAATGAGGAACATTTGTAATAATAGGAACAATAAAGATTTATTAAAGTAAAGTAGAAAAAATTGGTAGAGGTTTGCAGTGGGTACAAGGATGCTTGGTTAAGCCAAGGGGCTGAAGCAGTCTGAGACCAAAAAACAACTAACCAGCAAAGCCCCCACTGACAGAGCTCCACATTGAAAAGATACTCTTAATAGAATCTCAATTTATCAGGATAATCAAAATAGAGGGTTAGGGGATCACATTCACTGAATAAGAGTGAAACTAGGATTTTTCATTAAATCCTGGATGTATTTTCCTTTGAGAATAAGTTATTCAATATATTTATTAAGTATTTATTAACTCCTGAAAGAAACAGTTATAAAGTCCTACTCTGTGCTGAGTTCAAACAGCTGTTTTTTGTACACTTCATATATTAATACTTTATACACAAAAAGTACTGTAGAAACTTGAAACTAATAAAACTCATAAATCATGTCTCCTTAAAAATGAAGAAAAACTAATATAAATGTGCTTAACAGAAAAGGCCAAAGTCAAATCCCAAAGAAAGCAGAATAATATCCCCATGGATAATAAAGACATGCAGATAAACAAATGGGTACATCTGCAAAACTAGGAAGGAGCCCCAACCTGATAGAGTTGCTACAAAAAAACCTATAGCTAATATCCTACTTAATCAAGAGAGACTGGAAGCTTTGACACAGACCAGGAATGAGGTAAGGATGTTTACTCTCTTACAACATTTGTACTGGATGGAAGTTCTTGCTAATGAAACAGAACAAGAAAGGGAAATACCTACACAGATTGGGAAGAAGAAATAAAACTCTCTGTTCACAAGTGACCTAATTGTCTTGTAGGAAACCCAAAGAATTAACAAAAAACAAACTTGTACAACTAGCATGCTAATAGCAGGTTGTGGAATAAAAGGTTAATATACAAATATCAATCACTTTTCTATATACCAACAAATAATTGGAGTTTGAGAATTATAACATTTACATTAGCACCCAAAATAAATAAAAAATCTAATGAAATATGTACAGGAACTCTATGGGAGGAAACTACAAAACTGATGGAAGAAGAACTAAAAAATGGATATTCCATGGTCATGAATAGGAAAAGTCATTGTTAGGATATCAGTCCAATACAATTTTGAAAGAGAAGAGCAAAGAACTAACATTGTCTGACTTCAATAATTAATATAAAGCTACAGTAGTCAAGACAATGTATTATTGAAATAAGAACAGGAGATCAATGGAACAGGATACAATGCCCAGAAATACTGGTAGACCCATATAAATATAGCTGATATTTCACAAGCAGAGGAAATACATCCTTCAACTCAAAATGGATCATAGGCCTAAATAAAAAACTGAAACTATCAAATAGCCAGAAAGTAGGAGAAAATCTTTAAAAGAAAAAGAAAGAAACTTGAATTTGACAATGACTTTTTAGTTGCAACAGTAAACCCATCATCCATGAAAGATCATTGGTAAGCTGGACTTGGTAAAAATTAACTTCTCAAAAAGACACTATCAAGAAAATGAGAAGATAAACAATAGGCTAGAAGAAAATATTTGCAAAAGATGTATCTGATAAAGAACTCTTAAAACCCAACATAAAACAGTCTAAAGCAATCTACAGATTCAATTCAATTCGATTAATAGGACAGAATAGAGCCCAAATAAACCCATGCATGTGTGGTCAATTAGGAGGGGGTGCTTCATAAATTTGCGTGTCATCCTTGCACAGGGACCAGGCTTATCTCTGTATCTTTCCAATCTTATATAATAAAAGGCTAATGAGCAGTTGCTATGACATGCACTGACCACCAGGTCAGTGCACTCCCACAGGGGGAGCGCCGCTCAGCCAGAAGCCCTGAGCTGGCAAGCATAGCAGCGGTGGTGGGAGCCTTTCCCACCTCCATGGCAGCATTAAGGATGTCTGATGCGGCTTAGGCCCGCTCTCTGCTTAGAATGGGCCTAAGCAGTCATTCAGACATCTCCTGAGGGCTCCCAGGCTGCCAGAAGGTGCAGGCCAGTCTGAGGTCTCCCACTCCAGTTCACAAATTTCGTGCCCAGGCCTCTAGTTTTAGTATATGTGCTGCCAAAGCAAGAACTATGGTCAATTTAAAAAATAATAATAATAAAAAAATAATAAAATAAAAAAAATAATAATAATAATATATTGATTTTTTAGAGAGGGGTAGAGAGTTAGAAACATTGATGAGAGAGAATCATCGATCAGCTGCCTCTTGCACACCCCCTACTGGGGATGTGCCCGCAAGCAAGGTACATGCCCTTGACCGCAATTGAACCCGGGACCTTTCAGTCTGCAGGCTGACGCTCTATCCACTGAGCCAAACCGGTTTCGGCTAGTCAATTAATTTTTGACAAAAGTGCTAAGAGTATACAGTGGTGCTGAAAAAACTGGACTGCCACATACAAAATAAAGCTGGGGCACTAACACCATATACAAAAATTAAAATTGATTAAAAACAAATGTAAGACTGAAACCATAAAACTTCTATAAGAAAACCTAGGTGATAAGCTCTGTGACACCAGTTTTGATACTAATTTTGTGAATTTTACATCAAAGACAAAGGAAACAAAAGCAAAAAAAAAGAGACTACATCAAACTAAAAAGCTGCTGCACAGCAAATGAAATTCAACAAAATGAAAAGGTAACCTATGGAATGGGAGAAAATGCTTGCAAATCGTATATCTGATAATAAGGAATTAATATCCAAAATACATCAAAACTCACTGCTCACCAAAAAAATTTTCAATTTAAAATTGAAAGAGGATATGGACAGACATTTATCTGAAGAAGACAGAGACTGTCAACATATACATAAAAAAAGTGCTCAACTTGCCCAGCTGGTTTGGCTCAGTGGAGAGAGCATGGGCCTGCAGACTGAAGGGTCCCGGATTCAATTCCAGGCAAGAATACATGCCTAGGTTGTGGCTCAATCCCCAGGAGGCAGCTGATCAATGATTCTCTCTCTTTATCACTGATGTTTCTATCTCTCCCTCTCTGAAATCTATAAAAATAAAAAATATTTTTAAACAAGATTTTAGTTAATAAAGGGTCCACATATACAATGATGGTTCCATAAGATTCTAATGGAGCTGAAAATTTTGTTTTGCCTAGTGACATGGTGGCTATCCTAGTCCTGTAAAGTAATGCGTTACTCGTGCATTTGTGCTGGTGCAGGTGTTAACAAACGCACTGCACTGCCAGTAGTGTAAAAGCATAGCACACACTATTCTGTGTACAGTACATGATGCTTGTTAATAAATGACTGTGGTACTGGCTTGTGTGTTTACTGTATGTTTATTGTTATGTTAGTGTACTCTTTCTACTTATAAAAATGAAGTTTGCTTTGAAATATCATGTTGTGCTATACCAACAGCAGCCTCATACATCTTGTGTTCATTGCATCTTTTTATTGTATTTTCTCTTGTGCTCGATTTAATCTTGTGTCGTTTTGAGCAGTGACATGCTGTATATAGGCTTGTAGCGTAGGGTGTACACCGCACCAGATAGCCAGGGTGTGGGGTAGGCTATACCATCTAGGTTTGTGTAAGTGCACTCTATGATGTTCGCACAGTGACAAAACTGCTTAACTGCTGTCATGAAGCGGTGCATGACTGTAGATGACATTCTAGAAAGTGCAGAACTAGTGGGGCACTAAAGGATTGGTTGCCAGGAGATGGAGAAAGGAAATGAATGGGCAGAGCACAGATTTTTCAGATGGTGAAACTGTTTTTGAATGATGCTGTAATGATACATGTCATTATACATTTGTCCAAACTGTGGATTTGGGGTGAAAATAATGTGTCGCTGTAGGTTCACCAACTATAACAAATGTACCACTTCCACGAGGGAATTTTTATTTTTTTTTATTCCCCACCCAAGGACATTTTTCCTTTGATTTTTAGATTAAAGAGTGGAAGGGAGATAGAGAGACAGAGAGAAACACATCAACTGGTTGCCTCATGCATGCACCTAGCCAGGGCCCACGCCGGAGAGGAGCCTGCAACCGAGGTATGTGCCCTTGACTAAATTGAACCCGGGATCCTTTGTTCTACAGGCCAAGGCTCTATCCATTGAGCCAAACCAGCTAGGGGAATATTTGTGGGGGAATGTTATTAATATGGAAAAATGCACCTTTGGGGCAGGGAGAATATGGGAAATCTCTCTACTTTCTGCTCAATTTTGCTGTGAACCCAAAACTGCTCTATAAAAAAAGTGACAAATATAGAAGACAGGCAAAAATAAAACGACACAGCATGTGGATAAAAGATAAAAAAGCAAGGGGACAAATACCAAAAGTTACAATTCAAGGAAATTCGAACTTAGGCTGTTACACAACTGCTGGGCTCCACTCCCGCTTGCCGCATCTCAGGGGGCCCCTAAGCCCCGCACATGTCCCTCCTACCTCCTGTGTCTCCTCTCCTCAGTCCCCCTGCCCCTGCCCCTTGCTGCTCTGGCTCAAATGAGTGGGGACCGTCTGCACAGCAATTCCCAGATCACAGCGGATTCCCAATCGAATGACTCATAAACACAAAGATCAGAAACTCTGGCACCAAGAGCACAAGAAGGATAAGGAGGAGGACCAAGAAATCCAAGCATAGCAACAGTGACCATAAAGATTCTGAAGAGCCGAAACCGGTTTGGATCAGTGGATAGAGTGTAGGCCTGCGGACTCAAGGGTCCCGGGGTTCAATTCCAGTCAAGGGCATGTACCTTGGTTGCGGGCACATCCCCAGTAGGGGCTGTGCAGGAGGCAACTGATGGATGTTTCTCTCTCATCGATGTTTTTAGCTCTCTATCCCTCTCCCTCTCTAAGAAATCAATAAAATATATGTTTGTTTGTTTTTAAGATTCTGAAGAGAAACACAAAGAGAAGGGGGGAAAGCAAGCACAAAGATGGAAGTTCTGAAAAGCATAAAGACAGACAAAAATGAAAGGAGGAAAAGGTTAGAGCCTCTGGGGGCTACAAAAGGAAAAGAAGGAAAATGGCAGGTGTGGTTCAGTGATTGAGCATCAACCTATGGACCAGGGGGTTCCGGTTCAGTTCCCAGTCAGGGCATATGCCTGGGTTGCACACTTGATCCCCAGTGTGAGGGGTGTAGGAGGCAGCCCATCAATGATTCTCTCTCCCTGTCCCTTCTCCCTGAAATCAATAAAAGTATATTAAGAAAAATGGCTTCTTGAGTATATACCACAAATTAAAAATGAGCCTGAAGGTGATGGCTGCTTTGCTCCTAAAGAGGATCTGAAGCCACTTGAAGAGACCTCCAGATGAGGAGGATGCTGATTATAAACCCAAGAAAAATAAAACAGGATATCAAGAAAGAGAAGAGCCCTAATCGGTTTGGCTCAGTGGATAGAGCATTGGCCTGCAGACTCAAGGGTCCAGGTTCGATTCTGGTCAAGGGCATGCATGTACCTTGGTTGTGGACACATAGCCAGTGGGGAGTGTGCAGAAGGCAGGTGATTGATGTTTCTTTCTCATCAGTGTTTCTGGCTCCTTGTCCCTCTCCCTTCCTCTCTGTAAAAAAATCAATAAAATATTTTTTTTTTAAAGAAAAAGAGCCCTAACTGGTTTGGCTCAGTGGTTAGAGTGTCGGCCTGGGGTCTCAGGTTCAATTCTGGTCAAGGGCATGTACCTTGGTTGCTGTGGGCACATCCTCAGTGGGAGATGTGCAGGAGGCAGCTGATTGATGTTTCTGGCTCTCTATCCCTCTCCCTTCCTCTCTGTAAAAAAATCAATAAAAAATTAAAAAAAAAAAGAAAAATAAAGAGAAGAAATGAAAACTAGAGGAAAAAGAGGATGGGGAATTGAAAAAAAGAAAACCACACCAGGAATAAAGATAAAAAAGTTTCTGAGCCAATAGGAAGAAAAAGAAGCTACAGAAGAGGAGCACTATCTAAGGGCACCAAGTGGAAATCCCTAGAGCATGAAGTCCTGTATTTACTCCACCATATGAGCCTCTTCCAGAGAGAGTCTAGTTGTACTGCGATGGTTAAGTCATGGAGCTGAGCTCCAAAGCAGAAAAAGTTGTTATGTTCTTTGCAAAAAATGCTTGACCATGAATATACTACTAAGGAAATATTTAGGAAAATTCCTTAAAAGACTGGAGGAAGGAAATTACTAATGAGAAGAATATTATTACCAGCCTAAGCAAATGTGATTTTTACCCAGATGAGCCAGCATTTCAAAGCCCACTCAGAAGCTTGGCAACAGATGAACAAGGAAGAGAAACTGAACACCAAAGAGGAGAGTGAAATCACTGTAAGAATATGGCTTCTGTATTGTGGTTAAACTCAGAGGATTGCTAACTTCAAGCTAGAACCACCTGGGCTTTTCCGTAGCCGTGGCAACAGCCATTGCAAGATGGGTATGCTGAAGAGGCAGATCATCCCCCAGGACGTAATCATCAACTGAAGCAAAGATGCCAGGGTACCACCTTCTCACACTCTTCAACAGTGGCCTCCTTGTGCCCCAAGCCAGAGGACACGGTTTTCAGCCTGAATTGTGGATCTCTCTGTTCCACCTGACCAGCTGACCTTCCCCTTTCCATAGCAATACATCCTCATGGCTTTCTTGGCTCTTTCGTTGTCTTCTTCTTTTAGACATCCATTCTTCTGGCCTTTATAGGCTAGTGGTTTCCGGCGTCCCATGGCCCCATGGCTTTTCACACTGCACAGTCACCTGAGCAAGCTCATCTGTGCTTTCCATTCCAACCATCACCTGAATGCTGGTTTCTGGTCCAGACCTTTCCTTTGAGCTCTCACAGCCATATGTCAGCTAACTACTGGGAAACTGCACCAGGTTGCCCCACAGGGCTCTCACATGTAGCATGTCTCACCTTGCTCCCCTGCTGTATTGTCACGTTTTCTTCTGAACGGTCCTTCTCTCACAATCAGTGTCCTCAAGTCTGCTTCCTAAATAATGAATTTCTACCTCTCAGGGACATTGCCACCACCTTGCGTCAGGCCAGACTTTTGATTTCTCTTTCATTAAAATGTCTCCCTCTAATTCAGCCCCCTAACACTGCAACCAGAGTTATTTTTCTGAAATGCAAATCTAATTGTGTTCCTTTGATGCTTAAAATCCTTCCATGGTTCCCCATTGCTCTCAGATCTGGAGTTTTGTCATCATCTGGCCTTTGTCTCTCCAGACTAATCAACTAATCTCTGACCCTCCCTGCCTCAGGCCAGCATTTAGTTCTCTGCACAGACCATTCTATATATCTTACTTCGACCTCTGTCCTCAAGATGCTTTCTTTATTTTTGTTTTTTCTTTAAAGTAATTATCAAGATAAAGAAGGAGGGGAGAAAAAAGGAAAAAAAATAGCTATCCTAGTTTTTATTTGTTTATTTTTAAGCCTCGCCTGAGGACATTTTTTTCTATTGATTTTTAGAGAGAGTGGAAGGGAGGGAGGAGAGGGAGAGTTGGAGAGAGAGAGAAGCATCGATTGGTTGCCTCCCCTTGTGCTCTGATCAGGGCTGGGGATGGAATCTGCAACCAAGGTATGTGCCCTTGACCAGGAATAGAACCTGCAACCCCTTCAGTCCATGGGCTGATGCTCTGCCACTGTGTAAGATTGGGCAGGGCCTGCCTTTTCTTGAGTGGCTTTTCTGACCCATGCTGACACGTAGGTCCTATTTATCCTACAGTAAACCTCTCCCTAGCTCTACCCACCCGTCCAAAAACCAGTAAGGTGTTCCCACCCAGGGCACCCACAATTCCCTGCACCTCGCACGTTTTACATTTTTACATGTCGCTTCCCCAACCAGACGGGCCATTCAGTCAGGGTCTCTGTTTTTTTTCCCTTCAGTGCTTAGTCTATACTGAGTACCCACAATTCCCAAGTGCAAAAATGGTAACGTACCTGCCATACGGGGCATGTTACAATGTGGCAGACACAAAAAGCAATCCACACACATCCCCTCATCGTTCCTGACCACTTCCCCAAGATCACCGCTACCACCCGCATCCGTTCCGTGGGATTTAGAGAGAGGTGAAGAGGCTTTTCCCAGTCCTCGCAGGCAGAAAGGGGTGGAGTCTTGTATGCTGCAGTCAGTCCGACCCCTAAGTCCAAAGTCAAGCCTGTGCAACCAGGCATGTGCAGACTGCCAGTGCCTGCTCCATCTGTCCTCTCCTTCCCCTCGGTAACAGAACCTCAACTTTAGTTGGGGTGGCCATGGGCCCAGTTCACAGACCACATTTCAGCTAGTGTGCTCCTGGGACTCAGTCCTCTGGGATTTCCAGAAGTCTCCTTCGAAGGAAATGCGGACCAATGTGACCAGATGCCAAGCAGCCGTGTTGGGCCACGAAAGTGACACCGAGGAAGACAGAGCCTGAGTTTCTGACCACACCTCGGGCCACACAAGTCATGGTCCGGCTACCTCCGACATCCTGCCGTGGGAAAAGAAACTATCCTGCTAAGCCACAACGGCAGAAGCTCTGTTACGGTGATGCAGCCAAACCCGATAGAGAGTCAGGCTGAATCCCACCCCTCTTGACCCCCTGGGGGCCGACCCAGAAAGAGAAGCCAGCATGGGTGATGTAAAGTGTTTCTTTATTTGAACATCATTCCACCTGTACTGAAGCTCAAATCCAGCAGCAGCAGAAGGGGTCTGGACTGAAGTAAGTGTTACCAAGTGGAACAGTGAACAGTGAGGACACATTCAGACAAAACTTACTAATGGGGCGTAGACAACACCAAGCTATCCTAACAGCACACGGCACAGGCCCTCTGAGGTCTGCTGGTCAGAGCTCCGGGAAGGGCTGTGGCTCCCTTGTTCCTTTCTCAGGAAACTGCAATCCCACCCAAAGGCTGGCCCTGAGCCTGGCAGGGGCCTGTGGAAGTTTCTTGTGCTGGGCACCTCCCAGCGTCTCCAAAGAGAGGGTCTCCTTTCTCGGCCCACACTGGGGGCCGGAGAAGGGGGACTCCCCTGGGTCCAGGCAGGAATCTCAAAAGAAGTCCAAGGGATTTCCCCCCACAGCCTTGTCTAGAAGCTCCCCATGTCTATGCTGTCGCAGGTGTGACAAGGGTCTCGATTCTACCATGGTCCTCATGCCCTCGGGAAATCAACGTTTTCCTCCAGGGTACTGGTCCCCAAAGAGGAAAGTTTTCACATCCCAGGGGCCCAGAAGGATCTGACCAACCAGCGCTCTGAACCACGTCGTGGTTGTGGCCACGTTGGTCTATCCTGAAAGAGTCCCCAGCTCAGGGCAGAGGAAGCTGGGGGGATGCCAGACCCTCTCGGACCCGGTCACAATTGGGAGGAGCGCCTCAGAGAGCTGCTCAAAGCTCAGCTTTCAGGGACCAAGAGTACGAGAGGCAGCCCTCTCTCTGCTCCCCCTTCCTCCCAGAGGCTAACCCCCACTGAGGCCATTCCACAAGCGTCTGCTGGCCAATGTGGCTTCCTTGCTCCGGGAGCCCTCTGGCCACACTGGGCTCCCTTGGGGCCCTGGCTAAAGCACCTGCTACCCTTCTGCTCCCACCTCTGCTGAGGCCTCAGGGGCAGAGCTGTGGTTTGGTCCCCACTCTGACCTCTTTCCCTTCCCTGCGTTACTTTGGCGTTCCTTCAGCCCACCCAGCACGGCTTTCCTAACCCCACATTCCTCCACCAGGGCAGCAGCTGGCTGAGCGGATGGTGTCATGGAAACACTGTCAGGCGGTCGGTCTCCAAGGGAATGAAACTCCCTCTTCTCTGCCACTCATCCGCTCCAGGGGCGCCAACCCGCTCAGAAATTATCTGGACTGTCCCCCGAGGTGAGGGCTGGCCACCTGGGCCCGTCCTTGGCCTCTGAGGGGGTGGGTCCTCACCTCTCCGCAAGGCACATGGGATGGCGGTCCCCTGGCACAGTGCACACACAGAAGCAGCTGCTCCCTCTTCCTCAGCGTCCTGTGGCCCTCCTCCTCCTCCCCTCCTGTCCCTCCCATTTCTCCCTGCCTCCCAGTCTGGTCTCCCACCACTGTCTTGCCAATGCCTCCTTCCCTAACTCTAATGCCTCTTTCCGGTCCCCTGCCCCAGCCCCCACCCCCGCCCCCTCAGGCTCTCTGTCCCTCTGGGTCCCCCTTCTGTTCACTCTTCCTCTCTCCTTTCTCCATTTCTGGACCTCGCTGCCCTCCATCCCCCTTGCTCTCTCTGTCTCTCCTTCTCCCTCTCTCCTGACTCATTCTTTCTCCCACCTCTGTCTTCTCCCCATTGCTAACCGCTTGATCTGGACTCTCTCTCTGCACCACTGGGTTTTGGTTTGGATCTGCCTCCCTCCCCTCCCCCCAACCCCAATTCCTTCTCCCCCACAAGGCTCTCCTCTCCCTTCCCTTCCACCTGGGACCCTGGTGCCCAGCCCCCCTGCAGGCAGCCCGCTGAGGAAGGTGCCAGTGGGGGCTGCAGTGCAGGGCTTGGCAGGAGCAGGAGGGAGGGGGCACAGTGCTGGGCAGAGCACTGGGGGAAGGTGTTTGCCCAGGGGGAGGGTCAGAACTTGGGGATCTCCAGGGTTCAGGAATCCTACCAGGATCCAGCATCCGATCCGGGTTGGGTCCAGATGGGGGACTCAGACAGAGGATTCCTAGAGTCTATCTTGGAAACCCTCCCTCTCAGGTCCAACTCCAATGGAAATGAACACAGGTTGGCAAATACATGGCACTAATGCTTTTCTCCCCTCCTTTGGCTGAGCCAACAGGACAGAGTGGTGGGGTCGCAGGCTCCTCTCCAGGGGGCCCTGCAGCCAGAGGCAGGCACGCCGGAGGAAGCCCACATGCCGCCCGGACTCGGGCCCAAAGGGGCTGCCACGCCCCAGCCCGGTGACTCCGGCCAGGTCCACGGGCAGAGAGGACAGTCCAGAAACACCGGAACTCTCCCTCAGTTGCTTCTCGCCAAGCAGGAGGGAGATGCCCCCCATGGTGGCAGGAGAGGGGGAGAGTGGACTCCTCATCTGCCCCCCCACACATACTTACACACACACACACACACACACACACACACACACACTCACACACTCATGCCTCGGCTCCAAGCACTGCCCATCGGGGTGGCAGACCCTGGGCATATCGCAAGGCGAGAGGTGGGCAAAGAGGAAGAGAGGTGGGGACAGGGTTACGAGGCCTGGGGACTGGGGACAGGGGGTACCCTGTTCAGAGGTGACCTGCAAGTTCAAGTTATGCAGAAAAGTATCAAAGAGGCAAGACAGTCCCTGCCCTTAGCAAACGCCAGGGTCAGGCAGCACAAGAAGGGGCAGAGGGGGTGATACCTCCCCTGACGCCCCACAGTTAGGCCCCTCCCCAACCTCCAACCCTAACAACAGGGCCAAAGGGTCTGTGCTGTACAAAACGAGCTGGGCTCGAGGGTCCAGTCAGCGGCGGCACGACGTCCCAGCAGCGAGGCCACGCCCGCCCCAGGCAGAGCCGCTCCCGGCCCCGGCTGCCCGGAGTCCCGGCGTCTCCTGCAGGTCCTCCCGGGGCTGTGTGTCTTTGCTCGGACTCGGGGCTGGACCGGGCGCCGGTAGACGGGGAGGCCCTGTGCTTTCTCCCTCGGTGCAGCTCAGACTCCTTCAGGAGAGCTGGGAGCAGGCTGGTGGCGCCTGGAGCTCTGCAAAGATGTGATGGAACCATCATCGGCCAAAAAGGAGGAAAAAAGAAAAAAGAAAAAAAAAAGGAAAGAGTTTGGTTGCCCTGGGGCAGTGTCTTGAGTAAGTTTCTGCAGGAGGCAGGGACCAGAGGTGACAAGGATGCGACCAGGCAGTAGCTCCCAGATCGATCGGGTGCCTCCTTCCTTCCCCCGGGGGGAGACTGCGGGGCCCCCGGCCAGGTGGGAGAGGAGAGGAGACCCCCAAGGGATGTCCGGCTCCCTTAGGTCAGCTGAGGGAGGGGCGGAATCAGGCCCTCCCAGGGTCTGCAGGGCCTCTCCCCTCCCCCGGGCTGCACCCTGCCTCCACCTCTCTTCAAAGTCTGGAGCTGGCAGGCGGGTAGCAGATGAGAAGTCAGTCTGTCTGAGATTGGGGTCTTCCCTCCGAGCTCGAATGGAGGATGAGAGGGCAAGAGGTGGGACACCCTGAGGGCAGGGCAGTTCCTGGGCTGTGATCCTGGCCTTCAGGGTCCCTGTGAGTGAGCAACGGGACAGGGGAGGACTCCCCAGCTGGAGACATCGCCCCCCGGCCGCAACACGGAGCTTACTGTAGCGCTCACAAAATCTAAGAGAGAAAGAGAGAGAGAGAATTGGAGAAAGTCAGAGACCACCATGGCATTGGGGCTCTCCCCTTGGACAATCTGCTCAGGGCAAAACGGGGCAGAGTGGTGAGGTGGGTGCCCCGGCTCTGAAATCCCACCCAGGCCTGAGCAGGCCAGTGGACCTCACTGGTCCCAACTTCCTCATCTGCAAGACGGCAGAACAGCCTCCTTCACGAGGTGCTGCTGAGGGTCAGAAAGACGCACAGACCACCAGCCAAGGACTCTGCGTAGTGTTTGGCACACACTAAATGCTGGACATGGTAGCAATTTTTTATTTTTCACTTTTGTCCTGGAGGTCTTTGACTTAGAACCGAATGGCGAGTCTCAGTCATCTTGAGCTCTTTGTGAGGACGGACATCTCTGATGTCACTTTTAACACGGAGCTATCTGGGGAGGGAGGAAAGGACGCTGAGTGGGCCCACCTCACACCAGAAAGGGCTGATGGCTGTCTTAGTCATGCACTTCTGGAAGCTGCCACCAGAGGGCAGGCCCTGACTTCATACCAAGGCCACGGAACTCTCAGGCTATCGGGGTATCCTGGAGCAGGAGGCTCAGAGCTTAGGTTAGCAGCTAACAGTCCAGGAAGAGCTGAAAGGGAGCAGGCAATGGGGCAGGGCTGGGTCTTTGGACTTGGTCCTGGGTTCAGATTCGGGATCCGCCACTTAGGTGGCTTTGAGCAAGCGACTGGACCTCTCATTGGTAAAATGGTGGTCATGATGCCCACCTGATGGGGAGTGGGGAGGAGTGGCCACTTTCACAGAGCATAAGCCACATGCCCCTTTGCAGGCATAATCTTTCTTTCTTCCTCACAGGACAACCCGTGTTACCATAAGTACATGTATGTTTACACTGTCTTTGGTACATTTCCATCACACTCATTTTGTGACTGCAGGAAGCCGAGGCTCACGGAGGTGAAGTCACGTCTTAGCTCAGCCCGCTTCCAACATAGAGGAACAGCGTCCTCCGTCTTAAGGGTTCCTCCACCACAATACCAAACCACCTCCCGCCAAGTGAGAGAGTCTTCCCCACCATTATCCCTGTTTTATAGACGAGAAATTCCAAGAGATGAACAGAATTAATGGTAAGTGCTAAACATAGGCCCAGCTCGCGCTAATAGCTCACGGAAGGGTGTGACTATGGAAATGACCACTATTTCTCACAGAGAGAACGCGCACCCAGACAGACGGGGGTCTGTCCGGCGCGGCCATGCAGCGTCTCCCCTTGCTCCGGGGGGCAGGGCGGGCCCCTGGGTCAGCAGACCAGCCCTCCAGTGGAGAACTATCTGGCACTGACATTTCTTTTCTTTCTTTTTAAAAAAAAATATATTTTATTGATATTTTACAGAGAGGAAGGGAGAGAGATAGAGAGTCAGAAATGTCGATGGGAGAGAAACATCGACCAGCTGCCTCCTGCACACCCCCTGCTGGGGATGTGCCCGCAACCAATGTACATGCCCTTGACCGGAATCGAACCCGGGACCCCTCAGTCTGCAGACCGACGCTCTACCACTGAGCCAAACCGGCTTCAGCGGCACTGACATTTCAATGGTAAGTGTGCGATTTGACTTCTGGAAAGACACCAAGGAGACACTTGTGTCTAAGAAGACGAGACAAAAATGTTCATTGTAGCTTTGCCAGCAATAGTAAAAACCTGGAAGTCTCACCAAGAGCCCCTAAAAGGAGAATGGTAAGAAAAGTACAGCTCCTTTAGTTCACATGATGCTAAGCACTGGATACAAAGGGCGAGATGATTCTCCATGAAATGATACACAGGCCCACACCAGTTTGGCTCAGTGGATAGAGTGTCGGTCTGCGGACTGAGAGGTCCCAGGTTCGATTCCGGTCGAGGGCATGTGCATTGGTTGCGGGCACATCCCCGGTTGGGGAGGGGGGAGGTGCAGGAGGCAGCTGGTCGATGTTTCTCTCTCATCGACGTTTCTAGCTCTCTGTCCCTCTCCCTTCCTCTCTGTGGAAAATCAATAAAATATATTAAAAAAAGAAATGATACACAGATCTTTACAACATGCTCCAGCGTGGAGCACAATAATCGAGCTGAGAGGGGGCAGGAGGGTTGTTTAGGATGATACCTGTTCTATGGCATCTTAGTCCTTAACATGACTCTCTTCTTTGAAAAGGGACAGATCAGGTTTGAAGACATACAGATAAGCATTGACAACAGCGACAACCCCACCCCCTGCGTGGCATGTTTCCAGCGGGTGCCCACTCTGTGACTATAAAGTGAGGCTCGTTCATTTTCAGCTATGAACTATTCCGCGATGTGGATACATCGCCATCGATCTATCCACCCTCCTGTCCACGGCCGTGGAGGCTGCTTTCAGGTGTCTGCTATTTGGAAACCGCTGCCAAGGCCGTTCTCACACGTTTCTCACGGGTTTGTACCCACGGGTGGGCTCGGATCTGAGACATGAAGCCACGGTGTTTTCAAAGCGGTCACACCGTCTGTGCCGTCCCGGACTCCGGCGTCACCGTCAGCCCTGGCGGCCCGCCCGCCCCCGCCCCCCGGAGGCCGCGGCCGCGTGCACTCGCCTTTGTTGTCGGGCTTGAGCTCCTCCAGAAGCAAGTCCGTCTGCCGGTTGCCCAGCACGAAGGCGAGGAAGGAGAGGATGAGGGCGTTGAGGATGCCGATGATGGCCAGGATGTACGCCCAGCGCACGGAGCAGTCCCCCAGGGAGTACTTGCCGGTCTTGGCCCCGCACATGTCCCGGATGGTCTCGGCGTCCCAGCCGTCGGGAAAGATCATGCAGCCCAGCACGAGGCACAGAGCTGAGGGGCGCGAGGCCCAGCCCCGCGGTCAGGAAGGAAGGCACAAAGGGGGTGATTACTCCTCAGAGCCCGAGGACCCCCAGGGACCCGCCTCACCCCGCCCAGCAACCCGAAAGCCTGGTCACCGGGTCCCGTGGGTCCCAGAAACTCGTGGGCCCGGAATGACCCACTGCCCAGAAGAGCAGAAGCTTTCCGAAACCCATCACGCCCTCTCCCTCCTCCCCCGTCGCATCAGCTCCTTCCTGGAAGTATGAGAAAATAACAAGCCACGGTCACCTCCCTTCGGCACCTTGGCCGTGCTTACCTCTCCCACCCTCATCACCATCGGTCTATTTAGGTTGTTCATTCAACACATATTTATTGAGTGATATTTTCGTTTCTGGAACTAGGTCCTCATTCGCACAGCTGGAGCACCGTGCTCAGAGAAACAGGCTGGGGTGAGAACAATGGGGTTCGAGCCTAGTTCTTTGACTTTGGGGGAGCCTCCCGCTTGTCTGTGGGATGGGGATCCGAGTGAATACTTACCTCCCAAGGTGGGTTGGTTGTGAGGACTAAAGGAAGTAATGCTTGAAAGACACTTAGCACAGTGCCAGCCAGGCATTCCCTCTCTCACGTTGTATCTACTGAAGGCCTGCTCTGTGCCAAGAAAGGGGGCTCTGGCCTCAGGAAGCTTGCACGTTAGGTGGGGGATGAGAGGAGAGGGAGCCATTAGAGAAACCCCTTAAGGGGCTCGAATCCTGGCTCCGCTATTTCCTAGATGTGTGACCTCGAGCCAGTTCTGTCACCTTTGTTTGAGCTTCAGTTTTCTCATCTGTAAAATGGGGGTAATGATGGCTCTCAAGTAATCATAAAGATTACGACAAGCAATAAATGTGAAGTGCTTGGCACAGTAAGTCCTGCATAAATGGCAGCTGTTATTATCCAAACTAATCATGATAATAATCACACACATAAGAAGGGGGCTTGGTTTCAGATGAGGGGAGAGGGGCAAGGCAAAGAAAAAAAAAGCATTTGGCCCAGCCGGTGTGGCTCAGTGGTTAAGCACTGACCTATAAACTAGGAGGTCACAGTTAGATTCCAGGTGCCCTGGTTGCAGGATTGATCCCCAGTGAGGGGCATGCAGGAGGCAACCAATCACTGATTCTCTCTCTCATCATTGATGTTTCTATCACTCCCTCTCCCTTCCTCTCTGGAAAAAAAAAGCATTTGAATCAAAATGGGCCCCTGCTGATACCTAGCTGGGCACCCACACCTCTGTGTTTAGTGACCCACTTGGGTCCATCTCTTCGGCTCTTCCTAATATTTACCCTATTGAGTGGGACTCAAGTTTGAGCCAATCAGCACATTGTATTTCTCTGATAGCTGATTGGCTCAGAGAGGAACACATGCCCCGTGCAACCAATCAGAGCCAACCAGGCTCATTAGGCCCCAGAGGCTGTGACCTCTGCTCCTCCCTCCCCTTGCAGTGCCGGCTGCCCTGTGACCTGAGACCGCGTGGTTTGATGTTGCCATCTTGGTGTCTGATGGTTCCGCCAGCGACAGGGTTACTGTGTCTGAAACCCAAAGGTTCCTGCCAGCCAACTGAGTGCTTAACCTGGCTTTAAAAAAATTTTTTTAAATAAAAAAAATATATATATATAATTTTTTTATTGATTTCAGAGAGGAAAGGAGAGGGAGAGAGAGAGAGAAATATCAGCGATGAGAGAGAATCAGATTGGCTGCCTCCTGCACGCCCCCCTACTGGGGATCGAACTCAGAACCCGGGCATGTGCCCTTGACCAGAATGGACCCTGGGACCCTTCAGTCTGCAGGCGGATGCTCTAGCCACTGAGCCAGACCGGCCAGAGCCTTAACCTGGGTTTTAGATGACAGCAATGACAAAGTGGGGGTGGGGGTCAGATCTACCCACTGTCCACGAGGCCCATCTAGTTCCCAGGATAGGGAGGGGGCCCCACGCTTTGCCAACCTTCCTCCTGAGAACCCAGACTCCTGCCTGACAGTGAGGTGGAAACCCTCCTCCCTTCCTCACCCCCCTCCCGGCGACAGACAGGGTCCCCCTCCCCTAGGTGGTCTCCCTTGCTGATGCTGTGACCACACACACCCAGCAGGCTTCCTCCCTCCTCGGACAGGCGCTCAGCTCCAGTGGACCAGCGCAGGCCACCTAAGTGCGGGGAACAGACTTCCTGCCAAGGGGATGCCAAATGCAAAATGCCCTGCGGCAGGAAGGCGCTGGGCGAGTTAAGGAATTCAACAAGTTTGAAGGCACCCGTTAGGCCCTCAGATGGCGAGGAAAGCGGGTGGGTGAGGGGGAGAGTTGGTGCTGGAGATGCAACCAGCGGGGCTGTGGGCGTGCAGATCCCTGGGACGGGCACCGCGGGAACCGTGCAGAGGAGGCTCCGGACTGAGGCCCGGGAGCTCCAGCATTCACTGGGCAGGCGGGACGCATTCGTCCCCCCAAAAGTCCCTGACACTTTGCAAAACCCTCCAGGCCCCCGTCATGGAGGGGAGGAGAATCCACCTTCAGGGTGGGGAGGTGAGAGACAGGGAGCGGACTCACGCAGCCGTTCGCCCGGTGCCTCCCATCCCCCACCCCCGCCCCACTCTCACCCCCATCCCCCCACCTCCAGCAAGAGGCAGGGATGGGGAAAGCCTGGGGAGAGCACAATCCCAGCGCGCCCCTCCTCCTCCTCTCCAGCCCTCCCCTCGGGGGTTCGGTGTTTCCTCTCCCGCGGGGAGCATTCCTGTCTCCATGGAAACCGCCCCAGCATCCCGAGCTCCCGGCCGCGCTGCTCCGGCTCGGGCCTTGGGACCACCTAGAGCCTGCAAACCCGCGCTCGGCCCTCAGAGAGGCTTTCTTCCAGCCTCTGTCTCTCTGCTTCGCCATTTGCCACCTCTCCCTGTCTCTGTCTCTCCCTAATCGCATGTCCATTCCCTTCTTTCTCCACCCTTTTCATCTTTCTCTTCATATCCCCCTCTTAGCTGGTCTGTGTGGTGCTCAAGTCTCAGTCTCCACTCGACCTTTGACCCTGGCTCTTCCCTCTTCCGTTTAGATCTCTGGGCATTTCACATTCTCTCACCACTCCGCCTCCCCCTCCTCTCTTCCTTTTCTGGCTTCTCTTCCTTCCCTGGCCCTTTCCCTTTCTGCGGCTCTCCCTTTGCACACTCCACACAGAAATCCTGAGCACCGGGCCCTGTGCGGGTGCCGGGGACACTGGCAGGCATGGATGCTGACCTCAGAAGCAGAGCTGCTTGGGGAGGAATAAAACCAAGTCCGCACACACTGGGTGGAAGGATACAGACGAAGTACTGGGGCCCTGAATAACGGGGTGCTCAGGGGAGCTGGCAGCGGGGTGTATCTCCCCGTGTCTCTCCTACTCGGCCTCCTGTGCTCTGCAGGGTTTTAGGGGTGGCTGTGTGGCCCCAAAGGCTGCTCTGGGCATGGGAAACAACAGAAATCCAGCAAATGGAGGACAGCAAACCAGATGGTTTCTCTGGGCAGCGGGGACGAGAGGAAAAGACACTGGGGACAGCCTACACCAGGAAAAAGAGGCTCAACCATCGGAGATGGAATGGCTACAGACACGGCAACCTTCAGCAGCCCCATCGGCTGGACGAGGAAAGGGAGGCTGAGGTCTTCGAGTCCAAGTTCAAGTGTTTTGGAAATAATCAGCTGGCTGAAGAGTTGGCTGCTTCAAGCAAGACACATTCACAAGCGCAGGGTGCAGCATTTCTGACGCTTGGCCTCAGCATTCTTCATGGCGGGGGACCATTCTGTGCTATTTCACATCATCCCTGGCGTCCACCCACCACACATCAGTGCCACTCCCACTCCCAGTCACGATAGAAATGTCTCTAGCCTAGCTGGTGTGGCTCAGTGGTTGAGCGTCCACCTATGAACCAAGAGGTCACAGTTCAATTCCCAGTCAAGGCACATGCCAGGCTTACAGGCTCTATCTCCCATTGTGAAGCAGGCAGGAGACAGCCGATCAATGATTCTCTCATCATTGATGTTTCTCTCTCACTCCCACTCTCTTCCTCTCTGAAATGCCTCTAGACACTCCAAATGCCCCCTGGGGGACAAAATGTCCCTGCTGAGAACCACTGGTAGAGGGGAAGGGGCATGTCTATCCAATCACCTGACACCCAGCGACTTACTCTGCTCCAAGAAGTCAATATTATTACATTTTGTGACAAAATTGAGATGAATACTATTAATATTATGTTTTAAAATTATAATTTTATTGATTTTGGAGGGGGGGGGAGAGGGAGAAAGAAACATCCATCGGTTGCCTTTTGTATGTGTCCTGACCTAGGACCAAACCCGGCAACCTTTCTCAGTTTCTCTCTGCAAGCCTCCTAAACTGGCTCCTCCTCCACCTGCCCCTGTTGGTGTTTCTAGGGTGTCTCCTCTTCTCCCTCCCTCCACACATTCTCCCCTGGCGGAGTCACCCCCACTCTGCCTCCTGAGGTGATGCCTCACAGCTCCATCTCCAGCGGAGACCTCTCCTCGGCTCCAGACCTGAATGTCCCATTGCTTGTCAGACCTTTCCTCTTGCACATCCCAGAGAAACCTCAAACTCACCATTTCCCAAACTGGACCTGACCTTCCTACCGTGTCCTTTGGGAATGCCACTCCGGAGACCCATCCTTCCGAGAAGAAAACCCGGATCCTCTGCAACCGCTGCCTGTCCTCAGCCCAGCACACCTGCTAGTCCCCTCCGAGAGCCCCAGTGTCTCTCCTCCTCCCCCTCCCCCAGCCTCAGGCTCTTCCGTTTTTTACATATGAAGGAGAAAACGTACCAGTAACTGATAGAAACATATACATGAGCTAATGGCTTATAGGAAATGGACATGTGAAAAGTGTATGACCTCATTCAAAATAAGAATACTAAATAACAGCATTTTTTACCCATCAGGTTGGCAAAAGTAAAATACTTGATAGCACACTCAGTTGGCAAAGATGTGGGGAAACAGGGACTTCCATACATTGCTGCTGGGAGTGTAACAACTTCGGTGGAGGACAGAACGGCTGGATTTGACAAACCTGCAAATCCATAGGCCATGTAATTCAGCAATTTCACTCTATATGTACATATGTATCAAATTATTTAGAAACACAATCCACTGAAATATTGTAGCAAAATACTGTAAACAAATTAAAAACTGATTTAAAAAAATGATGATATATCTATACAAAAGTGTATTATGTAGCTCTTAAAAAAAAGGAGCTCTTTGTATACTGATATGAAACCATCTCCAAGGTGTATTGTTGACTTAAAAAAGCAAGATGATGTAGGCTACCATTTGTAGTACATTTTTTTAAATGTATTTTTATTTATTTCAGAGAGGGAGAGGGAGGGAGAGATAGAAACATCAATAATGAGAGAGAATCACTGATTGGCTGCCATCAGCACGCCCCACACTGGGGATGGAGCCCACAACCCAGGCATGTGCCCCGACCAGGAACCAAACCCTGACCTCCTGCTTCACAGGTTGATGCTCAATCACTGAGCCACCCCAGCTGGTTTTATTCCCAGAGGCATGTACCTTGGTTGCAGGTTCAAGTGGGGAAGGCAGTCAATTGATGTATCTCTCTCACATCGATGTTTCTCTCTCTCTCTCTCTCTCCCTTACCTTTCCTCCCACCCATTCTCTCTCAAAATAAATGGGGAAAATATCCTTGGGTGAGGATTAACAAAAATAAGTAAATAAATAAAATTTAAAAAATAAAATCAACAAAAACGTATCTTCAGGTGAGGATTTAAAAAAAAAAAAAAAAAAAAAAAAAAAGAACTGCCGAAACCGGTTTGGCTCAGTGGATAGAGCGTCAGCCTGGGGACTGAAAGGTCCCAGGTTCGATTCCGGTCAAGGGCATGTACTTTGGTTGCAGGCACATCCCTAGTAGAGGGTGTGCAGGAGGCAGCTGATCGATGATTCTCTCTCTATCGATGTTTCTAACTCTCTCTCCCTTCTTCTCTGTAAAAAATCAATAAAATATGTTTTTAAATAAATAAATAAATATTTTAAAAAGAACTAAACAAAATGGAGACAAGAAATCTTCTCGATGCAGAAATCAAAATAAGGAAGCTTAATGAACTTAGCAGTAGAGTAGAAAACTTAGAAAGAACTTCAACAGCATAAAACAAAAAAGAAAACCACAAAAGAACCACTCAGAAAAAAAGAATACACTAATGGAAATGAAGAATAATTTCTAGGAATCAACAGTAGAGTAGATGAAGCAGGGAATCAAATCAGTGATTCAGAAGATAAAGAAGCAGAAAACACCCCATCAGAATAGCAAAAAAGGAAAAAAGAATCCAAAAAATGAGGATAGTGTAAGAAGTCTCTGGAGGCCTGGACGGGTAGCTAGAGCACTGTTCCAATATATCAAGGTTGATGGTTCGATCCCCGGTCAGGGCACATACAAGAAGCAGCCAACTAATGCATCAACAAGTGTAACAACAATCAATGTTTCTCTCTCAAAATAAAAAAAAAATTAAAAAAAAGAAGAAGTCTCTGGGACAACATCAAGCATACCAGCATTTGTATCATGGTGGTGCTGGAAGGAAGAGAGAGCAAGAAATTGAAAACCTATTTAAAAAAAAAAAAAAGAAAGATTTTTTTAATTGATTTTTTTACAGAGAGGAAGAGAGAGGGATAGTTAGAAACATCGATGAGAGAGAATCATTGATCAGCTGCCTCTTGCACACCCCCCACTGGGGATGTGCCCGCAACCAAGGTACATGCCCTTGACCGGAAGTGAACCCGGGACCTTTCAGTCCACAAGGTGACGCTCTATCCACTGAGCCAAACCAGTTTCTGCTGAAAACCTATTTTTAAAAAATAATGACGGAGCCCTGGCCACTGTGGTTTAGTTGGTTGGAGCTTTGTCCCGTGCATGTAAAGGTCACGAGTTTAATTCTTGGTCAGGACACATACCCAGGTTGTGGGTTCGATACCCAGTAATGGTGTGTAGGGAGGCAACTGATCAATGTTTCTCTCTCACACTGATGTTTCTGTCTTTTTGCCTCTCCCTTTTTCTCTCTGTAAAATCAATATGAACATATTCTCAATATAGGATTAAATAATAATAATAACAATGATGGAAAACTTACCTAACCTGGTAAAAGAAATAGGCATACCATGTTTCCCCGAAAATAATACATCTCTGAAAATAAGACCTACGTCATGGAAACATACTACATCCCCTGAAAATAAGACCTAGCGCATCTTTGGGAGCAAAAAATTAATATAAGACACTGTCTTATTTTCGGGGAAACAGGGTACAAGTCCAAGAAGCACAGAGTCCCAAACAAGATGAACCAATGAACTCAAAGAGTCCCACACCAAGACACATCATAATAAAATGAAAAGGTTAAAGACAACGAGAGAATCATAAATACAGCAAGAGAGCCCTAGCCAGTTTGGCTCAGTGGATAGAGTGTTGACCTGTAGACTCAAGGGTTTTGGGTTCAATTCCAGTCAAGGGCATATGCCCGGGTGGCAGGTTTGATCCCCAGTAGGGGGCGTGCAGGAGGCAGCCAGTCAATGATTCTCATCATTGATGTTTCTATTTCTCTCTCCCTTCCTCTTTGAAATCAATAAAAACATATTTAAAAAGGGGGAAAAAAACTGGCTGAGAGGAGGCTCTACCATCTGGGAAGGAGAGAGAAGGCACGCTGAACCTCGAGAACTGGAAAGGTGCGGAGATCTGTGCTCGAGAAAAGGCAGCTGCCCGAGTTCGCGGCTGGCTTACTCCGGGCACGCAGAGAGGGCGGACAGCTAATATGAGGCTGGATTTCTTGTTTGGGAGGAAAACAGAACCACCCTATTGCTCTGATAGATGGCCCCAGTCAGGGAGAGGCCAGACTGTCAGGCCGTGGGCAGAGATCTCTTAGAGGTGTGTGAAGCCAGTGGCCATTACTGTGGGACTAATGATGGAAGGGCTGAGGAGAAACCAAAGCTAGCTGGCACCCCGAGACTCCGCCCCATCCAAACGGAGCATCCAATCCCGGAGGCTGGCTTTCTCGTTCACAGCAAATTGGACTCTCCTGAGGAGGGAAGAATCCAAAGCTTGTCTGCACCCATACCAAAGAAGTGTGAGTGCCTGCAACCAATCTTGCAGGACTCACCAAAGCTTGTCTGTGCTTATACCAAAGAGGTGTGAGTGCCTGCAACCAATCTTGCAGGACTCACCAAAGCTTGTCTGTGCTTATACCAAAGAGGTGTGAGTGCCTGCAACCAATCTTGCAGGACTCACCAAAGCTTGTCTGCGCCACCCTGAGACTCCACCCCTTCCACGTGGAGTACAGAAGCCCTCCTAGCTGAGACACTGCTGATCCTCACAGCCAATTGGCTTGGAGATCAATGCTTCCCAGTGATACCAACAATAAGCAAGGCTTAACAACAAGACTGCACACACCCCACAAAGGGCTACACCAAGACTGCCCACCTCAGGTAACTGGGAAGGCTGTGTTACTGGGCTCTACCAGAACACCTAGCACACAAACTATTCCATCAAATCAGGAAAACAACTAAAATGCAAACAAGAGGCAGGACACAAAGGAAGGAGATGGAGGAAAAGAAAAGAATGGACACTGAGTTCAAAACTACAGTTATAAGGCTTTTCAAGAATATCCTAAAAAAGGCCGATAAAATAAATGAGACTATGAGGATATAAAAGGGATCAACTAGAAATAATAAGGGATCAACTAGAAATAAAGAAAACATTGTCTGAAATAAAAAATATTACACAGAGGCCTAAAAACAGACTGGAAGATCGCAAGAATCAAGACTTGGAACACAGAGAGCCAAAGGACACTCCTCCGCAGAAGCAAGAAGATAAGAGAATCCAGAAAGTTGAGGATAGTGTAAGAAACCTCTGGGACAATTTCAAGCGAACCAACATCAGAATTATGGGGGTCCCAGAAGAAGAGAGAGAGGAAGATACTGAAAGAATATTGGAAGAAATAGTGGCAGGAAACTTCCCCCACCTGGGAAAAGAAATAAGACTTACAAGTCCAGGAAGTGCACAGACACCCCAAACAAGAGGAATCCAGAGGACCACACCAAGGCACATCATAATTAAAATTCCAAGAGCAAAAGACAAAGAGAGAATATTAAAAGCAGCAAGAGAGCTGAAACCGGTTTGGCTCAGTGGTAGAGCGTCGGTCTGCGGACTGAAAGGTCCCGGGTTCGATTCCGGTCAAGGGCATGTACCTTGGTTGCGGGCACATCTCCAGTAGGGGGTGTGCAAGAGGCAGCTGGTCAGTGTTTCTCTCTCATTGACGTTTCTAGCTCTCTCGCTCTCTCTCTCTCTCTCTCCCTTCCTCTCTGTAAAATATCAATAAAATATATTTAAAAATAATAAAATAAAAAATAAAATAAAAAGCAGCAAGAGAAAAGAAGGTAGTTACCTATAAAGGAGCACCCATACGATTGTCAGCTGATTTCTCAACAGAAACCATGCAGGCCAGATGGGAATGGCAAGAAATATTCAAGGTGATGAATAGCAAGAACCTACAGCCAAAAATACTCTACCCAGCAAAGCTATCACTCAGAATCAAAGGCCAGATAAAGAGCTTCACAAATAAATAAAAAAAAGTTAAAGGAGTTCATCACCGCCAAACCAGAATTATATGAATTGCTGGAGGGGGGTTCTTTAGGAAGAGGAAGAAGATAAAGATAAAAATTATGAACAACAAATAGGTAACTATCAACAAGTGAATTTAAAAGCCAAGGGAATTACAAAATCTGATGAACAATATTAACTGGTGAATATAATAGAATCAGAGGTATGGAAGGGGAGTGGACTGATGATTCTCAGGGAAAAGGGGAGAGAGGGGTGCGGGAAGAGACTGAACATAAACTGTGCACCTATGGATGAGGAAAATGGGGGGTGGGGAAAGGGCAGAGGGTGGGGTGGGAACCTGGTGGAGGGGAGCAATTGAGGGGGTGGTGGGGAAGAGGAACATTTGTAATAATCTGGACAATAAAGATTTATTTTTAAAAAATAAATAAATAAAAATAAAAATCAATGGGAAAATATCCTCAAGTGAAGATTAACAAGAACAACAACAACAACAAATGTTAATTATAAAGTTGCCTTTGAGCCATCCATTCCTCTTAGGTACATACCCAAGAGAAATGAAAGCATGTGTCCATACAAAAACTTGTACACAAATGTGTTCATAGCAATATTCATAATAGCCAAAAGGTGGAAGCAACCCAACTGATGGCTGAGTAAACAAAATGTGATATATCTACAAAAAGGAATATTAGTCACAAAAAGGAATCAAGTATTGATACATGCTACAACATGAGGAACCTCAAAAATATTATACAAAGTGAAAGATGCCAGTCACAAAGACCGTGTATTGTATGATTCCATTGATATGAACTATCCTGAACAGGCTAATATATAGAGACAGAAAGTAGATTAGTTGTTGCTTAGAGGCTGAGCAACCTAATGGAGAAATTGTTTAGGGAGTAATAGCTAAAGGGCATGCGGTTTCTTCTTGAATTTATGAAAATATCCCAAAATTGATTGTGGTGATGGTTGCACAACTCTGCGAATATGCTAAAACCAACCAACCAACCAACCAACCAACCAAAACCCCACTGAATTACACTCTTTTATGGGTGAATTGTATGGCTTATGAGTTCTACCACAATAAAGCTATTATCAAAGAAAGGTAGTGGGCAGCCGAAACCGGTTTGGCTCAGTGGATAGAGCGTCAGCCTGCGGACTGAAGGGTCCCAGGTTCGATTCCGGTCAAGGACATGTACCTTGGTTGTGGGCACATCCCCAGTGGGGGGGGGGGGGGGATGCAAGAATCGATGATTCTCTCATGGATGTTTCTAACTCTCTATCCCTCTCTCTTCCTCTATGTAAAAAGTCTATATATATATATATATATATATATATATATATATATATATTTTTTTTTTTTTTTTTAAAGAAAGGGAGTGGGCAGTTTAGTCTCTCTCTCTCTCTCTCTCTCTCTCTCTCTCTCTCTCTCTCTCTCTCTCTCTCTCTCTCCTCGTCCCTGTCTCTCCTTTTCCCCATCTCTGTCTCTCCACTCATTCTTTTTTTTTAAAATATATTTTTATTAATATTTTACAGAGAGGAAGGGAGAGAGATAGAGAGCCAGAAACGTCGATGAGAGAGAAACATCGACCAGCTGCCTCTTGCACACCCCCCACCGGGGATGTGCCCGCAACCAATGTACATGCCCTTGGCCGGAATCGAACCCGGGACCTTTGAGTCCGCAGACCGACGCTCTACCACTGAGCCAAACCGACCTTGGCTGTCTCTCCACTCATTCTGAGGTCTCCTGCCAACACACAAGTGTTACTAGATCCCTTCAGTGTCAGTCAACCTTTAGAAGACGACAGCCCCCACTGAGGTCTTGGTTGCAACTTCTTAAGAGACCTTGAGCCAGAACTACTCACCTACATCGCTCCCAAATTCCCGTGACTCCCAGAAACAGAAATTATAAATGCTTGTTGCTTTAAGCCATTAAGTTCTGGGGTAATTTGTTAAAACAACAACAGATAACTAATTTATGTTTCAGGGTATTGTTTGCATTCGCTTCTGTATTTATGGGATTTCTTGGAAAGGATACCCAAGAACTGGTAATGATTACCTCTGGGAGGATCATTGAGGGACGAGGAGAAGGAGGCTTACACCTGATTGTGTGCCTTTTTGCCTTTTGAATTTTGTGTCATGTGCACTTATTAAATTTTCCAAAAAGTAAATAAATGTCTGGAAAATGTTTAAGCAAAGTGAACAACTATCTGCTGCTTACAGGTGAAGTCTGAACTTTTTACCGTGGCTCAGAAAGCCTCCCCAATCCGTCTCCCAGCTTCACCTCTCCTTGCCCTGATTGCTTGTGGTCCCCAAAACACAACAGGCTACTTCCTGCACCCATGCCTGTGATCATGCTGTCTCTTCTGCCTCGTTGCCTTTCTCCGTCCTTCCCATCCTTTAAGACTCCACACAAATGCTGTCACTTCTTGAAAGACTTTCTTGGTTGTCCATAACTGTGTCAGATCAGAAGCCCCTTGGGGCCCCCAGAATACCCCATGCGTGATCCCAATCACTTCAGGTGTCGTACACAGGTGATGATCTGTTTCCTTTCCTGCCTCTTTCAGTAGACTGTGAGCGCTCTGGGAGTGAGGACCCTTAGTCAAGATTCCCGGAGCTGAGCACAGAGTCAGACACACGGAGGAGGCTGGCAGTAAAGGTCTGATGGGAGGGGAAGAGGGAGGGAAGGGAGGTGGGAGGAAGGAAAGAAGGGAGAGAGGGAGGGAGGGAGGAAGGGAGAGTTAGGGGAGAGGGAGAATTAGGAGAGAGGGAGAGAGGAAGGGAGGAAAGAATCCCCCCAATGTGCTTAGCAGTGCTATACACATGAGCGAAGACTTACTTGGATGAGTGAAATCCTAAACCAAACCTGAAACAACCAGCAAAAAATAGGGAGGAATGTGAATACATATTCCTGGCTGTAGTGACAGAGGCTCCTGTCGTGGCTGTTCCTGGCGCAGAGGCCCCTGCTGATTAAGGGCACACGTCTGGAGGCTGGGCCATCTCACCTCGGGATCGCCAACCAGCCCTTGCTGCCACCTCCACCGTCAGTCTCCTCAGGTCCCACTCCATCTCACACACTCTCCTCGGCTGTGACTCCAGCGCCAGGCAGTGCCTGCCACATGGTAGGCACTCCCAGGCAGTGCCTCCACATGGTAGGCACTCAGTATTATTAAAGGAGCTGTGGTCAGAATCACCCCCCTTCTGTGGATAGAGGGTCTCACTTTGTGACCATGAACTTGTCTCTCTTCTCTAGGACTCAAGTATTTATTTATTTTTTATCTGTGAAGTGAAGGAGTTAGACCAGCTGACTGGTAAGACCCTTTCCAGCGGGTAGTTTATGACTTCTCAAGGCCTTCGACCATCCGTCCAAACTCTTCCACCAGAGCGTTAGAACCCCTGGCCAGCTACTTTTCTCTCAGACTATGCTATAGAAATAGCAATGGCCATTTATTGGGTGTTTATTGTACACCAGGAACCACACTCAGCATTGTACACCCATCATTTCGTTTATTTCTTTCTACCACCTTTGAGGTAGGTACAACAATAATCTCCATTTTGCAGACAAGGACACAGATGCAGAGACAAGAAAACCTGCGTATCCAAGCCCACACACCTGGGAAGTGGCAGAGCGGGAATTTTAAGTTCTCTGTTCTTCAACCACTAACCCACACTGCCCCCTCGGACCCTCACCAGGCTCCCAACCTGAGTGTCTACTCCAGCCGGCCACCGCCCCGTGGCTAACCTCACCCACCCACAGGTAGGCGCAGGGTGCACAGGGCTCACAGCTGTAACTTGGAACCCGTGTATTCACTTCACGGGCTCCAGTTCTAGATCCCTTAGGACTTGTGTTAAGTTTCAGCTCCGCCTCTCACGAGGCGAGTGGCCTCTGGGCAAGTGGCTCTAGCGGGTGAAGGTTCAATGGCCTGAGTGTGAAAATGTCCAGCACAGACGCCGGCACATTGTGTGTTCTTGGTAAGTGGGAAAGACCAGGTCCAGAGTAGAGAGAGGTCCCGAGAAGCCCTGGAAAGCTGAGCCCTGACTCCATAGGGAGCCACCTGGGTCTTCCAGACTCTCCGCTTTGCATTCAACCCTCTGGCAAGTACATCCTGCCACCATCCCCGCCATGAATGCTCCTAAATAAATCCTTAGGCTTTATTTTTTTTCCTTTTTTTTTAAATTAAGGTATTATATGTGTACAGATCTTACCATTGCCTCCCCCCACTCCCATACATGCCCTTACCCCCCCCTCCCCGAGTTTTGCGTCCATTGGTTATGCTTATATGCATGCATACAAGTCCTTCGGTTGACCTCTTATCTCCCCCAGATCTCCCTACCCTCCCCGCTGTCATTTGACAGTCTGTTAATCCTTGGGCTTCAAAGTCAGAAAAACTGAGTTATATGTACACATATAATACCTTAATAAATTAAAAAGAAAAGAAAAACTGAGTTATAATCCTGGCTCCACCACTTAACCACTGGTGTGACCTTGGACAAACGACTTCTTCCTCTTCAAGGCCCAGTCTTCTTCTCTATAAAATATCAATAACTGCCCCGCTGGTGCGCTCAGTGGTTGAGCGTCGAACTATGAACCAGGAGATCGTGGTTCGGTTCCCAGTCTGGGCACATCCCCTGGCTGCAGGCTCAGTCCCCAGTAGGAGACTGTGCAAGAAGGCAGGAGGCAGTCAATTGATGATTCTCTCTCATCACTGATGTTTCTGTCTCTCCCCCTTTCCCTTCCTCTTTGAGATAAATGAAAAGATATTTTTAAAAAGATAATAATAATAATGGCTCCTATTCCACAGGATTGCTGCGAGGATTAGAAAATAGTACGCGTGTAAATGTTTAGCAAATGGTCAAGCATTTAGTAAAGGCTCGGAAAATGTTAACTATTTTTCCTGAATAATCATAACGGTAATAGAAACTTCGGGCTGCCTACTGACTAGAGTCCAAACTCCCGATTCAGTATTGAGAGCCTTTCACATTGCAGCCCTATTGCTCCTTCCTGGCCTCTCCTCCCTCCTGCTATTCCCCTGTGTGGATGCCACACTCCATCCAGATGTGGCTTTCTTACCTCTGAGCCTCTGTCCATGCTCTTCCTCTCCATTAAGAATGCTCTCCCACACCTCACACCTGTCCACACCCTGTCCTGCTTGACTCTCACCTTCCGAGTAAGCCCATAGCCTCCTCTGTTGCCCTGAGTTTCCACTTTGTCTGCACTTGTCTTACCTGGAGTATTCCTCTTCCAGGGATCACATTTGACTTCCCTTTGCAGGAATTGACCTTCCTCTACTATCAGTTCACGTGTTCCAGAGATTAAGAGGTGGACACCTGACCAAAGCTGAGCCAATAAAAATCGGCTCTGGAACTTTTGCTGACACCACTGGGTAACTGGTGTTCTTTCTCAGCATTGCTAAGCTGCAAAAGAGAAGCAGGCTTCCCCTGGCTTGTCTGCCTCCGT
This sequence comes from Vespertilio murinus, assembly GCA_963924515.1. NCBI lineage: Eukaryota > Metazoa > Chordata > Mammalia > Chiroptera > Vespertilionidae > Vespertilio > Vespertilio murinus. Next base: position 34,512,372 of record OZ004715.1, on the reverse strand, counting down.
GGAATGAAGGGTCCCAGACTCAATTCTGGTCTAGGGCACATGCCTAGGCTGTGGACTCAATCCCCAGTAAGGGGTGTGCAGGAGGCAGCCCATCAATGATACTCACCATTGATGTATCTATCTCTCTCCCTCTCCATTCCTCTCTGAAATCAATAAAAATATATCTTTTTAAAAAGAGAGAAGTGGGCTTAAAAATAAGCCAACACAGAGGAACAAAGAAATGGAGACATATTATAATGGCATTATTTGATCCATCCATGCCTGAAGCCTGATACTCTTGACTTTTAAGTTACATGAGTCAAAAACACTACCCTCTTTATTACTTAATTTTTAAAACTTATTTTATTTTATTTTTAGAGAGGAAGGAAAGAAACATCTATGTGAGAGCTTGAATCTGCAACCTAGGCATGTGCCCCACCCGAGAATCGAACTTTCAACCTTCTGGTGCACAGGATGATGCTCCACACAACTGAGCCACACTGATCAGGGATACTCTCTTTACTCTATTTAAGCCAGTTTGAGTTGGGTTTCTGTCACTTGCTAGTGAAAGACTGCTGACCAATATAGTGATCTAACTAGATGGTAAGCTTAAGAGAAGGAAATGCTCTCAAATCCTTGGGGACAGGGATGATCTCAGTATCACAACTCATAACATAAGGATGATCACAAAGCAGGTAAGGAAAAAAACTCAGAAATCTCTAAGCAACACGGAATCAATCGCTCAAATCTGATAACAGCCCTCAGGGATGGGACAGTAACACAAGGGAAAGAGCACTGGGCTAGGAGTCAAGACCAATTTACTCACTTACTGGCTGTGTGACTCTGGGAAAGACCATAATTTCTCTAGGCTCAGTCTCTTCTCTCTAAAATGGGGGCAGGAAGCCCGGCCAGCCTGGCTCAGTGGTTGAGTGTAAACCTATGAACCAGGAAGTCACAGTTGGATTCCTGATGAAGGCACATGCCCGGGTTTCAGGCTTGATCTCCAGGGTGGGGCATGCAGGAGGCAGCAGATCAGTGCTTCCCTCTCCTCATTGGACACATTCTCTCTCTCTCTCTCCCCACCCCACCCCCTTTCTGAAATCAATAAAAATATGTTTAAAAAACGGGAGCAGGGGAAGGTGGTATTTGAAGGAGCTGATCTCTAAGATCCCTGAAATTCTATAATTACATAGAGGTTGTGGAACAGTTCACCCAGTCCTCAAGATTAAACCCACTTGGATTACAGAGAATTAAGAAGCCAAGGGGTCAGCAACCCATCTGCAAACTCCAAATTAAGGTTGAGGAACTGGGGGTTTCAACTGAGCATATATTCTTTCCAACTTGCCTTTGGAAGAAGAATAGAATTTAAATACATAAAATCATGTTCCGGGTACCACTGAGATATATGGAGAGATAGGTCCCATGTCCTATAATTCTCCTTTCTCACTTGCTTAAAAAAAAAATCTAAGTTGAATGGGCTGAAAAAGCCCAGAGGATGGCCATATCTGAATAAGCCCTGACTTGTTCAAAGTAGTTCTTTTGGGAGTTTGGGCCGTTCTTCCAGTAGCACAGTCCCTCCTGCCTGCATTTGTAGAAGTCCCCTTGGAAAGCAAACCAGCCTCAAGATTTCGCCCCCATTCCTTGGCTTTCACCCCAAGTAACAACTGTCAGTTTGATCACCCGTCTTATTTTCTACACTTGCCCCCGAGTAACTTCCAGCCATTTCAAAAAAAAATCATATTCCTCCTTTAAAGATGGGAGTTTCCCCTCAATGATGACCTTCAAGAGAATACACCCCATGCCCCAAAGATAATTCCCTACATCGTTTTCAGCAGTGGAAAAAAATCGATGAGTGAGAAAAGCACTTCCTCCAGGGGACTCTTTTGAAGGGGCCAACACTTGTTGAATGCTGTCCTTGGCTGGGTAGCTCAGTTGGTTAGAGTGTCGTTCTGATATGCCAAGGTTGCAGGTCTGATCTTCAGTTGGGGCACAGATAACCAATGAATGCATAAAATCCGTGAAAGAACAAATTGATGTTTCTCTCCCAAATCAATCAATCAATAACACTAAAACACTTGCTAAATGCTCTGAGGTGCTTATTTTGAAAAAAACAACTATCTCTGTTGCATGCTCATTGTATTTCCCCTTCTCCCTCTCACCCTGGAGGGCTCTAGACTTTTTCCGAGCCGTCATCAGCCCTCCTCCCCCAGCTTCTGGCCCCACTTTTCCTAGCCCAACTCTCTTCCCTGCCTGCAATTAGGCAAATGCCCAAGCTGCTGAATCTTCAAAATCTGTATTCGATCGAAAGGCGGGCAGGCCTGGGGGACTCTAATGGATCCTGAAAAACTGCCTCAGCAATTTTTATTCCCAAGGGCCCTTCTCCGACTCTTAGGGTAAGACGTCTGTCTCAGCCAAATATTGCAGAGGGTCCTAGGAATTCATTCCCATTTGGGCATGGCACCAGAACCCTCCTCCCTGCATTGAGTGAGGGTGGGGAAGGGAGACAAAGTCCTCCAGAAACCCATTTGCCAGGTGCTGACAACCACCCACTCTTCAAACGCTGGATAGACACTATGGACAGCCTCCTCCTATATCTTAGCACAGCACTTTAAAGTTCACAAGACTCTCCTTCATTTGTTCTTGGAATCCTCTCCTCTGTCGTATGGATGAGGAACACTGAACCCCAGAGAAGTAAAGTGAAAGATCCAAGTTGATGATGTCAGGAAGTTAAAGGTCAAAGTCTGATCTCTTGAGTCACCATCTCAAGTTGTTTGTTTTTTTTTTCAATACAACAAACATCGTTCACACCTAGAGTAGCTCCTCCTTTGGTAATCATTTCCCCTAAAACAGCCAACAAAGTGTCTCCGAGACCCTCCGAGACTCTACCATAGCTCTAGCCCATCCATCCATCCATCCATGCAGCCTGCCCATATCCAACCCTACAGCCCCAAAGACCGGGTTTCTAAGGCGCCTCTCTCATAAGAATTCTCCCCTCGCTGCTGAGGGACAACCCAAGCCGTGTTCTCAGACAGAGGAGCAGGATCTGTCTCTGATTCCCCCCCCCCCAAGAATGGGTCCCAAGAAGGAGGGAGCCCCTTCCGCAGCTCCTGCTCTAGGGGTCCCCCACCCCCACCCCCGCCCCTCGCTCACCTGCCAAAAGCTGCATCCAGGCACAGATCTTGTAGACCGTGGCGGTGTTGCAGAAGAAGAACAGCGAGAAGCAGGTGATGCAGCCGAGGATCAGCACCATGGAGAGCAGCACGAAGAAGGCGGCCGCCTTGAAGGCGCCGGACGGGATGGTGCTGAAGTCAGTGAAGGAGCCGCGGCAGGTGAGCTCGCGGCCCGTCAGCCCGCTGCCCACGCAGTAGTGGAAGAGGCCGAAGTAGCCGGACTTGGGGGTGCTCACGCTGTCGCCCACCCAGTAGGGCTGGATGAAGACCACCACGTTGATGATGGCGAAGCAGATGGTGAAGATGGCCCACAGCACGCCGATGGCCCGCGAATTCCGCATGTAGTGCTCGTGGTAGAGCTTGGAGGCCTCCTGCGAGGGCAGCATGGTGCCCGGGGGCGGGGCCGGCGGCGGCGGCGGCGGCGGCGGCTGGCGGGGGCCGCCGGCCCGGGACCGACCGACCGACCAACCGACCGACCGCCGGGCTGCTGCCGGGCGGGAGCTGGGGACGCACCGAGAAGCCGCCCTGAGGGCCGGGCCCGGGGCGGAGCCGGGGAGACCCGGGGGCTGGAGTGGGGGAAGCTAGCAGGGGGCCGTGGGCAGAGATCTCCCACTGGTGACTTTAGGAAGGGGCCATGTGAAAGTTGGGGGGCTGGAGGGAGGGGGCCGGGGTGGCGACGTGGGAGCCGGAGTGGGGGGTTAGGAGGTGGTCACGGGCAGCTGGGGAATGGGGGCTGGCGTTAGGGGAGGGGAGAGGGACCATGCGAAGACGGGATGGAGGCTGGGGGCTGGGGGGTTCGCAGGGGGGCTACACAGAGGGAGCTCAGGAGGGAATTGGGGGGGGGCTGGGATTAGGGATAGGAGGTCTGGTATTGGGTATCCAGGAAAGGGCTGTGGAGAGGGGATGGGGGGCTTCTACGACGGGGTAGGAAGGGGATATGGGGGGCTTTCCTGGGGGGGGATTGGGAAGGTGATAGGGGGGCTGGGGCAGGGAGTGGGGGCTTCTATGATGGGGTGGGAAGGGGATATGGGGGGCTTTCCTGGGGGGATTGGGGAGGTGATAGGGGGGCTGGGACGGGGAGTGGGGGCCGGTAGGAGGGTCTAGGGAAGAGAAGCAGAGGGATCAGGGGAGGCTACAGAGGAGTCGGAGGCTGGGGCTGCAGGGTCTGGACCCGGGGTGGGGGGTTCCTCAGAAGCCAGGGCTGGATGTAGCCGGGAGGGAGGGAGGGAGGGAGCCCAGGACTGACACGCCAGGGCTGGGCGGGCAGAGAGGGGTTTGCCAGGCCCAGGGGACGAGGGTGGGCAGGCAGCCTGGGCTGGGAGGGGCGGGCGGCGGGCGGGAGGGTCCCCTGGGCGCCGGAGAGCGGCCGGGCCCGGGGAGGGCCGGGTGGGGGGGCGGCCGCCCCGCGCCCAGGCCGGACGCGCCCGGAGGCTGCGGCCGCGGGGACGGGGGGGGGGGGGACGGGGGGCGGGGAGACCAACCTGGGCCCGGTCCGGGGCGGCGGGTCCGGCCGGGGCTGGCGCGACCTAGGCGCCGCGGCTCGGCGCTCCGGGCGGCGGCGGCGGCCTCAGCCCAGGCGGCGGCCGCCGCGCGGCCTCCATCTTGCTCGGCTCCGGCGGGCGCGCTCCGGGCCGGGCGCGCAGAGCGGGGCGCGCTCCCGCCGCCGGGCGTGCGGGGCGGGGCGGGGCGGGGCGGGGCGGGGCGGGGCGGGCGGGGCCGGGCGGGCGGGCGGCGCGCCCCGCCGCCGGAGCCGTCAGTCCCCGGCACGGTAGGGCCCTCGGGTGTGGGGAACCCCTTTCCTCCCGCCTACGTGGTGGGGGCTGTGGGTCCCCGCAAAGTCCACGGGGAGCGGGGAGGGGCCGGACGCGGTGGTATTGACGGGGTTTGAACAGATCTCCCTCTTCCAAATCACCTTCCTCACAGCCCCTCAGGGCCTCCCTCACGGCGCGCTCCCCGCCGCCAGTCCTTTGGGTCCCGTAGGCGGTGACGGCTCCCCGGGTCTCCGGGGAAACTGCCAGCCCCTCTGGGAGAGGGAGCCCCCACGCTGTCAGGGGGATGCACCGGCCGCCGGGCGAGGAACAGGTCCCACGGTGAGGGGACGGGAGAGGAGGGGACGGGGGACGTGTTTGTCACCCTCCTCACACTGTCGTCCCCAGCGCCTGGCACGAGGTGGGCACATCGTTAAGAACCAAGCACCGAAGCGAGGCCGAGCTCACCCCGGGGGCCCCCCCAGAAGGCCGGGCGGGCCATTGCTCTCCCTGGAGGGAAACAGCTTTGGCCCGGGATCTGCCAAGGCGCCCAGGTTTGGCGCCCAGACAGGCTCTGACTCCTTACTGCCCCTTTGACCTTGGACTTGCGCTCTCTGAACCTCCGTTTCCCCATCTGTAAAGTGAACGGATTAGGCTTTGGTTTGTTTTTTTTTAAAAAAAAAAAAGCTAAGAGTAAAGCGGGCTTTGAAAAATAATCGTTGCCGAAACCGGTTTGGCTCAGTGGATAGAGAGCGTAGGCTTGCGGACTCAAGGGTCCCGGGTTCGATTCCAGTCAAGGGCATGTACCTTGGTTGCGGGCACGTCCCCAGTAGGGGGTGTTTGCAAGAGGCAGCTGATCGATGTTTCTCTCTCATCCATGTTTCTAATTCTCTATCCCTCTCCGTAAAAAAAAAACAATAAAATATATTTAAAAATAATAATAATCGTTACTAGTGGGTTCCAAATACCCGACCTCACACAGGGGTCAATCTGATTAAATTTACCTCTGTCTGGGGGGTGGGGGAGATGTGTAAGGTTGCCAATTGTCTCTCTCCCCCCCCCCCCCAGGCAAGAAAGGGACTAGTTATTATCTTCCTGATATTATGTACTTCCTGCCATCTTTTTAAAAAAATATATTTTATTGATATTTTACAGAGAAAGGGAGAGAGATAAAGAGCTAGAAACGTCGATGAGAGAGAAACATCAAGCAGCTGCCTTTTGCACACCCCCCACCGGGGATGTGCCCGCAACCAATGTACATGCCCTTGACGGGAATCAAACCCGGGACCTTTCGGTCCGCAGACCAACGCTCTACCACTGAGCCAAACCGGTTTCGGCACTTCCTGCCATCTTAATGTAAAAAATCTCTTTTTAAAAAAGAAATGGTGATAATAATTAATGGAAATTTCTTTTTAGTGTTTTTACTTGGCAAAATAAAAATAGGCAGTGTTAACTTTTTGCTATAAAAAATATTATGAGTCTGGAACTCCAGTGGCCGTTAGTGCGAGGTACTTATAAAAAATATTATGAGTCTATGAACTCTCACAATTTGGAGACCTCAGACCCATGTGATGTCATGTCACCTGAGTGCTCAGTAAGTTTACTTACCTTCTATTGGTTCTTTGCAAAGATCATCCTGTCTGCCTCCGGAGGGCCCTAAGATACTGTTGCCATCAGCTGGGAGGGATTGTGGAGAGTGTCTCTTTCTAAACCTTCTCCTACCTGACAGATGGAGAACAAAGGTCACTTATTCAGAAGAGTGGATCAATCCTGCTAATTAGGCTGATCAACCTGATTCACGAATCTACTCATCCAGGCAACAAACATGTGATGAGCCCCTGCGATGTGCCAGGCGAAATCCCATGCCAGGCCTTGGGGAGAAGATGGTGGGTAAAATAGATGTGGTCCCTGCCCTCCGGGAGCTCACCGCTTCATGGGGAGATAGAAGGTTCTGGGAGGAGGAAGTAGGCAAGTGGTCTTCCTCAAAGAGCACTTCAAAGTCCCTCCCATGAGTTCTGGTTTGGGTACCTTTCAGAACACAAGTTACTGGAACCAGAAGCTCCATCTTTTCTCCTTACTCTGCCATGAACAACTACCTCTTCTCTATCCTAGTGAGCCAAGGTAGGCAGTCCGGGGGCGGGGGAGGGGGGGACCATAGACGTCCACTTACTATTCCCAAGGCAAGAACTGAGAATTCTTTTAAAATATATATATTTTTATTGATTTCAGAGAGGAAGGGAGAGGGAGAGAAAGATAGAAACATCAATGATGAGAGAGAATCATTAATCAGCTGCTTCCTGCATGCTCCCACCTAAGGATCAAGCCCGCAGCCCGGGCATGTGCCCTTGACTAGAATCGAACCCAGGACCCTTCAATCTTCAGGCCGATCCTCTATCCACTGAGCCAAACCAGCTAAGGCAAGAACTGAGAATTCTTGCTAAGATGGGCTCCCAGTTCCTCTCTGGTTGTTCTATTTTAGCTCTGCAGAGCAATGGTGCCCACCACCCACACCACTTCTGACATCAATACTTTTTCTTTAAAGAAACTCCTTTCTCCCTTACTCAGTCCCTAGGTTTGGTGAGACTCACCCCATTGTCACCACCATCCTCTTCCATACAGGGAGGCAAATGGTCAGGCCTGGACAATGAGAATACTCCACGATAGCAGACACAATGATTGCTTCAGAGGTGGGGCCCATAAGACAGCCAAAGTAGTTGGGAATGATATCCTGGTCATTTATTGCAGTGTATAAGGCGATGTTCTCTTTCTGTGGAGAATAATGAACTGGGGAAATGTAAGCTTTAGCTACTGGGGCCATCTTTGATACCCCAAGTAGAGCGTTTGTCTTAGAATAAGATGAACACAGAAGGAAGTTAAGAAGTGTTTTCCATCATGTCATCAGTTTGGCTCAAATAAGCTCTTTTTTAAATTCTAAAAAAAAAGAGAGAAAAAATGGAGAGAGAAAGTTCTACTGACATAGTTTGAGCATCTAGATCCATCCATGCCCAAAAACCTGCTTCTCGGTTGTTTTATTAGGTGAGCCAATAAATTTAGTTTTTTAAGCCAGGTTGAGTTGAATTTTTGTCACTTCCAATAAAAATAGTCCCAGCCCTGGCTGGTTTGGCTCAGTGGATAGAGCGTCAACCTGCGGACTGAAGGGTCCCAAGTTCAGTTCTAGTCAGGGACAGAAGCTTGGGTCACAGGCTTGATCCCCGTTAGGGGGCGTGCAGGAGGCAGCCAATCCATGATTCTCTCTCATCAGTGATGTTTCTATCTCCTTCTCCCTGCCTCTCTGAAATCAATATATATATATATATATATATATATATATATATATATATATTAAAAATAGTCCCTATATCCCCCCAAAAGAGAGCTGCGCTGGTACCCTGGATTGTTTATACCGTAAAAGAATGCCTGAACAGGTGAGCTACTCCTAACATCTTGGAGCTGAAAGACCAGAATGTGAGGCCCATCTCTGCCGCTGATCAGCAGTGCGACCCGGGTCAAGGATGCTGGTCTTCAGTGCTCTGTTTTCTTCATTTATAAAATGGAGAAAAAAGCATCCTTCCTACAGATGTTGTAAGGATTAAAAGAGATAATGGATGGGGGGGGGAAGCTTTGTAAATTGAAAATGGCTTTATAAATGTAAGTGATTGTCATTAAATTTTAATAAGTAGCTTTTCCAAAGAGTAGAAATGGCAGCATTGGAAAGGCACTTGCTGAGCTTGGGGTAGCTGGGGAAGAATGTCTCCTCATTTTAAAGACAAATGGGGCTGGGGCTGGGGGTGGGGGGAAGTTACATTAGTAGAGAGAAAGAAAAATTACAGAAAGAAAATCTGAGAGCTTCTCATTGTCCCCAGGCAGGGGCCAGACCAGAATGGAACAGTCGTGGGATCAAGATGGGGACCATGGACCATAAGGTAAAGGGGATGCCGGACTGAGCTCCGGGCTAAGAAGAGAGTCAGCAGGGCACGTCCAGCCCATATCCTGCCAGAGGAAGATTTGTAACTCGCTGGACGCTCTTATAAAGTGTTCTAAGTTGAGTGTTCAGTTCTGTTGGACAGTTATTAAGCTCCAAATACATTCTGGGTCCCCTGATCTTTGCTTTACCTCTATCGTTCATTTAATCTTCACAAGAATCCTATGAGATGGTGTTCTGGGCTGAATTGTAGGCTCTCCCTACCTACTCATGTATGGAAGTCCTGACCGCTAGTACCTCACCAAGTGACTGCCTTTGGAGATAGGGACTATAAAGGGGTGATTAAGGTAAAATTAATTCATGGGTCAGCCCCAACCCCATATCACTGTCCTCATAAAAAGAGATTATTAGGACATATAGCTCACAGACCAAGGGACAATTATGGAGGACACAGTGAGATCGCAACTATAGGAGAGAGGCCTCAGAAGAAACCAAACTTGACAGCAAGCTTGATCTTGGACTTGATCTAGCTTGCAGAACTGTGAGAAAATTAATTTATGTTGTTTAAGCCACCAGTGCATAGAATTTTGTTATGGCAGCTCCAGGACACTAATACAGGTAGGTACTGCTATGTGGCCATTTCACTGAGGTTAAATGACTTGGCCAAAGTCACTCCTCTAGCAAGTGGAGGATCGGAGATTTATTTATCTCCAGGTATTTATGCCCCAGGGTGCCCACTCTTTTAAAAAAATTTTTTTGATTTGAGAAAAAGAGAAATTGATTTATTGTTCTACTTGTTTATGCATTCATTGGCTGACTTTTTTTTTTTTAATGTTTTCATTGATTTCAGAAAGGAAGGGAGAGGGAAGAGTTAGAAACATCACTGATGAGAGAGAATCATCGATCGGCTGCCCCCTGCACACCCCCCACTGGGGATTGAGCCAGCCACCCAGGTATGTGCCCTTGACCAGAATCGAATCCGGGACCTTTCAGTCCGCAAGCCGACGCTCTATCCACTGAGCCAACCCGGTCTCGGCAAGAGTACCCATTCTTACTTACTGCACCGTATAGGTCATTCCACAGAATGGATTCATTTCTTCTCAACTACTTTTGCTTCCTTTTTAAAATTCATACCATGTAGTTATGAGCACATGCACTGGCGTCAGACATCTGGGTTTAAATCTCATTTCTGCTCACAATTGCTCTTAAGCCTGTTTCTTCATCTGTAAAGTGGGGATGACGATGGTAGCGTTACCTCACTCCCGGGGTTCAGGAAGGTTGAATGACATATTGTGCGCGTAAAGTGCCGAGCACTTGGAAAATATTCAAAGCTATTTGCTGTTATCATTGCATTGCTAGAAAGTGGAAGTTTGGGGACTCAGACTCAGCACTGGTTTGGTCAAAGCTAGTGCACATAACCCTAGCCGAAACCGATTTGGCTCAGTGGTAGAGCGTCGGTCTGTGGACTGAAGGGTCTCGGGTTCGATTCCGGTCAAGGGCATGTACATTGGTTGCCGGCACATCCCCAGTAGGGGGTGTGCAAGAGGCAGCTGGTTGATGTTTCTCTCTCATTGACATTTCTACCTCTATATCTCTCTCCCTTCCTCTCTGTAAAATATCAATAATATATATATATATATATATATATATATATATATATATATATATATATTTTTTTTTTTTAAAGCTAGTGCACATAACCCTGACATTGAACTGTTCAGAGCCGATGAGTCCCTCCGGAGGGGCATGGGACCTGTCAAGTCAGACAAATGGGTATTTGTATTCTGTAAATCCCTGTATCTGTGTGGCTTGAGTAAGTTTTTAAAATTATCTGAACCTATAAAATTGAACTGACAACCCCTTAGCCTCGGGTGGTTTAAATTAGGTAAAACATGTGAGATTTTGGTCACATGCTCAGTAAATATTAGTAGAGAGGATTTCATATTTTGTAGAAGGTTAGGTTCTAAAGACAAATCCAATTGAAGACAAATATGGTGTAAATTACTCTTTATTACCTGAATGTGCTCTTGCAGAAATTTAGAGAAAGCTGATAATAGTAAAGCCATGTTACGAACCTTAATGATGCCGAAGGCATGAAGGTCCTTGAAAATGATTATAAGAAAATAAAAATACCCTTTTAAAAAAATCCCTTAATTGTCCATAAAGTACAATAATCAAGATTTGTGTTCACCAAACCACCCATCCTGTAGTTCTTAGGAATTAACTTTTAAGAAAACATTTAAGAAAACTGAGGTAGCCATACTGGTTTGGCTCAGTGGAGAGAGTGTCAGCCTGCGGACTGAAGGGTCCCAGGTTCAATTCCAGTCAAGGGCACATGCCTGGGTTGTGGGCTCGATCCCCAGTAGGGGGTGTGCAGAAGACAGCTGATTAATGATTCTCTCTCTCTTCCTCTCTAAAATAAAAAACATATATTAAAAAAAGAAAAGAGCCGAAACCGGTTTGGCTCAGTGGTAGAGCGTCGGTCTGCGGACTACAGGGTCCCAGGTTCGATTCCGGTCAAGGGCATGTACATTGGTTGTGGGCACGTCCCCGGTGGGGGGTGTGCAGGAGGCAACTGGTCGATGTTTCTCTCTCATCGATGTTTCTAGCTCTCTATCTCTCTCCCTTCCTCTCTGTAAAATATCAATAAAATATATTTTAAAAAAAGAAAAAAGAAAAAAAGAAAAGAGCCTAAACCAGTTTGGCTCAGTGGATAGAGCGTCGGCCTGCAGACAGAGGGGTCCCAGGTTCGATTCCGGTCAAGGGCATGTACCTGTACCTTGGTTGTGGGCACATCCCCAGTAGGGAGCGTGCAAGAGGCAGCTGATTGATGACTGTCTCATCGATGTTTCTAACTCTCTCTCTCTCTCTCCCTTCCTCTCTGTAAAAAATCAATAAAGTATTATAAAAAATAATTATAAAAAAAAGAAAAGAAAAGAAAACTGAGATAGACTGAAGAAAGAAACAAAAGGAAAGTCCATTTTCAGATGTGGAGCCATTCAAACCATTCCGTCTTTAAAATATTATTAATCCTTAAAAAGTTGGGGGTGGATGAAAAACTCTAAAGGATCCATGTATGTAGAATTTACTCTTATCTATAAAGTCTTCAAAACACGAATACAAAAATAGGTTAATTCTTGCTTGTGATGATTAAAATAAATAACATTGTCACCTCTTAAGGAATCACTCATTAAATATCCATATGAAGCTGTAATGAAAAACCTGTGGGGCTTGTCCAGCGTTCCTTTTCCTTTTCTTCCAGTTATAGTATCCAGGGCCTGTTAGGGAGCTGCCCCTCCTCCCTCCTGGGCAGGAGTGGACATGGGTCCCAGGCCCGCCAATCATCCTGCCTGTCTTAACCAACTCTGGCTGCTGTTTCACAATACCATAGAGGAAGAGAGAGGGATAGAGAGTTAGAAACATCGATGAGAGAGAATCATCGATTAGCTGCCTCTTGCACCTCCCCCATTGGGGATGTGCCCGAAACCAAGGTACATGCCCTTGACCAGAATCGAACCTGGGACCTTTCAGTCCGCAGGCTGACGCTCTATCCACTGAGCCAAACTGGCTAGAGCTTTTAAAAAATAAAGAAAAATCTCAAATGAATAAGGAAAAAACAAAAATCCACATATATTCTTGACTGCCATGTGTTGGATCTCTACAATACATTATTGTTTTTATTTTTATTTACTTATTTTTTTAAAGCAAGTCTCTACCTAATAAGTCTTTTTTTAATGCCCAAGCCAGTTTGGCTCAGTGGATAGATATATATTTTTTACTGATTTTTTTACAGAGCGGAAGGGAGAGAGAGGGATAGAGAGTTAGAAACATCGATCAGCTGCCTCCTGCACACCCACTACTGGGGATGTGCCCACAACCAAGGTCCATGCCCTTGACCAGAATCGAACCAGGAACCTCTCAGTTCGCAGCCAGACCAATCAGGGCAATACATTATTGTTTTTAATCCTAATCAGAAATCCTAATAATCTGGCCACTCAGTGTATATATGTCAATGTCCCCATTTTATAAACGAGGAAATTGAGGCTTAGAGAACAAAGGTTGCCTTGCTCAAGGTTCCAGAACCGGAAACCCAGCGCAGACATGTCTGCCTGGCCATTCTTCCCTCTGTCTCCCCATCCCAGGTATTTGTGAGGATCAGACCTGAGGATCGGGAGTGTGATTTTCATCTTGAAGGCGGAAATCAGATTGGGGCTTGTTATTAAGTAACCCACCAGACAGCCCATGGTTAGCAGTGGCAGTGAAATTCTGCCAGTCCCTGGGGACGCCATTTAGCGATATTAAATTTAGGGCGTAAATTAGTCTGGCCGGAGAGTTCATTCCCTCCCTGGTTCTGGCAGTTGTCATGAGCGAGCTGTCCGGTGGGAATTCTGCCTCCCGGTTCAGATTTTCTGTAGACAAGATTCCAGAAGCCAAACTTTCCCACAGCACCTCACCTGCGCTGCCTCGGATTTGTTGTTTAGCCACTACCTTCCCCTCAAGGCCATGAACAGCAGCACGGGGATCCCCCCACCTTGTTCAGCACTGACTTCCAGGCCCTTCCAGTGCTGCCGTGCCTGGCACGTCGTAGCTCTCCACACAAGTGCCCTGGCCTGTGTGGCTCAGGGGATAGAGTGTTGGTGGGCGCAAGAGTCCACAATAAATAATTTTTTTTAAAAAGAAAATGTAGTTGCCCCCAAATTAAGTTGAACTGTGTGTGCACCAGGATTTGCAAAACTCCCAATGGTCAGGTTAGTACCACTGAGGGAAGCTGCCTAGATGGCGCCTGCTGATCTTTGAGGGTTTTCCAGGGGCAATCATCACTGGCAAATCGCTACACATGATCCGCTGTTTCTGAAAGTTTTGCCCTCACCTGTTTGGCTCAGTGGCTAGAGCGTCTGCTTGCATACTGAAGGGTCTCGGGTTCGATTCCCCATCAAGGGCATGTACCTCAGTTGCAGGCTTGATTTCCCTGCCCCCTCAGGGCGCTCGGAGGCCACCAATTGATGTGTCTCTCACATTGAGATGTGTCTCTCTGTGAGTCTCTCCCCCTCCCTTTCACTCTCTCTAAAAATAAATTTCTCTCTGGAAAATATCCTCGGGTAGGTATTAACAGCAGCAGCAACTATATATATATATATATATATATATATATATATATATATATATAATTGTGTTTTTTTTGTTTTGTTTTGTTTTGTTTTTTTAGAGAAAGAGAGGGAGATGGAGAGAAACATTGGCATGAAATTGGCGGCCTCCTGCATGCCTCCTAAAGGGGATTGAGCCCCAAACACTAGTACCCTGATTGGGAATTGAACCAGCAACATTTTTGTCACCAGAATGACGCCCAACCAATTGAGGACAATTTTCTTTGGATAAATAAATACCCAGAAGTGGAATTATGGGGTTATATGGCAGCTCTATTTTTAGGGTGTTGTTTTGTTTTGTTTTGTTTTGTTTTGTTTTGTTTTGTTTTGTGGAACCTCCATACTATTTTCCAGAATGGCTACACTAATCTACAACTCCACCAGCAGTATATGATTCTCTTTTCTCCACATCCTTGTCAGCACTTGTTATTTGTTGATTAATTAATGATAGCCATTCTGACACATGTGAGGTGATATCTATCTCACTGTGGTCTTGACTTGCATTTCTCTGATGATTAGAGATGTTGAGCATCTTTTCATGTGTCTGTTGGCCCTCCGTCTGTCCTTTTCCAGAAATGTCTATTCAGGTCCGCTGCCCGTTTATTTATCTATTTATTTATTTCCTCATCACCATTTAGCGCCTCTATGTCCCCTTCCAGCTCCCTTTCCTCTTCTACCCTTTCCATCACCACCCTGTTGTCCAAGTCCATGAGTTCTCTCTTTTTTCCTTTTTGCTCAGTTCCTTCCTCTGCCTTTTTTAATGTTTTATTGGGGGTGTTTTGGTGTGAAGCTGTATGAGGTCCTTATATATTTTATTTTTTAAATATATTTTATTGCTTTTTTTACAGAGAGGGGAGAGGGACAGAGTTAGAAACATTGATCAGCTGCCTCCTGCACACACCCCCACTGGGGATGTGCTCGCAACCAAGGTACATGCCCTTGACCGGAATCGAACCTTTGACCCCCAAATCCACAGGCCGACGTTCCATCCACTGAGCCAAACCAGTAGGGCGTCCTTACATATTTTAAATATTAACCTGTTATCTGATGTGTCATTTGGGAACATCTGAACAGCAGGTTTTCCTTTTTTTCTTTTTTCAATATATTTTTAATTGATTTTTTACAGAGAGGAAGCGAGAGGGATAGAGTTAGAAACATCGATGAGAGAGAAACATCAATCAGCTGCCTCTTGCACACCCCCTACTGGGATGTGTCCAAAACCAAAGTACATGCCCTTAACTTGAATAGAACCTGGGACCTTTCAGTCCACTGACCGAAGGCCGATGCTCTATCCACTGAGCCAAATCGGTTTCGGCAGGTTTTCCTTTTGTTGATGGTTTTATTATGCAATTTAAATAGTCTTCTACATGAGTTTCTAGAGAAGAGGTCATTTACCTCTCCCTGGTACAGCAAGAGAGATAAGATACTCTTACAAATGGAGATTTCCCTTACAAATGTAAAAGTTGACTTGGTTTTTTGGGCTTCTCCCCTATCTCCCCTATCTACCTTAAAATTAACCAACTTAGCCAAAATCGGTTTGGCTCAGTGGATAGAGTGCCGGCCTGGGGACTGAAGGGTCCCAAGTTCGATTCTGGACAAGGGCATGTGCCTTGGTTACGGGCACATCCCCAGTAGGGGGTGTGCATGAGGGGGCTAATAGATGATTCTCTCACATCGATGTTTCTGGCTCTCTCTTCCTCTCTGTAAAAAGATCAATAAAATATATATTTTAAATAAATAAATAAAAACAATTTATTAAAATATTTTTTAATTTTTAAAATTAAATCATTATCTGTGTACATATCTTACCATTGCCCCCCCCCAAACATGCCCTCCCTCCCCAGAGTTTTGTGTCCATTGGTTATACTTATATGTATGCATACAAGTCCTTCAATTGATCTCTTATCTCCCGCAGATCTGCAGATCTCCCTACCCTCCCCGCTATAATTTGACAGTCTGCTTGGTGCTTTACTGTCACTATATCTATTTTATGGTTCATCAGTTTATAATGTTCTTTATTATCCATAAATAAGTGAGGTCATGTGGTGTTTCTCTTTCATTGACTGGCTTACTTATTTCACTCAGCATGATGTTCTCCAATTCCATCCAGGTTGCTACAAATGATAAGAATTCCTTCTTTTTATGGCAGCATAGTATTCCATTGTGTACATGTACCATAGTTTTCTGCTCCAATCATCTGCTGATGGGCAACTAGGCTGTTTCCAAATCCTACTATTGTAAATTGTGGGGCTATGAACATAGGGGTGCATATATCCTTTCTGATTGGTGTTGCTAGTTTCTTGGGATATATTCCTAGTAGTAGGTCAAATGGGAGTTCCATTTTCAATTTTTTGAGGAAACTCCATACTGTTCTCCACAGTGGTTGCACCAGTCTGCATTCCCACCAGCAGTGCACGAGGTTTCCTTTTTCTCCACAACCTTGCCAACACTTGTCGTCTGTTGATTTGTTAATGTTGGCCATTCTGACAGGTGTGAGATGGTACCACATTATTATTTTGATTTGCATCTCTCGGATAAGTAGTGACTTTGAGCATGTTTTCATGTGCCTTTTGGCTTTCCTTCTGTCTTCTTTTGAGAAGATTCTATTTAGTTCCATTGCCCATTTTTTAATTGGTTCATTTTATTAAGTTGTATAAGCTGTCTGTAGATGTTGGAGATTAAACCTTTATCAGTGATAACATTTGCAAATATGTTCTCCCATACAGTGAGCTTTCTTGTTGTTTTGTTGATGGTTTCTTTTGCTATAAAAAAGCTTTTTATTTTGATGTAGTCCCATTTGTTTATTTTCTCTTTAGCTTCCATTGCCCTAGAGGCAGTATCAGTGAAGAAGTTCTTTTGGCATATGTCTGAGATTTTGCTGCCTGTGGATGCCTCCAATATTGTTATGCTTCCCTGTCTTATGTTTAAGTCCTGTATCCATTTTGAATTTATTTTTGTGTATGGTGTAAGTTGGTGATGTAGTTTCATTCTTTTGCATGTATCTGTCTAGTTTTCCCAACACCATTTATTGAAGAGACTGTCTTGACTCCATTGTGTGTTTGTGCCCCTTTGTCAAATATTAATTGAGCATAGTGATTTGGATTGCTATCTGGATTTTCTATTCTATTCCATTGATCTATATGTCTGTTCTTGTGCCAGTACCAGGCTGTTTTGAGAACAGTGGCTTTGTAATACAACTTGAAATCTGGTATTGAGATCACTCCTACTTTACTCTTCTTTCTCAGTATTGCTGTGGCTATTTGGGGTCTTTTATTGTTCCAAATGAATTTTATGAAAATATTTTTCAAAAAAAATTAACCAACTTAGCTAAGACAGGTTTGGCTCAGTGGATAGAGAATGTCGGCTTGCGGACTCAAGGGTCCCGGGTTCAATTCTGGTCAAGGGCATGCACCTTGGTTGCGGGTGCATCCCCGGTAGGGGGGGGGGTGCAGGAGGCAGCTGATCGATGTTTCTCTCTCACCAATGTTTCTAGCTCTCTGTCCCTCTCTCTTCCTCTCTGTAAAAAACCAATAAAATATATATATTTTTAAAAATTAACCAACTTAAAATAATCCTTCTGTCAAAATAGACATTTTGGAGTGACAAATTTTGTTCCCCTACAGCTCCTAAGCTATAAACCTGTACAAAATGATATGTACAGAATACTGTAGGCATTTGTAACACAGTGTTTATGTAATGCATTGCACCATATTACAAGAACTACAAAGGCTATGCCACTAGATGTCAAACTTTTTTTAAAAATTGATTTCAGAGAGGAAGAGAGAGGATTAATTGGTTGCCTCCTGCAGGAACCTCGACCAGTGCCCAACAGGGAGGAGCCTGCAACTGAGGTATGTGCCCTTGATGGGAATCAAACCTGGGACCCTTCCATCTGCAGGTGGATGCTCCATCCACTGAGCCAAAATGGCTAGGGCTTAAAAAGTTGACTTTAGAGCCTGGCCCATGTTGCTCAGTGATTGAGTGTCAACCCATGAACCAGGAGGTCATGGTTCGGTTTCCAGTCAGGGCACATGCCTGGGTTGTGGGCTCCATCCCAACGGGAGAATATTAGAGAGAGAGGAAGGGAAAGGAAGAGAGAGAGAAACATCAATAAGAGAAGAAACATAGATCAGCTGCTCAGGAATCAAACAGCAACCTTTCGGTGCACAGGACTTCACTCAACCAACTGAGCCACATCGGTCAGGGCCTTAAGCATTTTTTAACAGTAGTAATCTGTCAGAGATAAATACTGAAGTATTTACAGATGAAATAATGAGATTTGCTTTAAAGTAATTCTACTGGATGGGGATTGACTAAACATAGATTTGTAGGTGGCAGGAACAGCACCAGGTATAGACTGGTGGGGTTGCATCTGACCTGGGTTTAGCAACCTTGGCTAGGAAAGAATTCAGAACCAAGACTCAAATTATAAGAGAACATCTATCTCTCTCTATATAAGGCTAGGTGTCTGTCCCTCTGACCGGTAAGCTCTGATGCACACTGACCATCAGGGGGCAGATACTCAACACATGAGCTGCCATGACATGTACTGGCCATTTAAAAATAAACAGCACCATGGACCTGGCAGGACAAACCAACACTTAGCTTCCTCCAATTGGGGCACAGGCTCTGCCACCACCCTAGAGCGACAGCCCACCAAACCACAGCCTATGCTGCCAAGACCCCCTGGCACAAAATGCAGCCTACAAAACAGTCACTATGGGTGCTGGGTAATGATCTAATGATGTCATGTAGCAACACCTGGCTTCCTTGCCCTAGCAACTAGCCTCCTTGGAGTTTCTTCAGCCTAGGAACATGACTTGCTTTAGAGCCAGGTGTGAACATTTTACAGTTTAACCAAATGTTTGTGAAGTGTTTTCCCCATGCCTCATCTCATTTGATCCTCACAGAAGTCCTGGAGTAGATAGATAGGAGACTTGGTGGAATCTTATTTTATTTTCATTAGCAAGATGTGAAAATATCCAGATTAAAAAATTTCTTCTAATTAATTTCCTTTCAAAGTGCACAAATCTGTGTACCAGGACACTAGTTTATTTATAAAATTACAGAGGTAGAAGAAGTAATTCATAGAAGAAAAGGGTTGAGGAAACAAGTTGCAGAGGCATAGGAAGGGCCCTAGGAGTTTGGGAGTGAAGATGGTAATAGTGAACCCTATGGAAAGGGGGAGGGAAAGGTACTGGCATGCTCCTGGAAGGGAGAGTGCGCTGGGTCCTCTGTCCTAAGAGTTTTAAAGGTGGAGATTTAAAATAAATAAATAAATAAATAAATAAATAAATAAATAAAGGTGGAGATTTTAGGGGAGGTCCCAGGGGAAGATCTCAATAGAATATTCAGCAGCTTTTCAGGTGTGTCCTTTTGAGAGGGTTAACTTGGAATGCAGGCTGATAGGGCAGGGGTCCAGTGGAAAACAAAGGCAGAGGCAGACATGGTAGTTTGAGCCAACCTAACCCCAGGAATCAACCAAACAGAAATAATAAAATGTTTCTGGACTCAAAGCGGGAGGCATGGGAAACTAAGGGAGGGCCTGCAGTAAACAAGATGGACGAACACACAGAAACAGAAAAAGTTCAGGGAACAGAGAAAGAACGCATAGAAACAGGGAAAATTTAGGTCCGTTGCTGGGCAAAAACTATTGAGGGAATCCATCATGTGACGGCACAGATAGATATAGAAGCAAGCTTGTGGCAAATCTAAGGTAAAATATAAGGCAAATGTTTAAAAAAAATTAAAATCGGGACTTTTTTAAAAACACTGCGGGACGCGGGACAAATTGTTAAAAATCGGGACTGTCCCGCCAAAAGCGGGACATCTGGTCACCTTAGGCAAATATGCATCCCTGGGCTACAAGGCTTTAACAGGCAGCCCATTCTTGGGTCCCCCTCCCCTCGCGGGGATTCTGAATCTGCTTGTAGTAGATCTTCCACACTTTTGCTTTAATCTTCTAGTCTGTGTAGCTCATTCTTCAGCGTCTCGAGACAGGACCCTGGGAAAAACACCTTGGCTCACTGTTCTGGTGGTTATCACTTTCAAGGACCCGTGATTGGTTGGCACGGGGATCATCAATCTGTGCAGCTGGTCCTGAGGTCAATCATCAATCTGTGCAGCTGGTCCTGAGGTCAGCCGCTGCATTGCCCATCAGGTTTTGCTGCTTTTCTGGGGGTGGAGCTGACATACACCTGAGGCCTAAATGTTATCTCTAGGAAGGGAAGGTCAAAGAGGTCCAAATCCCAGAACTAGGGATAAGCTAGAGGAGGAAAGGCCACCCTCGGGCGAGTTCCACTCTACTGTTGTCCTTTGGGAGGCTCCTGGGCTTTCTGGCCGGTCAACCTTCTGCACTTGGCCCCTCGTCCTGGTTCTGCTTGGGTATGTCTGCCTAGCTGCCTGCCACGGATTGGCAGGTGATAATTATTATTGAAACTGGCTGGTGGATTCATTATGCTGTTTTCTCCACTTCTGTGAATGTTTGGAATATTCCGTTGTGCGTGAAAAAAGGGTTCTGCAGAATACCTCACGGGGTGATCTGATCATAAATTGCCAACTGGGAAGATAATGATGGGCATGTAACTTTTTAGTCAAAGTTTTATTTTTGCTCTGGCTTTTGTAGCTCAGTTGGTTGGGCATTTTTCCCATGCACAAAAAATGGCTGCCAGTTTTGATTCCTGGTCAAGGGCAAGTACCTCGGTTGCATGTTCAATCCCCAGCCCTGGTCCGGGTGCTTGCAGGAGGCAACTGTTAGGGTCACCAAAGGAGGTACACACGAGGCCAAAAGCGGCAAAGAATTTTATAAATTTATTAGATCATCGGGAGACTGGGTGGGCTGAGTCCCAAAATGTTGCTAGCATCCAGGGTTGGGGAGTCAGAGTTTAAAGGACTCTTCTGGGCACGTTTTTTTTCAGCAGGGAGTTCTCTGGGTGTGTCCAGATCCTGGGCAAGTCTGGAGGGGAAAGTTACTGGTGTTAGCAAATGGAATGTGGTCTAAGTGAAAAGGAATGTTGGTTGGAAAATGATCTAAAGGTCAGTTTCCCAGGTGAGGGTATATAGATTTGATTATTTGGTCAGACCCAACAGCAACCAATTGATGTGTCTCTCTCACATTGATATTTCTCTCTTTTGCCTTCCTTTCCACTCTAAAGTCCACAGAATACGTCTCAACAAAAGGGGTTAACATTTTAAAAAGGGAAACAGACTTTGTATTTTATTTTTGTTAACCCTTGCATGAGGATTAACAAAAATAAAATAAAATAAATAAGTAAAATAAGGCCGAAACCGGTTTGGCTCAGTGGATAGAGCGTCAGCCTGTGGACTGAAGGGTCCCAGGTTCGATTCCGGTCAAGGACATGTACCTTGGTTGTGGGCATATACCCAGATGTGGGTGTGCAAGAGGCAGCTGATCAATGATTCTCTCTTATCGATGTTTCTAACTCTCTACCCCTACCTCTTCCTCTCTGTAAAAAGTCAATAAAATATATTAAAAAAATAAGTTTAATCACCCTCTTAAGAGCACATTATCTTGTTAACTATCCTGTAATCCAATCCCAGCCCTGCTTTCTCCCACCTTCCGGTAACCTTTCTTAAATTCAATCCTTAATTTCAAATTCATAAAAGAATCCACAAAATTCAATTTTTCAGAGTATTTGAGATCTTGCTTCCCAACAATTGCTGCCAGTTTGGCTCAAATAAACTCTTTTTAAAAATATATATATATATTTTATTGATTTTTTACAGAGAGGAAGGGAGAGGGATAGAGTTAGAAACATTGATGAGAGAGAAACACTGATCAGCTGCCTCTTGCACACCTCCTACTGGGGATGTGCCCACTACCAAGGTACATGCCCTTGACTGGAATTGAACCGGGACCCTTCAGTCCACAGGCCGAGGCTCTATCCACTGAGCCAAACCGGTTTTGGCTCAAATAAACTCTTATACTTTTTTTTTTTTTTTACAGGTTTGAACGTTCTCATCAAGACCATTACGAAAAAAAGAAGAATATGGTCTTTTCAATCACAGACTTTCAAGCCAAAACCCCGGATGAGGGTTTGGATAAAAAGTAACCCTGAGAAGTGGTTAGAGCTTGACAGCTGTGCCAAGGTTGCAGGTTTCATTCTGGATCAGGGCACATACAAGAATCAACCAATGGCCGAAACCGGTTTGGCTCAGTGGATAGAGCGTCAGTCTGGGGATTGAGGGGTCCCGGGTTCGATTCTGGTGGGGGAGGGGGAGGGGGAGGGCATGTGCATTGGTTGCAGGCGCGTTCTGGTGTGGGGGGGTGTCTGCGGGGGGGGGCAGCTGGTATATGTATCTCTCTCATTGATGTTTCTGGCTCTTTGTTCCTCTCCCTTCCTCTCTGTGAAAAATCAATAAAATAAAATAAAATAAAAGAATCAACCAATGGATGCATAAATGAGTGAAACAATAAACGGATACCTCTCTCTCTATCTGCCCTTACCCCCCTCTCTCTAAAAATCAATCAATAAAAATAAAAAATAACGCTAAGCCAGTTACGGCTGCGGGTTTCCTCATTAAGAAACAGGTAGATGACAGGGGCACCCTAAAATCACGGGGACGCGGCAAGGCGCAGAGCACGCAGGGTGCCTTAGGAAACACTGCCTTTTTGTCACTACTATTCCCGCGGCTTCCAACGCTAGTTGCCTCCACGAGTTTCCTCCTCCTCTTGCCGTAATGGTTTCTTTCACTCTTACTCTGCCCCTTTCCCAGGATTCCTCCCTCCTACTCCCCCCCCCCCCGTTCCCCCCAGCCCCAGCCGCGATGGTTCGGCCTGGCTTCCCCGGGGGAAACCCCGAGGGGCGGGGCGCCAGGTGTCGCGAGCGGCTCGGCCCCCTCCCTCGGGGCCACTTGGACCGCTCCGCGCCCGACCGAGGGCCCGTGGTCGAGGGGCGGGGCGCGGGCCCCGGGCTCCGATTGGCCATAAAAAGGTAAACATCCGGATGGGCGGGGCGGGGCCGGAAGTGGGAGCGGAAGGCGGCTGCTGAAGCGGTTCTGGAGGTTCCAGGCTCGGAGCCGCCGCCTCCAGGTGCCATGGGCCGGGCGGAGGCTCGTTGAAGGGACGCGGGGCGCTGAAGGGACTTGGGGCTGGGCCATGGCGGGCGCTCGGGGCGCCGCCGCCGCCGCCGCCGCCTCGGCCGGGTCCTCGACTTCCTCGGGCACCCCGCCGCCGCAGGAGCCTGGGCTCGGGGAGCTGCTGGAGGAGTTCTCCAGGACTCAGTACCGGGCCAAAGACTGCAGCGGGGCCGGCGGCTCGAGGGTGAGTCCGCAGGCGTAACGAGCAGGGGAAGGTTCCTGGGTTGGAAAGTTAGGCAGAAAGGCTAGGGCAGGGAAAGGTTCCTGGGTTGGAAAGTTAAGCGGAAAGGCTGAGGCGAGCGGTCAAGAGGAAGGAGAGGTCCCAGGACTTGGATCCGGAGAGTAAGGGTCGGTGTGAAAAACCGAGGAAGGAGGAACCGAGGTCAGTCTGTAGCAAGGAAGAAAGTCCTTTCGGTTTGAGACAGGGGTTTTGGAGGTCGGGGATCCGAGTGAGGAACTGAGGAGGGTTACTCCCCTGCATCCGGCAGGGACAACATATTTTTTAAAAGTCTAGAGTATTCCTCTGGTTCAAAGGTCAGAATGAAGGAGCAGGAGTAGTGGGGCTGAATGGAGTCAGGAGATGGACTAGGTTGCCTCCTCATACTGTCTCCTACCCAGCCTGACACTACATGTGGGCCCATCCCTTTCCTTCCCCTATAGAGCATTAGCACAGCCCGCACTCTCTGTTCCGTTATCAAAAGCAGGCTTCGGTTCCTCTTTATTTCTACCCTTTGGAATTCCCTCCATCCTCATTGCCAGACCCGGGTGAAAGCTGTAATCCTCTCTTCCAAATGCTTAACCATTTCACTGCAATATGGAGGGGTCAGTGTCCCTCCCATAGCATACACACATTGGTTAGTGAACTACACAGTTGGGGCCTGTGACCCCTCAGTAGGTCTTTTCCTGGCGTGGAATAATAATCACAGAGGTATATGTCATTCTTAGTGACCTCTCCAGATCATAAGCCACCTAATTCTCACACTCAGAGCTCCAGGATCTTGCTTGTACTCAGGTCTCTTCCTTGATACAGGTTGAGCGCATCGAGAAGAGGTGTCTGGAGCTGTTTGGCCGAGACTACTGTTACAGTGTGATCCAAAATGTGAATGGGGATATCTGCGGCCACTACCCCCAGCACATTGTGTTCCTGGAGTATGAAAGCTCTGAGAAGGAGAAGGACACGTGAGCATCATGTGACCAGGGTGGGCCTGTCTGGGGAGACCAGTCTGGGGAGACTTGGGAACTCTGCAGCTGAGCAGAGTACTGGGCCGGGCAGACTTCCTTTCCCCACATGTTAAGCCTCATCCACGTGTTTGTTTACTTTGGGGTTTGATTGGTAAGTTTGGCAAGGCAGCATGGCATAGAGTGGGGCTGGGGAGTCACAGCCCTGGATTTCCATTTCACTCCCCTTCCACAGCAGCTCATTGTCCTAAGACTGTTGACCTCACACCTCTTCTCTCTGAACCGGTGTCCTTTTTTAAGGGAATGTGAATGCGTCAATGTGCTTATACGCCTGACTGAGGTTTGGAGTCTGATTGCTCGAGTTTACATGCTGGCTGCCCTATTTGCTGGCTGGGTAACTAACTTAGGCAAGATACTTCTTTGTCTGTGAGTGTACTTAGTGGTTAAGAGCACCTCTTTAGAAAAGTGGCTAGTGCGATCCCTGATAAAGAATGCAGCTCTTGTAAGCCTGGCGTGTTTGTTGTGAGAATTAGAAGGAAGGGCTACTACCATTTACTAGCATTAGGGCCTACCATGGTCTGAGTGCTTTCAGAGGAGAGCAAACGTAAAGCACCTGGCACAGACTGCAAGCTGTAAGTGGTCAGTAAATGGAGGCAGTTGTTTGACACTAAAAAATAATCACAGCCGAAACCGGTTTGGTCTGCAGACTGAAGGGTCCCAGGTTCGATTCCGGTCAAGGGCATGTGCATTGGTTGCGGGCACATCCCCAGTAGGGGATGTGCAAGAGGCAACTGGTTGATGTTTCTCTCACATCGACATTTCTAACTATCTCTCTCCCTTCCTCTCTAAAATATCAATAAAATATATTTTAAAAAAATAATAATCACAGCACGTAGACTCTACGAAGTGCTTTATGTCAATCACAAAGTTTGTTTCACTTGTCTCTCTGCTTGTTGTGAATTTTAAGGGGATTCTGGGAGCTGTTTTCAACAATATCTGTGGAAGCCTGGCCCCATGAATGCAGCTATCCTGGTCATGCTGCAAAGTGTAGCAGGCCATCTTACCCATCAGTGCACCCAGAAACTGGCCAGAGACTCTGAATCAGTCAAAATCACAGCATAACAAGATGCTCCAGGGATTTATTTTCTCGTTAAGGTTTGAGAAATGCTATTGTAGGCCTACCCGCAGTCCGGTGTGACCCCCATGGTGCAGATTCTTTTCAGCTGGAATTGGAAGGATGAGTCGGGGGTGTCCCTGAAATGTCCTTGGGGACCAGCTTGTACAGGGTCCTGCTCAGTTGGCTGTGGACCATCGGAAGTCAAAGAAGGCTTTCAAGCAGAACAACCAGTTTGGAGCAGTTGAAGGATAAGCTTTAGCTTTCTCACCTGTGAAGGAGGATGTCCATAAGTGTACCACCATATCATGAGCTTGTTGTGGTGGGGTTCACTGAGAAAAATGAATGCATTAGAAAAACAAATTAGCTGAAACCAGTTTGGCTCAGTGGTAGAGCGTCGGTCTGCGGACTTAAGGGTCCCGGGTTCGATTCCGGTCAAGGGCATGTACCTTGGTTGCGGGCACATCCCCGGTAGGGGGTGTGCAGGAGGCAGCTGGTCGATGTTTCTCTCTCATCGACGTTTCTAGCTCTCTATCTCTCTCCCTTCCTCTCTGTAAAATATCAATAAAATATATTTTAAAAAAAGAAAAGAAAAACAAATTATATGCAGATCATATAATCCAAGAACTCTAGGAATCTTCAAGCCTAAAGTTTCTGAAAAAGAGCTCTTTTTTTCCTCATTCCAACCGTCTTCAGTGCCGACTGGTGGTTTTACAATGGCGTTAAGGTACTAAGTTCAGCTGTGGTCCAGGTGGTGCTTTTCCAGCCTGATTTTGTGAGCGAATCACCTGAAGCTCTCGTTCCAGTGCAGAGTCTGACTCAGTAGCTCTAGAGGGGGGCTGAGCTGCGTTTTCTCACCAGCTCCCGGGAATGCCAAACCAGCCTGGGGCAGCGGTTCTCTAGGAACCCGGTCTTGGTTGCCTCACAGGAGCTTTTCTGGGAAGGAAATAAGTTTAGTGCTGATTCATTCTAGCCCTTAAAGAGAAGGAAATTAACGTTTGTCAAGTGCCCACTGTTTGGCACATGCTAAGAGTTTCGGACACTAAAGCCCTGTAGCCATGTAGTGAAGAGGATAATATCACCTCCATTGTACAGAAAAGGAAATTTATTTTTATTTTCAAATTCAGATTTTCAAATATTGATTTCAGAGAGGGAGAGAGAGATAGAAATGTCAACGATGAGAGAGACTCATTGATTGGCTGCCTCCTGCAAGTCCCACACTGGAGATCGAGCCTGAAACCTGGGCATATACCCTCACGGGGAATTGAACCTTGACCTTCTGGTTCATAGGTTGATGCTCAACCACCAAGCCACACTGGCTGGGCCAGAAGAGGAAATGTAAGCCTGCAGACATAGTTAGCAGAGTGGGGTTAAAAGCCAGGTCTTCTTTACCCTCTCTGTCCCCGTCTGCCTTTTTTCCTGCCATCCTCAGGGCTTTCCCACCTTGTCTGGCGGAGTGTCACCTTTCTGGCCAGGGATACTGTGGTGCATCCCTATTCCTGAAGTTGTTACTGGAGTTTGTCTTTACCTTTCACTCCTTGCAAGGACTTGAAGTGAGACTGAGGGGGTGATGCCTGATTGTTGAAGAGAAGGGAATATATGGATGTGCAGGTGGGAAGTAGAAAAGTTTGCTTCTTTACATATTTGGCTTTGGTGTTAATGTGACACTAGTTAGTCCGAGTACACAGGGTAGAATTGGATTAAGGAAGTGGTTAAGTCCGCTTGACACACCTCCCCAGTTTAGCCCGTGATTTGGGAACAGAAGCCTGAACAGGGATCTCTGAACAGCCAAGACATAATGTTTATCAACAAGTGTTCCTTGAGCTGTTGCCATGTGGCAGATCCAAGGGATCTATTTGAAGTTTTATCAGGTAGATGAAGCCCCCATCCTTAGGTCCAGCGGGTAACATAGACCAAAAATTAGCAATGACAGTGTAATGCGCCAGAACTAGGGAAATATAATGAGGCATTGGAGGATAGTTCTGTACCCGTTTCCATTGTGTGTATGGGGGTGGGGGGTTTCCTCTCACCACCAATTCTCAAGACACCATTGGGTGTCCTACAGTTCAACTCAGTAATGACGCTACCCGGAGATGTATCCGATTCCAAAGGGTAAAGAATCAGTCTGCAAAGCAAATACACAGACCTACACTTATTCATTCACATAGGAGTCATGTGCCAGACAATTCAGTGCTTAGCACTGTAAGAAAAAGATCCTAAGGCCAAGAGAGAATAAAAATAAAAACAGGAACTTTGGAAATAAACAGAACTGGTTCGTTGAGTAGGGGAACCAAGAAAATAAACCACCAACTAGCCTAACAAGAATAAATGTGGCTGCACAGAGCCCCTAGGAGGGAAATGCTGGCATTCTCTCCACCTTGGTTTGCGGAGAGTATGCTCAGTGGAAGGACTCAACCTGGGAGAATCAAATGTATCTAGAGCACAGAGGGAACTGCTGGTGTGAGCTAAGGGAGAATCCGTTGGGG
Source organism: Vespertilio murinus (assembly GCA_963924515.1). Taxonomy (NCBI): domain Eukaryota; kingdom Metazoa; phylum Chordata; class Mammalia; order Chiroptera; family Vespertilionidae; genus Vespertilio; species Vespertilio murinus. The sequence continues at coordinate 34,484,531 of OZ004715.1, read as the reverse complement.
ATCTACTGATTTCATGCAATTTGAAAGGGGTGTGACTTGCTGTAGCTCATTGCTATACCTGGCTCTTTCTAGAAGCTCCCTTAGCAAACCAGTGCAGTAACTACTATACTTCTCAGTGTCAGAAATGGCTTCTCTTTAACTCTGTTCCAGCAAAAATGGCCCTATGTCTTCAGAGTAGCTGACCTTTTCATTTTTCTTCTCATTTTAAAGGTTCTGAAATCAGGATGACTTAAATTGTAATACCTATGATATAGCATTTTTTTTTCTTTTCCTAAAAAAAAAAACAAAACACCATAATCCATGATCTGGAATTTAGGGATTAGAGCACTTACTAAACTTCAAATGGGTATTCACATACACATGCAGACCTAGCGTGGGGTCTTGTAAAGACAAGCGCGCACATGCATGCCCCCTTAGGAACCAGCCTGACCCGCCTCTCTTGTCTGCGTCAGGTTTCAGAGCACTGTGCAGGTGAGCAAGTTGCAAGACCTTGTTAACCGCAGCAAGATGGCCAGGTGCAGAGGACGGTTTGTCTGCCCAGTGATCCTGTTCAAGGGCAAGGTAAGACCACGCAGTAGCCCCCCACCCCCAGAGGCCCTCTTCTGGGGTAACCGGCTTAATGCAAAGTGTAGGGTAATTTTGTTCTCGGCCTTTGCCAGCCGAGAATTGGTGGTTACTGGGTGCCAGGTGCAGGCCAGAGAAACAGACCAATTCTGATAACCACCTTCAAGAATGAGCCTGGGGCCTCAGTGATTGAGTGGCAACCTACGAACCAGGAGGTCACCTTTGCTTGGGGCACATGCCCAGGTTGCTGGCTCGATCCCCATCGTGGGGCATGAGGAGATAGCTGATCGATGATTCTCTCTCATTGTTGATGTTTCTCTCTCCCTCTCTCTCTCTGAAATCACTAAAAATATATTAATATAAATAAATATTATTATATATATTATTAATATAAATAAATATATTTTAAAAAATAGTAAGTCTAGGGAAGGGATAGTTGCACCAGAGTACCCCACCCTGTGTTCTGGAGCCAGACTGCCTATGTTCACACCTGCCTGTGCAAGGCCATTTTCTCCTCTATAAAATGGGAATAATAATCATGTCTACATCAAAGGTTTATGGAGCAGATTAGATCAAGCCAGTTATGACATTATTGTTTATTCATTTTTAAAAATATATATATATTTTGTTTTTTACAGAGAGGAAGAGAGAGGGATAGAGAGTCAGAAACATCGATGAGAGAGAATCATCGATCAGCAGCCTCCTGCACACCCCCTACTGGGGATGTGCCCGCAACCAACGTACATGCCCTTGACCGGAATTGAACCCGGAACCCTTCAGTCCGTAGACTGATGCTCTATCCATTGAGCCAAACCAGTTTCGGCTTTTTATTCATTTTTAAAAATCATATAATTCATTAAGTACTTATTAAATGTGTACTATATTCCATGCACCGTTTCAAGCCTTAAGTCACATCAGTATTAGACAAAATTCTTTATCCCCATGCAGCTGATATTCTAGTGACTGTTGTTGATTTGACTCCCCAGTACCTTCTCATTTCACCTTTCTATAATTCTTTGACATAATTGATATTCTCATATTTGCAGATGGGACTCAAAGAGGTTAATAATTTCCCCAAGTTTACTTTAAACAACTAGAGAGCTGGGGTTTAAATCTATCTCCTAACTTCTTCAGGCTACCACACTAAATTAGAGTCCCAGTGTGTGTAAGAGGAGCTCACCAAAGGGGGCAGCAGTGTGCACTGGCTGACCATGCCTCGTTAAATGCGGAGGACTCAGTCTGAGAGCATTGGGAGATAAGCAGAATCATCCTTGGCAGGAGGAGTGGGAGGGTGTGCCAAGCAGGTGATACAGCCTGGGAAAAGGCTTGGAGGCGGGACCGAGGGAAGCCGGGAAACCTGCCTGGAATGGAAGGTGCCTGGAGGAGCTAATGGAGTTCAGGAGGCCAACGCTGCCCACGCTGCTGTGTTCAGGAGAGCCACTGTGATCCTTGAGCAGACAAACGCAGGACAGAAGTATAATTTTAAGGGAGATTAGTCCAGGAATATGGATGCTCATTTAGCAGGTCTGAGTGCGTGCACCACAGCTTTCTCCCGGTACCTTACAGGCTCCAGCTGCAGTTACCCAGCATGAGTGGTCTGGGGTCAGGGTGGGCAGTGAGGAAGAGGGATGTTTCTGCCCCTTTGGGTCTTTCTTTTGCACAACGGGAGAAGGGCAAATGTGAAAGGAGAGATAAGAGAGGGAGATTTAGCCAACGGCTTCCTTATTAGAAAGTTTTCATGTTCCTGGGAGTTTCCAGAACTCTTTTTTTTTTTTTTAAATCTTTATTGTTCAGATTATTACAATTGTTCCTCTTTTTTTCTCCCCTAGTTCTCCTCCACCCAGTTCCCACCCCACCCTCTGCTCTTACCCCTCCCCACTGTCCTCATCCATAGGTGTATGATTTTTGTCCATATCTTTTCCCCCTGAGAATTGTCAGTCCACTCCCTTTCTATGCCACCAATGCTATTCTGTTCACATTTATTCAGTTCATCAGGTTTTTTATTCACTTGATTTTTATTTATTTATTTTTTATTTACTTGATTTTTAGATTCACTTGCTGATATGTATTTGTTGTTCATCATTTTTATCTTTTTACCTTTTTCTTCTTCTTAAAGAATACCTTTCAACATTTCATATAATACTGGTTTGTGGTGATGAACTCCTTTAGCTTTTTCTTATCTGTGAAGCTCTTTATCTGACCTTCAGTTCTGAATGATAGCTTTGCTGGGTAGAATAATCTTGGTTGTAGGCTATAGTTACTCGCCACTTTGAATATTTCTTGCCATTCCCGTCTGGCCTGAATAGTTTCTGTTGAGAAATCAGCTGGTGACTGTATGGGTGCTCTCTTGTAGATAACTGTTTTTCTCTTGCTGCTTTTAATATTCTCTTTGTCTTTTGCTCTTGGCATTTTAATTATGATGTGTCTTGGTGTGGTCCTCTTTGGATTCCTTTTGTTTGGGGTTTTTCGTGCTTCCTAGACTTGTAAGTCTATTTCTTTCACCAGGTGGGGGAAGTTTTTGGTCATTATTACTTCAGATAGGTTTTCAGTATCTTGCTCCTTTTCTTTTCTTCTGGTACCCCTCATAATTCTGATGTCGGTACTCTTGAAATTGTCCCAGAGGCTCCTTATACTGTCTTCAAATTTTTGGATTCTTTTTTCTTTTTGCTCTTCCAATTGGGTGTTTTTTGCTTCTTTGTATTTCAAATCTTTGACTTGATTCCTAGAATTCTCTAGTCTGCTGTTGGATCTCTGTATATTATTTCAGTCAGTGTATGCTTAATTTCTAGTTGGTCCTTTTTCATATACTCGAGGGTCTTGCTAAATTTATCGGCCTTTTCTAGAAAATTCTTGAAAAACCTTATAACCGTGGTTTTGAACTCTATATCCAGTCTTTTGCTTTTTTTCCAGTTCTTTCATTTGTGACCTGTTTCTTTGCCTCCACATTTTGGCTGCTTCCCTGAGTTGATAGAGTGGCTTTGTGTGCTAGGTGTCCTATAGGGTCCAGTGAGGTGGATACTCTTGGTGCACCCTGTGGGGGGCTGTTTCTCTGTTTTCGGCAACCCGCACGGAAAACAACAGGTTCCTGAGTGGAGGAGCTGGGGATTAAGAAATTAAAGAAAAAAAGAGATGAGGACACAGAAATAGATACAAGCTGGGACCCTGGTGGGTGCTGTCACTCTGGAGAGACAGTCAACACCCACCACAGACAACACAGCACATTTATTTATTTTATTATATTTATTTATATATCTTATTATATTTATTTATTATATTATATAAAATAATAAAGGGAGGTTTCCCTGAAAAGCTTAGAATCGAATGAGCTTTGGGTGTACCCAGGTCCTATTCATTCCCTCATTCCTGGGATTTAGCAAATCAAGACCTGGGTAAGTCAAGGTCCTATTCGTTCCTCATTCCAAGCACAAGGATAAAGATAAGAAATCAGTACTGATAACAGTCTGGCATTTTGGGGAAACATGTTCCCAGGGCTTGGCTCTGCCTTGAGTTCAGCTGATATTAATTTAAAAGTCATCCATGCGCCGAAACCGGTTTGGCTCAATGGTAGAGCGTAGGTCTGCAAACTGAAAGGTCCCGGGTTCGATTCCAGTCCAGGGCATGTACGTTGGTTGCGGGCACATCCCTAGTAGGGGCTGTGCAAGAGGCAGCTGATCGATGTTTCTCTCTCATTGACGTTTCTAGCTCTGTATCTCTCTCCCTTCCTCACTGTGAAATATCAATAAAATATATTTAAAAAATAATAAAATAAAATAAAAGTCATCCATGCGCATTCCCAGGGGGCCCTCTATAGCACCCCTTTGTGGGCTGTGTACACAGTGTTGTTGTAGTTAAGCTTTGATTGTTGTTGGTATCACTGGGAAGAATTTACCTCCAGGCCAATTGGCTGTGAGGATCAGCTCTGTGTCTACTATGGGAGAACTCTGTGTGGGAGACACCCTTATGAGACAAGACTTGCAAAAGCCTCTGTGCTCAGCTTGGATGGGGCGGAGTCTCAGGGCGGAGCAGACTGCATTGGCTTCCTGTCAGCCCTGCCCTAAGAGGCCCCTGGGTCTCAGTGTCCTGCAGTAATCGCTGCAGGCACTTCTGAGAAAAAGCTGCCCTCAAGTTTTGCCCAATGCCAGGTAGTCCAGTTTCTCCCCGAATGAGTCTGGGACCCGAGAGTCTCGCCCAGAACTGGAGTTCAGAGCAGTTGGGAGCTTTTGTCTCCCTCCCGATTGAGAAAGCCAGCCGCGTACTCAATTTCCGGCTCTCTCAGCACGCGTGCCTCTGAACCTCTGCCTTCTGCAGCTCCTCTGAGTCTCAGTGTGCTTTTCTCTCCTTCTAGTTGTGGAATTTCAACTCAGCCAGCCTTCCTCGGGTTCTGGATGATGTCCCACTTTGTCTCTTAGTTAAGGTTTGAAATTGTGCAAGACAGCAGTTTAGGTGTTTACCTATGCCGCCATCTTGGTTTCTCCCCAGAACTCTATTTTAAAGATCATTGCTCTATGAAGCATAGTGCTTGTTACTAGAAATTACACAGGAAATACTCAAACCACAGTTTCTTAAAGTGTGTTCCATAGAACTGTAGATTAAGAATATATTTGAAAAGCATTCCCTTTCCAACAAGAATGAACAATATTGCACACTAGGCTTGGCCTGACCCCCAAGCTCCAGATTCATAAGGTATGTTGATACACAAATATTAACGCATAAAGGCTCTGAGAAGTCTTGTAGCAGAGAGGCCTGGGTAGGGTTGTCCGGACTGGTATGTCTCATTTGTCTGCAGATCATGAGGAAGGGGCTTTCCTGAATGCATTTGGGAAATGCCACCCTGACCATCTTAGTCTAGTGGGGTTGCTGAATAACAGATTGTAGCACTTAACACACTAAACAGGCCTGTGAGAAAGGAGCCTTAGCCAGCTGATTTCAGAGGGAGGGTGGTGAGTTGGAGAGATTATTGAGGAGGCTTTGGCGCTCTTAAATCTTTATGAGGGCTTTTCCATTAATCCTGCTCTCTTCTTTGCACCTTCTTGTCTAAGCAGTGTCATACCATTTTATGCCCCTTAGCTTCCCCTGACTCAGTCAGTTTACTTAATACCTACTTAGGTATGTTTTATTCTAGTTGTGTGTTTGAATGCCTGTCATTTCCCCCTCTCTGCTGTAATCCCTCTGAGGGCAGTGTTCTTGTCTTACTGCTGTCTTCCCAGCCCCTGGCAAAGTGCCCTCTGGCTTGTACATACAGGCTCAGCAGGAAGATACTGCTCTTGGATGTAACAGTAGTGGGCCCTGTGCTTGTTTCTAGGTGGACAGCGGAGTGAGACAGTCCTTGTCCTCATGGAGCTCAGTGAGTGGGGAAGGAAGTCAAGTGAGCAAGCAATTGAGAGAGAGAGACTGGGAAAAGCACATGCGTGTGTCCTGTTGTGAAATGGGGATGTGGTCCTCAGAGAAGTGTGGCACTCACTGGGCACTCGGTTACTGGGGCGGGGATAGCAGTCTTTATTGCCAGCCGTACTTCAGGGGCAGCTACCTCTGCCAGGTTGGGGAAGGGGGATATGTTAAGTGCTTCCTTCCTGATATTTTTCCATTGAATTTTTGTAATATATATATATAATAATACATTTTTATTGATTTCAGAGAACAAGGAGAGGGAGAGAGAAACATCAATGATAAGAGAGTCATTGATCAGCTGCCCCCTGTCGCCCCTTACTGGGGATCAAGCCCTCAACCTGGGCATGTGCCCTGGACCACAATTAAACCTGGGACCCCTCTGTCCGCAGGCCAATACTCTATCCACTGAGCCAAACCAGCTAGAGCTCCATTGATTTTTAGAGAGAGTGGAAGGGAGAGGGAGAGGGAGAGATATATATAGAGAGAAACATCTATGTGAGAGAGACACATTGATTTGGTTGTTTCCCACAAGCACCCCGACCAGTGCCAGGATTGAGTCTGCAATCAGGGTACATGCCCTTGACCAGAATCGAACCCAGGACCTTTCAGTCTGCGGGCCAATGCTTTACCCACTAAGCCAAATTGGCTAGGGCTATTTTATTATTTTTAAGTAAAGCATAATGGACATACAACATTCTATTAGTTTCAGGTGTTCAACATAATGACTCATTTGTATATTTTGCAAAGTAATCGCAATAAGTTTATCTAGCTCACCACACATAGTTAACAGTATTTTTTCTTATGAGAATTTTTAAGATCTATGTGTTGCTGGCCAGGTGGGTCAGTGGTTGAGCTTTGACCTCTGTACAGCTTGATTCCCCGTCAGGGCACGTGCCTATGTTGCTGGCTCAATTTCCAGTAGGGGGCATGTAGGAGGTACTCAGTGATTCTTTCTCATCATTGATGTTTTCTATCTCTCTCCCTCTCCCTTCCTCTCTTAAGTCAATAAAAATACATTTTTTAAAAAAAATCTACGTCACTCTCAAATATGCACTACAGTGTTATTACCTCTAGTGCCATATTGTACACTGCATCCCCTGTCTTGTTTATTTTATAACGCATTTTTTAATCTTTTGTGTGATTTTAAAAATATAGTTATATACAATATTGTGTTAGTTGCAGATGTACATCCCAGTGATATAACTTATAAAATGATCACCCTGATAAGTCTAGTACCCATCTGATATCATACATAGTTATTGCAGTATTATTGACTATGCTCTCTATGCTATACTTTATATCCCCATGACTATTCTGTAACTACCAATTTATACTACTTACTTTATAATTTTATTTTATTTTATTTTTTATTTTTTTTTTATTTTTTTTTTAAATATATTTTAGAGAGGAAGGGAGAGCGATAGCTATCTAGAAACGTCGATGAGAGAGAAACATCAACCAGCTGCCTCTTGCACACCTCCTTCCGGGGATGTGCCCGCAACCAATGTACATGCCCTTGACCGGAATCGAACCCGGGACCTTTCAGTCCGCAGACCGACGCTCTACCACTGAGCCAAACCGGTTTCGGCTTTATTTTATTTTTTTAAAGTATATTTAAAAAAAAAGGAAAAGAGAGGGATAGAGAGTTAGGAACATTGATGAGAGAGAATCATCGATCAGCTGCCTCTCGTACACCCCCTACTGCCCTACTGGGGATGTGCCTGCAACCAAGGTACATGCCCTTGACTGGAATCGAACCTGAGACCTTTCAGTCCATAGGCCGATGCTCTATCCACTGAGCCAAACTGGTTTTGGAGATATATTATATATATATATATATATATATATATATATATATATATATATATATATATATATATATATATATAATTTATTTATTTATTTTACAAAAAAGCCCCTAAGCATTTCTCCCTTTATTGGCCCTCCTGCTTCAAAGGTTGCCCACCCAGCACTAAACAGCTCCAGGTAACCGTAAGCCCACAGGCTTTGGAGGTAGGTGGGTCTAGATCAGATCTCCTTGCACGACCTTACGCATTACTTCACCTGCCTGTGCCTGGGAAGCTGCAATAGTGCCTACCACACGGGCTTCATGGGCTCAGACGGTGAACAGATGGTGTAACCATCAAATCTTACCCGAGTACACGTGTGACAACCTCTACATGTATCACAGTTAGTAGCACTCTGGTGCTACTCATCTGGGGAGATACCCCCTTGACAGAGGCTGAAGATTACATATAGGCATCTTTCTAGTTGACTGCGGTGGCCTTGATGCCGATAAGGTTTCGGTGAGTGCTCCTGCACCCATTTTGCTGGAAGAATCAGAGGAGTCCAAGTGTTCTTTGGCCTGCATACTTCAGAAAACTGATTAGTCAAAGGGTGTAAACCTGCAGTTACAAGACAAAGAAGTTCTGTGTGGTATAGCATGGTGATTATAGTTATACTTGAAAACTGCAGAGATGATTTTTATTTTATTTTACTTTTAGAAACAATTTGTTCTACTTATTTATGCATTCATTAGTTGATTCTTGTGTGTTCACTGACCGGGATCGAGCCCACAACCTTGGTGTATCAGGATGATACACCAGCTGAGCTACCCCGCCAGCGCTACTGAGAGATGAGTTTAAATGTTTTCACCACAAAAAAGAAATGCTGATTAGGTGACATCATGGAGGTGTTAAGTAACAGTATGGTGGTAATGATTTTGCAATATGTGAGAGCATCAAATAACGTGTTGTATACCTTAAACTTACATAATGTCATGTCAGTTATATTCCGGTAAAGCTGGGGGGTAAAAACACCTAGAAAACTATCTGACCCTGAAAATTCTGTTTTTCTCTCAGCACATTTGCAGGTCGGCCACGCTGGCTGGATGGGGGGAGCTGTATGGACGAACGGGCTACAACTACATTTTCTCAGGTGACTGTGAAGCTGTGTCCTCTGTGGCTTAGGAACGAGGGCCCAGTCATAGAGAGTAGCCACTCCTCGCCTTCTAGTGGCATTGGTAGAGGGTGGGAGAAGCTAGATGCCTTCTTTAGTCACCCAAGGAGATGTTTGGCAGAGAAGCCTGCCAGCCCGTGGGCATCTGGTGCTGGAAAGGCACAGGGGCTGCCAGTATGGGGGGAGCTGGCGGGGGGAGGCTGGTCGGGACGCCCCGGGTGGAGCCCCTGGACCCACTGCCTGGTGCTCACAGACCGTTTCTCCGGCAGGGGGTGCAGATGATGCCTGGGCCGATTCAGAGGACATCACAGAGGAGGACTGTGCTCTCCGGTCAGTGCCGCGTTGTTGTGGGTTGGGCAGGTGTTGGGGTCGGGTGTCTGACCAGTGGTGGCCCTTTGCACACTGATTCAGATCCGTCGCTGGCCCCGCTGAGCGGATTGGCTCCCTTCCTCCCACTCTACGTCCATAATACAGGGTTGTTGAACTCCATCATGTGGCTTCTCACCAAAGTGGGCTTTAGTGAGTACATGAGCAGTCTCTCTCCAACCTGGCTCACATCAGGATCCCAGAAATAATGTCCTAGTCCAGACACCTGTGTGTGTGTGTGTGTGTGTGTGTGTGTGTGTGTGTGTGTGTCTCTTTAAGCCCTACAGCTTCCAGGGTGTGGCCAGGGTGGTGACGGCCAGCTTGCCTGCCGGGTGTCACACAGCACACTTGGTGCTGAGGCACAGGGCAAGCACTTCAGTACGCACGTGACAGGTGTAGAGAGAAGACGCTCCATAGTGTGTTAGGTCCTCGCCGGTTTAGGTCAGTGGATAGAGCGTTGGCCTGTGGACCGGAGGGCTCCGTGTTCAGTTCCGGTCAAGGGCACATAACTTGGTTGCAGGCTCCTCCCCGACCCAGGCCCTGGTTGGGGTGTGTGCAGAAGGCAACCAGTTGATGTGTTTCTTTCACATCAGTGTTTCTCTCCGTCTTTCCCTCTTTCTTCCACTTTCTAAACATCAGTGGGAAAATATCCTCACCAGAGGATTAAAAACAAACAAGTATCTTCGGCCCCCGTAAAGGCAGGAAATGGGCCGGTTCACACTGTTTGTACTTCTTTCCAAATGTTCTTGGAAAACAGCAGTAGAGGCTATTTTGGAAAAGCTCCTTTGCATGGCCTGCACCACATGGGAAGTCTTTTAACTGGTATCAAGTGTCTCTGGAACGAACGCACATGAGCACCCTCGCAAGATCAGCCGCCCCGCGTCATGGCTCAGTCCCTGGAAGGCCTCAGCTGTGCCCGGGTGCTGCCATGGCCCAAGAGAACGGCCTGGCTTGTGCTCAGGAATGTTTGGCTCTCCCCCCGGAGAAGCCAGGCCTCCTTCCACAGCGTCTGCTTTTTGGCGAGGAGACTGCTAAGGACAGCTACGCAGTGGACATAAAAAAAAAATTAATGGGGACTGTTTGCTCATTCTACTTTGCCGTGATCTGTGTGACTGATCAAAAGGGGATTAGGAAGACTTTATCTTTCTCCCGGCTTCATTGGCCTGCTAAGTAGAAGGAATTCAGTTGGCTGGCATCTCACATGCAGTTGATAAGATAGCTTTAAAAAGTTCATCTGCCAGCAAGAATGTCAGTCTGTTCCGATGTGAGCAGGCCGTGGCTAAAAACGGTCACAGAGATGGAGGGATAGAAACTCTATACTGGAAGCTTAAATACTCTCTCAGCCATCAGCTTGCTGCTCTTTAGAGCTTGGAGATTATCTTGGGTCTTCGGGCTTCATGTCACGCTGGGCCAAAAAGCCTTTCCCTGGTTCAGGGCTGCAACTCGCTTCTTTGAAATGCATCTCAAAGGAGCTAATCTCTTAGAAAGTCACCTTCTCCAAATCTTTTCTAGAACCAGTTTTCCTGCCTTCCCTTCCCTCCGTTTTCTGGAGGAGGGAAACCGTTTCTTGCCAATGACATCTGTGTTTCTTTGAACAAGCGCACCAACCCCCAGTTCTTTTTTTTTTTTTGAATGAGTGTGCAGTGCAACTTCTCCCTCTGGCTCTTTGTTTCAGAAGTTCCGACACACATCTTTTTGATAAGGTCAGAGGCTATGACATCAAGCTGCTTCGGTACCTGTCAGTCAAGTACATCTGTGACCTGATGGTGGAGAACAAGAAGGTGAAGTTTGGCATGAAGTAAGTACGGGGCACCCGCTGTGGAACGGGCAGAGGCGACGTGCTCGCAGGCTCGCGGGTCGGTGGTGGGACGCAGCGGTTACTGGGGGCTCGCCCCGCGCCCGGCCTCGTGCTGGGAGCTTTCTGTCCTCCTCACACTGTGCCTTCACACAGCCCTGCAGCACTTCTGGCGTTGCCCATTTTGCAGGCAGGAAGCTGAAGCACAGACAAGTTAAATAACTTGCTCACGTTCATGCTGCCTCCCCTGAGACACCCTTGAAGGTTTTCCTTTGGCTCCAAGTCCTACACCATCTCTGCTGGGTTAGAGTCTCTTATAGTGGGACAATAACAAAAATCAGCGTATATTTATTTTTATTTATTTATCTTTTTTATAAAAAATATATTTTATTGATATTTTCAGAGAGGAAGGGAGAGAGCCAGAGAGCCAGAAACGTCGATGAGAGAGAAACATCGACCAGCTGCCTCCTGCATACCCCCCACTGGGGATGTGCCCACAACCAATGTACATGCCCTTGGCCGGAATCGAACCCGGGACCTTTCAGTCCGCAGACCGACGCTCCACCACTGAGCCAAACCAACCTCGGCAAAAATCAGCATATATTTAATTTTTACTTTGCATATGCAACAAATCTTCATGTGATAAGGCGGAACTTGAAAAATTGGAACCCTTGTGAGGGTGATGGAATTGTAGATTTTCTGAACTTTTTTTTTTTATAATATTGACTTTTAATTATGCTGAGGTTGTCCTAGAAAATAAGGCATAAGCTCTCCAGATATCTGAATATCTCTTATCCTTCCTCCTTCATCTGCGAGGACAGTCCTAAGTCTTTCCCCTTCAGATGCTGCTTGTTCCCCCTGTTTTAGGAGGGTCCTCAGAGAGAATCGAGGCGAGAGCCCCCAGTTACTTGGCTCTCATCTTACACCGCCTTCCACATCACAGTGGCTGGGCCGCCTTCACTGGGGGGCCTAGGTGGGAGGTGGTTCTGCAAGTTCAGGTTCTGGTTGTGTTGCTGCAGAATTGGAGGGAGCGTAACCTCTCTCGCTGGAAATGCTAGGGTAGGGGCAACTACATTTCTTAACTGTTCAGAGTAAGCCCTGCTGAGGGAGATCACTGGTAACGCTAAAGAGCGGTGTGTTCGGCAAGAGGTCCGTTTACGTTGCTACAGTGCTCACGGGGGAGCGGTGTGTCTGTGTTGTGATGCCATAACACATTGTGTCCTGTCTTGTAGTGTAACCTCCTCCGAGAAGGTGGACAAAGCCCAGCGCTACGCCGACTTCACTCTCCTCTCCATCCCGTACCCAGGTAGGGAGTCTTTCCGGGGTCCAGTCCGGAGACAGGCTTCCAGGGCCCTGGCCCTCGGAGGCCGTGGAGGCTCTTCACGCAGTGCCCCAGGGCTTCCCGGGAGGACCTTGTCGGTCCGCATAGCACACCATAGCACACCGCGGCTCCCACGCACAGGCGGTCCCCCTCGGCGTCGGGCGCTGTCCTGGAAGAGGCTTTCCACTCGCAGGGGCCCAGGGATTGAGCGCGTTACTTCCCCTCTCTGAGCCTGAGGCTTTCTCAGGTGTCATTTGGAGCTCAGTGCGGCTTAACTCGGGATTTTGTTGTGAAGATCAGATGAGATCATGTGCTCTGTGCAGGCTAGGTAGGAAATGACATTGTGAGTACTCAGGGTCGCCAACAAATCATGCTAGTCTGGCGCCAGCGGATGTGGCTCTTTTTGCAAGGCTCTTTTGGTGGTAGAAGAGTATCTTTGCTCTGCCCCTGGTTGCACGTAGTTGTGTGTAGTTGGTGGTGGCTTCACCATGTTTGCAGAGCAATTTGGTGTCCATAGCGCTAGCTAGCTAGCTCGCTGCATTTGTCTTCGGCGCACAGACATGTGTGTGATCTGTGACCAGGGCAGTATTTTTTTTTTTTAATTTATTGATTTTGTACAGAGAGGAAGGAGAGGGATAGAGAGTTAGTAACATCAATAGAGAGAAACATCGATCAGCTGCCTCCTGCACACCCCCTACTAGGGATGTGCCCGCAACCAAGGTACATGCCCTTGACCGGAATCAACCCTGGGACCCTTCAGTCCCCAGGCCAACGCTCTATCCACTGAGCCAAACTGGTTAGGGCCAGGACAGTGTTCTGTGCGCTGCTTACTAAAGCTGTATTGGTCCAGCTGGTAACAGTTAAGCTAGCTGGCTATCCCCGTTTGGTCAGCCAGGGAGTCCAAGGAGCCCCAACAGCAGGGTAAGACTGTCAGCACACAGCAGGAAGTGTACTCTGCCCTGCTCCTCAGCACCGGCCTCTGCCTTTAGTCCTGTGCTGGACCTTGTCTCCTCATCTTGGAGCCACGTGGCCAATGGCGAGGGCAGGCCGGGGGCAGCAGGCTGCTGTGTAGCCAAGAGGCCTTGTCATTAGAACTACAGCTTCATCTAGTGCCTGGCAGGGAGAGGGAATCTTCAGTGTAAGTCGTTGACCCCGGGTGGCCTGGCACTCTCACAACGGCTTCCACCACACTCTCCTCGTTCTCTGCCAGCGCCGCTTTTGGTGCCATGAGGAGCTGGGCTTGAGTCCCAGCTGTAGCACTGTGTATCCTTGAACAAGTCCCTTCACCCTTCTGGGCATCCGTTTCATCCTCCATAAAATGAAGATAACGGTGCTCATTTCAGGTTAAAGTGCCAGACCCGTCCCTGACCGGTGCTTGGTCCACACCAGGCCAACGACGGGTACCCGGGAGGAAGACTCAGGGCGGCTCCTCCTCCCTAAGAGCACTGTGGGCAGATGCAGACCACAGCGGTCATGCCGGGAGCTGGCCAGCAGCAGAGCTGCATCCGGGCAGGAGTGTGCAGCCAGCTGTCCACCCGAGCTGCAGGTAGAGCTTGGTTTTAGACCAGGCTGTGACTCCCAGGGGATGTTTTGCGGGGACTTCGCAGACTGCAGTTCTCTGCGGAACAGGAAAAGTCCGCGTTGCCTGAGGAACCAGACGTCGCTTTCTTTGCTTATGTTTAGGTTCTAAGGGCGTAATTACAAAAAGTTTTGCCAGAAGTTTGAAAACCACTACTTCAGAACAATAGCACAATGTCCTTTCTGTGGTAGTTTAACAACTTGTTACAGAGCTCCCAAAATGTTAGCACCCTTTGACTCAGTTATTCATTAGGCAAGTGGTCAGCAAACTCATTAGTCAACAGAGACAAATATCAATTGAAATTTCTTTTGAGAGCCAAAATTATTAAACTTCTAACGCCACTTCTTCAAAATAGACTGTGCTATTTTGTGGAAGAGCCACACTCAAGGGGCCAAAGAGCCACATGTGGCTCGAGAGCCACAGTTTGCCAACCATGGCATTAGGCTATAATCCTGCCAACTTGGGGTAAAGATGTTCATCACAGTGTCTGTTGATACCAGCAAAATGTGGGAAATGTTTTCATTAATCAGAATAATGAATGTGTAAATGATGGTACAGCCTTTGATAGAATGGGATATTACATAGTCATAGAAAAATGCTTTAACTTTTTCATGTGGAAAGATGCTTAAGATGCTAAGCAGGACACACAATTATATAAAGTAGTCCCCCCTTATTGGTGGTTTCATTTTCTGTAGTTTTGTTTATCCGTGGTTAGCCACGGTCTGAAAATATTAAGTGAAAAATTCCCCAAACAGTTCGTAAGTTTTAAATTGCATGCCATTCTGAGTAGTGTGATGAAATCTCACACTGTCCCTCTCGGTCCTGCCCGGATGTGAATCATCTCTTTATCCAGCATTTCCACAGTATTTATGCCACCTCAACTCCCAGATCAACTGTCCTGGTAGCACAGTGCTTGTGTTCAAGTAACCATTATTTTACTTAATCATGGGCCCAAAGCATGAGGCTAGTGATGTTGGCAACGCAGATATGCCAGAGAGAAGCTGTGAAGTGTGTGTACAGTACACGAACACTGTAGTGTTGTAGTGAGTTTCAGCTGTGTAAGGGGAAAAGTGCCTACACAGTGTTTATATACTACATCTAAAAATGTTTATATATTACATCTGATAGTTTATGTATTGAGGGGAGGGATTAACAAAAATAAAGCCAAAAGGGACATATGTCATATTTTCAACAATAAAAATTTATTAAATAATAAATAAAGCCAAGGGTGGGAGAGTTGCCATTGCACATGCGGAAAAGGGGGCAGGAGAAGCACTTTCTAAACTATGTACATTTTTATTGATTTCAGAGAGGAAGGGAGAGAGAGAGATAGAAACATCAGCGATGAAAGAGAATCATTGATCAGCTGCCTCCTGCACGCCCCACACTGGGGATCGAGCCCACAACCAGGGACGTGCCCTTTCCCTGACCAGGAATCAAACCGTGACCTCCCGGTTCACAGGTCCACGCTCAACCACTGAGCCATGCCGGCTGAAGAAGCACATTTAATTGCTATACTTACGTTCTTGAATTTCTTCACATGCCTGTATCACTTCATAAAAAGGAAAAGAAAATTACCATTATCCAAACCAAGTCATTAAATATACTTTGCTGAGGTTGAGGAGTCTCAGCTGAGCCCTCTAATGGCTTTGAGGCCCAGACAGGAACTGTGATGGTATCAGTTCTACTTCTGTCCAACCAACTTGAGCTTAGACCGGCCCTTGAAAATGGGAAGTGTTCTGGGAGCACTTCCTTCAGGGACCGAAATAGATGGGACGGAAACTCCCAGCATGAGTTGAATTTGTGTCCTTGAGTGCGGCTGTTCTCGCCCCACTTCTGGTCCCATTCCTCTTGCCTCTCAGTGTGTTCAGAAGCCTGTTTAGGTGATGGATGTTAGAAATTGCACTGGGTACTGAGTCTATTTTAATTCTTTTTTTTTTCTCGCAAAAAAATTGCTTCTGCATCATAGGCCAGTCAGAGCTCCTTCTAGAGCCTGCAGTGTTGATCTGAGCAGCTCGAGTTTCAGGGGGAAACACTTCACAGGACCTCTGAGAGATAATTATGTCCTCTAAACCTGGGCTCCTAAGCTCAGGGCCCCTGTCTGGCATTTATGCTTCTCCCAGTGAGGTACCAGGAATAGGCTGGCGTGTTAGAGCCGGGGATTGTTTACTGACTTCGGAGTCAGAGGTGAGGTTTGGGGGGTTAGAGTGCAGAGTGTGTGTGGGATGAGGGCCAACTCCATAAACATAGGACTTGAATCTCCAGAGGAGCCTTTTCTTTCTTCCCTGGGTGACCTCAGTCAGGAACTTGGCCCAAGAGTAGCTGGAGAGTTCCATCTTAATATTTTTGGCTTGTAGCCACTTCCACAGAATTTGAGCAACTATTTTGCCTCTGGGGACCTCACCAAGCAGACCTCTGGCCAAAGCCATGTGCCCTCCAGAGTTTGTGTTGTCCTGCTGGAGGAACTGAGTGACTTCAGGAAGCTTCTCTCGGGATGCCTTCTCCCATCCTTGTGGCTGGAAGCCACAGCAGCCCAGGGCCGCCCCTGTGTTAGGTGTGAGAGCGAGCCGCATCCTTCCGGAGCAGGCGGCTGGCTGGAAGCTGCGCTGGCACTGTGGCTCTTGTTGCAGCAGCAGCAGCATCACGATGCTAATGTGCTGCCGTTTGAATGCCACTTGTAGCAGAGCTGTGCTAGGTGTTTTATATGTGTTATTTCATTTTATCCTTAACCATGTTACAAATGAGAAAACCAAGGCTTAGAGAATTTAAACAACCTGTTCGCCGTCCCAGAGCTAAGCTAGAAGCTGAGATGTGAGGCTGGGAATGCTGCCTAAGCCCTTTCCACGTTTCCTCTCTGCATCCCCGAGGATTTACCCCAGTGGAGTTCATCATTTTTCTAGCAAAGGATACAGAAAGCACGTCTCGGCGAGGTCTGTTGGAGCTGGACTTGTCCCTTGAGCACCTGTCACATTTCGCGCGCTGTCTGTGTCCTTTCCAGTACGTTACAGCGTCCAGCCTTCCCTCACTGGGAGCCTGCGAGTTTGGTGTCAGAGCGGAGGGGGGTGATCTGTAACTGCATAAATTGCCCAGATGGTGTGACTGGACTCCGGTTGTACGCCATGTTTTTGTTTGCTGGCTGTTGACACTTCGGGGGCGTGTAGGACAGGTGACCTGAAACGCGAAAGTGGTAACCAATAACTCCATCAGTGAGTTAGATACAGAGAGGTATGCAGGCAGGTCATACGTCCTTGGGAAGGCATGTAACTGGAAGCCAGACTATCTCTCGCCTACCCATTCCAGTTCCCAGTCCTCACTCCCCCCAACCCCACCCCCCACCCCCCTCCCCAGCGTCAACTGTGGCTTTACTTGGGGTCTCCCCGGGGAGAAGCTGGTGGCCCCCTCGGTCCTACAGCACTCGGGGGCGTCTCGGGAGCCTGGGCTGGAAAGAGTGGTGTTGTAACACAGCCCTTCTTTTGCAGGCTGTGAATTTTTCAAGGAATATAAGGATCGGGATTACATAGCGGAAGGGCTCATTTTTAACTGGAAGCAGGTACGAACAGTATTTGTCAACTTGGGGCTTATGTTTCTTTTTGTAAAGGGGACTATGGAGAAGCTAACAATCTTTTTAGAGAAAACAAGGATCTTCTCTCTTCTCTTCTCTTATTTTCTCTTCTCTTCTCTTCTCTTCTCTTCTCTTCTCTTCTCTTCTCTTCTCTTCTCTTCTCTTCTCTTCTCTTCTCTTCTGTTCCCTAAATGAATCTCATTTTTCTCTCTCCTTCTTGTATATACATGTTTACATTCACATTACATATACTTTCCCCTTGAATCTCTCCCTTTCTGTAAAGGCGTTTTCAGGGACAAAATAGGAAAAGTCCTTCCTCTTTGCTCCACCATCTGGGTCGAGAGTGGGGCCAGCACCGTTCCTCCCCGGCCAGTGGAGCGGGCCACGGGAGCCTGCGGGGCTGAGCACAGGCCCTCCCCTCTGTCCAGCGGCAGACACTCGGGCTGCTGACCGGAAAGCTCCACGCGGCAGCAAATTCCGCTCCCTTTCACCGTACACTCTCACTCCCAGGGCAGCGCAGGCATCTGGCTCCGAGGGCAAGCACGGTGGAGGGCACCCTGCTGCCCGTGGTAGCCACAGCTTCAGGGCCACAACTTGCCCTGTCCCCAGGGCCTCTCCTGATGGCCAGCCCAAATCTCACAGGTGTCTTTTCCGTCCCCAGGACTACGTCGATGCCCCCCTGAGCATCCCCGAGTTCCTGACTTGCTCTCTGAACATTGACTGGAGCCAGTATCAGGTGAGGGCCCGACTCGATCGAGCAGGGCAGAATAAGGAAAGGCGCCAAGAGGACGCCCGGTGCCAGCCCCTTGTGCGGATACCCGGAGGCGGCCGCTGCCCTCTCTCCTTGCACTGCCCAGGGAAGGAGGAGCTGCTCACCCGTTGCCTCTCTCTCCTGATTTGCTCTTGGCCCAGAAAATCTAAGCTTTCTGAACGTGACACACACATCTGTGTCCACCAGGGGGTTCCGTTTCCAGAGGACCTCGTGGTGTCTGCTTTCCAGCTCTGGGCTTTAGTGATTTCTTTTCCCTTTTAAATGTGTGTTCTGCCAGAGGAAGTGCAGGGCTGCCTGACCTCATTTGATTACAAAAACTTCAAAATTATTTCCATTGGCTGCCATGGAAGAGGCCTCGCCTTCCTGGCTCGACCCATCCATCTACTGTGTTTGTCGCTGTACAAGTCCAAAGGCGTCAGCGTTCCCTGTCACCTGCTTCAGCCAGGACAAGGAGCCTTGTTCTCCCTCTGTTCCCGCTGCCTGGCTGGCACCGCCTTCAGGATTTGGCTCAGAGTCCGTTCCAGGAGGACTCTCCTGATGTCCTCTCCCCCACGCCTGGAGGGTCACGTACCTGTATCCTCATTCCCGTGGACTCCGAGGCATAGTTACCATGGAATTTCCACTGAACTGTGGTCCCTGGGTTAGAGATCGGCCTCCCCGTCTCCAGGAGGCTGAGCTCCAGGAGGAGGAGCAGCCGCCGCCTGTGCTTTCCCAGCACAGAAACGCGCAGAACCTCGCGCTGGGAAGACCAAGCCAGTCCAACCTCCCGTCTCCCCTCCCTTCCCCGACCCCACCCAGCCCTGAGGTCTCAGAGAGCCCAGCCCACCTCTAGGCAGCTGTGCGGACTGTCGTCCTGGTGGCAGGTGGCGTGTAAAGGTAGAGGTGGTGCTGCTTTTATCTCACACATGCAGCCCCCGGTCACAGAGCAGACGCTCCGTGACCGTTTGGTGGATGAGAGCGGTGTCAGGTCTCTCTGCAGGTGTTTCTACAAGGGCGTGTTGGGGACGACAGACAGCGGGCCAGTGTTTGCTGTGCCCCGGCAGCCTGGGGAAGGGCCAGGCTGGGGGGCCCTGCGGCCTGGTCCCAAGGCCCAGACTGTACCTGGGCAGAGTGAGTGGCCGAAGGAATCTGCAGGCTTCCTTCTTGCTTTATTATATGCAGAGGCCCCAAGTAGGCCCTACCCCAAGCCACATCTCTCTTCCGGCACATTCTCTTCCCTTATGTGGGTACAAACTAGGTCTGATAAACTACTTACTCATCAAGTAAGGTGCAACCGTAGGGGTTCGATGTGTTGACCCTGCCAAGGACGTTTGTCTCTAGAGAGGAGTCCTGAGTGGGAGGAGTTGTGCTGAGTAGACAGAAGGCTGGATCGAGGCCCCGCCTGCTCAGCCTTTCTTGCAGGGCTCTGTGGCCTTGAGCAAGGGCTCCGTCCTCCCTGAGAGTGAGTTAGCTCCTGTTCCAGCACCGTGGCCAGGTTCAGATAGGACCACTGTGAGGAAGTGCCCTCTTAACTGAAACGCCAGGCTGACTTTTGTGATAATTAAGAACTAGGCTACTTACTAGCTCACTAACTGAAGGGAGTGAGCACTAATAACGTTCCAGGCGCAAAAGGGGAAGTTCAGGGCTTCCTCTCGGGGGTCCAGCCTCCCCAGTTGCTCAACTGGTTGGTCTCACTGGGCCTCCTGCCATCCTCTTCCTCAGCCAGGTGTGGTTTCTGGCCTTCAGCCCCTTCACAGGGGGCTCCAGGACTCCCCATTACTCCTCATCTCACTCCTCATTCTCTCATCAGCCCACTGCCAGGCTAGCCAGGCCAGGCCTCTTGGTGACCTGCATCTGCACCACCTTTTGCAGGCATCCCTCTGGGCAGCCATCTCAAACTCCAGCTGGCCAAACTGGCCCCAGCCTACAGCGCCGCCAGACCCGCCACCATTTACCTGGGTGCTCAAACTTGAAAATTGGGTGCTTTTCTCCCCCCACGCCCATTGCCATATCCCATCAATTCTTAAATCTCTGTCCCTGGTGGAACTCTCCAGTTCTTCTTGCCTCCCTCTCTTTGTCCAGGCCACTGTCATCTCAAGAGAATGTCATGTCTGAATGTGGGGCGCATTGAGGGGTTCTGGAAATGGTGAATGTAAGGCACTTGAAAAGGGCCTCACAGAGAGCAATACTCAAATCACGGAGCAAGGTCTTCATAGTCATCCCTTCCCCAAAACCCACCAATGACTTTCTTCCTTTCTATTTCTTTCCTTCTTTCTGCGAGGAAGGAGAGGGAGAGAGAGAGAAAAACATCAATGATGAGAATCATTGATTGGCTGCTTCCTGTACACCCCACACCGGGCATGTGCGCAATCACTGAACCATGCCAGCCAGGCCCCCACCACTGACTTTAGTCCAGGACCCTTATGTGGCCCACCCGCTCCCACGTACCCGCCTTGTTCTTGTGGATGGCGTCCTCTCCCCCAGCCACATGGCCTCCTCTTAGCCCCTGAGGGAAGAGTGCTTTCCAGGTTTGCACATGCTCTTCTCTGCCAGAAACACTCGTCCACTTTCCCTCTCTTTTTTAAAAAAAACATATTTTATTGATATTTTTTTTTCCAGAGAGGAAGGGAGAGAGCGAGAGTTAGAAACATGGATGAGAGAGAAACATCGATCAGCTGCTTCCTGCACACCCCCCACCAGGGATGTGCCCACAACCAAGGCACATGCCCTTGACCGGAATCGAACCTGGGACCTTTCAGTCTGCAGACCAACGCTCTATCCACTGAGCCAAACCGGTTTCGGCCAAACTTATTTCTTTGTTACTATAGGAAAGGTCCCTGCAGTGTAGCATGTGCCTAAGAATGTGAACTTCGAAGTCCAGCAGGGCTGGGTTCCTGCCCCAGCTCAGCTCAGCTCTGTGACCTTGAGCCTCTCCGGCCTGTGGCTCCTCTCCCGGCACCGGGCTCGTTGTGAACTTGCTGCCTCTCCCTGGCTGTCAGTGCCCCTTTGGAACGACCCCCTGGTCCCGATCCTCGTTCGGTCCTGCCCGCTCCTCGCTGCTGCCGTCTCTCCCCAGCCGCCTGGCCTCCCTGGGCTTTGTGCTCCGTCACTCCTGCCTCCCGCTCCCGCTCCTCCTCCCGCTTGGAGAGCCACAGCTCCCGGGAAGTCTGTTGGCAGCGGTGTGTCTGACACGCTTGGGCCAGATGAGCGGAGACCCTGTGCTCCCGCGGGTAATGGCTTGATTAGTGCAGCACCGTCCCCGGAGCTGCGGAAAGTGGGTCAGAGCTCGCCAGGGGCCCTGGGAGGGTCACGTAAATGAGCCCGTTTTAAATTCCTGGGAAAACCATTCCAATTACAGGTGCCGTGCTCACCCTCCCCCTGGGAAGCACGCTCTCGCTGGCATATCCGCCCTCTCCGCCCGCCCGGCCCTGGCACACGGACCAGCAGTTGTGCGGAGGGGCTTCCCCGCGTGGGGGGAGGGGCTGCGGAACTGGGTCGAGCCCCTCCGTGGAATTCCAGATCCGAGTGGACTACTTCTAAGAGCGTCTGGTCTAGACCTCGTGGGCTAGAAAAGAGGTCCCAGTCTCTTTACAGCTTCTGCCTATTTTTTCATCTCCCACCCCATGGGCTTCCTGTTTTAAAAGGTTCTGTCTGCCTAACAGACTGCATTTATTATTCATCAAACGACAGGGTGTGCGGTGAATAGCAGTAAAAAGCAAACGAAACATGGTTGATGAGAAGGTTGATATTTTCCTTGGTTTCTGTGATGTGTTAGCAAATGAAGGAATGGTTCTTTCTGTTTAGCCGCAGTGGCCACCAGCTCACGGCTCTTTGTTCCCGTCTGTTGGTCCCCCGGGAGCCGCGTGGGGAGCCGGGGCTGAGAGGAGGCCACCGGATGACTGCTGCCGTGGGTGTGGGCTGTGGGCTGCCCAGGCCTCTGCGTGGCGTCCGTCCCCTTTCTCACCGTCATGATAAGGGGGCCTGTGGGGTGAGGGTGCGGGAAAGGTGGAAGGAGCTCTCAGAACGGGGAATGACGTCTCTGGTTATCTGGGATTCGGGACCAAGGGTATTTGTTGCCCTAGAACAACTCAGCATTTTATTTTTAAAAAAAAAACTTCAAATTCTCAGTCTGAGTTAAATATCTATTCTTAGATCCCTTTTATCTTTCTTCTCCTACAGAGCTGGGACCTGGTGCAACAAACACAAAACTACCTGAAACTGCTGCTTTCCATAATTAACAGCGACGGTGAGTCTGCCCCTGTCTGAGCCCGCAAGCCGTTGGGTCCCCTGGCCGTTCCCAGGTCATGACATTGAGGATGTGCGTTTGCTGGGGCCGCAGAAGTGCATTCTGCTCTGTGGCAGAAGGACTTGGGATTCCCTTGTCCATTGGCGGCTTTATTCCGCGTCCTTAGAACCCTAGAAAACAAAATTAGGAACTCGTTACTATCTGAACCACATGCAGGATGTTTCTGCATGGCAGCAGCTGACCTTTGAGTGTCAGTGTTTTGTGGGGTGCCGGAATGGCCTCTTAATTCAGAAAAGTGAGAGAAAACCAGTCCTGACTTATTGGGCGCATGAAAAAGGCCTTAGAGGACCAGCCAACCTACCCCAGTGGGCTGTTTTGATTGGATGTCTCTGGAGCAGGCTGGCTCTTCTAATATCAATCAGGAATTCTGGCCCTAGCAGGTTTGGCTTAGTGGGCAGAGCATCAGCCTGCGGACTAAAGGGTCCTGGGTTCAATCCTGGTCAAGGGCTCGTGCCTGGGTTGCGAGTTCGATCCCTAGTGTGGGGCGTGCAGGAGGCAGCCGAACCATGATTCTCTCACATCATTGATGTTTCTATTGTTTTCTCCCTCTCCCTCCCTCTCTGAATTCAGTAAAAATATATTAAGCCCTAATCAATATGGCTCACTGGATAGAGTGTCGGCTTGCGGACTCAAGGGTCCCAGGATTGATTTTGGTCAAGGGCATGTACCTTGGTTGCAGGCACATTTCCAGTAGGGGATGTGCAGGAGGCAGCTGATTGATGTTTCTTTCTCACCTATGTTTCTAACACTCTCTCCCTCCCTTCCCCTCTTTAAAAAAATCAAATATATATATATATATACACACACACACACACACACACACACATATATATGTTAAAAAAAAATAAAAAGGAATTCTGTGGGTTTGCACTTGCTTGAACAAATAGAATATATTAGCTTATATAACCAGCCAGACCCAAGAGCATAGCCAAGCGCCTAATACCACAAAGAACCTGTCTTTGTTTTTCATACCCATTGTCTAATTAGCTTCGTGGCCCACAACCCTTCCAGACTTGCTTCCTGCCATCGTACCTTCCCCAGAAGAAGACTGCTTCTGTCCGAGCTCATGCTCAGTGGCCCGGTTTGGGTCAGGTGCCCCTCTCTGAATCAGTCACTGTGGCCAGGTTTGCCAAAGAGTCATTCCTGTCCCAGGAGCTGGGCAGTGGTTCTCTCTCTGGGGCTGTACCGCCCCTCATGGTGGTTTTGGAAAGCTGGGTGTTTTAGGAACTAGGAAAGGGCCACTAGCATTTGGCAGGTGTTAGCCACGGATCCTGAATGTTCTCGGGACACTGAACTGTTTGGCCCTAAATTATCTGCACTACCCTCCCTGAGAAATGTGGGGCGGTGACATGCAGGTCGGCCCCCCTGAATGGCCTGGGCAGGGAGACGGTTCGGGCATCACTGCTTCCCTGAAAGCCCTGAGAGCCTGTCGCAGGAGAAAGAAGGGAGGGGTGCTGCGGACAGATGCCCCCCCCCATCCCTTCGCGGGCCTAGATTGGAGAGTCTTGGGGAGGAAGGGGGAGAGCAGGCCAGGGGAGTGACCGGTTTCCTCCTCACCCGCCGTGTTTGCTTCTCTCTGGGCCTCGGCGCTGGTCCGGGCAGATGACAGCGGGCTGCTGGTGCACTGCATCTCAGGCTGGGACCGGACGCCCCTCTTCATCTCTCTCCTGCGCCTTTCCTTGTGGGCTGTGAGTATGCTGGCTGGGCTGGGCCGGGGCAGGGAGCGTGTGGAGGCCCCTACCTCGATCTACCCTCTGGGAGCGTTAGGACGGTCTCCCGGAAGGAGGGAAGATTTGGGGTGTCGTCATTAGCCCCTTTTTCGGGGCTGTGGGGCAGCCCTGTTGTCACCGGGTGTGTGGCTGTGATCCAGCTCCTGGGCGAGGAGGGGCTCTGTCCCGGGAGGGCGCCTTTCTGATGGTGGCACGTCTCCCCGGCTCTCCCAGGACGGGCTCATCCACACGTCCCTGAAGCCGGCTGAGGTGCTCTACCTGACCGTGGCCTACGACTGGTTCCTCTTCGGGTAAGCCTGCGGGGAGGCCGGGTTATGGGAGGGGCGGTGCCTGGAGAGCTGCTCCCGTGTGTCCGCGGGGCGGGGGCCTCTGTGGTCGAGCTGGAAGTGAGGACGCTCCCCCCCTCTTGGGGAAGACTGAGGGGTGCAGGCCCGGCCCCTCCTGAGGCGGGGGTCAAAGCCCCGTCCGTCCCTGTGACTTGGGGACCGTTGCCCTCCGGCCTCAGCGCTGCTGTCGTTGACCTCCCGGCCTCTCTGTTGCAGGCACATGCTGGTAGATCGGCTCAGCAAAGGAGAGGAGGTGGGTACCGCTCCGTCTGCGAGCACACGCCGGGGCTCTGAGAGCTTGGGCTCTCGCACCCATAGGAGGGACGGCATGGCGGTCTGCGTGGTGCCCGCCGCAGGAGCGGGCGCTTTCCCGTGTGTGCGGGGATTGGGCCGCAGGGGGGACACGCGTCAGCACGACAGCCGCATTCTGAACTGCTGCCCTGGGAGAGAACGCTGTCCACACGCTCCCTGTGCCTTCGTGTGGCAGCTCTTTCCCCTGCCTTCTGCCGCCTTCCTCACGCGTGACCTTGTGTCCTGCACTCTGCTCTGGGCCCCTCGCCCTTCTGCTGACACCAGACGCTCCTCCCTGTCCCCCACTCGCATCACATTCTCTCGGCCACTTTTAAGCCCCAGGGCCGTCCATGCCCTGCTCCTCCCTCCCCGCCCAGCCCGGGCCAGGCCTGGCCAGCCGGGCTCCGGGCCTGCCTCCGGTCCGAGGGGTTGTCCCTTCTCCCGCCCTCTCTGCCCTCACCATCTGTTTTGCTGGTTTTCACAGTATTTGCCTTTTTGAGGATCGTCGTTTTCCGCACTCGCAGATCTAGAGTCAGACCTGAGTTTGAATCTGAGTTGTCACACTTATTGCTGGGTGGCCTTGGGAATGTGAATAACCTTGAGTCTTTGCAGTCGGTCGTGCTCCCTCACAGAGAGGCCGTGCATGTGCCCAGCTCTGTTCTTCTGCCCCCTGTCCCCGCTTAGAATCCTAAAGCATCTCTCTCCCTCTCCTGGGGTGCCTTCTTTCCCAGGCATCTTATCTTGTGCCTCCTTCCTTTGTTCCTTCTGCTAGCTGCTCCTTGCCCCTTCCTAATCTCTTCCTCCAGCTCTTATCGCATCTGCCAGGGCTGCAGAGCTCCGGAGCAGCTCCCGGGAGGCCTCCGTGAACTCTGCGAGAGGCCCTGACACCCCTCCGCCTTCTCGTTTTGAGGCTGACTGGCGCTCCAGGCCATCTCTGCCCTCCATTCTGCCCTCATGTCGTCTCCGCACCCCCAAAGCAGGCGGGATTCTGCCTTCAGAGACTCCACACACGACGAGGCTGAGCCCTGTGGGGTCTGGATTTAAATCCTGGCCATGTCTCAGCGCATTCAGAAGGTCTCCTCAGCTGGGAGGGCTGGCTTTCTCTTACCCCCACCACACACGCAGGGCATTGATACTTTTCTCTGCAGCAACCCCTCAAGATGAGCGGCCTCCGTGGCCGGGGCCTCTTCACCTTCTTGTGGGGGATGAGGGAGATGGTGGGTGAGGGAAGGGGCAGCTGCTCTCTTTGAGACAGAAAGATGCAGGGCAGCATTTTATATGTAACAGTTAGCATGTCTGCAGTTTTTATAATTCATAACCCTTGTTGAGGGTACCCAGGAGGTGGGGTAAGAAGGGTTCCCATTTGTCCAGTAGGTTGCTCAGTAGGGGCTGTTGAGCTGGGGGCAGGTGCTGGCCAGTTTGACAACCAGCCCACTGGTGGTGTCTGCGTGTTAACTCAGAGGGGGCCCCGTACCCCGGGTCCCTGAGGGTCAGCCTCATGCCCGGCAGGTCTTCTCTGACTGAGGCCTCCCCTCCGCCCTTCCCTGCCCCGTCCCCACCCCCTGGTCAGGCCCATTCTTAACCTTTCCCATCAACTATCTTAAGACATCTCTGGTTACTATGCTGCGCCCAGGCAAAACACGCTCCGCAGATCCAGCTCGTATATTAGGCAGATTAGACTTGACATTATCTTTTAAAAAACGGAAGGAAGGCATTGATGCTTTAAAAAACAAAAACAAAAAACAGAGGCCTATTACATAGCACTCTTCGTCCCCCTTGTCTTTGAGATTCGCAGCACATTAGCATATTAAAGACTAGAAGTCCTTGGTGAAAACACCTACTTAATATTATGTAATACAACATTTTCATACTGACCTGACGTCCCCTCTTTTTTCTGTGAGAAGATCAGTTGGGGCTCTGGGATACCACGAGGGGTACATGGACTACACTTTTCAGAATCATTGGGGAGTTTAAAAACTGCAGCCTGCCTTGTGTGCATTCAGGGGAGGGCCATCCGCCTGGGGTGATGGTGGGAGAGCAGGTCGGTGGGGCTAGGTCAGCGCCTTCTCCTGTGTGCCCACCTCGGCCTTAGGCCGCCCCTCACAGCCCTGCGCAGAGCAGGCTCTGGGCTGGACAGTGGCTGTCCTTCACCCCTGGTTCTCCTGAACCCTACTTCTGGGTGTCCCCCCTACCCAGTCTGATTCCTTTCCCTTCTGTTGTGTTCCTTAATTGGCGTTCATTTAATCTCCTTGACTCGGGATAATCTGTCCCAGCTGTCCTCCGTGAGCCTCTCTCCCTGGGGTTCTTGGGAGAGGCAGAGAGGGGAAGCTGCTGTGTTCCTCATCGTTTTCTGCACCTTGAGAACCTGCATGTTGACTTTGAAGAGCCTGAAATCCATGGCTTTCTCGCAATCCCGTCCTCCCTCACCCCAGCCTCAGTGCATCGTGTAGCCTGCTAAGCCCGCCCTTCCACCCGCACCATTTACAGACCAGACTGTCCCGCGGGGTCCCCGACAGGGCTGCCGTCCAGCAGAGGGCTGGCTGGGGGCGCTGGCCGCCCTCTCCTGCGCATTCTGCTCTGGAGAAGGCTATGTTTTCATGGGTATTGCTTTTTGTTTCTTTAGATTTTCTTCTTCTGCTTCAATTTTTTGAAGCATATCATCTCTGAGGAGTTCTCTTCGCTGAAGACACAGAGGTAAGAAGCTGCTGCCTCACACTGGGGCTGGGGCACTCCGGGAAGAGCCGCTCTGGGCAGGCCGGGTCCTGTGCCACCCCGTCCCTGCCTGCTTCCCTGCCTGCTTGGCAGGCGGCTTTTCTGGCCTTCCCTCCGCGGCCAGGGGCGCGTTCCCTGGGGGAGAGGCTCTTCTGAGGTGTGACCCAGGTCAGCCTGCAGTCCCACGGCTCCAAAGGCCTGGGGACGGATGAGTGGCCGCTGAGAGCTGGGAGAACAAGGTGATTGGCTGTAGGAAAATCCAGCCCAAGGACAGGAGGACTTCTAACCGCCCACACCCCAGCAAAGCGGCCAGGTCTCAAAGGCAAGAGGCTTGTTGCCTTCCCTGGGCTACTGTAAGGCCTGTCTGTGCCACTCGCTGTGCGGAGTCTACTCCCAGCCTGGCAGTTGCCTCAGGACCCTTGTGCCAGTTGTGGCTTTTCGGAGTTCCCTTGCCTTCCAAAGTCAAGCTCCCAGTGTGTTTGGCCAGACTTGAATTCTTTTCTTTTTTTTATTTTATATTTTATTGATATTTTACAGAGAAGAAGGGAGAGAGATAGAGAGCTAGAAACGTCAGTGAGAGAGAAACATTGACCAGCTGCCTCTTGCACACCCCCTACCGGGGATGTGCCCGCAACCAAGGTACATGCCCCCGACCGGAATCGAACCCGGGACCTTTCAGTCCGCAGACCGACGCTCTACCAGTGAGCCAAACCGGTTTTGGCTGGCCAGACTTGAATTCTTAAGGGGCCAAACGGACAGGGAGGAGGCAGGCTCTGCCTGAGGAGGGCCTGGTGTTTTACAACACTCTGGGTGGACCTGACTCCATGGGTTGCCTCTGTGGGTTGGAGTTTCTTTCCCAGGTAGGCAGCACGTGGGGGAGGGGACAAAGGAGACCCCGGCCCAATCCAGAATTCACCCTTTTGGGCTCTGTTTGCAGGAGGAAGAGTTTGCCAGCCCGGGATTCAGGCTTCAACCTGGACGATATCTACACGCTGAGTGAGTCACAGGCCCTCGCAGGTTACCCTTCCTCTGTGCATCTTTCTCAGTACGGGCCACGCAGGAATTGCTTGTTTTAGAAACGTCTTTCTCCAGCTACGTGGTGTGAAGGAGGTGGGGGATCCGCCGTGGGAGAAGATAACGTGGTGACTGATGGCATTGGCGTCTTTCAGGACGGAAGGACCGTGGCAGCACCACCAGCCTCGGCAGTGACTTCTCTCTGGTCATGGAGAGCTCCCCGGGAGCCGCCGGGAGCTTCACCTATGAGACCCCGGAGCTGGTCCCTGCGGGAGCCCAGACTCAAGCAGCCTGGTGAGGGGCCAGGCTGGAATAAGCCTGCTCACAGCTGTGGCCCAGGGTCACCAGCTCCAGGGAGCCGCGGGAACAAAGGGGCCCGTGACAGTAGGACTGAGAGCACAGCTCCATGCCCTGCTGTCTCCTCTGGGCCTTGGAGGCCGGCCATCTGGTTGGCGAGGGGCGCTGCCTGCGGTGGCCCAGGAGCATAAAGGGAGAAGCGGCAGGCCGGGGTGAGGGAGAGCTGAACGCTAAAGGTCTCCCTGGAGGGGCTCCCGTGTCTTATTTGCCTGAGAAGTGGGGGGCTGGGCGCGGGGGGGGGGGGCAGCTTAGAAAAAAAAAAACAGGTGAGTAAAAAATGATGGTTGGGAATTGGGGAACTTGAGTCAACTCCTTTGAGAATCGGATGACTTTCTCCTTAGACAAATGGCTCCAGATTTTGTGTAACATTTGGAGGGAGGGGCCTTGACTGAACTTAGTTAAGAATCTGTCTTGTAACGCGCTCTAAGGCCAGCAGGCATTCACTGGATGCCACGGTTCTTCCGTGAGGACCCTGCTCTTGCTCCCCGTGGCCTAAGGGAGCGCTGATGTATGCCCGCTCCCACTTGGCATTTTCCCTCTGGAAGTAAGGACTGGGCCCTGAGACTTGGTGCACGTAGGCCAAGGGCTTGCCTGGGGCAACCGCTTGGCCAACAGCCCTACTCTTTCCACTGCAGGAAGAAGAGCCACTCATCCTCCCCACAGAGTGTGCTCTGGACCCGGCCACAGCCCTTGGAGGACCGCCTGCCGCCTTCCCACCAGGGGCTGATAGAAGCCAAGTCTTCCAGCTCCTCCTCCTCGAACCATTCTGAAAACTTCTTCAGGATAGGTAGCAGTCCCTTGGAGGTCCCCAAAGCCAGGTGAGGAGCTCCAGAGCCTGTAATTGAGGAGGTGGCTGCCCTCCCGTGTCAATAAGGCTGGAGAGGAGGGTTCCAGCACCTGAGGGGGTGCTTTGAATGCAGACCTAGGGACAGGGTTCCTGGCATGCAGCCTGGTGGGCGGTGTGCCCAGGAGGCCAGGGGGAATTGACAACCTTGGAAACCAACTCACTTGTCTGGAGGATGAGTTAATGTTTGGGTACAGAGCAAGACTGTTTTGTAGAGTGGCTTGAGACTCCTTCTTGGAACCCTGGCAGGTGGGGAATTCAGAAGGCTTAGTGGTTGTGGTGAGATGGGCAGTCGGGGCTACCTTCACCTGTTGCTTTTGTTAGGTCTCAGCCCACTACCCCACCGCCTTCCCTGGGGACCTCACATTCTCACGAAAGAGATGGATCTAGATCCTGAGTCCCTTCTGGCTCTCACATTCTATGTCTGAATTGGTGGAGAGTGAGGAGAACAGATAATAGGGAGCAGACTAGACATGTGAGGCTGGGGTGAACTTCAGGAGACTGCATCCCTGGAACAGGAGCCACTCAGCCCCGATAGACTGGTGTGGCTGGATTTGCTGCAGGAATGTTGTCTCCTAGATCAGATTAAAGCTGATAGGCAGGGCTTAGGTGTGAGGGATGGTCTGACACTTGGGGAAAGCATTTCTGAGCTGACTCCATACCTCATTTTTCCATGTCTTATCCCAGGGAAAGAATTCTGTGAATTGCTTTGTTCTCTAAAGCCTTAAGAATGCCTGACCCTTCTGGAGAAAACAAAGCAGTGTGGGACTTAGGAGGTCCATAATAAATTCTAGGGAGAAATGGGCATTTCAGAAATATCTTAAGTATTGCCCGGTTGGTGTAGCTCAGTGGTTGAGTGTCAACCTATGAACCAGGAGGTCATGATTTGATTCCCAGTCAGGATACATTCCTGGGTTACAGGCTCAATCCCCAGTAGGGAGTGTGCAGGAGACAGCCAATCAATGATTCTCATCATTGGTGTTTCTATCTTTCTCTCCCTTCCTCTCTGAAATTATTTACACACACACACACACACACACACACACACACACACACACACCATGTTTCCCCGAAAATAAGACATCCTCCAAAAATAAGACCTACTTAATGGAAACATAATACATCCCCTGAAAATAAGACCTAGCGCGTCTTTGGGAGCAAAAATTAATGTAAGACACTGTCTTATTTTGGGGGAAACAGGATACACACACACACACATTTACAAAAAAGAAAAATCAGGCCGAAGCCAGTTTGGCTCAGTGGATGGAGCGCTGTCAAGGGCATGTACCTTGGTTGGGAACACATTCCCAGTAAGGGGTGTGCAAGAGGCAGCTGATTGATGTTTCTCTCTCATCAATGTTTCTAGCTTTCTATCGCTCTCTCTTCCTCTCTATAAAAACTCAATAAAATTGATTTTTAAAAAGAAAAAGAAAAATCAGTAAATAAACTTTAGAAAGTAAAAAATAAGTAAGGAGAGCGAGTACTGAAGTCCACTCTGGACGTGAGCCTCGTCGGCCTGGTTTCATTGTGACGGGCCTATGTATCAAGGAGGAAATGAGGAGCCCCAAAGTCACAATCAATTAACAAGAAAAAACCCAACACTTGTGGAGTTCTCATCACCATCCTCTCGTTTTTTCCTCTGTGGGCGAAAGCAGGTGATGGGAGAGCCCCTCCCCACGTAGGCAGGCAGAGCAGATCGGAAGTAGAGCTCCTGATGGCACTGTTCGGATGGGTCTTAGCACTCGCCTCTGAAGGTGAGCCCTTCAGCGTGGAGCACTAACGTGTCTGCCTGTGCTGTAGCTGAACCTAATAAACCACAACCTCTGAGCACACGGGAGAGTTGGAGGGCGCCGAGCAAGCGTACCTGTGCTTGTTCACATCCTCTCTGTAGGCCCACTGCCATGCACCTTTGTCTGCATGCCCAGGTTCCTGGGGCAGGTCCAGAGCTGCTGCAGCTCTCTGGGACCCTCCCTGTTCTGAGCTGGAGTTCTTGCTCATCACCTCTGCCTTCTTTCTGCCCAGCAGCATTGCTGGACAACTGGAGAGGGAACAAAAGACTGGTCTTGACCTCTGAGGCCCTCCCCCAGTCTTTTATTTATTTTTTATTTTTAAAGGATATATTTTTATTGATTTCAGAAAGGAAAGAAGAAGGAGCGAGACAGAGGAAACATCAACGATCAGAGAGAATCATTGATTGGCTGTCTCTTGCACATCTCCTACTGGGAATTGAGCTCACAATCCCGGCATGTGCCCTTGATTGGAATTCAACCTGGACCCTTTAGTCCACAGTCCATGCTCTATCTACTAAGCCAAACCAGCTAGGGCTCTGCCTTGGTCTTTTTTTTTTTTTTAAAAAATACATATTTTATTGATTTTTCACAGAGAGGAAGAGAGAGGGATAGAGAGTTAGAAACATCGATGAGAGAGAATCATCAATCAGCTGCCTCTTGCACACCCCCTACTGAGGATGTGCCCGCAACCAAGGTACATGCCCTTGACCGGAATCGAACCCGGGACCCTTCAGTCCGCAGGATGACGCTCTATCCACTGAACCAAACCAGTTCCAGCTGCCTTGGTCTTAACTGTCCAGCTACTGGGGGCTCTCTGCTGAGGCAGAAATCCATCACCTCTTCCTACATTTAGCTCCCCCCCCCCTTCTTCCTGCCCATAGAGCCTCCTTCCAAATCTTGGGATTGTTTCCCTGAGTCTCAGTGGTGGTTCTCCGCTTGACTGGGCCCCTCAGACTCAAATGGCCAGTCCAGGATAGCAACCAACGCCCCTCCCTCAGAGGCTGAGAGGGGTTGGCATGTCCTCTGGCTTCTCAGCCCGGTGTGCCAGGGCCTGGTAGACGCTGAGACAGCTGGACCAAAGTGGGACACCCAGCCTTAGAAAGGCGTGAGGTGGGCTGCTGGGAGGTGTTTGGTGACTCTGCCGGGCTATTCTGGGAATGCCCGCTTGGAGCCGGCCTGGACTGGCCAGGCGAGAGGGTTCTGAATTTGATGCCTATTTTGAAATACTAGATTATTCAGATTTGGAGCATTCTAATTATGTATTTCCATTAACATTAAAGTTAATTTAGTCTCTTTTATCTAAAAGTGCCTGAGGGATCCTGTCATTAGCTGCCCTGCCTCTCTTAGGTAACAACAGCCAATCAGCTTTTTAATGCAGTTAGAGGAACTGTATGGAAAGAAACCCTTCAGTAAAGCTAGCTGTGGCAGCCAAAATTCCTCTCACAATGTGAATTCTCTGGGTTTTATGTGCTCCAAATTCCACAGTCTATCTCTTTTAAAGTAGGACTTCCCTATAAAAAGGAATTGGTAAAGCTTTGTTCAAAGTGAAGAAGGTAGGCGTCAGGTTGGGAAGAAACTTCTGTGGGGGTACTGCTTCGTACCCAGCCCTAACCCCTACCCTTCATGAGGAATCTGTGGCCTTTTTGCATTATTAGCTGCCATTGCAACAGCTTCTGGTTGAGCTGCATTTCTGGGCCATTGTTAACCCCTCATTAGCTACAGGGCTGGAGGCTGGGAACAGGCAGTGCCAGTGCTCCAAGCTGATATGCCCCCCAGGCCCATCTCCGGGTCACCTTGATCTCTGCTCCCGCATTAGACATCTTTAGGGGTGCAGGGTTGCGAGCACAGCACTGTCCATGTCTGAGGAGGAAGGGTGCTAGCACTGTGCCCACCATGAAGCCAAGCCAAGTCTGAAAAGCATATGAACTTGGCTGAGGGTTAAATAGCTAGGTAGTAACATAGGAACCAACTCTACCTCCCAACTACCTGCTCTTCCCATATCGTCCACCTCCTACTAACTGCTTATTATAAGCAGTGAGCTCCGTCCCAGGCCGTGTTTAATGAAGCAGAGAAACAAGATTGCTTTCTGCAGCACATAGGGCTCCTGTCCCTGTGTTTGATGTGTTTGTGCATGGGCCACAGCCCCAGACCCCCGGTGAGTGTGAGAAGCCTAAAGGCGTCACCAGTTTGAGACCCTGAAGAGAAAACCTGGAGTTCTGAAAGATCTCTCTTTGGATTGCTGCAGAAATCCAGAGGTCCCTGGTTGGTTCACATACATGAGTGTATATATGTGCTTATGGTGAAAGGCCCAGCTGGGAGAAAAGGATGTTCCTTTTTTCAAATGTAAGAAATCCCATTAGCCATCTCTAAAGCCAGTTTCTCTATGAATCCAGGCCCTTGTTGAATTGAAGGATTCTTTCCTTAAGGCCCCATTCCTGGAGGCTGTGAGATCATCACCTGGAGGCTTAGGCTTGGTGGGGAGTTGGTATGACACCCAGCCCCCTCAAAGGAAAGTATTCATTCCCTGCATAACCTCAGACATGTCGTTTGATGGTTTGGGGATTCTAATTTCTCATCAGAGACTTAGGCAACTCCTAGTTCCTTCCTTCCTAGCTATGTGTATTCAAACCTTCGTCATCAGCCATCAAATCAGGTGCTTTCAGGTGTAAGTGACAGCAAAACCATCTCAAATGGGTTTAGACAGTAAAGAGAAACAGTGGTTCCTGTGGAGAAGTTCAATGGAAAAGGCAGCTTTGGTTCTTTCCTCTTGCCTCTTCCTCTATGCTGTCTTTGTCTTCTGTCCAACTTCTGGTGCCACCCACTCCTGGGATACCCTGCTTCCTTTCTCACCTCCAAGCATCACATACTGCCCTTTTTCCATCAGTAGATCAGAAGCGCTATGCTTTAGTCCAGTTGGAAGGTATGTGTCCATCACTGAAGCAATCCCTGAGGTCCCTACCACCCATTCATTATCAGGAAGATAAATCAGTATATTATGGAGCTAGCATTGGCTTTGGTCAGACTTTTTGTTCAGACCTGAGTTTCACTTCTAGCTTTGTGACTTGGAAACATCACTTTCCTTCTGAGTTCAGGTTTGTTTTTTTTCCAGTCCTTGGTTTACATGGCTTTAGAGGAGAAGAGAGAATTTTACATAAGTGAATTTTAGAAAAAATTTTTGTCATATTGCCAAGCCTTGGCCTGTTTCCATGTATTTTTGATGGGCAGGATTCTAAATGCATTACTGACTGCCCTTTCTTTTGTGTTTATTTTTCAGGTGTACAACCCAGTGATTATACATTTATATAAATTAAGAAGTGGTAACCCCACTAAATCTAGTACCCATCTGACTCCATATATAGTTATTATAATATCATTGACTATATTCCCTATGCTTTACATCCCCATCATTGTTCTATAACTGCCAATTTGTACTTCTCAATTCCTTCACCTTTTTTACCCATCTTCCTGTACCCCCTCCATCTGGCAACCATCGAAATATTCCTTGTATCT
Source organism: Vespertilio murinus (assembly GCA_963924515.1). Classification (NCBI taxonomy): domain Eukaryota; kingdom Metazoa; phylum Chordata; class Mammalia; order Chiroptera; family Vespertilionidae; genus Vespertilio; species Vespertilio murinus. The sequence goes on along the minus strand of OZ004715.1, from coordinate 34,449,367 downwards.
TTGAGTCTGTTTTCGTCTGCTTGTTCTTTTATTTTGTTTTTTAGATTCCACATAAACTAGCAAGTGAAATCTTACGGCATTTGTTTTTCTCTGTCTGACTTATTTCATTCAGCACAATACCCTCTAAGTCCATACATGCTGCTGATGGCTACATTTCATTCTTTTTTTTTCCTGAGTCATATTTCATTGTACATGTGCACCACTTCTTTTATTTATTCATCTATTGATGAACACTAGGTTGCTTCCATAACTTGGCTATTGTAAATAATGAACATATAGATGCATATATCTTTTGGGTTTCTTCAGATAAATACCCAGAGGTGGAATTGCTGAGTCCTTCTTTGTCTCTTATTACAGCTTTTGATTAAAGTCTATTTTGTCTGGTATAAGTATTGCTACCCTAACCTTTTGCTTATTTCCATCTTTATAAAATATCTTTTTCTATTCCTTTAAGTCTATATATGTCTTTTGATCTGAAGTGAGTTTAATAGACAGCATATATAAGGATCTTATTTCATTATCCATTCAGCCACTGTATATCTTTTGACTGGAGTATTTAATCTATTTGCATTTCAAGTAATTGTTGGTATGCATTTACTGCCATTTTCCTTCATATTTTTAAAAATATATACTTTATTGATTTTTCAGAGAGGAAGCGAGAGGGACAGAGAGTTGGAAACATCAATGAAAGAGAAATATTGACCAGTTGCCTTTCTGCGCACTGCCCACAGGGATGTGCCCCTAACCAATGTACATGCCCTTGATCGGAATCGAACCTGAAACCATTCAGTCCGCAGACCGACGCTCTATCCACTGAGCCAAACCGGTTTCGGCCATATTTTTTTTTCTTTTTCTTAAAGAAGGCCCTTTAGCATTTCTTACACTGTTTTGGTGGCGATGACCTTTTGCTTTTGCCTGTCTGGAAAGCTCTTTGTCTGTCCTTTGATTCTAAATTATAATCTTGGTTATAGGTTGTTGCTTTTCATTACTTAGAAAATTTCAGGCCAGTCCCTTCTGGCCTGTAAAATTTTGTTGGAAATCAGCTGACAGTCTTATGGGCACTCCCTTGTAGGTAACTGTTTTCTTTTAAGAGTCTCTGTCTTGAGCCTTTTGCATTTTAATTATGATGTATGTGGGGATTTTTAAAATATATTTTTATTGATTTCAGAGAAGAAGGGAGAGAGAGAGAGAGAGAGAGAGAGAAACATCATTGATGAGAATAATTGATCAGCTTCCTCGTGCATGCCCCCTTACTGGGGATTGAGCCCGCAACCCAGGCATATGCCTTTGACTGGAATCAAACCCAGGACCCTTCAGTCCACAGGCCGATGCTCTATCCACTGAGCCAAACCGACTAGGGCAATTATGTGTCTTGATGTGGGCCTCTAGGTTCATACTGTTTGGGGCTCTCTGTGCTTCCTGGACTTTCATATCTTTTTCCTTGACAAGGTTAGGGAAATTTTCAGTCATTACTTCTTCAAGTAGTTTCTCAATTTCTCACTATATGTCTTCTCTTCACAGCACCCCCAAGATGAGAAAGTTGGTACTGTTTTTTTTAAAATATATTTTATTAATTTTTTACAGAGAGGAAGTGAGAGGGATAGAGAGTTAGAAACACCGATGAGAGAGAAACATGGATCAGCTGCCTCCTGCACACCTCCCACTGGGGATGTGCCTGCAACCAAAGCACATGCCCTTGACCGGAATTGAACCTGGGATCCTTGAGTCCGCAGACCTATGTTCTATCCAGAGCCAAATCAGTCAGGGCAAGAATGTTGGTACTCTTGAAGTTGTCCCTTAACTCTCCTCACTTTTTGGGTTCTTTTTTTCTTTTTGCTGTTCTGATTGGGTGTTTTCTGCTTCCTTGTCTTCTGAATCACTGATTTGATCCTCTGCTTCATCTATTCTATTATTAATTTCCCTCTGATGTATTTTTCATTTCAGGTACTGCATTCATTTCTGACTGGGTCTTCTTTATGCTTCTATCTCCATTTTTATGGATCCTTTCTATCTCTTTTATTAAAATTGAAGTTCATCTACTCTTTCCTGAAAATCCTTATAACTGGAGAGGTTTTTTTATTTTTTTATTTTTGAGAGAGAGAGGAAAGAAGGAAAGACAGAGAATGAAACATCTATGCGGGAAGGAGGCAACATCGCACACACTCCGACTGGGATCAAACCCAAAACCTGAGCATGTACCCTGACCAGGAATTTAACTGGTGACCTTTTGGTGCATGGGATAATGCTCGACCGACTGAGCCACACCAGCCAAGGCATAACCTGGGTGTTGAGCTGTGCATCTGGTAGACTGCATTCCTCCATTTTATTTAGATCTTTTTCTGGAGTTTGGTTCTGTTCTTTCATGTGGGACTTGTTTCTTTGTCTCATTTTGGCTGTGTCTCCATTTTGTTGCTGTGTGTTAGTAGAGATGCTTCATCTCCCAGTCTTGGTAGAGTGGCCTATGTAGTAGGTATACTGTAGTGCCCATGGTGTAGCCTCCCTGGTCATCCAAGCTGAGTGCTCCAAGTGCACTCCATGTGTGGACTGTGTGCATATTTCTGTAGTTGTGAGTTCAGTTTCTTGAATCCCATCTTTAAAGGGGGAGTAATGAACCTGGCCTCCATAAGTTTGTGTTTAAATGAGATAATACCTGGCACATAGTAAATACTCATTTTTTCCACAAATGCTCAGTAAATTCTAACTGTGGTTAAAGATTTGTCCTTATCAGTTACATATCTGAGGGCCAGTGAGCCATGTCAGGGCACTAGGCAGGTAAAAGGCCAAGCCAAAAAAATTTTTTTTTCTTGCTTCAGCTATGTGGGTTGCACCAGTTTGGCTTGTATGAGTGTTCTTCTACCCCCCTCTAAAAAGAACTGTCTAGAAAACACCTGCCTGGCCGTGGCCAGTGTTGCTCAATGGGTTGGACAATCGTCCCATGCACCAAAACGTTGCAGGGTTCGATCACTGGTCAGGGTAGGTATGGGAAGTGACCAATCAATGTTTCTCTCTCACATCTATGTTTTTCTCTTTACCACTCTCTCCTCCTCTCTAAAACCAATAAAAACATATCCTTAGGTGAAGATTAAAAAATAAAACTTAAAAAGACACCTGCCCCAGTTTGCCCACAGCAAGTATCTGGCAGGAGATAGGGAGAAAGTGAGAGTTGTAGCTTTCTTGGTGCTGTGAAGAGGGCCTACGCCATATCCATCTTAGGGAGTGAAATGTCAGTAAGAAGCCAAACTCCTGGGTCCTCTGAGTCAGAGGGATGTGAACAGATGACTTTAGAAGCAACACTGGCTCCAGTTTTGCAGTTTGAGGTTAGCTTGGCTCCATATTTCCTCCAGTTCTGTAGATAGAGTTGGTGGAGCTCAAATCGTGCTTTTTTTTCTTTTTCTTTTTTCTTTACTGCTGCTGCTCTGTCTGTGCTTGAGAAAGGGTCGGGGGTCTTATTAAAAATCGTTGAGTTTCTTGTGTACTGAGCCTGACTTGAAGCTTTCCTTTCACTGGGCAGGTACAGGTGCTGTGCTCCCTTCTGATGACTCTTCCTTTCATCTTCAGGTGTCCCCTCTAGCCAGCTAATCCATACTCTCTGCTTAGCACAGTTCTTTGTTCTCAAACCCAGGAGCTGAACGGTTGTTTTGCAACCCTTTGGCAAAAGCCTCAAGTAGGAAGGCTCACTTGGGGCCTGTTCTCTTGAAAAAGATGGCTACTTGCGGAGATGGCCTCATGTCCCCTGGGATCACGTCCCCTGCTGCTGTCTGCTAGCTATTCCTTCTCACAGCTGATCCCTGGCTGCTCAGGTGTCATTCTCGCCTGGCGGAGCTACCTGCTGGACACTGGGGAAGTAAAGCGAGGTGACGGGCCCAAAACTAGGAATCCTTGCAGGGAACCTTAACTGTAACCACACACATTCTATCCGTCCACTGTTTTCCCATTGGCGGTCTGAGTCTCTGAAAGTCCTGGGTGAGCACGGTCGAGGCGTAAGAAACCGTGGTCCTGGCCCCCAGAGTGCCTCGTTCTGCCGGGCTCTCCCACTCAGCAGCCCCTGCAGCCCCTCAGCGCTCTGGGGTTTTGGAGTTGTGCTCCCACAGCCATTAAAACTGGAAAAGAATCTGCCCTAAAGTTTGAAGAGTAGGTGAGATCTGTGGAGCCAGGCTGATGTTAGCGGGGTTGTGCTGACTGAAGGCATGGCCTGAAGGAAGCAGAGGGCAGGCGCCAGGCTATGGCATGCGGCTTGTCCTCTCCTGTCTCTTTGATTTACAGACAGCCTGAGTCCTCCCAAGTTTCTCCATCTAGAAACAAGAACGCCCTGCTCTGTTGGGCACTAGAGTCTTCCACCAGGTTCCAGACCACATCCTGTTCTCATCTCTAATGCTGCTGTCACACACCTTCCGGGGTTTGGCAGGAGTGATGAATGTGGCAAGCCTCTGGGTTACAGGAGGTTCCAATTCATGGTGACTTTAATGTAGGAAGCCATCTGTTTTCCCCGGTCTCAAGGTAGTTCTGTTGTAGGACAAACCTGTAATCAAACTTGGCTTTAAAAATCTCTTCTTGTCCTGCCTAGCTTCGCCTGTCTGGGCTGACAGCTCCCTGTCTCTAAAATGGGGATGGTTAAGGATCCCTGGAGATGCAGTGCCGGGCTGGTGTGACCGATGTGGGGGTGCTGTCGCTCTTTATGTCAGCCAACTGTGTGGGCCCAGATCAGTGGACGTTTTTCTCTGTTCCATACTCTCTACACCGCCATTCATGCTTCTACTCTGTTTCTGGGTCCCTACAGAAGCACCTTCTGCTATTCTTGAACTAAAGAATAAAGGGTCCACCATCAAAGATGATGCATCTCTGGGATCTGGGACATGGGGTGGCTGTTGGGAGGGTTTGTTTGATACATCCCTTCCTCTTCCTTCCTCTTCTAATGGCTGTGCTGCTGCCCGGAGATGACAGAGAGGTTGGCGGTGAGTGAGGAGGAAGGGGCACAGTAGATTCTCAATGCCATTTTCCTCCCCCCGCGCTTCACAAACTCCCATCTGAAACAGGCCTGATGAAGCGGTCAAGTTGCTGCCTGATTCATCCCTTCCCTCTGGGCATAGCCAGTGAGTTAGCGGGGTGTGCCTGTGAATACAAATGAGGGCTCCTGGAAGGCGCTGCAGAGTGGGGCGAGGGCTCTTAATTCAGGTCACCACCCTCCATCTCCCGAAGAGGCTCGTCTCCACCCCTGACAGGAGCCCGGGGGCCCCGGGTTCTCTGCGGCCTCCATGCTGATCTGTGTGCTGGGGAGCATGGGGCTTCCGTCCTGCCCCCCTCATTTTGGTGCTGTGGGTATTTCACTTGCTCTATCAGGCTCCAGGCAGGCTTTGGTGGATGGCTCACCTCTTATCACCATGCTTTGCTCTTTTTTCACTCCTGAAAGTCTTTGCATTCAGCATTGTCTTCACGGCTGAGCCTGCCTTATGCTCTGTATTCTTCTTTCATAGTCTATCCAGCTGTCTTTGCACTTTCTCAGGAGGTGGTTGACTTTTCAAACGCTCCACCAACAGCAACCTTGCGGCCATGGCCCAGGGCCACCATAGCACCCAGCCCTCTCCCCCCCAGCGCGTCCCCTGTCAGGCATATGACTGACTGTGCATCATCTCCCCTCTCTCCTCTCTGCCCCAGATCAGTGGACCATCCCCTGCCCGGATCCTCTCTCTCCACAGACTTTGGCAGCTGGCAGATGGTAACAGGCTGTGGCAGTATTCAGGAACGGGCTGTCCTGCACCCAGACTCCTCTCTCCCTTTCAGCTTCCAGGAGGAGCTCCCTAACAGTTGTCTGTAAGTGTCTTGCTGGAGAAGGCAGGATGCTCCCCTGCCCATGTCACCAGCTGGTGAGCACACAGCCGTGCTGGTCAGGAACGAGGCAGCCGCTGCCGGCCCCAGGGCGCTGGCTGGGGATCCCTGCCCCACCCCAGGGTCTTAGCCGAGTACGCTCGCTGCTCGTGGGCCTGAGGTTTGGAGGCGGCCTGTTGCGGGCCGCTCAGTGCGTTGGAGTGTGCGTGCACCCTCCCCAGCCTCCCAAACCACCCATCCACGGCTGTCTCGGGGCACATCCTGTGGGAAAGCTGGCTGGACTGTAACTATAGAAGGTTCTATTTCTGTCCAAGGCTTTGCCTGACAGGAGAATCCTTTGAAAGCAGAACAGTGGGGAAGTGAAGGTAGGTGTATGGTGGAGACCAAAGCCAGAATTGTTGCTGGGTTAGTCCTAAGGCTGTGCTCTTCCCCGTTAGAATCATGCCAATCCCTCTTCATTTTTGTCTTCTGCTTTTGCCTCTGGTCAGGAAAAATTAAAACCCCAAGCCTATGAAATCCTCTTGCAAGCCTATAAAAGCGCACAAAACCCTGGACTTCCAACTCCTATAAAGTATCCGCTTGCGCAGCTGCCCTTGTGGCAGTCACCTGCCCCCTGCCTGCGCTGCGGCGGCACAGATGCCAGGAGCGGGGAGGCCTCCGGCGGCCTGGCGAGCTTGTTGGCCTGCGCCTCAGCCGTGGCTGCCTGAGGGACCTCGCCTCCCTACCCCCAAGTGAACGAACTCGGGTTAGGGGTTCCCCCCCACCACCAGACATGCAGCTCATTCCCTCCAGCGCTGACTGCTTGGAGACAAGCTGCCCTGGGAGTTGAGAAGATCCCTGCTGAGGGCGGGCAAGGGCTGAGCCTCGGGATTCCAGGATGGCACTCCCAGGCCCTGGCCCTGCAACCGGGGAGTAGCCCAGGGACTTCAGAGGCCACCAGTGCCTGGTACAGCCTCTAGCCATGCCACTAGCCATACCCTGAGCCAGAAACAAGGTCCCCATTTAAAAAGATAGCTGCACCTTTCTGTTGGGACTATTTCAGTCACACTGGCCTAACAGTTATCTTTGGAGTAAACAGACATCTCTGCCCCTGCTTGATAGCATCCCCCACTTACCTGGCATTAGCCGCTGAAACAGGCAACTCTAGTCCCACGTCCTACAATTTATACTTTAGGCAGCTCTCAGCTCGTAGCTCAGAATTCTGGTTGGTTCTGGTGGTTCCCAGAACGGGGCTAGGTTCTACATGATCTCGGCAACCAAGACTGTAGAGGAGGGGTGAGGTCAGGGTGGATTCCTGGTGGGATCACGCAGTATGTGAGTTCAGTGCTTGGGCTTTATTATTAGGAAAATTTAATTGGAATCGTCACTGCCTTGCTCACCAACTATGTCTTGGGGTATCAGCCTTGACTTCTCGGAGCCTATTAGCTAATGGCACTGTGGTCGCTCCAGTCCCTGCCTGTCCATTACCTACTGTGACTCTTCTATCCTGGACTCCAGTTTTGTCTCTAAATAGGTTGTGATCTCTCCCCCTTTCTCCCAGAAATGCTCTCCTGTGGACCTTTGGATGTTCCCTGTGAATACAAACTACTAATTGGACTTTCTCTAAGAAAAAGCTGAAGATGCACACATAACTTCTAGCCTGTATAAAACCTGAGAAAGTAAAGATCTAGGGCCATGCATTTGCCTCAAATGTCGAGAAATACTTTGGAGTTGTTCATAGTATTGCAGGAATCCAGTATCAGCTCCATTTTCTTAGTCTGCTGTAAGAGCTATTTGACTTTCTCCCTAAAACAACCTCCTCCTCCTCCTCTTCCCCCACCCCTTCCCCGCCTTCTTCCCATCCTTTTCTCCCTTCCTCCCTCCCTCCCTCCCTCCCCTACCTCCCTTCCTTACTTTCTCCCACCTTCTTTCTCTCTCTCTCTGTCATAAATACACACACACATACACTTCACTGCCACCAGTCTACTTTCCCTAGATCTGCTCTCCCCATACTCACCCAGGACTGTCATTTATTCTCACACCTCCATCTGTTCCCCAGGCGCTCCGGTGCAAGTCATTTGGGCTTGGGAATTATGGACATTTATTCTGCTTCTGACAAATTCCCAGAAGGGATTATCCAGAGATTGGTCTCTTTCAGAAATTTTGGGTTACGTTAGGGCTAGTCTTTGTGTTTAGATGGATGGGAACATGAACGTAGATGTGTCACCTGTCTCCCTCCATTTGAGTTCCTGACCTTTCCTCGGATTCCATGTCCCTCACACTTCTAGACTGCAAGCCTTTTAGTCCAGGTGTTGGATGTGACTGGTATCTCAGGTCTCTCCTATTAAAGAATCCTTCAGGCAGTGGTCGCCAAGCTTTCGGACCTCATGGACCACCAGTGGCCCACGGCCCACCAGTTGGTGACTGCTGCTCCAAAGGTTTCCTTAAGCCAGCGGGACCACCGGTTGGTGACTGCTGCTTCAAGGTGTCAGTCGCATTGATAAGTCTAACTTTTCATGCACTTACTCTTCTTGACTTGTAATGCCAGGCCAGTGAGGAAGAGGAATTTCCTATCTTCTGACCAGTGCCTGTAGAGGGCAGAGATGGAAAAATACATGGAATCAGAACAGGAATTTTGCTGGAAAAGCCAGCACTCTCCTAGCTGTTTACCTGGGGTCAGTGACTAAAGGTGTAGCTAAAACATTGGGGGTTTCCCGTGAGGAAACCCTGGCCTCTCCAGGGCACTGCCAAGAATTTTCTCCCAGGATGCTCCGTGTCCTGGCCTCAAGAAAGCTGAGGCCTTTGATTAGCCAAGGCCTGAGGCCTGATGCTGGGGTCTCTCCCTGTAGTTAGAGGTAAGGCTTGTCACTCGGCTTGTTCTTACGAAGGAATGGGAGCCAGCAGCTATTGGAGCATGCTCCCTCCTGTTTGGTTCTCCCCTCCCTGATGATCACAGGGATGGTTGTTTCCCATAAAAAGTCAGGCCTGACCCTCCCCCTCCCCCTGAACAGTAACCTGCAAACTGAGAGGAATGGTTTAAGAGGAGAACAGGATCAAATATTTGGGGACTTGTGCTGATGAAGATGGAAGGATGAGCATTGTGACGTGAGGATGAGGATGTTGGGGCCTGCCCCATGGTGATGCATTTATTCTTTCTCCTCCTCCATAGGCTCGCGGCCCTGAGTGAACGGGAGACTCGCCTGCAGGAGGTGCGCTCAGCCTTCCTGGCTGCATACAGCAGCACGGTGGGGCTTCGGGGCGCAGTAGCCTCCAGTCCTTCCGGTGCCATCGGGGGCCTGCTGGAGCAGTTTGTGCGTGGCGTTGGACTCCGGGGCACCAGCAGCAGCACCTTATGAAGCAGCCAGCCCACAACGATCTTCTGCTCCTCTCTCACCTGAGCCCTGAGTGGAATCAAAGCCATGCCTGGCCAAAGGGTGCTTTTTTAAACGTCGGGGGGAAACGTCCTCACTCCCCCATCTGCATCATGCACACGGCAGCCCCAGAGCCGAGCAGGGCCAAGGACAGGGTTCTCCAAACCCAGCTTCCTAACTGGTGACCACCGCCCCTCCTCTTGTCACTGCCTCCCTCCCACCCTAGTCTTTGCCAGGGTTCCCACCAACTCAGAACTGTGTGGGATTTCCCTGGGGCCTTGTAGAGGCTGAGACTTCACAGACGGCAACCCCCTCCCCCCCCTTTTCCATCTTGTTTCCTGGGGAGGAGGGGTCACCTGCACTGAGAATAGGCAATTTGACACAAAATAAAATCAAAGTCTTGTTGAACAGCAGCTCTTTTGGGCATTCTCACTAGGTTGTTGTCTGTGTCAAGTTATTTGGAAGGCCCCGCTGACCTTCCTTGTGCTGAGAAAAAGGGGGTTTGGTGGCTATTCCTCAACTCCTGAGCCATAAGAGTCTCCTCAGTAAGATAGGGTCAGGCGGTTAAGGGGCGGAAGCAGTTGTCCTCACGCCTCATAAGGCTCTAGTCACCCAGGGAATCTGTTTATCTATGCAGATTCTTAGGGCTGTGTGAAATTTAGACGATGTTGCTGAGATTTAGCCGGGAAAGAGGGTGGATGTGCGTTTTAAATTCTGCAGGCACCGCAGTCCTGGTTCGAGTGACCTGCAGCCTCTGCCTGTAGTGGAAGGACTGGCAGTAGTTGGTGTGGAGAGGGTGGGTCTGTGTGACCACCACACTCATCTACAGCATGACCTAGAGGGCTGCATCCTCACAGACTGTCTGGATCCCTAACACCATGGATTCAGGAGGGTTCAAAGACCTGGGTAGGGCTTTGCACGGTGCTGTTAATAGCCACTGTTTTACTGATCTCTGTTTTTTGTTTTTTGTTTTTTTTAATCCTCAACGGAGGATATTTTTCCATTGATCTTTTGATGGAGAGTGGAAGAGAGGGAAAGATAGAAACATCAATGTGCTCACATTGATTGGTTGCCTCCTGTCCCCACCAGGACCCAGGCCAGGGGAGGAGCCTGCAACCAAGGGATGTGCCCTCGACTGGAATCAAACCCTGGACCACTTGGTCCGCAGGCTGACGCTCTATCCACTGAGCGAAACCAGCTAGAGCGAGCTCTAACTCTCAATACAAGAGAGGTCATTGGTATGAGTGCTCAGAGGAGGCAAACACCCTTGAGAATTTCCTGTGTGTAGCCCCCTTGTGCCACGTCCTTTTTGTGGATTATCTCAGTACAATTTTACAACACCCCCAAGTAGGTGCTGTAATGGCCTTTCTGCTAATGAAGCAGCCACAGAGATGTTGAGTAACTTGCCCAAGGTCGCACAGCTAATGTGAACAAATCTGTAGCTTTCTACTCTCAGACCTAAGCAGGGCGGCAGTGGGAGGGGGGACAAGCAGATTGTTGAGAGAGGACTTGGGTAGAGGAAACGTCCCAATCGCCCATCAGACGCCCCAAACCCTTCAGCACCTCGGATAGCTCTCCAGGAGGCGTGGGTTTTGTCCCAGAGAAATGCCCTGGAAAGATTCTCCCGAGGTGTGTGTGGGTAGGAGGTGGGGGGGGTCTGGGTAAGGTTCCCGGACTGCCCGAGGCTGCTCCAATGGGGCGGGGGCCGCCCGCAGGGCTGGGCGGGGCTGTGTCGCCTTCGGGAGGTGCTGCCCGCGGCCGGCGGCGGCGGGAGCGCACCCGGTGCTGGAGGGAGTGCGGCCGCCGCCGCGGCAGCTCCGGGGCCGGCCCCGCCGCCGGGACCCCAGCCCTCCGCGGCTCCGGCCGCCCGACCAGCTAGCTGGGAGGCCAGTCATGTCTCTCAGCGGAGCCTCTGATCGCAGCGTCCCGGCCACCAAGATTGAGATCACCGTGTCCTGCCGGTGAGCGGGCCAGCGGGAGAGGGCGCAGGCACTGCCCGGCCCCGGCCGGCTCCGGGCCGGGCGGACAGGGGCTAGACCGGGTGGAAGGAGCATCCGGAGCGGGAAAATCGTGGATGCAGACTCCGGGGGAGGGATTCGGGGAGGGGGGTTCCTGGAGCAGCCCCACCCGCAAAAAAAAGGGGGGGGGCTCACTCAGCCTGCGGGTTCAAGGGATGGGTGGCGGGGATCCAGTAGATTCTGGGCCCCGGGAGGACAAAGTTCTGAGGCAAACCCTCATTCCTGGGGGCACTGTGGACACGGGGGGCGCAGTGTCCGGTCCGCAGGGACGCGCGCACGGTCTTTGGGTTGAGGTTCCCGGCGCTGTCCAGGGTGCTAACAACGCGGACCCCCGCTGGACATGGGAATGAGGAAGGGAGGTGCGATTGGAGCCCCATTTGAGGTGCGATTTGAGCTCCTCCGGGTGCCCCACCCGGGGCTTAGCTGGGGCGGTGGGCTTCGGAATGACCCATGCTCTCTCCGTCTGTCGTTTCCTCTAGGAACCTGCTGGACCTCGACACCTTCTCCAAGTCCGACCCCAGTAGGCAGGCGGCACCGGGGCAGGGTGGAGGGCAACGTGGGGTGCGGGCGCGGCTGAGGGGCGGGGAGGGGGTGCAGACTGACCGGGCGTCCTTCTCCCCCCGCCCCCCGTCCCGCCGGCAGTGGTGGTGCTTTCCACGCAGAGCCGGGCCAGCCAGGAGTGGAGGGAGGTGAGTCCGGGAGTCCTCTTTCAGCCCAGAGCCGCCCCGGGAATGAAACACCCCCGTCCCGTCCCCTTTGCAGGCTCCGCGGTGACTCTCAGCACCCCCCTACCCCCACCCCCACCCCCCACCCCCCCTATCCAGTTCGGACGGACCGAGGTGATCGACAACACGCTGAACCCGGACTTCGTGCGCAAATTCGTCCTTGACTATTTCTTTGAAGAAAAGCAAAACCTGCGCTTCGATGTGTGAGCCCCGCCCAGAAATCTGGCTTGAATCCTCCCCACCCCCCCACCCCACCCCCCACACACACCTGGATCCACCCATAATTCTGGCTGGCTGCACCCCCACCGGCCATCCCGGGCTAGGTCCTCCCCAAGGCCCAGTGCGGTCCCACTTTGAGGTGCTCCACTCCAATCTTAACCCCGCCCCACGTCCGCTTCGCCCGCCCTGGGGTCACATCCAATCCAGTTCCCTCTCAGAGCCCGGTCCTGCCCACCACTCTGCCCCTAGCTTAGCTCCACCTGCGTCTAGGTCCCGCCCTTCCCCTCCCCTCCCCTCCCCACCGCCCCTACTCCCACCCCCACCCCCAGCAAGCCCTGATTTGGCTACGCACAGGTCTGACCCTTTCCAACTCTGACTCCTACCCCAAAGGAGATCCAGGTTTAATCCGGGTCCAAGCCTCTCCCTCCACCCACACGTTTAACCAGCGCTTGAAACTCAACCCCCTACCAGGCTCCCCCCCTTCGAGCCCCGCCCGAGGCTGCTCTTACCCTTTGCAGGTACAACGTCGACTCCAAAACCAACATCTCCAAACCGGTGAGCGCGCGTCCCCTCGCGGTCTGGGCACACATGCGTCGCTCAGTGTGAAACGACCCTCTTTGGAACCCCCCTGCCTCTTAACCCCGACTCTACCTTCTCTGGTCCCAACCCGCCCTTCCCGGCCCTTCTCCGGTTCCTGCCTCGGCTTCCCACCTGTGCCTCCTACTCACTGCTCTCTTTCTTCGCCGCTGCTGCTGGGTCCTGTAGAAGGTAAGGCTGCACCCGGCTGGGCGGAGTGGGGAGGGTGGGGGTGAGGGGTGGGATGCATGGAGAGCAGGTTAAAATGCAGGACCGAGAAGGGGAGCTTGCTTAGGACCTTCTCCCCGCCCCCTCCACCATCAGCTCTTTTAAAGCACAGACTGGGCGGTGGTTCTTGCTATGTTCCGTCTCCTCCTCGAAACACCTGGTTGTTGAGGCTGGGCTGGTGTGGGCTTTTCTCCAGGGCTGGGCTGGGACTCTGCACACACACACACACACACACACACACACACACACACCCTCCAAGCCTTGCTGACTCCGTGTCCCTCCCTGTGCAGGATTTCCTGGGACAAGCATTCCTGGCCCTGGGAGAGGTGATTGGAGGCCAGGGTAGCCGTGTAGAGCGACCCCTCACGTAAGCTGAACTGGAAGGGGTGAGGGGGGAAGGGTGGGTGCCTCCAAATTCCTCTCCCAAAGATCCTGCTGACCTGGTAGTAGTGGAAGCTGGGATTCCCCATGGTCGGGAGCCTTCAATGGCTCCCATCACCCTCGAGGGGGAAGCTCTAATCTCTAGGATTTCGTTAAAGTCGGTCTCAGGCCTGGCATGTCTTCTCTGGTTTTCTAGGTCTCTCAACCTACCGTATTTGCCGGCGTATAAGACGACTGGGCGTATAAGACGACCCCCTAACATTTCCACTAAAAATACAGAGTTTGTTATATACTCGCCGTATAAGACTACCCCCACCTAGAGGCATATTTTTCAGGGCCAAAGGGTCGTCTTATACGCCGGCAAATATGGTATAAGGTCCACTTCCAAGCCCTTCTCCTCCATGAGGTTCCCACTCACCAAGTCAAATCCTCTGGAATGCCCATTATGCACTAAATATTTATTAGCACGTTTCATATGCCATTCCCTATGCTAGGTACCAGGGATATGTCCATTTCACAGATATTACTGGGCCTATACTCTGTCAGCCTCTGTTTAAGGGGCTTAGGCTGTAATGGTGAACAAAACAAAAGTTCCTGCCCTTGGCGAGCTTATACTAAGGAGTCGGGGGGGGGGGGTGAGACCTACAAAATAGACATAATAAATAAGTAAATTACATAACATATTAGACAGTAAGTGCCATGGTAAAAAGCTAAGTGGAGCAGAATTAGGGTGATTGAAATAAAATGGGTAAGTGGGCCCCTTGGAGAGGTAACTTTAGAGCAATGACCTGAAGGAAAGGGGGGGGGGAGATGAGCTGTGCAGATATCTGGAGGAGGAATGTTCTAGGCAGAGGAAACTGCCAGAGCAAAAGCCCGATAGGTCAAAGAGCAGCAAGAAGCCAGTGTGGCTGGAGCCAAGGGAGCAAGGGCAAAGAAAGGAGGAAGTGATGTTGGAGAGTTAACAGTGAGGACCTTATAGCCATTGTAAAGATTTTAGCTTTTACTCTGAGTTGGAAGTCAGTGGGGCGTTCTGAGCAGAGAAGTGACATCATATGACAATGCTTTCAAAGTATGATGCTGGCTGCTGGGTTTAGAATAGATCTTAGGATGGCAAAGGTAGAAGCAGGGTGTCAACTGGAAGGCTATTATAGTAGTCCAGGGTGGTATCAGCGAAGGAGGGGAGAAATGGTCAGTTCTGGATGTACTGTGAAGATGGAGCCAACAGTTTCTTGACAGATTGAATATGGATGTCAGAGGAAAAGAAGAATCAAGGATGGCACCAAAGCCTTTGACCTGAACAACAGGATGAACAGAGTTATCATAAACTGAGATAGTTAAAAAAAAAAAAAAGTAAGGGGAAAAGTAAGTTGGTGGGGAATTCTATCAGTTCAGTCTGACTTATTGAATTTCATATTTTTTATTAGGCATTCAAATGGAGATGTCAGGTAGGCAATAAGATACACAAGTCTTGCCCTAGCTGATTTGGCTCACTGCTAGAACATCGGCCTTTGGACTAAAAGGTCCCAGGTTTGATTCCAGTCAAGGGCACATGCCAGGTTGTGTGCTTAATCCCTAGTAGGGGCCATGCAGGAGGCAGCCCATCAGTGATTCTCTATCATCATTGATGTTTCTATCTCTCTCTCCCTCTCCTTCCATCTCTGAAAATAATATTTTTAAAAAAGATACATGAGTCTTAGATACTCTTTAAGGACATAAGACTAGATGAGTTCACCAATGGAGTGGAGAGAGAGGGGATCAAAGAGAGAGGATTTGTTCCATGAGTTGGAACTAGAAAGGGAGACTAAGAAGAAGCATTAGGTGGTGCTGTCCTGGAAGCAAAGTGAAAGACATGGGTGGATTAAGGAGAGAGTGACTACCATGTCAAAAACTTTTGCAGGTTAAGTAGGTGAGAATTAGGAATTAGCCATTGGATTTAGCAAGATGGAGGTCACTGGTTACTCTGACAAGCATAGTTTTGAAGGAGAGACAGTTGGGGAAATTTAGAAAAGAATGAAGAGAGGAAAGGGAGTTGAAATCTTTCAATGGGGTTTTGCTGCAAAGAATAGAAGAAAAAAGGGAGGAGTGGCTAGAGAGGAAAATGAAGTCAAGAATAGTTTTATGCCGAAACCGGTTTGGCTCAGTGGATAGAGTGTAGGCCTGAGTACTGGAAGGTCCCAGGTTCGATTTCGGTCAGGGGCATGTACCTTGGTTGCAGGCACATCCCCAGTGTGGGATGTGTAGGAAGCAGCTGATCGATGTTTCTCTCTCATCAATGTTTCTGACTCTCTATCCCTCTCCCTTCCTCTCTGTAAAAAAAAATCAATAAAATATATATATATTTTTTAAAAGAATAGTTTTGTGCCTGACCAGTGTGGTTCTGTGGTTGAGCACTGACCCATAAACCAAGAGGTCACTGGTTCAATTCCTGGTCAGGGCATATGCCCCAGTTGCAGGCTCCAATCTGAGTAGGTGTATTCAGGAATCAGCTGATTGATGATGTTTTCTTCTCATCGATGTTTCTAACTCTCTATGCCTCTCCCTTCTTCTCTCTCTAAAAATCAATTTTGTAAAAAAAAAAAAATAATAGTTTTGTAATTTTTTAACATGAGAAAAATTATACCACATTTGTATGTTAAAAGGAAAGCCCCAGTAGAAACTGAAAAACTGACATAACAAAATGAGGGGGAATCGCTGGAGTGATGTCCTTGTGTAGGTAGGCAAGAAGATGGGAATGTAGCACACAGTGGAAGGGTAAATAGACACATGCATAGTCATTTATAGCATTGGTAGGAAAATAGTTGTGTGGGTGAAGATACTGGAGGCAGAGGAGATGTGGTGGTGGTTCTGTGGACATTCTCTTCTGGTTGCTTCAGTCTTGTCAGTGAAGTAGGAAACAGGGTCATTGGCTGAGAGTGAAGATGGGGGAAGAGGCTTTTTGGGTTTGAGGAGAGTAAGAAGGAGTGAAACTGCCATCTAGCAGAACTGAAGAGTAAAGGATCTTGGAACATATAGCATGATTACGAAAGGGCCCACTTGAGGTTTGTGGTCATGCACTTATAATGAGACTAGCTGGCCAGTGTTGTTCAGTGATTGAACATTGACCTATGAACCAGGAGATCACTGTTCAATTCCTGGTCAGGGCGCATGCCCGAGATGTGGGCTCCCTTCCCAGTAGGGGGTGTGCAAGAGACAACTAATCAATGATTCTTTCTCATCATTGATGTTTCTATCTCTATCCCTCTCCCTTCCTCTCTGAAACCAATAAAAACATATGTTAAAATATATAATAAAATGAGACCAATTAGAGTCCTGGCTGGGATAGCTCAGTTGATTACAGCATCATCCCAACATGTCAAGGTTGTGGGTTTGATCCCAGTCAGGGCACATACAAGAATCAACCAATGGATGCATAAATAAGTGGGAAACAAGTTGATATTTCTCTCTCTCTCTCTCAAATAAATTTTTAAAAATTTAAATGATATCAACTGGTCATATTGATTGTAAAGGCACAGTATGGGTTGAGCAGAGAATTGGGTTTAACTAGGGCAGTGGTTCTGACAAATAAGTATATCAAAGTGAGGGAAGGACAAGGAAAGAAGGCTAGGACGCAAGGCAGTGACTATCATAATCACTGACGGGAATTTACTGTGGCTGAGGAGGTGAGAGAGAACATCAAGGAGGAGAAAGGCAGTGAGAAGGCAAGTAGGGTCAGTGACTTTGTCCTGGATGTGCAGGTGAAGAGTCCCTGTACTCATCACACTTGTCTTTTTAAAGTACAAAAGGTCAGAGATCAAAGAAGCCAAATAAATGGTTCAAAATTCTCATTTTTAAAATGGGGAAAATCACATAGCAAGTCGGTGCCAGGAATTGAATTCAGAGCACTTCTAACCTAGCTTTCTCTCTCCCATACTTGGGATCCTTTTGAGGATCAGGGTTCATAGGTCCATGTCAACAAGGTTCCTGACTATTTGGAGACCCAAGGCAAGTTGGAGATGGATGTCCTGGTATGCACCCTTCATGCACATGGGTTAGGAGAGGTTAAGGCTTCCATTGTCTTTTGTTGTTGTTTTTAATCCATTGATTTCTAAAGACAGTGAAAGGGAGGTGGGTGGGGGGGAGAGACACATCAATTGGTTGCCTCCTTCAGTACATGACCAGTGCTAGGGATCTAATCTACAACCGAGGTACAAATGCCCTTGCCTGGGAAATGAACCTACAACCCTTCCGCGGTGCACAGTCTGAAGCTCTAACCACTTAGAAACACCGGCCAGGGCGTCTCTTGTCTTTTTTTTTTTTTAATATATTTTTATTTATTTTAGAGAGAGGGGAAAGGAGAGAAATAGAGAGATGGAAATATCGATGAGAGAGAAACCATCCATCTGCTGCTTTCTGCACACTCCCTACTGGGATTGGAGCCGGACCGGAGCATGTGCCCTGACTGGGAATCGAACCAGTGACCTCTTGGTTCATGGGTCAGGGCTCAACCACTGAGGCACATGGCCAGGCTTCCCTTGTCTTTTATATTTCACCCATCACAGTCTTTGGAAAGCACAGCATCTTTGACCTGACAAACAGACCCTTTGCCCCAGGTCTGGATAGAAATTCCAGAACCCTTAAATCCTATGTCTCTCTCATCATACCATTATGAGATGCCCACCTAAGTTATAATAACCTCATAGTTCCAGACTATGGACCCCTCCCCAGTCAAAGGTAAGCCCTTCCCCACTAGGAGCCACTCGGAACAGAAGGGGACACATTCAGGGGACTGTTAGTAAATAGAAAACTGAATCCCTTGGGCCACCGGCCCAATCCCAGATTGGCCACCCCAATCCTTGTTGCCTACTCTCCCCCCTCACAAAGAGGCTTTTTCTGCTTCCAGGGGTGTACCAGGCAAGAAGTGTGGGACCATACTGCTGACCGCAGAGGAGCTTAGCAATTGCCGGGTTAGTAAGGGCCACATGCTAGACCCAGGAGGCTTGCTTCTCTCCCCAAACTCCCTTTAGTGGACTTTCTGAAGCGGTGGGACATTCGAGGTCAATAGCCCAACTTCATCCCTAGGACATTGCTACCATGCAGCTGTGTGCAAACAAGCTGGACAAGAAGGACTTCTTTGGGAAATCAGACCCCTTCCTTGTGTTCTACAGGAGCAATGAGGATGGCACGTGAGTCACTACCTTCTCCAGTGGCACCCAGCCTCTCCCACTGTGACCATGGGCCCATTAGGGTTCTTTGGTTGGGCATCACAGACTCCACCAGGACCTGAGTCCAGAATCCATTCAAGGCAACAAACAACATGTGCTTAACAAGTGGGAGAATCCCCAAAATCTCTAAGAGTATCCGGCCCTCTCTCTGGGCTCAGTCCTACCCAAAGGCAAGTTTTAATCCGCTTGCTCCTCTCCAGGTTCACCATCTGCCACAAGACAGAGGTTGTGAAAAACACACTGAACCCGGTGTGGCAGCCCTTCAGCATCCCTGTACGAGCACTGTGCAATGGAGATTATGACAGGTCTGCTTCGGCATAAGCTAGGGAGTAAGAAGACAAGGGCATGAGAGTGGGGCCTCAGAATGATGTCAGAAGGGTCAAAATAATGTTAGAGGATCCTGCTCAGTGAGACCGTTTTGGGAATGGAGATGATTGGATGGATAGATAAGTGGGTGGATGGATGGATGGATGGATGGGCAGATGAATAAATGAATAAGAAGATACAAGGTAGATTGTCAAATGGATGTATAGACTGGTGAATGGATGGATGTATATATGGATGGGTATTATAAGAGGATTGATGGATGGGTAGAGGGGGAGATATATGAATGGATAAATGGACTGGTGGCTGGATTAGTGGATGGACAGATTATATATGGATGAGTAAATAGATAAATGGATGGGTGGATGGCTATATGAGAGATTGGTGGGGTAGATCTCTCATTGGTGGACTAGAGAGGCAGAGGGATGATTGGAAAAGCAGGAGGATAAATAAATGGAGTGAGAGGTATATTGATGGGTGGACAGATGAATGGATGGTAGATGGATAGATAGATTAGTTGATGGATGAGTATAAAACAGATGGACAGGCTGACCATATAAACTAATAAATGGGAAGCATGAAGATAGGTGGGTGGGTATAAAGATGGATGGGCATATAAATGGTTATGGATGAATGGAATATCAGATGAACAGATATCAGATGGTCAGGTGTTTGGTTGGATAGATGAACGGACAGGCAGGTGGATGCTTGCATGCATCGAGAATCAGTTAATGACTGCATGTATAGTTAGATGGATGGACAAAGATATGAAGTAATATGTAATTGGATTGGCAAATGTATGGGTAAATGGGTGGCTAGATGGATAGATAGATGGTTGAATGGACTGCCACATAGATAGATGGACAGATGGGGGTGACTCAGGCATAGCAGTTAAGAACAAGGTCTTTGGAACCAGGATGTCTAAGTTTAATCTCAGTTCAGTTATGATCCTTAGTCAAGTTACTGTTAGTTTGTTGTTGTTGTTTTTGTACTTCAGCTTCCTTATCCAAAAAGTAGGAATAATAGTATTTACTTTGTAAGGTGGTTGATAAATAAGACAATCTGTGAAAAGTGCTGGGAACAATGCTTGGAATATAGTAGGACGTGGTAAAGAATAGCAATAGTGGTACAAATAGCAGCAGTAGTAATAGTAGTACTGGTAGTGGCAATAGATAGTTGGGTATTGTGCATGGACTAATGAATGAATAGATAGATGGACAAATGGGAGGAATGTTGATGGAAGGACCAATGGATAGATGGGAAGATAATTTGTGTATAGTAAAGGAGTGGGGGTGTCTCTAAGATTTGTCACACACACCCATCCTATCTTTATCTTTTGCATTTCAGAACAGTGAAGATCGATGTGTATGACTGGGACCGGGATGGAAGGTAGAACTGCCTTCTCCTGTACTTAACCCAAACAGTTCCCTATAATAATATGTAATACATTCACTAGAACCCCCAAAGTGGCTTTGGGAATCAGGAAGGATAGTAATAGATACCAAAACCTTGGGTACAACTGATCCCTTCAGTTGTCTCTCTAGTACATAGTCTCTTCCCCTTAGGTTGGCCATTCTTCTGGGCCCAGCACCAATACCCTACAGCTTAAGTAGAGTCAGAGGATAGTGAGAATAAAAGTCTGTGTTTAGGGCTGGTTCCCTCTCACCCACCCCTGGCCTCATTGCAGCCATGACTTCATTGGTGAGTTCACCACCAGCTACCGGGAGCTGAGCAAGGCCCAGAACCAGTTTACAGTATATGAGGTGAGAGCTCCAGCCCTGCCCAGGTTGCCCAGGTCATCCCTCATCCCAGTGTGATCAGTTGGTAGTTCCCTCCCTCGTTTCCCACATTATTGTTATTATCTTTCTCACTTAGGTACTTAACCCTCGGAAGAAATGTAAGAAGAAGAGATATGTCAACTCGGGAACTGTGAGTGCTCCCTGGAGCTCTGATCTTCCCTGGATCCTCTGTGTCTATTTCCATTGACATAGCATGTTGGGGGGAACCAAAGGCTGTAGGTACACATTACTTGGATTAGTAATGTTGGGCACAAAGTGGCACCATTAAGTTTTTTCTTTTTTCTTTTTTTCTCAACTGGAAATTTTTTTTATCTTTACTCTTTTGTAGAACATTTTTAAAAAATCTCAATTATATTTCCCAACTTAATATACTTTTGGAAATCCAAATATGTTTCCAAGAGATTCCTCTTTTTGCCCCTTTCCAAAATTGGAGAAGGTGGGTCAGGGTGTGGCAGTGTGGCATGATGGGTCTTTTTCCCTTCTGCCACTCTAATTACCCTTTCTAAAGTAGCAGGGCTGCCTCTTCCTCCCACAGGTGACACTGCTCTCTTTCTCTGTGGACTCTGAATTCACTTTTGTTGATTACATCAAAGGAGGGTAAGTTATAGGCTAAGTTCTGGGCTAAATGAGTTCCTTCCAGTTCTGAGCCTCAGTTTTTTAATTTATGAATTATCAGGGTCCAATGAGATCATGAAAACAAACTTTAAAACACTTGGCAAACTGTAACGCTCTCTGTAAAATGCATATTCTCAAGGCTTCATCCCTGGCTCTCAAACTCCCTCGAAGTCATGGCTTAAATGTGGCCATGGATGAGCAGCACCTGCTGCTGGCTTAGAGCCAGTCCTACGATTACAGACCAGAGGTCTTCAAAGGTGACCCCAGTAATCTGACCGGGACCTATACAAAGTATGTCTAGGCAAGAGGGGAGAGGTCAAGAGAGAGGGAAAGGCCAAGCAGACTATTGGGTCATTCTGCTTGGTTCAGTGGAGACAGGCAGACCTGAGAGAGGTACTTGGCTTCTCTGAGCCTTGCTTTTCTCCTATGTATGATGGAGATGTTAACTATTACTTTCAGGATATAGTGAGGGTTAAGTTAAATTGCATGCAATACACTTGTCATACAGTAGGCATTTAATTCTGCTACCCAAAGTGTGCTCCCTGGACCAGCAGCATCTGCATGACTTGGATGTTTGTTAAAAATATAGAAACTCAGGTTCCAACCAGATAATCCAGATCAGAATCTGTATTTTAACATGATGCCCAGGTGGTTCATATGCACACTAGTGTTTGAGAAATCCTGGCATAAGAAGTACTGGCCCCTCACTTCTCAATCCTTCTATTTCCCTGACAGGACCCAGCTGAACTTCACAGTAGCCATTGACTTCACAGCTTCTAATGGTGAGGCATGGTTTGGCGAATGGGATGTGGAGGAAGTCCTTAGGATTGGTCTGGATTCCAAGCTAGGGATGAGTTCACGTACCTAGTAATCAGAGGCTTGAGGCAAAGCCCAGAGAAGCTGGTACTGGGGCAGGAATGTTGGGGAGAGATTATTGGGTATAAGGGTGGGCAGAGGGTATAGGAAAATAAGTTTGTGAATAGATCAGGAAAAGTTGAGAGGATATATAGTTCAAGAGGTGGATGAGTAAATGAATGAGTGGGAGAGAATATGGGTATAAGGAGAGATGGATAGATGAATGTGTGTTGAGAGATGACTGGGTGGATAGACAGATGAACAGAGAGGGTAGATGGGTTTGCAAGAACAATAGAATGCATGGATGAGTATGTGGATGGGTAAATGCACAGATGTTTAAATTGGGGGCAACAATGGGTAAGTAGATGGGGAATGAATGAGTGGACAGGTGGACAGATCCATATGAGAACAGGCAAGTGAGTAAATGGAATAAATGTGGATAGAATGGATGGGTGGACAGATGAATATGGCTGTATGGATGGATGGAAAAGAAAGAAAAGGCAAGTGGACAAGTAGATGGATGGATGGATGGATGGATGGGTGGATGGATGGATGGGTGGATGGATGGATAGTTGGCTAAGAGAATGAAAAGGCAGATGGATATAGGTAAACTGATAGATGGAATTATGCTAGTGGATGGGTGAATGTGTGGGAAGATAGGTAAATTGATGGATAAATGTAGGGGTTGGTGGGTGGACAGATGGACAAATGAATATATGGGTGATTGAGTAAAATAATAAGGGAGTACATGGGTAAAGAGTGGATGAATGGATAGATGTATGGATGCATACCAGGATAGGCAGATGAATAGATGCAGGAGCAAGGTGACCATAAGGCTGGGGCTCCTGTGTCCCTACAGGGAATCCCCTGCAGCCAACCTCTCTGCACTACATGAGTCCCTACCAGCTCAGCGCCTATGCCATGGCCCTCAAGGCAGTGGGAGAAATCATCCAGGACTATGACAGTGACAAGCTCTTCCCAGCCTATGGCTTTGGGGCCAAGCTGCCCCCAGAGGGACGGATCTCCCATCAGTTCCCCCTGGTATGGTATAGGACAGAGCCTACACTCCATGCCCTGGCATCTGGCCTACCCAAGTTGACAGATTTCTTCTATTTACATTTCTTCTAAGGGTCATGGACCTGCAGAGGAGCAGGAAGCTATGTCAAGGGAGAAGAGCAGGGAGGGGGAGCAGGGCTGGAGTTTGGGGGAGGGGGGCATGAAAAAGAGAGTGATGATAAAAGGAAGGAGTGAGCTTGGATCAGAGCACTACTGGGTGTACCCTGCATGGGTCCAGCCCAGCAGGGCATCTTCTCGACAGAACAACAATGATGAGGACCCCAACTGTGCGGGCATTGAGGGTGTGCTGGAGAGCTACTTCCAGAGCCTGCGCACAGTGCAGCTCTACGGGCCCACCTATTTTGCTCCTGTCATCAACCAGGTGGCCAGGTAAGGTAACTTGATGGGGTTGGAGAACAAGGGGACCCAACATGGGACTGACTCCCCAAGGATAGTTAGAACCATTCTTAGTGAACTTGGGCTTTGGGGAGAGGGTGAAATTTTATGTTAGCCAGACCTCTGTAGAAAGGTTATAAATGTCTTATTTTGGGTCAGAGAGGGTATCAGCAAACTACCCCAGTCCCACTCCCTGTGAACAACTGAAACCTCTCAAGATTGGGGGAGAGAAAGGCCAAAGCACAACAATTAAATTACAAGCTTTGGCATCAGATCTGGGAGCGATCCTGTTTCCACCACTCACTATGTGACTTATGCAATTTAGCCTTTCTAAGCCTCCATTATGGGTGTAATAATGGATAACAATAGCCCCTTCTTTATAGGGTTGTTGGGAGGTTACAATTAGATAACAATGTAATAATTACTATTTATTTTTTTATTTTTTACCACCATTAAAATTTTAAAAAATTAAATTCATGATTATGCATTAATTGGTTGCTTCTTGTATGTACCCTGACCGGGGGTTGGCTACCTAGCTGGTTTGGCTTAGTGGACGGAGCATTGGCCTGCGGGCTGAAGAGTCCCGAGTTCAGCCCTAGCCGGTTTGGCTCAGTAAATAGAGCATTGGCCTGCAGACTGAAGGGTCCCAGGTTTGATTCCAGTCAAGGGCACATGCCCAGGTTGTGAGCTCGATCCCCAGTAAGGGGGTGTGCAGGAGCCAACTAATCAGTGATTCTCTCTCAATATTGATGTTTCTATCTCTTTCTCCCTTCCTCTTTGATAGCAATAATTTTTTTTTTTTTAAAGAAGAGTCCCGAGTTAAATTCTGGTCAGGGACACAAGCCCAGTCTTTTCCTTATGCATCCATAATTGCAGTCAAATTACATGTAATATTTCACTACGGATGTTTTCACTTAATACTAAAGCCTGAGCATATTCTTTAGTTGTTATTAACAGACTTCTTAAATATTATCTTGGACAACTTCACTCATTCATTCATTCATTCATTTAATAAACATTAAGAAACCCTATATATAGGCAGCACATATACTAAAATTGGAACGATACAGAGAAGATTAGCATGGCCCCTGCGCAAGGATGACACGCAAATTCGTGAAGCGTTCCATAAAAAAAAGAAAAGAAAAGAAAAGAAACCCTAGCCGATTTGGCTCAGTGGATAGAGAGTTGGCCCACAGACTGAAGGGTCCTGGGTTCGATCCTGGTCAAGGATACGTACCTTGGTTGTGGGCTTGATCCCTGGCCCTGGTTGGGCTGCTTGCAGAGGCAACTAATTGATGTCTCTCTCTCACATCAATGTTTCTCTCTCTGTGTCTCTCCCCCTCCCTTCCACTCTCTCTAAAAACAATGGAAAAATAAGCTCTGGTGAGAATTAACAAATAAATAGATAAACATTAAGAAAAGGGCAATGTAACATGAATGTGAGATACACACACTCTCCCTCTTACTAGCTGTAAGACTTTGGGCAAGACTCTTAACCTCCCTGTGTCTGTTTCCTCATTTGTACAATGGGGATAATAATATCCATATCACAGGGTTGTGAAGACTAACTAAATTAACATCTGTCAAGCACTTAGAACAGTGCCTGCCACATCATAAGTACTATAGGTGTTAGCTATTGCTGTTACTATGATTATAGTTATTACTATTCAAGGGGCATCAGCTGTGTGCTCAGTTCTCTGCTGATGCACTGGAGACTCACAGATGAATCAGATTTAGTCTCTACCCTTGGGAGTTCCCACCTTGGTTCAAGAGACAGAAATATAAATAAATCATTACCTTCTGTAGGCTAGAGCTTCCCAGACTTTTCCAGCAAGTCGCCTGTCAGCAAAGGCAAGTGAGTGCTTCCCCCAGGGGAATCTGGGGGCACAGCTGAAAGCAGCCAGACTGAAAATGTCTTTGAAGTCCCCATATTTTATCTTAAAAATTTATACACATTTTACATTCTTCTCACACTGTGCCCATGTTTGCTTTAATTTAGAAAAAAAAAGTGTTTTAAAGTGTACATATCGTCATCTAACTTTATCCACATGATCATACAGAACAATGGATGGGCCATGTATTCTGTTGCCTTGGGTCCCCCTAGGCACACAAGCTGGTACCCAAATGGTTGTGAGAACCCATTTGGAAGGGCACACGACCCATTTCACTGGGCAATATCCCAGAAGGCAGAGGGAGAGGAGAGGAGGGTATAACTTAGTCTGGAAAATCCAAGGCAGCCTTCTCATGAAGGCGGCTGCCACTCTGGGTCTAGAGGGCAAGTTGAACTTTATCAGAGAAGGGAGTAGAGTGGGTCTGACAGAAGGACCAAAAGCACAGAGGTGTGAAGGGGCGAGCTCAGGAAAGAGTGAACAGTCTATGAGGATCAGAATGTGCTATGTATGTGGAAGGGAGGAGCATCCAAAGAACAGCCTGGGAAGGAGAGAGGGCATCAAGAGCTCAGGCTTTAGGCTGAGTTGGTCAAGCATCAGGTTGGACCATGGCCTCAGCATCCCTTGGAGATGCTATTTAATATCTCTGAATGTCAAATTTCCCATTTAAAAAATAGGAAAATAGGAATAAAAATGTGCCTACTTTACAGAATGGTTATAAGGATTAAGTTAGATCATGTACATCAAATGTGCAGCTATTGGTGTTTTTTAAAATATATTTTTATTGAAGGGAGAGGGAAAGAGAGATAGAAACATCAATGATGGAGAAAGAACCATTGACTGGCTGTCTCCTACACGCCCCCTACTGGGGATCGAGCCTGCAACCCTGGCATATGCCTTGACTAAGAATTGAACTGTGACTTCCTAGTTCATAGGTCGACACTCAACCACTGAACCATGCTAACAAGGCTGCAGACATGATTTTAATGATCATAGATGACTTCATTTCTTACCACCCAGTAGCCAAGCATCCCCCAGCCAGTCACCCATCTCAGAGGTCTAAATGGCCTTGGTAATGCCAGGTATCTACAGAGATGTACCTCCCTGGCCTCCAAACCACTCCATGCCTCCCATTGCCCCTGGCTTACAAATCCCTTCATGTGTGGGCCTTCACCCACTGTACCAGCCTCATTTCTCTCCTGTAATCCTACATATGCCACTAGAACATATCATATATTTTGATTTGCACGTGCAAACCCTCTCTCTGGAACACTTTTCCTTTTACCTTCCCCTTTCCCCCCCCCATTCTCTCTTCTATCTCGGCAACACCTTCATCTGGCTAACTTGTACTCATTTTTGTCTTAGGTTAGATGTTAAGTCCTCAAAGCCCTAACCTCAATATATCATAATGGTGTAAGCATTCATCTCCCCAGGATGATATCCTCTGTGGCATGCTCAGCACTGAGCTTGGTGCCTGACACATAGCCGGTGTGCAATGGTATTTGTAAAATGAGTGACAGGAAACGGTACCAGTCCAGGCCTATGATGAGGCTGTGGCCAGAATTCAGAAAGGGAACAGGGGCTGCTAAGGAAGATTATAACCCAATCCCACCCGAGGCACTGGGTAAACTGAGTCATATCTATTTGAATTCTCCACCATGCTTTCCTCTGATTTTTAGATATTAGGCTTAAATGCTAGCACAGTTCAATAGAACTTCCTGTGATGATAGAAATGTTCTATAACTGTGATGTCCAATATGGGCACATACAGACACTGAACACTTGAAACATAGCTAGGGTGACTAAGGAACTACATGTTTAATTCTATTTAACTTAATTCACTTATATTTCAATAGCCGTATGTGGCTAGAAATACTTTATTGGATGGAGTAGTTCCATCCTTTCCAACACACACAGGGCTGAGAATGGATGTCAGGAGACCTGGCTCTGCCATGGCCTTCGTGCTCTCTCAAGGCCTTGTTTCTCACATATGTAAACTAGGGACTGGACCCAATTACTTCCGAAGTCCTTTCACCTGGAAAAATCTTGGATTCAAAGATTGATGGTAAGAGAAGAAACGGAGTTATACTGACAGGGCACCGAGCAGCCCAGGAAATGGGCTGTGTTCAGCAGAGAGGGGAAGGGAGTGAGATGAGGGAAGAAAGGTCATACTCTTGTATAAATACCAAAATCTTCCCCGGGACAACAAAGTCCTGTGTGGTCTGGCTCCGACCTTACCTCAGCCACATGGTCCAGTCTGCTTCCCTCTCTTTCTAGGCTCCAGACAGGGTGGGTTTGTTTCCGTCCTATGACAGGACCTTAGTCCATGCTGTTCCTTCCGCCTGGAATGATCCCCCCTCATTTAACCTCTCCTTCACCCTCAAACATTGTTTCCTTCGCTGCTTTGGACTAAGTCAGGAAATCCTTACTCTACACCCTCACAGCAGTGTCCCTTTCTTTTTTTCTTTTTTTATTTTTTTTAAATATATTTTACAGAGAGGAAGGGAGAGAGATAGAGAGCTAGAAACGTCGATGAGAGAGAAACATCAACCAGCTGCCTCTTGCACACCCCCCACTGGGGATGTGCCCGCAACCAATGTACATGCCCTTGACCGGAATCGAACCCGGGACCTTTCAGTCCGCAGACCGATGCTCTACCACTGAGCCAAACCGGTTTTGGCAGTGTCCCTTTCTAACACAGCACTCATAATAAGTGTGATTTTATACCTATTTCAATGGTTCTTGACTCAATATTTGCTCCCATTGAGAGGCCTGTTTTTTCTCATAGTGTACCGTCACTGCCTAACACAGAACCTACCATACTAAGTGCTCCACAAGTGTTACTGGCAGACAGTGGCAGGCAGCCGGGTCTGGGGAAGGAGCATGAGCTTCAGAAGCCCCAATCCCTGCCTGGCACTTACATGTTGGCTGTGAAAGCTCTAGAAATAGGGTGTTCTCATTGGTCTCTCTGAGCTTTCAGCTGGATTCTGTTCTTGGCTTCTCACCCAGGGCTGCAGCCAAGATCTCTGATGGTTCCCAGTACTATGTTCTGCTCATCATCACCGATGGAGTCATCTCTGACATGACACAGACCAAGGAGGCCATTGTCAGTGTGAGTCTGAGGAGGAGGACTTGGCAGGGAGGGGTCACACTGTTAATAACTGTGAAGGGGTTGAGATTTTAATTTAATGTTAATTAAATTGGGTAATATTTGTCAAGAGGTCTAAAGCTAACAATTTAGCCTGACAGTTTAATGAATGGTAGCAGAAAATGCAAGACTCGTCAAATAGGGACAAAACTGTTATTCCCAGCAATAACAGTAGCTTGAGTATCAGCATTTTCTCTTATTCCCAAATTCCCACAAGAGGATGTTAAGGGAGTCAGATGACACCTGCAATCAGTCAGTTGCATTACAGAACAGAAACCCTAAGCTTAGGAAACCCCTGGGCAGTAATGTTTGGAAGACAAGCTTGGGTGCCCAGTTTCTCTGCTTCGTTCTTTTTTTAATTATTATTAATATACCTTTATTGATTTTTTTACAGAGAGGAAGGGAGAGGGATAGAGAGTCAGAAACATCTATGAGAGAGAAACATCGACCAGCTGCCTCCTGCACATCCCCAACTGGGGATGTGCCCGCAACCAAGTACATGCCCTTGACTGGAATTGAACTTGGGACCTTTCAGTCCGCAGACCCAACGCTCTATCCACTGAGCCAAACTGGTTTCGGCCGCTTTGTTCTTATACTGGGCATTAAACAAAGGTGCCCTTAGCTCTAAAGTAAGATACTATATATTTGATATGCAGACATCCTTGCAAAAATAGTCTGGAACAAAGGAAATCACTGCATCTACTTGCAAGATGTGCAGAAATATAACACATGCACATAAAAATTGCTCTCAACAGTCACCTCCCGTATTATGGCTACTCACCCCAGACATTCATCCTCTTTCTCTCACAGGCCTCCTCACTGCCCATGTCTATCATTATTGTTGGTGTGGGACCAGCCATGTTTGAGGGTGAGTAGGATGGGGGTTGTCCCTGAGTGGGACCAATAATTGGGGAAAATGAAGGAGAAACTGGGTACCCAGGCCTGACCCCCCAAAAAAGATAGGATTGATTCCTGTGTTGGACCTTGGCTAAGTCACAGACCTTTTATGAACCTCCTTCCTCATCATAACCAAGGCTGTTGATCTGAATACTTCCCTCTTGGGATTCCTGGGAGCATGGAATGTGTGGGAAGGCATAATAATAATAATGCCATAGCAATGCCTCATATTTGTAGGACTTTGACAATCATGAGGCATTCTCATGATAACTCCAAATGGGCAGCATGGGTTGGTTGGTGTGGGAGAGGTCAATCAGCTGAGGGGTGTCTTTTTTGCAGCAATGGAAGAGTTGGATGGTGATGATGTGCGTGTATCCTTCAGGGGACGCTATGCTGAGCGGGACATTGTTCAGGTAGACCTGATCAGGGAGAGGAAGTCATGGAGCTGAAAGGCATGATGGGAAGGAGAGACTAAGTTGGCAGCTATCTTTCTTCTGCCTTCTTAATCACCCACCCTTCACCTCCTCACTCTTGTAGACTTCCTGCTTTCACTGAACAAAATCTTTGTGAGAAATAGGTAGGTTGCTATAGCCATTATGGATCCATAGTGTAGATCCCCAAGATCCCTGCCCTCTAATGGAGGCAACCAATAATAATCACACAGCTGAACATCTCATTAGATTGTGGTAAGTGCTCCAGAGGAACAGCAACCATCACTATGAGAGTCTATAATAAGGACCTGTCTTAGGTAGGGCAGTCAGGGAAGGCTTCTTCAAGAAAATTACATTTGAGCTGAAAACCTATAAGCATTACAGGCAGAGGAACAGCATGGAAGAAGGCCCTGAGGCTCAGAAGAATTGGGCCAATCATGGAAAAGGCAAGAAACCAGGGTAGCAGGATCACAGTGAGTAAGAGAAAGGGGAAGCCAAGGCTATGCCGATCATGGAGAAGATTTGGGATCTTGTTCTTTAAAAATTGGAAAGCTCTTGAATGATTTCACATAGGGAAGTGAGATGGTCAGACTTCCATTTTAAGAGGACCTCTGCTTCATGGAGAGTGGACTGTAGCAGGTGAGAGAGAAGGGAGGTAGACCCATTAGTGAAGAGCCTTTAAGTAGAAGAGGGAAGATGATAGGGATCTGGATGGGAATAGAAGCAGTCAGGATAGAGAGAAGAAGCAGGTTCAGACGATTATTTTTAAAAAATATATCTTATTGATTTTTTACAGAGAGGAAGAGAGAGGGTTAGAGAGTTAGAAACATGGATGAGACAGAATCATCGATCAGCTGCCTCTTGCACACCCCCTACTGGGGATGTGCCAGCAACCAAGGTACATGCCCTTGACCGGAATCAAACCTGGGACTTAAAGTCCGCAGGCTGACACTCTATCCACTGAGCCAAACCGATTTCGGCCAGACAATTATTTAAGAAAAAAATTTACAACAGCTATTTGATTAAATGGTGATGGTGAGTGATTGGGGGGGGGGCTTCAGGATGATTCTCAGTTTTCTAGCCTGAGCAACTGGTAATAGTCCCATTAACTGGAAAGGGAAAAGCTGAAGGAGGAGCAGATTTGGTGGCAAGGATTAGAATTCAGTTGTGAACACACTGGATTTGAGATATCTAAGACAACTGAATGGAGATATGATACAAGCAATTATAAATGTGGTTCTGGATGTTTAAGAAGAGACTAGGGGTGAATATATAAATTTGGGAGTAGACAAGGAACAGTTTTTAAAGTGACGGGAGTGTATAAAATCACTTGGGAAGAGAATTGAGAGAGAAGGAACCAAGTTTATAGATTAGCTAGAACTTAGAGGAATAGGGGGAGAGGAGAGCTTATCCAGAAAGATAGGAGAAAATCCAGCAATGTGGTGTGTCAAAAGTGGATGTGTCATGATCAAATGTAATGGAGAGAGAAGTAAAATGAGGACTGACAATTGCTGCCTATTGGACTGATTTGGGAACATGGGCTGCTGACAACAGTACCAAAAGCAGTTTTGGTAGATTGTGTGAAGCCAGACTGGAGTGAGTTGAAGATGAATAGAAAGTGGGGGTGGGGGGGGGGAAAGAAAGCAATATCCCTCAGGTTAGAGGATATTTAGAAAGAGATGATAGGGGTCAAAGAGGAAGCCTCTCTACTTCCTCTCTTCCCCACCCCCCTCCTTCCTGGCCATCACTCACACCTGATTGTCTGTGTCTGTCCTAGTTCGTCCCATTCCGAGACTATGTCGACCGATCAGGGAACCAGGTGCTGAGCATGGCCCGACTAGCCAAGGATGTGCTGGCGGAGATCCCGGAGCAGCTGCTGTCCTATATGCGCACCAGGGACATCCAGCCTCGCCCCCCACCCCCTGCCAACCCCAGCTCCACCCCAGCTCCAGAGCAGCCCTAAGGAGCCTACTTACCCAATGCCTGCAAACTGCCCACCTGCCCACCCACTGCTTCTGCAGAAAGCCAGAGGCACCTGGAGCCCTGGAACTCACTGGGAGGCCAGCTTGGAGGATCAGTGCTGGCTGGTCAAGTCCTCCGCTCTCATACCCACAGAAGGGCCTTGCACTGTCACCACCTCCCAGCCTTCGTGCCAATAATAAAGCTGATAATAATAATTACTCTACCTCTGTCTCATGGGTCTTGGGGAGGGAGACTAGGGGACCCAGGGCCTTGGCACCACACCAAAAGGAGGGAACAAAGATTGCTTCAGCTAGGGTTTATTCCCATCCTAATATACAATCATCCAATCATTCCTTTGGACATTCTTCAAACACTTTCGGAAGTAATAAGTAAAACTGTATCTTTTTGCTGACAGAGGAGACAGACTTTAGCTTTCATCAGACTATTTATATATATATATATATATATATATATATATATATATATATATTTCTTTACTGATTTTTAAGAGAGGAAGGGAGATGGAGAGAGAGATAGAAACATCAATGATGAGAGGGAATCACTGATCGGCTATCTCCTGTACATCCCCTACTGGGGATTGAGCCCACAACCTGGGGATGTGCCCTTGGCCGGAGTTGAACCTGGGACCCTTCAGTCTGCAGGCCGATGCTCTGTCCACTGAGCCAAACTGGCTAGGGCTATCAGACTCTTAAAGGGGGTTCCTGAATTCAAAAGAGATCAGCATTTTTGTTTGTTTGTTTTGTTAATCCTCACTCAAGGATATTTTTCCATTGATTTTTAGAGAGTGAAAGGGAGGAGAGACAGAGTTTGAAAAACATCAATGTGAGAGAGATACATCAACTGGTTGCCTTCTGCACACCCCAAGTAGGGCTGGGGATTGAGTCTGCAACTCAGGTACGTGCCCTTGACCAGATTCAAACCCAGGACCCTTCAGTACTCCAGCTGCTGCTCTAATCACTGAGCAACAACTGGCTAGGGCAGTGGTCGGCAAACTCATTAGTTAACAGAGCCAAATATCAATAGTACAACGATTGAAGTTACGTTTGAGGGCCAATTTTTAAAAATATATTTTATTGATTTTTTTTTTACAGAGAGGAAGGGAGAGGGATAGAGAGTTAGAAACATCGATGAGAGAGAATCATCGATCAGCCACCTCCTGCACACCTCCCACTGGGGATGTGCCCACAACCAAGGTACGTGCCCCTGGCCAGAATCAAACCGGGACCCCTCAGTCCACAGGCCAATACTCTATCCACTGAGCCAAACCGGTTTTGGCGAGAGCCAGTTTTTTAAAACTTCTAACGCCACTTCTTCAAAATAGACTCGCCCAGGCCAGGGTATTTTGTGGAAGAGCCACACTCAAGGGGCCAAAGAGCCGCATGTGGCTCAAGAGCTGCAGTTTGCCAACCATGGGGCTAGGGCAAAAGGGATCAGCTTTAAGATGACTATATTACTCTGTTTTCATCCATTTAGTCTGAGTTTTCTGAGTGAGGATAATAAAAACAGCTAATATTTTCTTTGACTATTCATTACATATAACACACTATACTAGGTGATTTATAAGCATCATCTATTTAATCCTCAGAACAATCCTGTGAGGTAGGCACTATATTCTATCTCCATTTAACAAACGAGGAAACTGAGGTTCAGAGTGATTAAGTCACTTATTGAAGAGAATTCTTCAGTTTGACTCCAGATCCCAAGATCTTAACCAGCAAACAAACATCTTCCTGGAGTGTCCGATTTCATTAAGATGGGGTGGGGTTTTTTGAAAACACTGTATACAAAAACATACATTATAGTAGGTCAAATGCAAGGTTTGCAATAACATAAAATAGAAGTTTCCAGATCCTTTGGGCTTTGCCTCGAAACCCTGAAAGACCCTTTCACACTCCTCTTTCATGGCTTAAAATTGGAGATGCTTAGTGATAAGCATATTTAACAAATGGACTCTCCCTAGCACCAAAGTTCTCCAAAGCCCCCAAGAACTATCAATAAAGCTTTGGAGCTGCGTTTTAAGTAAGAAATTTGAAGTAGGAAGAATTTAACTTGCCCTAGTTCATGTAGCTACAAAGTGGTCTAGCCACATTAAAATCAACTGTGTTTTTAAAATTTATTGAGGAGCCCTGGTCGGTTTGACTCAGTGGATAGAGCGTAGGCCTGCAGACTGAAGGATCCTGGGTTCAATTCTGGTCAAGCGCACATGCTTGGGTTGGGGGCTTGATCCTGATGGGGGGCATACAGGAGGCAGCCAATCAATGATTCTCTTTCATCATTGACATTTCTCTTTCCGTATTCCTTCCTCTCTGAAATCAACATAAAAATATAAAAAATTAAATTTATTGATGAAACATTGACCTGTTGTCCCACTCACCTATGCATTCATTGGTTGATTCTTGCATGTGCCCTAACCTGGACAGAGCCAGCAACCCAGGTGCATCTGGATGATGCTCCAACCAGAGTTACCTGGCAGAGCCCAGTTCTGTCTGAGATCATCTCCCACCCGGCAAACCGTGATACATTTCTCCTCCAACCTACAGGGTTCCAGGCATCAGAATCCCATTTTACCGTAATCAGGCCCTTTCACGCCCCCAACAGCCCTCTGCACCTCCCCAAATCCGGTCCCTTTTTTCGGATCCACACCTTGCCTCCAGTCTTGCTCCGATACCTTTCCCAAGCTCCCTCCCTTTCCTTCAGCCACGCCCCGTTATTCCTAACCCAGTACCGCCTTTTCCGTATAGTTCCGCCCCTTACCTTTCCCAAGTCCCGCCCCTTCCTTGAAGGAAGCCTGGCTCCGTTTTCCCCAGGTCATCCTTTCTCCCAATCCCAGCTCCACCTTCCAGACCCATCCAAAGCCCCGCCCTTTGTTTGCTGAGGCCCCCACTCTCCGGTTTATAGCCTCACTCTTTGCCCGGGCTCAGTCCCTATTCTCCTAGCCCGGAGGCATTTTACTAGCGACCCCGCCCCCTCATCTAAACCCCGCCCCCTACAAAACCCTGCCCCATAGACTGGTTTATTCTTTTTTTTTCCCAGCCCCGCCCCTACTATAAATCCGGGTCTTCCTTTAGGCTCCAGCCCACGTCCCTCTCGCTCCTTGCCCTGCCCCCCGGCCCCGCCCCAGGACTCTGGCCCCGCCTCGCCGCCTTCCTGGGAGACGAAGGCGAGTTCCCCACCGCAGCCGCGGCGCCGGCGTCGGGGAGGGACAAGGAAGGGAGGAGACTGAGGGGGAAGGGAGAAGGGCGGGCTCCTCCAGTCCAGCCCGTGCTCCATGTTCGGAGCCGCAGATTCGCCACACACGGCCCGATCACTCCGGATCCTGGATACCGCGACTTCAGGCTCCATAAACTCAACTCTAAGATGGAGGTGCTAGAGAAGCCCTGTGGGATGTTCAGGGGGGGCCCTTACGATTTCCAGAGAAGGGTCTCCGGGGCCTCGGTTGGCGGGAGGGGATTTGTGGCGAAAGTGCAGTTCGGCAGCGCCGCGGCACTACGTTTACCCTGCGCAGACGCCGTCGCCGCCGCCGCTGCTGCCGCCGCCGCCGCCGCTGTCCCTGCCTTTGCCGCCACCGTCTCCGCCGCCGCCGTCCCCGCGCTGCCTCCGGGACCCTCCATTGTTCCAGCGGCGCCGGGCCCCGAGACCGGGCCACTTAGGGGCTCTCGAAACCGGAGGCAGACGGCTGAGTTGAGACACCGGCGCTCCGGCGGAACCGGGAGCGGCAGGGGTCAGCGCGGGAATCCCGGGGAGCCGGGGCCGGAGCGCGGGACGGCCAGGGGCCGGGGTGGCGAGGTCTGAAGTCTCCGGAATTGGGGCTCGCCCTCCCTGGCCCGTCTTTTCCCCGCCAAGTGGGGTCGGAGCCCCGGCGGGCGGCCCCGGCGATGAGCCCGGACTCGAGGTGGCCGGTGAGTGCGGGCCTGGGACCGCGGCGGGAGCGGCCAGCGGGGAAGGAGTTGAGCGCTTTGGTGGGGCGCGCCCTGAGCAGTCCCGCCCGGGTGGGTGCCCCTCGGGCCGCTCCGGCCCCCTCCGGGAGGGCGGACTGACAGTGCCTTCGCTCCCAGCGGGAGTCCCGAGCAACAGTGTATCCTTCGTGACTGCCGGGGTCAACTTCAGGAGAGAGCCTTGTTTAACTTGTTACACTTCGAGAAAAGAGAAACCTCGCCTCATCCGGGAGAGGGCTGCGGCACCGCCTGGGCAGGGCCCGATCCCTTCTGCTCCCGCCCCCAACTTCCTCCGGCCCCCCTGAGTTTTGCTGCCACCCCCTTGGGCCCACAGCCTTTCAGATCTCAATTTTTGGCTCCCTCCCCTGTGCCTCTGCCACGCAGTCCCGGGGGGGACATCTGCCCGGGTCTCTGTGCTACTTCGGAAGCCGGGGAGCCAGTGCAGCAGAGCTGCGGTGCTCACCAGGGACCCATCGTTGAAAGAGGAGAGCTTATTTGTGCCTCTGATTGGTCTGTGTTTAAAGACACAGAAGCAGGTAGGAAACAGAAGGGAGCCGGAGTTGCACTGACCGTGGAAGTTGGGTGCTTTGACAAAGAGAGGCTGGAGCAGCCGACTTGCGTGGTTAAGTTGCAGGAGAATAGAGGCTTAGAGGGGTCCTTGTTTGTCAGGGAGCTCAGGGTGGCACTGCCTGGAATGGTGCCAAGCCCCTAGCTGAATTGTTACACTCAACTAAGCCTGGAAAAACTGGGGCAGTCTCTGACTAAGCTGGGCTTCCTGGGGGCTGGTGCCATCTGCTGTCTCCATTCACCCAGGAACACTGGAGAGGAGAATGGGAGGGAGGGCCCCGAGGACCGGCACGGCGTGGAGTGTGCCTGAATTGTCTTGTTCCTGTTTATACCCTTAGGACTTGGTACCACTGCCAGGCCCAGGGCATAGACTTCCTCTAAAGACCTCAGAAAGGAACTGATTCTTTCTATAATCCAGTGATTCAGCTGGACACCAGGACTAAATCATTGCTACCCATTCAAGTTACTACATGGGCTAACACTAGCCTTCATCCATCTCTCTCAGTTCCAAATCTGCTGATCCCTCATTCCTCTATTCATTCAACAAGTTATTCATTCAATTTACCAAAAACTGAATGTCCACTTGCATTCCCAGTCCTGGGGACACAGAGGTGGGTAGGCTCTGGTGTCTGCAGCGCAGAGCTCCCAGTCCGGTGGGAGGAGACAAAGAGGTGAAAATGGAATGCTATGAAAGCACAGTTCCCCAGAGGAGAGACAGAGAAGGCAAAACAGAAGTGACATTTAATGTGAGTTTTGAAGAATGAGTAGGAGCTCACCAATCAGAAAGAACGGAAGGCATTCCAGTAGAGGTCCTCTCGCAGGAATAAGAGGTTATAACTTTAAGGAAATGGCAAGTTGCCTTGGATAGACAGACATATAGATGCAACTGGTGAAGAGAAGGGTCTGGAAAGGAGGTCTAAGGCCAGACAGTGAAAGGAGCACTTGAATGTCAACATAGGGGATTTGGATACTACCCTGAAGTAGGGAGCATCTGAAAGCTTTTAATCATAGATTGAAG
The DNA here is from genome assembly GCA_963924515.1 of Vespertilio murinus. Classification (NCBI taxonomy): domain Eukaryota; kingdom Metazoa; phylum Chordata; class Mammalia; order Chiroptera; family Vespertilionidae; genus Vespertilio; species Vespertilio murinus. The sequence continues at coordinate 34,411,933 of OZ004715.1, read as the reverse complement.
TGACTGTTGCTACTTGGTAAAACCATCACTCTGGCCACATTATACAATATTAGGCTAGAAGAGTTGAGGCATAGGGCAGAATAACCAGGCAAGAGGTGATGAGGCCCATGCTGTGGCCATGGTGTGGAGAAGATGGTATTTGCATATGCTGTAGAGGTGGGCTGGCCAGGGTCCTTGAAGGGTTGGTGGGAGGGAGTGGTCATAAACTCTTCCCAGGCCTATGCTAACTAATCTGTAAATTCCAGATGTGACAGCATGGGGGTGGACTTTGACGTGAAGACTTTCTGCCACAACTTGCGGGCGACGAAGCCACCATATGAGTGCCCCGTGGAGACTTGCCGCAAGGTCTACAAGAGTTACAGCGGCATTGAGTACCACCTGTACCATTATGACCACGACAACCCACCACCCCCGCAGCAGACTCCTCTCCGGAAGCACAAGAAGAAGGGGCGCCAGTCACGCCCAGCCAACAAGCAGTCTCCCAGCCCCTCCGAGGTATCCCAGTCACCCAGCCGTGAGGTGATAAACTATGCACAGGCCCAGCGCATGGTGGAGGTAGACCTGCACGGCCGCGTCCATCGCATCAGCATCTTTGACAACCTGGATGTGGTGTCGGAGGATGATGAGGCCCCCGAGGAGGCCCCTGAGAATGGCAGCAACAAAGAGAACACGGAGACGCCGGCTGTGACTCCCAAGTCGGGCAAGCATAAGAACAAGGAGAAGCGCAAGGATTCCAACCATCACCACCACCACAACGCTTCTGCCAGCACCACTCCCAAGCTGCCAGAGGTTGTGTACCGTGAGCTGGAGCAGGACACCCCTGATGCCCCACCCCGGCCAACTTCCTATTACCGGTAAGGCCACCCCTGCCTCCCAACTCTGGAACACTGGTCAGGCAGGGCCCAGGAGCCTGAGAGCAGTGACCGGCAGCCGATAGGAGAGTAGCAGGGATAAAGGATAGCAGGAGCACACTATTAGGGCAGTAGGAGAAACAGTACCCCAGCTAATGATGGTGGCACTTACTGTAACTACTCCTTCATGTTATTCTCATAACCCACTTGGGTAGGTATTGTTCTCATTCCACAGATGAGGAAACTACAGAGAGGGGGCCAGACTTACCGAAAGTCAAAGGCCAGCAGGTAGCTGAACCCAGTATTCAAACCCAGGTTCTGTTGACTCCAAAGCTGCACTATTTCTACTGCATCAAAGGATCCCTTCTCTGGTTCCTGACTCTCTCCACTCCCTCACTGTGTGACCTTGGGAAAGGCATCTGGCTCTGGTGTTCTAGTGACCCATCTGTAGAGCCGGTTTAATGTTCCTCTGCCGGCTTAAAGGTAGAAGACTGGGGGCACTGATTTCATAAGGTCCTAAAAGCAGTTTGTAGATCTCCAGGGGTAATTTTATCAGTATTTGTTCTGTTATTGTCACCCATCCTTTAGCATGCCTAAGCAGTGTTTCCATCAACTATATTTGGTAATCCTCCCATGGCCTTTTATTTATCTCATTTAATTGTTTCTTGGTACTCCACTTCCTTCCAGAAGTTAGTCACGGTGGCTCTCTCTTTTTTTTCTTCCCACAGTGGCTCTTAATAAAGTCACAGGCGTAGGCTAAATTCCTTGAACATGGGGTAAAAATGAAGGGGTGGGGCAATGTGGTCATAAAATTATAGACAGAAAGCCTAGCTGAAGGATGGTACAAAAACCTAGTGTAAAAGTTTCCTCTGAGGGTTTAGGCATCCAAGGCAAAAAGGGCATTCTGATGAGTTAGTTAAGGAGCAATCTTTGGTGTCAGCTAATCAGAATGCTTGATCTCTGAGAAGGACTTAGGAAGGTTTTTATATGAAAAGTTTTTACCAAAAGTGCCAGCCATATGATGATATACTAATGTCATAAAAGCAAATCTGTGGGAACCCAAGTAATTGGGCTCAATGTGTCACTTTTTTCTTTTGCCTGTTCACGTGTTACCCAGTCTCCTTCCTTTCTTCCATTCTTTCATCTATTCAGCCCAGCTTCACCTCCTTCTGACTTTACACTATCTCTTTTCTGTTAGACTGTCATGTCCACCCCCAACACAGAGACCCTCGGGGCCTGCCCTCCCTTCTAACGGCTCCCTCCTGAGGCGCTCTTTGCTCTGATAGGCGGCTTAGCCCAGCTCATTCTGCTCCTTTTCTTCCTCCCTCCACTCAGATTCACTCTTTCCTCCTGGGGATCAGGTCTGTTCTCTATCAGTTGGAGGTATGTTGCATGTAATTTATTACTGTTGTTAGCAAAACTGCCCTAGTTTGGGAAATTATTTGCTTTCTGTGTAAATTTTGGAAGATTTGAGATCATCTCTCTAATAACACCACCTGCTCTCTCTTGCATCTGAGTGCTTTCTTGAGGGGGAGTGGGAGGGCGGAGTGTCAGCTGGTGAGCCAGGAATTCTACATGACATGCAACCTACTTTATCTGTGCTGTAGCCTGTAATATGGGTGCACTGTAGATGTGTGCTATGCACCACCAGGTAGTGTCTTGGCAGAGAAAAGTTTTGGAGCTGATTACAAGATCTGGAAGGGGCCATATGGTTCACACTAGCTCTGAGCCACACCCTTTTTCAAGGATGAGGGCATTGTAGTCACCTTTGGGAAGAGGTAAAGGGCTAAGGAATAAGCTGCTTCCTATAGACAGAGCATTTTAGTCTCTCTTCCCTTCCACCTCCAAAATACCTTTCAAATGAACAACACTGGGAACTTGCTTCTGTGTGGTAAATCAAACATGGTTCTTGCCTCTATCCTACAGAGGAGTTCAACACATAAACACCTATAATCCAAGGCAAGGTGTTTGGTCAGGGTTATACAAAAGCTAATGATAAGCCTAACATTTATTGAGTACGTGCCAGGTACTGTTCCTAAGTACTTTACTTGTATTAACTCACTTAATGCTTACAATAGCTGCATGAAATAAGTTCATATTAGCATCACCGCTTCAAGATGAGGAAACCTAGGCCCAGGGAGGCTAGCTCACTTGCCTAGCATCATATAAAGCATGGCTCCAGCCCAGCTGGCATGGCTCGGTGGTTGAGTGCCGACCCATGAACCAGAACGTCACAGTTCGATTCCTGGTCGGGGCACATGCCCAGATAGATCCCCAGTAGGGGTTATGCAGGAGGCAGCCGATCATTGCTGCTTCTCTCATCACTGATGTTTCTATCTCTCTCTCCCCCTCTCTGAAATCAATAAAAATATATTTTTTAAATGAAATAAAGCATGGCTCCAGAGCCTTGTCTGCCTAGCCTTCTCTGGCACCAGAGCCCCATTTCCCTTGTAGAGAGAAGAGGTGCAGCTTGCTATGTGCCACTTGTTTCAGCCCATTTACTTTTCTAATTCAATTTAATCCTGACAGCATCTTTGGGAGGAAGTATTATCTTAATTCTGTCTTCAATAAACAGGTTCAGAAAAGAGCAGTGATGCCCTGAAGGTCACAAAGTAGCAGAGCCAGATTTTTATTTTTATTTTTTTCAGAGCCAGGATTTAAATATAGGTTTGTTAGAAGCCAAAGCCCCATTCATTCTCTTGTAGCTCCCTATAGTTGTATAATACTAGAGTCCAGGTGATCCAGAGCATGGTAAGGGCGTGGGGAGCCCAGTGAGTGCCCCAGGGTGGAGTCTGAATCCTAGCTTTGCCACTTCCTGGTTGTGTGACCTTTCTGTGTTGGGCAATTAATTAACTTCTCAACGCTTGAATTTCCTCATCTGCAAAATGAGGGCAATAAGAACACTGACCCTGTAGCTGTGGTGAAAATAAATGAGGTAACTTAGCACAATGCCTGGCTCTTGGTACATCTTAACTTATTCTGATTGTTATCTCCCAGCGCTATCCAGAGAACAAAGACAGTATCTATAGTTTGAGGGAGCCCTGAGCTGGTGCTGGCAACAGCTGACCAGACCCACAGCCGCTCCATTCAGGACTCTGCCAGCTGGTGCTGAAACAACTTACATATAATTTGCAAGTGACACCTGAGGAACTTCCTTCCACTGACTCTTTGTACCATCATCCAGACGGGTCCTAGCTCCCATCTCCTCCCTTTAGGAATCTGGTTGAGCCTCTGTACCCCACGGGAGGCTGTGTAGCAGGTAGGACATGAGGTTTAGAGTTGGCAGGCCTAATGCCACTTGCCAGCTCTACCGCTTTTTCACAAGAGAGCTAGGGCAGGTGCAGTAACCTCCTCAAAACTATGCTTCCTTCCTTTTCTGCAAAAACAGGAATGATTACAGGCCCTAGGGTACTTGGGGTTAAGGTAAGGATGGAATGAGACAACATATGTAAAGGTACAGGCCTGGCTTAGAGAGAATACTTGGCAAATGTAACAAACTGTCTTTAATGGAGGAAAATCTCCACCATATGATGCTGAGCTGCCTGTGTGCACTGCAGGTACATTGAAAAGTCAGCCGAGGAGCTGGATGAGGAGGTGGAGTATGACATGGATGAAGAGGACTACATCTGGCTGGATATCATGAACGAACGGCGGAAGGCGGAGGGTGTGAGTCCCATCCCGCAGGAGATCTTCGAGTACTTAATGGACCGGCTGGAGAAGGAGTCCTACTTTGAGAGCCACAATAAAGGCGACCCCAACGCACTGGTGGATGAGGATGCTGTGTGCTGTATCTGCAATGACGGTGAATGCCAGAACAGCAATGTCATCCTCTTCTGTGACATGTGCAACCTGGCTGTGCACCAGGAGTGCTACGGTGTCCCCTACATCCCCGAGGGCCAGTGGCTGTGCCGCCGCTGCCTGCAGTCGCCCTCCCGCGCTGTGGACTGTGCCCTGTGCCCCAACAAGGGCGGTGCCTTCAAGCAGACAGACGACGGGCGCTGGGCCCACGTGGTGTGTGCCCTGTGGATCCCCGAGGTCTGCTTCGCCAACACAGTCTTCCTGGAGCCCATCGACAGCATCGAGCACATCCCGCCGGCTCGCTGGAAGCTCACCTGCTACATTTGCAAACAGCGGGGCTCGGGGGCCTGCATTCAGTGCCACAAAGCCAACTGCTACACAGCCTTCCACGTGACGTGTGCCCAGCAGGCCGGCCTTTACATGAAGATGGAGCCTGTGCGGGAGACGGGTGCCAACGGCACCTCCTTCAGCGTCCGCAAAACAGCCTACTGTGACATCCATACACCCCCAGGTTCCGCCCGCCGGCTGCCTGCCTTGTCCCACAGTGAGGGTGAGGAGGAGGAGGATGAGGAGGAGGATGAGGGTAAGAGTTGGAGTTCAGAGAAGGTCAAGAAGGCCAAAGCCAAGTCCCGGATCAAGATGAAGAAGGCACGAAAGATCCTGGCAGAGAAGAGGGCAGCAGCACCTGTGGTATCGGTGCCCTGCATCCCACCACACAGGTATGTGGGGAGCAGTGGACAGGTTGGTGAGGGAAGAACAAGCCCTCCTGGAGACTGATAGCCCCCTGAGGGAAGTGACAGGGTTTGGTTGTCTTCCTGTCAGGAGCTATGTAAAAGTTTAAGAAAAAAATCCAAAAGAGATTAGCTATAGCAAGTCACCTGACTCTTACATTAGGAGCCAGAAACTTCCAAGTTTTATTTGGCAGACCTAACATATATTTTAAACTGCCCTTCACTTTGATGGTGTGGTTGAAGTTAGGAAGAAAGAGGATGTAATAGCTACCAGCCACAGAAGATGAAATAGTCTGACTCTGAAAAGAGAACTGGATTGAAAAAGGGGGAGGGAAATGCTTAAGGAGTCACAAAATAATTACTGCCCCTGTGAATCCAAATGAGGGCTATGGTCAGTTATTTTTAACTCTTATTTTACCTAATCAATGTTCTAAATTGTACCTTATAACGCTCAGTGTGAGTTGGATATCCCAGGGTCAAATAGAGCAATCTTAGGATTCAAACTCCCTGACCCGCTGGGGAACAGGGCAGGGCTAGGGATCTGGATTAGTGCTGGGAGCTTGTCTTCCTGTCTGCTGAGGTGCCATTGATGGCACTGTTTGCTCTTTGCCTTACGCCTGATGTCACAAACTTTTTGACAGTAGACTTATTCCCTTTTTAAACACATAGAGGAACCCTCACTAGTTAGAAACCCTTGTTTTACATGAGAAAATTTGTTATCCTGCTTCCCAGGCTCAGTAAAATTACCAACCGCCTAACAATCCAAAGGAAAAGCCAGTTCATGCAGAGGCTGCACAGCTACTGGACACTGAAGCGGCAGTCACGGAATGGGGTCCCACTGTTACGTCGTCTGCAGACACACTTGCAGTCTCAGAGGAACTGCGACCAAGTTGGGGTACTGTGTCATATTCCCTGTGGGCTCTGGGAGCTAAGACCAGAGGATAAGGATCGAGATTTGTAACTATAGCATCCAGTGTCTGAGAGCTTAGACCAGGGGTGGGCAAACTACAGCCTGCAGGCTGGATCCGGCCCGTTCGGCTGTTCTATCCGGCCCGCGGAGCCGAAAGAGCGGAGGGTTCTCTGGCTCTCCCCTCCGCTCCTTCACCAGCAGCCCAAGATGAGAGTGCCAGCATGGTCAGGTTGCTTTTGTTCCGGCCCTCCGGTCCAGTTTAAGAACCCATTGTGGCCCTCGAGTCAAAAAGTTTGCCCACCCCTGGCTTAGACTGTTTCCTTTTTTAAGCTAGCCTTCAAACCAGGCTCAGGAAGAAATTTTTTTTCTTACGTGGGGGAGGAGTGGAGAAGAGATGAGGGAGTGGCAGAGACATGCTTCCTGGAGGGAGAACCAAGAAGAAATTCTTACAAATTATCCACTTGTAGAAGGGTACTGTTCCTAGATGTTTGTTCATTTACTCAACAAGTGTATGCCAAGAATTGGCACAGGGGGCACCTAGGTTGAGGAGCTCCCACTTGAGCTGGCACACCTGCCAGTAAGTTCCTGTGTCCCCTCCTTTGGCTTTACCTGCCCTGAGCCCCAGTTTTCTGGGCTATCCTTTCCTCTGACTCCCTCTTCACTTTCTGATGCCCTTTTTGCTTCTACAGAGAGATTCTGAGGATAAGAACTGGGCCCTCAAAGAACAGCTCAAGTCCTGGCAGCGGCTCCGGCATGACCTAGAGAGAGCTCGGCTGCTGGTAGAGCTGATTCGCAAGCGGGAGAAACTCAAAAGGGAGACGGTGAGTGCTCCTGGGCCAGTTCTGTTTTACAGAAAACATACCTGGGAGAAGGAAAAGCATATATTGTCTAGCCAGCAAGTAATAGGGTTGCTGCTCAGTGTGCGCTCAGGCTCACCAGAAACAGAATGTCAGAGGAGAGAATGAATGAAACTTTTAATTATGTGATACAGGTAGCTAGTGCTGTAAGTTAAATCAAGGAAGGGAAAGGTCAGAGTAGTTGGGGGGTTTCTCTGGGTGGGGCCTTGTAGAACACAGACCGGAGTGAGTACACCCAGCTGTTGGGGGTGGGAAGGAAGGCAAATTCCCAAACCAGCTTCGACCATCTCCTAAGACCTCTGCCAAAGGACTGGCCTGGGCCTGGCTGATTGGGCCTTTATGTGTGCCAGATCAAGGTCCAGCAGATCGCCATGGAGATGCAGCTGACCCCTTTTCTCATCCTCCTTCGCAAAACCTTGGAGCAGCTCCAAGAAAAGGACACGGGCAACATCTTCAGCGAGCCGGTCCCTCTGTCTGAGGTAACCGAATTGGACGAAGTAAGAATCCCTTCCCCTCACTCCACCTTCTTTCTGTTCCTCTCCCAGTTGGACCCCTGCTGCAGGTCTGGGCCAGGGACTAGGAGGGGACCTTGAGGAGAGGGGCTGGTGGCTCTGGGGCTCCAGGGTGAACTGGAGCCACATGCATCACCTGGACTCTGTCTTGTCCCTGCCATACCCCAAGTGCCCAGAGTGGGAGGCAGTCTGCACTCCCTCCCCAAAGGCAGGGACTGAATCTGCCAAATGAATAATTGCAAGGCAGGAAGACACTTTCCGGGTGCTGACCCCTAGAACAGAGACTTTAGAAGGCTCGGCACCTAAAGAACCAGCTCTGAAGCCCTAGGCCCTGACTGGCAGACTCTTCTCTCTAAAAGGTATAAAATGAGAGGCCTAAGGCAGCAGCCTCCTTATAAGTCTTAATGATAAGCAAAAAAGAGCTATAGGAATGCAAGGTGGTATGATTTCCAGAGGAATCTCCTACCCATTTTCTTGTTGAAGCCTCATACGGCTCTAGGAGGTGGATTTTGGCGGTAATTTTATCACTTTTCCAGGCCAGGTAAAGAAGGCCCACAGAGGTTAAGAGACTTGCCAAGATCACACAGCTTGTGACTGGTAAAGTCAAGACGGAATCCAGTTCTCTTTTCCCCTGCGCTATATGCCTACCTCTGACTGTGGTGGGAGGAGGTTACGATGCATTTCAAGGGGTAGTGTTAGGGGCAGGGGTTCAGGGGGAATGAGAAGCATTTCTCCACTTAGCTGCACCCGCCCTGTTCTCCCAGGTACCTGACTACCTAGACCACATCAAAAAGCCCATGGATTTTTTCACCATGAAGCAGAACTTGGAGGCTTACCGCTACCTGAACTTTGATGATTTTGAGGAGGACTTCAACCTCATCGTCAGCAACTGCCTCAAGTATAACGCCAAGGACACCATCTTCTACCGGGCAGCGGTGCGGCTCCGTGAGCAGGGTGGTGCTGTGCTCCGCCAGGCCCGGCGCCAGGCAGAAAAAATGGGCATTGACTTTGAGACGGGCATGCATATCCCCCACAACCTGCCTGGAGACGAGGCCCCACATCACACTGAAGATGGTGGGTGATGAGTCACACACACATCGAGGCCAATGCTAGGGATGAACAGCTTTCCAAAAGCCCCCTCCTGGGAGCAGGCAGTGTAGGCAGGAAGCAGTTAGGCTGAGCAGTGACAAGCTATCCCCAGGAAGCCAGATGGGTGAATGAATAGCAATGCCTGTCAGTTCACATCTTGGTTCTGCTATTTTATGGCTTTTCATGGTGAGCAGCTGAGGGGAGAAGGGTTTCTTTTTCTTTTCTTTTTATTAATATGTTTTTATTGACTTCAGAGGGAAAGACAGAGGTAGAGAGAGACAGAAACGTCAATGATGAGAGAATCATTGATCGGCTGCCTTTTACACACCCCACACTGGGGGCTGAGCCTGCAGCCGGGCAGGTGCCCTGACCAAGAATCAAACCGTGACCTCCTGGTTCCACCAATCTAGCGACACCGACCGGGCAAGAGTGGGTTTCTTACTGCCTGTCCAGATTTAAGGGGTCCAAAGACCTGCCCTGAATCTGACCTTTCCCCCACTATCCCCACTCCTAGCAGCAGAGGAGGAGCGGCTGGTCCTGCTGGAGAACCAGAAGCACCTGCCAGCGGAAGAGCAGCTGAAGTTGTTGCTGGAACGGTTGGATGAAGTGAATTCCAGCAAGCAGAGTGTGGGCCGCTCACGGCGCGCGAAGATGATCAAGAAGGAGATGACAGCGCTTCGGCGGAAGCTTGCCCACCAGCGGGAAACCGGAAGGGATGGGCCTGAGCGCCATGGCCCCTCCAGCCGGGGCAGCCTGACACCTCACCCAGCAGCCTGTGACAAGGACGGGCAGACAGACAGTGCCGCTGAGGAGAGCAGCAGCCAGGAGACAAGCAAAGGTCTGAACCCCATAACAAGGTGGACCCCAAAGCAAATTAGACTTTGACTCTGCATCCCCAAGGCAGAGGTCTTTCTTGCACAGCTAGCTGTACTTTCTCCCTCATTCCCCAATCAGGGGCCTCTTAGCTGCATCTCTGGCTATTTGTACAGAGACCCTGTTCCCAGTTTCTTGACAGTGAAATCATCTCCCCAACAGTAGCTGGAGAACTGGACTTATACACCCAGGGCATACCCTGGATGACATCTACCCTTCCCACCTCAGGCCCCTCACCAACTTTCCTTCTCTCTTTCTCTGCTCCAGGCCTGGGTCCCAACATGTCCTCCACCCCCGCACATGAGGTGGGCAGGAGAACCTCAGTTCTGTTCTCCAAAAAGAACCCGAAGACAGCTGGACCGCCCAAGAGGCCGGGCCGGCCCCCCAAAAACCGGGAGAGCCAGATGACCCCCAGCCACGGAGGCAGTCCTGTGGGGCCCCCTCAGCTTCCCATCATGGGCTCCCTGCGTCAGCGCAAGCGGGGTAGGAGCCCCCGGCCCAGTTCGAGCTCAGACAGCGACAGTGATAAATCCACAGAAGACCCCCCAATGGGTGAGCCTCACCACCCAGTCCCCAAAGAGAGCAAAGCTACCATCTTTCCCAACATAACTTCCACCTATCCCTTCATTTTCCCATAATATCTTAGCGCTAGAAGGGCCCTTAGGAATCATTTAATTCAATCCCCTCATTTTACAGACTGGGAAACTGAAACCTAAAGACACTGATCCAGCTAGATTCCCATCCAGGCCCCCCTCCATTGTATCACTTCACCTTTTCTCTTCTCATCCTCCTTGGTGATCTCCTGCCCTTTAAGCCATTTGTGTCCTAAAGTCTATAACTGCCAAGGGAAGTGTAAGGGGTGGGGCAGGGCTGTGGCCAACTGTGGTGGACACCACCCAGAGCTAGCTCTGCTGGCCAAGGTTGGAGGCATATTCCAGCACAGAAAGGGAAGCCAGGCTCTAAGTACCTCTTACCCCCATGCCATCTCTGATCTACATCTTCCTGACCGATTCCTTCCCTCCTCCCCTTCCCCCCCAACCAAGACTTACCAGCCAATGGCTTCAGCAGTGGAAACCAGCCAGTCAAGAAGAGTTTCTTGGTATATCGTAATGACTGCAGCCTTCCCCGGAGCAGCTCAGACTCTGAGTCCAGCAGCAGTAGCAGCAGCAGTGCTGCCTCAGATCGGACCAGGTACCGGCCCTCCAGATCAAGGCCTGCCTCTGGGATGCCCTTCTGGGTTTCCCTATGGGAAGTGGAGAGGCAGCCGTCTCAGCCTAGATTAAGATGGCTCAAATCCAAGGTTCTCTGCAAATAAATGGAATAGATGAGAATATCACCATGATGGAATGAAAGGAACCATACTGGGTTCAGCTGATGTTTTAGAGCAGAGGGCATAAACTCTTGGTTTGTGGCCTGGATTGGCCTACAGACATATTTTGTTTGGCCGGCATGGTGTGTTTTAAAAACGGAATTCAGAAGTACCACATAAAATTCCCAGTTTCTGTGTTCTTTTTAAAAATTAGGTCTGGCAAATCTGGCCAGTATTGCTTTTAGACAGGGTATACATTCGTCAGCACCACTGCTAAACCCAGCGCACATCAGTCAAATTACTGCTAAGCCACTGAGAGCATTTGGATTTGAAAATCTTTAAGTAGCTCCTGTTTTCCAAAAGTCTTAGACGCTGGGGGTTTAAAGAAGAAAGAACACCCACCATGCCATTTTCCACTCTTCTTTGAGCTGAGCTCCCCTTGTTTTGTCTACAGCACAACACCCTCAAAACAAGGCAGGGGCAAGCCCTCCTTCTCTCGGGGCACATTCCCAGAGGACAGCAGTGAAGACACCTCAGGCACTGAGAATGAGGCCTACTCCGTGGGTACTGGCCGCGGCGTGGGCCACAGCAGTAAGTACCCCCGCCCAAGGCCAGGGATGCTGGGGGCCCAGTGTCCGGGCCTTACCAGCCCCCTGTCTGCTGATCTGCCCCCTCTCTCCCGTTCCTGTGAAGTGGTGAGGAAGAGTCTGGGCCGGGGAGCTGGCTGGCTGTCTGAGGATGAGGACTCCCCGCTGGATGCTCTGGACCTGGTGTGGGCCAAGTGCCGAGGGTATCCATCGTACCCAGCTCTGGTAGGCTTCTGCTTTTTTGTTTTTTGTTTTTGACATATCCTTTGCCTGTCAACCCTAGTATGCAGACTCACAATTAGTGGACTTTTTCTGCTCTCTACTGAGCTGCAGAGTACAGGGGTCTTTGGCAGGTAGAGAGTTAGAGGTCCCTGATTAGTTTCTCCAGCTTTCCCTTTTCCTTCCCATGACCCCTTGGGCTCTGAAATAATTCAGCATAGGAAGAAGGTCAGCATTGCAGTAGCATGATAACCTTTCCATGTCTCTACTTCAAAGGAATCTACATTCTTAGGTAGAGTAAGCCTTGGGGAAGAGTGGACTGAACCAAACCAAGGTTTATTATTCCTTCAGATCATTGATCCAAAGATGCCCCGGGAAGGTATGTTCCACCATGGGGTTCCCATTCCTGTGCCCCCACTCGAGGTGCTGAAGCTGGGGGAGCAGATGACCCAGGAAGCCCGAGAGCATCTCTACCTCGTCCTCTTCTTTGACAACAAGCGAACCTGGTAAGGGAGGAGGGGAACGTGTGGTGACTCACAGCCACAAATATAACCCTGGAAATGGGGGCAGATTGCCAGGAAATTCTAGCAACAGACAGGCTGGGCTGTCACAAATCAGTGGGGGAAGGGACTTAGGTCTTTAATAAAAAGGGTTGTGTTAACCACAAGTCTGAGCAACTGATTGGGCACAGCTGACAAACAGCTGTGACTAGAAAACAAAGAACCGTCAGTGACTGTGACAAATATGGGAGTGGCTCGCCACCCAGATTGAGGAGACTTCTAACACTTAGTTTTCCCACCTCTGCCTCCATGGTGATAAGATTAGGATAAAGCGGGCATAAAGTCAGACTCTGAATCCCTCTTCTGTCTCGTTTACATATGTAACCTTTTTGTTAATTATATGCAGAGGATTTTCAATATCAGTAAAGTCTTCCTGGAGCCAGTGGGACAGGGTACTATTTCAGGTTAGGTCAGGGCTCCTCCTTTTTGCACCCATAAGTACCCTGTGGTTACCCGTCAGTGTGACAGTTGACTGGGCTCTTATCACTGTGAACAGTTATTTGAGGGCAGGGAATCCCAGTGCCCACCAGACTCTCGTTCTCAGGACATGTGTTTGAATAAATTGAGTGAGGAGGGCTGGTGCTTACTGCTCTCCCAGAGAGGACTTACTTGATCCTTACTTCATCTTGCAGGCAATGGCTGCCTAGGACTAAGCTGGTTCCTCTGGGTGTGAACCAGGACCTCGACAAGGAGAAGATGCTGGAGGGCCGCAAGTCTAACATCCGCAAATCAGTGCAGATTGCCTACCATAGGGCTCTGCAACACCGCAGCAAGGTCCAAGGCGAGCAGAGCAGCGAGACCAGTGATAGTGACTGATACTGCCAGCACAGCCCAATCTACAGTGCCCTGCCACCTCTCCCCTTTGCTCACTGTCCTGGAGTGGCACCGGCCTCTGCACTGATTCATTCCTGGTCTTGGGGCCAGTCTCAGGGGAAGCGGGGTGGGGGAGGTCCCTCCTGCCCTGAGTGCAGCTGGACTGTACAGAACACTCCAAGGGCCCATGGTAGCTTTGTGCAAAGAGAGGGAGGTCCCACAGGCCAGAAGGCTCCAGAGACCTCTCAGCATTGTAGTGCAGGGTGGTGGGCCAAGGTTAGAACACTGCATAAAACAGGCCAGCCCATCACCTCTGCCTGCTCATGCCAGGAGAATCCATAACTGCCTATTGGCCTGAGGCCTGTGCAGGTGATAAGGTGAACGGGCATCCGCCCTGCCTAACAGTGGGATTGATGTCTGTCCAGCCTGGAAGAGGGGCACTAGGTGACCCCCTCCCCTGCTTTTGTAAATACTGTAATTAGTGGAGAATTTAAATTATTCTCATTTGTAACTGCGTTTCCGGGTCGCGCCAGAGTCATTTGGTACTAAAAAGACTGGGGCCTGTCCCCTCTTCCCTTAGATTTCCCCACCTTTCAAACTGGTTTGTATTTATTTCAAAAGAAGAAAATATATTGATTCTTAGAAAATCGTTTGGAATTCTTGGTTCTTGCCTTCGGCCAGGGCAAAGGGAGGTTCTCTTCCCCAGGGATGGCAAATAATTGGGCCCAAGTGGTTGCTGGCTGTTGCATTTGTAAGACGACAGCAAAGATAATATGACAGCTCTCATTTCTCATGCACTTACTGAGTGGCAGTTCCTGTGTTAGCTCCTTTAGATACAGTTTCATGTATCCTTGCATTAATTAAAGGAAAGGTTAATGATAGGGTGATTGTCTTCACAAAGACATAGGTTTTGAAAAATTAAGTAACTTGCCTAAGTTCTCAGTAGGAAGTTGCCAGAAAGCTCCAGAGACCTCACAGCATTGTAGTGCAGGGTGGTGGGCCAAGGTTAGGATTCTGCATAAAACACCATCCCATCACCTCTGCCTGTTCATGCCAGGAGAATCCATAACTGCCTAGTAGCCTGAGGCCTGTGCACGTGATAAGGTGAACAGCCATCCGCCTAACAGTGGGAATGAAGGCTGCCCCACTAGGATCTGAACTCAGGTCTGTTTGTCTGCAATTTAACCAGTATGCTGCACTGCTAGAGAAAGAGTCAACTGTGCGAGCTTTCATGAACTTCGGGTGTTTAGTTCTTCAACAAGATTGTCCAAGTGTTTCAGAGTCACTAGAGTTGTGACTTTCCCCTTCTTAACTGGGGCACAGAGAAGGACTATAGACGGTCGCTGTTCTCCATTCATTCCCAACCCTGGCTCCTTTTCTGATGCAAACATTTTTTTTGAAGGAATGCCTTCCAAGTGCTAGGCACCTGTGGGCTGGTGTGCCAATGGACGAGGCAATCACAGGAAGCAGTTGCGGAGGGTTTTGGAGCTACTGAGTGGAAGTGAGACAACTTCCATGTCTGATGATACCAAGTTCCTGGTACTCCCTGCTAGGCAATGTGGGTGGGGCACAAAGATAAATCAGCTGTAAACCTTGCCCTTCGGGAACCTGCAGTCTAATCATCAGCCACCAAAAATCATTATGCTAGGAGATTTACCCAAAAAAAGCCTAGCTTTTTGTGACTTTCTCCAGAAGGGAAGAAATCACACCTTTCCTGGGCTCAGGCGGCCAGCCCCGGCAACCGAGCTAGGCAGACAGGCAGGCTGCCTCACGGCCACACACTTGTGCTTGCACTCTGATGCCTTGCCCAGCCCCAGAGGAATCCTCCACACGAGTGTCAGGTGGGGGAGTACGGAAGGGAAGTCCAGACAGGAGAGGAGCAGAGGCAGGGACAGGAGGCGGGCCGATCTGAGGAGGCAGGCCTCCCTCGGAGTGAAGTCGGTGAGGAGGCCCAAGACCGGCGGGCGGGCGGGCGCGGAGCCATTTCCTCAGGAGACGGGCGCGGTGGGCTGGAGCTGTGTTCGGGTCCGGGTCCGACTCTCAGTGAGCCGGGGTTCATCGGAGGAGGACCTAGGAGAGCGGAAAGCAGACCAGAGAGGCGCGGTGGAGAAAGGCTCTCTGGAGAAGGCGGGGGACAGGATTTGGTTGTGCGGGCCGGCGAATCTGAGGCCATCAGCCAGTGAGGACCGGGGTCCGGTCAGTGGGGACACGCTGGCCTGCCTGAGGTAGCGGAAAGGCACCGAGAGAGCCAGCAGCCAGCCCAGCGCGCGCCGACCGCTGAGACGCCTCGGGAAGGCCCGCCCAGCGCCGCCACGCCCGTTCTCATTGGTCCCTCGTACTTCCCCGCCGATTGGCCACCTCTACATCCAATAAACACGGACTTGAGCCCAACTTCCGGGAAGGCTTCGCAGGCAAGGCCGGAGGAGTGCGCTTGCGCGCGTCCCAAACTACGGCAACTCGGAGGTACCGCGGTGAGCGCCCCGGGGCTTGCGGGGCGGGAGGTTTAGGGCGGAAGGTGGGACCGAGCCGAGGGGGCGGGTGGTAAGGGGCGGGGCCTGCGAGGAGTGGAAGGAGGAGACGGGGCGGAACTTAATACAAACACTGAGAGGCGAGGATTTCTTGCAGTTGGGCGAGGCCTTTAGATTCGCGTTTCTCTTAGTGGGCATGGTCTGCTGGTAGCGAGTAGATTCTGGCTCCGAGTGGGCGCCGCCGTAATGGGGTGGAGCCTGACACAGAAACATTAGCCTTGCTCCCTTTGGCCTGGTTAGCATGGGGCATCGCACTCTGTCCTCCGTCCCTGCCCTGTGGGCCTCCATCCCCTGTCCACGCTCTGAGCTGCGCCTGGACTTGGTTCTAGCTTCTGGACAGTCCTTCCGGTGAGTGACCTTAGCCTGCAGTGCAAAGTTGGGTGTGATGGAAGAAACGTCAGTGTACGAAAGAGGAAATTGAGGCAGGGGTGGAGAGCCTGTTACCTTTTTTTTATTTTTTTTATTTAATGGCCCGTATTTGTTGTCAGGGTGGGAAAATGTTATCTCTTTTTCTATAAAGACATAATAAGCCTGTGCAGTGTTGCGAGGATCGAATGATATAATTGATGTAAAATAAAGCACTTTTACTTTACCATTGATAAATCAGTTTTATATGTGGAAAGGTTGTAGGATGGGAGGAGGGCACCAAAGGTTGCAAGAAGGGAAACTGAGTACTAGACCCCCTCTCCCCCCCTGTGCCTGGGGCCTCAGGTGGAAGGAGCAAAACCCTGCGCACTGGAGTGGCGTGCTGGCAGACCAGGTGTGGACACTGACCCAGACGGAGGAGCAGCTCTACTGCACTGTGTACCGAGGGGAGAAGGGCCAGATTGGCAAGCCCACGCCAGAAGAGCTAAAGGCCCTGCGCCAGTACTTCCAGCTGGATGTCAGCCTGGCTCAACTGTATCGCCACTGGAGTTCCAAGGACCCCCACTTCCAAAAAGTAGCTCAGAAATTCCAAGGTGAGTATAGGGCCCAGGACAGGGTTTGGGTTGGGGTTCTTGTAGTTTGGTTAGGTTACCCAGTTTCACCATCTATAAAGTGGGGAATTATATTTACCTCATAGGATTTTTTATGAGGATTAAATGAGCTAATACATGTAAAGTGTTTAGAACAGTGCCTGACACATAGTCATTATTACTATTATGATTGTCCTACTGACCACTAATCACGGAGTGACAAGGATATTGAGCCAAATTCTGGATGTGTGACCTCGGGCAGGTGACATCATTCATTCTGTAAACATTACAGAGCATCTGCTATGTGATTGGGGATATAGCAGTGAACAAAATGGACATAAATCCCCACCCTCATAGTGCTTACATTGTGGCTTATCTGTGGAATGGGATGATGACCCAAACCTCGCAAGATGCTATAAGGAATGATGTTGCTTTTTCTAACAGCTTTGTCCCTCATTCCCCCTGGGAGCCTACATGCCTAGGATCTGAGGGGGAGAGGCGGCCACTCTTGACAGCAGGTGCTTCTCTTACCTGCTGCCTTTCCGATCTTCAGGTGTTCGGCTCCTACAACAGGATCCCATTGAGTGCCTTTTCTCCTTCATCTGTTCCTCCAACAACAACATTGCTCGCATCACTGGCATGGTGGAGCGGCTCTGCCAAGCCTTCGGACCTCGGCTCATCCAGCTTGATGATGTCACCTACCATGGCTTCCCCAGCCTGCAGGCCCTGGCTGGTGAGTAGGTGGGTGCCTGCCCCAAGGCTCACTAACAGCTTTCAGAGTCTGTTCGGGTCTCCCCTGGTCCCCATCTCCCATCTCAGCTTCCTGCTTTCCCAAAGACTGCCTTCCTCCAGAATCACCCCGTCTGGTCCGATCAGCCCCAGACACACCTCTCCCTCCCTGTCAGTTCCTGAAATGTCAGCACCTCACTACTCTTGTTTTTTGCCCCATGGTTTCAATGCCTCATCAGAAAAACATCCATATGCAGTGTGTAATAGTTTGGGGATAAATGCATATGCTTGTTGATGGGTGTGTGTGTTTTAAGAGAAAGTTTATTTAGAAAGTCACAGAGGTAGCCGAAACCGGTTTTGCTCAGTGGATAGAGCATCAGCCTGCGGACTGAAGGGTCCCAGGTTCGATTCCGGTCAAGGGCATGTACCTTGGTTGCGGGCACATCCCCAGTAGGTGGTGTGCAAGAGGCAGCTGATCAATGATTCTCTCTCACCGATGTTTCTAACTCTCTATCCCTCTCTCTTCCTCTCTGTAAAAAGTCAATAAAATATATTTTTAAAAAAGAAAGTCACAGAGGTAGAAGTGAGCTGTAAAAGGAATGGCATCAGGAAACAAGTTACAAAGGCAAAAGAAGGACCCTTGGAGCTTAGGAGAAAGAGAGGAAAATGCACCTTGGCAGAAGTGGGTGAGGAAAGGCATGGGCGTGCTCCACAGAGAGAAGCCTCTACACATGTGTTCTGGAAAGAGAGAGAGTGCCTTAGTCTGAATCCCAATTCTGGCACGAATTTAGCTTCTCCTTTGTTTCTTCATCTGTGGAATGTAATAACCTATCAGAGTTGTCACAAGGGTTGAGTAAAAGCATACACATACTGCTTTTTTAGATACCTAGCACATTGTTTGGCATATGGGGAATATGCAGAAAATTCACGTTGCTCTCTGTATAGTGAATCCAACAATTTTGTATCCAGGAACACACATTCTTTATAGAAGCCCTGTGAGGCAAGTGTTACAGAAATAAGTATCTCAGTTGGCAGACGTGAGGACCAAGTCAGGGAAGGTGCTTGGGGAATGTATAGTAAGGAGACAGCCTGCCTGGAGAACAAAAGAATGATTTTTGTGCTTAGAAACCCAGTCTTATACCTTAGCTTCCAGCTTAGTATTCATAAGAACTCAAAAAATTCATCCACCTCTTCAGGCTTTTCTTGTTTGTAGGAGGGTATAACAGTTCCTATCTAGAAGGGTGAGAGGGAATAAAGCAATCATGAAGCGGGTGTAGAGCACAGGAGTTGGTGTTTCAGACACAGGTGCAGATCCCGTCTCCACCGGGTCCTTTCTTCAACAAGCTACTTAACCTTTTCTAAGTCGTCATTTTGAAATAGGAAAAACATCTGTGAAATAGGAAAAACAGCCTACCCAGTGTTGCTCAGTGGTTGGTTGTTGACCAATCAGGAGGTCAGGGTTTGATTCCTGGTCAGAGCACATGCTCAGGTTGTGGGCTCGATCCCCAGTAGGGGTCATGCAGGAGGCAGCCAGCCCATCAATGAGTCTCTCTTATCATTGATGTTTCTATCTCTCCCTCTCCCTTCCTCTCTGAAATCAATAAAAAAAAAATTTTTTTTTAAAAAAGGGAAAAAATTCAGTACTATTATCGGGATCCTTGTGAAAAATGAGTGTGATAATGTATCCAAAGCACTTTGTCCGTATTTGATAACCAACACTTGATCATAGAAGCTCTTGCCATTATTATGACTATTATTTTAGATCATGGGTGTGAACAGCCCTTTGGACAGGTTAAGAAACTCAATTAGGAAGTTCCTCCAGGGCAGCAAGCCCTTCTGAGTCCCTGCTCCAGTGCCCAACACAAAATAGGTGTTCAGCCAAAACCGGTTTGGCTCACTGGATAGAGCGTCAGCCTACGGACTGAAGGGTCCCAGGTTCGATTCCGGTCAAGGGCATGTACCTTGGTTGCGGGCACATCCCCAGTAGGGGGTGTGCAAGAGGCAGCTGATTGATGATTCTCTCTCATCGATGTTTCTAACTCTCTATCCCTCTCTCTTCCTCTCTGTAAGAAATCAATAAAATATATTTTTTTAAAAATAGGTGTTCAGAAAACATTTGTAGAGGGGTAGAACCCAGACCTTAATCCTGTCCTTTGCACATGCAAGTATCCCAGGGTCTCCTAGAGGGCGGTGAGGTGGGAGAGGGGTGCTTATGAACGTATTCCTGTGGGGTGGAGGGCTCAGACTAACCTGAGGACATAAAAGGATTTGAGGAGGCCTGACCCTGCTCCTTTCCCCATCCTCCTACAGGGCCAGAGGTGGAGACTAAGCTCAGGAAGCTGGGCCTTGGGTACCGTGCCCGCTATGTGAATGCCAGTGCCCGAGCCATCCTTGAAGAACAGGGGGGGTTGCCCTGGCTGCAGCAGCTGCGCAAGGCCCCCTACGAAGAGGCCCACAAGGCCCTCTGCACGCTGCCTGGAGTGGGCACCAAGGTGAGGCCTCACGGCGGGTGGGAGCTACCCTCAGACCACCCATGTGGAGAGGAACAGAGCAGGAGACAAGACAGGCCTGAGAGCTGGGTGCAGGCTAAGCTGCTGGAGGAGAGCAGGAAGGAAAACCGATACAAGCGGATACTTTATTAGAGAGAATGCAAAAAGGGTATAAAGGACATTGCCCTTTGAGTGCATTTGTAGAAAGGCCATTTGTTCAGGTGCACATATACACTGATACAGACACACACAGAAATTTCCTGAAGGAATCACAGGAAACTTAATAGTGGTTACCTTTGGGAAGATACATAGGAAGGTATTTCTACTTTTTTTTTTTAAATATGTTTTATTGATTTTTTACAGAGAGGAAGGGAGAGAGATAGAGAGCTAGAAACGTCGATGGGAGAGAAACATCAACCAGCTGCCTCTTGCACACCCCCTGCAACCAGTGTACATGCCCTTGACCGGAATCGAACCTGGGACCTTTCAGTCCGCAGGCCGATGCTCTACCACTGAGCCAAACCGGTTTCAGCGGTATTTCTACTTTTATTATTCTTGTGAATTTTATATGTACTTATAAAACTTTTTCTTTAATTTCAACAAGAGGATTGCAAATCTGGCATTTATTGAGTTCTTCTGTATACTTCTCTGCAGTTTTGTTTAAAGAACTTTTTTTATGGGCTCTGAACTTTAACGTTAAGTCCTTGTTCTGCTTCTTCCTAGCCATGTAACTTGGGCCAAGTCACTTAACCTTTTAGAACCTCATTTTTCTTATCTGCAAAATGAATATAGTGCCAGCTTTTTTCCAGGTTATGAGAACTTGGCCTACGTAGATATTCATGCAGTAGCACTCTCATCACATCTGTATTTAAAGAGTATCGCCATCTTTGTGAGGGCATGATGGCCAATTAGCATATTGGTAATATATTGATTGAGAATATAGAAGAAGAATAACCTCAGAGTGGCAGAGGAAATATAGTTGGCTTTTGGGCTAGAATCAGGATGCTGCCTGGACCCTGCCATTTCTCTATGTCTGTCAAAGGTGGCCGACTGCATCTGCTTGATGGCCCTAGACAAGCCCCAGGCCGTGCCCGTGGATGTCCATGTGTGGCAGATCGCCCAGCGTGACTACAGTTGGCATCCCACAACAACCCAGGCCAAGGGTCCAAGCCCCCAGGCCAACAAGGAACTAGGTAAGGAGGGAGGGAGATGCCAGGGCTGGCAGTAGGCTGAGGTGATAGAGACTTCTCACCTCTCTCCCTGTGGATGGGGATGTGGGGCCACTTTGTTTTGCCTCATTATCTCTGATTTAGGAAACTTTTTCCGGAGCTTGTGGGGACCTTATGCTGGCTGGGCCCAAGCAGTGAGTATACCTAGGCCTCCTCTCCTCCAGCCCTGACCCCATAGGACTTCTCCCCAAGCCCTGACCCAGGGACTCTTCCACTGCTTCCACCCTAGGTGACCCTAAAGGGTTCTCTACCCTCCATCCCCAGCCCCGACTCTAGTGGAAAGGTTAAGTCCACAGCGGCAGCGGCTGCCCTTCCCCTGCTCGCTCAGCCGTCCGAGCCCCAGCCCTGCACCCCCCCTGAACAAACGGGCGGGGCTGGACCACGTCACCAGGGGTCCCCCGCAGCCCTCCTGGAGGGGGCACTGGAGAGCCCCAGGGTCCCAGGGCTGCCAGGGACGCGGGGCTCCGGTGGGCAGGCGGTGGCCTGGGCAGCAAAGGCCGTGTTGCTCTGGACCTGCTCCCCAGTAATGCCATTTCTCCCCACACTACCACCAGCCCCACCAGCCAGTGTACCCTGAACCCAGTGAGGAACCCTGAACCCAGTGTACCCTGTCCTCACATAGACTCTTCCCCTGCCCCCAGGTGCTGTTCAGTGCTGACCTACGCCAACCCCACCAAAAACCACCAGCAAAGCGCAGAAAGAGATCCACAGGGCTCGAAGGCTAGGTGGGGGGCACCGGACAAAGGGATTCTCTCAATATCTTTTCCCTCCATTCCCTGTACTCTCCTCCATCCAGACTCATGTTGGGAAGGGAGCTCCATGCAACTACCTCAGGGTCCAGGCACCCTCAAGCCAAGCAGTTTGTGTAACAGTGTGGAGTGTGTGTGTGTGTGTGTGTGTGTGTGTGTGTGTAATCTGGGGAGACAAAGCTACCTTTGGTTTTATCCTCTTCCCTTTATTACAAGAAGGAACAATAAAATAGAAACATTTGTATGGAAAATGCAATGGGGGAGTGGTAGGAAAAGGGGTGGGGTGGGGTGGAACAGGGTAACCCAGTTCAAGGATAGAAGGGGAGCAGTCTGCCCCCAATTTCTCATACACAGGGGATCTTGACACTGGATCCAGGGACCTAGAGCTGGGGGGACAGCCCGGGGGACATTTCGGAGCCCGGCTCCACACAGCAGTCTCGACAGCAGCAGCCAGCCACTGGCCCTACATGGGGAGAGAACAGACTTGGCAATAGAAGCAGACCCTCCACTCCAGCCTGGGTGTCTCTTCGTGGACCACCCATACCCTTTCACAGAGCCCTGGTCCTCACCTGCAGCTGCTGGTGTCAGCAGCTCCCCGTGGCTCGCCGCCGGTCCGTGCCCCTCCTGGCTGGTGCCCAGCTGTAGCTTCCTCATGTGCCGCACCACAGCCGTGGCATTGAAGGCTTGCTGTGGGGAGATGGGGGAGAAGGGACTTTTGAGAGAGTGGGAGATGATGGGGCAGGGTCTGGCGGTGGGATTCTTGCAGTGGTTCTGTTATTTTCAGGTGTTATTGATACCCTAAAACCACCTCAAATATCTGCAAGGCTTTATTAAATTATATTCAGCCATATTACGTATTTACACTCACATCTACACACATAAATAAAAAGTATGTAAACAGATATGTAACTCTTTTATATAACTCATATTTACATAAAAGCAAACACACTATAGCATATTTTAGGCATCGTTCTAAACACTCTACATAGTAATTCATTTAATCTTTATGGAAATCTTTGAGGTGAGCACTATTAGTGTCACCATTGTCAAAGGAGGAAACTGAGGCACAGAGAGGTTAAGTAACTTGCCCAGGTGTGTATATATCATTATTTAACACTAGAGGCCCGGTGTTCATGCACTGGAGTGGGGGGCGGGGGGTCCCCTCAGCCCGGCCTGCTCCCTCTCACAGTCAGGGGTGGGAGACAACCCAGCAATCAGGGAAAGGCAATGTCCCCAACACACCTCTGCTACTGCCACTGCCAGCAGTGCAAGCCTTGGGCAGCCCTGGGCGGCTGAGCAGCTGCCATCCCAGGATTGCCTGTGCCTTGAGCCAGCCCTAGGTGGCTGGAGGGGCTGAGGGGACTGGGCGCCGCCATCTTGTGGCTGTGGGTGCTGCCATCTTTGAGGTCATGACAGTCAATTAGTATATTCCCTCCTTATTGGCTTGAGTATCGCCATCTTTGTGAGGGCATGATGGCCAATTAGCATATTCCCTCTTTATTAGATAGGATATCCCCTAGATGTCTCCATAAAACCCTCAAATTCACCATGTGTCCAAAACCAAAGTAATCCCCCAAAACAAGTATCAGGCCAGCCCTTGGCAGCTCTCACGTCAATATCCATTCTATCATCACTTCTTGTCAATTCCACCTCCTAATTGACTCCTGGACCAACTACTGTTCTCTGTCCTGTTGCCTCTGCTCTGGTCAGTCCTCAGTGTCTCCGGCCTGCCTCTGCCACGTCCTCCTAAGGGGTCTCCAAGCCTTCACTCTGTGCCTCTCTCTGCACCCTGAGAGCCCTTTCTGAAGGGCCAATTCCTGCTAAAAATCCTAGGGCTCCTTAGCATCGATAGGATCAAATCAGTGTTCCACTGTGGCACTCGAGACCCTAAGCATCCTGGCTTCTATTTTCATCTCCAGCCTGGGCCCTACATCCCAGAAGCCCTCACTACCCCCAAAGCTCTTCTAGTACCGCCATCCTTAGCACTGGCACTTCCTCGAATGTCCACACTTTCTCTTGTCCTTGGCCTTTTGTACATTATTCTACTATGGCCTTAGACATTATTCTAGTATGCCTGGCTAATTCCTGCTCAGCTGTAGGTCTGTAAGGCCATCACCAACTTTATGCCCCTTCCAGGACCCTGTAGGTTGGATTAGATGTCTTCTTAAGAATTATATACTGTTCTCCCTCCAGACTTGGAGGTCAGGGACCCTCACTGGAATAGAGTAGGTGTCAAGGAACATTGAATGAATGAAAGGTTCTTTGGCAAGCATCCTTGAGCAGTTACTGTGAACCCAACTTGGTGCTAGGTGTTATGCTAGCTGAGGCTTGGTTGGGGATGGGGAGGAATCCTGGGGAGGCTGGGACCTAGGACTAGGAATGTGGGCTCACCTTCCATTTGCTCTTGGCAAAGTTCTTCTTGATCTGCTCACTCACTGACTGGTGAATATTCTTATCTAGAGCCGTGTCTCCTGCAATCCTAGAGTAAGGGTATGTGGAGGATTATCTGTGAAGGCAGAGGCAGGCCTGGGGGCCCAGGTCCTTCCCCAGTTCACAGCTCATGGCAGCTCTCACCATGGGTGCTGCAAGGCCTGCTCACAGGTGAACCTCTTCTCCGGATCCTTCTCCATCAAGTGCCTGATGAAATCTTTGGCTGAACCAAGACAAAAGTAAAGACAGAAAGAACATGGTAGTGCCTGTGGACACCCCAAAACAGAATCCACCCCTCAGGTCTGGCCTGGCATCCAAGCAAGATGAGCGGCTAGATTTGTTCATGCACCATCTCACCCCACCTATTCTCT
The DNA here is from genome assembly GCA_963924515.1 of Vespertilio murinus. Classification (NCBI taxonomy): domain Eukaryota; kingdom Metazoa; phylum Chordata; class Mammalia; order Chiroptera; family Vespertilionidae; genus Vespertilio; species Vespertilio murinus. Next base: position 34,387,343 of record OZ004715.1, on the reverse strand, counting down.
TTCTCTAAGCCCTCCTCCACACACCCCAGCATTCCAGCTCTCCTTTTTCCCTTAAGAAAAACTTGTTCTTAGAAGATTCTACTCAGTGTAGTCACACGATGTGTAAATGATTGATAATGGTTTCACAGGTTTGCCTCCTACTAGGAGGCACAAAAGGACAGATGAAAACATGTATGTGGTGTATTAGGCATTAGGATGTCAGTGGGGAGGTATTTTCAAAAATACTATGTTTGAAGACTGAATGAATGAATGCCTACAGGTTTCTCAGACCACAGCCAGGCAGAGGGAAGAGCCTGGGGTGGGTGTCTCAAAGACAGCTCTTAGTCTGGGGCCCAACTGACTTAGGGAAGGCAGTGAGAAGACCCCAAAGCAGATGAGGAAGGCACCAGTGGCAGGGCCCAGAGGAAGAAGGCAAAGCCCCAAATACCAGAGTCAGAGATGTCGTCCCAGTAAGGAGAGTCAAACTCGTACTCGGCCTTCAAAATCTGTTCAAAGAGTTTGGCATCATTCTCGTCATAGAAGGGGGGGTAACCGCAGAGCCTGGGCAGGGAGAAACTCATCCTCATTTTCCATTTTCAGTGTACCCACTGGCTCCGGGGTGGAGCTTTGGGGCATTCCCAGGGGTTAGGCAAGACCCACAGGAAGGAGTCCCCCTTTTCACAAAGGGGGCTGAGGGAATCTACCCCTCCTCTGCCTTGTCCACTCCTGTCCAGTTCCACTTTCTGTTCCTTAACATGCCACCATCTTTCCTTGCTCCGGGCCTTTACAGTTGCTATTCATGTCTGGCTCACTTCATTCAGGATGCCACTCAAATGTCACCTCAGAGAGGCATTCCCTGACCTTTTAATCTAAAATGGCATCCAGCCGAAACCGGTTTGGCTCAGTGGTAGAGCATCGGTCTGCGGATTGAGGTCCCGGGTTCGATTCCCGTCAAGGGCATGTACCTTGGTTGCGGGCACATCCCCCGTAAGGGGTGTGCAAGAGGCAGCTGATCGATGTTTCTCTCTCTTTGACGTTTCTAGCTATCTCTCTTCCTTCCTCTCTGTAAAATATCAATAAAAAATATATTTTTAAATAAAATTAAATTAAATGGCATCCATCCCCCGCTCCCTACCCTGCTTCATTTTTCTTCATAGCACTTTTTATCACCTGACATTTTATGGATTTATCCACTTGTTATTTACTTGTTTATTTACTTGTCTCCCCTACTAGAGTGTCTGCTCCCTGAGGGCAGGCACTTTGTTTTGTTCTCTGCTAAACACCCAGTGCTTGGTGCAATGTCTGAAACATAGTATCTATTGGATGAAGTAATATTAGTAATTAATTGGTAGACAAAAATGTGGAAGGCATGAAGGAAGAAATTGCAGAGGGGAGGAAGATAGCAAAGTAGGGAAGAAGAGAACTCGAGCCATGCACCCCAATGGCCAAGACCCCACTCACAGGATATAGGCAATGACTCCAATGGACCAGCAATCCACTGCCTTGCTGTAGGGTTTCTGGGCCAGGACCTCAGGGGCTATGGAGGGAAGAGGACACGGTGGTGACAAATCTCTGCCCTGCAGCTCCTGGTTCCTCCCCTGCCCATGGTCCCAGCCCAGAGCCCTCCGCACCCACGTATCCCGGAGTCCCGCAGGCCGTGGAGAGCACACTGCCAGGGTCCTCCATCTTGGAGAGGCCAAAGTCGGAGATCATGATCTTGGAGTCTTCATCCAGGTTGTAGTACAGCAGATTCTCAGGCTTGGAGGGCAGGAGGGAGGGGAAGGGGCAGTCAGAGATGGCCAAGCACCCCCTTCGAAACAATAGGCTCCCAAAAGCCCCTATGACTTCACAGCTGCTCTCTTAGTTGGAGACACAAGAAACTCAAGGAGGTTCTCAAGGAGGTTAAATGTTCTAGAAAGGACAAGGACTGTGAAGATGTGGGAGAGAATTTTCCTGTAAAGCTCAGGTATTTACTGTGAAACCCTAAAGAAATAATATTTGAGCACCTACTGTGTGCCAGATCTTGTGCTAATGCTTGATTTTATCACATCCTTACCATATTGCTACCAGGCCAGTCTGAATAATCCCACCTTACAGATGAGGAAACCGATGCCTTGAGAGGAAAAGTGACTTTCCTAAGAACCTACAGTTAGGGAGTAACAAGGCCAGGATTCAAACTAGATCTGGCCTTTAGACTGGAATGAGATGTACTATCCAATGTGGACCTCATCATAATCTCTGAGAATTAGGATTTCTAGATTTTTTTCATTATATTTTGCTCTCCCATCCAAGTTTTCTACAAAGAGAAAATGGGAATTTTATTATCAGAAAAAGACACAAGCCATTGTTTGGACAAAATGACAGTAGCGTTCACCTTTGTGTCCATTTGAGTGTCCGAACTGGAATGGGAGGAGGCAGCTTAGGGCTTACCAGGTCCATTTTGCAGATGGGAAGCCAAGGCTCACCAAAGGGGTGAGAGTTACTCAAGGTCTCACAGTGAGTGTGCAGAGCCCCCACCCCTGGGTGCCCTAGCTCATCATAACCTCAGACCTTACCTTGAGGTCCCGGTGTACAATGCCCAGGTCATGCAGATACTTGACAGCATCCAGTACTTGGAATATAAGACGGCTGGCGTCCCGCTCCGTGTAAAAGCCTTTTTCCACAATGCGGTCAAACAGCTCCCCTCCTGACACCCTGCAGCAGGGAACAGGGCAGTCTGACCAAGAAAGCAGGAGAGGCAGGGAGGCTAGGAAGGGGGCAACGGAGAGAGGTGTGATAAAGGGTTAGAGTCGAGGCCACTCACAGCTGCATGATGAGATAGAGGTGGCCCCCACTCTCATAGATGTCATCCAGGGCAACAATGTTGGGGTGCTTGATCCTGCATGGAGAAATGAGGTGGTTCAGAGCTGAGGACAGCTCAGCCACCTTCCCATCTTCACCTTGAAAGACCACCACCTGAAATCTGGATAGGAATAAACCAAGGATCTGGATCCCAAAGGGAAAAGCTGATTTACCACAAAGGGTTATAATGTATTAGAAGGCAGGAGAGCATAGAGATAAACACTAGACTCTGGCATTGGACAGACTTGGGTCCAAACCTGCCTCTGCTATGTGCTATTTGGGGACAAGTCTTTTCACCTGACCGTGCTGGTCAACTGGTCAACATGATTTTTAAATTTTTTCTGTGTTGCTAAGCCTGTCAGTCTACATGACACTAGGGGCTTTATCTTGCTCACTACTGTACCTCCTGCACCTGGTGCAGCTTAGGTGCCCAGGAACATTCACAGAATTGAGTGTAACCTCTCTGAGCTTCAGTTTCTTATCTATATACTAGAGGCCCGATGCACAAAATTCATGCAAGAGTAGGCCTTCGCAAGTCCCGACTGCCTTGGCCCTTACAGCCCTGGCTTTGTCCGTAAGGTCATCCAGGTCATCTGGGAGGTTCCACTGTTCAGTCGATTTGCATATTATGCTTCTATTATCTATCTATATATAAAAGCCTAAGTGACCATTATAACCGAACGGCTGGAACAACCGTTTGCTATGACGTACAATGACCACCACAGGGCAGCTCCTGCATTGAGTGTCTGCCCCCTGGTGGTCAGTGCACTCCCATAACCAACCTCCCTTGGCTGGCTAAACCTCCCACAGGCCCTTCCCCTCAGCTGGCCAACATCCCACAGTCCCTCCCCCTGGCCAGCAGGCCCTGGGCTGGGACAGGAAACCAGGGGTGGGTGGCGGCAGATGGCCAACCTCTTCTAGCAGCCAACCTCCCGTGGTCCCTCCCCCTGTCCTTACCCCCATCTGAAAGACCCTGGTGGTGGTGTGGTGGTGAGGGAAGGAGGAGGTAGGTAGGCAGGGAACCCACAGTGGCAGGGTGCCAATGGGTGGTGTCAGCATCTGGCATCCGTTCCTTCCGTACCTGGCCTGGCAACCATCACCTCCTCTTCCAACCCCACTGGAGCCTCTGGGCCCAGTTTGATTGGTCCAGCCCCTGATCCTAGGGACCCCATCCATGCACAAATTTCATGCACTGGGCCTCTAGTTACAGATATAAAAGCCTAAGCAACCATTACAACCGAACAACTGATTATTATGATGTACTGACCACCAGGGGCAGATGCTCAACACAGGAGCTGCCCCCTGGTGGTCAGTGGGTTCCCACAGCCAACCTCCCGTGCCTCCCCCACCTCTTGGCCAGCTGGCCAACCTCCCGTGGTCCCTCCCCCCTCAGCAGACACCCTCCCTCAATCCCTCCACCTGGCTGGCAGCCAGCTGGCCCTGATCGGGACTTGGTTGAGAAGGCCCCAATCAGCCCTGATTCCCAGCCAGGCCAAGGGATTCCCCACCCCATGCACGAATTTGTGCACTGGGCCTCTAGTCTATAATATGAAGCCAATGATAGTACTTCCTTCAAAAATTTAGGGTGAGGATCACACGAGATAATGCAGGTAATGTAAATAAGGTGCTTGGCACAGTGCCTGGCACGTAGTAAATGCTTTAAAAATATACCAGTGATGGTGATTGAGCTTGACGGAAGATGGCTCTGCTACAGACTTGCTGTGTGACCTTGGACAGTCCTTTGCCTTCTCTGGGCCTGTTCCTTCACTCCCACTACCAATAGTAGAAATGATCGTTTTGTCCCTGCTCAGGATAGCTGGAAAGCTCAGGGAAGAAACTAGAAGTGAAGATCCTTTTTACGTTTTTTAGTGAGGCAGCAAGTTTCATATCAGCATGAGCAATTCATAGACCAGCTGTTGTTGATTTAGTTAGAAGTTTAGCAGACAGGCCCTTTTTTTTAACTTGAGTGGCTTTTTATGTTGGAGAACTTGAGGTAAGTCTAGCGATAACACCAGTTGAGATACGTGGGTTCAAGCCCCATTCAAGAGCTGACCTTTAGACCTGATTGAACAGATTAAACCTTTGTAAATAAGGAAGGACATCTCAGTCTTATCTGTCATGTTAACTATTGTGCCAGGCACTTGAAATAAAGGACTACTAATGCTCTCTACAACCTTGACAAGTGGAAATCATTACCCCATTTTATAAATGAGTAATTTGAGGCCCAGAGAGGTTAAGTGCCCAAAACAGAGGTCAGACAAAGATGGAAAGGGTCAACCTGAGCAGGGTCGGGCTATGGCTCACGCACTTGTGCAACACAGCAATCTCATTTTCCATGCTGCCCTCCTTGCCCTCCAGAGCCTTCTTGGCAATGCATTTGATGGCCACCAGCTTCTGAGTCCTTTTGTCTTCTGCCAGGATTACCTCTGAGAAGGCCCCACTGCAGGGAAAAGTATTCATGAGACAGGGACCTGAAACCCCAGTTTCCCTCCAACCTTTCCTTCATTTTCTATAGATTATGTGACCACTTCTGGACCAAGGAGGTGGGATGAGACTCCCCCATAACTCATCTATCCTCTAGTGCCAATCGGAGTAGCCTGTGCCCTGGCCACGTTAATAGGGTCATGTGGTGCAAGCCAGGTTATTGGCACTTTGAGAATGTGGTGCTCTGTCCTGCTAAACTGGTAGAATATAAGCCTGGGAATAATGGTAGTCATCTTCTCACCACTCGGGGAGAACCTGCTTGAGAATGAAGCCAATACAAAGGAAATCCAGGACAATTTCCTGATAACATGATGTGAGCCCCTGGAGCCAGCCATGCCTGGGCTTCTTTATTATGTGCATGATTGATTCCTTTCTCTGCTGAAGCCAATTTGGGTCATGGCTAATTTAACACCCTTTAGAACCTTAAAGTATCATCAGCATTACCTGGAAACTGTTTATAAAAGCAGAATCTCTGGGCCCACCCCAGACCTACTAAATCAGAATCTGCTTTAAATAATATGCTTGAGTGATTTGTATGTTGACTGAAGTGTGAGAAGCAATGCTTTACAATAGGCTCATAGAAAGAATAAACTCAGTTGCACTGGAGTTCACTGATTAAGGAGGGTTTACCAGAGTATTTTTTCTACAACATTTTGGATAGTAGGTCATAAGTCAAAGAAAAGCATCTCTCATGGTGAAATCTAGTGACCGTGGTAGCCTCATTGCTGGTTTCCAGCCCTGTTCCTCTCCAACAAACTCCCCATATTGTGGTCAGAGTGACCATCTTGAATTGCAAACCTGCCAAAAAGCCTTAAATGTCTTACTATGGCCTGTGGGATAAAGTATAGCCTCCATAGCGTGGGTTTTAAGGCCATGCGTGACCTGTTCCCTTCTCTTCTCCAGTCTTTCCCACTCTTCCCAGTCTCTGGTAAGCTCCACTTGACTTTACTCCTTTCCACACAAAACATGCCTCTGAGCCTTTGCTTATGCTCTTCCTTCTGCTTGGAATGTGCTTCTCTTTCTCGGACAAGTACACTCCTACCTATCTTTTAATACTCAGCTCTAATGCCCCCTTCTCCAGAAAGTATTTCCCCCCGGCAGAAGCCACGGCTCTCTCTTGGCCCTCCAGAGACCTCATTCTCTTCTTTAATTGGAGCCCAGCATGCACCCTTTTGGCACTTTCCATGTGTCTGTCTCCCTCACATGTTTGAGATCAACTTGAGGGCAGAGACCAGGTTTGAGTTATTTCTGGACTCCCAGCATGACCCACAGAGCCATGCCCGGCTGTAGCTGCCAGACGTAGGCCAGAACTCCCAGCCCTTGGCAGCAAGTTGAATAAACTGGCTTCTTCATTCTCCCCAACTTCCTTCTCTCCATGGGAACCCAGAGCTATGGCAAGAGCAGCCCCTGTTCTATCCACTGCCTGCCAGAAATAAAAAGCCAGCGTCAGCCATGGCCAAGCTGCCATAGGGCTGGGCTGTAGGAAACAGGAAGTGGTGATCAACTGACCAGAGGAAGCACCACCCTGGACTCGGCCTTCCCAGCCAACCAGGCCAAAAGTAAAGTCCTTCCCAACTCCACCCCTCAGCTCAGGGACGGCCCCCATTCTCTCCTGCCTTGAAACTCACGTTCCCAGAACATCACGGAAGTCGTAAATGTCCCTAATGTCCTCCGCCTGCTTCCAGTTGGGGCCTTCCACTGCCCCCGGCATGGCCCACTGCCCACCGGGCACAGCCAGGGCTCCTAGAAAGGGGAATGGAGGGAAAAGACTCCGTAAGGCCCAGACTTCTATGTCGGAACGTACTGGGAGCCCTATTCTGTCATTCTTTGATTCACTTATATGACAAAATCATTTAACAAACATTCATTCACCATTTATTCATTTAGGAAACCTTTATGCCTAGAGGAAAATCCTTCATGTTGGTAGCAAAATCCTTAATTCAACAAAGTCATTCACTCATTCATTCATTTATTCAGCTTACCTCCCAGTTCCTCCCTCTCCAAATCCAAACACTCCAGGGGACCCTGGCTTCCAAGAGGACACCAGAGAAGGTCTCAGAACAGCTTGTAGAAGCACAAAAGCTGGAAGGAACCCCCTGTCCCCAGAACCAGCCATGTCCCAGCCCCACCCTCGGAATTGCTGGGGTGTCTCCTCTCCCTCCTCCTTCTCCCCACTTAGCCTCTCGGAAATCAGGCTTCCGGCAGCCAGGGTTTTCAGCCAGTTTTAAATAGCTCCTTCTGCATGGTTGCCATGGCAACAGCAGCCACAGCTGGAACTGGCCAGGACTCCCATTTTCCCCTTCCCACCTGTCTCCCTAATCTGGGTCTCAGCAGCTCGAGAAATGGCCCCACCCAGCCTGTCCCCTCCTGACTTCACCTGACCCTGACCCAGCCTCTACCTTATTCTGCTGAGATTCTGTCTGCAGGAGAGGATGGGAGGAGTTATTTCTCCATCTATCAGGTGGTGAATGTGGAGCCAGGGGTCCAGTTTCCCAAATGAACCCCTGCTGGGGCCCCAACTAAGTCTGCTGAGGGCAAAGGCCTTAGAGGGGTCCGTCCTGGGTCGGAGGGCCTGACCTCAGCTGGTCCTTCCAATATGCAGCCAGACTGGGCCCATTCAGCAAACATAGCCCCCCCAGTCCCACCCCAGGCCCACAAAGGAAGAGGCTGAAACAGAGCCTGGCGTGCTGTAACCTCAGGGAAGGCACTTTCCTTCTCTCTTTCCTCTGCAGAATGTGGGGAAGGTGCCCCGACTTCAGTCTCTGGTGTGAGATCCCACTCCTCTGAGGGGACCTCCTGCCCAGAGGGGCCTGGCCAGCCCCCTCTTCAGGAAATGAGACTTGACGGTAAGCTCTAAAGGCAGAGTTTTATTATTTATTTTAATTTTTTTTAGGGGCAGTTTTAAAACCCACCTGAAGGCTAGCACATACAACCCTCACAGTTTCAAACATGTCCCTGTACCCAGACACACCACACCGAGCCCCACCCACACCTCTGAACCCAAACACCTACCCACTCCATACCCAGATACCCTGACACCTGATAATGTATGCACACACAAACATCAGCGCATATATCCAAACACATGATCCCCCAGACATCCTCACACCTAAGCATCCCTCCCACAGATCGCTCTCACACCTTGACACACATCTGTATGTACCTAGATCAGATGATACCCAAAAAAACAACAACACACTCACCCGTCACCTGTATACCTGACATCCCAGATTCACTCATATCCTTCACTCTCCAGATCCAACATACTCTAGCTCCAATACTAGAAACCGAACCCCAATAATTTACACACTTAACTTCAAACGTCCTCAGCATACAATCATATACCCCACCCTCCACTTTTACTACCTCTTGAGATACCAGCATGCACAACACCTGGACACATATCTGCAACAGAAACACTGATTGCCAGACATCCCCACCCATACGGACACACACACACACCAGCACCTGCAACTCTGCATCTGATCCACATGCCTATGCTAAGACATTAGCCATCCCAACACAGACCCACACATCTCTACCTCCAAATGCCCAGCCCTTCCACATTCAGGCCCAGCTGCTTGTACACACACACACACACACACACACACACACACACACACTCCTCCCCACCTTCCTCTTTTTATCCATTCAGTTCCCCACCGGCCCTCCTGGCACCTGCTGGTCCTAGGGCAGAGGTAGCGGGGAAAAGGCCCACCCAGCCCTGGCCATGCAGAATCCAGCCAGCCTCGACACCCCCTCTCCTCCTTGGGGAAGGGCGTCCAGAGGCTGCAGGGTCCGGCCGCCCCTCCTAGGCGCCCGGGGTTGAAGGCGGGACGTCCCCGCGGCCCCCTCCTCCAGTACCTGCAGATGCCCCGCCTCGGGGCTGGCTGCGAGGCCCAAGGTGGCTGTTCCCCAGCTCCCGCCAAGGTCCGCAGTCGCCGAGCGCCTGGCCCTCCCGCCTGTTCTCTCGCTGGAACTCAGCTTGGGCTCAGCTGGCTCCCTCCGCCCGCCCGCCCGCGGCTCTGATGTCAGGGGAGGAGGAGCCTGCGGCGGCGGAGGGACCGGGGACTAAGAAGCAGACTCAGCTCCGGGGCTGGAGAAGGGGCGCGGGGTGGGGATTGGGGATGGGGAGGGGGAGCGGGACGACCCCAGAGGGTCTCTAATGCAAGTCAGATCCTCTGCTGGACTCTTCGCGCCCTTCGTCTCCGGCAGGCCCCCCATTTCACAGAGGGGTCCGCGGAGGCCCAAAGAGATGAAGGGTTAAACATCAGCAGGTGGTCAGAGGCGAAGCCGGATTTAAACCCGGGTCTGTCTAATGCCAGAGGCTGGCCAGCTTCACCCTGTCGCCCCGTGGAGTTTCAGGCCAGTCTGGGGGCTCCCTTGGGACCCTGTGGCTCCGGTTTCCCTCCCCTCTCTACCAACCCGCCCCTCCACTAGTGCCCAGAAGGGAATTAGCCCCTCACAAGGGCTCGGGAGACCGAGGGGGCGGGGGTGGGGCAATAGGGAAAGATTGGGCAACGAAGAGAATCGAGTCAGTGGTTGGATGGAACCGCAATTTATAAGTGGAAAAAACAAAGCACGAGGTCCCCCTGAGGCAGAGCTGATGCCCCAGTTCCCTACACCTGGGTGTGGTGCCCAGGGGATCTGGGGCTAGGGAGGAAGGGGGGAGGAGAGGGAGTTAAATCGGGATCCTGAAGGAGGCTGGCCCAAGAGGACCGGAGTGCCACGTGACTGGGCCGGCGCCAGGGGCTGATGGCTGGAGGGGAGGGGGTACGGAACCGCTCCTGGGGCGGCAGGCAGGCAGGCGGCCAAGAGACCTGACCGAGGTCCTCTTGCGCAAGGCCTTCCTTGGGAAGAAATCTGGTGCAGAGGGAGGAAGGGGGAGCAACTCTCAGGAAGCGGGGGCAGACCTGGACTGTGACCAGCCAGGGGAGGCACATGGCTTTGGGTCCCCACTCACCTTAATCACGTGCCGGTGCCTCTCCCCCGCCCTGAATTCCTGCATTGTCCAGCTGGAGAAGGGAAGACAATGCTTACCTCAACTCAGTTTCAACAGATTCTCAGGTCTGTGTCAGAGGGTGGTTGATCTATTACGCCCAATGTACAAAGGAAGATGGCTAAGATTTCTAAAAAGGCTTTAGAGATTGACTTATCTGAGTCTCACTTTATCTCTCTGAGCCCTGTTTCTTCATCTGGAATATGGGAATACTGATGACTGTTCAATTTCCCTGAGAATTCTAAGATATTGGCTGTGAAGTGCCTGTAGGGACTCAGTGTGAGAGCTATATTTAACTGTAAACAAGCTCAGAGAAGGGACCTGATTTGTCCAGGGACAAGAGGCTAAGGGGCAATTTCCCTCCCTCAAATCTCAGCATTTCCAACTGTCTAGTCTATGGAAAAATACACTTCATGCCCAGGAATGAGCTCCTCGTCTGCCCTCCCTTTGCCCACCCCAAATACACACTGAGCCAAGGTTGTCTCACCACAAATTCCTGTTTTCTCTATAACATTCATTCCCAAGGTGATAAGATGGCCTCTATCCTTCTGAGGACTTGTATAATTTTTATGCTCTGTTATACATTTTGTCTATTTTTAAGCATGTTTTAGGACACTTATGCTTTCCTTTTTCTAGTAAACACATTCTGTCTTTTTTAAAAAAAAGATTTAAAAATTCACTTGAGAGAGAGAGGAAGGGGGAAGAGAGAGAGCTAACAATGGAGAGAAAAATATTGATTGGCTACCACCCTTACACACTCCAACTGGGGATCAAACCCCCATCCTTAGTATGTGTTCTGACTGGGAATTGAACCCGCTGCCTTTTGATGTACAGTATGACGCTTCAACTAACTGAGCCACACCAGCCAGGGCAATCTTTTTTTCTTTTAAAAAATATTTTTATTTTTACTAGCCGAAACCGGTTTGGCTGAGTGGATAGAGCGTTGGTCTGCACACTGAAAGGTCCCAGGTTCAATTCCGATCAAGAGCATGTACATTGGTTGCGGGGCACATTCCCAGCAGGGGGTGTGCAGGAGGCAGCTGGTCGGTGTTTCTCTCTCACCCATGTTTCTAGTTCTATCCCTCTCCCTTCCTCTATGTAAAAAATCAATAAAATATTTTTTAAAATTTACTAAACAAGTAATATCTGATCATTCAAGAAAATTACATAAACTACTAAAAACATACACAAGACCATTTTAAAAATGTACTTCTATTGATTTTTTACAGAGGGATAGAGTTAGAAACATCTATGGGAGAGAAACATCGATCAGCTGCTTCCTGCACATTTCCTACTGGGGATGTGCCCAAAACCAAGGTACATGCCCTTGCCCGGAATCGAACCTGGGACCTTTCAGTCCAAAGGCCGACGCTCTATCCACTGAGCCAAACCAGCCAGGGCACAAGATCATTTTTGCTACTGATCAGATTCCTTCACTTGCCAAGTAACAGAACCCCAACCTAAACCAGTTTCATCAAAGAGGAACCTATGGCTCACAATAGCTGACAAGAAGGAAGGAAAACACCAGGCTTTAAGGTCTTGGAGACTGGAACTGGAGACACGGTGGTCATAGGATTTGTGTTCTCTCATCTCTCCTTGTCTCGATGTCTCTTTGCACAGTTTTCCTTTCTTCTGCAAAGTGCTCTCTACCTGGCAGGAAGCTTGGTTTGGGGCAGCCCCAGCTTTCCAGCTGAACCCAGCAGAAGGAGAGCTGTGTACTCAGGGGAGGACTCTGATGGGTTCTGCTGGAGTGACATGCCTACCCCGTGGCCCCCAAAACTTGCCAGAGATTGAGATACTATATTGGGCAAATGTACTGTCATGGCAGTGACACCAGAGTCACAAGGAATAAAGAGAGGGGTATCTTGCTCAAAAGAAATAGGGGTGCTGGGCAGGTGTGAATAACAGATCCATCCTGGCTCTGTTCACATCAATCAGAAATAACCGGTGCTAATATTTTGTGGTACATAGTATTTCATACGTTTGGGAATATATATACACATACACATTACTTCCTTCAGACCCCGCCCCCACGACGAGCATAGATAACAGTGTGGTGATTGCAAAGGGGGAGGAAGAAGGTGGAGGAGGGTATGGGGGAGGTAAGTGATGATGGATAGAGATTTGACTTGAGTGGGTGAACACACAATACGGTGTACAGATGGTGTGTTGTAAAACTGTGCATCTGAAACCTGTGTAATTGTGTTAACCAGTATTACCTCACTACATTAAATAAAAAGGAACAAAAAGGCAATTTGGCAATATGCATCAAAGACTTAAATAATGTCCAGGCCTTTTTGAGCCAGGAATTCCTCTTCTGGGAATCAATTTCAAGAAAATAATTCTGATTAGGACAAAACTATCTGCTTCAAGATGTTTAAAGAAATATTTTTGGGGTGTGTGTACCAATTTGGTGTTCAGTTATTTAAATTATATTTAAACAACAACAAAGAAATGGAATGGGTTTGAATGTCATAACCATCACATCTTTTCTCTCCTTCTATTGAAACAGTGATGGCACATTAAAAGACATTCGGAATCAAACAGACCTGGGGTCAAACCTCACTTCCACCTCATACCTGCTGTGGAATCTTGGGTAAATCATTTTACTGTTCTGAGTCTGTTTCTTCACCTATAACATGGCATAATCATACTGATAAACATATTTACTTTGTAGCACTATTTTGAAAATTTGACAACTTAGAAAGTGCCTTTCACCTAGTAGGCTAGTTGTCAACACAACTTGCTGTCACTTGTGTTCCCAGGACATTCCTGGTGCATAGTAGATGTTCAATAAGAAATGGGTCAGAGAGTTCTCTTCTCCTTTTCTATACATCAGCTGTCCCAGGATAACTGCTTGTAATATTATTTTTTCTTCCATTCTTAAAGCCCCCCCCCCCATGTTGTAGTCAAGCTCCAGATTTGGAGTTTTTCCTTCTGCCTTCAGGTGTCCATTCCTACTTTTTACCCTGTCAGTAGCAACCCATCTTGAGAGACTCAGAGATCCTTCCAATATTTACCAGATCTCCCTGATCTCTCTTGGCTAATACAGGCATATTTGGGAGCAACGATTCTTGTGTTTTTCTCTGATTCTCAACCCATAGTACAGGGGAACCTCGTTTCTTTTTTTTTTTTTCTTTTCTTTTTATATATATACATATTTTATTGATATTTTACAGAGAGGAAGGGAGAGAGAGAGAGAGAGAGAGAGAGAGAGAGAGAGAGAGAGCTAGAAACGTCAATGAGAGAGAAACATCGACCAGCCGCCTCTTGCACTCCCTCTACTGGGGATGTGCCCGCAACCAATGTACATGCCCTTGACCGGAATTGAACCCGGGACCTTTCAGTCCGCAGGCCGACACTCTATCCACTGAGCCAAACCGATTTCGGCAGGAACCTCGTTTCTCAAACTTAATTCATTCCGGAAGGCTGTTCGAAACCAAATCATTTTTTCTCATTAGAAATAATGTAAATTGAAAAAAAAGAAAAGAAATAATGTAAATTGGATTAATCCATTTTAGGCCCTCAAATGATTCTCTATTTTAACTTTCTTATATACAGTACATGTATATTGTGCTGTTCAACCTTTAACTTTAAAAAAAACCAAAAAGACATGAAATACAAATGAAAATTTAACAAAAGAAAGGAAAATGTACAGTAAAAATGAAAATTTAACATAATTATAAATAGCAACAAAAGCAGAAAAACATGAAAATGATCATAGTAAAATATCCTGAGATTTTAACAGTAGTAAGCTGACTCATATTTGTGTATTCTGTCAGTTGTTTGTCAGCTGAGAGATGCACGATTGATCATGCAGGTATCAGCATGAAAAGGTTTTCAGGCTGAGAAGCAAATTGTTCAGAAATGAGGCTCCACTGTACCTTTAATTTTGTATGTGGTAGTGCTGGCAGGCCCAGAGAGGCACAGTTAGAATAGGGCCTCTACAGTCTAAGATTTGGCTTACAAAACTGGCTCACTACCAGTTATCTGATCTGTCCCTTCCCCTTTCTGTATCCTAGTTTCCTCGTCTGTAAAATAAGGGTAATAGTATTACCTGTTCTTACATAAGGTTGTTGAGAGGACCAAATGAGAGAATTCACAGAGAGGGCTTGGAACCATCGTAGCTTGGTCCCTTGCAGAATCATTCTCCCAGAGTTGTGTTTTAACAACATGCTCTGAGTTTTTATCAGAGGTTGTGAAAAGAAGTCACACACGAAACTCAATTTCTATTTGCTGTCAAATTTATGGAGGATATTATCAATATACTAGAGGCTCCATGTATGAAATTCATGCACGGGGAAGGAGCATCCTTTAGCCCAGCCTGCACCCTCTTCAATCTGGGACCCCTCGGAGGATGTCCAACTGCTGGTTTAGGCCTAACAATTGGGACTGCTGGCTCCTAACCACTTGCCTGTCTGCCTGCCTGATCACCTCTTAACTGCTCCCCTGCCGTCCTGATTGACACCTAACTGCTCCCCTGCCAGCTTGATCACCCCGAACTGCCCTCCCCTGCAGGTCTGGTCCCCCCAAATTGCCCTCCTCTGCAAGTGTGGTCCCCAGCAACTGCCCTCCCCTGCCAGCCATCTTACGATGAATGTGGGATAGCCATCTTGTGACAATGTGGGGAACAGCCATCCTTTGAGGATGTGTGGTGGCCATCTTGTGATGATGTGGGGTGGCATTCTTGTGATGATGTGGAGGTAGCCATCTTGTGGTGGCCATCTTGTGATGATGAGGGGGTGGCCATCTTGTGACATGAGGACATGAGGGTCAATTTGCCTATTACCTCTTTATTTTTTATTTTTAAAAATTTTTTATTTTTTAAAATATATTTTATTGATTTTTTACATAGAGGAAGAGAGAGGGATAGAGAGTTAGAAACATCGATGAGAGAGAGAGGAAAAAAAAAAACATTGATGAGAGAGAATCATCTATCAGTTGCCTCTTGTACACCCCCTACTGAGGATGTTCCCGAAACCAAGGTACATGCCCTTGACCGGAATCCAACCCGGGACCTTTCAGTCTGCAGGCTGACGCTCTATCTACTGAGCCAAATCGGTTTCAGCTATTACCTCATTATTATATATGATGACTTCAGTTGAGAAATTTCTCCAGTATAAAAAATTATTGGAATTTTTGCCAGGAAAACTGGGAGATGCCCTTTTTTTTTCCCTATCAAATATTCTGAGGCTTATTCATCCTATTTCCATTTTGGCTTGTTTTCCAGGAAGCTTAGAGTTAAATCTGATGCTTAGTAATCCCAATAGGCTTAACTTCATATTGATATTTTATATTTATTGTACACAGTCTTAATTTTAAGCTTTCTCAACTTCTTTTGAGAGAGGGAGAGAAAGAAAGAAAAGAAAGAAAAAGAAAGAAGAAAAAAGGAAAGGGAAAGAAAAAAGGAAGGGAAAGAAGTAGGCATAGTTTGAAAAGTGTGCTTGGCAAGCCATATGCTCACTGTATCAGCTAGAATATAGGTTTGGTTTCCCTAACAGACACCCAAAATAATTGTGGCTTAAATAAAATGAAACTGTATAACAATCAGGCCATAAGCAGTCCCAGGCTGGAATGATGACTACAAGATAAGAGGGATCCTGGCTTCTTATCTTTTTTAAAACATTTTTAAAAAATTGATTTCAAAGAGGAAGGGAGTGAGAGATAGAGATAGAACATCAATGATGAGAGAATCATTGATCAGTTGCCTCCTACATGCCCACATTGGGGATTGATCCTGCAACTCAGGCATGTGCCCTGACTGGGAATTGAACTGTTACCTTCTGGTTCATAGGTCAATGCTTAACCACTAAGTCACGCTGGCCGGGCATGGCTTCTTATCTTTTTTTTTTTTTTTAAATATATATTTTATTGATTTTTTTTACAGAGAGGAAGGGAGAGAGAGAGAGTTAGAAACATCAATGAGAGAGTCATCGACCAGCTGCCTCTTGCACACCCCCTACTGGAGATGTGCTCGAAACCAAGGTACATGCCCTTGACGGAAATCCAACCAAGGACCGTGGACTGACACTCTATCCACTGAGCCAAACCAGTTTTGGCGTTATCTTGTTGCTTCCCTGTTCCTAAGTTTTGTCTTTGACCACATATTTCAAGATGGCTTCCCATCATATTTCATGCCAGCCAGAAACATGGAAGGCACACCTGGGGCACATAATCTCATAGTTACACACTCTCTTTCTCTTACTTTCTATTGGTCATAATTTAGTCACATGATCACACCCAAGTGCAAGGGAAGCTGGGATATTTAGTTTTTCAGAAGCGCATGTCCAACTAAAAATCAGATTTTGAAGGACATCTACTAGTTTCTGCCACATCCGCTGTCTCAGATGTATTTCTTTGCACATAATTGTACTCCTGTTTGCCCCAATTTCACTTTCAGTCCCTCAGTCCAGCCTCCATGCTGCTATCAGAAGTGCTTTCTGATTCAGAATGCTATTATGGCATTCCCCTACTCACAAACCTCCCCGGCTCCCTACTACCCAGAAAAGTGACTCCCAACCATTAATATGCATCAGGAATCACGTGGAGGATTTATGAAAGCAGAGAGGACTGACATAAGAAAATACGAAATACTGCCATTTGCAATAACATGGATAGACCTTGAGAGAATGTTACTCTAAGTGAAATAAGTCAGGCAGAAAAAGCTAAGAATCATAAGATTTCACTCATAGGATATTAAACTGAGGCTGGTGGACACAAACAGCAGTGGTGGTTGCCAGAGAGAAGCGGTGGAAGGGTGAGAGGTGAAGAGGACCTAATATATGGTGACAGAAGATGATCTGACTTTGAGTGCTGGACACACGATGCAAGATGCAGATTTTGTAACATAGAAATGCACACCTGAAACCTATGTGACCCTATTAACCAATGTCACCCCAATAAGAAAAAACAAGCAAACAAAAACCAGAGAAGTCTGGGCCACAGAATTTCTGATTCATTAGGTATAAGACCTGAGAATCTGTGTTTATTAGGTTCACAGGTGATGCTGATGCTACTGGTCCAGAGACCACATTTTGAGAAACACTGACCTCAAAAATAAAGCCAATGATTCATGCCCTAGCCAGTGTGGGTTACTGGTTCGATTCCTCATCAGGGCACATGCCCGGGTTGAGTTTCAGGCTCAATTCCCAGTGGGGGCATGCCAGAGGCAGCCCATGAATGTTTCTCTCTCACATCAATGATTCTCTCTCCCTCTTCCTTCCTCTCTCTCTAAAATCAATAAAAACATTTATATAGCCCTAACCAGTTTGGCTCAGTGGATAGAGCATCGGCCTGCGGCCTGAAGGGTCCCAGGTTCAATTCCAGTCAAGGGTATGTACCTTGGTTGCAGGCACACCCCCTACTAAGGGTGTGCAGGAAACAGCTGATTGGTGTTTCTAACTCTCTATCCTTTTCCCTTCTTGTCTATAAAAGTCAATAAAATAGATTTTAAAAACATATATATATATATATATATATATATATATATATATATATATATATATATCTCCATGCTTCTTAATCTGCCATTCACAACCTGTTCCAGCCTGGTCTCAACCTACTTTCTAGCTTCATTTCTTATCCTTCCCCTCCCCCTCAACCCAGGCCTCCAGTCACACTGAAGTTTTCATCTCTCTAAGCAGGCCAGCTGTTCACACTTCTATGCCTTGCTATTTCTTTTGTCTGGAATGTCTGCTGCCCCAGCACCTTCCTTTTCACACCCTCCCTGATGCCTTTGATGACCCTGCAGACTTTGTACATTCTTCTGTTATTACTTTGTGTTTTTGTCTGCCCAGCTGGCTTCCCGAATCTGGGGCCTTAGTCACCTACATAGCTCTCAGCCATAGCAACAGGGTCACTGAATGAGGAAACAAGAGTATGAATGTGAAAATGAAGGTGAGTATGTGGAGTGACTAAAGGAAGTAGGAGAGTGAAGAGATGAAATGATGAGCTATTATACAAAGAAATGAGTCATGGTCCATTTGTGCTTGGTTCTGTCCATTGAGTTCTAGGCCCCAGATAAGGAATTTACTCTCTTATCAGGTTTCCTTAAAATTCGAAGTCCTAGCCATCTCTCCCTTTTAAGCAGGAATCACCTGGGTCCCCAAATCCACTGAGTTCATCCTCCAGAGTGTGCAGGGGCTGGGGACCCACAATAACAGACATTCAAATATTCTGGATGCTTTTTGAAAAAAACACAGCAGTTACTTTATTCTTAAATTTGCACTTTACAAAACCACAAAGGAGAAGTCCTTGAGGGAGAGACAAGTAGGGGTGGGGGCTGGGAGATGGGAAGGAGGGAGGAGAGAAAGGCCCAGAAATGTTGTCTCCCTCATCTTCGGGACCAAGCAGAGACTTGGCTCCAGGGCAGCCCAGCTGTGTCCTGGCATACAGAGCTAGGCCAAAGGACCTCAGGGAGAGGCCATGGTCCTCTAGAGACTGTTGCCATATGACATTTGATAAGTCAACCGCAAGCTGAGGCTTCCAGCCGCCCAAAGAAGGAAGTGGGCCTTCCTCCCCTTTCTTCCCCAGGCCAGGGGAAGTCAGCCTGAGGTGGGGGTGAGGGCTACCCATCTAGTAGCTTTAGGATGCTCTCCCGCTCCTTCAGAGTCTTCCAGGCCTGGTCCTTCTCCTTCTTGGTGGGAGTCCGCTTCTTTTGCCGGGCAGCCATGATCTTGCGGAAGGCATCCATGACCTCGTTGTCTGCCATCCGGACTCGCTGCCTCAGCTCCTGCCGGCTCACCTCTTCCTTTGCCAGCCTGTGGGGACCAGCGAGCCAGGTGTCATGGGAAGCCCACGCCCAGAGTGGGGCCTCTCCCTCTTCCAGACTGAGTCCACCCACCATCCCAGGCTGGCACTCCTATGGACTATTCAGACCAAAAAGCAAAGTTCCTAAACCATACTTATATGTACTATGTGGTAGAGAAATACTAGCTTAAGCTCTTCAAAACTATTAGCTCAGTTAATCCTCATAACAACCCTGTGAGGTAGGTAACATTAATTATCCCTATGCTACCAGTGACAAAACTGAGGCTCAAAAAGGTTAATAAATGTTCCAAGACCCTACAACTAGTGAGTGGGAGATCTGAGTTAAGGCAGGCAGGCTTCAAACAATCTTTTGGAGGTGCTCTGTGCCAGCAGAGTACTTGCTTACTTCAGCACCCAAATTCCAGAGCAATCTAAGGATCCAGGCAGCCCAAGGTCTACAGGAGGCAGGTGAGGCACCAAACTAACCTCTCTGAATAGAATCCAACTTGGGAATCCCATTAATGGTGAAGCTGGGATGTTACAGAGATCTGATCTACTCCAACCTGGTAATTTTCCAGAAGGGGAGCGGCTGCTCAGGGAAGATGCCTTAAGGCCTGTCACCAAGGCAGGGCTGAGGGCTGCACTCTGGCTTTCTGATAGCCCCAAGGTAGGTCTTTCACTGCCCATTATGTCTGTGTCTGCACCCCTCTGCTTTGCTCTCCCCACCCCCTCCCTTCCTTGTATCTCTTTCATCTGTATTTTCCTCTTCTTGCCTTAGAGAGGAAACTAGAAAGAGGCTTTGAAATCAGCCTTGGGCTCAAGTCACATCTTGGTTGTTTATGGGCTGTGTGACCTTCAGCAGGGCACTTGCTTAAATTAGGCCTTTATTTTCTCATTTGGTAACCAGGGAAAATACCACCTGTCCCTAGGCTATCGTCTACATTAAAGAGGAGATTGTACATAAACCCCTATCCTTAAACACCCTCGCAGCCAGTCAGCAACTACCACTCCTTTTAATGGTGCACATCTTTTTCTTTTTAAAAAAATATATTTGAGTTTTTACAGAGAGGAAGGGAGAGGTATAGAGAGTTAGAAACATCAATGAGAGAGAAACATCAGTTAGCTGCCTCCAGCATGCCTCCCACTGGGGATGTGCCCACAACCAAGGTACATGCCCTTGACCAGAATCAAATCTGAGACCCGTCAGTCTGCAGACCGACACTTTATCCACTGAGCCAAACCTGTCAGGGCAAATGATGCACATCTTTACCAATCATCCACTTGGGAGACTGTGAGCCCTTTGCTCTGCCTCTCTTGCTGGCCCCAGCACATATGAGAGAGGCAGAGTTGGCCACATGAATGCGTGTGCCCTGCACCGTTGGGCTTTGTGAGGCAAGGAGTTAGCACCTGGCTGCGAGAAGCAAGGAGACTTAGTTAAGCTGCTTTCTCTAGCTCCTCAATAAAAGGGCAGCACTACCATGGTCTCCTATGTCACCTATACCCTTGTGACAAATTCAGGGCAAAGATGAGAGTTAATATAAAACGAATGACATTGTGACCAATTCCTTAAAGAACTGGTTCTAAATAACTGGGTAGTTTCAGATGAAGGGCCAATAATAATCACAAAATGTAAACAGTTGATAAATCTAAGTGAAGAGTATATTGATGTTCATTGTACTACTCTTCCAGGTTTTCTGTATGAAATTTTTCATAAACATTTGGGGAGAAAAAAAATAAGCATAAAAAGATTTAAAAACCTAATCACGCCTGGCCATTGTGGCTCAGTGGTTGACCATCAAATGAGGAGGTTACAGTTTGATTCCCGGTCAGGGCACATGCCCAGGTTGAGGGCTTGGTCCCCAGTAGACATTGTGCAGGAGGTAGCCTATCAGTGATTCTCTCCCATCTTTGATGTTTCTCTCTCTCTCTCTCTCTCTCTCTCCCTCTCTCTGAAGTAAAAATAAATATATAAAAATAAATAAACCACACAATGTGAATATAGTTAACACCATTGAACTGTACACTTAAAAATGGGTATAGACAGTCAATTTTATATTACATATTTTTTACCACAATTACAAGTAAGTAAATGCATAAATCACAGAAGCCTGCACCCTAGTCTGCAGGATTAGAATCTATTGAAGACATAACTTGTGGCTTCGTGCCTGATAGTGACAATTTTTTCGAGGCTCTTCAGGTGATTTAGAGGCCCTGCCAGGTTGGGAAGCCTGTTGTTAAGTCCCCAAAGGCGACAAGCAGTGGCCAAGGCCTTGCTGGTCAACCCCTGCCCGTACATCCCATCCACGCTCACCTCAGCAGGTCATGCTTCTTGGTGCGGTTATGGGCACTGAGCGCCTTCAGCTCGGCCTGTCGTTTGCGCAGCTCAGCGAGGACCTCGTCCTCCGAGTCCTCGGCAGGGCGATCCTCGGACTCCAGCAGGCCCTGGGCGATCAGCTCCTCCTTGATGCGGCTCTCCAAGGACTTGGTATGCGGCACACTGCGGGGAAAGGCAGCCCTCAGCTCAAGGGCCAGTTTGGAAAGGGGATCCCTTGGAGGTATCCAAGGTTAGTGAACACCTTCCTTTTCTTTGGGCACCCCCTTTATATTTATGTAGATATAAAAACATAGAGACAAGCAAATATGGTCTTGTTTCAAACACAAGCAATATATATCCATTGCCAAAAAAATCTAGGAAAACTTATAATGTCAAAAACCCAAAGACAAACACTATTATTTTGTTATATTGACATTATTTTTCTATGTTATTAAGATATTAAATATAACATACATATATTTTGTTATGTTATTTTACACATAACAGTAGTCCTCCTGTATCAGCGAGGGATACATTCTAAGATCCCCAGTGGCTCTCTGAAACCATGCATAGTACAGAACCCTGTATATATTGTTTTTCTATATATTCATACTTATGATAATGTTTAGTTTATAAATTAGGCACAGTAAGAGATTAACAACAATAAGATAGAACAATTATAACAACTTACTGTAATAAAAGTTATGTAAATATGATCTCTGATAACCAATTGTTAACTGAGATGGCTGCTAAGTCACTAATGGGTAGATAGAGGATATAGTGTGGACGTGCTGGACAAAGGAATGACTCACATCCCAGGTGGGATGGAGCAGATGGCATGAGATTTCATCATGCTACTCACGACAGCACAAAATTTAACACTTACAAACTGTTTATTTCTGGAATTTTCCATTTAATATTTTTGGACCACAGTTAACAGAAAACTGGGGAAAGCAAAACTGCAGATAAGAGGAAGACTGTTGTGCTATATATATATATATTTTCCAGATTTTAAAAATATATTTTCTTATTGACTTCAAAGAAGAAGGGAGAGGTAGAAACATCACTGATGAGAGAGAATCATGATCAGCTACCTCCTGCATAGTCCCTATTGGGGACTGAGCCCACAACCTGGGCATGTGCCTTGACCAGGAATCAAACCGGTGATCTCCTAATTCATAGATCAACACTGAACCACTGAGCAACACCCGGCCGGGCTATTCCAGATTTTTTTATATTTATTTCCAGTCTTTTATTATAGATCATTTGTGTTTTTCCCTATGTACACACATTTAAATATATCTTAAATAAAACAAGGACCACATTGTGCTACACTGCACTGTTTACATCTTTTCATGTCAATTGGCTATATTTCTCTTATATGATTAATAGTTGCAAATTATTTTATCATATAGAGTTATGAAATTTTAGCCAACCACTAACCTTCAGTTGGACATTTAGGTTGTTTGCAATAAGAACAGTGCTCTCATTAACAACCCTATACTAAGTCTGTGCATGCAGAAATGCTGGGCCAGCATGCATATTTGAAACTTTTATTGGGCTTTCTCAAACTGCCCTTGGCCTCTCTAGTAAGTAAGAATTTCCACGTCAGGATGAACAGAAGAAGCAGGAGCCAGGCTATGAGGTGTGGATAAGATGCCACTTACCTGAAAGGCTTGTTCTGATTTCGGGGAGAGGTGCTTGCCCCATCGGCCCCTGATTCTTTCCCAGACATGTCAGGAATAGGCGAGTCCTCCATAGGGGAAATAATATTTTCCTAGAAGACCACATAAATGGAGGGTAAAGAGCTATAGTATTTACTTTCCTGCTCCCCTCTGACCTGCACGGAGTCTTCATAGGCCAAAAATATCCTTTTATATTTCTGATCCCACCCTGACCAGGAAGCCTTTCCAGCCTCCTAAAGAAATCCCTTTTTTTAATACTGATTCCAAAAGAAGGGAGCACAGGAGAGTAAAGATAGCACTCAATGATAGTAATATTAGCTAAGGTTTGTTAAATGTTTGCAATGCACCAGGCACTGTGCTAAGCACGTTGTGGCAGAGGCTGCTAGCTGCCCAAAAGCCATTCTTTTTTTAAAATATATTTTTATTGACTTCAGAGAGAGAGAGGGGGAGAGAGATAGAAACATCAATGATGAGAATCACTGATTAGCTGCTTCCTGCATGCCCTGCACTGGGGATATGAGCCTGCAACATGGGCATGTGCCCTGACTGGGAATCAAACCGTGACCTCCTGGTTCATAGGTGGATGCTCAACCACTGAGCAACACTGGCCGGGCCAAAGCCATTCTTGCCCTTCTTCCATAGTAGCCAGGCCTATTGCTTCCCACATACACAATACTTCCCAGCCTTCCTTGCAGACAGGTGTAGTCATGTGACAAATTCTTTCCAGTGGAAAGTGATCATGAGAGACAAAAGCTATAGCCCGTCATGGCCCATTAGTCTTCCCTCATACACATCTCCTGGCTCTTTTTCTGTGGGCTTCGACTGTCAATCACACCCAGAGTAACCTATGCAGAGTGCATGTTTCAGATGGCAAAGTCACCACAGTTGGCGTCCCTGTCTGATGGTGTGGGGCAGAGACCCTCTCTCCCCTTCAGCCAACCTGAGCATGTGCCTGAGGCTGTTACATGAGAGGGAATACACTACTGTGTTTGGGCCAGAGAGGAAAGCAAGGCTCAGTGAGGTGAAGGGATGTGCATAAGGTCAGACAGCATAAAGAAAAGGGTCCCTGAACATGGAGTTTGAGTCTGCTTCTATGTATTAGCTGTGGGACCTCAAGCAAACAGTTCCCCTTTAAAAAAAATATATATATATAATTGATTTTTTTACAGAGAGGAAGGGAGAGGGGTAGAAAGTTAGAAACATCAATGAGAGAGAAACATCTATCAGCTGCCTCTTGCACACCCACCACTGGGGATATGCCTGCAACCAAGGTACATGCCCTTGACCGGAACTGAACCTGGGATCCTTCAGTCCAAAGGCTGATGCTCTATCGACTGAGCCAAACCAGTTTCGGCAACAGTTCCCTTTTTTTGAACCTCAATCTTCTTGTGTGTAACATGAGGCTAACCACTGTGCTTGCTTCCATCAAGAGGGTGTGTGAAAAGTCACTTGCACGGGGCTCAGCCCTTAGCCAACACTCAAGTAACTGTGAAGTAGTGGTTACCTTTGGGGAGGTTAGAGACTGGGAGGGGTTCTAGGATACTGGTAATGTTTTATTATATAAGTGCTCATTTGTGAAAAATTACAAAACTATAAATTTAAGACCTATGTACTTTTCTAAATGTACTTTTCTTATGTACTTCAATAAAAAATGAAACAAAGCCTAACTGGTTTGGCTCAGTGGATAGAGCATCAGCCTGTGGCCTGAAGGGTCCCAGGTTCGATTCTGGTCAAGGGCATGGACCTTGGTTGTGGGTACATTCCCAGTAGGTGGTGTGCACCAGGCAGCTGATGAATGTTTCTACATCTCTATACCTCTCCCTTCCTCTCTGTAAAAAATCAATAAAATAGATTTAAAAAATAATAAATGAAATAAGCCCTGGCTGATGTGGCTCAGTTGGTTGGTGCATTATTCCACACACCAGAAGGTGGTGTGTTCCATTCCAGGTTAGGGCACATACCCAGATTGCGAGTTCGGTCCCCAGTTGGGGTGTGTGTGGGAGGCAACCAGTTGATATTTCTCTTACATTGATATTCTCTCTCCCCCTCCCTCCCTTTCTCCCTCACTCTGAGATTAAAAAAAAAAAAGAATGAAAGAAAGAAAACATTGAAATAGAAAGTAAATGTGGTTGCTGTTTTAGGTTGGGGTGCTCACCTCCACCAAGGCCTGCAGGAGGCGCTGTGTCAGGGCACCAAATGGGCATCCATCTTCGGGCTGCTCATGCTGGGCCTCAGACTTCTTCAGCAGGGCATCCACATCTGAAGCAGGCAGAGTAGTGGGTAACTGGTCTGAAGTTCTGGAAACTCAAGTCCTAGCCTGGGGTAGGCAGCAAGCTGAGGGGCCTACCTTTAGTGTCGAGTTCCGTCAGGGGCCCCATGAGGCCTTTCTTCTTGTCCGCCACGGCTGCAGCCCGGGCTCCATCCTTCTGCTCCTCCAGCAGGTCCTCCTGCGCCCAGCGTTGGGAGTAGTGCTTTCCCAGCGGCGGGATCTGTAGGAGAGACGTTAGGGTCAGGAGAAGGAATTCTTTTTTTGTATTGCTTGAATTTATTACAGTTTATATGGATTACTTTTTCATATACATTTTTTAAAAATTCAGACAAGCGATGTGACAGAGGTAGATCAAAGTCTTGTGGCAGCCCTCAAAAGAGACCAACTTTCTGCTGGGAAATCTGCAAAGGAGTTTTGGTGAAGGTGACCCGAGGTCAGGGTTTGAACGGTGAATCAGTGTGCCAAGAGGAGGAGAGCATACGCAGAGGCCTAGAGCCCAGCAAAGATCTATGGGGGTCAGGAGTAAGGGTAAGGTGCTTGGTGGGGTGGTGAATGCAGCAGCGAAGAGAGAGGGTGGCCAATGAAACTGGAGAGGGGCGCTGGGGCTGTGCCACCGAGGACTGAGACGCTGGGTAATGAGAGCCAGAAGACTGGGAGCAGGGGCATGTCACATCTGAGCAAGACAGTGGACCTCCCCCAACCCTTCTACTTTCTACACTTTCTTTTATGGAATTTGTTTTATTTTCATCATCAAAAAATAAACTTTTACATTTTAAAGAAAGGCCCCTTTAGAGGCAGGAAGTATTAAGAACCTGTTTGGCTGAAAGCTGATGGAAGTCTTGAACCAAAGCAGAGGGGATGGAGATGTGCAAACAAGAGAAAGCCTCACTGAATCTGAGAGTAACCACCCGGGTGGGATGGAAGGGAGACAATGCAGGGAGAAGGATGAGAGAGATTGGATGTCTGAGTGGGATAACAGGGCAGACAGGAGACTGGGCAGGGAAGGGAAAGGAAGAGGATATATGGTTTTGGGAGCTTTAATTCTGAGGCACCTCTGAGCCCTGTTTTCTACCTCGTCTGTTGAGGCTCAGGTTTTCTACCTTGTAATGTTCAGCCTCATCTTCTGGGGGTTTCAGTAACTCCTCTAGCGTGCGCACCTCCTCACTAGTGATGTCAGCACAGTAGGGCTCCACTGAAGCCCAGAACCTGCAAGGAGAAACAGACCCTCAATGGGCACCCATGTCCCTCAGCCTCAGCCCAGGGCTTCTCCACTCTCCACTTCCCGATTCCCAATGCCCCTCTGTGTTCTCTGGCCCAGAACCTGTTGGGGGCATCATTCTTGGGGATCCGTGGCACATCAATCGGGTCATCAGTGAATTCATATTCCTGGATCTTGGGCTGAAGGTTTTTGGATTTAGGTCGCCCGGGGCCAGGACCCGGTCCATGTCCTGCCTTCCCTTCCAGTTTCTGCTTCTTGGGCTTCCCATGTTTGGGGGGAGCCCCAAGCTCATGGTCTCGACCCAGCTTCAGGAATCGTCGGTCACCTTTCTTATCCTGCCAGTCAGTGAGGATCTGAAATTCAAAGACTGTCACTGAGGGGGAGAAGGGAAGACACGACAGCTCTTTTCCCAGTAAAGAATTAGGATCTAGAACTTGAGAAGACGCCAAGGTCTTTTCCCATCTCCTTTTTATTTAGTAAGCTCCTATTCATCCTTCAAACTCGCTCCTTTTCTGTGGCCATCCCAGGACTTTATTCATATACTTATCATGCCACTCATTTGTCTGTACTCTGATGCACTTCTGTAGAATGTAGCAGAAAGGCCAAATGACCCCTGTACGTGTTAGTTCTGGGAAAATATGCTGGTGCTAACTTTTTGGTGGAGACAAGTAAGCCTCCCAGCAAACCTTCATTTACGACATCAGGCTGAGCCTTTTCAAAAAAAAAATAAAAATCTCTTAATCCTCGCAAAAGCTCTGTGATATGTCCTATTTTTCAGCCCTGTTTACAGATAGAGAACTGATGCTCAGAAATAGAATGTAACTTTCCCAGAGTCACATAGCTGGAAACAGCAACACTAGCAAGTGCTTAGGCCAAAATTCAAAAGCAGGTTTCCTC
Organism: Vespertilio murinus; assembly: GCA_963924515.1. NCBI lineage: Eukaryota > Metazoa > Chordata > Mammalia > Chiroptera > Vespertilionidae > Vespertilio > Vespertilio murinus. The sequence goes on along the minus strand of OZ004715.1, from coordinate 34,359,908 downwards.
ATTCCATGGTTAGGGGTACGAGGGGTACCCCTAACCATATTACCTGGTACTTGTCTGAACCCACCCTCCTTTAAGTTGGCAAGCTCCCTGAAAGCCAGAATTGTCCTAATTACCTCTCTCTAATGATTTGCATAGTACTTACAACCTACTGGAGGGTGGGGTCTGTGTGTGTGAATAAATGCTTGGTGAATTTAAAATCTTGCAATTTTATGAGGATTACCCACATTCCTGCATATCATACAAGCCCAATTTGGGTCTCTCCCTCCCCCTCCAACCTCCTTGTACCCCAGCTTTGGCAGATGTGGCTAACCGAATGACCCACCCACAACTTGTCACAGTCCATCCCTGGTGATGTCCCCTCTGTAGGGTATCACCTGGGTTTCAGCTTCCAACACTCGCAGGCGCCGGCTGGCAGAGGAAAGCAGGGTCTCAAGTTCCAGCTGCAGAGTGTCCAGCTCCTCGATGCCGATGCCATCGTCCTCAGAGCGGGCCAGCACTGCCGTGTAGCGTGGACAAACTTTTAGGTGGTCCACAGACTTGAAGTCATGGAACTGCAAGGGGCAGTCCTTCAGTTCACTCATGGCCTAGGACACAGGACCCTGGGGAGCTGGAGAGGAGAGGGCCATTGATGGCAGATGCAATGGCATGAGAAAAGCCCAAGAGCTCACTCCATTGTGAGAGCATCAAGGAGAAAACCAGGCTTCGGTACCTTTTTGACAGGTTGATGGCACAGCTTCTACTCACAGAGCACCTACTGTGCACCAAGCATAGGGCATCTTACAAGCTTCTCATTGAATTCAAACCCCTTGAACAGAAACCATGTGATCTCCATTTTACAAATAAGGAAACTGAGACTCTGTAAGGGGGGGCGCATGCCCAAACTTACTAAAATGCAATTTGAATGCAGGTGGTTGTGCATCTGTGTGCCTCACCACCTTGATATACCATGCCCTCTCTTCCTGATGCTCTTCCCGTTTGCCCTACTCCTCCTGGGTCCCGCTAAGCCTCTGGGTTCCGAGCATCCCATTCTTACAAGGTGTTCACTTTTGCCTCGCAGGCTCGTCTGGTCTCACCCATTCCCACCTTTACCCCTCCTTGACGATGGTTAAGAATGTGGCTGGTAAGCCAGACATACCAGGCTCCAAACATTCTCTATTTATGTGACTGGTAATAGTCTTTAACCTTCCTGAGTCTCGGTTTTCCCATCTGTAAAACGGGGACCAGAGAAGTCTGGGTCTGTTTCCTCCTAAGAAGTCAGAATCTGTAAAATGGGGATAACAACAGTACCTACCTCCCCGGGATGTTCTGAGGATTAAGAGATGATGCTCGTCAAGAGCCCAGTTCAGTGACTGGCACAGAAGTGGGACTGCTTAAAGGCTGTCTCTCCCCACCCCCCCCACCCCCGCCCCGTGGGTCGCCCCAATACCCCGCCTCCAGGGTCCCCGGCGTCTTGGGACCCCCTAACGCGGCCCCCGCCCCCTCTACCTCCTCACCCCAGCCACCTACGACCACCGGGTCGCGACAGGGGGCGGGGAGTTCCGGTTGGTGTATCAGCCACCCGGAACTGGCTAAGAGCGGGCCCGGCAGTTGACGCGGGGGCGGAGACGCGAAAGGGCGGGTTGCGGGGGAGGACTTGCCGCCCGCTAGCCCACTGCCTGCCGGGGGGTGAGGGGTCTGCCTCGGGTCCACCCTAGGGAGCAGCCGGGGCTGGAGGGCGGGGCTCGGCGGCCGGGTTTCAGTCTGACGGTTAGTCTCGCCGAGCCCCTGGGGCCGGCGGTGGGAGGGGCCGGGGGAAAGGATGGGGGCGCAGAACCGGAAGAAACGAAGGTCTCCTCCGCTTAGCTTAGTCCAAATATGGTGCCCAACCTGCGGCCGGGCTGCACCACTGCATAACTATGGGGGGGGGAAAGCGGCCAAGAAGCCACGTAGGTTAGGGTTGAAAGCGAGAGCTTCGTGGAGAACGGGAGAAGCTTGAGTATCTGTATGAAACTTCAAGAGTTTTTTAAAAAAAGCAATACAGGACCAGCGGGAAGAATTCCCAAGGACCAAGTGTTCCGAGGCTCCCTGTCCCCCGCCCGGAGCACAGATGGTACGGTCCGGAAGTGTGGGCGGAGACTGCGGCTGCGCCGCTGTGAAAGGGCAGGCGTCCCGGCCGGGCCACTTCCGCACTTCCGCTTTCCGGCCCAGCCAGCGCCCGCGATGGTGAGAGTGTCGGGCCAGGGTCCCTCCCCCGTCCCCCCGCTCCGCTCCTCTGTTCTCCCTTAGCACTGTGGGTTTGGGGGGGATACGGCTTTGCGGCGGAGAGGCCCGGGCCAAGGGATGCTCGGGGGCTGGGGGCACGACGAGGCTGGGAGGAAGGGGGCGGGGTGGGGGCCGAATGAGGAAGGGGCCAGCGGGTGACGCCCTGGTAGGCAGCAGGCCTGGTGGCATCCTGGTCTGGCCCTCGGGGACAGGTGGAGAAACTCTCGATGCTTGGAGGGAGCCCGGAGTGGCACTGCCTAGACTCTCTGCACATAGTAGGCCTGAGCCCGTTGTAGGGGCTGAGGCGTGTAGTGGGGCCACTTCCCCACCCAGAATAGAAGAACTTCACTAAATGCACTGCTCTGCTCCCTCCTGCGTGCCTGACCCCCACAGTTTCCCAAGGGAAGCGTCCAGACTTCTGTATCCCATTCTTTTCCTTACCCCTGCCTCGCTTCCACCGCACTGAAGGATCTCTTACGCTGCCTCCACCCAAGCCCGTTCCTGGTCAGAACTTAACTGTCAGCCTTACTGTAGTGTGTAATATGTAAGATCTGGTACTGCCGATCTCTTCCTCTCTGGAGATCCTCCCGGAAGTTAAGTGATAAATATCTAGGCTGGCTGTCATGACCTTGTGTTTTATGGTGACTCCTGAATCTGCCTTCCTCAACTCTCAGAGGTTTGCCTGGATATCTAGAAGATACCCTGACATTTGGCCTCCAGAGCAAAACTGCACTTCTCTCCTAAAATTGCTTGTCCTCCTATCTTCCTTATACTGCCCATACCTCTCGATTTAAAAAAAAAAATCAAGTTTATTGAGGTATTATATGAGACTGCCTATTTTAATGGTGATAGGGCAGGCATCACTGGGTTGGTCATTTAAAATTTTTATTGCTGAGTAGTATTGCTTTGTGTTGATGGAACATAGTTTGTTGGGAGGTATTTTATTTCATAATTACTTACATCTTATGTCAGTCAGCCCTGTGATACTCCCTGCTTGTCTTCTTCCACAGCCCCAGTCCAGGCTCTTTTAATAACCGTCTCTGCCTTCTGTCTCACTTCCCTCCAATCCATCCTCCACAGAGCCTCCCTGCAGCTGTGGTTGTTTTAACTTCCCCTCTGATTTCCCCAGCAGTTTCTTACCACCATAAAAGAAAAGCTAACCTCAGTAGCCTGGCATTTGAGATTCTCCATGAATCTCCAGGCTATCATTGCAGCCTCATTTACTAATTCTAAAATATTTTTCATATGCAGCAGCATTGTATTCATTACTACTTCTGGAACTCTTAGTACCCTGTTGTGTTATCCTAACATTGCTTCAGTTATTTCATTCATTCATTCATTCATTGTACAGCAAATGAATAAGGCACTATATCAGGGTGGGGCAAAAATAGGTTTACAGTTCATGTGAAAAATAATACATTAATAAATAATAATACAAGAACAAACTTAACAAACTTTTGCATACTCACACTGTAAGCCTACTTTTGTCCCACCCTGTATGTTAGGTACTAACTGAGCTAGGTGTAGAGTATGTAGATTTGAATAAAATAGACATGGTTTATTGATCATGAGGTTTACAGTCTAGAGAAGGAGCGATCACTTTACTAAAGATGTGTGAAGAGCATGTTTCTGTAAATTGTGAGAATGCTTTGAAGGGCAAGTCAAGAAAGAGTTCTCTAAGGAAGAGCCCTCCTCTGAGTAAACCAATATCTGAAGGATGACTTAAGAGAGGATAGAAAAGCCTTCAGATAGATAGATCTGTGAAACCCTGAGGTGAGAACTAAACTTGGCTAATAAGGAAATGAAGATAAGCCAGTGTAGCTAGAAGCTGATCCTTCTAGTGGGAATGCCCTTATTCTTTTTCTCATTGTAAAATTCTAATCCTTTTCCATCTTCAAATCGAAGCCAATTTCTCCTACAAATGTAAATCTAGTTATGTCACAGTTATCTTTTATATCATAGTTTTTACTCCCCATTGAGTTATTTAAGAGTAGGGATGGTTTTAATCATAAATTTCCAACGCCTAGCTCAGTGCTTGGCACATAGTAGACATCCACTTGTTGGTTTAAAAGATAGAGGACAGTCATTCACCTGCATGCATCTATACCAGAGTTTCTCAACCTCAGCACTATGTGGGACTGAATAATTCTTTGTTGTGCATTGTAGAACGTTCAGTGGTATGCCTGGCCTCTTTTCTACTCAGTGCCAGTAGCGCCCCATCCCAAGTAGTGCCAGTGAATAATGTCTCAACATTGCTGAGTGCCCCTGGCAGGCAAAATGGTCCCCTGTTGAGATCTACTGCTCAAGAAACTAGAATGGTAGGCACCTTTACTTTGGTGTCTGAGCCCAGCTCAGTATGGTCTGGCTCCTGAGTAGCTAAAGCACGGGGCCAGTGCGTTTGTGGGACAGATTCTGACCTTCCCTTGTTTTTTTTCCTACAGACTGCCACTCTCCGTCCCTACCTGAGTGCCGTGCGGGCCACATTGCAGGCTGCCCTCTGCCTGGAGAATTTCTCCTCCCAGGTTGTGGAACGACACAACAAACCGGAGGTTGAAGTCAGGTAGGGAAGAAAAAGGTCATGGTGGGGTGATGGGTGCAGCTCAGAGATGGCTAGAATGTGCCATGGACTTCCACTCTGGAGTTGTCAGGACAACAACTGTTCACATTTTTTGTCTTGCTGCCAAATGAACATTAATTTCTAATTTGGACTTCAGAAAACAGGGTCAGTGGGTTAGCAGGGCAAAACCCAGAGGAGAAGCTAGTCTGGTGCAAAGATTGCTTGGCACAGGTATGACTTCTCAGAGGAGAGCTGTTGGTGAAGCATCTCCTGTGGTATTGTTGAACCCATGGCAGTTTAAGAGAGGATGGGGAGTTTAGTTATCTGAGATGCTGTCTCCATTTCATATATATATATATATATATATATATATATATATATATATATATATATATAAAATTGATTTTTTACAGAGAGGAAGGGAGAGAGATAGTTAGAAACATGGATGAGAGAGTCATCAATCAGCTGCCTCTTGCATGCCTCCTACTGTGGATGTGCCCTCAACCAAGGTACATGCCCTTGACCGGAATCGAACTTGGGACCCTTCAGTCCGTAGGCTGACACTCTATCCACTGAGCCAAACCGGTTTCAGCAATTCTTTTCTAATTTAAACATCAAGGATGATTTTTTTTTTCCTCCTAGTCAACCTGAACTCTTTCATCTCCTACTCCAAATATTCTGCATTTTGGGATATATTTTCTCTTTTTTTAAAAAAGAGCCAAACCAGTTAGGGCTTGGGTTATATTCTCTTATCTAGTTTATGTTTTGTAAGCAAGTTCTTTTACCTGTAAAGTTTAAACATATGTATAATTGAAAGACATGGTGTTACCACATTATGTTGATACGATTTAAATTTTAAAAAATTAACAAAATGTTAGCATGTGCCATATTATGTTACTTAATACACATGGTTTCTAATAGGCATTTAAAAATTTTTTTATTGATTTCAGAGAAGAAAGGAGAGATATAAATATTAATGCTTAGAGGGAATCATTTATCGGCTGCCTCCTGCACATCCCACACCTGGGGATGTGCCCTGACCGAGAATTGAAATGTGTGACCTGGTTCATGGGACAGCACTCAACCACTGACCCACACCAGCCAGTCTCTAATAGGCATTTTAATGTGACAACAGCTCACAGACACAGCCACCACAGTTGATTACCATTACATAGATCTAGGGATGCAGAGGCCTGAAAATGGGAACGGAGCTAAGAGGGATCTTAATGCTGAGTAAATGAATCATAAAGGATTGATAATTAAGACTGAGTTAGTTTATCCTTTTCTCCAAGGCATCCTCTCTCATTCCTTAAATGGTATGTGAGTTTGTCTGTATTAAAGTAAGAGCTGTCGTTGGTAAAGCTCCTACTATGTGCCAGGCATGCTATTGGACACTTGACCCCTTTTTCTCTCTCTCAGTCCTTGCCAGTGAAATAGGAGTCAGTCATTTTACAGATGAGAACATTGAGATTCCAATAGGATAACTTGCCCAATGAAAATAACAGAAGAGGCCTGATTTCAAAACTTCTTTGCCCTGACTCTAGAGCCTGTGCTCTTTCCATTGGAGAATACACTCACTGGCCCCCATCTTGGAGCAGCCCTGCCTGTGAGTCTCCTTGGACTCTGGTCTCAGGAAGTGATTTCAGGACCTGTGTGGGGTTTCCCTGAGCATTCTGTTCCTCTCTAGTACAGAGCCTTTGTGACATTGTGTTTTCAGGAGTAGCAAAGAGCTCCTGTTACAACCTGTGACCATCAGCAGGAATGAGAAGGAAAAGGTTCTGATTGAGGGCTCCATCAACTCTGTGCGGGTCAGCATTGCTGTGAAACAGGTGAGCTCACTGTGGAGCCTGCCTCCGGGATGCCCACTGAGATCTGGGTGGGTGGAAACGCGGGCTCTGTTTTCTTGGCTATACCCAGAAAATGACTTGCCAAACTCAGCAGATCGGTAGACTAAAGAGTGAGCAGTTGTTATCTTCTAGGCCTTGCTCTGGATTAGAAGTCAGGAAATGCAGCAGCCGAGGCCATGGACCAGTTTAGTATTAGCTCATAGAACCATTCCTAAGGAATAAAGAATAAGTCCAGTTCAGAAAAATAAATAGTACCAGTACCAATTTGATAGTCATAAACTCTGAGAGTAAGATTTAGGGTGCAATTTCTTACGTTTCCTCAGACATTTTACAAATGTCTGACCTTCCCAGCTCCCCCATAATTTTTGTCATGTCTATGTACCATCTTGACAGCTATTTACTTAGTAGGTTTCTTTAAATGGACTTAGTTTCTTTAATAGAAGCTATGTCACAAGTGGAAAAACAATATCACTTGCCAGATGGAGGGAACTAAAAAATAAACATAATGAAAACAAACAATGATTCTGTTGTCTACAGGAATCCCTACCTCTGGGGTCTGCTGTCTGTTAAAAAAGAAGATTACCAAGTGTTGGGAACTGTTCAGGGCATACTATTACCCAGCTGCAAAATTACTTCTTAGAAATATTTCAGTTCAGCAGGGAGAAACTGGGAATTGTTTCATGTTCAGTTTTATTAAAGCGGAGACCACCTAAGGTTATCTCTGATAACCCAGGTGAAGTATATCACAGACTGGGAAATGTAGCACTAGTGAAAGGAGAAAGAGAAAGGCATCTTTGGATATAGATGAGGACTCAGAAAGGAGTGGATAGAAGACTCAGGTTTGCCAAAATTCCCTGTCTGGAACGGACAAAGATGAGATCATGATAATGCCCTGTTGGAGTGCATCTAATATTGTAGACCCTCCTTTCAATTGGCAACCAAATGCCCCATGACTCGAAGTTCAGGCAGTGAGTGCTCCCAGGCCCAAACCCCTCTGGCTTCGGTGAGCCTTGAGGAAATTGGGTCAGAAGCCCAGGCTACAGGCTTCTGTTGGAGTATGGCAGTGGTCGGCAAATTCATTAGTTAACAGAACCAAATATCAACAGTACAACCATTAAAATTTCTTTTTAGAGCCAATTTTTTAAAACTTAGACTATATAGGTAGGTACATTGTTACAATAACATTGTTATTAACTTAATTAGGGTACGTGGTATTTTGTGGAAGAGCCACACTCAAGGGGCCAAAGAGCCGCATGTGGCTCGGTGTGCTGACCACTGTTCTATGGTATTAGCTTTAAGGAAACGTTTCTGCTTTGCTCTCAATAGGCTGATGAGATTGAGAAGATTTTGTGCCACAAGTTCATGCGCTTTATGATGATGCGAGCAGAGAATTTCTTCATCCTTCGAAGGAAACCAGTGGAGGTGAGACTATGATTTACATGTTCATAATGTCCAGGACTCTATCTTTTGAGTCCACTGTCACTGACATGGGATTGTTTCTGGAACCAGGATTGCTACTTCTCTAGCTGTAGGGCATGCAACCACCGCTTGAATTGAGAATGTAGCAGCAGAAGGGACACAGTCAAATCCTTTCAAAGCTCTGCCACTGGCTGATTTCATAGTCTTTCATGGTTATAGCAGCTGACTTTGTGCTTGATTCCTCTCCATAGACTCCCTGTCATATTGACTTACAATGTTCCCAGTGACTGAGCAACACCACCCACACCGAGCAGCATGTAGCATCACAAGATACATTAGACATGTTGGACAAGCTAGTCCTCATTTCTGAGCTAAAATCTGGTTCTAGCCCCACTCTCTGGGGCCATCAGCATAATAAAATCACTCTTCCACACACAAACTATCTGACAGTTAAAGGCTCTCTCCCGTCCGTTTTCCACAACATCTCTTCTCTCCAGATTAAGTGTACCCTGTTTGATTAGATTCTTCTATAACAAAATTTCAAGTCTCTTCACTCTCCCTTGACTCATTCTGAATGCTACTATTTGTGCCACAGATGGTCTTCCTGAGACGTCTGATATGCACAAAATCCTCAACTGGGTTCAATCCCTTGGATCCAACATAGACACCCCACCAGAGCAGGTGGGCTACTTACTGAAAGGTGTGTGGCTTGAGAGACGATAGCAATCAGCTGGAAGCATGTGACTGCGTGAACCCAGAGGACGTGGCCGGCTCAGTTCCCCCTGGGATGCTAATCTCCTGGTTTTTTCTCTTCCTCCCTGCTGTCTTCCTTTCCTAGGGTTATGACATCAGTTTTCTGATCACCAACTTCCACACAGAGCAGATGTATAAACACAAGTTGGTGGACTTTGTGATCCACTTCATGGAGGAGATCGACAAAGAGATCAGTGAGATGAAGCTGTCGGTCAATGCCCGGGCCCGTATTGTAGCTGAGGAGTTCCTGAAGAATGTAAGTAGGGGCTTTCCTGGTTTCCTTCCGGAGATAGGAGCAGCCATGGGTCCTGTTTAGAATTTTGCATCTGGCAGGAAAGTGCTGCCAGTGTGTGAGTATTTCCTGAGGCCTCTAGGATCTCTGGTGGGTGTCAAATCAGCCAGTGCCTCGGGGCTGGAGAACATGAGCTTCATCTGTCAGAGGAGCAGGGCATTTTCCATAACGGGGTGTCTAGTGGATACCTCTCTCTTAGTTTTTTTTTGTTGGATCTTAGATGCTAAATTCTGTACCTCAAAATGTAGAGTCCTTCTCTATATATAGTTCAAGCCCCAAGTGAGGCATGTTAAATCCACATGTGGATTTTCTAGGAATATAGGCAGTTAATCATAGTGTAATTCCACTTCTTAACAGACTTTAAATATTTTCCTTCAGCGTCTGTTTCTCAGACTTCAAGCCATGATTTCTTCAAGCTGTTTTCCATCACTTTCCTGGCCTAAATCCTCTGGATTTTTTTTTGCAACTGTTTGTGCTTTCCTAATTGAAAGGACTTCAGTCCTCAGAAGAGGAGGAATTGTAAACATTGATGAACTGATGACACAGTTGTTCTTGTTTAGATATTCAGGACATGCCGCCTTCTTTTTCTTCTTCCAAACAATCTTTGGTTTGTTGACATGTTCCATTCAGAGTTGACAGTGATCCCTAAATGGTAGACTTAGTGTTTATTCTTGCCAGTGCATACAGGCCCAGCCCAGAAGGAGCTCAGATTCCTAAAAATGGAAATTACACCCGCTTCCCCTGGGCTTTCATTATATTGAGGGCAGCCAGCACACAAAGTAGCTTTACTGTGTGCACAGGGTAAGCGTGCTCATTCAGATGACACAGGCTATGAAGTTAGACTGCCTGGGTGTGAGTCCAGGGTTCATGCCTGCTTGGGCATGGACCGAACCTCTTACCTAAGCCTGTTTCCTCAGCAGCCAAATAAGGACACTGAGTAATTAATATGAACCTTTCATTGTGTTTGAACAATGAGGAAATGTAGGTAAAGCATATCACTTGGCAGATAGCAAGTGTTCTATATATTGTACCAAAGTTTTATGGCCAAGGCTCGAGGAGGCCTTTGCATTCAAATGGGGGGGGGGGATAGTTCTTGCCCCAATTTAATACTTAACTCATTTATGCACTAATCACTGTTATTATAATTACATTTTTAGAGTTATGCAGCTAAAAAGCAATTCACATGCCTTATTTAATACCTTAAACAATCTTTGCCCTACCATAGAGACTCAGTTGGTTTAGCATAGTCCCATGCACTAAAAGGTTGCTGGTTCGATTTCCCATCAGGGCACATGCTCAAGTTGTGGACTTGATCCCCAGTAGTGGGGTGTACAGGAAGCAGGCGATCAATGTTTCTCACATCAATGTTTCTCTACGTTAAAAAAAAAAACACCACACACACACACAAACTTTGAGGCAGGTGTTAATCCCCATTTTACAGGTTAGTAAACTGGGGCTCCAGAAGTTAAATCACCTGCCCAACTCTAGTCTGTTTGGATCAATGGATAGAGCGTAGGCCTACGAACTGAAAGTCCCAGGTTTGATTCCAATCAAGGGCACATGCCCAGGTTGTGGGTTTGATCCCCAGTGGGGGACTTGCAGGAGACAACCAATCCATGATTCTTTCTTATTATGGATGTTTTTGTCTCTCCCTCCCTATTCCTTCCTCTCTGAAATCAATAAAAATATATATATTTTTAAAAATCACCTGCCCAAGGTCCCTCAGTAAGTGGGAGAACCAGGACTAGGAGCTAAGTTTCAGACTCAAAGATCCTAGAATAGTACTTCGGCATCTGGCAGGGGTCATATACTCTGGTGTATGCAGAGGTCAGGCAGGTAATGTACATGAGTGAAGTGGGTTGTGTAAGGACTTCGTGAACTCATGCCTCACCTGAAGAGGATCCTCACACAGCTTCATCTTACAGCTTTCAAAAAAATTCCCAAGTCTTGCCCAGTCATCATGGCTCAGTGATTGAGCATCAGCCTATGAATCAAGAGGTCATGGTTTGATTCCCAGTCAGAGCACATGCCCAGATTGCAGGCTTGATCCCCAGTATGGGGCGCGCAGGAAGCAGCTGATCCGTAATTCTCTCTCATCATTGATGTTCCTATTTATTTCTCCATCCCCTTTCCTCTCTGCAATCAATAAAAGTATATTTTATTATTTTTTTAAATATATATTTTTAACTATATTTTATTGATTTTCCACAGAGAGGAAGGAAGAGGGATAGAGAGCTAGAAACCTTGATGAGATAGAAACATCGACCAGCTGCCTCCTGCACAGCCCCTACCGGGGATGTGCCCTCAACCAAGGTACATACCCCTGAATGGAATCGAACCTGGGACCTTTCAGACCACAGACCGACGCTCTATCCACTGAGCCAAACCGTTTTGGCTAAAAGTATATTTAAAAAATAATAATAAAAGGGACTCTTTTCCCTTCCCCATGTGGGAATCTGTACTTGTTCTTTAATAAATTGCCACCAAAAAAATTAAAAATTAAAAAAGAATCCCAAAGTCTGGATTAATATCCATAGTCTCCTATATTTTAAGATTGGCAACTAAGTCATATTCTTTTAAACACTGAATGGGCTCATTTTGGATCTTAGCCATTCATTCATTGGTCTACAACCTCTGGTCTGTAAAATGTGCAGGGCTGTTCTTGGCACCATGATGGCAGAAAACTTGTCAAGGGCCTGTCCTAGGCTGGAAGACCACACAGAGCTGGGCCCTCTGAGTCCCCAAGCCTTTGCATCTCTAAAGAGGCAAGTTGCTGTGACAGTGCTTTATAGCAGCCTCCGTGACATGGCTAAGAGGAGCTGTGGAAAAGCCCATCCCACCTTTAATTTCTCCGCCTAGTCTAGTGCTAGGTTTAGGACCAGAGTCCCAAAGATCACCCTGAAGAGCATGCCCACGGGGATGTCCTGGGACCCAATCCAGTCCCCTCGGAGGTCTGAGCACAGTGGCAGCTCTCAGACCAGCCCCCCTTATCCCCCCTCTCCCCCCAGCAGGCCTACTGGAATATAGCAGTGATAATCATTCACCATTTCTTTGTTTTCTTGACAGTTTTAAACATCTGGCTGGATCTCGTGGCCTTCCCCCTCAGAATCTCCTGTGTCTCTGCAAAGGCGTCCTGGAGTCACTTCTCAGAGCGACAGCAGAAGCAGAGGAGGGGAACTGGGCTGGGGAGGGCATTAAATGCGGGAGCGGGGGTGGTGCGCTTGCTAGCTGGTGACAGAGCAGCAGTGAACTTGCCCCGAGGCAACACGTGCCTGGTCAGGCTGGCTTCTGATATTCAGTCCCCTGGGCGGATGGATTTTTTTTTTTTTTTTAAGTGTCTTGAAACTTAAAACTGTGCTTGTAGGAGACTGTAACCTTTTTGTCTTTTTTTTTTTAAACAAGTAACCTCCACCTCCAGTGGCTGTGACTGGTCCCAGTGATTGTACCTTATTGGTCGCTGTGGGTCTGGGCGGGCCTGGAGCCAGAAAAGCGACTACTGTTCCTCCCCCAAGTCACCCCATTGGGGAGGGAGGGAGGGAGGGAGGTTTAAGACTTCAGTCCCTCTCCCTTGCTCTCTTATCCTCAAGCCTCCTTGGGTCCAGCAGAAGCAGTGGCCAGCTTCCTGAGCTCTGCCTAAAACTCGCCACTCGGCACTGGTTGGGGACAAGGGCTGACCCAATGGTCACCAGCCATGCCTAAGAGCTGGAGCCAGAAAGCCAGGCAACCTCTGGCTACAGGGGCCACTCCAAGGCCCCCCAGCTGAGAGGGGTCCCTGTTTTGCCTTGTCTGTCAGTGCAGTGCCTGTGCTGGAGGTGGAGAGGTGAGTCTTACCAGATTCCTGGCTGGGCCTTCCCACCTGCTCTGGCTTCTCTGCTCCCATGCTCGCTGTACCTTTTCTTATTCTGGTGGGTTCCCCCTCCCCTGATTAAACTCTTTTTTTCTTGCCCCTTTGGGGCTGCATGAGGTCTGAGCTCTGTCTGCGTATGTGGAAAGTGAGGCTCTTTCTTTCCTAAGACCACGTGACTGGTACTTGGGTGCGGGGTCGCCACCAGAGGCAATCTTATGATGGTTCCTGACATCCCTGCCTAGGGCCCTAATCCAGAGACTTCCATTGCAGTCTAGGCACCACCCATTTTAAAAACTTATCTCTACCTATAAAGAGCTTTGGTCCTTTTTGCCTAATGAGCTCATTTGGGCTAAAAGCCAACCTCGGAGAGACAGTGATCCCATTTTATGGCTAAGGAAACAGGCCCCCTGAGCTTGCCCCAAATTTAGCCGGTGAGCAAGAGGGTAGACTTCAGATCCAAGACTTCCGCCTCTACCAATGCTAATAACCAATGTGTGGTTATTTACATTTAAATTACTCAAACTAAATAAGGTTTAAGATTTATTCACGTGGTCCCACCAGCAACATTACAAGTGCTCAAACGGTACCAGTGACTACTGCCTATCATGTCAGATGGTACATATGTAGAACGTTTCCATGATCACAGAAAGCTCTGTTTGGACAGTGCTAGACTTGGAGAAACCTCAAACAGAAATGCTTGTATTTGAGTCCCAACTCTTAAATATGTTTTATTGATTTTCTTAGGAAATGAGAGTGTTAGAAGCATCCGTGAGAGAGAAACATCAGCTGCATCCTGCACGTCCTTCCTCCCCCTCAACCCCCAAGGGATGGAGCCTGCAACATGGGCATGTGCCCTGACTGGAAACCGAACTGGGGGCCTCTTGGTTCCTGGCTTGGCACTCAGCCGCCGAGCTACACCAGCCTGGCATGAGTCCCAACTCTTGCTGCTGAATTTGAGTAAATTATAAAGTAGAGATAATTAATGTAAACCATGTCACACAGTACCTACTATACCAGTACTTAAAAAACAATAGCTGATCTTTCCACCAGCCCACTATGCGAGCTGATAAAGCTGATGACATTATCCCTGCCTCGGAGAGATTTGGGGGACCAGTAAAAGCCAGGTGTGTAAATAGATGCGCAGAAGTGTTTCGTATTCACTAGTGTAAGTCTTGGGGCCCACAGGGCATATACTTAGGAAGGAGGATGTCGCAAGGGTAGGCCTTTGAGCTGAGCTTTCAAAAGTGTTACAGATGGCCAACCGTTCTCTTGAAGTAGAGGACAAGGTGATGATAAAGGGAGGAAGGGCCAAGGCTGGGGGCAACTTGGATAGCTACCACCCCCTTTATGACTTGCCTCTGTGACCTCTCCCTCCTGCATTGCAGGATGAGGTGTGCCCTCCTCTGGGACACATGGCTTTGCAGTGAATGTTAAAGGTGATCACAGTGAAGATACCCACTGTAGAGTATGGCAGCTACTTACCCAGCACTCGCAAGACGGCATTGCCTGGGTGAGCCAGCCAGAACTCTTGCCATGGATCTATCTATCCTCTGATCTGGAACCCCTAAAACCCCTCACCCGGTGCAGGTTTAACTACCTCCAAGTCTCGGCTGCCTTTGCTGGATTTGAACGCTCCCCGATGAGAACAGATGGGGTGATTTCCAATAAGCTGGCCCTGTCCTGGGGACGCGTCTTTTGGGAAGCCCAGTGGCCAGCCGGGGGGAGGGGGGTTGGGAAGAGTGGTCCGAGTGGTTGGGGCTGGCTGGACATTAGGTGGAGAACCCACCTTCACTGAATGGGCAGATGTAGCCAGAGACAACACAAAGCTGGCCTTTTGGACCTAGGTTCTCTTCCCTGGAGTTTACTTAAATGGACACTGCTAGTTGGCCTCTCAGATTACCCATATTTCCATGAGCAGTAGACAACCCTTTGAGTAATAACATGGGCTCATGTCAATAGTGTTTATGTTTAGAAGCGGGGCCTTGGAGTCAGATGTGGGTTCCAGTGCTGGCTCTGTGTGATGAGGCAAATTATGTCACATCTTGGAGTCTTATTTATCTCACCTGTGACTGAAGATACTACTTTGTCACCACCTCCAAAAAGGTTGTTTAGTCTTGAGAGCTGTGCACAAATTCAGTTACATTCCCCCCCCCCCCCCCTTGCATTTGACAACGATGATCTGTTTTTGTATCTCCAAGTTATGGGGAGGTGGGGAAAGGGAGAAGTGTGTTCTATACTTGATCATTGTTTCCTGCATTTAGGTCTTTCACATCTGTCCCCAAGGACCTGCTCCTAGCCCCATCTGTCAGGCCCTGCCGATGCAACCCCACTCACCGGGCTCCAGCCACACTGGCTGCCTTTTAGTTCCCCAGAAAGCTTCTTACCCTCCTCAGGGCTGTTGCTGAGACTTGCCTCTCCCCGGAATGCTATTTCTCCCCTTTCCTGGCCAACTCCTGACCTTTGCGTTCTGTAAAGCTCTGGCTTCAACGTCAACTCTTCAGAGAACATCCTTGCCTTACCCAAAAATATGCCACTTTCCTGACTTTAGTTCATTTGTCCTTACCATACTTAGAGCTGTGATATGCCTCTGTTGCTTACTTTTTGTTTCCTCTCCACTGGGTTCTAAGCTCCGCAAGGTCAGGGATCACCTAGCCCACTGCCTCCTAGCACGTGGTCCTCTGTAAATGCTGTGGTATGACCGAAGCCCCAGGAAGCGCTCAATGAGGAACCTTGGCACGGATAGTAATTGGCAACCCGGTGCTGGGCGCCGCCCGCCGCCATCAGCGCTCTGCTCATCAGGGGTGTGGGGGCAGGTGAAACTCGAAAGAGTTCACCTGCTGGAACCAGGCGACCGCGGCCTGATTGTGGCCAGCAGTGGTTTCCAAGGCGACCATAAACAGAGGGCGGAGACTCGGGACGTAGGGCCCCGCTATCCCGCGGGAGGCGGCGGGAAGGGAGCGGGAGAGGAGCGCGGTGAGGCGCAGGCAGGGTCCCCGCGCCGGGGAGCTGAGGGTCCGACGCCCGTGCTCCGCCCGGTGCCGCCCGGAGGGCGGCTGGGTATGCAGCAGCCGCCCGAGCCGTGGCGCCGGGCACGCCTCTCGGAGTTCCGGCCTCCAAAGAAGCTGCCATGGCCCAGGTCTGCCTCCGTCTGGTCCAGCTGGGCTCATGCTGGTGGCAAAAGCACGGCCCGCAGCCGCACCATCCCGTCGCTCGCCCGTGGCACTCAAGCCCGGGGCCCCGCAGCACGACGCCCCCTCGGGCCCCGCACACCCCGCTGCAGGACGGTGAGGCCCCCGGGGGTCGGCCCACCCCGGCCCGAAGCGGCAGTGACGACGGAGAGAAGAAGACTGGGTGGAGGGGATGGGGATGGGGGGAAGAGCGGCGGTCGAGGGTTGGCATCCGGATGAAGGGCAGAGAAAGAGAAGGAGCGGGATAACGGGCACTGGGGCCAGGAGAGACGCCTGGCTGAGCCCCCACTCCTCCTCTTCCCGCAGGTTCCCTGGTCCTCTGGCCGGGATTGTCCAAGGAGTCTCCGCACATGGGCCGGCTCAGAAATGCCAAGATCCATGTGGAGAGAGCCGTCAAGGTCAGCGGGGGCTAGGGAAGGAGGGGCGGTTCTACAACGGCACATCTGCCTCCCTGAGCTAATTTACTCCATTCTTCAAAACAAACTCCTGCCGAAGAAACCGGTTTGGCTCAGTGGATAGAGCTTCGCCTGCAGGCTGAAAGGTCCCGGGTTCGATTCCCATCAAGGGAATGTACCTTGGTTGCAGGCACATCCCCAGTAGGGGGTGTGCAAGAGGCAGCTGATCGATGTTTCTAACTCCTTATCCCTTTCTCTTCCTCTCTGTAAAAAATCAATAAAATATATTTTTAAAAAAACAAAACTCCTTGATTCCACACCCATCTTCAAATACCTCCCTGTTTTTAAAAAGTTTATCTTTATTGTTGGAAGTATTACAGATGCCCTCTTTGTCCCCCCTTGAATCCTTCTAGCTCCCACCTGCAAATACCTCCCTATTAAAAACGTTTTTGAAAATGTATTTTTATTGATTTTGGAGAGGAAGGGAGAGAGAGAAAGAAACATTAATGCTAGAATCATTGGCTGCCTCCTGCATGCCTCTTGGGGATGGAGCCCACAACTCGGGCATGTGCTCTTGACCTGAATCAAACCCGGGACCCTTCAGTCCACAGTTGGACATTTTATCCACTGAGCCAAACCAGCTAGGGCCCTCCCTCCCTACTAAAAAATAAATACATATATAGATTTTTTACAGAGAGGAAGGAAGAGAGATAAGAGAGTTAGAAACATCGATCATCCCCTACTGGGGATGTGCCTGCAACCAAGGTACAATCCCTTGACCGGAATCGAACCTGGGACCCTTCAGTCCGCAAGCCGAGGCTCTATCCATTGAGCCAAACCTTTTTCGGCAAGGCCCTCCCTGTTTTTGATACCCCTTCATTTAGCAGACTTGTCTGTTTTAGCCAGGATTCGCCCCTCAACTCCTGCCTCTCTGTTTCTGTTCCCCTCATTTCCACTCTAACCCTGGCCCCCCTTCCAAACCCTTTCCCACTTCCTTCGGAGAACCTAGTCAGTCACTCGGGAGGTCCCAGGAGCAGCCCCTTCTCTGTCCCGTCTGGGCTGGGCACCCTGTGTCACTCTGCACCGCCGCCTCACACGCCCTTTCCTCTTGGCTCTCTGCTCACGCCCAGGATTCCCTTCCTCCCTCCCTGGCTGCTGCTCTGAAGGTGCCTGGGACTCCAGTGGTCCCCTGGACCCCTCCCCACCCCTGTCTCCTTGGCCGTGAGTCCGGGCAGAGGGCTGTGCCCCCTGCATGCCCTTTCCTGCCCAGCCTGTGCTCTCCCCGTACGCCAGCCGCTTACTAGGCATCTCCGTCCAGAGAACTTCCTGTCATTTCCATATCGCAAACCATGCTCTTGATACCCAGTCATCATTAGTCTCTGGTCTTCCCCATCTCCTAGTTGCTCAAGCCAGAAATCTGACCTTTCTGTCCACTCACCCACACATCTGTTCCCATCAGCAAAACCAGTCATCTGCATTCCCAGAACAAATCCCAATTCTATTGCCTTCCCTTCTCCATTGTAGCCGCCCTCATTCTGGTTATCGTGACTTTTCTCCCACACCCACCACAACAGCCTGATAACTGGCCTCCCTACTTCCACCCTTGTCTCCTCCATCTTGTCTCCAGACAGCAGCTAGCCAAACTACAGTTTAAAGCCTACACTACGGTCCCAGCACCCCCTCACTTAGCCTTTAGTGCGTTACTGTTGACATAAAATTCAAGGCCATTCCCAAGGCCTGCAGGAGCTCGCCCCTCCTTCCCCTCATTTCCACTCTAACCCTGGCCCCCATTCCAACCCCTTTAGACCTCCCTCCAGCCTCAAGACCTTTGTACATGCTTTTCCCTTTGAGTTGCCATTTGTCCAGCTCTTAAATCGTGGCTCCTTCTCCATATCCCCTGACTATGTATTTCTAGTTTCTCTGGATCCCCATTAAGTATCCAGTCTTTGGAGTCAGCCAGCTTGGATTTAAATCCCTGCTTTTCCACTTACTTACTGTGTGGTCAAGCTATTCAAGCTCTTTATGCCTCTGTTTCATGATCAGTTAAAACTGATTATATATATATATATATATATATATATATATATATATATATATATATATTACTAACAATAACATGTGTTTTTAACAGAATTTTGTGCACGGGGGGTGGGGCAGGGGAGGGTCCCCTCAGCCCAGTCTGCACCCTCTCATAATCCTGGACCACTGGCTCCTAACTGCTTACCTGCCTTGCTGCCTGATCTCCCCTAACTGCCCCCCTGCCAGCCTGATCACCTGTAACCTCCTCAGCTTGCTGGCCTGATTCTCCTCACTGCCCTCCCTGCTGGCCAGGCTGCCCCTAACTGCCTCCCTGCTGCCCCCCCCCCAACTGCATCTGCCTGCTGACATGATTTCCCCCAACTGCCCCCCCGCCAGCCTGATTGCCCCCAACTACCCCTCTTCCTCCCCACAGTCCTGGTTGCCCCACACAGCCCCACACAGGTCATTTGGTCTTTCCTTACTAACCCCCTGCCAACCTGGCTGCCCCACACAGCCTGTTCGGTCGTCCATTGGGTTGCTACAGTTGCTTATATATATATATATAAAATAGTTGATATTTATTGAACACCTATATGTGTTAATATTAACACATATAGGTGTTCAATAAACAGATGATATTTCTAACTCTTCCTTCCTCTGTAAAAAATCACATATAGGTGTTCAATAAATATCAACCATTATCATAATTTTATAGTCAGAATTATGCCAACCTCTGACACAACCATGTTTATATATCTACTTGTTTACGATCTGTCTCCTCTCCTAGAATAGCAAAATTCTGGCCCGCTATTCCCCGTGTCCGGCACATAGGCCGTACTCACTGAGCAGGAACCCCTCTGTCGCCTTACAGCAGAAGAAGATCTTCATGATCCAAGGCCACTACCCGGTGATCCGGTGCCTCCTGCGCCGCAGGGGCTGGGTGGAGAAGAAGATGGTCCATGCGCCGGGCACCACCCTCCTGTCACCCCAAAAGCATCTGACTAACTCGGTGATGGGTGACAGCGACGTCACTGAGGATGGTGAGCTGCTGTTCCCTCCAGTTCCCCAACTCACCCTCTCGAGCGGCTCTCCTTTTGGCGTCCACTGTCCCGGGGTGGAGGCTTTGGCGTGGGCCTATGGGACGGGGACAGGGGCCTCACCCGGCCTGGGCGCTCTCTGCACTTGCAGATGACCAAGACGAGGACGAGGAGTTCCAGCAAGCGCATCTCTTCAACAGCGACACACTGAAATTGGATGACCTAGATGGTACACATGCTGTGATGGTGAGGGCTAAGGGGCTGGTGGGGCTCGGCTTGGTTGGAGGGAGAGCGTTAGAGTCCAGCTGGATGACCCCCGACAAGTCCTTTCCTTCTCTGAGCCCCAGCCTCCCCATAGGCAGTAAAACTTAATTGCTTCTCTAAAGCTTGGGGGGGGGGCAGCCGAGAGGTGAGGGACACTGTGGTGCGCAGACAAGGCTGGCCTGGGATCAGAGCTCGGCTAAGAGTGGAATGAGAAGCTGGCACAACCTCCATGTCTGGGAATCCCCCCTTCCAAATAAAAACCACATCGTCCACCTCTTCCCTCTGCCCTTGGCAAGCAAAGGCTGGAAGGAAGGGCTTGCAAAGCGTGGAAAGAGGCAGGTGGGATGGTGTGGAGGATTTGTGTGTGGAGGTGAGGACACTCGGCTTCGAGTCTTCCCGCCACCCCTTACTAGGTTGAACCACACCAGATTGCCGTTTTTGTCTGTCAGGAAAGGTTGAGCAGTCTCGGTTTCATGTGGCTCAACCTTGGCAGCCCTTGCACAAGTCACTTACCCTTCCTGTGCCTCAGTCCCCTCATTTGTGAAATGGGGACCACAGTAGCAGCTGCCTCATAGGGGTTTGGTGAGGATTAAATGTGAGGACGTGGAAAGTACTGAGAACACGGTCTAGCATAGCCGTGGGCAAACTACGGCCCCGCGGGCCAGATCCCATTCGGCTGTTCTATCCGGCCCACGGAGCTGAAAGAGCGGAGGGTTCTCTGGCTCTCCCCTCCGCTCCTTCACCAGCAGCCCAAGATGAGAGTGCCAGCATGGTCAGGTTGCTTTTGTTCCAGCCCTCCGGTCCAGTTCAAGAACCCATGGTGGCCCTCAGGTCAAAAAGTTTGCCCACCCTTGGTCTAGCATGTGGTCTTACTACTTATTAATAACCCTGCCTCCCAGAGTTGTAGGAAAGAGAGAGAGATGGAGAGCCTTTGTCACGTGCTACGTGCCCATCCGCTTAGAGTCGCTGTCCTGCCTCTGAGCAATCAGTGATGGCCGGGGGCCGAACAAGGCACGGGGTTCAGCCGCATGGCTCAGTCACGGCCTAGGGCTGCTTGGCCACAGAATGGGCAAGCCGGTCTGCTCCCTGCCCACCAAGTTTGTGCCCTGGCGGAAGAACTGTTCTTTCTTTTCTTTTTATTTATTTATTTATTTATTTATTTTTTTAAAACTAAATCTTTATTGTTCATATTATTACAAATGTTCCTCATTCCCCCCCCCCAATTGCTCCCCTACACCAAGTTTCCATTCAATTCTCTGCCCTTTCCCCATCCCCCATTGTCCTCATCCATAGGTGCAGTTCATGTTCAGTCTCTTCCCGCCCCGCTCCACTCCCCATTTCCCCGAGAATCATCAGTCCACTCCCCTTCCATACCTCTGATTCTATTATATTCACCAGTTAATATTGTTCATCATGATTTTTACTTCCCTTGGTTTTTAGACTCACTTGTTGATAGTTACGTGTTTGTTCATATATTTATCTTTATTTTCTTCCTCTTCCTAAAGAACCCCTTTCAGCAATTCATATAGTTCTGGCTTGGCAGTGATGAATTCCTTTAGCTTAAATTTATTTGTGAAGCTCTTTATCTGGCCTTCGATTCTGAATGATAGCTTTGCTGGGTAGAGTATTTTTGGCTGTAGGTTCTTGCTATTCATCACCTTGAATATTTCTTGCCATTCCCGTCTGGCCTGCATGGTTTCTGTTGAGAAATCAGGTGACAGCCGTATGGGTGCCCCTTTATAGGTAACTACCTGCTTTTGTCTTGCTGCTTTTAATATTCTCTCTTTGTCTTTAGCTCTTGGAATTTTAATTATGATGTGTCTTGGTGTGGTCCTCCTTGGATTCCTTTTGTTTGGGGTTCTGTGTGCTTCCTGTACATGTAAGTCTATTTCTTTCCCCAGGTGGGGGAAGTTTTCTGTCACTATTTCTTTCAATATGTTTTCGGTATCTTGCTCTCTGTCATCTTCTGGGATGCCCATAATTCTGATGTTGGTTCCCTTGAAGCTGTCCCAGAGGTTTCTCACACCATCTTCAACTTTCTGGATTCTCTTGTCTTCTTGCTTCTGTGGAGGAGTGTCCTCTGGCTCTTTGTGTTCCAAATGTTGGACTTGATTCTTGCAATCTTCCAATCTGTTTTTAGGACTCTGTATAATATTATTTATTTCAGAGATCGTATTCTTTATTTCTAGTTGACCTTTCATTATTTCTTGTTGATCCCTTATCATATCCTCATAGGTCTCATTTATTTTATCGGCCTTTTCTAAGAGATTGTTGAACATCCTTATAAGCGTGGCTTTGAACTCTATATCCAGTCGCTTTTTGTCCTCCATTTCTTTCGTTTGTGATCTGTTTCCTCGTTTCGGCATTTTCGCTGCTTCCCTGGGTTGGTAGGTTGGGAGGATCAGCTGTGTCTATGCCAGGAGACAACCTTATTCCACTAGACTTGGAGACCTGCAAAAGCCTCTCTGACTTCAGCTTGGGAGGGGCAGAGTTTCAGGGTGGAGCCTACAGCCTTGGCTTCCGGTTAGCCCCGCCCTCTGAGGTTCCTGAGTCTCAGTGAACCTCAGTGTCCTTTGGTACTCGCTGCAAGCACCTCTGAGAGAAAGGCACCCTAGAGCTTCGCCCGCTACCAGACAGTGTAGTCTCTCCCCCAACAAGCCCACAACTGGGGTTCAGAGCAGTTGGAAGTGGGGTTAAGCACAGTCCGGAGATTATGTCTCCTTCCCGCTAGGGCAATCTCGCGGCCCAATCAACAGTCTGTCCTCTGTGCGCACAATGTGCGCGACTCAGGGGCTCTCTGCTTTTCGCCGTTCCCCGAGCTTCTGCCTTACAGCCCAGATTCCCTCTGTATGAGGCTGGAGCCCGAGGGTCTTGCCCAGGACTGGGGTTCAGTGCAGTCAGAACTGGGGCTCAGCACAGTCCTGAGCTTTTGAGTCCTTCCTGCTGGGGCAATTCAGCAGCTCAGCGAACAGTCCCTCCTCTGCGCGCAATGTGCGCGACTCCGGGGCTCTGCCTTTCGCTGCCACTCCGCTGAGCTCCCGCCTTACAGCCCAGTTTCCCTCTGTATGAGCCTGGACCCCAGGGTCTCGCCAAGAACTGGGGTTCAGTGCAGTCGGAGTTGGGGTTCAGCACAGTCCGGAGCTTTTATCTCCTTCCCGCTGGGGAACGCCAGCCAGGCACTCAGCCGCCCCTCCTCTCCGGCTCCGACCTCTCCCGTGCGCGCACACCGTGCCTCCGTACCTTAGGCTTTTACAGCTCCTCTGGTTTTCTTTCTGGTTTTCTCTTTCCTTCTAGTTGTAGAATTCCCAGTCAGTCAACTTTCCTGTAGTTCTGGATAGTGTCCCCTCTATATTTTAGTTGTATTTTTTGAAATTGTTGAGTGCGGCTGCAGTTAGGCTTTTACCTCTGCCGCCATCTTGTTGTCTCCTTTCTTTTCTTTTTAAAAAATATATTTTATTGATATTTTACAGAGAGAAAGGGAGAGAGATAGAGAACTAGAAACGTCGATGAGAGAGAAACATCGACCAGCTGCCTCCTGCACACCCCCCACCGGGGATGTGCCCGCAACCAATGTACATGCCCTTGACCGGAATTGAACCCGGGACCTTTTAGTCCGCAGACTGACCGACGCTCTACCACTGAGCCAAACCGGTTTCGGCGAGCTATTCTTTTTTGTTTTACACAAAGACGGTATGTGGGCTAGGGGCCACCTTGGAAGTGTCCTCTCTTCCCACTCGCTGACCCCGCTCCACAGGGCGGGAAGAAGGCTCCCCAGGCCTCGCGCGGCCCACACCAGCCTCCCGTGTCCTCTCTCCCCCAGTCCCGCATGGTCCGGAACGAGATCCCCTACTTCATCTGGACCACCCGGCGGGACGTGCTGGACTGCCGCTTCCTCTCCAAGGACCAAATGATCAACCACTATGCCCGCGCCGGCTCCTTCACCACAAAGGTGGGCCCCCCGGGACGGCCGGCAGCGCAGTGTCTGCCCCCTCAGCCCGCGGGGATGGCACCCCATCCCCTGCTCTCCGTGTCAGCAAGAGAGAGTTCTCGGGAGGAGTTTAGTATATAATTCAGTGGGATTTGGAGTCGTACAGTTGCGAGTTCAAATCCAATCCCTGCAGCATGTCTGGCACCTGTAGACAGACATTGGTTAAAATGGGATTCGGGTGGGGTGGGAACCTGGTGGAGGGGAGCAATTTGTAATAATCTGAACAATAAAGATTTATTTAAAAATAAAATAAAATAGGATTCAAACGGGATCTGGAGCCAGGACAAACACCAAGTCCAAGGACTGAGCAAGGGGGCCTGTCTCTCCTAAGCAGAGGATATCCGGCTGACGAACCCATTCTATCTCCCCTGGGTTCATTAGCAAGGACTTCACCTCTCTGAGCCTCAGTTTCCTCATCTCTAAATGAGAATACCAGTAAAACTGCCTTCTAGGATTGCGGCAGGAATGAAGACTTTATAATTGGGACCTGTTGGTGTGTTCTTTGGTGTGGATTGGGAAGGATTCCTAGAGGAAGCATGTGAAAGGCTGGGCCAGAGGGATGTGGGGCATTCTCGGCGGAGGGACTGCGTGGGCAACTGTGTGGAGATATGAGCGAATCAGGCCCCGCAAGTGGGCGGAGGCTCTGAGAATGTCCAGGTAGAGTCCGCCTGAGCTGTCTGGGCATGTGCCCAGGATGGGAGCCCCCGTGAGGTTCTCTGGGCAAGTCCCACCCCGCCCCCTCATTAGCTAATTCCATAGGTGGGTCTGTGTCTCAATCTCCGGAATTTGCCATGGTTCGACAAGGCTGATGCTGACTCCTTCTTCCCACGCTGCTACCACCTGGGGGCGGAGGAAGACAAAAAGGCCTTCATAGGTAAGGAGATGCCCGCCCTGTGCCTGGACCCACCCAGTGAGGATGAAGGCTAAAGCCCCGGCTGGTGGTGGAGAGCAAAGGGCTTCTCTCTTCATTCTCCTGTCCACCCCAACCGAATTCCTTCTCCACCCCCAATCCTTATCTTTCCCGAAGGTGCCTCCCTTAGGGAGCCTCCTAGCTTGGTAAGCGCAGACCTTCAGAAGATCTCAGTTAGCTTAGCTTGTATTCTAGAGCAGGTTCGAAAAGGTGATGGATGGGCTGAGTTTGGGTTCCAGGCCTGTGTGAAATCCCACTGGCTTAGATTGGGTTCTTAATCCAGAAAAGACTTTGGACTTCTAAGGCAGAATAGTTTCCAACTCCAGAATATGTTCTAAATTCAGGTCAGAGTAGATGGTAGGTTTAAGTTAATCTCCAGACCAAGGTTTGGTTCTCAGACTAGAATAAGTATCAAGAGTCTATCAGGAACAGAAGAGAAAAATTAGATAATAGGTCTGGATTAGATTCTCTCTCTCTTTTTTTGGCACGGTGGGGGGGGGTAGATTCTTCATATATCTGTATAGCCTTATCTATATCTATTATTGATTTCAGAAAGGAAGGGAGGGATAGATAGAGAGAGAGAGAGATAGAAATATCAATGATGAGAGAAAATCATTGATCAACTGCATCCTGCATGCCCCCCCATATGGTCGAGCTTGCAACCCTGGCATATGCCCTGACCGGAATCAAACTGTGACCCCGTGGTTCATAGGTCAATGCTCAACCACTAAGCCATGCCAACTGGGCATAAGTAAGATTCTTTTTTTTTCTTTTTTAAATATATTTTTATAGATTTTTTTACAGAGAGAAAAGGAGAGGGACAGAGAGCCAGAAACATCAATGGAAGAAACATCGACCAGCCGCCTCCTGCACACCCCTTATCAGGGATGTGCCCGCAACCACTGCACATGCCCTTGACCGGAATCGAACCTGGGACCCCTCAGTTCACAGGTCGATGCTCTATCCACTGAGCCAAACCTGTTTCGGCAAGATTCTTTTTAAAAAATATTTTATTGATTTTTCACAAAGAGGAAGAGAGAGGGATAGAGAATTAGAAACATCAATGAGAGAGAAACATTGATCAGCTGCCTCCTTCACCCCCCCCCCCCCAGTGGGGATGTGCCCACAACCAAGGTACATGCCCTTGACCGGAATCAAACCTGGGACCTTTCAGTCTGCAGGTCGACACTCTATCCACTGAGCCAAACCGGTTCCGGCTAGGTAAGATTCTTAAGGCAGAATATGGGCCAAGTCAGGTCAAATTCTGGGTGTGGTTCTATAGGTGAAATAGGAGCCAGGTTCTGTCAGAAGGTAGTCAGGTTCTGGATCCAAAATGGGGCAGGTCATGATCAGGTTCCAGAACCAGAATAGGTCTGGAGCCTAGGACTGAGCAGAGTATCTCCTGCCCTGGGAGCAGAGGACTTCTGGTTGACAGCTGCCCGCAACGTTCTCAAGCTGGTGGTAAACTCCGAATGGAAGTCATATTCTATCCACACAGGAGAGGAAGAGGTCCCAGGTAAATACCGCGTGATTCCCTCTACTCCCTCCCCCATTTATCTTCCCATACACCCACCCATCAACTCATTGTTCATCCACACATTATCTATATAAATTATCTGTATTATCCACATCCATCTGCCCATCCACTAACCTTTTCCCACCAACCCATCCGTACATCTACCCACCATCCATCCTTCCGTCCATCTACTCATCTATCTACCTGCTCACCCACACACCCACCGATCTCACATTCTCCTACCAATGCAGCCATTCATCCATCTATCTCCACACTATTTTTTAAATTATTATTTTATTAAGGTATTATATGTGTACATAGCTTACCATTGCCCCCCCCACCTCCTATTCATGCCCTCCCTCCCCAGAGTTCTGTGTTCGTTGGTTGTACTTATATTCATGCATACCAGTCCTTCGGTTGTTCTCCTATCTCCCCCCCACCCCCCAGGTCTCCTTCCCCTCCCCGCTGTCATTTGACAATCTGCTTGTTTTATGGTGACTATCTCAGGACTGCACCAATAGAGTGCGCTCCTCCTCTGGTTCACACCGCCCCTCCCCCTGGGTCCCACTGCTTACCCTGGGACACACGGCTCGCCCGGGGCACACGGCCCCCTGGGACACTCGGCTCACCCGGGGCACACGGCCCCCTGGTATCCCCACACTATTGATGTACTCATTCACCTACCTTCTCAGCAACACATTTCCTACCCATCTCTCCACTCCTCCGCCTTCCTACGTGTTCTTCCACAGATCCATCGCCCATCTATCCACCTGCTTTTCTATCCTATCCACCACCTGTCTGTGCTCCAATCCATCACTCATCCGTTCTTCTGTCCCAACCCATACCCACCCCTCTTCCTATCCATGTGTTAGTTGATCCACTGCCTCATTCAGCCCTCCCATGGGCCTGGCATGTGGCCAGCTCTCTCCCAATGACAGACTAAGAGGACAGACTGAGGGCTGTCTTGGGACAGGGTCTCTGTGAAGAAGGAAGCAGTGAAACTGTAGATTTTTCATAAGGTACTGAGGACGCCTAGTACCTTGTGGAGGGGGGACATAGAGGATGTCACATTCCATGCTGGCTCAACCTATTTACTTGCCTTTTCGCTCTCTGGGCATAGCTCCTAACCCGTACTGTAACCCAGGACCTATCAGCCAAGGATTCAGGGACATAAGAGGCAGGTCTACTGGGAGAAGGGAAATCCCTGTCTCTTCCAGAGGGAGGCCTTCCTCATTGCAGTTCCCTAGGTGTGTCAGGTGCAAGGAAGACTGTTGTATGCCAGGATCAGGGGCACAAAAGGGCCACAGGTGTGTCAGAGAGACTGCATGTGTCTGGAGCTATAGGTGCTGAGAGGCCCTGGGCACTGTTAGGGTGGACCCCCAGGTGAGTGACAGGCCCTGGGGCAGTGGGGAACGAGGGCGAGCACGAGGGTCTTCGGGGGAATTTAGAATAAAGCCTCAGGTCAGCGGCATGCCCGAGGGCAGTAAGAGACGCAGGTGTGTGCTGGGCCTCCGGTGTATTTAGGATGAGTCCTCCGGCAAGTGACAGGCATGGGAGCCATGGGTGCCAGGGCATGTGCCAGGTTACCGGTCAGAGAGCGACAGGCCCCTCCCTCCCTCCCTCCCTCCCTCTGCAGCAGACGAGCAGCACAAGAAACAGGAGAAAAGTCCAATGATGTTGACTTCGGAGTTTGTGGACGAGGCTCTGTACGCCTGCGAGGAGCACCTCAACAACCTGGCCCACCTGGACATCGACCAGGACCTGGAGGCCTCACTGAGCCTCAGCCCCGAGGGCCGGTCCCTCTTCCTGCAGCGCTACTACCAGCTGATCCAGTGAGCACCCCTGCGCCAGGGCGTGGGCCTGCCGGGTGCCCCCTGCTGAGGGGGCCTCCATGGTCTAAGCTAACGCTCAGTCAGACAAACCCTCTCGTTGTAGTGTAGCCCTGCGCCTCCTCCCTAAGCGCCTCTCTTTTGTTCCCCCTGTACTTTCCTGCTGAGGAACTCTTAAGGGCCGAAACTGGTTTGGCTCAGTGGATAGAGTGTCGGTCTGCAGACTGAAGGGTCCCGGGTTCGATTCCGGGTCAAGGGCACGTACCTTGGTTGCGGGCACATCCCCGGTGGGGGATGTGCAGGAGGCAGCTGGTCGATGTTTCTCTCTCATCGACATTTCTAACTCTCTGTCCCTCTCAATTCTTCTCTGTGTAAAATCAATTTTATATATATATCTATATATCTATATATATCTATATATAAAATTGATTTTATATATATCTATATATATATAGATAGATAGATATATAGATATATAATTGATTTTACACAGAGAGTAAAATCAATTTTTAAAAAAAAATTTATTAAGGTATTATATGTGTGCATAGCTTACCATTGCCCCCCGCCCCCCATTCATGCCCTCCCTCCCCAGAGTTTTGTGTCCATTGGTTGTACTTATATGCATGCATACCAGTCCTTCGGTTGATCTCTTATCTCCTCCAGATCTCTCTACACCCCCCCCCCCCGCTGTCATTTGACAGTCTGCTTATTGTTTTACTGTCTCTATATCTATCTTTCTGTTCTATATATGAACTCTTAAGGGCTCCCACTACCTCCATGAGCGGGTACAAAGCATTCTTCCTGGATCTTGGCATAGCACAGTCACAAAGATCGTGGCCTATCAGGTCAACCTCAGTTCCAGTCCTAGCTTTGTGACTTTCAAGCTCTGTGACCTTGGGAATGTCACTAGTCTTTTTGAGCTTTTTCTCAAATACAAAGTAGTTAGGATAATATCTTCCTCAAAGGGAGGATTCAACAGGATAATTTGTTTCATGTGCTCAAGCGTAGACTCAGTACTCACTCACAAACTAAGAATCTATTTAGTCATTTAGATTTTATCCTAGAGACCAGCATTTCTGAAAGTGTGTTACGTAGGTTGCTAATTCTATAGAATGTACATTTATTTTGTTGGGGTGGGGGGAGGAAGGGAGGGCTTTTGTGTTAATCATACTGGTATTTGGAAGACATTGGGCTAAACAAAGTTAATTAAAAACAGGTTTCCTTGGTGCAGGGCCTTTCAGAATAAATTGGTGGTCTATCCCTCAGAGAGAGAGAGAGAGTATGCAATACAGCAGATTCTCAAATAACTTTGTTTTATTATAATGATGATGAGATGCTATAGAGTTTAACTTTTGTTTATATCAACTAGCCTATGGTAAAATTTTCTTATATGTCGTTTCACTTAGTTGCAGAATTTATTGACAATGTTAAGGGCTTACTCTATATTCTTACTTATATGACCCTAGTGGTGTTCCCCCAACCCCCCTAAGCATCCTGAGGGGTTGTGTTTTCAGAACCCACTTTGGGAAAGAGGGTTTTTTTTTTGTAGTTGTTGTTGTTAATCCTTACCCAAGGATATTTTTTCCATTGATTTTTTTCCTTTTATTTTTAGAGAATGGAAGGGAGGGAAGGAGGGAAAGAGAGAGACACATCGATTGGTTGCCTTCTGCACCTGCCCGAGTGGGGCCGGGGATCAAACCTGCAACCCAGGTGTGTGCCCTTGACCAGGAATCAATCCCAAGACCCTTCAGTGTTTGGGCTGACGCTCTAACCACTGAGCCACGAGCCTGGGTGGAAAAGGGTTCTTGAACAGAGGAAAGGAGTGTGGAGATGAGACTGGAGCTGTTGTAGGGAGATTTCATTCAGTCGAGGAGTGCAGGAGAGACAGGAGGGAGAAGTTCCTCAGGGCAGGAGAACGCTCAGCTTGTGTGCCAAGTATTGTGCAGGCTCCAGAAATGACAGAGACTCAAATGAGGGCCTCAGCTGGGGTGGGGCTAATAGGAAAGGATGGTTTGATAGAGGAGAGTGAAGAACTAATAAATGAACTTTGAAAAATGACATATTGAGCAAACCTACATCATTGATAATTCATTTGTATCTTCTTTGAATGTTAGAAAATGAAATTGACCCTATATTTCCATCTTAGTTACCAGAACATGTAAAGTCACCCTTTATTTATTTATTTTTTTACAGAGTGGAAGGGAGGAGGATAAAGAGCTAGAAACATCGATGAGAGAGAAACATCGACCAGCTGCCTCCTGCACACCCCCTACTGGGGATGTGCCTGCAACCAATGTACATGCCCTTGACCAGAATCAAACCTGGGACCCTTCAGTCTGCAGACCGATGCTCTATCCACTGAGCCAAACTGGTTTCGGCTAAAGTCACCCTTCTTCTTCTTTAAAAAAAAAAAAAAATAAAATATATATATATATATATATATATATATATATATATATATATTTTACAGAGAAGAAGAGAGGGATAGAGAGTTAGAAACATTGATGAGAGAGAATCATCGATCAGCTGCCTCTTGCACACCCCCTACTGGGGATGTGCCTGCAACCAAGGTACATGCCCTTCACCGGAATCGAACCTGGGACCTTTCAGTCCACAGGCCAATACTCTATGCAATGGGTCAAACCGGTTTCTGCTAAAGTCACCCTTCTTAAACTAAGAATTACCGAGCCTGCCTTAGAACATTATGTGAAAATAATTTGAGTCTTATTTACTTCCGGGTATAGGACAGGTTCTAAGAGCACTGAAGGAACCTCTCAAAAGTCAGAGTTTCATGAAATACTGCATCGTATTACATAGTGTTGAGTTGTTCAGTGCAGAGAGTTAGCATTCATTAATTCATTCAACATTAACTGTTACCTTTCTCAATTCGCCCCCTCCCCCATACTCTCTTCAATCTCCCCCCCCAGCCCCCCTTTCCTCCAGTAATCACCATGCTGTTGTGTGTGTTTCTTAACTTTTAAAACATATCCACGACTCAGCAGCCAGACTTTTATTAAGGTTGACTTTCCACAAACACACTGGTTGTTGTTGTTGAACATACTTTTTCAAATTACACCTGCCCCTGCCATTCTCATGTGACCGTTTTCTGGGCCGCATCTCGGATTTACTGTGAGATGGTCCGTGGGAAAGTTTCCAGTAGACCTTCTAGAAACGGGAGGGGTGAGGACTCAGCTGTGACTGAGAGGCCCTGCTCTGCCCTTTTCCCTGTCCCTGGCTCTGGCCCGGGGTTGCTGCTGCCCCCCTGTTGAAAGATAAGGCCCCGTGGCTGGAGACATGCAGGAGGCCAAGGGGTTGAAGGAGGCTTCCCCCTACTCAGAAGAGGAGAAATGGGAGAGTTTGGGCCAGGCAGCCATCTGGGGTATTTTGTTTTTGTTTTTTTAAAATATATTTTATTGATATTTTACAGAGAGGAAGGGAGAGAGAGAGCTAGAAACATCGATGAGAGAGAAGCATCAACCAGCTGCCTCTGCACACCCCCCACGGGGGATGTGCCTGCAACCAAGGTATATGCCCTTGACCGGAATCGAACCCGGGACCCTTCAGTCCGAAGGCCGACACTCTATCCACTGAGCCAAACCGGTTTCGGCCATCTGGGGTATTTTGTGACTTGGTTTATTTCAGGACATTTTGTTTTTTGTTTGTTGTTTTTTTAAAAATATATTTTTTAATTGATTTTTTACAGAGAGGAAGAGAGAGGGATAGAGAGTTAGAAACGTCAATGAGTGAGAATCATCGACCAGTTGCCTCCTGCACACCCCCCACTGGAGATGTGCCCGCAACCAAGGTACATGCCCTTGACCGGAATCGAACCCGGGACCCTTCAGTCCGAAGGCCGCCGCTCTATCCACTGAGCCAAACCGGTTTCGGCAGTTTTCAGGACATTTTGTATCAACCTTTCAGACTGGTCCGCGGACCACGGGTCAAGCGACCGCTGCTGTAGGACACAGGGTCTCCCTTTGTCCGTGAACCCCAGTCTGTGCAGACCAGTTACGGAGGCAAGCTCCTGCCAGAGCACTTGCTTGTCCAACCATTCACTCATTCAGCCAACGTCTAAGGGAGCGCTGGGATGCTGCTGGGAGACGGGACGCAGCAGAGATGAACAGCCACGCAGACGTCCCCGCTCTTCGGGAGCTTATGTTCCACGGAGGGGAGACAGGTGTAACCAAGAAGTGTAGATGTCAGGTGGTAGGTGACAGGGAGAGAAGAGAGAGAGAGCGAGGAGATGTGTGATACAGATGTGCTTGGAAGGAATTAGGCTAGGGAGGGATTCACCTATCAACCGGTGTGAGGTCCACATTAGAAGGGGACTGAACCCTCAAAAGCACCTGTGAGGAAGGAATCAGGCAGGAGACGGTGTTTGTGTCCTGGCTCAGCCACGAAAAATCAATCTGTGACCTTGGGCAAGACTCTTAACTCTCCAGGCCTCAGTTTACACGGCTCTGAAATGGGACCAGTAATACCTTCCTGACAGGGCCACAGAGAGGATTTTTAAAAAATATATATATATTTTATTGATTTTTTTTTTTACAGAGAGGAAGGGAGAGAGATAAAGAGTTAGAAACGTCAATGAGAGTCATCAATCAGCTGCCTCCTGCACACCCGCTACTGGGGATGTGCCCGCAACCAAGGCACATGCCCCTGACTGGAATCGAACCTGCAACCCTTCAGTCTGCAGGCGACGCTCTATCCACTGAGCCAAACCGGTTTCGGCCACAGAGAGGATTAGGGATAATGTATGCAAAGCCCTTTGCCACAAAGTCTGGTGCAGAGTGGCCCCTCACCATTAAACGCCGTATGACTAAATGGTGCCAAAGGCAACTTGGATGGAATGGAAAGGGAGGTGGCAGAAACTGGAGTTTTTGGAGTGGGTGTGGGGTGTAGTGAGCGGTGTGCCTTCTTTTCCCATTCCGGCAGCCTGGGATGATGCCCTGGGGAGATAAGAACTTGGGGGCAGCTCGAGGGTGGGTGTGGCGCTTTGGAAGAGACCTGTCCGGGTCTTTAGGGAGGGAAGGGGGGGCTGGTAGGACCATGGCCAGGGGAGCTTGTGTCTCCCTTTGCCTTGTCCCCCAGGCTGCCCCTGGGCCCAGCCCTGCCCAAGACCCGTTATCTCCCCAACAGCGGGCGGGCGGAACTCCGGCACCTGAACGCTCAGATCCAGCGCTGTGAGGACGTCCTGCAGCAGCTGCGGGCCTTGGTGCCCCAGATGGACATGGAAGGAGATCGCAACGTCTGGATCGTGAAGCCCGGAGCCAAGTCCCGTGGCCGAGGTGGGTGTCAGCCCCTGCTTCCTGCGCCAGCACCTACAGCCTACCTCACCACCGGGAGCAGCGGTCGCCCACCTTCCGGACCCCACGGACCACCGGTCGGCGACCGCTGACCTAGAGGCCAGGCTGTCAATTGTGCGGACTCTGTTGGAGTCCAGCTGCCTCTATGTGAACCCCAGCTCTGCTGTCAGTATGCTGTGTGGCCTTGAGCAAGTTATATCACCTCTCTGGACCTCAGTCCCCTCATCCCCGAGGGAGGGTAAGGCTTCCTATGAAGCGCATCTAAAGCTCAGCATGGTGCTTGGCACAGAGTAATCATCCCATAGAGTTGGTTGCCGTGACGACGCAGCTTCTCCTCTCCTGCCCTCAGGGTTGGGGTGACGCTTTAGGTAGGTCTGGTGACACTCATATGCAGGTGCTTGTCATCTAAGGGCTCTTGGACCTGACCACCCTTGTAAGGTATATAGCATAGTGGTTAAGGGCATGGATGCTAGGAGCCGGAATACCTGGGTTCAAACCCACGCTCTACCTCCTGCTATTTGTAAAGTTTTGGTCAGGTTAGTTAACCTCCGGTGCCTCATTTTCATCATTGGTAAAAATGAAGTCAATAATTCCTTCCCGAGAGGATCAGATAAGTATGATAGATGTAAAGTACTTAGATCCTGTGCGTGTGTACACAGTAACTGCTATACAAGTGCTATTATTTTTAGCTGCTATTCTGGCTGCTCAGCCCCCTGTGAATGGAGTCTGAACTGGAGAGCCAGCACCTGGGGTTGTGCCTTTGCCCAGCCTTTAAACACTGGTGAAGGACTTACTTCTGGGATGTAGAAAACAGACTTTTAAAAAATATATATATTTTATTGATATTTTACAGAGAGAAAGGGAGAGAGATAGAGAGCTAGAAACGTCGATGAGAGAGAAACATCGACCAGCTGACTCTTGCACACCCCCTACCGGGGATGTGCCCGCAACCAATGCATATGCCCTTGACCGGAATCAAACCCAGGACCTTTCAGTCCTTAGGCTCACGTTCTATCACTGAGCCAAACCGGTTTCGGCTGTAGAAAACAGACTTTTGGCAGATCCATCCAAATACTGCCCTTGGATGAATTTGTTCCCGTCCAAGTGAAGCTGTAACAGCTCCAAACGGTGGGGCACTCTCTTGGGAATATCACTTCAAAACCAACACTGTGGTCTGTCTTTTTCTACCTTGGAAATAGATTTGTTGGTTTTTTCTAAGTATGAAAATACATGTTATTTAGGAAATTAGACAATACAGTAAAGTAGAAAGACAAAATCAAAAGCCACCCTCGATTACACCGAGATAACTACTGTTAACATTTTGGTATGTGTTTTTTCTATACTTCCTCTTTGCATTTGGGGAGAGAGATTTATTTTATTTTAAACAAAAACATACTATTCATTTTTCCATATCCATTGAATTAGTATTACTCATTTATTCTTTGCATATTTCTTCTTAACGGTAGATCTTGGAGATCACCCTATTTCAGAACACCTAAATCTGCCTTTCTTTTAAATTTAGCTTACTGTTATATGGATACTTTTAAAAGACACCAACTAGCAAGAATAACACAATGAATCCCCACGTACCTAGCTTCGAATTTAAAAATTCTCTCCCCATTTTTAGAAAAACTTAATTGAGATGTATATATATAACATGGCTCATTGAAAAGGGTTCACATTGTGAGTATACAAGTCAATGGATTGTTGCAGTTGAGGAAAGAGCACCCAGATCATGAAATAAAACATTACCTGGTCCTGACCAGGTAGCTATATTGGTTAGAGCGTTGTCCCTATATGCCAAGGTTTTGGGTCCGATTCCCCCATCAGGGCACATGCAAGAATCAATCAATGAATACAGCCCTAGCTGGTTTGGCTCAGTGGATAGAGTGTCGGCCTGTGGACTGAAGGGTCTGGGTTCAATTACAGCCAAGGGCACATGCCTGGGTTGCTGGCTCGATCCCCAGTGGGGGGAGTGCGGGAGGCAGCCAGTCAATGATTCTCTCTCATCATTGATGTTTCTATCTCTCTCTTCCTCTCCCTTCTTCACTAAAATAAATAAAATTATATATGTGTATATATATTTAAATACATTTTATTGATTTTTCACAGAGAGGAAGGGAGAGGGACAGAGAGTAAGAAACATCAATGAGAGAGAAACATCAATCAGCTGCCTCCTGCACACCCCTCACTAGGGATGTGTCCACAACCAAGGTATATGCCCTTGACTGGAATTGAACCTGGGACCCTTCAGTCTGCAGGCCATTGCTCTATCCACTGAGCCAAACTGGTCAGGGCAATAAGATATATATATATATATATATATATATATATATATATATATATATATATATATATTTTAAATCAATGGGTACATAAATAAGTGAAAAAACAAATTGATATTTCTTTTTTCTAACTTCCCTCTCTGAAAGAAAGGAAGAAGCAAAGATAGAAAAGAAGGTAGAAAGGAAGAAAGGAAACATTTGCACCCAAGAGACCATGCCCGTAATTCCTCTCAGTCTCTGTCTCCCCACAATGGTGATCCCTGTTAATCTTTTTTTACACAGGGCATCGTGTTTGGGGGAATCTTGGTCATCAGTCTAGCCGTTTGAGAAAGGATCTAGCTGGGAAACCAGTCACAAATTATTCTGTGTCCTTGGCAGGGGATCAGGCTGTTTGGGGGCCTAACAATGAAGAATGGGATTGATTTGTGAGTGTGTGTATGTGTGTGTGTGTGGTTTGCAATGCAGTTCTGATATTTATTGGCATTAAAATGATGCTTTATAAGCTAAGATACTTCACTAGTTATAAAAGAGATACAATTAAAATATGATCCTATTTTTTTCTACCCAGGAGAATGGCAAAAAACAAGTGTTAGGCAAATGCAATGTCATACACTCTTGCTTGGAGTGCAGATCATTGTAATATCTTTGGCAATATAAAATTTAAAAAATGCACATACCTTGGACCAGCAAATCGAGGGCTAGAAAGTCATTCTACAGGTGACTGATAATAATGGTATGAGTTAACATTTACTGAGTGCTCACCATGTGCCAAGCACTATTCTATATCTGTAACATATTTCAATGTATAGAATCCTATGAAACTGAGGCACACGTACTGGTAGACTCTCCCATACCTGGAAGGCTACCCATAGGACCTGAAAGCTGAAGTTGGCTGCCTCTGGGGAAGAAGATGTGTTCTTAATTTTATACCCTTTTGTACTATCTACTTTGTTCCTCATTTTATATTGTTAATTATACTGAAAATACTAATCAAAGTCACGTATGCACATGGTATGTGTGTGTGAGAGTGTGTATGTATTTATTTTTTGTTAACCCTTACCCGAGGATATTTTTCCATTGGTTTTTTTTTTTTTTTTTTGAGGCAGTGGAAGGAAAGAAGGAAGGAGAGAGAAAGAAACACATCAATTGGTTGCCTCCCATACATGCCCCCATAGGGGCCGGGGTTCGAACCTGCAAACCACCCCCCCTGTGCACAGGCTGATGCTCTAACCACTGAACATCATTTCCCAGGGCTGTGCATGGTTTTCCAAAAGCACAGTGTTGTCTGAAATTTTATTCATGTATATATTCCTTTTCATTCAAACAAAGCTGACTTGAACAGGTTTTTAGAGAGAGAGGGAAGGAGAGGGAGAGAGAGAAACATCTATGCGAGAGCGAAGCATCAGTTGGCTGCCTTCTGCAAGCTCCCTACTCGGTATTGAGCCTGCAACCCGGGCATGTGCCCTAGCTGGGAATCAAACCGGCAACCTTTTGGTGCATGGGATGACTCCCAACCCACTGAGCCACACCAACCAGGGTGAAACGAACTAATTTTAAAATATTTAAGCCCTTAGCAGATTTTCAACTTCCCCAAAGGCAGAGGGTTCTGATTGAGGCAGGCAGCCTCACCCACATGGCCCTGTCTTTCCTGCGGGGCTGAGAGCTTATGGTGAGCTCTCAGTGGTCTCCAGCTCTTCTCCCAACCAGAGCCTGCCCCGGTCCCTGACCCCTCCATTTCCCCCTTAGGCATCATGTGCATGGACCACCTGGAGGAGATTCTGAAACTGGTGGATGGCAACCCCATGATGATGAAGGATGGCAAGTGGGTTGTGCAGAAGTATATCGAGCGGCCCCTGCTCATCTTTGGCACCAAGTTTGACCTGAGGCAGTGGTTCCTGGTGACCGACTGGAATCCGCTTACCGTGTGGTTCTACCACGACAGCTACATCCGCTTTTCCACGCAGCCCTTCTCCCTGAAGAACCTGGACAAGTGAGCCCCGCCACTCACCTCGCATGAGCCCCCAGTCTAGTTGGGAAGCTGGCAAGAAACAGGCAATTCCAGTGCAGTGCTGGGCTCCAGACACAGACTCTGCAGGCAGGCAGACCCTCCGTCCATCCCACCATCCATCGCACCATCCTCCCGCCCACCGACCCCTGAGTATGTGCCCTGTGCCATCCTCTGTTCCAGGCACTCGGGACACAGTGGTGAACAAAACGAGAGCCTAGCTCTCTCCCAGGAGTTCACAGTCCAATGGGAGAAACAGACAAGCAGTGAACATAATAATAATAATAATAATAATAATAATAATAATAATAATAAATAAAATCATCTAATAGGCTACAAGGTGATAGGAAAAATAAAAAGAAATGGAGAGCAGGGTCAAGAGGGGTCAGGGGGAATTTGAGAGGAACAAAGCAAGTTGCGTCATGGACTTGTGGGGTGGGAGGAAACACCTCACAACTAGTCAGTGGTGAAGATAGGACTGGAGCACCTGCCTTAGTGACTCCAAGGTCCATCCTCTTAGCCACCTTCTCATCTCCCGGGCCCTGGGGGGGTTAACTGACCCCGGCCCAAAGCACTCAATATTGTGTTCCCTGTGATCAGGGCCCCCAGAAGACGTTCCTGAGAGAGGACATTGGTTCTGGCCCTAGAAGAGTGTTATGGGCCCCAGGCCTCCGCCCTTGTCCTCCCCAACGGGAACCCGTCTCAAGTTGAATGGTCCACAGTGGTTCCAGGCTGGGTCCAGGGTTTGCCCGCCCTCCCCAGGTTGGACGGGAGGGGCCTGTAGGCTCAGACCTCAGCTTTCCGTTCTCTGCCCCAGCTCAGTGCACCTGTGCAACAACTCCATCCAGAAGCACCTGGAGAATTCGTGCGATCGGCACCCGATGCTGCCCTCAAACAACATGTGGTCGAGCCTGAAGTTCCAGGCCTACCTGCAGGACGTGGGGGCCCCCAATGCCTGGTCCGGTGTCATCGTGCCTGGCATGAAGACTGCCGTGATCCACGCTCTGCAGACCTCCCAGGACACGGTGCAGTGTCGGAAGGCTAGCTTTGAGCTTTACGGCGCCGACTTTGTGTTCGGTGAAAACTTCCAACCCTGGTTGATCGAGATCAATGCCAGCCCCACCATGGCGCCCTCCACGTCTGTCACCGCCCAGCTCTGTGCCGGGGTGCAAGCCGACACCCTGCGTGTGGTCATTGACCGGCGGCAGGACCGGAACTGTGACACGGGAGCCTTTGAGCTCATCTATAAGCAGGTGAGGGGTCCCGGCCCAGGCGTGACCCCAGGGAACCTTCATCCCTCCCCAATGGCCCCCAGAGGAAAGCAAAGGACGCTGCAAGTAGACAGACCCAGTTCAAGTCCTGGTCCGGCCCAGGGACTTAGTGCATCTGGAGATGCTACTATTATATTTTGCCAAAACCGGTTTGGCTCAGTGGATAGAGTGTCGGCCTTGCGACTGAAAGGTCCCAGGTTCGATTCCAGTCAAGGGCATGTACCTTGGTTGTGGGCACATCCCCAGTGGGGGGTGCAGGAGGCAGCTGATCGATGTTTCTCTCTCATCGATGTTTCTATCTCCCTTTCTGTAAAAAATCAATAAATATATTTAAATGTATATATAATATAAAACATATATATAATACACACACACACACACACACACATATTTCAGAGAGGAAGGGAGAGGGAGAGATAGAAACATCAATGATGAGAGATCATTGACCAGCTGCTTCCTGCACACCTCCCACTGAGGATCAAGCCTGAAACCCAGGCATGTGCCCTTGCCCGGAATCGAACCCTGGACCTTTCAATCCACCAGCCAACACTCTATCCACTGGGCCAAACCGGCCAGGGCCTTTAATCTCTTCTAATCTAGAACAGCCCCACTGCTCCCCCCCGCCCCCCCGCCTCCCTATTTGGGATCTTTTGCAGGGACCAGGATATTGTTTTGTAGAACTGTCCCATATTCTGGGTTTATCTGATTGTTTCTTTGGCATGGTTGTGAACTGTTCATCTGTTATCGGGACGTCCTGTAAAGTAGAAGTGAGGTCACTCGGCCTGGTGAGGTTCGGATCAGAGGTTGGCACGGCCCCCTGAGAGGTGGTGCTGGGTGCTTCGTACAGAGTCACGGGCCCCCGGCCGGAGCGTCTTACGATTCGTGATGCCAGGTCTGGCCGTGGGGTTGACGTGGTGGCTACCAGATCTCTCTGTTGAAAGCTGTATCTTCCCCTTGGCGACGATCAGTTACTTTGTAAGGTGATGATGCTTTGGTCCTGTGCAAGTGGCACATTTCCCTGTCATCCTTTCCAACTGCTTGTTTTGATATCCAGCTCCAATTCTTGCCTTTGGTATTAGTTACAAAATGGCACGTTTCTAATTCTCCCTTTCCTTCTACATTAACTGAGATCCTGTTTCCAGATGGACTTTTCCTCATCAACTGAGCTTTCTGTGAGCTCTGAGACCTGGATTTAAAAAAAAAAAAAAAATAACTGGATAAAAAATAACCAACAACTGGATTATGGGGGCGCCAGAAGAAGAGAGAGAGCAAGATATTGAAAACCTATTTGAAGAAATAATGGCAGAAAACTTCC
The DNA here is from genome assembly GCA_963924515.1 of Vespertilio murinus. Classification (NCBI taxonomy): domain Eukaryota; kingdom Metazoa; phylum Chordata; class Mammalia; order Chiroptera; family Vespertilionidae; genus Vespertilio; species Vespertilio murinus. The sequence goes on along the minus strand of OZ004715.1, from coordinate 34,319,624 downwards.
CCTACCTGGTGAAAGAAATAGACTTACAAATCCGTGACTCTCTAGGGGCCGATGCAGACCCCTTCCTCTCTGTAAAAAATCAATAAAAGTATTTTAAAATATATATATATATATTTTATTGATATTTTATAGAGAGGGAGAGAGAAAGAGAGAGAGAGAGAGCTAGAAATGTCAATGAGAAAGAAACATCGACCAGCTGCCTCCTGCACACCCCCTACTGGGGATGTGCCCGCAACCAATGTACATGCCCTTGACCGGAATCAAACCCGGGACCTTTCAGTCCGCAGGCCGACGCTCTACCGCTGAGCCAAACCGGTTTCAGCTGAGACCTGGATTTTGAACAAGCTCCAAACGACCCTGATTAGATAGACTCTAAGTAGGACCCTTTGACGACACAGAAAACACCTCCACCTAGCTCCGGGTTAGGAGAAGCGTTCTCAGTGAGACACAGGGAGCTCTCCTGGAGGCCGGCCAATACGCTTGGCCTTTCTTTCTTTTCTTTTTTTCTTTTTTTTTTTTTTAAATAAATGTATTTTTATTAATTTCAGAAAGGGAGAGAGAGAGAGATAGAAGCATCAGTGATGAGAGAAATTACTGTTCGGCTGCCTACTGCACACCCCATACTGGGGATGGAGCCTGCAACCTGTCCATGGGCCCTGACGGGGAATCAAACTGTGATCCCAACCACTGGACCACACTGGCCGGGCCGGCCAACTTGGCTTTATAGGAACTGAAATTGCACAGAAGCAATTTCTCTGCACCCCCCCCTCCCCCTTGCCTATTTGCAACTTCATCCCCTCCACAGAATGCCTTCTTGAAAGCTCTCAGTTTCTGCTCCCACAAAGCTTGGGTTCAGGCGAGGCTCTGGGCAGGCGTAAACCCCTTACCAGTCTGGGTGTCCTCACTCAAAATTCTCTCCGCAGAAAGGCCAGCTCCTTTCAGGGCGCTTTTCCGTCAGCAGCGGTCTGCGGAGTGGAGCCCTGCCCGTTCCAGCAGGAGCCAGGGCAGCTTACGAGGGCAAGGGAGTGGGGAGGAGGCCTGGCTGAGATTCCCCCACTCCTCCGGGTTACTGGCTCCAGGGCCTCCGTGACTCTCTAGGGGCCGATGCAGACCCCTCCGAGGACAGAGACAGGCTTCCTGCTCCTCAGCCCAGAAATGTCTCCCGACGAGGTGCCCGGGAAACGCACTCCATCCAGAACTCAGAGGCCCCGAGTCCGGCTGGGCCCTGGGTTCCAGCCCACGCTGTCTGAGCAGCCTCGTCTCCCTCTCTTCCCCACAGCCCGCCGTGGAGGTGCCCCAGTATATTGGCATCCGGCTCGTCGTCGAGGGCTCCACCATCAAGAAGCCCGTGGCGATGTGCCACCGGCGGACGGGCGTCCACACAGCGCTCCCTCACCTGCTGACCCAGCGAGGCTCTGGGGAAGGCAAGGACTCGGGGACCCCTAGCCACATGTCAGTCCCTAGGAAAGTTCCTGGGGCCAGGAGCCTGGGGCACGTCGAGAAACCAGACTCCACTGCCACCACATCCGCTGCTGGGAAGGGGAAGAAGGGCAAGGCAAAAAGTGCTACAGCTCTGGTCCACTCCAGTGTCCAGAAGTGGGACCCACCTTGCACACAGATGGGCTGCATTTTCACCGTGGCCTTTGCTAGTGCGGATAGGCAATCCCACCACTCCTTGAACAGATTGCTATTGGGGCCGAAGAACCTCCAGACCCCGGGGAGGACCATTCCCCCCAAACACCCCAGGATCGCGCGGCAGTTTCTTCACCCCCCTCTTAACCACCTGATTTTGCCCCGTACGCTCCTGAAGTTGCTCCCGGCCCACAGCCCCTACCAACAGTAAAAGCCACCACTTACCATGTATTTTTTACAAATATACAACCGAGTGAGTATTGGCCCCTCCAAAGGAGTCACCTTGTGAGGCAATTATTTCTTTTCTTTTTTTTAAAAATATATTTTATTGATATTTTACAGAGAGGAAGGGAGAGAGATAGAGAGCTAGAAACGTCGATGAGAGAGAAACATCGACCAGCTGCCTCCTGCACACCCGCTACTGGGGATGTGCCCGCAACCAATGTACATGCCCTTGACCGGAACCGAACCCGGGACCCCTCAGTCCGCAGACCGACGCTCTACCACTGAGCCAAACCGGTTTCAGCAAGGCAGTTATTTCAAAGATGCCAGAACTCCACTGCAGGCTGGTCTCTCCCCAGCGCCCGGAGCTTTGCCCGCCACACTCCTGTGCCTTTGCCTCGGGGGGGAAAGGAACGAACATCCGCCTAGCACGGAACAGTTTACCCCGTGTTGCTACCTAACCGGCTCCTTTAGCCCTCACCACCCAGCGAGGTTGGTGCCAAGACCCCCGTTCGGGGAGCAGGAAGGTTAAGGGAGTTGCCCGAGGTTGCACAGCTCAGAAGGGGCAGAGATGGGATGCAGACCCAGGTCTGCCGGACTCCAAACCATGGCCTGTGGGAGGGCTCTCTCCGCCTTCCTCTGTCCCAGCCTTCCTCTCCCCCCCCACCTATCCCCCCCACCTCCCACCCTGCGCACACACTCTGAGGGGGAGCTGGTCAGACTTGGGCCCTCCCAGGCCTTCACAGCGCCTCTTGCTCCCACAGCCCCTTACCTCTTCCCCAGCCTCCACGACATGGTGCGGCTGCCTTCTCTCCATGTGCTCCAAACCCAGGGGCAGGTCCTGAGACTGCAGCACAGCAAGCTGATGGGCTCTAAGGCCCTGCTGACCACAGGCAAGCCCTTGATGATTCTGCCTACAGCCAAGATTTTTATTTCCTTCTCAACACCTAACCCTGAGATCAAGCGGACACCCCCCATCCTGAGGCCAAGAAAGGTGGGCTCCAACGATGACTCGCTCCCCTGGTGGTGGTGGTGGGCAGTGCTGGGGTCAGGGCTTGAGGGCACAGGGCAGAGGGCAGCTCTCAGGCTGGCTGGAACCCCAAGGGGGGAGGGGGGGGGAAGGGGGCTTGTTTCCCTCAGAATTTCCTCCCCGGACAAATTCCTGATCATCTCTTCTGATTCTCCCCTCTTTTGCACCGAGGCTGTTGCTCCCAGGCGCATTTATGGCCCTTATCCTGGAGGTGCCTTGCGGCCTCTACCCTTTGAAGTTGGAAAGTTTCCTAGCACACATAGGAGCATCAAGGCCAAAGGCGACTTCAAGGCCAAAGGCGACTTCAAGGGCAAAGGCGACCTCAAGGCCAAAGGAGACTTCAAGGCCAGACTCTGTGACAAACCCAAGACGGAAACGTACCCCATGAAGGTGCTGAACTTTCCGGGTTCCCTGCCTCTAATCAATGCACACCCAGGGTTGAGGGGTATGGGGGATGTGGCGCTGAAGAAGACCTCGCTTCTCACCTCACTGCCCCTATACCAGATGCAGCACCAAATAAAAAGCAAGTGAAGTATTGTTGGCGTGGCTCCGGTTCTCTTGGAGGGCGTGGAGAGGGTAGTGTGGGGCTCTGTACCCCAAGGCCCACCGCAAGACTTCGAGGCCGTTAGCAATCCTCTAGGAAGCAAGGCCCAGAACTCCCACATCGTGGCAGACATGGTGCTTCCTGTTCAGGAACTCTCTGAACTCCGGGTGGGGGATAAGCCTTTACAGAAGATGAAACTGAGTCTGAATGAGGAGACATGGCTTTCCCAAGATCACGGGGCAGTGGGCAGAGGTGTGGGACACACTGCCGGAATGGCTGACCACTGGGAGTCCCTCAAGCCCCAAGACCGAAGGAGGAGCCGGGCTGACATCTAATGCCCACAGATTTACAATGTGAGACACAGGGGTAAGGGTGGACCTTGCCTGAACCCCAGCCCTTCTCCAGAGATAGTGGGTCTGTTCCTTCCTCACAAGGGGCCAAGGTCACCTAAAACGAAGATACCCAACAAGCCATGTCCCACCTGAAAAGTTAGGTATTTCTTAGTTGTAATGGATTGAATGGTATCTCCCCCCCCCCCCCCCCGCCAATATATGTCTACCTAGAACCTGTTGATGATTTTATTTGGTAAAAGGATCTTTGTAGATGTAATAGCTTGTCAAGATCTTGAGATGAGATTATCCTGGATTATCCAGGTGGGCCTTTAATCCAATGATAATTGTCCTCATGAGTCAGAAGGCACAAACACGAGAAGGTCATGTGAAGATGGAGGCAGAGATTGCTGTGATGCAGCCAGAAGCCAAGGAACGCTTGGAGCCGCCCAAAGCTGGACGAGACCCCGAAGGACTCCCCCACAGAGCCCTCACCGAGAGCACAGCCTTGGAAGTGCCTGACATCAGACTTGGGGCCTCCAGAACCGTGAGAGAAACAATCGCTATTGTGCTAAGTCACTTGGATTGTGGTAATTTGCTATGGCAGCCCTAGGAAATGAATACACTAGGCAAATGATAATACCCTGTTTCCCCGAAAATAACACAGTGTCTTATATTAATGTTTGCTCCCAAAGATGTGCTAGGTCTTATTTTCAGGGGATGTATTATGTTTCCATGAAGTAGGTCTTATTTTTGGAGGATGTCTTATTTTCAGGAAAACACGGTACATACACTCTGACCCAGAAATTCTGGCACAACAACCAGGACGTGCTTACTGTTTGGTTCACAGCAGCATGGTGGTCTAACAGCCAAATGACCTAACTGTCCATGAACAGAATGGTTTATTCAAGCACTAGAATTCAAATTCCACACCAAAACACCAAACAACACATTTGCATTTCTCAGTATGGAGAGCAAATCACAAAAGAACATATACAGCATGATTCCATTTATAGAAATTTGGGAACTAGGCAAAATGAAATCTATCACTTAAAGATGCATACATGTGGTAAAACAAAACAAAACAAAAAAGGCAAGCAAGGAAAGAATTCTGTCAAGGCAGTGGCTCCTATGTATACTGAAACTCTTAGGGAGCTTTTAAGAGAGATCGGTGCTAGGGGTCTCCACTCCAGACAGATCAAACCAGTATCTTTGGGGTGTGTAATCATGGGGATTTTTTTTTTAAATTAAAAAAAAGCAGACAAAGATTTATTGAAATTACTGGCCAGGGCAGCCGCAAGAGCACACACACAGGCGGCTCCATACGACTGCGACTGCTATAGATGTAGCTAGCCCTTTTAAAGGCTCAAACCGCAGGAATTTTCTTTTGTTTTAATTTTAAAGGCCAAATTCTAAAGACTGGGGACAGCCCACAGGGTTGGTTCCCAGTTACATCCTCTTGGAGATTGGAATGTGGCCCTATAGCCCATAACACAAAACAAAAGCTGAGGATAGTCCATACACAAAACAAAAGCAGAGCTGAGCCCCTTAGTCCCTAAAGGTTATCTACAGTTTCTATCCCTGAAGCTACTGAGTCACTGGATATCAATTTCCTGGTTCTGGTCGCAGGCGAGGGATAATTGCCTTAGCCTCCAAGTCTCCCCCTGGAAGCTGAGGTAAGTAAGTACCCTGTGTTTTAATCAAACTTAGCAGAGTTAGAATTCAAACAGCAGGCTTTATCAAAACATGATTTCTACCATATTTCATTCCCCACTGGTCTTTTGGGAATGAATCTAAACCTTAGATTCATTACTAGTATCTACTAGTGGAGAATACTGAGTATGTGAGACCATTAGTTTTACTGCCTGTATTCTATTCTGTACAAAATTAACCAAGCATTTTACGAGGCATGGCCCAAAGATTAAGCCTATAAGTAATAGTAATAGTGGGCCCGCGATGGCAGTCAGTAGGGTGGTGTGCCAAGGGGACCATGAGAACAAGTTCTCATACCAGTTTCCTGCAGTCTTCTGAGCTTCCTCCCTGTCAGCTAGCCTCTTTCTCAACTGACTTAGGCTTTCCCTTATGACCCCGGAATGATTGGTGTAGAAACAGCAGGTTTCTCCTAGAGCTAGGCAAAGTCCCCCTTGCTTTAGGAACAACATATCTAAGCCTCTTCTGTTCTGCAAAACTACTTCTGCTAGGGACCTAACCGATTCTTCTAATTTGCCTATAGATTTCTCTAGGGTACTTAAATCCTGGTCTATTTGCTGACTTAATTTCTGCTCGCACATTTAGCTTTACTAAGCCTCAGACTTTTTCACTGGCTAGCAAAAATGGTTTTACAGAGGAGGACACAACAAGATGGCGGCAGAGGTAAAAGCCTAACTGCAGCCGCCCTCAACAATTTAAAAAAATACAACTAAAATATAGAGTGGACACTATCCAGAACTACAGGAAAGTTGACTGACTGGAAATTCTACAACTAGAAGGAAAGAGAAAACCAGAAGGAAAACCAGAGGAGCCGTAAAAGCCTAAGGTACGGAGGCGCGGTGTGCGCGGGGAGAGGACTAAGCCGGAGAGGAGGGGCGGCGGAGTGCCTGGCTGGCGTTCCCCAGCGGGAAGGAGATAAAAGCTCCGGACTGTGCTGAACCCCAACTCCGACTGCACTGAACCCCAGTTCTGGGCGAGACCCCGGGGGTCCCAGGCTCATACAGAGGGAATCTGGGCTGTAAGGCGGAAGCTCAGCGGAACAGCGGCGAAAGGCTGAGCCCCGGAGTCGCGCACATTGCGCGCAGAGGAGGGACTGTTCCCTGAGCTGCTGAATTGCCCCAGCGGGAAGGACTCAAAAGCTCAGGAATGTGCTGAGCCCCAGTTCTGACTGCACTGAACCCCAGTCCTGGGCAAGACCCTCGGGCCCCAGCCTCATACAGGGGGAATCTGGGCTGTAAGGCAGAAGCTCAGGGGAGCGAAAAGCAGATCCCCTGAGTCGCGCACTTTACGCGCACAGAGGACAGACTGTTGTTTGGGCCGCGAGATTGCCCTAGCGGGAAGGAGACATAAGCTCCGGACTGTTCTTAACCCCACTTCCAACTGTTCTGAACCCCAGTTGTGGGCTTGTTGGGGGAGAGACTACACTGTCTGGAAGTGGGCGAAGTTCCAGGGCGCCTTTCTCTCAGAGGTGCTTGCAGCGAGTACCAAAGGACACTGAGGAACACTGAGACTCAGGAACCTCAGAGGGCGGGGCTAACCGGAAGCCAAGGCTGTAGGTTCCACCCTGAAACTCTGCCCCATCCAAGCTGAACTCAGAGAGGCTTTTGCAGGTTTCCAAGTCTAGTGGAATAAGGTTATCTCCTGGCATAGACACAGCTGATCCTCCCAACCTACCAACTCAGGGAAGCAGCGAAAATGTCGAAACGAGGAAACAGATCACAAACGAAAGAAATGGAGGACAAAAAGCAACGGGATATAGAGTTCAAAACCACGCTTATAAGGTTGTTCAACAATCTCCTAGAAAAGGCCGATAAAATAAATGAGACCTATGAGGATATGAAAAAAGATCAACAAGAAATAATAAAGGGTCAACAAGAAATAATAAAAGGTCAACTAGAAATAAAGAATACAATCTCTGAAATAAATAATATTATACAGAGTCCTAAAAACAGAATGGAAGATTGTAAGAATCAAGTCCAAGATTTGGAACACAAAGAGCCAGAGGACACTCCTCCACAGAAGCAAGAAGACAAGAGAATCCAGAAAGTTGAAGATAATGTAAGAAACCTCTGGGACAACTTCAAGCGAACCAACATCAGAATTATGGGCATCCCAGAAGATGACAGAGAGCAAAATACCGAAAACATATTGAAAGAAATAGTGACAGAAAACTTCCCCCACCTGGTGAAAGAAATAGATTTACATGTCCAGGAAGCACACAGAACCCCAAACAAAAGGAATCCAAAAAGAACCACACCAAGACACATCATAATTAAAATTCCAAGAGCTAAAGACAAAGAGAGAATATTAAAAGCAGCAAGACAAAAGCAGGTAGTTACCTATAAAGGGGCACCCATACGACTGTCAGCTGATTTCTCAACAGAAACCATGCAGGCCAGACGGGAATGGCAAGAAATATTCAAGGTGATGAATAACAAGAACCTACAGCCAAAAATACTCTACCCAGCAAAGCTATCACTCAGAATCGAAGGCCAGATAAAGAGCTTCACAAATAAATTTAAGCTAAAGGAATTCATCACTGCCAAGCCAGAATTATATGAGTTGTTAAAAGGGGTTCTTTAGGAAGAGGAAGAAAATAAAGATAAAAATTATGAACAAACACGTAACTATCAACAAGTGAGTCTAAAAACCAAGGGAAGTAAAAATGATGAACAATATTAACTGGTGAATATAATAGAATCAGAGGTATGGGAGGGGAGTGGACTGATGATTCTTGGGGAAATGGGGAGTGGAGCGGAGCGGGAAGAGACTGAACATAAACTGCACCTATGGATGAGGACAATGGGGGATGGGGAAAGGGCAGAGAATTGAATGGAAACTTGGTGTAGGGGAGCAATGGGGGGGGGGGAATGAGGAACATTTGTAATAATATGAACAATAAAGATTTATTTTAAAAAAAAAAAAAAAGTGGGTTACAAAGACAAGATAGCAGAAACGCTAGCGACCACGTCAAAAAAAAAAAAAAAAAAAAAAAAAAAAAAAAATGGTTTTACAGTTACCAAGACCCCTTAGTACCACAGTTACCATTAGTACTGTCCTCACTGAAGTCCAATTCCCCTCCTGCAGGCATCAAGTCTTCATGGGGATTTTTTAAAAATGTTTTTATTGATTTCAGAGAGAGGGACAGAGAGGGAAATCTCTCTCCCACTTCCTTCCTCTCTCTGAAATCAATAAAAACATTTAAAACAATCAATGGGAGAATCATGATTGGCTACCTCCTGCACATCCCCTACTGGGGATCAAGCCTGAAACCCCAGCATGTGCCCTCACCAGGAATGGAACTGTGACCTGGTTCATGGGACAATGCTCAAGCATCATTATCAGCTGGGCAAGTTATGAGGACTTTAAAAGCTTCCTTAGGGGGCGTTCTAATGTGGGTTAGGGTTGAGAACTGCTGCTTTACAAGAGAGGATGTTTCCATTTCATGCTCTGAGTAATGGTTATGTAGGAATCAACTTATTATTTAAATCACAGAGATGTTTTATGCACCCTGTATGTTTAATCTATTTCCCAAATTTTTAAAGTAAAAAAATCCTACATCTTTCTTACATGAGGTTTTCTAATTCATAAAAAAAATCCCACATCTTTCTTACATAAGGTTCTCAAATTCATAGAGACAACGGAGAATTGTGGCTAGCAGGGGCAGGAAGGGGAATGGGGACTGAGTGTTTAATGGGTACAGAGTTTCAGTTCTGCAAAATGAAAAAGACAGATAATGTGATGGTTGCAAAACGTTGTGAATGTGCTTAATGCCCACTGAGCTGTACACTTACCAATGGTAAGAGGGTAAATCTTGTTAGGTGTGTTTTACCACACTTTTAAAAAATCTAACATTTCTTCCCAACTAGAATTGGGGCAGAAACAGCCAAATAAAAGGCCACACTTAGAACTCAACAGAAAGCATGGTCCATGGTAAACGTTTACTTTCTCAGCAAATCCTCAAAACCAGACTCTACGTTAGGTACATTTGCTATCTCAAATCCAGAGAGGTGACGTTCTTTGTCCAACATCACACAGCAGGTGCCTGGCCAGGATGCGATCTTAGGTCAGTCCAACCGCAGAGCCCTAAACCATGACCTTACCGCAGGCTGCACCCTGAGCTCATTCTCCTCCAGCCTGTGGGCCCCCCACACCCACCGCTTCCCAGTAGGAACAGAAGGAGAACTACTGCTGGTGGAGCCCCAGGCACTGTAGGGTCCTGGAGAAATAAGGGGGCAAAGGTGCCAAAAGCTCCATGGGGGCATCCTGGGGCCTGGGGCCTGGGAGGAGGAGGCAGCGCAGGTGGAGGTGCAGGGGCATCTCGGCGGCCTGGGCAGGCGTCAGGCGGAGGCGTCGGAGGAGGGCTTCATCCAGGACCTGCGGCGGGAGAGGCATGTCAGCATCAGCCGGGTCAGTTCCAACCGGCTCTACCCAAAACGGGAGTCAGGCAAGTACTTCCTCCTTCCCGCCACGTCTGTGGTCGCTCACTTCCTTCCCACACGTGCACGTGTAAGCACTCATACACGCTCGCCATGGCTAAGGGGTTCACCAAATCGGTTTGTGCCTGGGCATAGAGCTAAACGACATTTCCCAGCCCCTCTTTGCAGTCTGCTGAGGACATGTGATTGAGCTCTAGCCAATGGAATGGGAGTGTTCGTATGTATGTCGCTTCCAGACCTGGCCCATGAAAACCTCCCAGGTGGAGAAAAAAAACCAAGATGGCGGCATAGGAAGAAGAATGCCTAACTGCAGCCTCACTCAACAATTTCAAAAAATACAACTAAAATATAAAGTGGACATTATCCAGAACTACAGGAAGGCTGACTGACTGGAAATTCTACAACTAGAAGGAAAGAGAAAACCAGAAGGAAAATCAGAGGAGCTGTAAAAGCCTAAGGTACGGAGACACTGTGAGTGTGTGGGGAGAGAACGGAGTCGGAGAGGAGGGGGTGGCTGAGTGCCTGGCTGGCGTTCCCTAGCAAGAAGGAGATAAAAGCTCCGGACTATGCTGAACCCCAACTCCGACTGCACTGAACCCCAGTTATGGGCGAGACCCTGGGGTCCCAGGCTCATACAGAGGGAATCTGGGATGAAAGGCGGAAGCTCAGGGGAGTGGCGAAAGGCAGAGCCCCAAAGTCACGCACATTTGCGCGCAGAGGACGGGCTATTCCCTGAGCTGCTGGATTGCCCTAGCGGGAAGGAGACAAAAGCTCTGGACTGTGCTGAGCCCCAGTTCCATACAGAAGGAATCTGTGCTGTAAGGATTGCCCTAGCGGGAAGGAGACATAAGCTCCGAACTGCTCTTAACCCCACTTCCAACTGCACTGAACCCCAGCTGCGAGCTTGTTGGGGGAGAGACTAGGCTGTTTGGTAGCGGGCGAAACTCTAGGGCGCCTTTCTCTCAGAGGTGCTTGCAGCGGGTACCAAAGGACACTGTGGTACACTGAGACTCAGGAACCTCAGAGGGCGGGGCTAACCGGAAGCCAAGGCTGTAGGCTCCACCCTGAAACTCCACCCCATCCAAGCTGAACACAGAAGCTTTTGCAAGTTTCCAAGTCTAGTGGAATAAGGCTGTCTCCTGGCATAGACACAGCTGATCCTCCCAATTTACCAACTCAGGGAAGCAGTGAAAATGCCAAGACCAGGAAACAGATCACAAACAAAAGAAATGGAGGACAAAAAGCGACTGGATATAGAGTTCAAAACCACGCTTATAAGGTTGTTCAAGAATCTCCTAGAAAAGGCCGATAAAATGAGACCTATGAGGATATGAAAAGGGATCAACAAGAAATAAAGAATACATTCTCTGAAATAAAAAATTTTATACAGAGTCCTAAAAACAGAATGGAAGATTGCAAGAATCAAGTCAAAGATTTGGAACACAAAGAGCCAGAGGACGCAGAAGCAAGAAGACAAGAGAATCCAGAAAGTTGAAGATAGTGTAAGAAACCTCTGGGACAACTTCAAGGGAACCAACATCAGAATTATGGGCATCCCAGAAGATGACAGAGAGCAAGATACCGAAAACATATTGAAAGAAATAGTGACAGAAAACTTCCCCCACCTGGGGAAAGAAACAGATTTACAAGTCCAGGAAGCACACAGAACCCCAAACAAAAGGAATCCAAAGAGAACCACACCAAGACACATCATAATTAAAATTCCAAGAGCAAAAGACAAAGAGAGAATATTAAAAGCAGCAAGACAAAAGCAGGTAGTTACCTATAAAGGAGCACCCTTACAACTGTCAGCTGATTTCTCAACAGAAACCATGCAGGCCAGACGGGAATGGCAAGAAATATTCAAAGTGATGAATAACAAGAACCTACAGCCAAAAATACTCTACCCAGCAAAGCTATCACTCAGAATCGAAGGCCAGATAAAGAGCTTCACAAATAAATTTAAGCTAAAGGAGTTCATCACTGCCAAGCCAGAATTCTATAAATTGCTAAAAGGGGTTCTTTAGGAAGAGGAAGAAAATAAAGATAAAAATTATGAACAACAAATACGTAACTATCAACAAGTGAATCTAAAAACCAAGGGAAGTAAAAATCATGATGAACAATATTAACTGGAGAATATAATTGAATCAGAGGTATGGAAGGGAGGAGACTGATGATTCTCGGGGAAATGGGGAGTGGGGGTGGGGTGGGAAGAGACTGAACATAAACTGCACCTATGGATGAGGACAATGGGGGATGGGGAAAGGGCAGAGGGTGGGATGGAAACTTGGTGGAGGGGAGCAATGGAGAGGGAAAAAAATGAGGAACATTTGTAATAATATGAACAATAAAGATTTTTTTAAAAAATCTCCCAGGTGAACCTGTACTGTCCCCACTTCTCTGCTGGCTAGATAGCAACAGCCTGGGTCCCTGAGTGACTCCTTGGAGCAAAGCTCACCTCTGCCCCACCCCCATTAATTGGATTTATTAACTGGGAAATTCATGTGTTAAAGACTGCAGTACTTTGCGGCTAGTCTGTTTAGAACTGACAGTTACCTAATACACACAACCTCTCTTACCCCTTTTACCAGAGAGACTCACAGAACAGCAGCCTTTAGAAGGGCCTTTAGAAACCAGCTGGCTCAGCTTTCTTTGTGAACAGATGGGGCAGAATGAGGCCCAAGAGAGGGGGTGCCACTTGCTCACGGCCATACAGCAAGACAGGGCTACAGTCCCTTTGGAAGCCACGAGGGCCGGACCGCCGCCCAGTCCCAAGCTGCAGAAGCAAGGTCTGGAGATCTGCCCGCCCTGGCCCCCCAGCCCACCCCCAGGAGGCAGAAGACAGGTCAGGTCGGCGCGGGTACCTGTCTTTGGGGCTTGGTGCTCTCAGCTGGCAGGAGAAAGCGTTGGCCCAGGACGGTGCCCACGCGGGCTGAATAGCTGTGGTCCCCGAGCACAGGGCAGAGCTGGAGTGCCATGTGTACCCGTAGCTGACTGGGGAACACTAGGAGGCAGGAGAGAGATCAGATGGTTAGCAGCTGCTCTCTGACCCACCCAATACCATCTGCCCCCATTTCCTCTGGGGAAACGCCACCCCCCGGTTCTCACTCAGATCAGGTGGTTTTAGGGAGGCGGATGCTACTGCCCCGGCCTCCACCGCAGGGCACGTGACCAGGTCAGCAGGACAGCCACAGCTGTCCACCCGTCTGGCCTGTGCGATTCACCCAGGAGGAGAGGCAACCCTGAATTTACTGCTGACACTACTGGGTATGAAGCGTGTTCTTTCCTGCGGGGCGCTGAGCTGGTGGGAGGGAGCCTGGAGCTGTGGAGCCCTGGCCAGCTCCACCCTCACCAGGGCAGAGGCTGTGGGAGAAAGAAGCCAGTGTGCGGGAGGCGGGAGCAAGTGGAGAAACCGCTTCCTGATGATGTATCCTCCGAGCCTCTGGTCCAGTCAAATTATGTGAGCCAACAAATTCTTCCTTTTTGTCGTATACCAATTTGAACTAGGTACTTTTGAACCAAAAGTACCTTGGCAAATACAGAAATGGGGGGGGGGGCAGGGGGTGGGCCTCTGTGCTAGATATGATACAAAGTGTTTCACATATAAACTTACTTAATTGTCATGGCCGCCCTGTAAGGTGGGTCATACTATCATCTTGGAAAACCGAAGCTCAGAAAGAAGTGACTTGCCTACCCCCATACACTGGGATTTGAACCCGGGAGCTGTACTCTGCTTCTTGTCTGGTAAAAACCTACAAACCCTCTTGCTATAAACCACTTAGAAACACTGGGAAGGCCTAACAATCAGTCTTTTAAAGACACAACTGGGTACGCAGGCAAGTAAGGTCCTTAAGACCAAAACACAAAAAGGAAAACAAATCTAGAAGACACAGAGCCAACATTTCCCCTGTACTAGGAGTGCTGGCAATCTTGACATACACGGGGTCTGGGTTTCGGTAGCTACCCCAGAGGCCAGGGATGAGGCCTTGCTGCCCCAATGAAAATGGCGGACCGGAGAAAAAGCCGGCCACCAAGGAAGGCAGATGATTACCATAGGGCTGGATAAAAGGAATGAACCATCCCCCTTACAATTCATAGCCATGAGCCTGTTCTCACACAGGTTTGGGGCTCTAATACGTCTCGAATGATCTGTGAACTTCCGACTGAAACTACTATTTATTTAGGGAGATCCTAAAGTAGTGATAGTCCTGAGGCATTCAGCAGAAGCAAAGGCGAAACCTCTCCCCAAAGGCCCACATCCAATGAGGCAATGAAGGGTTTCCACAGGAGCCCAGCTGAACCTAACCCACCAAGTGAGAGAATTGGAGGGAAACAACAGAATTAAACCCTCAAGAATTTCAGAGAATGGAATTATAGAAACACAATTGTTTAAAATTATTAAAGACCAACCCCCCCCACACACACAATCAAATAATATGGGTAAAAAGCATGGCATGTTTTTTAAAAGGCCATTTGTATTTATAAAAGACCCAAATAGAACTTCTAGAAGTGAAAAATATAGTCAATGGATAGGTTAAATTGGCAGATTAAATCCAATTAAAGGAAAATTACTCAACTGGAAGACAGATCTAAAGAAACTGCCCAGGCCCTGGCCAGGTAACTCTGTTGGTTAGAGTGTCATCCCAATACACCAAGGTTGAGGGTTCAATCCCATTCAACGCACATATTTATGCCAATGACTGCATGAATAAGTGGAGCAACAGATGGGGGTTTCTCTCCCTTCCTTCCTCTCTCTCTCTCTCAAATCAATTAAAAGTAAAGAAGTTACCCAGAATGCAGCAGAGATAAAGAAAAAAAATAGGAAAGAAAAGTTAATAGAGAATAGAATGAGAAGGTCAGACATGTCTATTAGGCATTGAAAAAGAAGAGAACAGAAAGAATGTAAGAGGCACAACATTTGGAAAGAGAGCTTCCCAGGATTGATGAAATATATTAATCTTCAGATTCAGGAAGCACAGTGAATCCCAAGCAACATAAGTAAAAATAAACCCCACACCTAGATTAATCATAGGGACACCACAGAACACCAAAAGACAAAGAGAAGACCCTGAGATCAATAACTAAGAGAAACAACTGATAAGCTGCGAAGGAATGAGCATTAGATTGACAAAGAAGACAACCTGGGCCTGGTCGCATATACCTTTGGGGTCCATCCAGTGCTCCCCAGGCTGCTCCTAACACTACCACCTTCCCCCCAATCTCTCACCTCCCCAGCCAAATACAGTTCTAAATTCTGGCTGGGGCTCCAGACCCACCTGTCAGTGGTTGCAGCTCGACCAGAGCACAGCCAGGGCTTGTGGCCAGCACACGGAAGTGGCTTAGGGTCTTCTTGACACCTTCCAGGATGTCCTTTCGGGACGGGGACTTCACTGGAACTGCCTGTGGTATCAGGAACATGCTTCACACACATACCCGGGAGCTGTACCCAAACCCTCCCTGCCGCTCAGGACAGGCAAGTATAGGCAGTGGTCACTTGCCTGTTTTGGGAGACAGGAGAGCCAGCTCCCTCGAGTCTATGCCCTTAACTCCCCCGTGAGAGTAGTAAGTCTGGACAGTCTCCTCCTGTTCCCCACCCAGACCCTGACTCACCAAGCCGACGTCATCAACGTATTCCTGTTTCAGAGCGGCTTGGATCTTCCCCTCAGAAGTAGCGGGGATCCCATCAGTGACCGCCCTGAGGAAGAGGCGGGAGGCGGTCACAGAGAGGCTCGGCCGGACCTCCCCGCGGCCGTGGGAGCCTGCCAGCCCCTCTCACCAGTAGGTGGCTGTGGGTCTCTGGGCTCTTCGTGAGTGGGCGAAGAACTTCTGGAGGCGGCATGCTGTCTGGGGACAGCTGGAGAGGAGGACAAGCCCAGAGGCCTCCCTGAAGGAAGGGGACGAGTCACGAATGTTGAAGTCCCTTGGGCTCATTCACAAATGAGCCCAAACAGTAACACCAGATTACAGCCCAGACCTCCTCCCGGGAAACAGGGCTTCCTCGTGCGTGACAAGGCCACGGGGAGCTCAACGTGCCTCTCATTCCGCCGTGGATCCCAGGGAGCTCAGAGGTAAACGTCATCACAATTACCACCAACTGCGGCGTGTCCACCATGGGCCAGGCCCTATGCTACTAGGTTTATACATGTTAACTCTGAAGTCATTAAACTCCCCACAAGCAAGCCAAGGAGTTTGTGAAAATGCAAAAAAATATTTCTTCTCAAGTACCATCTCTAATTGACGGCAGTTAGAAGAAGGAATATCGCCGAAACCGGCTTGGCTCAGTAGATAGAGAGTCAACCTTCAGACTGAAAGGTCCCGGGTTCGATTCCGGTCAAGGGCATGTACCTTGGTTGCAGGCATATCCCCGGTGGGGGGTGTGCAAGAGGCAGCTGATCGATGACTCTCTCTCATTGATGTTTCTAACTCTCTATCCCTCTCTCTTCCTCTCTGTAAAAAATCAATAAAAATATATTTTTTTAAAAAGAAAGAAAGAATATCGATGATCAATTCATGGCCAGTGCCTGTCATGAGTATGGACATGGAAAAGAGACTGCATACTGAACATTGCTATTATTAGCTCTATGTATTGATGAAGGAAACTGAGGCTCAATGAGGTTTCACGCTTTGCCTAAGATCCCAGTGTGCACAGGAGGATTTGAACCCAGACCTGTCTGTCCCCTCCTGCACCCTGTATTCTAACTCTACACTCCCAAACCAGCCATGGAAATGCCTCAGCTTATTTCCAAGCAACTGTCCCCCAACCCTAGATGGATGCCTACCCTGCCTTCCTATCACCCCCACCACTTACTTCCCGGACGCTCGGACCACCTGGAGCTCCTGCTCCCCAAGCCCCAGGGACTGGCTCAGCTCCGGCAGCACTGACAACAACGTCAGCTCTCCCGGTTTTCCTGGAAAAAAATAAAAAAAATACAAGTCGCTCCAGAGGCAACGCCATCCCATCATCCCCTCCTCTTCACTATTCCCTCCTTAGAGACATCAACCCCCCTTTCAGAGCATCTCCTGCCCCTGCTCCTACCTGACACTGGGAGACCCTGTGGCTTGTTCAGTGTCACCAGTGGTCCTAAAATATACATACAGGAACATCATTGACAGAAAAAGCAGCAGTTAAGAGTTTACAAAGCACTTTCTCAATTCATCTTTTTTTTCCCTTTATTTTTTTTAATTATTGACACTATTACAGAAGGCTAGGGGCAGCCAGCTCCCTCCCGGTCTCTGTGCAGCTGTGTCTCTCGCGCTCACCTTTCTGGTCCACCACAGACGCCCTCAGCACATGGACCAGCTCCTCCCGGCCGAGGCCCTCTGGCTGCAGCAGCCCTGGGAAGGGCTGGTTTCCCAGGGACCCTGACCGTTTGCTGGAGCCTCGAGGTGGCAGCTGACGCCTGGAAAAGGGGGAGTGAGTAAGCAACAGGGGGAAGGTGTTGACCGAGGCGCTGTCCATCCTTACCTCCACACAGTCAACAAACTAACTGAATAACAATAAGGCGATTTGTGGTCCTTTACTTCCCAAACTGGCCCCATTTTATCGAGGAGAAAACCGAGGCTCAGGGAGGACTGGTGGCTAATGCGCCATCACACAGCAGAACCAGCATTCCTAGAACCCATATCTCCCGAACTCCAGATCCCGCACACACCTTCCCCTAATCCCCGCCCCTTTTCCTCCCGGAAGTGTGTGTTCAGGGGATGTGTGTAATCACCGTGCCTCGGTGCCAAAGCTTGCGACCCTGCGTGCTGAGCCGACCCCTGGCCCCCGCCACCAGCCACCCCAGACCTGGCGGAGCACCCGGCGGCCACCCATTCCCCACTGAGAAATCAGCGCGCATGCGTCCAGAGGGCAGCCCCACGCCCCATGCCAGCCCACAGCACGCTGATTGGTCGGATCGACTGTCAATCGGAAAAGCAAGAAGGCGGGACTTTGCCGGCGCCCGGAAGGAAGTGCATTAGCGCTAGCAGGGGCGTTTGGGGAACCTGAGGGCGCAGAATGAAGAGGTTTGTCAGGGTCGGAGAGGCTCTCCACGCACAAAGTGGAGAAAGGTTGGACGGGAAGAGGCCGCATGCTAACCTGGCTAGGTAAGGGAAGCCTGCATGGCCGCCTTGCGAACCCAGAGACCTAAAGTAGCCGCAAAGGATGGTCTGAAACTTGGAAAACGAAAAGCCGTTTGTGGTGGGTAGTCATGGTCTAGGTCAGTGTCTTACCTGAAAAAAAGGTCAGTCTGTATCATGACTGAGACCGTCTGTTGTTCTTTTGCACCTGTGATACACGTCGTCGTCGGAATGTCAAAGCATTTTTCCCTTCTCCAGACCCCCCCCTCAAAGCGCGGGCACCAGGCCGCAGAGACCACAACCTCCCTTATTGTTCCTGAGTTAATTTGTTGACCGTTAACTGTCCTGCACCCACCTAAGTAAGAAGTGTGTCTATCATTTTATTTTTTATCCAATCCCAGAGTTTGCCCTCCCTCTTCCGCCCCACTTTGCTTTCTCCCACCTCCCTAATCTATCACGGATGGATTTCATGTAACTCACTTAGGTCTCCTCTTTTGGTTGTAATGTGTAGGACAAGGTGCAGCCCTAGCCGGTTTGGCTCCGTGGACAGAGCATCCGGCTGCGGACTAAAGGGTCCCAGGTTCCATTAGGGCCAAGGGCACATGCCTGGGTTGTGGACTTGATCCCCACCCCCCACCCCCCCTGCCCAGAAGGGGACTTGCAGGAGGCACCAATCAATGATTCTTTCTCATCATTGATGTTTCTCTCTCCCCCTTTCTCTATTAAATAAATTATATTTAAGTTACAAACAAACACAAAGTGCATAACTGCCATTCTCCAGAGCACTATCTCTATCCATTGAGATTTTGCTTCCCGGCATTTGTCGGCAGTTTGGCTCAAATAAACTCACAAAAATTCTTCACAGGTTTGAATATTTCTTAACGTTGACAGGGAACCTGAGACACAGAGCAGAGAAGGAAATCATCAGGGTCAGAGAGGCTGTTTCAGGACAAAACTGGACGAACGTTAAGGTTTTCTATTTACCATTTTAATTCTAGAAGACCTCTGACTTCAAAAAGCCATTGTTATGCACACTACCTTAAGGCAAGTTGGAGGTAGGGGGTGAGGGGAATCCAGTAAACTGCTTGGAAGAACAACGTGGTACACAATCCAAAAGGAGAAAAAGTCCAGAGGCAGGAGATTCGCTAAAGCATTATTTATCAAAGCCAAAACAAAACAAGCCTCAAAACTGGAAACATAAATTGTCCTGTGATTAGCTCTCTACAGGAAATAAATCGAATACATCACCTATTCAACATTTTTAAATATTTTTTTTATTGATTTCAGAAGGGAAGGGAGAGGAGGAGAGAGAGAGAAACATCAAAGATGAGAGAGAACCGCAGATGGGCTGCCTCCTGCTTGCCCCCCACTGGGGATCGAGCCCACACCCAGGCATGTGCCCTTGACCAGAATCTAACCCGGAACTCTTCAGTCTATAGCCAATGCTCTATCCACTGAGCCAAACCAGCTAAGGCTATTCAACATCTTTTTATTTTTTCTTTTTAAAAAAATACATTTTATTGATATTTTACAGAAAGGAAGGGAGAGAAATAGAGAGCTAGAAACATTGACGAGAGAGAAACATCGACCAGCTGCCTCTTGCACACCCCCTACGGGGAATGTGCCCGCAACCAATGTACATGCCCATGACCCGAATCGAACCCAGGACCTTTCAGTCCGCAGACCGATGCTCTACCACTGAGCCAAACCGGTTTTGGCTATTCAACATCTTTTTAATGCTAACTCTATTCCACACCCTGGCAACTGGGAACACAGATCAGCAAGACCCAGGCACTACTCACAAGAAGTTCAACCAAGTGGATGCAGTTCAGATCACAGCATCACAACACACCTTGATAAACCCTGTGCTGAGTTAGAGAGGAGCGAGGAGCCAGGTGAAATCAGAAAAGGTGTCCAAGCATGGGTTATGATTGGCAGGTGTGAAGAACATAGAAATTCACCAGGAAGCAGAGGGAGGGAACAATAAGAGAAATGAACCAAGTTAAAAAAAAAAAAGAAAAGAAAAGAAAAGAAAAGAAAGAAAAAGAAAAAATGGATTCTGCTCTGTAATTACAACTATGGAAAGGTCACATGCAACCTGTGCATTGTTTTATTTATTTACTAAGGGCACTATGATTTTTAATTAATTGTTTGCATTAACAAAAATTTCAAATTAACCTAGACCCATCAATAGAGGAATGGCTAAGTCAACTGTAGTACATCTAGACCATGTAGCCATTAAGGAATATAAAGGTCTATTTATGCTGATATGACTCAATCTCCAGAAATATTAAGTAAAAAAAAAAGTGAAGGGCAGTGTGACTAAAATTGCATGCACTGTGTGGCCAGATGATTATGACCACCCCATCGGTACTTCATTGGGTCACCTTTTGCCTTCAATTCTGCGGGGATTCTTCTTGGCATTGACTCCACAAGACGGTGAAAGGTGATGCGAGGAATCTGCCACCATGCCTGATGAATAGCACTGTCCAGTTCTGTGAGATTTGATGGTTGTGGAACCAGCTGCCTGGTGGCTCTTTTACCTTCATCCCACAAATGCTCAATTAGGCTGAGATCTGGTGATTGTGGGGGCCCCCTAAGCAAGGTAAAGTCTCCCTCATGTTCTTGAAACCACTCCTGCACAATACGAGCACCATGGCATGGCGCATTGTCTTGTTGGAAGAAGCCATCACATGATAGGATGAACTTGATCATCAATGATACTTAGGTATGTTGTGCTATTCAGACGTTGTTCCACACAAATTAAATTAATATATATATATATTAATCAAAGACCTAAAGACACTGTTGAGACTTGAGCTCCCACACTCTATTTATTTGATTTATTGATTCATGTACAGTAACATGCTATGCAGGATTGTAGCCTAGGTGTGTAGTAGGCTATACCATTTAGGTTTGTGTAAGTGCACTCTATAATATTCACACAACAATGAAGTTGTCTAACGGTGCATTTTCCAGAACTATCCCCATCATTACAACATGCCTCCATGTGAGTAGGCCAAACCCATGGAGCCGGATGGCACTGAGCCAAGTCTCCATCCATAACTGCAAGTGCAGGAAAGCCCAGAATAGGAAGCGTTTTGCTAGCTCTGGCAGCTCCTCCCACACATGCTGCAGGGTATGGGCCAGCTGCCAGCATTAACTCCAACCCAGGCCTTTGTCTTTGTTCTTAATAAACCCAAATAGACCTTAAGTAAGAGTCAGATTTTTTTTTTTCTATTGATTTTTAATCTGAGAGTTACAGACTAAAGCATGGTCATTGCAAACATTTCTTGCTTGAGTTGTCCTATATTGAAAAATGCCAGCTCACACCGATGAGAAATTAATATTTTTTTGTGGCTACCTAACAGCTCATTTTGGAAAACTGAGGCTGAAAGTTCTTAACTGTCTGGCAAGCTAGGGAAGGCATTGACTGGGTGCTGTGTTAACAGTTTGGTTAGTGCTTTACCACCTAAACACTTAAAAGATTGTAATAAGCCATAACTGGTTTGGCTCAGTGGATGAAGCATCGGCCTGTGGACTGAAAGGTCCCAGGTTTGATTCCTGTCGAGGGCACGTACCTTGGTTGTGGGCACATCCCCAGTAGAGGGTGTGTTAGGAGGCAGCTGATCGATGTTTTTCTCTCATAGATGTTTCTAACTTTCTATCCCTCTCCCTTCCTCTCTGTAAAAAAATATATCTATATATCTATATATCTATATATATATATAGATATATAGATATATATATATAAAAAGATTGTAATAAAATTCAACAGTGAGAAGTTAGAAGAGTGCCTTAATCCCACCCTGCCAATCAAAGCCCTTCTGATAGGCAAATTTCTTTTTTATTTATTTATTTATTTTTAAAAATATATATTTATTGACTTTTCACAGAGAGAAAGAGAAGAGGGATAGAGAGTTAGAAACATCCATGAGAGAGAATCATAGATCAGCTGCCTCTTGCACACCCCCTATTGGGGACGTGCCCGCAACCAAGGTACATGCCCTTGACCAGAATCGAACCCAGGACCTTTCAGTCCGCAGGCCGACGCTGTATCCACTGAGCCAAACCGGTTTCGGCTAGGCAGATTTCTTTTGTAAATTGTTACTTAGTGTATAGATTATATGGTTTGCTCAAGACTCTGATTAAGCGGACATTTTTGGCAGCACAAGTGCTGTTTCCTGTAACCCCACATTTTGGAGACTGGTTTGACCATAGATTCCTCATTTCCTTTAGACCTGTTGTCTAACCTTCCAGATAGAGCTCCACCCTCATCTCCAAAGAACACAGGCAGAGATGTATCAGCATAAATCATTTATTGCCAACTCTCTAGTATCATATACTAATGGGCCTGACCGTTCACTCAGGACTGTGAGGGATGGGGGCTAGGAGGTAGGGAGTGTGACGAAAGCATAGCATGTGAAGACCGGAAGCTGAGGGGCAGACTTCGTGCCTAGCTTGCTGGCGAACAGTCTTGGTCAGCTAAGCTGCCTTGGACGGGGAGGAGCTAGCCCGGACAAAAGCCCTCAGCGCTCCTTTGGCCCTCCCACCCCAGGAGCCCAGCCCTTCCTCCTGCCTCCCCATTCACAGTCCTGGGTGGGTGAGGGGGATGTAGGGAGATGAGAAGCTCTCTATAACTGCCGGGCTTGTGGGCGCTACCAGCTGAGCATGGGATTCCCAGGCTCGTCCTTGGCTGGAGAAGGCCTTCCTTCGAGGACTCGGGCCTTCACGGCAGTATTTTCAGGCAGGTCGGGATGAGGGATGGGGCCTTGACCTTAGGGGGCTGCCCTTCCTCCGTGGCATCCAGAAGCTGCTGCATGTAACAGGAGGTGCCGAGCAGCATGTGGCCTGTGGCCTGCATGCTGAAGAGGGCCCAGCGAAGAGCTTCCCTGGATGGAATGAGAAGGCAGTAGAGTTAGAATACAGAGAAAACTTCTGGCTGCATCTCCTAAATGCTTCTCCCCAGGCTCCCTTAATAATTCCATAACTTGCCAAAACCGGTTTGGCTCAGTGTTAGAGCGTCGGTCTGCGGACTGAGAGGTCCCAGGTTCGATTCCGGTCAAGGGCATGTACATTGGTTGCGGGCACATCCCCGGTAGGGGGTGTGCAAGAGGCAGCTGGTCGATGTTTCTCTCTCATCGACGTTTCTAACTCTCTATCTCTCTCCCTTCCTCTCTGTAAAATATCAATAAAATAAAATATATTTTAAAAAATAATTCCATAACTTGCAGGGTGATATGCATATAGGAACAGATGCTGCCTTCCCCCAGCAAATGGGAAAAGGTCTACAGGCATTACCTGAAACTGTACCTCAACTGAGATGTCCAAAATTCAAGCTCATTTAATAAGGCTGTTTATTTATTTGTTTGTTTAATTTATTTTTTTAATCCTCACCGGAGGATATTTTTTCCATTGGTTTTTATTTTTAAAAAATATATTTTATTGATTTTTTACAGAGATGAAGGGAGACAGAGAGCCAGAAACGTCGATGAGAGAGAAACATGGACCAGCTGCCTCTTGCACACCCCTAATGGGGATGTGACCGCAACTAATGTACATGCCCTTGACCGGAATCAAACCTGGGACCCTTCAGTCTGCAGACCGACGCTCTACCACTGAGCCAAACCGGTTTTGGCTATTTTTTTTTATTTTTAAATATATTTTATTGATTTTTTACAGTGAGGAAGAGAGAGGAATAGAGAGTTAGAAACATCAATGAGAGAGAATCATTGACCAGCTGCCTCTTGCACACCCCCTACTGGAGATGTGCCCGCAACCAAGGTACATGCCCTTGACTGGAATTGAACCTGGGACCTCAGTCCGAAGGCTGATGCTCCATCCACTGAGCCAAACCGGTTTTGGCCCCATTGGTTTTTAGAGAGAGTGGAAGGGAGGGAGGAGAGGAAGAGAGAGCGAAAGAAACATTGACGAGAGAGACACATTGATTGGTTGCCTCCCGTATGTACTCTGATTGAACCACAACCGAAGTACGTTCCCTTGACCAGGAATCTAACCTGAGACACTTGGGTCCAACAAGACCTATTGTTTTTGTAATACTACTTGGGCTAACCGATATAACATGATATAGCATCTCATGTTATGTAGATTATGCTATATTGGTCTACAAAACATGACTATCATAACTCTGCCCTTCACAACAACTGTTGTAGACCCTGTGGTCATAGTGATCCCACACAGGGTTAGGGGGTTGAAATAGCATAAATCACTTAACATGGGATCTGATGTATAGAAGAACAGGAGAAATGTGGTGGGGTCAAGAGTAACAGGTTGAATGCTTGCCTGCTTTAACTAAGTCCTTGGCCAAATCTGTTTAAAAGATAGGTGAGAGTCACTAGTGGTGTCAGTCCCAGGGGGGTATCAGGGAGTGGAAAAACAAACAAAAAAATAGTATCAACTATTTAGTATCAACTTCCTGGCTGATACTAAAACTTGTCTTCTATTAACCTTCATTCAATAAATTCTGGTGGAGGCCCTGGCCAGTCCCGATATGCTAAAATTGCGGGTTCTAACCCCAGTTAGGGCACGTACAAGAAGCAACTAATGAATGCATAAATAAGTGGAACAACCAATCAATGTTTTTTCTCTCTCCCTTCCTCTGTCTCTAAAAATAAACAAACAAACAAACAAATAAATAAATTCTGGTGGAGGTAGGAATGGGGGCAGAAAGACAGAACCATAAATATCTACATGATATTTATAAAAAGAGTTTGAAATTCTCTGAAATCAATAAAAAGTATATATATATATATATATATATATATATATATATATATATATATATAATTGATTTTTACAGAGATGAAGGGAGAGGAATAGAGAGTTAGAAACATTGATGAAAGAGAAACATTAATCAGCTGCCTACTGGGGATCAAGCCCACGACCAAAGTACATGCCCTTGACCAGAATCAAATCCAGGACCCTTCAGTCCTTGGGCCAATGCTCTCTATCCACTGAGCCAAACCGGATAGGGCTGTTTCAGCATTCTTTAAAAAAAAAAAATATTGATTTTTTACAGAGAGGAAGAGAGAGGGACAGAGAGTCAGAAACATCAATGAGAGAGAAACACTGATCAGCTGCCTCCTGCACATCCCCTCCAGGGGATGTGCCCACAACCCAAGATACATGCCCTTGACCGGAATTGAACCTGGGACCCTTCAGTCCGCAGGCTGACGCTCTATCCACTGAGCCAAACCGGTTTCAGCTATTTCAGCATTCTTGATGGACATACATATAGATGGGGTTTTGAATTCTCCTTGGATCTGATTTTAACTTCATTTCTCTCATTAATTAGTGAATTCAATTAAATCTTTGACACACGTTCATTTTTAAGAGTTGATTAGAAAACTACTTAGGAAAGCTTACTATTTTAAGTGAAAAAAATAATTGTAATAATAGAAGATAATTAGAAAAACTAAATGTATCCCAGTTTTACCTGGAGGAGTATGTGTGCCCCTTTGGCTTACATTAGTGAAATGTAAAGCTCTGGTTCAGCCATAAGACCTAGCGCATGCTGTCATGCTTTGTCAGCACCAATTCCAGTTCCAGGCCCTCAAAGGCTGAGGCCACGTGAGCAGACAGGGGCTCTCCCATTGCTGCATACCCACCCTGCCCCCGGCGAATCCCACGTCACTCACTTCATGACGCGCTTGGCCCCATAGCAGTGGAGATTGTAGGAGAGGGAGTATGTGCCGTAGAGGGTTGCCTTCACGTTCAGGCAGCCGATGAAGTCCTGTGGGTTCAGCTTGTACAGGTCAAAAGTTACACGGGCCACATCGATCTTCTTGGCAGGCGTACGGGAGAGGGAGAGTTGGTACCTAGAGCCCTGCATCGAGACAAGTGTGTGGTTGGCACCCCTCAGGGACTTCTGATTCCCAATGTTCTCCCTCCACCGGTGGCACCTCACCTGGTCTGACGGGGGCTGCCATTTCTGGCCCTTCTGGAGGGCCATGAACACCGTGTCGTCTGCCAGGGTTTGGAAATACTCTTCTGTCTCTACCACCGTGCCGTCCTCCTCCAGCACCAGGATGAAGGGCTTGTCTGCCAGCATCAGGGTGTCCCGGGCCTGGGGAACAAGGTTGGTGATGCTTCTGCCACCCCCATGCAGCCACAGAGCTGGTATGGGGGAAGACCCGCGTCACGTCACATCACATCACATCACATCACATCACATCACATCACAGGGAAAGAACAGGTGGCCCCGGGCCTGTGGAATGGGACTGCAGCTCAGGCTCTTGCTCTGAGATCACCATCCAAAGACTGTGGTACAGTATCTCTTGGTGCCTGGCATCATGGTTAATATTCTAGAAGAGTGATACCCAGTAAAAATATAATGGAAGTGACATAGGTAAATTTCTATTGAGATAGAACTCATATGCTATAACATTCGACCTTTTAGAGCATAGAATTCAGTGTTTTTCACACATTCACAAAGTTTTACAACCACCACCACAATCTTACTTCAGAATCAAAAGAAACCCAGTACCCATTAGTAGTCATTCCCCATTTCCCAACCCATGACAACTTCTACTTTGCAGGATTTGGCTGTTCTGGACCTTTATTTCAGATAAACAGAATCATACATTATGTGGCCTTTTTACACTGGCTTCTTACTATGTTTCAAGGTTCACCCATGTTGCAAGATGATTCACTCTTCTTTTTAAAAAAAATATATTTTATTGATTTTTTACAGAGAGGAAGAGAGAGGGATAGAGAGCTAGAAAGATGAGAGAGAATCATCAATCAGCTGCCTCTTGCACTCCCCCCACTGGGGATGTGTCCGCAACAAAGGCACATGCCCCTGACCGGAATCGAACCCGGGACCCCTCAGTCCGCAAGCCAACGCTCTATCCACTGAGCCAAACCAGTTTTGGGTGATTCACTCTTCTTTATGGTTGAATCATATTCTAAATTATAGATATGCTACATATTTTATTGATTCACCAATTGATAGACCCGTGATTGTTTCCCTTTTTGAGTATCACGAATAATGTTGTTATGATTATTCATGTACAAATTTTTGGGTGAAAATATATTTCCTGGGTATATGCCTAGGAGTGACACTGCTGAGTCATAGAGTCAACCCCATGTTTAACTTTTTTAAAAAATATTTTTTATTGACTTTTTACAGAGAGAAGGGGGGGGTGGACAGAGAGCTAGAAACATCGATGAGAGAGAGACATCGATCAGCTGCCTCCTGCACACACGTCACCGGGGATGTGCCACAACCAAAGCACATGCCCTTGACTGGAATCGAACCAGGGACCCCTCAGTCCGCAGGCCGACGCTCTATCCACTGAGCCAAACCGGCTTCGGCTCTTTATATATTCTTGATACTCAATGCTTATGAGATATGTGATTCACAAATATTTTATCCCATTCTGTGGGTTGTCTTTTCATTTTTTCATAGTGTCTGTTGATGCAAAGCCAGTTTTTAATGCTGATCCCCCCCCCCCTTTTGGTTGGTTGTGCTTTGGTGCCATATCTAAGAAACCAAGGTCATGAAGATTTACACCTATGTTTTCTTCTAAGGGTTGTATGGTTTTAGATCTACATTTAGCTCTTTAATCTAGTTTGACTTAACTTTGTACATAGTGTGAGGTAGGGATCCAGTTTTATTTTTTTGCATGTGGTTATCACATCGTCCCACCACTATTTGTTGAAGAGAGTATTCTTTCTCTATTGAATGGTCTTGGCACCCAGTAAAAAAATCAATTGATCATAGATACATGGTTTTATTTCTGGACTTTCAATTCTATTCCATTGGTTTGAATTTTCTAATAGCATACCCTGGCCGGTGTTGCTAATTGAATATAGCTTCAGCCCAGTACACTTAAGGGCATATACCTAGGTTGCAAGTTTTATCCCTGTCTAGGCACCTCAGGGAGGCAACCAATTGATGTGTCTCTCTTGCATTGATGTTTGTGCCTCTCTCTCCCCCTTCCTCCTTCCCTCCCACTCTTTCTAAAAATCAATGGAAAAAATATCCACTGGTGAGAATAAATAAATAAATAAATAAAATTTCTAATAGACACATTAAAATAAGAACAGGTGGAATTACTTGTAATATATCTAAATCTAAAAATATATAACTACAATAAAATTTCATAAGATTTTACATTTTTTTTCTGCTGAAACCAGTTTGGCTCAGTGGATAGAGCATCAGCCTGCAGACTGAAGGGTCCCGGATTCGATTCCGGTCAAGGGCATGTACCTTGGCTGCAGGCACATCCCCAGTAGGGGGTGTGCAGGAGGCAGCTGGTCGATGTTTCTCTCTCATCGACATTTCTAGCTCTCTATCCCTCTTCCTTCCTCTCTGTAAAAATCAATAAAATATATTTTTAAAAAAGATTTTACATTTTTTCCACATTAAGTCTTCAAAATCTTATATGCACTTTATATGTAAACACATCTCAATTTCAATTAGATAAATTTCAAGAATTTAGTAATCACATATAACTAGTAGCTATTGCATTGAATAGTGCAACTCTAGTGATAAAGAGACATAGGTTTGAATTCTAGCTTCTCTACTTCATTGTTCTGAACTTAAGTCACCTCATTTTTCTAAACTCGTTTCATAATCTAAAAAGTTGAGGCAAATACATTAGAACCATCATAACAATTAAATGCAAAAGTGTGAGATGATAGCCTAGGTTTAAATCCCAGTGAATAAACTTAGCCTCTGCCCCTAGAAAATGGGAATAATTGTAGCTGCCTCAAGGTGATGATTATAAGAAATGATATATGTAAAGTCATTTGGCAGAGTCCATAGTCCATAGTGTGCATTTACTAAAACTTATACTATACTAATTAAAATGGAAGGAGACCCATGACATGTTATAGGATGAAAAGTCAGCTCTATACTCCATAATCCCATTTAAGTAATATGTAAGGATAGACTATATAGGACATTCACAGTCACACCATTAGTTCTCTCGGAATAGTAGAATTTTCATTTTACTTTTCTTACTTGGATTTGTTAGAGAACATATTTTTTCTGCTTAAAATCCTTTAATATAGGCCTGGGATGAGCAATATACCAACAGCAATGAACACACCCAGCTCTCAGATCTTGTTTTCTGAGTACCATTCTTCACCAAAATGAAGCAGACCTTCTTAGATAAAATGGTGAACTCGAGGGCTAGGGCAGGAAAGGTACAGGATGAGCCTGCAATACCTTGTTATGTCAGGAAGTCAGAAAGCGCAACACAGAAATAGGGCTGAAAGGAGTCCCACTGGCCAAGTCTGGGACAATTTGAGCATCAATAAATAATCTGTTACCATCCTTATATCCCATTTAAGTGGAGATACTTGAGTCTTTTTTATATCTACACTAATAGGGATTGGGCCTAACCCGGCAGTTGGACATGCCTCTTAGACCAGACATCCTTCCTGACAAAGCTGGCCTGGACGAAGCCACCCGCCTGTGGTCCAGGGTGCCAGCGCCTGCGGCTGCTGCCCAGGAGAGGACGAAGCTGCCCACCCATGGTCCCAGTGGCCAGTGGCTGTGGCTGCAGCTCAGACAAAGCCGGCTTGGGTCCCAGGTGCCTGTGGCTGGCCAGAGGGAGGGAAGCCCAGGTCCTGTGTACAGCCAGCCAGAGGAGGGAATCCTGGGTCCCAGGTGCAGGGCCGAGGCAGAAGTGGTTAGGAGTGATCAGGAAAGCAGGCAGAGATGGTTAGGGGTGATCAAGCAGGCAGGCAGAGGGGTTAGGGATGATCAGGCAGGCAGGCAGGCAGGCAGGCAAGCATTTAGGAGCCAGTGGTCCCAGATTGTGAGAGGCATGTCCAACTGCCGGTTTAGGCCCAATCCCTGTGGAATCTGGCCTAAACTGGCAGTCGAACATCCCCCAAGGGGCCTCGGATTGGAGAAGGTGCAGGCCAGGCTGAGGGACCCCCTCCTGCATGAATTTCATGCACTGGGTTTCTAGTACCGTATTTGCCGGCATATAAGATTACTTTTTGGCCCTGAAAAATATGCCTCCAAGTGGGGGGTAGTCTTATATGGCGAGTATATAACAAACTCTGTATTTTTTAGTGGAAATGTTAGGGGGTCGTCTTATAAGCCCAGTCTCTTATACGCCAGCAAATACGTATTTTTCAGGGCCAAAATATCGTCTTATACGCCGGCAAATACGGTAAGTAAATAAATACATTTAAATTTAGATGCAGAATGAGATTTTACTTAGTGCAAAGTACTTCCCTAGAAAATAATTAACAGAAAGGAAAAAACAATAACTTTATATAGAGAAGCCTGACTGTACCTTTAAAAATTCTTTTTACTTAATGAGAGAGAGAGAGAGAGATACAGAGAGAGAGGCACAATTCTCTGGCTAGCATCATCCAATACACCAAAGTTGTGGGTTCAATCCCTAGTCAGAACACACACAAGAATCAGTTAATCAATGCATAAATAAATAGAAAAATAAATCAATGTCTCTTCCTCTTCATCTCTCTCTCTCTCTCTTTGAAATCAATAAATTAAAATAAAATAAAAAGAGATAGATTCACAATTAAATAGAACACTTGATCCTGACCTGGGTCCTTTTGCTACAAAGCATATTATTGGAATAATTGCAAACACTTGAATATAGTCTCAAGATCAAATGGTAGTTATATTATACTAGAGGCCCAGTGCATAAAATTTGTGCACGGGTTGGGGGGGGCATCCCTTAGCCCCGCCTGCACCCTCTCCAATCCGGGACCCCTCAGGGGATGCCCAACTGCCTCTCGCAATCTGGAATCACTGGCTCCTAACTGCTTGCCTGCCTGCCTGCCTGCCTGCCTCCCTAATTGCCCCTAACCACCTCTGCCTGCCTGCTTGATCACCCCTAACTGTCCCCCTGCTAGCCTGGTCATTCCTAAATGCCTCTGCCTTGGCCCCACACCCGGGACCCAGGATTCCTCCTTCGGCCAGTGCAGGTGCCTGGGACCATGGGAAGGCGGCTTTGCCTGGGCTGCAGCCACACTGCAGGCTCCTGGGACCAGGGGGGTGGGGGGGCAGGTGGCTTTGCCCAGACCTGGCTTTGTCAGGATGGATGTCTGGAAGGTCTCCCGGAAGACATCTGGTCTAATTAGCATATTACCCTTATATTAGTATAGATTGTATTTTGCCTGATTTTGATGATTGTATTGTGATTATATAGGAGAATATCCTTGTTTGGAGAAAATATACATTGATGTATCCAAGAATGACAGGCATCAGGTCAGCAACATGCTCTCAAGTGCTTCAGGAAGTCTCATATTGTTTTTGCAACTTTTGTTAGTTTGAGATTGTTACAAAATCTCATTTCATTTTAAAAAATCCTCCAATGGCTTACTGTTAACTTAAAAAAAATTTTTTTTTTGGTATTGATTTCAGAAAGAAAGGGAGAGGGAGAGGGAGATAGGAACATCAATGATGAGAGAGAATCATTGATCACCTGCCTCCTGCACACCCCCTACTGGGGATTGAGCCCGAAACCCTGGCATGTTTCCATGACTGGAATCGAACCAAGGACACCTCAGTCCACAGGCCAACACTCTACCCACTGAGCCAAACCAGCTGGAGCTTACTGTTATATTTTAACATGAAACCCAACTGTTCTCTGCTCTCTCCCAACCATATCTCCTTACCCTCTCTCCCCTCGTTTTCTCTGCTCCTTTCTTTCTGTTGCCAAATTTGGAAAGTCAGTCTAGATAGAATGATGGTCTTCCTAATTCCAAGTAGACTTCACTTCTGACCAATGGTCCATCTTAGAAAGCTGTCTCTCCCTGCATCCTTTGCGGTTAGGGGTCTGACTAGGAATTCCCAAACGCAGTGGCTACAAGAATCTCCTGAAGAATCTGCTAAAATGACAATTCCTGTGCCCCACTCATGACCTAATCAGTCTCCCGGGGGGAGAAGTCTGGGAAGCCACGTGTTAACAAGGCCATTGTAATGCATCAGGTGGTTCCTGAACCTCAGTGTGAAAATTAGTGCAGAGTCTAGACTCAAGTGTGAAAGAGCCCTTTTGATTCAAGGCACAAGAAATGTAGTCTGGCACAACTGGAAGCCTCACATGGGAGGGGAAATTGGCTTCCAGGAAGAATGGACCTAATTCAGAGAAATGGGGGAGACTCTCAACCTGGAAGAGAGGGTTAGGTAGGCCAGCTATGGTTTTTATATGTTGAGCAGACTAGTAATCGGAAGCCTAATTCAAACATTTGATCTGTGTCAGGGACCTGGACTTGCACATGAGCAGGGCCCCGCCCCCTGGAGCTGAGAAGCTAGTGGGCAGGGAAGCACATGACTAATGTGGAGCCAGAAGAGATGAAGAGGCTGTAGGCCGGGCAACGGAGGAAGATGCGCCCAAGCATGGAGAGGAAGCATGGGCATGGGGAAGGGTGTCCTTCTTGCCTGCTGTGACTACCATCCACAGGCGTTGTAGATCCTTGGTTTTCTCCTCTGGAAGCTTATCTGGTTAACAGTTTGAAGAAAATCTTCTACAGCCATTAAAAAATCCTTACGTGGGCCCTAACCGGTTTGGCTCAGTGGATAGAACATCGGTCTGCGGACTCAAGGGTCCCAGGTTTGATTCCGATCAAGGGCATGTACCTTGGTTGCGGGCACATTCCCAGTAGAGGGTGTGCAGGAGGCAGCTGGTCGATGTTTCTCTCTCATCGATGTTTCTAACTCTCCCTTCCTTTCTGTAAAAAAAAATCAATAAAATATATTTTTCAAAAAGTCCTTACATGGTAGGTCAGTATGGGAAACAGAGTGAGGAGAACTGCCCTGCCTGAGGGAGGAGGTGGAGAAGGGGATGTCTAAAATATTGCCCCTTTCCACAACTTGCAAGCACTTCTACATGTTTAAGAACAACTGTAAAAGGCAACCTAAGGATCCTTCCAGGGAGCAGATATGTTCTGACTGATGTTGATACAGGAAAGCAATAGACTACCCTCACCCTGTCAACAGCACTCCAGGCAGGCACTACCAACCCACCAGACCTGGCATAAGAAAGGAAGTCTTTTCCCCATGTAAGCCATGAACTTCATCCTTACTGAACTTCCAGCTCATGACCTGGAGGCCAGAGGCAGCAGGCAGGGCCAACTCTGAGCCAAGGTCCCCGTGGCTGGGCTGTGCAGAGGTCAGGCCCGCCCCTCACCTTGTGGAGGAGGTCCTCCAGGCTGTGCGCCATGATGCCCTTCCGCACGCTCCGGTCCTGGGTGCTCACTCTGCAGGGCCGGGCCCGGAGGGGACCGCGGGTTGCCTTGCTGGGCTCCGACAGCAGCTGCTGGGTCACCACCGAGGTGCTCACTGCCACATACCTGGGGGTGGTTCGGGGCATTAGAATAAGCTGCTTCCCAGCTCTCACCCCATAGCAATCCCTCTAGGCCGAGCTCACCATATCCCTCCTCCCCTACCACCTGCCAAGCCTGCTCTCGTCGGTCTTACTCAAAAGTCAGCCACCCCACTGCATCTCAGACTTTCATGGGCATGTAAGTCCTGCGGGGACCTCGGTGAAATGCAGATTCTGACTCAGTAGGTCTGGGCAGAGTCTGAGATTCTGTGTGTCTAATAAATTGCCAAGTGATCTTGACTCTGCTAGTTCTCAGACCATGAGAAGGAACAGTGATAGAAGACCCACCTCACACGCCCCCATTTCCCCCTTCCTCTCCTGGCCTCGCTCCTCTCACCTGCACAGTGAGATGAAGCTGACGTCAGTGTGAGATGTTTCTGAGCTCTGACATAACCCGATGTAGAACTAAAGGAGTGGAGGGAACCTGGGCTTTGGAGTCGGGCAGGCAAAGTTAGAATCCTGGCCCCACTACCCATTTGCTAGGTAATTGACAGCATCCACTCTGTGTCCAGTTTCCTTGTCTATTAATTTGGCATAATAAATCCCCACTTCCCAAAGCTGTGGTGAGGTTTTAAAGAGATCAAGAATGAAAGAGCAAGCACAGTGTGATGGTAAGCTTGGGCCCCATTACAGACCCCCTGAATCAGAGTCTACATAAGTGACTTAAGTGCCACTGAAATCTGAGACGTTCTGCCCTACAGCTCACAGGAAGCTCCCCTTCCCTTTCACCCCCGGCTCTCCTCACCTGGAGAGGGACTTGGGGTTGAGAAGGCTGAGGGACTTCATGGCATATTCCATTCTCGTCAGCTGGACTGCATTGGACCTGGGAAGGAAGCAGAAACAGCTCGTTACCGTGCACTGGGAGGGTTTCCGTTCGCTCACCATTGGACACAGAACCACCCCACCCCCATCCAGCAAGCTTCCACTCTGCTCTCCCCTCTCAGTCCACAGACAGCTTCCCCAGCCGTTTTTCTGTCCAACCCCGTGCCCACCAACTGGGACCAGGTGGGAGACCCCCCTCCGTGCCCGGGCTCAGCCCCACTCAGCGGCTCCACCCTCCCTAGCACCACTCACTCCATGTTTCTCTGACTCTGGCTCCGCTCACACTGACCAGGGATCCCAAGCTGGAGCTAAAGACGCCCGGCCTGGTTCATTCCTGTCCCTGGGGGCAGAGTCCACTTCATGCTGGCAGGAGGTGAGTCACACCGCCTCGCACTGCCGGGGACTGCTCCCTCCGCTGTAGTCCAGAGACGTCCCAGGTCAGGCCTCACGGGCCGGCCGGCAGCCCGGGCTAAGCCTGCTCTCTCCCGGAGGCCCTTGAGCAATCCAAACCCTCCCGAGGCTTCCTGCTGGCTGGAGGGACTTGGTGAGATGATGGAGACGGTCTGCATCCATTCTCTCTGTTTCCATAGCTACTGGCCCAATGTGGCTGTTGAGCACTTAAAATGGTGCTAGTATGCCTACGGGGCTGGATTTTTAAGGCTAGCTAATTTAAATTTAAATAGCCAATGGTGTCTTATATAGCTACTGGCAACCATACTGGACACTACAGCTCTAGCTGACAGCTTTAGGCTCACCTGCTGCCACTTTGTCGTCTAAACCCCTGTGCCCCAGCTTTTGCACGCTCCAAGCATGCAGAAGGCAGTTCCCTCCCCCCGCAATGCTTTCCTCTGTCCCGGAGCTAAACGTCTGTAGCGTTGGAGCCCCAGTTGCATCGCTTCCCGCTCCTTGGAGAGCCTCCATGCACAGCTTACAGAATTTCCCCTCCAACCTGCCCTTCCTGCTTCTCAGCCGAGTGTCTATTTCCGTCTTAGCCCCCTAGGCTCGGGTGCCTGGCCCTGAGATGTCCTCCCTAATCCTCGCCCCCAGCACCGCGAGGGCCTGGCGCAGAATAAGGGGCTCACGGAGCGGTCATGGGAGAACGCCCCCTCCACAGTCAGGTGAAATTACTCTTTCCTTCTAACAACCTGGGGAAGGGGGCTCCTCAGACCTGCCTTCCCTGTGAAAGCTCGCTGCCCACGTCTGCTTGTTTTGGCCTCACTCCTCACTCCCTTTCCCTGTCCGCAGCACAACTCTGCCAAGCCCCACCTCACCTGCTCTCCGAGAGCCAAAACACAAACACCACAAAACAAATCCTTACCTCCCCCTCCAGCCTCCTAACCTTATAGTACTGCCCTGCTCAGCTCAGCTCAGCCCTCCCTTCGTTTTATCTCCAGCTCCCGGGGGAAGCCCCTCCCCCGGCCGTCAGTGCCAGCTGGGGAAAAGAGCATGGGTGAGTGTACAGCTTTCACCCTTGGGATTCCAGGCCAGTCTCGCTTCCAGAAAATGCCCCAAAGGAGGGCAGGAGGCACGTTACAACAGCTTTGGGACAGGGTCTGGCCCAAGAAATGGCAGCAGGCACAGAGGGCACAGAAAACAGGCCCATGTGGGTTGTGGCTTCAGCACTGCCCATGTTAGCTGTCTGAGTATAGACAAATTGCCTTATGCCCATACGCTCCGATTTATCTCCCTGTACTACAGGGGATAATGATTCCTGTGTCAAAGGATTAGGTGAGGATTTGTGATAATAAAAGTAAAGGTCTTTGCAACAAAGACCAATAATATTGGTGGTGTTAATGATATAATTATTTAATAGTAGCAGAGACTAAGACTAGCTGAAATATGTAGTGGTTTAGAGAGTAAGATCTACGACCCAGCAATTTTACTTCTAGATAGATGGATAGAAAGATAGATAGATAGATAGATAGATAGATAGATGTACATATATATAGTATCCAAGAGACATAAAAACAGATATCCATACAAAAACTTATACATGAGTGTTCATAGCATTATTCACAATAGCCAAAAATTTGAAACAACCCAAGTGTTCATCAATTGGTAAATGAGTAAAAAATGTGGTATATCTATGAATAGAATATTATTTGTTAATAAAAAGTATAGATGCTATTACATAGATGAACTTTAAAAATATATATGCAGAGTGAAAGAAGTCATTCACAGCAAATCACACATATATTTTTATGATTCCACTTGTATGAAATATCCAGAACAGGCAAAACTCTAAAGGTAGAAACTATATTAGTGGTTGCATAGGGCTGGGGCTGGGACTGGGGAATGGATATGGGGTTTCTTTCAGAAAAGATGAAAATGTCATAATCCATTAATATAATCATAATTTATTTTGGTGATGGTTGCACAACCCTATAAGTATACTAAAAACCATTGAATTGTATGCTTAAATGGGAGAATTGTATAGTATATAGATTATATCTCAATAATGCAGTTTTTAAAAAAAGAGTCCAGCTCAGTGTGGCTCAGTGGTTGGACGTTGACCCATGAACAGGGGGTGCCTGGTTTGATTCCTAGTCAGGCACATGCCTGGGTTGCAGGCTCAATCCCTCGAAGGGAGTGTGTGGGGGGTGGCCAATTGATGTCTCTCTCATTGATCTATTTCTACTAGTATATCCCTTTCCCTCTCTCTAAAATCAATAAAAACATTTTTTTAAAAAGGAAAAAAAAAAGTCCCAGTCTTTGTTTTCTCAGTGGTTAGAGCTCAGCCCCGCATACTGAAGATTTTATTCCCAGTCCAAGGCACAAACCTGGGTTGCAGGTTCGATCCTTGCCCCAGGTTGCATGTGGGAGGCAACCAAATCATGTGTTTTTCTCTCTCTCTCTCTCTCTCTCTCTCTCTTTCTCTCTTTCTCTCTCTCTCTCTCTCTCTCTCTCCACATCTCCCTCACTCTCTCTCTCTCTCTCTCCACATCTCCCTCACTCCCTTCTACTGTCTCTGAAAAACAATGGAAAAAATATCCTCAGGTGAGGATTAATAACTAACTAAATAAGACTCCAAGCTCATCTTTCAGCCCAGGGTTTTTCAAACTAGTGCATCATAATCACCTGCAGGGTTTGTTAAAATCCAGATTTCTGGCTCCACCCCAGAGTTTCTGACTCAGTATGTCTGGGATGGGGCCCAAGAAAGTGTATTTCTTCTTCTTCTTCCTCTTCTTCTTCTTCTTCTTCTTTTTTTTTTTTTAATGTATTTCATTGATTTTTTTACAGAGAGGATGGGAGAGGGATGGAGGGTTAGAAACATTGATCAGCTGCCTCCTGCACACCCCCCACTGGAGATGTGCCTGCAACCAAGGTACATGCCTTTGACTGGAATCGAACCTGGGCCCTTTTCAGTCCGCAAGCCGATGCTCTATCCACTGAGCAAAACTGGTTAGGGCAAGAAAGAGTATTTCTAACAGATTTTAGGCAACGCTGAAGCTGTGGCTCCTTAGATACAACACTTTGAAAATCAGCAGTCTAGCCTTAGCTGTGTGATGAAACTCCTCTAAGCTTCAGTTTGATCTGATGTGACAAATGAAAATTAAAAATACTAGTAACTGCCGAAACCGGTTTGGCTCAGTGGATAGAGCGTCGGCCTGCAGACTGAAAGGTCCCAGGTTGGACTCCGGCCAAGGGTATGTACCTTGGTTGCGGGCACATCTCCAGTAGGGGGTGTGCAAGAGGCAGCTGATCGATGATTCTCTCTAACCCTCTCTCTTCCTCTCTGTAAAAAATCAATAAAATAAATAAATAAATACTAGTAACTCCTACCCCATTGGGTTGTCCTAAAGATTAAATGAGATAATCATGAGTTGCACTTGCTGTAGAGCTTAGTACATTTGTCAGGCTCAATAAATAGCTATTATAACTATTTATTATTTATTTATTTATTTATTTATTTTAAAAATATATTTTATTGCTATTTCACAGAGAGGAAGGGAGAGAGAGAGCTAGAAACATCAATGAGAGAGAAACATCAACCAGCTGCCTCTTGCACACCCCCGGAAGGGGGTGTGCCCGCAACCAATGTACATGCCCCTGACCGGAATCGAACCCGGGACCTTTCAGTCCGCAGACCGACGCTCTATCCACTGAGCCAAACCGGTTTCGGCTATTATTATTATTTAGACCCAATCCTTCCCTGAAGGAGCTCCCAGTCAAACATCGTTCATTCATTCAACATTCAACAACTATTTATTAGTCACTTTACTATGAGCCAGCCTTCCTAGAAGCTGAGAATACACCAGGAAACAAGGCGGCCTTGTCCCACACTCCAAGGAACGGACGTTACTGGAGGAGGGGGGAGAACTCTGACCATGAACAAATATGCAAATAAAATAATTTCAGATAATGATGTCCTGGGGAAAAAACAAAGCCAGGTGATATGGTAACAAATGGCTGGAGAGCAAGGTTGGCCTTGGGGCTAGGAACTTCTGATGGGAGTTCAGCTAAATCCTGGCTGCGGAGAAACCAGTCTTTTGAAGTCCTGGAGTGTCTTAGTCCATTTGGGCTGCAGTAAATGAATACCCTATACTAGTGGCTTATGAACAACAGAAATTTATTTCTCACAATTCTGGAGCTTGGCAAGTCCAAGACAGACCCTGGTAGATTTAGGGTCTGGTGAGGGCTGGCTTCCTGGTTCATCGCCCTCTTCTCTCTGTGTCCTCCCCATGGTGGAGGAGAGGGGGAGTCTTTTTTATAAGGACATTAATCCCACCTCCCAAAAACCCCACACCCCAATCCCATCACATTTCGGATTAGGCTTCAGCATAAGGAGTGGGCGTGGGGGAGGCACAAATGTTCAGTCTACATATTCTGCCTGGGCCTGTAAGCCAGATTTTGAAGTTCTGTGGGGAGACGTTACCCCTCTCCCCAGGCAAAGGAAACATCCAAAGGCATTGAGAAGGGAATGAGCAGGATGAAGAGACAGGAACACAAATCACGGAACTTTAAGGCAGACCAAGAACCAGAAGAAAAGTATAAACAGCCAGTTTGGCTCAGTGGATAGAGCATCGGCCTGTGGACTGAAGGGGTTCTGGGTTCAGTTCCAGTCAAGGACACGTCCAGGGCATGTCAGTTGCAGGCTCAATCCTCAACACATCGATGTTTCTCTCTGTGTGTCTCTCCCTCTCCTTTCCACTCTCTCTAAAAATCGAGCCGAAACTGGTTTGGCTCAGTGGATAGAGCGTCGGCCTGCGGACTAAAAGGTCCTGGCTTCGATTCCGGTCAAGGGCATGTACCTGGGTTGCAGGCACATCCCCAGTGGGGGGTGTGCAGGAGGCAGCTGGTTGATGATTCTCTCTCATTGATGTTTCTGACTCTCTGTCCCTCTCTCTTCCTCTCTGTAAAATACCAATAAAATATATTTTAAAAAAGTAAATAAATAAATAAAAACCAATGGAAAACTATCCTCAGGTGAGGATTAACAAAAAAAAAAATTTAAATAAATAAATAAATAATAAAACAGTTTAAAAAATGAAACTATAAACAAATACTTCAGGGAGAAAGACCTGGGGAAAGAGTTGCAGGCCCTCCCTTGTACAGTCACACCTCAAACATTTATTGAACGTGTGTTTGGTGTCCCGTGATAGGTGAATGGATGACTCAGAAGCAGTCTGGCCCTGACGAACACAGGTGTATCATGGACTGTGTACACAATAAAAACAAAGATAACCACTAGTCAAAGACAGAGAATATCTGCCAGAGGGGGAGGGGTGGCAGGTGGGTGGATAGAGGTGGAATGAAGAAACGGGAGAATGGCTCCATGAACCTGAAGATTCTCACAGTGCTTAGAAGAGGATGGTTTCAGCTCAGTTGGAATTTATTTATTCAACAGCATTTATTGAACTTTTATATTATTGGTGAGACAGCTTGGAGTTGAGAAGGTCTACTTATGACTCAAAATTGAGAAGCAATATATATATACACACACATTGGTCCTGGCCAGTGCAGCTCAGTCGCTTGTGTGCGGTCCTGTGCATGAAAGGTTGCTGGTTTGATTCCCAGTCAGGGCACGTGCCTGGGTTGCACCTCGATCCTCGGTGGGGGGCAAACAGAAGGCAGCCAATGGATGTTTCACCTTCACAACAATGTTTTTCTCATTAGCCCTGTCCCTTCCTTTCTCTCTAAAAAATAAAATTCAATACATTTAAAAAAATTATACATTCAACTACATTCAAAATATTCAGCATGTTAAACTTGTATTATCAGGAGTAAAGTCAAAGACACACAACGAATAGGAAAAATATATTGCAACTAATATAAACAAGAGGCCAGTCTCTCTCTCTCTCTCTCTCTCTCTCTCTCTCTCTTTCTCTCTCTCTCTTCCCTCTTCTATCTGTATATATAGATTAAGAAGATCAACAGCATAGTGGAAAAATGGGCAAAGAATATGAACACAGTTCAGGGAAATGAAATACAAATGACCCTTAAACATATTAAAAGATGCTTAATTTCAGATAACATAACTAAATTTTTCTTATTTTATGTATTTATTTTTTGTTGGGATAAAATGTATATAACATAAAATTAACCATTTTAAGTGTACAGTTAGATAAATTAATTCCACATTACTGTGCAACCATCACCACATTCATCTCCAGAACTTTTTTTGTCTGCCTTTCCATTTTTCCCCCCAAAAAATGTTTTTGTTGGTATTTTAAAAAATGTATTTTTATTGATTTCACAGAGAATGGGCTAGATAGAAACATCAATGATGAGAGAGAATCATTGATCAGCTGCCTTCTGTATGTATGTCCACTACTGGGGATCCAGCCTGAAACCAGGGCACATGCCCTGACCTGGAATCCAGATCTGACCTCCTGACCACACTCAACACACCTACCTGGCCGGCTTCCTTTTCACTTCTTTACTCTTTAAATAACTCCTCATTCCCTCCTCCCCCTACCCCTGGCAACCATCATTTAACTTTCTTCCTCTACATGATTTATTTTTCTTTCATGGCCTGGACCTTTTTGAAAAGTACAGTCCAGTTGTCTTGTAGAATGCCCCTGGATTCGAATTTATCTGTCATCTCATCATGATTAGGTCCAGGTTAAGTATCTCAGAATTCCGGCAGGAATATCACAGAACTGATGCTGTGCATCAGGAGGTACAAGTGGTGGTTTGTCATTAGTGGTCCCATTAATTTTGATTACTTGGTTAAAGGACTTCGCACAGTTTTCTCCAAAGTTACTGTTTTCTCTTTGCAACGATTATGAAATCCATGGATAGATATTTCGTGACGGTGGGATGTGTGCTTGGAAAGTCACAGAACCCTTCCAAGCATCAGTTTCCCCATCTGTGAAGGGGGTAGGGCCAGCGGCCTCTGAAACTCATATTAGAGTTTTAAAAAGTGAAAGTGCTTAAAAAAAAAAAAGTCTCCATCTATGAAGTGGGGACAGCGGCATGGAGTTTAAAAAAGTCAAAGTGGTCAAAAGTGCTCTCTGCTCCTGGCCAAAGGCAAAAAGATGGGAGGTTAATTTCTCGCTCTCCCAGCTGGAGAGGCGGCCGGGGCGGGGCCGGCAGAGACGGCGTGCGCGTGCGCGTGCGCGGGAGGAGAAGAACCACCGAGTCGGTCCTCCTGAGCCAGAGGGGCCGGAAGTTGTTTTCACGGAACCCGTGTGCCGGCCGGGGTTCCAGAGCCGGGGCGGCGTGAAGCGAGAGGGTCTGCAGGAGGAAGGGCATCTGCGTGAAGGACGCCGGGGGTGAGGGCAGGGCCGGGCCAATGGCGTCTCGGGCAGGCCCGCGAGCCGCCGGCACTGACGGCAGCGACTTCCAGCACCGGGAGCGCGTCGCCATGCACTACCAGATGAGGTAGGAAGCGAGGCGAGGAGCGCACAGGCCTCCTTCCGGCCGGAGCCCCCCGGGCCTGGGGAGCGGCGCCCCCCGGCCTCGGGCTCTTCCTCCCCAGCCGGTCCGCGCTCACCTGCCGAGGCCCCTCCTCCCGAGACGGCCCAGGGCCTGCCCCCAGTCCTGGAAAGCCCAGCTGCTGTCAGGGGTCCCCTCCCTTGGTCCACCCTGTGCCCCGAGAGGGTGCAGACCCACCTGGGCTCCAGTCGTGGTGATGCTGGCCCCGCTGTGTGATCTTGGGAACCTGATTTCTAGTTGAGCCTCAGTTTCCTCACTTGCAAGAGGAAAGAAGGAATCGACCTTTAAGGGATGGGTGAGGAATCAGTGAGCTAATAATTCGTGTAAAGGACGTAGCATAAGTTCTAGCACAAAATCGCGTCTGCCCCATACATGGTAGCTGTTGTATTTGGGGAACGTAGACCGTGAAGGCCAGCCTTTTCCCTGCCTAAAATGAATTTTATAAACACCCCCACGTAAGGGTTATTTCTACATTACCCCGTCAGCGAACATTTACTGAGCTGCTACCCACTAGGCATTTTATGTGAGGCACTGAAGATATAGTGAGCAGAAGCAGACCTGGTCTTTGTATGCATATTACACCTTCAATAAAAATTAAAAAAAAACCACACACAAAAACCTATTAACAAAACAAACAAAAAAAACCTGGTTCCTGTCTTCATAAATCTTGAAGTCGAGAAATAACTGACTTTCCTACCTTTTCATACTTTCTATAATGAATATTTTTAAATATTTTATTGATTTTTTTACAGAGAGGAAGAGAGAGGGATAGAGAGCTAGAAACATCGATGAGCTGCCACATTGGGGATGTGCCTGCAGCCAAGGTACATGCTCTTGACCGGAATCGAACCCGGGACCCTTCAGTCCGCAGGCCGACACTCTATCCACAGAGCCAAACCGGTTTCGGCCTATAATGAATATTTTTAAATAAAAACTTGAAAAGATCCTCCCCCCCCATCCATTTAACACTTTCAAAAGGCTTTTGCATCTCCCTCTCCAGAGTTTTAAATAATGACAAGCTCTTTTTTATCCTTAAGACCCCTGCCTAAGGGCACCTCACAGCCCTCTGAGAGCAGAGACTGTCCTCCAGAATGTGAAGAAGATACATTTAGGACCTGAGAGAGTTAGAAGAATAAGAAATAATGTACTTCCTGTAGATGAAACCGTCTGCTCTAGCAGGGGAAGTATGAGCAGCCCGAGCTGATTTCCTCGCGGCCCGTACCTCCTTTATGCTGTACTCCTGGGGTGCAGTCAGAGTAATCTTTCTAAACACAGCTCTTGAGTTAGTCTTCTGCCTTTAAATTCATAGACATTGCAATTTCATATCCTGCTGCTCCCCTCCCCACCTAGGATGTATTCCTGTCATACCCAACCACTGGCTTTCTTGGAACACAAATGCCTTGCGTTTTTCTGCCTGCATGCAATTAGGAACGCCCATCTCCTTTCATCCCTCAGAGCCGAGCTCAAATATCTCCCTCTAAATGGCCTTCTCAGATGTCCCCTCCCAAGCAGAATTGATTACTGCTTTTTGAGATCCCATGTAACTTGCAACATATATTTACTAGAGCTCTTCCAGTTTGTTTGCTAATCATTTTCCTTCTGTTCCCTGTGCCCAGCCTCTAGACAGGAACTAGATCTTATTCACACCCATATTCTGTTTGTCCAGTTTACTTGCCCGGCATACAGCTGGTCAGAAAATGTTGAATGAAAGGAACTTCTCCCTCTGCTCTGCCCCACAGCGTGACCCTCAAGTATGAAATCAAGAAGCTGATCTACGTGCACCTGGTCTTGTGGCTGCTGCTGGTTGCCAAGATGGGCGTGGGACACCTGCGGCTCCTGTCACATGACCAGGTGGCCATGCCCTATCAGTGGGAGTACCCGTATTTGCTGAGCATTGTGCCCTCCCTCTTGGGCCTCCTCTCCTTCCCCCGCAACAACATTAGCTACCTGGTGCTCTCCATGATCAGCATGGGGCTCTTCTCCATCGCTCCCCTCATCTATGGCAGCATGGAGATGTTTCCTGCCGCACAGCAGCTCTATCGCCACGGCAAGGCCTACCGCTTCCTCTTCGGCTTTTCCGCCGTCTCCGTGATGTACCTGGTGTTGGTGCTGGCAGTCCAAGTGCACGCCTGGCAGTTACACTACAGCAAGAAGCTCCTGGACTCGTGGTTCAGCAGCACCCAGGAGAAGAAGCGTAAATGAAGCCTGCCGGACGGACTGGTCTCTGGGGGGAAGCCTGCCCCCCCCCCCCCCCATTGAGAAGAGTGAGAGGGTAGAGGAGCCGTTCTAAAAATCGCTGTGGGTAATTTTGGCAGCTGTGACGTTGGCAACTGGTGCAAACCAGGCCCACATTCTGGAAAGCTGCTACTGTCGTCATTAGCTGAGGTGGCAAAATGATATTTAACTTATTCCTGGTTGGCTGGAACTGAGCGAAGAACAGCGGTAAAACGAGCTTCAGCTAGTTTAAGTCAAATTCAGGATTTTTCTGTTTTAAGATTGAGCCTCATCCTTGCCTCTTAGTCATTGTCTCCATTTCCATCCATTACCCCTTAGCCACTGAAACGAGATGAGGATCAACCAAATTCTACTTCCATTTACGGGTGGTTGGGAGGAAACATCAGGAGGCTGCTTTCCCGCAGGCTGTGGTCTCTACTCGGAAGCATTTTAATTACAAAGAACCTCAATAAAGTTATAACTGCCCTGTCTACCCTGTGCCTTGTGCTTGGGATTTAACCGAATGGTGCATCGCTTGATTGGCTTTAGACACTAGGAGATAGATGGAAACTCCCT
Source organism: Vespertilio murinus (assembly GCA_963924515.1). Lineage (NCBI taxonomy): Eukaryota > Metazoa > Chordata > Mammalia > Chiroptera > Vespertilionidae > Vespertilio > Vespertilio murinus. The sequence goes on along the minus strand of OZ004715.1, from coordinate 34,274,823 downwards.
GAGAAACCTGCCAGTGGCCACAGAGAAGGAAAAAGTTGCCGCCCTGTAGCTGAACAGCAGGAACTAACATGGGCCATACATTTAATCTCTCCACCTATCAGATGGATCATTCTCACTTATCCAGCTTGGGTTATGCTGTCTTCTTTTGGTTGTATATTCATGTTTATTTTTCGGTGTTAGAGTGTCAATTATGTGTCTGATACAGTAGGTCCCCCTTATTTGTGGGGAATATGTTCCAGATCCCCAGTGGATGCCTGAAGCCTTAGTGCAAACCCTATATATATACTGTGTTTTCCCCTACATACGTATCTATGGTAAAGTTTAATTTATAAATTAGGGACAGTAAGACATTAGCAACTAATAAGCTAGAATAATTATATCAATATACTGTAATAAAAGTTATGTGAATATGGTCTCAGGGCGAGATTTCATCATGCTAGTCAGAACACAGTTTCAACTTATGAATTATGTATTTCTGGAATTTCCCATTTAATATTTTTGGACTGTGGTTAACTGTAGGTAACTGAAACCACAGTGAAACGTAGGTGAAGGGGGACTACTGTACTAAATTATGATATCCACAATAATTTAAAAGTATCCCTTCATACAGGGAATATGCAACCTAGGTGAAACATGATACAAATGTGAAACAGCGAGTGAACAATATTTAATGGAATGGAACAGATAAGTTAAAAATAGAAGTGAAAAAGAGATAATGTAGCCCTAGCTGGCTTGGCTCAGCAGATAGAGCGTCAGACTACGGACTGAAGGGTCCCAGGTTCAATTCAGGTCAAGGGAACATTCCCGGGTTCCAGGCTCGATTCCCAATAAGGGCCGTGCAGGGAGCAGCCGATCAGCGTTTCTCATTATTGATGTTTCTATCTCCCTCTCCCTTCCTCTCTGAAATCAATAAAAAATATATATATATAAAAATCAACAACAAATGATATATGTGAACTAAAGGCTCTTTCATGCTTAAAAGTGGCATAGTAAATACTACAAGGAAGATGTGTGTTCCTTTATATAGATTAGATATATAAATACATAGAGATGCAGATATTTTTTTAAAATCTTCACCCAAGGATATGTTTATTAATTTTTACAGAAAAAGAGAAACATTGATTGGTTGGCTCTCTTATGTGCCCTATCATGAGACTGAACTCACAACTTTGGTGTGGACCTTGACGGGGAATTGAATCCATAACCTTTTTTGGTACAACAGTCCAACCAACTGAGCCACACTGGCTAGGGTCCCTTTACTCTTATCCGTTTGATTTTATGTTTCTGGATGGATGATGCTCAGATCCTAACTGCAGATCTCTTTCCTCTCCTCTACAGTCATTCTTTTGTTCTATAAACATTAGGTATGTACTCGGCCACTCTTAGGTACTGGGAGTACTTTCTGATTACAGCATCTCTTCCTCTAGATGTCCTTATTATCATATCAAACTTAACTCTTTGCCTTTTACCTCATATTCATTCCACTTCCTACATCCCTTTATGCAAGAGAATATACCAGGAGCACAGCTCTAGATCATCATAAGTCCCTACTGTGTGCTATTCATTTTTGAACAACCAAAATTCTTAATCTCAGAGATTTTCCAAAGTGTAGTCTCAATGCAGCAGTCCTGTATTATCTCCGAATACTCTCAACACACAACATCTTAATCAGCAGAACCTCTTATGGATCCCTATATTGGTTTCACGTTTTCCAGGTTTCTTAAAAGTTTTCCCAAATGGCCCTTGGTAGAAAAAAGTTCCCCATCCCCAAAAGGGGTCAAGAAAAGACAATATAGGCCTAGCTGGCTTGGCCCAGGGGATAGAGCATAGGCCTGTGGACTGAAGGGTCTCGGATTCAATTTCGGTCAAGGGCACATTGCCTGGGTTGCTGGCTCAATCCCCAGTAGGGGATGTGCAAGAGGCAGCCAATCAATGATTCTCTGTCATCATTGTTTCTCCCTCTCCCTTTCTCTCTACAATCAATAAAAATATGTGTTTTTTTAAAAAAGAGAAGTACTATTATTAAAGAACAGAACCAAGTTTCTCATTTCATGTATCCAGCATTGAAAAATGCACAATTGCTGCTGGAAGTGGCAGGTGCAGGCCAGTGGACCCCAGGGCTGAAGGATGAGGTAACTATAGACTCCTCACTGCCACCAGGCGCCCCAGTTTGGGAAGCCGACATGACAAGGCCTGTGATCACTTACAGTTTGTGGCCTTTCAAATAGTGCACCTTCCCGCAATGCTTCAGCAAGCGCGTCCCAACGTGCTGTGCGGCAAGCGTTCAGACGTCCGTCCCTGGCGACGTTTGGCCGTTTGCAGCCTTTTATCTTATCCACACGTGGCGGACCCAGGAGTCTGAGAAGGCCAAGAGGAAGAATCGAGCTGCCTCTGAAAATGACAAGTGAGCAACTCCTCTGGAGGACGGTTCCCTGCCTCTGAGAGACCCTTCTCTGGGAGAGGAGTCTGCATTGTAGAGTGTCTTGAAGACTCAATACACTTTCTGTGATTTTGCATTTTTGGGAGCAGCGTCTTGGTGTAACTTGCTAATGTTCAAGTTAATGAACTCCCTTCCCCAGATGCGCTCTGAACAGTTTTGGCTTGTCGGGGAATTTGGTGAAGGAGTGGGACTCGCCCCTTGTTCTACAGTGTACTCTGTAAGAAAGCAGCTGCAGCTCCTCTTGCAAGCTGGCCACAGGTGGCATGGACTATGCAGAGTAAATGCTCCTGTCCCTCTGCTCTCACACTAACAATAATAAAATCTAATTCACACTCTGTGTAGCTCTGAACCACTGTGAGTTAGATAACAATTTAGGCAGGAGACTCCCTAAGTAACCCTTAGAATGGCCAGACCACCCTTTTCTCCCTTCACGTCTTACTCATTTGTCTGCAGTGATGGGCTCCACGGTCAAAAGACAGAACGAACTGCGTCAGGCAGGCCCTTGGGGCTCCCCGAAGCAGAGGGAGGTGAGGCAGTGGGAGGAGGACCGGAAGGGAGTTGACCCGAGAGAGGCTGGCAGGAGTGGAGCTCCATATGCTAGAGACCTGGACTTTGACCAAATCACGGCTTATTTACCTTTTTGAAATGAAAGCAATTCCCGCCTGGCTTACAGTGTAGTTACAAGAATCAAATATGAAAGTACTTTGTGAAATCTGAGACAGATAAACTGTCATAATTTACATTTATTCAATGAAAGAGCACCTATTTCATGGCATCCACCCTAGGCACTGGAGAAGCGTGAGGAATAAGAAAGGGGTCTTTATCTTCTAAGGAACTCAAAAGCTAGCGGGTATTTTTAGGATAATGGGTAGGGTGGGATCTTCAGACAGTGGACCTGAGGACTTAGAAACTAGAATTTGATAGATTAATTAAAGAAGGTAGCTGAGACTGGGAGACCAGGACACAGGCTTTTATTAGAGATGGGTGGGACCCCCGCCGGCTGCTTCCAGAGGGAGAGAGTGGGAGAGACTGGAAGAGGCCGTGAAACACCCCGGGGTCTGCTTTTAAGGGGAAGATAGGGGACGGGGGGGCTTAGGGTACTCAGCACACGCTGATTGGTGGTTAGGGACTTAGGGGCTTAGGAATGGGGGGCTTAGGGTACTTGGCAGGTGCTGATTGGTGGTTCAGAGTTCAGGTATGTCTGGCCACAGGTGGGGTTTACATCTGTAAATCAACTGGGGGAAGGGAGGATCTATCAGAATTGGCCTAAAGAAAGCTATGGTCAGTCTACTGAAAGGTGAAGAGTGACAGTAACAATTTCGAGATGCCTTGACCCCGTAGGTGTGCCCAAACTTTCTTTCCACTGCGTGGGCAAGGTGAGGGCTGAAGCAGCTCAAATGCTCCACGAGCGGGAGGAAGCTGTGGGATGCTGGGGAGGGTCCCAACAAAGACTGGAGCCTCGTCAGCATCACCAGAAACCACAAGAAACCAGGTCAGTGTGTGGGGCCCGCTCCCTTAGCTCCAGGGCTCTGCTGTGAGCTCTGTGGCTTCCTGAGCAGACTGTACTGAGGAGTGGATCCTTGAAGCCAAAGGCCCCTTCAGCATGGAGCCCTCCGTCCAGAAAAGCTGGAACTGACTAGAGAAAAACGGAGCTGTAGTCCTGAGAGTCGGCAAGGTGGGGAACCAGGCTGCAAATGGATGGGGTCCTGGGGGGCTTAATGTGCAGCCTTTCGCGCTTTCTTGTTCTCTCCAACTGCAAATGGCGTGCCAGTCACCTCTTTCTCTGGCATCCGATGCAGAGCAGTGTTTAATAGCTCTGTTAGTTCTCTAAGGGAGGGGAGGAGGCAGATGTCTAGAGGAGTCAAAAGTAAACAGCTAGTTAACGGGCGGGCGTGTAGGATCCTTCTAGAGGGTGTTGCAGAGTAGGAGGGGTTAAAAAATGGGTGCAGCCAACCATTTCCCTAACCCTGTGCTGGCCTCTTCCCCTGCTATCTCTCTGCCAGAGCAGGAGAAATGCCCTCCAGTTGGAGACAGTAGGGTTTTCCGGGGGGCAAGCACCCCTCAGTCCCTCTGCTTGGAGGAGAAGGAATGTGGCCTGGCCTGCTCGTTAGGATCTCTAGGAGGAGCTGCGGGGCGGGGCGGGGCAGGGGCAGGCTGAGGCGAGGGCTCCTACTGGCATCGCGCGCCCTGTTGCTGTACTGCAAAGTCCTGCTGCCCACCTGCAGGCTGCGCAGCCATGTTCTGGGTGCCCTGACCCAACGGAAGTCCATGGGGCACCCCCGACTGGCAGCCCTGCCCCTGCCTCTCCACCTGCTGCTCCTTGGCGTCTCTGCCTCTGCTGGGATCGGCTGTCCCTGTCTGCCCCACCGGACTACCTGCTGTCTGCTGGTCTCCCACATGGTAAGGTGCCATTACCCGGGCGGGGATTCCTGCCTGGCACAGGCTGGGAAAGCTCTCCACTCTCCTGTCTGTCCTTTTCCACCTCCCCCAGTCCACGCGCTCTGGTGGCAGCCTCAGTGTGCCCTGCTGCACAATCTCAAAGGGGAAGGAAGGTCCCAGTGGCCCGAGGGCCTGGGGAGGGTGGAGCTGGGAAGAAAGAAGCCACCGGGGATGGGCTGTTAGCTTCTGGGCCTCAGAAGTAGGCGATTTGAGGCAAAGACCCCAAGAAGAGTGCTCCTTATGAGGATCCCTCCTAACTATACTTCTCTCCTTTTTCTCTCTCTCCCCGCTTCCCGGCCCCTTACTGGGCCCTGTGCCTTCAGGATGACAGTTTCACTGGTAAGTCTCATTCCCTGCCCTGCTCCTCTTCCCCATCTTTCCCCTCCCTTCCTCCCCATTGGTTTTTAGAGAGTGGAAGGGAGGGGAGAGAGACAGAGACATGGATGTGAGAGAGGCACATGGGTTGGTTGCCTCCTTGCAGGTGCTCTGACCAGGGCTGGGGATCGAACCTGCAGCCCAAGTATGTGCCCTTGACCAGGAATTGAACCTGAGACGCTTTGGTGCATAGGCCAACACTATCCACCGGCCAGGGTCCCCACACCCCTTTTGTTCCAGATCCCCAGTGATGCTTACATTTTACTTTTTGGTTCACAGCCTGGGAAGTAGCATAGTAGCAAGGAAAACACAAACCTAGACAGACTGTCCTGTTTAGAAACAGTCTAGGTTTGCATTGCTGTTCTGCCACATACTCTGTGTGTGGCTGCGGTCAGTACACTTAAGCCCTCCAACCCTCAGTTTCTGCGGGGTCTATCAGAACAGTAGAAATGACTGTATAATGAAGACTGTTGCCCCTGAGCCGTGGGGGGATTAAATGAGAGACTTGCACATCTCCAGGCACACCCACCCCTTAACTGTCAGTAATACAATGACATTCTTATTTCCTCACACATTATCTTACTTGATCTTGGTAACAGCTTCCCTTTATGAATGGTAAAGTCGAGGCTTAGAGGGGTCTATAACTTGCCCAAAGTCCCAGAGCCAGGATGTAAGAGGCAGAGCTCAGCCTCAAATCCTTCTTGTCTGAGGCAGGAGAGGTGTCCTTGGACCCTGCCACTTGATTTTTCTTTCACCTTTTGCAGGAAGATCTGCCCATATTCCTTGCCATTCCCTGCCACATACGTGGGGTGCTTGGCGCTGGGACTGCCCCTGCTGTTTGTGCCTGGACCTGGTGTCAACTCCTTCAGGTATGAGAAATAACCTTGGGCCATTCTCAATGGAGATGTGAACTGGGGGCCTTGGGGGGTCGGGAGGCTGAGGCAGGTGGGACTGATATTAGTGAGTTCATTTGTATCATTTTGGGATGTTTCTCTTTTCAGTTGGCACCAATTGTTGGGATTAAAATGTCAGTTCTAGAAATTTACTATTAATATCTTCTATTTGTAAAGTAAGATCCTTCTTATTTAACTCTGTATTTTTATTGCCTAGCTCAGTGCTTGATATATACGAAATGCGCATACTCTGTGTAAGAATGGGCAGTTTGTAATTTTTCACTGTTATAAATAATACTACCATGAACATCTTAAAAAAATTTTTTTTTATTGATTTCAGAGAGAAAGGGAGAGAGAGAGAGAGAGAGAAGGAGAGGGAGAGAGAGAGAGAGAAACATCAATGATGAGAGAGAATCATTGATTGGCTGTCTCCTGCACACCCCACACTGGGAATTGGGCCTGCAACCCAGGCATGTACCCTGACCAGGAATCAAACCTCCTGGTTCATAGGTCAAACGCTCAGCCACTGGGCCACACCAGACGGGCTACAATGAACATCTTTAGGATGTTCTTTTTTTTCCCTACTTAAGAACTTAGTCATTTAAAAAATTTTATTTACTGATTTTAGAAAGGGAGGAAGGGGGAGAGAAAATGAAAGAGTGAGAGAGAAAAAGAGAGAAACATTGATTTGTGTTCTACTTACTTATGTTTTCGTTGGTTGCTTCTTGTATGTGTCTTAACCGGAGATCGAACCCGCAGCCTTAGTGTATTGGTGCAATGCTCTAACCAACTGAGCTTCCTGACCAGGTCAAGAAACTAATCCATTTTATTTTTTATTTTTTATTGAAACATAACTTTTGGGACTAAAGAGGCTAGATGTCATTACCCTCCCTGACCCAAAATGACTTGCTCTCCAACACGGGGCCGTCACCGCCAGGCAGGGAAGGGGCAGTAAAGGGCCAGATGTCAAACGTGCCCTTTCCTGTGCAGGCCTTCCACGGAGCCGGTTCCACCACCTGGTGCAGAAACCCAGAAAGCCTTACATGGTCCAGCTCTGTAGGAGACACAAGGTGCCGGCATCTGCTCAGGTACTCTCCCCGCCAGTCCCAGCCCTTCCCCGTGCCCCTTTCCTTCCTGGCCCCTCATTTTGTGAGAGATGGAAAGTATGGGGATGAAGCAGACTATTCTTCCATTACACAGTTAGGGAAACTGAGGCCTAAAGGTTGAGCAGCTTACCTGTAGTACCCCAGGTTCCAGAGGGGAAAATTAGAAGCCAGAGATCCTGATTCCTGGCTTAAAGCCAACAACCCTGCTCTCTGCCTACAGAGGAAGCTGCTGAGTCGCTGTTGCCTGTCTGAGAAGGACCATCACGTCTCCGTCCCCTCCCCAGACATCTCCCCAAATGGGCTGCGCTTCAAAAGGACCCAACCTTCAGATCCAGAGGCAGCGGAGGGTCTCCCGAGACAGGACACACAAAGGCATAAAGGTAGGCATGGGACGTGATTGGAGATAGACATAGTCTAGTAGTGGTGCCTTCGCCGAAGTCAAGAGACGAGGCCACCAAGTCCCCCTTCTCCCCAGGGCCCGAGTTCTCCTTTGACTTGCTGCCCGAGGCACGGGCTATTCGAGTGAGCGTTCCCTCAGGCCCTGAGGTCAGCGTGCGTCTTTGTCACCAGTGGGCACTGGAGTGCGAAGAGCTGAGCAGCCCCTTTGATGTCCAGGTATGGAGTGTCATTTTCCTGTAAAGAGCGAGATCACACAGCGCTGGAGCAAAAACAGCCTTACCCACTGTGCCTACAGGGAGCCTGAGGCCCAGGGAGGGGAGGAAATTCTTCCAGACCCACAAGTCCCAAGTGCCTGGCATTAAAGTTTCTTTGGACTAGACAGAAAATGCAGGCGGCCTTGTCACATGGGAGGAGAGGAAGGGAAAGGGCATGCAGAGACCTGGTGCAACTGTGAATGACTAGCAGAGAAATGACTATGGTATTTACCACCATGAGAGGAGCTGGATCCCTTCCATTTCCCTCCCTTTGTGGCCTTCCTCAGAAGATGAGATGACCCTCATTTTCCCAGTCCAGATTTTGACACGCCACCTCAACCTCCCGTTGTCGCTGAGGCCCTTGTGTACAGTTGGCACCATTTGCAGGGACTGATGCTGCACCACCTCAGCCCTCCTTGTTTATAAAGTGGTGATGACACCTCCCAAGATCACTGCAGAGTTAGCATTTCCTCCAGTTATTGCTTTAGCACCTCGCACCCTACATGGCATCCAGCGTGGCTCATTAAATGTATATCCCTTTCCCTGTCTCCTCCATCCCCCAACTCCATATACAGGGTGGCACAAAAGTAGGTTTACAGTAGTGAATATGTGAAACACAGATTTTATTCTTGTATTATTATGTATTAATTATTGTATTACTAGAGGCCCTTTGCACAGAGAGATTCATGCAATAGACCTTCCTTCCCCTGGCTACCAGCACCAGTTTTCCTCTGGCACCTGGGACCCAGGCCTTCCCTCTGGCCGCAGCCTTCAGTCTTTGCTCCAGGTAGAGGGCTGCTCCTATAGCTCCTTATGCCCCCTGCCCTCCACCCCTGGCCCTCCCCCTCATAGCAGATGTCCCACTCCAGTGCTGCTCAGAGGCCCAGAGTGGCTGGGGGTGGGGCCACATTCATATCTGTTGGGTTGATTTGCATATTCACTCCTGATTGGCTGGTGGGTGTAGCAAAGTGGCAGTCAATTTGCATCTTTCTCTTTTATTAGTGTAGATTTCCCATACAAATATCTGTAAACATACTTTTACTCCACCCTATATTGAGACACCTAGAGAAAACGGCCAGAGTACAGAACAGAGAACCCTTGGGAGGAAATTTGTCAATGAAAAAAATTAAGTTTCACATAAGAGAAAAAATAAGGTCCCAGCTTTTTCCTACCCTGGGCCAAGTGCCTGTACTCTTTCTCAGGCATCTTTCTCTCCCTTTATTGCTTTGTCAACAGAAAATCGTGTCTAGGGGCCACACTGTAGACCTGCCTTATGAATTCCTTCTGCCCTGTCTGTGCATAGAGGTGAGTAAAGAAAAAGGTGGGAGTTGTCCATGGCCCCAATCCTAGTCCCCAGATAGTGCAGCTGGTCAAACATATCTCCAGTAAGTCGGGTTTTAATAGGCCTGGGTGTTAACGAGATGCATAGGAAGACAGGTGTCAGCTTGACTGTGAGCCACACACTGGATCAGAGATGGAAGTGTCCGGCTGAACATGAGATTCTGGGGGGGGGAATTCCAACCTCAGCTCCACCCAAACCCAGCTTTCCTTGGTCCAGACCTGGATTCAGCCCACTGAGGCGGAATAGGCAGCTCCCTTCACGGTGTGTACTGATCAGTCACGGTGGGGGCACGTGGCCATTGCAAGGTTCCATATGGCCTCAAAAGTCTTGTCCCCAATGCCCCTTCATGGCAGTCCTCCTCTCCATAGTTCTGAAGTGCTTAACATTAAGACTTCTTTGAATTAGACAGACAAGGCAGGGGCCATGTCATCCAGGAGGAAACTAAAGGGAGGCTGCAGGCAGAGATTTGGAGCACTGAGCATCTGCCAAGGTGGACAACCATTGGGCATTGGGGCAACCCAGACTGAGAGACCCATACAGGGCACTAGGCACCTTGGGAACCACCGAGAGTGGGGGAGTAGACAGAGATGCGGACATCACAATCTGCCCCTTTCTGGGGATAGGTTCTCTCCACGGGCAAGAGGACTCAGCCCCTCATTAGCTGATCTCACCCCCATACTCTGGAGTTCCTCCCCCAGTGTCAGGCACCACTTACGCTTGCCTACACCCTGCATCTTCCCCCTCCTCAATGCCCTGCCAGCTCAGGCAGCTTGCAGTAGGGCAAGAGCAAGGGCAAGCCAGAATGAGTCTCAGGTCTGACCTTCTCCTCTCGTCCCCCCAGGCATCCTACCTGCAAGAGGACACAGTGAGGCGCAAAAAATGTCCCTTCCAGAGCTGGCCGGAAGCCTGTGAGTGCTACTCCTGTGCGTTCTTGTGCACGCACAGCCTCTCTCTGTCTCTCTTTCATGCATTCACGCACACACTCCCCAACTGTGTTGGAGGAAGCCTCTAGGAGTCATGGGCATTTTCCCTGGAGTCAGTGGGGGGAAAGGGTGCTATGTCTACTGCTCAGCCGGCCAGTGATTCAGAGTGTAGTAGGCACCGTGGGAGGTTGTACCCGGCACACAGGGGTTGGTGTGCTGAGGATGGACCAGAAGAGCTGGGCTCACTCACATCCCAGCTCTGCCACTTATTCTTCTCCGAGACTCAGTTTCCTCATCTGTAAAATAATTATCCTTTCCCTGTCTTACTTTCCAACTGTTTATGAGGCTTGACTTCACCATGATAAGTGAAAGTGGTTGGTGACATCTAAGGTGCTGCCCACACTTCGATGTTTCCAAGCGGAAGTGGCAGGATGCTCATACATAACAAATGAGCAGCACAAAGCAGCCTACAGCCCAGGGCAGGGTTACCCGGAAGGACTAGCCTTTGGGACATGAACTCCGGAAAGGCTGTCGTCAGCAAGAGGAGGTCTCTCAGAGGCGGTGACACCTGAGCTGCACTCAGAAAACAGAGCGGGGATTTAGAAAGGAGAGAAGGGAGGGAAGGTAGTCCCGGTTTTGAGAGGAACCTTAGCAAACATAAAAAGATTTCAAGTTTGGGGAGTAGCAACGACCTAGCCAGGATGGAGGTGCGAGAAAGAGTGAGTAGGAGAGCAGGAACTGTGCGGAACACCTCTACAAACATCACGCCTGGCGCCCCCGGGGTGGGGGTGGCCAAACGAGGCCAACGCAGGGTCCAAGCCTCCCTGGCCTCACTCTCCGCCCTGCTGTCTGTCTGCCCAGATGGCTTGGACTTTTGGAAGTCGGTGAGCTTCACTGACTACAGCCAGCACAGTCAGATGGTCATGGCCCCCTCACTCCGCTGCCCAGTGAAGCTGGAAGCCTCCCTCTGCCAGAGGCAGGGCGGGAACACGCTCTGCGAAGAACTCCCCAATGCCACGGCGCGGGAGTCCGAGGGGGTGAGGCCGGCCTCCCCAGGGCCTGGATGGGCAGGGCGGGGCCCCGGGGCCCTGGTGGCGGACTAACCCCCTTCTCCCACCGCAGTGGTATGTTTTGGAGAAGGTGGACTTGCACCCCCAGTTCTGTTTCAAGGTACAGACGTGAGTGAGAGGGGATGGGCTAGGGGTATGGATGGTGCCTGGCACTTTCTGACACCCACCCCCCATTCTTGTATTTCTTAGTTCTCTTGTGGAAACAGCAGCCACATTGAATGTCCCCATCAGACTGGTGAGCCAATCGGAGGAACCCCTCCCCCCCATTTCACCCTCACCCAAATGTGGCCAAGCCAAACTCCAGCCCTGTCTTGACTTCTCCGCTAACTTAGCCCAGCTCCTCCTATCACCTCCTGCCAACAGGGTTTCTCACGTGACACCCTTTCCCCCACTCCCCGGCAGCTCCATCCTGGAATGTGAGCATGGGCACCCAGGCCCAGCAACTGGTCCTTCACTTCTCCACGAGGACGCATGCCACCTTCAGCGCCGCCTGGAGCCACCCCGACACGGGGCAGGGCAGCCTGCTGCCCCCCGTGTACAGCATCAGCCAGGTATGGCCTCGCCGCCAGGCCTCGGCCCCCGCCGGGTCCTGGTGCTCAGAGCACAGCAGGTGGCGGCAAGCAAATTCCTGACTTACATCACCTGGTTATTTATTTACTTGAACGGGCTTTGTTCCGCTGGCTCCTTCTGCCAGTCGGCGGGGTTTCCATGGGGCAGGTTCTAATCCTTTCAGTTTCTGAATTTGCAGGAATAAACAGAGGCCAAGGGCTGGCCTTCTCACATCCAGCTCTCTCTCCTCTGGCCCACTTCCAACTGCTGCCCCATGTTCTTTTTTTTTTTTTTTAATATATTTTATTGATATTTTACAGAGAGGAAGGGAGAGAGATAGAGAGCTAGAAACGTCAATGAGAGAGAAACATCGACCAGCTGCCTCTTACACACCCCCTACTGGGGATGTGCCCGCAACCAATGTACATGCCCTTGACCGGAATCGAACCTGGGACCCTTCAGTCCGCAGGCCGACGCTCTATCCACTGAGCCAAACCGGTTTCGGCTGCCGCCCCATGTTCTACTGAAGCCCTCTGGAACTCAGCTGTCCCCTACCACCTTGCTCCTGCCTTCCTCCCCCGGGCACCCGGCAGGAGCCGTCTCTCGCTGCCTTGGCAGACAGAGGTCCTGGGAGACTGTAAACCACTGACAGGCTTGACTCTATTATGGGAACTAAGATCAATTTGACTAGTCGACTTTCTGTGTATCTGATATAAAAACCATAATCAAATATATCTTCAAAACCACAGCCCCAAGCTGACTAAGCATGAGTGGCTCTTCCGAGTTCTTTCTTAAATACTCACTTGGCAGCTGTTTGGTGTGTATCCTCTGAGGGTTCCCAAGCAGGAAGGCGGTAACAAATGCTCAAGGTTTAAGACCGAGCCCCGATCAAGTTGTAAGGCAAAGTCATGTGGGAAAACCTAACCCCGAGGACTAAGTCCATGGGCTCATTTGTTTCCGTGAGCTGGGAAAAGACCGCCTTCACTATGTTCAGCTAGGATTTGAGAGATTTGAGAGCCCCTGCATCAGCACTTACTCACAGCTGACTGGATAATGGGACCCAGGACAGGATGGGGTAGGGAAATCGGGGGGGGGGGGGGGGGCGGGGAGGCTATTCCCAAAGTATGGAGCTTCCGATCAGCTCCCTACCCGGCACCCAGAACATAGGGCAGAGCCACATCCTGCCTATAGACAGATGGCAATCAGTTCTGTCCAATTCAGCATGTTTGTATTGAATGCCTACTCTGTGCCTATCCTGTCTTGTCTTGGGCCCTTTAAGATACAAGAAAAGGCCAAAACCAGTTTGGCTCAATGGATAGAACGTCGGCCTGGGGACTGAAGGGTCCCGGGTTTGATTCCGGTCAAGGGCACGTACCTTGGTTGCGGGCACATCCCCAGTTTCAGGTATGCAATCTCTTCTGTGTATCTGACATAAAAACCATATATTATATATTAATAAAACCATTATATATTATGGTTTTTATATCAGATACACAGAAGAGATTCTCATCGATGTTTCTAACTCTCTATCCCTCTCTCTTCCTCTCTGTAAGAAATCAATAAAATATATATTTTTAAAAAGATACAAGAAAAGTATATAACAGAGTCTCTGCCCTAGGAGTCCAAGGGATAATAATAGCTACTACTACTAAGTGAATTCACACTGCACCGTGTACTATAAAGAGAGTTCCCATGCCTGTTTCCTTGTGATGCTCAGTAACCCAGTAAGCCAAGGATCACTAGCCTTCACAGACGCATGAAAAAACCGAGGCTCGGGGATCCATGTGCCAACCGAATGTGCGGTCCCACACAGCTGGGAACCACAAAGGCAATAGTTAAGCCTGACTTTGTTAGCTGTGGTCTCCTGACCCCACAGCTTACATTTTTCCCCCCAACGGACAAGCTACCCCTTCAGGTATTCCGGACAGGAGGAGTAGGGCAGCCTATCGTTAGCCTCCCTGTTTTGTGAACTGGTAGAGGACAGAGCACATCTGTGCCTGCCTTCTTTCCTCAGGGCTTGGCACAGAGTGGGCACCCACAGTGTGCCTGTTGACGAGTACCTGGCTGACTGATTAGCGTGTATCGGCGCGGCAGTTCTGATCTGGGAATGATCGGTGATCTAGGAATGAAGCCAGGGAAGGCTTTTTGTCAGGGTGGCACTTGGCCTAAAGCCTTTGGGAGGATTGGGAGGAGGGGTGGGGTGGGGGTGGGGGAGGACAGTGTGGGCAAAGGCTCAGAGCCAGGCTTGTTTCCGTGCAAACAGTCGTTTTGTTCTTTATTCCAACAGACTCCGGGCTCAAGTCCAGTGACACTGGAGCTCATCATTCCCTTCCTGAGGCCAGGGGCCTGTGTTCTGGTAAGGAACCCTGCCCTCCCTGCACACACACTCTTCCAGTACCTGGTCCTCAGGTGGCGGAGGGGGCAGATCCAGCCCACAAAAATGTTTGGTTTGGACAACATGATGTTTGAAATTGGAATGTGTTACCACCATTTAAATATTGGGAGACATCATATTTTAAAAAGCTGGTTTCTGGCTTCTCTTGGGGGGGGGGGGGAGGATCAGAAAACCTAGCTCTCTGTGTCCGCATTCAGGCCTGGTGACAACAGGCTAGAGCTCAGTGGTGTCTGATCGCGTCCACCAGGGCCTGTGCCCTCCAGGTCCCCGTGGACACCCTGGCCAACGCTGAGTTTACTCTTTGAGTTTGCCGCTCTTGACCTGTTCTGTGCTGGGTGATCTCCGTATCCAGGGGGGCCCCCCTTTCACCATCTCCATGTTCCATTTAACTTCCCCCGGAGGAGGCACTGAACCCTGGCTCACAGGGTGGGGGGCTCTGTGTCCTCAGGTGTGGAGGTCAGATGTCCAGTTTGCCCGGAAGCACCTCTTGTGTCCAGATGGTGAGTTCTTTGGCGGGGCAGGGGCGGGGGAAGGGGGGATAAAGGCGGGGCACTGGGGAGCCCGGCGTGGCCTCACCTTGCTTGACTCAGTCTCTAATAGACACCTGGGACTATTGATCCTGGCACTGCTGGCCCTCGCCGCTCTCCTGGGCGTGGTCTTAGTCCTCATCCTCCGGCGCCCCTCGTCAGGTAAGCTCGCTTGGGCATCATTTGGGGATTTAGACCTGCCCAGCTCCGAGGCTAGCTGTCCCCTGCCTGGGCTCCCTTTCCCAAGAGCCATGTACCTGCCGCCCCAGCACCCAGCTGCCTGCTACCCAAGGGGGTGTGCCTCAGGCCCCCCAGAGGGCAGGAACGGGTAAGGCAGGGCAAAGGTCCCTGTGTACAGGTGGCTCAGCGTACCAAATCTCCGGGTGACTGGCAAGAGGAGCGGAAATCCAGTCTGTGCTGCACCTGCCAGTTGTGGCACCCTGGCCCTCACCCCTTCCAGGGTGCTTTTATCTAAATAGCCCCCAAAGCACCCTATCGACTAGAGTTATTGACCTCGGGTACCCACCCTCAGCGCAGATAAGGAACTGGGGGTGCACCCTATGATGTAGCCCCGAGGCCAAGGAAGGTAGAGCTGAGCTGTCCCTTCACCCCCCAACCCCGTTCACCTGTCGCCCCCGCCCCAGGCCCCGGCCGACCACCGCCGCATCCGGTGCTGCTTCTGCACGCGGCGGACTCGGAGGCGCAGCGGCGCCTGGTGGGAGCGCTGGCCGAGCTGCTGCGGGCCACGCTGGGCGGCGGGCGCGACGTGATCGTGGACCTGTGGGAGGGGGCGCGCGTGGCGCGCGTGGGCCCGCTGCCCTGGCTGTGGGCGGCGCGGGCGCAGGTGCTGCGGGAGCGGGGCACCGTGCTGCTGCTGTGGAGCGGCGCGGGCCCCTCCTCCGCCGCCGCCGGCCCCGCCCGCGGCCGGGACGCCCTGCGCGCCCTGCTCCGCGCCGCGCCGCCGCCGCGCCCGCTCCTGCTGCTCGCCTACTTCAGCCGCCTCTGCGCCCGCGCCGACATCCCCGCGCCGCTGCGCGCCCTGCCGCGCTTCCGCCTGCTGCGCGACCTGCCCCGCCTGCTGCGCGCGCTGGACGCCCGCCCCGCCGCCCGCAACGCCGCCCGCTGGGGCCGCCCGGGGGCGCCCTCCTGCCTGCGGAACCGCCTGGAGCTGTGTCGCCGGCTGGAGCGCGAGGCCGCCCAGCTCGCCCACCGAGGCTGAGGAGAGCTCCCCGGCAATCCAGACGTCTGTCTCGGCCACCGGCTGGCCTAGGGGCACTGGCTGGCACCCGGAAAGAGGCTTCTACTCGGGAATTCTCAGGGTGCCTCCCGGGGACTACTCCCCCCAAGCGTTGTTCCCTGCAGCCCGGCCCAGGAGCAGAGCACCGGCCTCAGCCTAGCCGTTGCACACTTTGGTCCGGCTTCCTCCTGAAGCTGCCCTGTCTCTCAGGACCCCCTGGACCCCCTGGACCCCCTGACTCTGACTCTAGTCCTGATGAGGGAGGGGGACCTCCCTACTTCCTCTCTCCAGAATTCCCGGAGAGCAGTGTGCACATGCTCCAGGGAAGGCTGGAGAGGTTGAGGCAGGGGTGGGGGGGAGTCCGGAGCCACTGCCTTTCTGAAGGGGGTTGACTCCAGAGAGGTAGGGGAAACCCTCCTGGGGAGGTCAGGGATCCTTCTCTCCCACACCCAGGCCTTGCTCAGGTGGGAAGGGAGGCAGGACCGGACCCAGGGAAAAAGGCTTTGGCCCTGGGTGGCCAGGGCAAAGGTGGGGCAGTGGGCATCAAGATGGAGAAAGATGATGAATAAAGGCAAGCATGATGGATCAACTAAGAAACACGACGTGCTTCTCTACTGTGCCCAGGATGCTGCTAGGGGAAGGGTCAGCACCACCCTGCCTGCGGGTTGAGATCCATGGGTTGTGGCCCGAATCCTCCGTGTCCGCGCCCACGCCCCCATCCACCATGCGGTGGCGCTGGAAAAGCAAAGGAGGACCTGGAAATCTTGACCCTCACTATAATTCTTTAATGAGAAAAGAGGAAAAAAAGCAGTTCAAAAAAAAAAAAAAAGTGGTGTGTGTCCATCAGCACTCAGCCAGCCCAGGGCGAAAGCACAAATGGGACCCCTGCTTGTCTGGCCCCAGAGCCCGGGTTCCTTCTCCCATCACTCTCAGGCCTGAGCTGGGAAGCGGTGAAAAGCCCACTCTCTGGTGCCCTGTGTCCCTGCCCTTAGAGCCCCCAACCTACACAGGGTCACAGGCCGTGTGGAGTCTGTGTGGAGAGACCCTGAGAGCCAATAAGAGGGGATCCAGTGGGCACCGAGATCCCAGAATTGCGTGGGAAGCAAAAATGCCCTAGGATCGCCCAGGCCCTGGGGCGCACGCACAGCCCCCCTTTGGGACTCGTGGGGTGAGTAAGGAATTACTAAGCCAAGAGGCCGGTCTGCTACGCCCTCTCCAGGGGCCCTCCCAGCCCCATGTCAGCAGGGGAGGAGAAGAGAGAGGAAGGGAGGGGAAAAAGGAGGGGAAGAGGAGATGAGGCCACCACCCCAATCCAAGGCTGCTGGCTCCCAGGCCTAGTGGGAGGGACAAGGTGGGGCGGGAACAGCTCGCTGGCTGCCAAGAGCCAAAAAACGAAAGCACTTCGGCTGAGACCGAGACTCAAGTCAGGACTCCGAGGAGGCAGAGGGTGCCAGCTCGCCAGCTCTGGGACCTTGGAGGCCGGGGAGAGATTCTGGCCCCTTCTGCGCAACCCCTGGGAGCGGAGTGGGAGCAGAGGTGAGGTGTCTGGCCCCCCCTTCGGGGGGGGCAGGAAAGGGCCTCGGGCCTGGGTGCCACCTGGCACCTGGAAGATGCCTGTGCCTTGGTTCCTGCTGTCCTTGGCACTGGGCCCAAGCCCCGTGGTCCTCTCTCTGGAGAGGCTTGTGGAGCCTCAGGATGCTGCTCGCTGCTCTCCGGTGAGTCTGGGGCCCGGGGAGGGCTGGGGGAGGCTCGGGGTTCAGACGGAGGCCCATCAAGGCCCCAGCCTGGCTCCTGTCACTGCCACCGCGGCCGCCGCCACCAGAACTGCCCTAGCTGGTCTGTCTGGTGCTGATGGAGTAAGAGGAGAGTGGGGAAGGGGCCAGCGCCGGGTCTGGCTTCTGCTCGGAGAGGCGGTGGTATAGGGAGCCCCGGAAAGAGGCCGGTGGGGACCTCAGGCAGGGAAAGAGGATTAGATTTAAGATCATAAACCCTGACTCTCCTCTACCTCCTTCCCAGGGCCTCTCCTGCCACCTATGGGGTGAGTAGCCCTACTTTTAGAGGGAAAAGAACTTTCTAGGTTGGTGGAGGGGAGGGGAGTTGTCCCAGTTACGTGCCCTCACGGCCCACCCTCAGCCCCTGAAGAGCCCTCGCTCCTTGGCCCTCGGGGGGGCGGGGGGGTGAGGGTGGGGTGTCGGTTGCAACCAAACTCTGGGTATAGAACAGCTTCAGCTCCCACCCTGCCCTTCACGCACAGATGGTGACGTGCTCTGCCTGCCGGGGGATGTGGAGCCCGCCCCAGGGCCCGTGCTGGTGCCCGCACACCTACAGACAGAGCTGGTGCTGAGGTGTCACCGGGAGACGGACTGCAACCTCTGTGTGCGCGTGGCCGTCCACCTGGCCGTGCGTGGTGAGCATGCCGTCCATGTGCACGTGTGACTGTGTCCGGGATGGGCACGAGGGTCAGGCGGTCTGTCAGGCAGCGCTGGGCATCCTCAGCGTTCCTATGGAGGCCGCTGGCCAGAGGGCCCCAGGCTGGTCGGGTCTCCCCGTCCCCCCACACCCCCAGGCCTCAGGCCTGGGCCCCTGCCTCCCCGCATGCACCTTCCGGAAGAAAGCC
The DNA here is from genome assembly GCA_963924515.1 of Vespertilio murinus. Taxonomy (NCBI): domain Eukaryota; kingdom Metazoa; phylum Chordata; class Mammalia; order Chiroptera; family Vespertilionidae; genus Vespertilio; species Vespertilio murinus. The sequence continues at coordinate 34,256,257 of OZ004715.1, read as the reverse complement.
AGAACCAAAGCCAGCCCAGAGCAGGGGGCCTGGCCTGAGCCTTGTTCTTGGGGCCTTCCAGGCCACCCGGAAGAGCCTGCCGATGGGGAACAGTTTGGGAGAGCAGCCGGCCCAGAGCCTGAGGAGCCTAGGAACGGTGAGGAGCACCCGCTGGCCCAGCTGCCCCGGCCAGGCCCTTGCCCTCGGCCCCGGGGCTGACCGGCTCTCGCCCTGTCTGCCCACAGCCTCTCTCCAGGCCCAGGTCGTGCTCTCCTTCCAGGCCTACCCTGCTGCCCGCTGTGTCCTGCTGAAGGTGCAGGTGCCCGCTGCCCTCGTGCGGCCTGGGCAGCCTGTGGTATGTGAAATAATAATAATAATAATAATAATCACCTTCTGAATATGAAATCTGCAAAGTGCTTCCACATGTGTTAATGTGGGCAAATCCTTTCAGCCTTTTATACCCATTTTCCTGTCCGCAAAGTGGGGATAAGAAAAGTCCTACTTCATATGGGTGCTGTGAGAATTAAGTGAGGTGACAATGCCACGACCTAGGTATTATTATTATTACCCTAATTTTCTTTTCTTTCTTTTTTTTTTAGATATATTTTATTGATATTTTACAGAGAGGAAGGGAGAGAGATAGAGAGCTAGAAACGTCGATGAGAGAGAAACACCGACCAGCTGCCTCTTGCACACCCCCCACTGGGGAATGTGCCCGCAACCAAGATACATGCCCTTGACCGGAATCGAACCCGGGACCTTTCAGTCCGCAGACCAACGCTCTACCACTGAGCCAAATCGGTTTCGGCTATTACCCTAATTTTCCAGGGAAAGTCTGTGGGCTGTGGATCCACTGGTCTGGACCTCCTGCCTCACCATGTCTGCCCCATGTGTACCCCAAGGTGCAGGGTGTTGGGGCTACTCCTGGAGGGGTCTCTCCACTTGGATCAAATCACTCAAACCCTGTGATGGTCCCCTCCCGCCCCCAGGCCCCCGGCAATATCCTCTGATCTGGAAAATTATTGAGTGGGTGAGCATCTGCTGGCCCACCTCATGGGGCGATCGTGAGGACCAGTGAGGCTCTGGGTGTGAGAACCAATTCTAGGGGGAGGGGTGTCCAGTCACCCCAGCTTTGGCCACGTGATCCAGAACAATTGGCGTTGGGGCCCTGCTGACACCCTGTTGAGGGTATGTGCCTTAGAACTGGGAACCCTTTAAAGAAACGTCAATGGCAGAATTTCAGCCCATCCAGCATGAATATAGCCATTGGTCGGGGAAAGATGGGAGGGAGTGATCCACACAGAGGATCCCACCTCCCTGGCATGGATTCTGAGCCCAATACCACCAGCCGCCTGCCACCCCTCTCTCTCCCCACAGGGCTCTGTGATATTCGACTGCTTCGAGGCTGCGTTAGGGGCGGAGGTGCGAATCTGGTCCTACACGCAGCCCAGGTACCAGAAGGAACTCAATTTCATACAGCAGCTGCCTGGTAAGTGGCCACAGAGCCTCCGGGCACTCAAACCCTAGCCTCCCTCATCTTCAGCCCTTTGGCCACTCCCCTCCTGCTCTCACCCCCTTCCTAGTCCTGCCTACCCCCAGGCAGTGGTGCGAGCTCACGCCCTCCCCGTCAGTTCCCCTTGCCTCATCTCCCCAAGTGACGTGGCGCTCCCACCGCTGGGGAAAGTGCTGTGGGCACCGCAGAGACGTGGGTGGCAACCAGGGGGGACAGGGAGCCCTTTCCAGAGCCCCTCATGAGTCGGGTTGTCCCCCCTTCTTTCCTTGGTCCCCAGCCCCACCGGAGGCTTTTCTGTGATCTCTCCCCAGACTGCAGGGGGCTCGAAGTCCGGGACAGCATCCGGAGCTGCTGGGGTAGGGGAGAGGGCCACTGGGGGGGGGGGGAGGGCCAGGGTAGGGGAGAGGGCTACTGTGAGGGGGGGGGGGAGGGCCAGGGTCTGGAGTGTGAGAAACCCTTGGAGTTGGCTTCAGGTCTGGGTGGCCACATTTCAGAAACATGCAGAGCTCATTCATTCATGTTCGTTCATTCATTCATTCATTCACCACACATGAACAGCTCCTACTTTGTGCCAGCCACTGGGAACATAAAGGTGAAGCTCTCTCTGTAAAAAAAAAAAAAAATTGTTAATATCAGGGACGTCTAGAAGCTCACAGCATTGCCAAGATGCCAAGATTATGGTGCACCCTCCCCAGTATATCAAATAAAAATATTAAACCATAAAATGAGAGCTAAGTAAGTCAGGGTTCTGATGTTTTTTCCCCCTGCACTATTTAGATTTTTTAAAAAATATATGTTTTTATTAATTTTAGAGAGGGAGAGGAAGGGGAAGGATAGAAAGATAGAAACATCGATGAGAAACATTGATTGGCTGCCTTCTGCATGCCCCCTACTGGGAACCACGCCCACAACCCTAGCACGGGCTGGGAGATGCGTTCAGAGTGGTCACAGCAGCCAAACTGGATAGGGCCTTACAAGCCCTTGTAAGGACTAGGTTTTTCCTCTGGGAGTAATGGGGGTGGGGGCGGCGTCAGAGGGTACTGAGCACAGGAGAAGGATTTGTTTTATAGTGGTTACCGGATCCTTCTGGCTGTGGAGGGAGAAGCAAGGAAAGGGTGGTCTCAGGAGCACACACTGGGGCCTACACGAGCTCAGCGCCCAGCTGCCTGCTCTGAGATGGGGACACTGGCTCTGTCCCCCAGGAGCCTCCCGGGCTGGAGGGTTTGAAGGGAACTCAAAGGGTCAGTCGGTGGGTATGGCTCGGGCGTGGGTGTGCGGAAGAGGTAAAGGAAGTCTCTCTTTGGCTCCCCCCGACAGCCCTGCCCTGGCTCAACGTGTCTGCAGATGGTGAGGATGTGCGCCTGGTGCTGGATGTCTCTGAGGAACAGCACTTTGGCCTCTCCCTGTACTGGCACCAGGCCCAGGGCCCTACAAAACCCTGGTGGCACAGAAACCTGGTGAGACCTCCCCCTCCCAGGTCCATTCTCACTCTAGGCTGGTGGCCATGCAAAGGATGCCAGGGAGCCCTTGGAGAGGACGCAGCAGCTGACACCCAAAGCAAGGGACATTGGTGGGGGAAATGCTGCAGACCTGTTACCTCGGCTCTGACCTCTTCTAGCCTTCCCCTCTTCCTTATCTTCTGACCTTCACCCGCCCGCACTTTGTTTATCCCACAGACCGGCCCGCAGACCATTACCTTGAACCACACGGACCTGGTTCCCTGTCTCTGTATTCAGGTAGGAGCCGAGCCTAGCTGGGTGCCAGGGGAGCTGGTGAGGGGGTGGCCCTAACTGTCTTGGTCTCATTATCCTCCACCCTCCGAAACTGTGAGGTCAAAACTATGGCTCCCGCCGAAACCGGTTTGGCTCAGTGGATAGAGCGTCGGCCTGCAGACTGAAAGGTCCCAGGTTCGATTCCGGTCAAGGGCATGTACCTTGGTTGCATGGTTGCGGGCACATCCCCGGCGGGGGGTGTGCAAGAAGCAGCTGATCAATGATTCTCTCTCATTGATGTTTCTAGCTCTCTATCCTTCTCCCTTCCTCTCTGTAAAAAATCAATAAAATATATATTTTTAAAAACAAAAAACAAAACAACTATGGCTCCCTAGGGTGACTGGCCCTCCCTGGGCCTTTGCTGTCCTATGCCTTCCGCTTGTTGCATGCCTCGAATGCTCTTTCTGATTCTCTATCTACCGGACCCCCACTTATGCTTCCTGACCCATTCAGATGCCACTTCCTCCTTGAAGTCTTCCTCTGCTCCTCCACTTTCCTCTTGTGCTCCTGGAGGGTGGAGCATGTGCTGTGAACTCAGACTGGCTTGAATCCGGACTCTTACCATTAGCTAGCTGTGTGACCTTGGACAAGTCACTTCGCCTCTCTGAGCCTGTTCCCTATCTATGAAACGGGAAGAATAATAGTACCAGCTTCACGGGGCTGTTACAAGGAAGTATGCCACATGCGGGCTTATATTTGCTGGTTCTTCTCTCCCCTTCTGATTGCATATTTAATTGGTCACCAGATTCCATCTATTTGACCTCTGACATTAATGCTTTTCATTCTCTTCCCCTCTCCTTTCCATTTTAGCCCAGTTTAAGCTTCTGTCATGTCTCCTCTAGACTGTTTCAATAACTTCCCATGTTGAGTGGGGTGGGTGGGGGGGCAGTGATAAGATATGTACACATATAATACCTTAGTTAAAAAAATGGGGAAAAACCCAAAACTTCCCATGCCACCTCCTTTCCTAGAACTCCTGAGCATTCTGAGCCCCATATTCTGACCCCCAACTAAACCTTTTCTCTGTCTTTCCCATGATTCCCCTTGATGGGGATTTTGTTCCCTCCAGATGGAGCTACTTATCCAGATATATCCCCCTCTGTGCTTTAGCTCAGGTGGTTCGCACTACCTGAAATGCCCCCACTTCTTTTCCAAATCCTTCCAGCTCACATGTCGCCTCCTTCCCCAATCTCCTGGCCTATCTGCACATCTCCTTGTACTTCTGTCCTTCCTTGTCCTTTTCCTTTTTTATTTGGACACCTGCCTCATTTCTTCTTGCATACAATAGATCCTCGATAAATGAGCGATCAATCTATTAATTTGTATAGATTTTTATCCTTACTTCGACCGTGAAATTGTCTTTTCTTTGAAGGCAAAGAAATAATAGCTAATTCAAATTTAGTAACTCCCTTGCACAATGCCTGACACGAGCAGGGGCATTTAATTAATTATTGAATAAATTGATATGTTATCTCTAGTGCTTAGCACTAGGCTAAGCACATAATAGGTGCATTTTTAAAGTCTATCGAAAGAAAAAAATGAATGTATCTTTAACACCTGGGATAGTAAGTGCCTGGCACATAGTAGGTTCTCACAAAGTGATTGTGGATTTAATTACTAAATGTCCCTAGTGCCTACCACAGTGCTAAGACACATAGTAGTAGTCATTACAAGTTTGTTAAAGGCCCTGGTGGGTTAGCTCAGTTGGTTAGAGTGTCATCCCAATAGGCCAAGGTTGTGAGTTCAATTCCCTGGTCAGGGCAGATACAAGAATCAACCAGTAAACGCACAAATAAGTGGAAAAGGAAATCTCTCTCTCTCTCTCTCTCCTCCCAGCCATCCCCCCACCCCGCTTCTTTCTCTAAATTTGATTTTTTTAAAAGTTTGTTAAACAAAGATGTTGCCAGATCTTGACATGGGGTTTGCTGAAAAAATAAATGTGTACCCCTCTGGGGCCTTGCAAAGGATGCCCAGGCAAGTGTTTGTGGAAAAGCAGCCGAATGGATGTGTCCCCAGCACCTAGCAGCGGGCCTGCATGCGTCCCTGGAGGGTTGGTTGGGGTGACCTCACAGTGGGGCCTGCTTCCTTTCCAGGCGTGGCCTCTGGAACCTGACTCTGTGAGGACGAGCATCTGCCCATTTAAGAACGGTGAGAGGACTCGCAGGGGCGGGGCGGGAAGGTGCAGACTGAGACTGAGGCGTGCGGGGCGCGCAGTGACCACGCCCTCTCCCTGCAGACACCCGCGCGCACCGCAACCTCTGGCGGGCTGCCCGGCTGCAGCTGCTGCCCCCGCGGGGCTGGAGGCTGGTCTCGCCATGCCCGCTGCCCGCCGAGGCCACACTGTGCTGGCAGGCGCCGGGCAGGGGCTCCTGCCAGCCGCTGGTGCCACCGCTGTCCCGGGAAAACGTCACTGTGAACGTAAGCGGGGCGGAGGAGGAAGGCAAGCCCAGGGGGGCCACCTTTTGTCACCCCACCCATTCCTTTCGTTCCACAGGAAGCCCTGGAGTTCCCTTTGCTGGAAGGCCACCCCAACCTCTGTGTCCAGGTAAGAAGGGGGCGCCAGAGCGCCGTGTTGGGAGCAGTACCTTCCTCCCACCAGCAGGGACCTTCAGACAAGACATTGTGTTCTGGACCCACTTTATCCTTGTGGGCTCTTGGAGCAAAGTGGTTATGGGATTCCTCTTTAGGAGTATATATATATATATATATATATATATATATATATATATATATAATTGATTTTTTTACAGAGAGGGATAGAGAGTTAGAAACATCAATGAGAGAGAAACATTGATCAGATGCCTCTTGCACACCCCCTACTGGGGATGTATCCGCAACCAAGGTACATGCCCTTGACCGGAATCGAACCTGGGACCCTTCAGTCCGCAGACCGACACTCTATCCACTGAGCCAAACCGGTTTTGGCTAGGATTCCCACTATTTACCTTAGCAGTGCCAGGGACCCTGAGCCAGTCATTCCTTCTCTCTGAAGGCCAGTCTCTTCTGTTTAGTGGGGATAACAGTAATTAGTTTATAGAGTGGTTATGAAGATTAAATAAGATAAACACTTCACATTTGGGACTGGCGCAGACTACATACTCAACAAATGTTAGCTGCCTTTACTATTGCTGTCATTATCCTATGTCCCTACCTGTGTAATGGGTTGTTCTACAACTTCACAGGGTTATTATTAACACATTTAGTCCAGATTTATTGAGCATCTACTGTGTGCCAGGCACTGTTTCAGGCACTTGGGATAGATGTCAGCGAATAAAATGAATAAATGTTTTCACCCTTAGAGAGCTTAGTATGTTCTAGTGAGGAAGGTAGACAGTAGATACAATAAGTAAATTATTATAGTAAGCTAAGATTGTTAATATAAAGCTCTGGCCGGGTGGCTCAGTCGGTTGGAGCCTCCTCCTGTGCATCAAAAGGTTGTGGGTTTGATTCCTGATCAGGGCACATTCCTAGGCTTTGGGTTCGATCTCTGGACAGGGGCATTTGGGAGGCAACCCATCGATGTCTCACTCTCACCAAAAAAATTTTTTTTTAAATAAAAACATCCTCTGGTGAAGATTTTAAAAATTGTATATAAATACTATGGGGAAATGTAGAGCAGTATAGTGAGGATTGAGGTTGCAATTTCAAGTGGGATGGTCAGGGGAGGCCTCTTTGAGAAGGTAGTTAGATGGGAATGTATGAAGTGTCTTGTCAGATGTGAAAAGAGCTAATTTAGGGTCCTAAGGCCTGTTAGCCCAGATGACCTCACAAGGCTGGAGCTGAGAAAGATGGAGTGACTCCTAAGGTCAGGCCCAGAGGGCCCTGAACCCCCAACCCAACAGGCCTCCCCTTGACTATCCCTTCTCTCCAGATCTTTCTGGTCGTGGCTCTTGCCTTTCTTTCTTTTTATTTTTAATCCTCACCAAGGATACTATTTCCATTGAATTTTTAGAGAGAATGGAATGGAGGGAGGAGGGGGAGAAAGAGAGAGAGAACTATTGATGTGCAAGAGACATATTGATTGGCCGCCTCCTTCAAGCACCCCAACCAGGTTGGGGATCAAAACCGCAACCGAGGCATGTGCCCTGGACCAGAATCGAACCCATGACCCTCTGGTCCTCGGGCCGGCGCTCTAACCACTGAGAAAACCAGCCAGGGCACTCTTGCCTTTCTTTGTGCCCCTAATCCTGGCCTCTTCCGAGCAGGTGAGCAGTTGGGAGAAGCTGCAGCTGCAAGAGTGCCTGTGGGCTGGTGAGTGGGGCCTGCCGGAGGCTGGGACGGGGCCATCGCAATAGGGGTGCACCCCGGAAGTGCCAGCTCCTAGGGGTGAAGGTCGGGTAGGAGGGGGCCACATGGCAGCCCCCGGCAAGGTTGGGTCTCACGAGTGGACTCTCATCCCTTTCAGACTCTCTGGGGCCCCCCAAGGACGACATGCTGCTGGTGGAGACACGCGGCCCCCAGGACAACAGCTCCATCTGTGCCTTGGAACCCAGCGGCTGCACCCCACTGCTCAGCGGGGCCCCTACGGTGAGGGCTGGGGGACCCTCCTCCATGCGCCTCTCCAGGTTCATCTCAAAACTAGCCTCAAATTTCCCCCCTCTATTCAATTTCCCCTCCTCTGGGCCAGACTCTGTGCTGGTCTCTGTGCTGGAACGTGGGGGCGGTTCAGATCCGGGCCCCGTTCTCAGTGATTTTTTAGAAATCTCCCAACTTCTAGTGCCATCCCCTCCCCCTGCCCAGCTGCATGCCGCCCGGTGGTCTCCTAGGCGCAGCGCCCCTAGGTGACAGCCCCCTACCCCTTGGCTTGGCAGAGGGCAGCTCGCCTTGGAGAGCAGTTACTACAGGACCTGCAGTCAGGACAGTGTCTGCAGGTGAGTAGGCGGCTGGCGAGCCAGCCCTGCCCCGACGTCCCAGGGCAACACCCCCAGCTTCACCTGTGGCCTCTTCCCCTCCTTCCTGGGCCCGAGGGCCCCGGGGACACTCGCTCTTCCCGGGCAGCGGCCTCCTCACTGTCCTTCTAGCGCCCACCCACCATCTGTTTGTGCTTTTTTTGTTTCCAGTCCTGGCGAAGCTAGGAGTTGAAGGAGCGTAGTTCCTGTCCCCAAGTGACTCACTGCTGGCTAAGAACCCATGAACAGATAACCACATGCACATGTGCTAAGCGCTTGGTTTCCAGGGAGAACTCAAGGAAGGGTCTCTTCCTGTGGGCCAGATCCGGCGTGAAGGCCCAGTCCAGACAATAGGCACGGCATAAGCAAAGGCAGAGTAGCTTGAGAGAACCTGCTATGTGTGTGGGGGAAATACGCATCATTGAGGCTGGAAACTTGGAGGTCAGGCTAGCTAGGATTTGGTGAGTGCTGAACCGTAGCGGAGGGCTCAGGGCTGGGTTCTGTTTGTGTCTTATAGCTGTGGGATAATGACCTGGGAGCGCTATGGGCCTGCCCCATGGACAAGTGTGAGTATTACAAGAATGGCCCTTCCCCCTCACAGCTCTGAAACCTTGACAGGAACCACTCATGCAGGCAACACACGCCATGTCCTTTCCCGGCTCAGATAAATCAGAGTCATTCTTAACTCATTCAGAAACCACGATGAGAGCTGGCAGGCCACCCCAGCATCACCAAGACACAGTACATGTTCCCACCCCGGTCAAAAAGGCTGGAAAGGCATTAGCCCCAAATCATTTGGTCTGTGTGAGCTACTGAAGCACTCTGTATAAAGTATGTGTCCAGAGCCATGAATGCATATAACAGGGACTGTCTGCGATGGGGTAAGGAGTTCAGGGGAAAGGTTTGAGCTGAATTGTTTTTAAAAAATATATATTTTATTGATTTTTTACAGAGAAAAAGGGAAAGGGATAGAGAGTTAGAAACATCAATCAGCTGCCTCCTGCACACCCCCCACTGGGGATTTGCCCTCAACCAAGGTACATGCCCTCGACTGGAATCAAACCTGGGACCTTTCAGTCTGCAGGCCGATGCTTTATCCACTGAGCCAAACCGGTTTTAATTCTGAAGGCTGATCTAGGTGAAGGAGTTAGAGATGCATTTTTGTGAAGACTGGGGTGCTTTTTTTGAGGAACACCACAGTGGTCAGTGTGGCTGGCATGTCTTGGAGGCAGATCCCTATCATGAGCTGAGGATGCATGGGCCGTATTGGGCCTTGGGAGCCAGAGTAAGGAATTTGGAATTTACCTTAAGAGTAGCAGGAGCCTTCTGAAAGACTATAATCAGACTTGTATTTTTAAAAGATCTCTGGCCCAAACCGGTTTGGCTCAGTGGATAGTGTCGGCCTGAGGGCTGAAAGGTCCTGGGTTCGATTCCGGTCAAGGGCATGTATCTTGGTTGCGGGCACATCCCCAGTGGGGGGTGCGCAAGAGGCAGCTGCTCAATGATTCTCTCTCATGGATGTTTCTACCTCTCTATTCCTCTCTGTAAAATATCAATAAAAAATATATTTTTTAAAAAATAAAAGATCTCTGGGTATGCCACATGATGAATGAATTGGAGACAAAAAGCAGGTCAGGGATATCAGAAGGCTGTTGCAGTCACCGGAGAGAGTGAGGTCAGGGGCCCAGCCACCCGAGGCTTAAGGGACAATAATAATGATGTTTGGAGGACTTTACTATGGCCTGGCGTTGCAAGTGCTTTACGTGTATTCACATATGTAGTTTCCACAACAACCCTATCAGTGGGTACTACTGTTACCCCAGTTTTACAGAGGTGGAAAACGGAAACAGGAAGCGAAGTCACTTATCCAAGGTCACCCAGGTAGATGGGTCTATATCCATACATACTCCGGCTCCGGCTCCGACACTAAGTGCTTTGGGCAAGTCACTTCATGTCTCCCCCATGAAGTGGGGTGCAAGTGTAACTGGCCCGCCTCCTCCCCTTGGTCTCCCAGATATCCACCAGCGCTGGGCCCTGGTGTGGCTGGCCTGCCTGCTCTCTGCTGCGGTGCTTTTCCTCCTTTTCCTCCTCCTCAAAAAGGACCATGTGAAAGGTGAGTCATGTCCGGCTCCCCATTCCCCAGAGGCAGGACTGGATGGGGCCCGGGAGCTCAAAGACGGGAAGCAGCCTCTGAGCTCACTCACCCTCGGCCCCCGCCCCGTCTCCTCTCACAGGGTGGCTGAGGCTCCTGAAGGAGGACGTCTACTCGGGGGGTGAGTGAGAGCCGGCGCCTGGCAGAGGGGCCGCCCCCAGCGGGCCGGCCTTCAGGCCATCTCACATCTTCCCTCCCCCTCCCCCTTCCCCCCTCTGTTTCCTCCCGCAGCGGCCGCCCGGGGCCGCGCCGCTCTGCTCCTGTACTCGGCCGACGACGCGGGCTTCGAGCGCCTCGTGGGCACGCTGGCCTCGGCGCTGTGCCAGCTGCCGCTGCGCGTGGCCGTGGACCTGTGGAGCCGACGGGAACTGAGCGCACAGGGGCCCGTGGCCTGGTTCCACGCCCAGCGGCTCCAGATCCTCCAGGAGGGCGGCGTGGTGATCCTGCTCTTCTCGCCGGGGGCCGTGGCGCTGTGCCAGGAGTGGCTGCAGGACGGGACGTCGGCGCCCGGGGCGCACCGCCCGCACGACGCCTTTGCCGCCTCGCTCAGTTGTGTGCTGCCCGACTTTCTGCAGGGCCGGGCGCCGGGCCGCTACGTCGGGGCCTACTTCGACAGCTTGCTCCACCGGGACGCCGTGCCGGCCCTGTTCCGCGCCGCCGTGCCAGTCCTCGGCCTGCCCTCCCAGCTGCCCGATTTCCTGCGGACCCTGCAGGGGCGCGGCGCCGCCCGCCCCGGCTGGCTCTGGAACCGGGCGCTGCAAGTGTCTCGAGCCCTGCAGCCCGCCCTGGACAGCTGCCTCCAGCCCCCCGGGGGCCCAAGAGACAGGACTGGAGAAGGGGCCTGAGGCCGAGGACAGGACTTGAATAAAGGCGTTCGCTATTTTTCTATCCACTGTCTCTTCCAATGCGTGTCTCGTCGGACAGAGCGCGCCTGGCCTGGCGCGCAGCCCGCGGGTCCCCGCGGCCCTTTAACAACCTGACAGGTGCAGCCCGGCGCCGCCTCGGGTTGGCTGGTGCGGCATGACGCAGTGGTACATGGCTCGCCGCCATTGGCTGCGGCGCGGGCTCCGCCCCCCGGGCTGTGGGGGCTGGCGGAGGTGGCACGTCTGACGCAGGCGGCCGAGGAGGTGGCGCTGGGGAGGCCGCCGTCTGCGCCTGCGGCGGGCTGGGTGCGTCGTCCCTTCCTCCCCCCACGATCTGCAGGGATCTGGATCCTCCCCTGCGGGCCCGGAACCTGACTGACTCCTTCTCTTCCGATCCAGATCGGGGCTCCTCCACACCAAGCGCCCATCCGGCTTCTTCTCCCCCACTATTTGGAATCTGACCCATTCTACCTAATTTCACCGATCCTGCCCCCCCAACACACCTACATTCAGACCCTAAAACAATGGGCTGACTTTTGCCTCCCTGCCCAGGGTGCAGGCTACCTCCCCAACGGGAACGAGGGTAACTTATTCCCCCTCATTTCCCCACCATACCCTCTCTCACCCGTATCCCAGTCCTGCCTCCCTTTTTTTTAAAAAAAAATAATAATAATAATAACGGATCGGGGCTCCCAGACCCCCTGGCATACCCGAACAGACTCTGTCTCTCTCACCTGGCTCCTCCAGCGCCCCCTACCCATGTCTTCCACCTATAGGTCCCCAACCTGGGAAACGATGGCCCCGCGACCTCCAAGGGGCCTGGTCCCTGCTCTAGTGTGGGGCCTGAGCCTCTTCTTCAGCCTCCCAGGCCCCGTTTGGCTCCAGCCCTCTCCGCCTCCCCAGGCTTCGCCCCCAACCCAGCCCCATCCGTGTCATACGTGCCGGGGACTGGTCGACAGCTTCAACAAGGTGAGTGCACCAGTGGCCTGGCGGGAGGCGCCCGCCCGGCTACTGTAGCAAGCGGCTGAGAGTGGGGAGATCTGGGATGCGAGTCTGTTATGGATTCAAGTCCAGTTGTATGGCCTCTGTGCCTGTTTCCCGGTCAGTGAAATCCTGAAGTGCTAGTGTGCGCCAGGCACTGTACTTCTGTACTTAGGTATTACAGAAATGTTCTCCATTTCCAGGGCCTGGAGAGAACCATCCGGGACAACTTTGGAGGTGGAAATACGGCCTGGGAAGAAGAGAAGTTGTCCAAGTACAAAGACAGGTAAGGGCTGGAAAGAGGGGTTCCCACTCTCTGTTCTAGACCTAAAGCCTTTTGGGGGAGTGCTTACTCATTCAACAAATACCACTGAGTATCTATCGTACAGCAGTCAACAAGGCAAGCAAAATCCCATCTTCAAATAGCTCCCATTCCTGTAGAGGAGGTAGGTGGTGAATAAGGCCATAAATAATGTCATGTAAGGTGAATAACGGTAAAACAGGGGTGGACGACAGAATGGTGAGAAGCCTGGTATCCAAGGTGCGGCATGTGGACAGAGACCTGAAGTGAAGAAGCAAGCTATGTGACAACCGGGGAAGAGACGTGAACAGAGTGAGACTGAGCTTGGAGTATTTGAGAAGTGGCTGGAATGGAATAGCAGAAGGGGAAGTGACCCAGGCGCATGCCCGTGACTGGAAATCTAACCTGCAGCCCTTCGGGGTGCAGGCTGACACTCTCTCTGCTGAACGAGAATGGCCAGGACTTTTGCAGTTTTTTGTTAAAACCACCTCTTTCTATATGCCAGGCACTGTGTCAGACTCTTTAAAAGATATAACACAGTTATGTGTGTGTAGATGTATATTTAACTTTTATTGAGGTAGAAATATACAGCACATAACATTTACCATTAGAGAGATTTTGGTACATTCACAGGGTTGTACAAGTATTACTACTAGTTCCAGAACATTTTCATCATCCCGAAAAGAAACTCCACATCCATTAAGCAGTCATTTCTCATTCTCTCCTCAGTCCTTGACAATCACTAATTTGCTTTCTGTCTCTATGGATTTGCTAATTCTGTTGGAATCCTAGAATATGTAGCCTTTTATATCTGGTTTATTTCACTTATCAAGAATTTTAAGGTTTATCGATGATGTAACATATACTAATATTTCATTCCTTTTTAAAAAATATATTTCTTTATTGATTTCAGAGAGGAAGGGAGAAAGAGAGATCGAAACATCAATGATGAGAGAGAATCATTGATTGGCTGCCTCCTGCACGCCTCCCCACTGGGGATCGAGCCCACAACCCAGGCATGTGTCCTTGGCCAGAATCGAACCTGGTACCCTTCAGTCCGCAAGCTGACGCTCGGTCCACTGAGCCAAGCCAGCTAGGGCAATATTTCATTCCTTTTTAAGGCTTAATAATATCCTACTGTGTGAATATACCACATTTTGTGTATCCATTCATCTTTTTAAAAATATATCTTATTGATTTTTTACAGAAAGGAAGGGAGAAAGATAGAGAGCTAGAAACATCAATGAGAGAGAAACATCAACCAGCTGCCTCTTGCACACCCCCTACTGGGGATGTGCCCGCAACCAAGGTGCATGCCCTTGACCGGAATCGAACCCGGGACCTTTCAGTCCGCAGACCGACGCTCTACCACTGAGCCAAATCGGTTTCAGCTATCCATTCATCATTTGATGAACGTTTGGGTTGTTTCTATCTTTTTGCTACTGTGAATACTATTGCAGTGAACATTTGTGTACACGTTTTTGTTGGAACACCTGTTTCCATTCTTTTGGGTGCAAATCCAGGAGTGCGATTACTGAGTCCTATGATGATTCCGTGTTTAACTTATCAGGCAATTGCCAAACTGTTTTCCTCAGTGTCTGCACCGTTTTTCATTCTCACCTGTAATGTAGGAGGGTTCCAGTTTCTCCACTTCCTCACCAACACTTGCTATATATTTTTACTTACATCTACCCAGCAAGAGTACTTATGCCATTGTGCAGAGGCAGGAACTAAGATATCGTGCAACAAACCTGTGGGGGAGGTGGTGTCCCCATTTTACAGAAGAGAAAACAGGTTCAAGAGCGATTGAATTGCCCAACGTCACACAACGAGATTCAAACTCGGGCCTGTCCGACTCAAAACCAGGATCTCTCCCAACATGCCCTCTGCCCTTTCCCTTGGCCCTGCCATGGCAGGAGGAGCGGCGGGAGAGACCTTAGGGAGGCGGGTGGGTGCCGGCGGAATGTGTCCACACTGCTCTGCCCTGTCTGGCCAGCGAGACCCGCCTGGTAGAGGTGCTGGAGAACGTGTGCAGCAAGTCGGACTTCGAGTGCCACCGCCTGCTGGAGCTGAGCGAGGAGCTGGTGGAGAGCTGGTGGTTCCACAAGTGAGTGGGGTGGGGGCTCTCCCAGGGAGGGGCCAGATAGTAAAGCAGGGGATTGCATGCTACGGGCTGTGTCCTTGTTTGGCTGCTTCTGCCAAACCCTCTCCTTCTGCTGAGGACTCGCTGAAGGACTCGAGCTCTCACTCTGAGCTCCAGTTTGTCCCTCTGCCAGACGAGACCTCATTCTCCCATGCCTGGGGTCAGACCAGGCCCTGCCCCTTGGACTAAGGGGACCTTCCTAGAGTTAGCTAAACTGATTGCCAGCCCCTTTTAGAAACAGCTTTCCAGAAGCTGCAGATAGAGAGTTCGTGACAAAGATGATCAATTGGTCAGGTGGTCTTGGGGGTCTTAGGCGGTGGGCGTATCGGAGGTTCGGTGGGAGGTTGGGGGATGGGCAGCATCTCTGACACCAAGGACCCCTCGCTGTCACACCACCGCCCGCCTCAGGCAGCAGGAAGCCCCGGACCTCTTCCAGTGGCTCTGCTCAGACTCCCTGAAGCTCTGCTGTCCCGCAGGCACCTTCGGACCCTCCTGCCTTCGTGAGTTATTTATTATTCACGTTTCTCGTAAGGGCTGGGAGGGGACGGCGGAGGCCGGGACTCTCATCCTGGCTCTGCCCCCAGCGGGCTGTATGCACTTGGGCTGCTCACATAACTTCTCTGGGCCTTAGTTCTTTCTTGCCTCGCAGGGCTGACGAGATGAGCACATCAATGGGGAATGGCTCTGTAAGAAAGTTATGTGTGTGGTTAGATTGAGTCAGATGCTGCTGTGGTTTTCTCTTGTGTTTGAGAAATGCTTCCACCTCCACCCCTCATTCTCCCATGCCTGGGGTCAGACCAGGCCCCGCCCCTTGGACTAAGGGGACCTTCCTAGAGTTAGCTAAACTGATTACCAGCCCCTTTTAGAAACAGCTTTCCAGAAGCTGCAGATAAAGAGTTCGCGACAAAGATGACCAATTCGGTCTTTACAAAAGAAAAGATTTATAAATAACCTGATTGCTCCATAGTGGAGTAGTGGTTTAAGTACATTTCATACAGCTTTATGACAAAACGTTATGTTGCTATTAAAATGAAGTTTTCTTTTAAAAAGAATGTTAGTGTTTTCTATATACAAGATGGCCTTTTCGATCTCACCTGGTTTGGTGTCTGCCCACAGCCTGTCCTGGGGGCGCAGAGAAGCCCTGCGGTGGCTACGGGCATTGTGAAGGGGAAGGGACTCGAGGGGGCAGCGGGCGCTGTGACTGCCGAGCCGGCTACGGGGGCGAGGCCTGTGGCCAGTGCAGCCTCGGCTACTTTGAGGTGGAGCGCAACGCCAGCCATCTGGTATGTTCGGGTAGGTAGCCAGAAGGTGAGGCGCTGGGCAGGGGCTGATGGGATGCCTGCCCGCTCATTCTCTTACTTCCGCCATTCCCCGCAGCTTGCTTTGGCCCCTGTGCCCGCTGCTCAGGACCCGAGGAATCAAACTGTTTGCAGTGCAAGAGGGGCTGGGCCCTGCACCACCTCAAGTGTGTGGGTGAGTGGGGCCGGGCCTTAGGTCTGGGAGGTAGGTGGGCGTGGGCCTGGTTCTCCATCAATGCCCACACCTCTGGGCTAGACCAGCACAGTTCCCATCGTTATGGAGATCCCAGCCTGGCTGAAACCAGTTTGGCTCGGTGGATAGAGCATCGGCCTGCAGACTGAAAGGTCACGGGTTCGATTCCGGTCAAGGGCACGTACCTTGGTTGAGGACACATCCCCAGTAGGGGGTGTGCAAGAGGCAGCTGATCAATGATTCTCTCTCATCGATGTTTCTAGCTCTCTATCCCTCTCTGTAAAAAATCAATAAAATATATATTTTTTTTAAAGAAAAGAAAGAAAATCTCAGCCTGGTTGGGAAGGCAGAACAGTAACCGGGCACTACAGTACAGACTGATCTTTGTACAAAGAGAGATGTCCCTGATCCAGCTAGGTGATGGGAAGGAATCAGGAAAGGCTTCTTAGAGGAGGTGTCATTTAGACCCAGTCTGGAAAACGGAGAAAGGGTTAGCCAGAGGAATGAGGATTTGAACTTGGGTCAGGAGACCTGGGTTTGAGACTCAGTCTGTCTCATCTCAAACCTAGCCATCTGTATAAGTGAGAGTAAGGACTAAGATACTGTGACAAAAAGATCCCCAAAGATTGTGGCTTAAAGAATACAGAGGGCCGGAACCAGTTTGGCTCAGTGGATAGAGCGTCGGCCTGCAGACTGGAAGGTCCCAGGTTCGATTTTGGTCAAGGGCATGTACCTTGGTTGCGGGCACATCCCCGGTGGGGGCTGTGCAGGAGGCAGCTGGTCGATGTTTCTCTCTCTCTCTCATCGATGTTTCTAGCTCTCTATCCCTCTCCCTTCCTCTCTGTAAAAAAAAAAAAAAATCAATTAAAAAAAAAAAGAATACAGAGGTTTATTTTTATCTTAAATCACAGTCTCCAAGCAAGGGGACCAGGCTGTCAGGGAAGCTCTTTTTGTCACAGTCACTCAAGGACGCAGATTCCTTCCTTCTTACTGTGCAGTCTTCCCGTTGGGTGTTGTTTTTGTGGCTGAGGCTAGTTCACAGGCCCTTCTGTGTTCCCTGACCCGGCACTCGGGAAGTAAGAAAGAGAAGAGAGTGCATGGGCGAGTCCAAGCCCGTCGTTTTAAAGCCAAGCTAAACGTGGAGCGCGTCACTTCTGCTCGCAGCCTGTTGGCCAGAGCTCAACCACAGGCCCCGCGGAGCGGCAAGGCAGATGGGAAAACGGGCTCTGGGCCTGGGCCGCCCGGAGCCAGCTGCACCTCCGCTTCCGTGTTGGTGGGCGGCGTGCAGCCGCTGCCACACCCCATGAGCCCGGCAACTCCATTCTGCAACAGTCCTGGTCTCAGCGTCCCTGCTAGGGGGCTGATGGGAATCCCCCGTCTCGCCGGCCTTTCTGTAGATATCGACGAGTGTGGCACGGAGCGAGCCAACTGCGGCGCTGACCAGTTCTGCGTGAACACCGAGGGCTCCTATGAGTGCCGAGGTGAGTGTCCACCCCTGCAGGGGGGGGGGGGGACGTGGGAAAGGTGGGGGGAGCTGCTCCAGACGCCTGTTCCCCCCAAACGTCTGCCTTCTCTGGCACCAGAACCCCTTGGACGTAGGGACCGCTCTTAACCTCTCTCCTCCCTCCTCTCTCGTCTCCAGACTGTGCCAAGGCCTGCCTCGGCTGCATGGGGGCAGGGCCAGGCCGCTGTAAGAAGTGTAGCCCTGGCTACCAGCAGGTGGGCGCCAAGTGTCTCGGTGAGTCTCCTGCCAGGGGGGGCACAGGAACCGTGGCGTGCCTGGCCGCCGCGAATGGAGAGGGGCTGGAATGTGGACGGGGGAGGGGAGGGGTGGCATGTTACCTGGGTGAGGGCGGAAGCGAGTGCCAGGATGTGTACGCGACCGGGTGAGGGGCGCTGTATGTGGGGCCCGGGAAATCAGGGCTCTGACCCCTCCTTGCCCTCCTCCCTCAAGATGTGGACGAGTGTGAGGCAGAGGTGTGTCCGGGAGAGAACGAGCAGTGTGAGAACACCGAGGGCAGCTACCGCTGTGTCTGTGCCGAGGGCTACCAACAGATGGAGGGCGTCTGTGTGAAGGAGCAGATCCCAGGTGAGTCCCAGCCTGCCCCCCCCCCCCCCCAAAACCTGTTCTCCGAGCACTTACAGCCCCGGGGAGGCTGCCCTGAGCCCTGAAGCCTACGTCTTATCGTGAGCAGCTTTCGGTAGCCTCACAACCTCCCTGGGGCAGAAAGAAAATAGGACTTGGCATCAACTTACTCCGCCTCCCCTAGCCTCTTCCCTCATCTGACCAATGAGACCAGTCCTAGCGCTGGCCCCCCGAGAGCTGTGGCAGGCCATGGTGTGGCGAGACGGACAGCCACCATGATATAACAGTGACCACTTCCACGTCTCTCACCACCTGCCAGACACGGTTCCAAGCACGTTGCATGTTATCGACTTACTTTACCGCTAAAACAAACCCAGTGCCGTAGGTGTCTTTCTCACCCCCCCGCATAGCGGAAACGAGGACGCAGAGACATGAAGCCACTTGTCCGGGGCCACCCAGCAAGCAGGTGGCAGAGCTGGGTGTTGAATCCTGGCGGCCTGGCTCTGGGGCGGGGCTGGTACCCATAGCACGTGCCCCGTCACAGCTTGCTCGCCACGTGGCCTCGGGGGCAACCCTCTTCCACCTCCCTGAGCCCCAGCTCCCTGTTCAGTGAGGGAGCCTAGCGGCCCCTCTCAGAGCCGTTCTCGGCAGCAGATGTCGTCACGTGCTGGCGGGCCTGGCAGGCCCGTGGCAGCGGTGGCTGGGTGCGTGGGGGAGGCTCTGGGAATGGGGGAGGCTCTGGGAATGGGGGAGTCTCTGGGAATGGGGGAGTCTCTGGGAATGGCGGAGGGATGACAGGCGCTTCTCCTCCCCCGCAGAGTCAGCGGGCTTTTTCTCAGAGATGACCGAGGATGAGCTGGTGGTGCTGCAGCAGATGTTCTTCGGCGTCATCATCTGTGCCCTGGCCACGCTGGCTGCCAAGGGCGATCTGGTCTTTACCGCCATCTTCATCGGCGCGGTGGCGGCCATGACTGGCTACTGGCTGTCCGAGCGCAGTGACCGCGTGCTGGAGGGCTTCATCAAGGGCAGATAATCTCTGCCCCGCCTGCGGGGTCTCCTCCCACCAGGCTGCCTCCAAAAGTCAGGCCTCTCTCCCGCCCGGACACGCGAGGCGGCTTGCTTTGTTTCTGAGAGTGGGCTAGGTACCCACTTATCCACCTAGGGAGCAGCCTGGGCACCCACACCTGGGCCGGGGAGGCCCCCGGGATGCAGAAGGAGGCCTAACAATGGATGCCATAGGATCTTGGCCTTGGGGAGACTGCGCAGGCTTCCTCATGTGTGTGGATTAAGTGTCTCCTTATGGTGGCTGCTAGTGAGCTTTGGCCCCTGGCCGGGATGAGGGGGTTGGTGGGTTCCTGCAGGGGCGGGTCCATCATAGCCTCCTCCTGCCAGCTGCATGCTGCCAGCTACTGTTCTGTATTCACCTCCCCCCGCCCCTCAGCCACTGATTTATTTATTCATCTCAGGAAATAAAAGAAAGGTCTTGGAAAACGGAGAAGCTTTCAGTGTTACTGCCGGCCCTCCCAACTCCCATGGTTTGCCGCTCTGTTGACTGATGAGTTTGCCCACCACCGGACTAGAGTAAATGTTACCGCGTAGCTGGAAGCTGTGAGGATTAGGCAATCGCGGCTTGTTGTGTGCAGAGAGGGAAAAGTATATGACAGTGGTCGGCAAGCTCATTAGTCAACAGAGCGGCCACTGGCCTAAGCTACTGAGAGGCCCTGACCCTTGAGAAATTTTTCTGAAGCCCTGGGACACTGAGGGCTACCCTGGTGGAGGAGTGAAGGGAGGAGGGGGTTGGCCCTGAAGCGTGTTAGGAGAAGGGGTGGAGGACTCAGGGATGGAACTTTTTGGGTTCAGTATCAGCTATCATGTGGGCCAAAGGACCCTGAACACAGTGACTTTTGTCTCTGGACCTTACTCCTCTCACTTATAAAACAGGCTTGATAATGCTTTCCACTCAGGCTTATTATGAGAATTAAATAAGGTGGTGAATGTAAAGAGCTGAAGACAGTGTACAACCAATAGAAGTTCAATAAAATATTGATAGCCTTATTCCTAAAGCTGCTCAGGGTCCAAGTGCCCTTTCCTTTGGAGGTCCCCCCGTCCCACAGACTGGACATGGAATCACTGGAGGGTGGGTGGGGCCCCCTAACCTCTTCTCTGAACAGGATACTGGCATGGCCAGAGGGAGGCATGAGCCAAGTCCTAAGGGTTTATTTCTTTGGCACAAAGAGGACATTCAATCTAGACAAGCGAGCCTCATCCTTCCACAACGGGGAGTCTGGAGGGGTGTTTGGGGCACCTGGACCCCATTCCCCATACCTAAAATCCATGCATATCTCCACCCTGTATCCCGCATAAATCACAGCCTCTGTGCAAAATACCTGCTGGAAAAAAATAGATATTTAAAAAAACAAAAAAAAACCGCGGGTAGGGGTTGGGGTCACTCCTGGCTGCTTCAGGTTCAGGTCCCTGGATGCCAGTTTTTTTTTTTTGTTTTTTTTTTAAGGGCTCCACTGTCCCAGTAGGCCATGCCGCATGGTCACTGAGGGCTGGTCCTGCAGCAGGGTGGGGTCGGCGGCTCAGAGCTCAATGGTGTCGCTGGAGGCGCTGCGAGAGTCCCCTGGCTTGCCGCCGGGCTGGGCCTCCCTCCGGGGCAGTACGGGCCGGCTGGGGGCAGCGGCAGCGGCTGGGGCCGGCAGCAGCTGCACCGTGCTGGGCAGCTCATCCAGGGGCAGGCTGTCCACCGACGACAGCCCGTGGCGCCACGGGTTCCAGCTGATCTTGAGCGAGCCCCGGGAGAAGCTGTCCACGGAGCTGCCAGAAGCCTGGTCCGGCCCGTCCACTACGTGCGGCGGGACCGGGCCGCGGACGCGCACGTCGCTGAGCGAGCGGCAGCGGCCGCGCAGCAGGGAGCCCGCGCCGCCGTCGTCGAGCTCGGTGTCCGGGTGGCTGCCCCGGCGGCGCGGCCGCAGCGCGCCCCCTGGCGGCGGGGAGGCTAGGCCGCGCAGGCCGCAGCGTTGGAACACGCTCTCTCGCACCAAGTGCTCCCGGAAGAGCGCGGCGTCGATGCTGCGGCTCAGGTTGATGGGCGACGGCGGCCGCAGGTCCAGCTCGCTCATGGACGGGGCCGGCCCCACGCTGCTCCGGGAGAGCCCCGGGCCGCCCTGGGGACCGCGGCCCAGCGACGCAGCCGAGCCCCAGGCGCCCGAGCTGGGCGTGGCGGGCGGCGCCCCCTCCGCCGAGTTGCGGATGAGGCTCTTGCTGATGTCCAGGCCGACGCCGCCGCCGCCGCCGCCGCTGGGCCCCGCGTAGCAGTTGTTGGGCCGCTCGGGCACCTCGCTCTTGCCCGAGGGCGCGGGGCACGCCAGGCGCAGCAGCTTGGCCCAGCACGCATGCTCCGTGGGCGGCCTGGGCCGCGCGGCGACCACGGCGGCCAGCGCCAGCACCAGGGCCCAGGTCAGCTCCAGCAGGCGCAGCCAGAAATGCACCCCCCACCAGGCCCAGGAGAAGCGGCCCACGCGGCCGGGGCCCGGGTACAGCCAGAGGGCAGCGGCCAGCTGCAAGCCGCTAGCCAGCAGCCCCAGGGAGCCCGCCACGGCCAGCAGCCGCGGCCCCGGGCTGGCGTCCGGGCCTCGCGGCGGCCCGTCCAGCAGCAGGCGGCGGCGGCACAGGCAGAGCGTGCCCAGGGCCACGGCCGCGCCCCAGGCGCACGAGAAGCCCTGGGCCACCAGGTTGAGCGTCGGCGTGGACGACAGCAGGTCTGTAGCGAGCAGGCCCACGCCGTGAGCCAGCGCCGTCACGCCGAGCAGGAGCGGGCTCTGCAGCCGCCGGGGCAGCCCGGCCCCCAGGCCCAGCAGGGCCAGGGCCGCCAGGGCGGCGAGGAGCAGCGGGAAGGGGAGGTTGTAGAGCACCAGGCTGGCGCGCGGGCCCAGCCGCGCCTGCGAGCCGTAGGGGTCGGCCAGCATGTAGGCCGACCGCAGCCCCGAGGCCAGGAGCACCAGCGCGGCCGCCGCCGGCGCCAGCCAGGGCGCCCCCGCGGGGGCGGCGGCCAGGGAGGCCGCGGCCAGCAAGGCCGGCAGCAGGAAGAGCACCCCCGCCCCGTAGACGTGCAGCTCCCAGGAAAAGCTCAGCACCCGCCGGAGGGGCCCCCAGCGCAGCGGGGGCGCCGTGGCGTTGGCCGGAGGCGGGCTGGAGGCCGGGGCCGAGGCCGGGGAGCCGGCGGCGGAGGGCTCCGGAGGGAGTGGCTGCTGCCCCAGGGCGCGCTGCGTGGTGACCCGGATGAGGCCCCGGCGCGACGTCGAGGGGGCCTGGACGGGGGGGACCGGGGGATGGCTTTGGGGGCGCCCCGGCCACTCCTCGGCTTCGTCTGCAATGATAACATGGTTAAAAAAAAAAATAGCCCTTCGTAAAAATGTTTTTGGTTTTACATTAATTCCCTCATGGGATGGGGCAAGTTAGTTAACTTTCCCAAGCACATCTGTACAATGGGGATGGTAGCCGGAAACCGGTTTGGCTCGGTGGATAGAGCGTCCGCCTGCGGACTGAAAGGTCCCAGGTTCGATTCCGGTCAAGGGCATGTACCTGGGTTGCAGGCACATCCCCAGTAGGAGGTGTGCAAGAGGCAGCTGATCAATGATTCTCTCTCATCGATGTTTCTAACTCTCTATCCCTCTCCTTTCCTCTCTGTAAAAAAAAAAATCAATTAAAAATATATTTTTTAAAACACACATACAATGGGGATGGTAGCAACACCTCTCTGGCTGGACTGTGGTGAGGGTTGAATGTTTAGCGTAGCGCCCAGCACTCAACGAGTGTTAGATGGATGTGAGCTACCATTTTTATTAACAATAACATACCAGCAGTTCTTAACTTGGGCTTCATATGAGAATCACCGGGAGACCCACAGAATCAGAACTCCGTGGGAATTTTTTAAAAGCTCCTTGAGGGATTTGCCCGAGTTGGAGAATCACCGCTGAAGACACCCATGTTACATTTAAGGACATGCTGGCCCCAAAAGGCCACATGGCTCCTCCCAGAGTACCCAGTGGGCGTTAGTTCCTTATCCCAAGTTGCGTGGAGGCGGTCCTAGCCAATTCCTTTACGAGCTGTTTGTCCTCCTTTACTCCCCGCTCTCCCACCTGGACCGCACACACTCCTCCATGCAGCAGAGCACCGCTCTCCCCAACCCCCAGCCGTGCCCTCACCTGGCTGCAGGCCCCTCACAGGGCTCTCTGTTTGGTTTGCAGCTGGGCCCGGGTCCGAGGGGCCGGGGATGAGGGACTTGGGAGTTTCTGGGGCCCCCATCGCTCCTCTCACCCTCTGGGGAGACATGGGGTCTGCTCCATTCATTGCCGCTATCTCTGAAACGACAAGAGCCGTCCTCGCTTCGCCTGACCCCTCCAGCAGTCCCCGAAGCCTAGTCCCCCAGGAGGGAGGCACAGTCACCCGCAGGAAGGAAAATGGGACCCAGCGGGGCCAGAGGGCACACAGAAACGGGGCATCCAGCTGCCATGGAGCACTGTACCCCCACCCCCACCCCCACCGCCTAGCCCTGCATGCACCCTCACTTTAGTACTCACCTGGCTCGGGCTGCTCCTGAGGAGTCCCCGAGGCTGGGGGACCTGGAGGTTGGGGTCCTGGGGAGCCCCGAACATCAGGGAAGTCAGCCTGCTTCGGCGAGGGACTTGGAACACTGGTCTCCCCACCGTTCGCCTTTTGGGGGGGCTCCGCTGGCAGCTCTCTGGCAGGCGGAAGGCTTCTGCTCAGGGCCGGGTCTGGCTGGACCCCAGGCTCCTGAGTGGATGCCACCTCAGCGGGGGGTGCCGAGCCCATCGCAGAGGCTGCTGGGTCCCGCTGGGCTACGACGGGGCCTTGAGCTGCCTCTTGGAAGCCTTCCTCACCGCCATCCGGCTCTTCCAGCACTGGGCTCCTGGCAGTGCCCGAGCCGGGGGCCGGAGTGGGGGGAGTGGGGGGAGGACCCTGGTGGGCGGAGGGGGGTGTCTCTGAGACCCTGGACTTGGCGTCAGCAGCCAGACCCTCGTCTCTGAGTGGCCGCTGTCCCACTTGGCCCCCGGGCTCCCCTGGCGGGGGAGGGACCGTGGCTGCCCTGAGCTGGAGGCTGGGAGTCGCTGGGGTGAGAGTGAGACGGGGGGACCCCACTGGGCGGGGTGCTGGTGCGTCTTGCTCCAGAAGCTCCTGCGGGTCAGGAGGTCCGGTCCAGCCCTGAGAACTGGGCCCCTGAGCCGCCTGCAAGTCATCCGTTGCTGGGGGTCCTTCTCCCGGAGCCCCCCTCCCCCGGGCTGCCGGGGGGCCGTGCAGGGCCGGGCCCCGGGGGGAGCCTTCGGTCCCCCGAGGCGCCTCCTCCGCAGGGCCCCGCGGAGCACTGGCGGTCCCCGGGCCCTCCCCTCTGGGCTTCCGCCCGGGGAAGGCTTCGGGCTCCGCGCCAACGGGGCCCCCGGGGCGGGCTCCCGGGACCAGGTGTGGCTCCCCGTCCTCTCGTGGCCTGGGAAGGCCCCCGCCCAGGGCAGGGCCAGCCTCCAGAGACAGCAGCAGCGACAGCAGCAGGAGGCCATGGACGTGGCCCCGTGGGCTGGAGGCCATGGCCCTCTCTGACGCCGGGGCCTACAACCCTCAGCGTCCGGTCCTCACTGGATAAGCCTAAAAAATAAAAAGTAAAAGAGGGGGATGACATGTGTGTGCTGGAGGGGGCCGTCCCAAGGGGGCTGGTGGGAAAGGGTGAAGAGCGGCAGGAGGCAGGTCTCCCGCCCCTTTCCCCACTCCCTGGCCAATCTCTTTGCGATGCCCAGGGTGACCCTTTAAAACTGCGTCTCTGGTCATGCCACCGCCCTGCCTCAGAACCTCCAGGGGTTCCCCATTGCACCTCAGAAGAGAATGAAGACCCTTCCCGGGCTCACCAGGCTGCCCGCCTGCCCTGTGACACCCACTGGACTGCCTGCTGCTCCGCGCCCTTCCTCCTGCCATGCCCTCCGCCCGGATGCCCTCTCCTCCTCCCTCACTGGCTGAGTCCCGCTCCTGGAGTCCCAGCTCAAATATCAGAGAGGTGGGGAGGAATGGGCCCTGCTTTTGGGGAGGGAGCTGGGTTTGAATCCCGGCCTTGCCAGCTCCTGGGTGAGCTTCCTTTGCCTTTTTGCATTCGAGTTTCAGGAAAATGGGTGTAGAAAGAGTAACTCTGAAGGGCTCTTATAAGGCTTACAGAACAAAACACATAATGGGTCAGGCCTATGATAGGAGCATAAGTACAAGAGGTCTTTTACTTTGTTCCCTTTGTCCAGCAAGCTTTCTTAACCATTTCAACAAATAACCGGAGCGTGTACTATGTACCGGGCTCTGTGGATAAAGCAGTGAACGGGATTGGCATGATTCCTGCCCTCAGGGAGCTGGCACTCTAAGTAAGGGACAGACAATGAGTGATGCTAAATAAGGTGAGCGATGGAGAAAAGAAAACGGGACTAAGAGATGGGGGGGGGCGGGCAGGAAAGCCTCTCTGAGGTGACATTTAAGCGAAACGCTGACTGAGAAGGAGCCGGCCATTGGAAGGTTTTGGGGGGAAAGCATTGGGCAGAGGGAACAGAAAGTGCAAAGGCCCGGACGTAGGGATGAGCTCGGTGAGTTCAAGAAATAAAGAGGCGGTGTGGCTGGAGCTCAACTAAGGGAGCCAGTGGCAGAGGGAGAGGGAATCAGAAGACCCAGCTAGGTCCCCAGGGGGCTGCTGAGCCACGGCAAGGCACCTGGATTTTGTTACGTTTCACGGGAAGCCAATGAAGATGCGAAGCACGGGAGTTTCGCCTTCTGACAAATGTTGTAAAAGAGGGAGAGAGGCCCGCGTAGAAAGCCAGGTCAGATAGGACCGTGGCTTGTTTCTGCGGAGACATTTCTTTCCTCGACACCCGCTCCACCCCTTCCCATCACCCTGGCCACGTCCCGGAGTAATCTGTCTACCACGCTGGCCTGAGGCTGCATCTGACCTCCCATTGCTTGTCTTCACACACACACACACACACACACACACACACACACACCGGCCTGTGGCCTGCCCAGCAATATAGTCCCTGAACTTTCCACTGCTGAGGTCTCTAGCTGAGCCAGGAAGGCAGGCAGGACCCCACAGCGGGAAGAGCGGCGGGGAG
Source organism: Vespertilio murinus (assembly GCA_963924515.1). NCBI lineage: Eukaryota > Metazoa > Chordata > Mammalia > Chiroptera > Vespertilionidae > Vespertilio > Vespertilio murinus. The sequence continues at coordinate 34,229,934 of OZ004715.1, read as the reverse complement.
CTCGGGCAGCAGCGTGGTTAGGGGCGGAGACCCTGCTCCTTTCCTCGGGGAAACACCTGTGCCCAAATCTCCCCCGGGTGGCCTACAGACACCCCGAGAAGCCCATGGGAATTCCAGGCTTTCTCCCCAAGAAAATGCCCAGGCTCACCAGAGGCTGTGGACAATTTGAGGGAGCTCAAAGACCCCTTAAACCCATCCCCCAAAATGCGATTTAGACTCTGCCCTTAATCCTTGTTGGCTCATTCCTCAGACATTCGCCAAGCGCCATGCTCTGCTCCTCGCCCAGGCCAGCTGCTGGGGATCCAAAGAGAAGCATCAGCTCTAGCGGCAGGGGTGCGGGTGGGCTGAGGGGGGCTGACGGAAAGGCCCCCAACACGGGCCCTCCTTCATAAAGGTTGCCGGTTCGGTTCCCGGTGCTCCTGTGCCGGGCTCTCACCCAGGTAGGCTCCTGGGCTAAGCATCCTCGCTGAATGTCCTCGATCTCATGCAGCCCTCCCAGCACAGGCAGGTGTGGGTACGCCCATTTCACAGGGGAGGAAACGGAGGTTCAGAGAGGTTGATCAACTCACCCAAGGTCACACAGTCTTGCTAGGGGCATTGTGACACGCGCTGCGGATCCTTCGGCACGGGGAGTCCAAAAGGCTTTGCAGAGGAGGAGGCAGCGGAGCGCCGGGGCCTTCAGTAAGCATCTGCCATCTGCTCACCACCCCCGATCCCAGAGATGTGGGCATCTGCGGACAAAGAGGGGGCTGCCCAGCACTAGGTTCAGGATGCTGGAGAAATGTGGTGGGTTTTTTTTTTTGGGGGGGGGGTAGGGGAGGGGGAGGGGGAGGGAGAGGGAGGAAGGGTATCTCCTTGTCTCAGGGTCTAGGCTGGGGAGAGGGCAGTGCAGGGCAGCGTGGGGAGCTGGCCCATCTCGGGTTACCTCTCCTCCTCCTCCTCCTCCTCCTCCTCCTCCTCCTCCTCCTCCTCCTCCTCCTCCAGTCCCCTGGCTCCGCGCCTTCCCGCAGTGTCCCGGGCGGGGGGTGGGCTCCGGGGCAGGCCCTCCCGCTCCCGGCTGAGCCCCGGGGGCTGCAGGCCACGCTCCCCCCTGCGCCCCGCCATCGCCCCCTCCCCGCCAGGGCCTCACCTGCGCGCCGCCCGCGGCCCCGCGTCCACCTCGCGCGTCCCCGCAGCGCCGCCGCCGCCGCCGCCGCCGCATCCTCCGCCGCGGCGCCCGGGCCGGGCCAACCGAGCCGGCGCTGCGACGGCTGAGCCCGCCCACAGGAGCCGCCTCCCTTAACCCTTTCCCCCGGGGCGCGGATCCCGCTCCTCCCCCCGACCTCCCCGCCCTCGGAGGCTCTGGGGCCAACAGGGGACCCCGGTCACCTCCGGGTGATGTGGACATTCCTTTCTCTGCATCCCTCAGGGAACGGGGAGCTCGCTTCCTCTAGGCTCCCCTTACCTCCGTGCAGGGATACACGCATGGGTATGGGGAAAGCCTACCTGCAGCTCGATGGGTATCCTTCAGATCTTTTTTTTTTATTATTAAATATATTTTATTGATTTTACACAGAGAGGAATTGAGAGGGATAGAGAGTTAGAAACGTCGATGAGAGAGAAACATCGACCAGCTGCCTCTTGCACACCCCCCACCAGGGATGTGCCCGCAACCAAGGTACATGCCCTTGATCGGAATCAAACCTGGGACCCTTCAGTCCACAGGCCGACGCTCTGTCCACTGAGCCAAACCGTTTTCAGCTACAAGTTTTTTCCTACTAGAAACAATATTAATAAACATCCTTACATACAAATACATACATATACATACATCTTTACATGCTGGTACTCTGAATTACATCAGATAATTATTTGATAATTTTTGTTCACATCTGTTTGTTGATATATCTTATCCTCAAATACTAGAAAGTTAAGTAGGAGTTGAGATGTGATTTTTACCTAATTTTGCTTTTCTGTCTACCAATATTCTATACAACCATGTATTTCTTTTGTG